>OV179161.1:7500000-8750000 GCA_921972225.1 Euplexia lucipara | reverse complement strand
GTACACAACAACACATGTCCAAAGTTATATAAAGAATTGGTATCAAATGTCAACAACTGATGTTCCCATTGGAAGTAGTTTGGTAACCACGCCTCTTCCTTAAAAATATGACAGTTATATCTAAAATAATCATCACCCCTCGTAATCCAACGGTAAAAAGGGGTGAGACAGACAATGCCGTTTTATTGTAACCGTAGGTACATACGTCATCTCTTTTATACTCGAATAAGTACATAACTTTACAATAGTAATATCGTTTTTCAATAACTGGTTTACAAATTTTTTTTTTCTTCATAATAAGATCTCATTTTGTATTCGTTTATCTTTAGAGCCGTATTCAGATTGCGAACGAGTTAGAGGTGGGTTTTCACGTGTGAATTAACATCTTATCGGAATACGAAGCTACAGTTCCATGTCATAAATTATCTTTTATTGTTTCAGGTATGTATCCAAAGGCCACTAAATCATCCGAGACGTCAGCACTCAACAATGTCAATGTACATAATATGTTTCAATTTACATACACGAAAAATAGACCATACACTAACGATTAAAACACTACGTAAGTAGTTTTACAGCCATACAAAATGGTTTTGGATAATCCAATCTTGTGACTAGTAGTTATGAACTGGATTGAAAACGGCGAAACCGGTCATAGGTTCATTCACTCAGTCAGTTCGGTCCAGCTGCCATTAGCCGGGTGAAGATTTCCGTCGCATAGAAAACACACTCTTAGATATAAAGTACGACACGTTAAGATACACCAGCACACCACGCTTATTTGAGAATGGTGTTTGACTAAACAATTGTTTGACATCGTTGATTTCCGTTTGGATCGCCATCTTACCATGGTAAAACGTTTTGTAAGTTGTTATTTTCATGTTGCTAGGTGGTTTAAATTGTTACTTTTTGATGTAAGTTTTACCTGTTAATTGAGTTTGTCGTAGAGAGTACCTACGGTTTATAAAAGTATCATAAAGCTCTTTTCGTGCACGGAAAGTTTAGTTAGTCTAACAAATCGAATTCAAAAATGACTTTGCATAATATTTGCAAAATCAGATACCAACTTTATACAAGGTGTTTTTTTTGATATCCCATAACTCTAGGGTTATATTCTGTAGGTAAAAATAATACTTAAACTCCTAGAATAGATGGTCTAAAAATGCATAGTTTCGGAGATATCATCAATCATAATTAAATTATCAGTTGTTTAGTACCCGTAACACACGCTCTGCTTAGCTTGGGACTAGATGGCGTTGTGTGAATAGCCGTGGAATATTATTATTAAGTATTATTAATATTATTTTTATTACCTAATTAGTTCAAAAATTGTCACCAGTACGACGAATCTTCTTTCTAACGTCACTTTTCTTTCACGTAAGGGTGTTTTACATTAATCATCGTGACTTTGTCGAATTATTTTGTATAATAGTAAAAAAAAAAAAATGGATGATTGAGACATAATTCATAAGCTAGTTGATTCTTTGATATGGTCGCAATCATACCCTAGAGTTATGGGATATAAAAAAAAAACACGTTGTATATAATAATTCTGCGTGAGTTGGAAGTATTGTAGAAAAAGTTTTGAGGGGGGTGGCAACCATAATAGCCACACGATTCACTTACAGGCTATGCTTTCCGAGGTCAGTCTGTAGATGTGTGACCATGCTATACATATCAAGACACCTCCGTGCCTTGATTCTCTGAAAGCAAGTTAAGCCGTTGATTCGTAGATCTTTGTGAGTTGTTATGAGTAGTCAAAAACCTGAGAGTCTGACAACCAGTCGAACCAACGTACCCAGTTGCTGGGTTGTGGAGATCGAATAGACAGCCGCTCCATGTAAAACTCTGGCATTCAGCTGTATCCAGTTAGATTGGAAGTGAAATCCAACATAGTTGAGAACATAGACAGATGATGACTTTACACAATAAACTCAAATTCAGAGAGCAGCGGTGGCCCAGTGGTGGCGGCCCCGACTTACTTAGTCGTGGGTTCGAACCCAGCCAGGCGGCATTACTTTGTGTAATTTATTTTGACTGGCCTGTTGGTCTAGTAGTTAGTGACTCTGACTGCTATGCCGGAGGTCGTGGGTTCGATTCCCACCCAGGACAATTGTTTATGTGATGAGCACGATCATTTGTTCTGTGTCTGGGTGTAATTTATCTATAATATGTATGTATTTAGAAATATATAAGTATGTTTATCAGCTGTTTAGTACCCGTAATACAAGCTCTTAAGCTTAACTTGGGACTAAATGGCGTTGTGTGAAAACTTGTGGAATATTAATTTCATCACCACTGCTCTCAAAAACGGTGAAGGAAAACATCGTGAGGAAACCGGCATGTCCTAGAGCCAAAAATTCGATGACATGTGACATCTACCAATTCGCACTGGGCCCGCGTGGTATATTATAGCCCATACGCAAAATACGCGCTTTGACGTGGAGTTGCGGATACCAGCCCGGTATCTTTAATCTGTAATCTTTTTTTTAAACTCAAATTCTATTTAAACAGCTATATTTTACATAAAATTACAGACGTCGCACGTCAATATGAACCTTATTCTGTTTGTCATAAAGTTGAAAAACGATCAAAGAAATTTGACACATTGGGGTAACTTGATGTGCTGGCGTCTGTAGATTTCCATAATTTCGTGTAAAGCCACATATCATACAAACCGTTCCCGCACTAATATTATACTAACTTCGTAGCGCTACTTGTATGCACACAAAACACTGATTTACAGCCCACTATAAATGCATATTATTTTTCTTGTTTAATTAAATGATAGGCACCGGATAAATATTCAATAGTAAAGTTCAAAAATAAGTTTCGTAACACATCCTGTTGTATTTGCCAAATGATTTCGTAAACAGTGGAGATATATCGAACTCTCGGCAGGTGAGAGAGGCGTTATTTCAACAGTCAGTTATTTTCGCCGTTTAAAAACTATATTTAAAACTTAGTAAAGCTTAATTTTGTGTTTTGGAAAACAAAACGCGTCGAGGACGGCCTCGTGAAAAATCACCTCGCGCTTTATGATTGATCATTTCTTGAAACTGGAGAGCGTCCCAAAGCTGCGCCCGCGCCGGCGCGACACACATAATATTTTGAAAACGTAATGTGTTGATTTGTTGAAAGCTCCCAAATGAGATATTGTGATGATATGACAAGGCATTTTGTTAGCGATCACATAAATAAACATCCGATCCGTATAACACTTTTATTGTGAACAAATAAAATATAAAATAAAGCGGTCATGTTAATTTTTATTGTCTATGCTATAAAACGCTTAAAAGCTCGTTGTTACTTTTAGCGCTTGAGTCTGTTTGAGTCGACACAATAAAAAAAGACACGATTTGTTCTTTGGACAGGACGATGACATTTATTAAGCGCTGTATGTGACAAAACTTGAATATAAAATATTGAAATTGACAGGTACATGAACATTGTTTATGGACGTGCTGCACTCACTAATGAGTGTTATACCTACATGAAACTGAGATGAATTATTCCGAATGCACGGCTATGCTTTTCTTAAATCAAAACGTCATTTTATTGCTCGGATTTTTGAACGGCAAAACTAAGTAAGAATTCATGAAACATTCTATCCTCTGCAGTCTGTTCTCACTATACTGACATTTAATATGCAATAAAGGGCAAAATAGTACAATTATGTAAAGCTTCCTCTAACATCTTCCGCGTAACGTGATCCAATAATCACGCCGCACCGCACCGGGCGAGCGGCGTCCGCGCATCGTATCGGG
Source organism: Euplexia lucipara (assembly GCA_921972225.1). NCBI lineage: Eukaryota > Metazoa > Arthropoda > Insecta > Lepidoptera > Noctuidae > Euplexia > Euplexia lucipara. The sequence continues at coordinate 8,746,233 of OV179161.1, read as the reverse complement.
TGACGGCGACAAATCGCTCGTGCATAATCGTAAATACGATTTTTTTATCCCGCGCCATTATTGGACGATCCCACTATATCCGGTGAGCGGTGCCACCATATTGTACGCCAGGTAACACAAAAACATTACTCATTATAGCGAAAATAAAACCCGTAACATAAATCCTCCTTTACGTAGAGCAGAAATTCGCATAGCAATATCGCAGGTTGCATTTGTAAGGTACCTTAAAATTTGTAAAAAAGGACGCTCTTTTGTGGCTGCAGACTGTGTGGCACCGAAACCTTTTTGTTCCTGCCAAATACTCCAAAATTTGAATGGGAACTCATCGATAATTTCCGAGAAACTTTGACCGTCCGCGGCTGACAAATTGTCTGTAATATTAAACCAGTGTTCGCTAATTACAGCCTTTGACCACTTTAATAATACGCAGGCTTGTTGTATCATTTGATGTAGGTACTGAAATATAGTTGAACAACAAGTACCTGAACATCAATCACTTGAGATTTCAGACTGTAAGAAGCTTTTCACGTGCAATTTTCAATATATTCTATCTGAGTGATGAAGCCCTTTAAGTTTTCACTTATGTAATAGTTTATACGGTACCAAAGCATAGCTTATATCTAAATATAGCTCTTGCGGCACTTTCTATTACGTACCAGCTTATCACTTAGGCAGACATGGCCAGCAGTCACAGTGTAGACGATATCATTTATTTCCCTATAACCAGTAAACTTAGCCAGTTTACTTCACGTCCGTACACATGTCTAATAAATATTATTAGTTACATAACATAAGCAATTTTGTTACAATCAACATGCATATAATGATATAGGAGCGGACTTGAATACGCAGTCTAACAATGTTTCGAAACATTGATCAACCATTTTTTATGTCTACTAGACTTCCTCCGCTGTTTATTACAAAACATCCTATACACGAAATCGGAAGTCAACGTCTAATTTTGAGTCTGCATATCAATTACTAAAAAACACGATTTGCTAACAACATAGTCCAACGGTTTGTAAAAGAAGGTAGCCTCAGAAATGTGAAACGTGTCCAAAGCGATAACTAAGTATGTATCAGAGTAACGTAAGTAGGATGTAGATTTCTCTTTTAGTTTTAGTCTGTAGGGATGTCCTTATAAGTTTGACTCTTGAAGGCAACCTCATACTAATCTCCAGTTTCCATTACCTCCAAGTTTCCATATAAGAAATGTTATGATTAGATTCTCGTATTGAATGTTGTAAGAAATTTGAGGTGATGGTGTTTTTCCGGCGGTTGCTAGGCGAGCTATGCGTATAGCTATGGACACAGCACCCGCCCGGGCCGCCCAGGGGACAGCGGTGACTCCATTCACCGATTACTAGATCTTCGCACCTCGCAGACCACAGAACGCATCCCATTCACGACAAGCGAGTAAATCAACCGAGAACGTTAACACCTTATAAGGTCTAATTGGTACCGTTTCCTCAGACGGAAAACAACTTTCTGCTATCGATGGAAAAACCACTTTCGTATGCGTTCGCTTTGAGTTACGACTTTTTACGATATCTATTTCTGTGCGCAAGCTGTGTAGTACATGAATGTCGTTCGTGTTTGCGCCGAAGATGGAAAATGAACTTTTTGTGCTTAGTACTAGAGTTTATATTGGAATGGAAGAGAATGTGTGTTAGTACGATTTGTTGGAAATGTTTGGTTTTATGAATGAAGCGCAACGTTGTGAGCGGAAGCGGAGCCGGGCGTAGTGCGGCTTTCCCGCGGCGGCCGGTTTCATTAATAATTAAAACGCTGCAACTGGCGGAATGGCCGGACGTGGAGATGATTTCTAGCCGCTCTTGTTGCGGCCACAGCTTCTGCTCCGTTGCCGTTACACGAGCCGTACCACTGTGTCATTATTTATATATTTTTAGAACGGAACACATAAATAAAAATTTGGACAACATCAGAAATTTAGTTATAAAATATGACCTGTAGAGATGTTGCTCTGTAATGACGTATCATTAAACAGTAGCTGTTCGGAGAGTGGTCGGCTCGCTTGGCTCCATGACGCCGCAATAATATAACGGTCAACATACAAAGTAAAATTTGACCGCCTCATTACGCAACACGCGAGTGGAATGGTACCGGAGAGAACAGGAGAGAATAATTCAAGTTACATGAGCAGAAAAAGGACAAAAGTAGATCTGAGAGAGCGAGATGGTGAAGTATGACAAATCTATAAAGAGAATGGGATAGATAAGGTAGCTAGATACGCGCGTCCGGCAGAGCACTTCCTGTCGCGGGAATAATAGTGTGCCAGTGTCCTGCAAACATTAATCGTTGTCGATAAAGTAATAACATTACAAAATTTTAATTAGGTACATAAACAAGAACTAATAAAAAACTATATTTAAAGTCAGGGTTTTAAAATCCTACCTACTACTGCTCTTACTTCGAGATCTGATTTATAGCTTTTCTTCTTTGTTTAATAATCTTAACTCTATACACTAGAAATGAAAATAAAAACTAAATACTAACTCAAAATATGGCGTCAAAAAAAACTCATCCGTATCGCTGTCCACTGGAAGTAAACCCAAAGACTGGACCAGAGTAAGCATTACCACGTTGTATGGCAATGCTTGTCCTTTGACCAAGGTAAAGACCATTTATAGCTCACTTGATATAGTTAACTTAAATTTGCAGATGTAATTATCTTCCAAAAGATGTCATATACCTTCAAGATAGGGATACCATGCCCCTATTTTTTCTTGTATCCAAACCAATTAATCTCTACGCTTTGTCAGAATTCGTACAATTTTGTGAACTGTCTCACGTGTTCTCAGGCAACGCTGAGCATCACTTCCGTCGCCCACATCCACTGTAATGTAATGTGTAATAATTGTTGGATTCTTTCTTGTCCATGTCCTTCAGTTAATGTTGTTAATGGAACAGAACTCATGACTAACCCAACGTATTTCTGTCTCCATATTCTTAGAACTCATTTTGATCTTTCTATTGCATAATATCATGTTTTGTTGATTTCATTTATGAATGGGAAATTATATTTATCTAAGTCTGGTGTAAGCTTAAGTCATAGGATCAGTTTCTAGTTTCCACCTTTGACTTGGGGTCATAAGTGACTTTCTTACACTTTATACAGCGTTATTATATACCCACCTATACCCGTTAGAAATCATAGGCATCCTCACTCAGTAAATCTTCTATAATTGCAATGCTGTGTTATTGAAAGATTTCATAAAATTTTCCCCTACTTCCACCTAACGCCTTAATAAACAAAACATTTTAAAACTGCTCTATCGCAGTTCTTAATTGACTTTTTGTAGGGAACCCATCTCGGTAAGTTCGTTACACAGCCCTGTTAGCGGAAGCGCGCCCACGCCTGCTAATTGTGCTACTCTTTTTGTTTAGATGTCCACTCGTCTTAACTCGATTACAGCAATCAGAGCCTCGCCCTTTGCCCCGACGGCGGCTCCCGACGCCCCTTCGTCTCGTTCAGGATAATTGTTCGTCATGACTCTTTGTCTATATTCAACAACAAACATGGTGCTTCATTTGATTTCATAAAGCGTTTTACGAGTAGCATTGTCACCTTTTTGACAAATTGTTTTTAGAGTAGATGAGTTTTTGAAAACATATGCGCTTTTACATGTAAATTTATAACAATAAGTGTCTCTGTGGTTTAGTGATTACCACTATTGCCAGTCAAATAGATAATTAAATTTTGAACATCCTGTTTACTTAACTGGTTCTGATAATATCCACAACACCTATAGTGACGTGTACATTTTGATTGGCATAAGTTTTTCTCTCAAACATCTATTTTTCATTACCAATACGTGATGTCCAAACAAAATCTAGCCGTGGAAACTAAAACAACGTGGGCTAGTTGACATAATGTTTGTTCACATTTCTACTCAATTAGGTGCTGCGTTTCATTCATGTTTAATTATTTAAGGCTCGCTGCTCCGGTAAAGTATGTCTATACAAGGTATAAATAGAAGTCAGTATGGCTCAGTGCGCCAACCTGTCATACAACATTGTCGCTCCGGGTCTCTCATTTATGAATGAACTCACAGATCTAGCGATTTCCGGCTAACTGTTGAGATAGTACGACACTCTTCCTGGTTCCTGCTATGGTATCTTTAATTACGCCGCCAGCATAAACAGACCGGTGGTGGACCAACCACACAACTAACCAAATGCGATCGTGTTGTGCAAGACGTAGAGTCCAGTTTTTCCCGCGGCCAGTGATCGATCGGAGTCCATTTCTGCTTTATCGAGATCGCTCGAAATATGAATAAAGATATTCTAAAAGTGACCAAGCAATCCTAATCGCCAATGCGTTATGAGCTTTATGATAACACGATACGGTTAGATATGGATTAACGTGATCTGGTGGCGAGTGAGTCTCGCATCCTGTGGAGCACGTTTTTTTCCTGTCTCCTTCCCGGCGTTTCACCGTTACGCAATGTATCGTAAATAATTAGCGGAAGGCAAGATTCCCGTGTCTTATGGAGATGCTGACTATCAGGTTTTTTTCGCCGGACATTTCCTGCGTCCGGCTAACCGTAAAGTATCGAGTATTCTTTATATGTACACCTAGTAAGACGACTCTTGGTCATAAACATCCATTCGAACATCTCTACAAAGAAAGTAGTAAGTATTTAAAAGATATTTTACAGCTGAGAATCTCAACTTATTATAATACCGTCTATTAAAGAGCCATTCACAAGTCTACATATTGATTTATATCTGATCTGATCTGTACCGCAAAGGAGATGCGTTTTCAATACATAAACGCCATTCATTTTATTTCATCTCTTTGGCTGTCGCTGGAATCGTTCATAAAAATGCCTCCGCGCTTTATTGAACATAACATCAAATAATAAGCTCATCAGTGTATTGAAAAAAAGTATATTGCTTGTCGATTTGCCCTTGTGCGGTGCCGGCCGATAGATGGGCATCGGCGGCATTACTGCGGGCCTCATTGGCATAGCCGCGCGCCGCCGCGCCGTGCCGCTGTGCGGCCCGGAACGGGGACGTGTGCTCACGTCTGCGGTTTTTGCTCGCACAGCTAATTGCACGTATAACTTTTACCAAATTGCGCAATTTACTGCGCATTGCCCCCTTAAAATCTGTAAAAAACATTTTTTCCTCGCTAACTGATTTCGAACACCTGATAACGAGATCGTCGGTAATCGCCTGTAATTGAATTCGGAGTTTAACCACATATATTTTGTTACGACGACAGTATCGAAAGATAAAGTTGTTTAAACTTTCTCGTTTAAATTGAGTTCATTATCTTTTCTCACGCGATATGAGATAAATAAAACTCGGTTAATCGATCTAATTTATTCAGTACGTACGTACCGCAACCGCACCTATTTATGTTTATCACAAATGAGCGTTTTTACTGATGCTGCTTGATGGGTGCGACGCGACGCTCAGCAGTCGCAGTGCCGCTCCACCGCCCCGGCGCGGGCGACTACAACTCTCTTTATGTTCCTGAGCTCTCAAACGTGCGCACCGATCATTTGGACGTAGAACAAAATAAAATGGTAACCGTACATGTTCTCACGATGGCGCTTAAAATGCTCGACAAGATCAGATATAAAATGTTGCAACGCCGAAGACCGGTCGACCGCGATACCGAACTCACTCCGGCCGCGATTAGAAAAGAATAACGATCGAATTTAATGGAAAGAGTATGTTAATGAGTGCGGCCCACAACTCGCACAGATCACGCATGTGATAGTAATCAGAAATCACATCGCTCCGATTATTATGCCTATTTAAATGTGTAGCTACTCAAAAAACATAATTATGATTATATGCGGTCATCAACCCGTTTGTTCCCCTGTGATTTGTGTTCATATTAAGGTCCATAAACAATTAATATGGCGCTCTTTTAGCATTCTCCTGTATTATGCTCTAGATATTTTAAGGATCATAAAATTATGATTAATCAATTTGTCAGGAGACTACTCGAATTTTAACTAATTAGCTGCGAAGTCTGACGTTCCCACGAGAGCATAAATAATATGTTTCTTAAAGGAAAATATTTAATTTATTTTATTATGTATGTTTCTGTTAGAGTTCTTATAATTTTTATGGATGTATGATTTATTACGCAATATTTTATTGAAACAAAAAACCTGGCTATATTATTCGCTCTAGATATTGATGAAGGAATGGTTATAAACGAATTCTAGCTAGCTGTTCTAGGTTCTGAACTAAAGCCACCTTCATAGTTTCAAACTTTCTACTACCATTACCTGTAGTTAATATGAGGTAGCACATGTTAACTATGTTCTGTCACCTTTAAAAACCAACTGACTACTATTCACGTTATCTACTTATAAATGCTCCTGTGAAGATGCATGTACCACTAATTGGTAATCAATTGAATGCGTGGCAGTGCATCGGCGGCTGACAGGGCCGATGCTATCGGCCCTAACTCAAGATACTATCGAAGATGCCTCCGTCCACCCGTCAGCCTGTATCTCCACATCTTGATCACTACTTAAGCGCAACTATATTACGTACTCTCTAAATTAAGACGCATCGAGAAATATTACCTCACGAAGCATCGTTTAATTAAAAAAAAGCTCAAATACCACCGCTGCAGACGTTAATAAGTTACACAATATAAAATGCTGTTCATCTCTGATAGATATATCAAATGTATCTTGTAATGTAGTTAGATGTCAAGAGAACGATGAGAAAATGAAGGCATTGATATAAACGGACTATAACGGAAGTAGAATAACAGATTTTATGTAAAACAAATCGATGGTATAAGCAGCCGAAGTTATGGTAAGCGATCACCATGTTGATAAAGATATCATCTGACGATATCAACATATCGTGATGCATTAAGAGTGTAATTTATTGTAGTTTGGAAGCGTAGCTATACTGTCATTTATAAGTAGACACTAGCAATAAAATATATCGAAGGAAAGAGACACCCATGAGATGATGATTTTTATGATGAGATAAAACTAACATAAGTGGGTGCCACAATTTTGCTATTAGGTACTTAGTTATTGCATTAGATGAAAATGAACATAGTGATGCAGTCAGATGTAAAGATTATTTAATTCTTAACTGTTGAAAACCAATTACATTATTAAAGACTGTATACCCAAATGCTTTTAATACAAGTACAATAGAATAAAGTTAAGGTCATAAGACCAAAAAAATGGTAACAACACTTTCATGAATCCCAATCACATTTGTCTCTAATATCTATCTTTGTCCATTTATCAGACGAGCAATCTAAATACAGACGGTAAATAAAAACATGCGAATGTGATAATGGGTCAACAGAAGTCATTGTAAGGCTTTTATATAGTACATAGTAGAATTATAGTAATACATTCTTAACCGATGACGATATGACCGTTTATTGAGTAAAAATCTATTGACATTATTGATAATTAATTATACAGTCACTATACCTCATAAGTCCTCAACATAATAGACGAGTAAATACATAACTATTTTTATTTTTATGATCGCGATGAGATGGCATGAGCTGATTATTTTTGCTTTCTATCATTTGGTTTTCCATCCGAGAATTCAGTATTATTTTCTTATAGGTATCTTAGTTCTCTTGACAAAATAAGCAATAGGTGATGTGCTCTAACTAGCATTTCGAGAATTCTTTTCATATTTTCAATTTCACACACCATCCATTATCTATTGGAATTCCACAACAGATAACATTGTCCGACTATACAGATAGACAGATATCCCTACAATAGTTAGTTGGCCCTTTATTATTGCCTAGTGGAGTTTTATTATTACGTGTTCTTATGAGTCACGAGCTTTTTGAAGCTTTCCAGCAATCCCGACATGTTGTCACAGCAAACACTGAGCTTATGGTGTTATGCCCACAACGAGCTATGTATTGAGAAACACGCTACATCTCAGAGTGACTCACGAAAACGGAACATAACTCGTTAGATATTTCGAGTATTTTTGTATTCGATGATGAGCTAAGCTTTTATGCAAAGCACTCAGTAGGGACAACAGTCCAACTACATATCAGTAAAATTGATCAAAGAACATCTATGAATGAAAACTGTGTCGCAATTCAATGAATCTAGGAATCCATCGGCTCAGCATATTGTATTTGCATAGATTCATCAAAATCCGTTAAAATCAAAGACAGATTTCGCAGTAAACTAATATAGTTCTGAGAACGCTATTTTAAGAGTATTACAATAACTTCCGAAGTTCCGAATCAATATTCGAATTCACCGAAAATTCACGTCGGCCGTCGGGCAACTAGAGGAATTATTTCAACGATAACTTGAGGCGACAGAGTACATACGTCCGTGCCCGTAGTAAAGTAGAACGGGTCCGGTCCATTCATAGTTTCGAAGACAAACAACCTCGCCCATCTAGCCAGCAAGCATGTCATTCACAACGCTCATGCTCAATGAGGCGCGATGTTGCGACATTGTTGTACCAACACTCATACATCACTCGTTCGTATCATAATTATGGGCATGTTCCTATACTTACTATATCACCGCAAATAAATAAAGAATTTATATTAACAATCATAACTTTACTTATATAGAAGTAATACCTAACTATAATATTCAATTAGTAATGTGCTGTATTGGTAATCGGACGAGTGATTTAACAGTGTAAATCATTGCAAAATGCACGAGTACTTGAATGAACGATTTCCTTTGTCGTTACCAACGTAGAAAACGATTTAAAAGTAGATTATGTAAAGCACACGAGACGGCGTCAACGTCAAGCGGCTGGAGCAAGTTCCGTTGAGGCATGTTGACATTATCGAAAGCAAGCTCAAACAGCGATCGGACCTCGGTCCATGTTTACACATTGTATATTTCGAAAAATAAATAAATTGTCTTTCTGCGATGTTTCCACGAACAGGTCAATGCTAAAGAGATAAACGAATGTTTAACCACAGTGAGAGAAAAATAACTAAGTATTACAAACATTTTTAGATGCACATCAATAGTAGTTTATACAGCTATGGATTTATTGGTAATCCTTGTGTTATATTTACAATTATCTAGTTTTCATCAGAGATTTAGCACTTGTTAATAATTAGTTAAAATATGATTTAGTAGTCTTTCAGATTAACACTTTTGAAACAAGCTTGTGGAAGCCATGAAGGCAATTTAATTACGATGGATATTTTTTACCTAATAGCTCTTCAAGTTGAATATATGAGATAATTAATAGCAAAGGCTAAAACGCTACCGATTGCAGAGCGCCATACGATACTATAAATTACTGCTTACCGTAACAAATTATATCGACAAAAAATCGTGAAATACGATTATTAATCGAATCAATTTCACGGGAGCTGTGATCGCATATCTATGCTCAATTACGTCGACCTCCGACTCTACTCGGTTTATCCATAACATGTTTCAGTACCTAATGTTCTCACGTGGGGAAAACTAAAAATACGTTATAATAGACATTGGGAAATCTTTGATGATTTCCCAAGAATTATTTTAATATGACCTATCCCTATATAGAAATCTAAACACTTTAATAATTTCCAGTTGTTAATTATTGCATTACAAAAGAAAAAGTTCTAAGGTAACTTAACATAAATTTGCGATGACCATTGCTTGCCCCGTCATATTGTTCTGTTCGACCTTGGAGATGCGGGTTGCGGTGCGCTGGGGCGGTGCGCGATGCTGGCGCGAATCACAAATATTACGATATGTCTACAAGCAGTCGCGCCGCGTCGCGTCTTCGGCGTCGCCGCGACATCGCGAGGCTTCCGTTCCCGCGACCGACTCCGTGGGAACCGCTTTATTTTCGTATTTAAATTCGACCCTCATTAAACTGGTTTGCTTCAAAATTCGCTGCCTTCTTTCGACGCCTTTTACTCAACTTTTTATGGTTCCGTTCGACATTTTACTGTTTGTGATTATTTTTATTTCAAGTCTAGACCCCGCCGTGAGTCGTGAGTAATCCCACAATAAGCCGCTGGTATAAAGAGTACCAGCCTGTCTTCATTTTGTAAGAGCTTCGCATTATTGATAATGATAACTCAACAGTTTGAACTTCAGTTTGAACTTAGTTTATGTTTACTTATAATAGGTTCTCAAGACGTGAATTGGTCGTATATTTTGTTTTTGTTTTACTTAAATGTTGATAATACGAAATAATCTAAGATAACAACATACGTTTAATATTCCATAGATAATGTTTAGATTTCATGTTAATTTAATTTGGGCAATATAAATTAATGGATGGAGAAAGAACCAGTTCTCGTTCAGTGGTCAGTTGGGAAGAGAAACGTATCAGTGAACCATTATATTTAATTAATACAGGACGATTTATGTAGTAGATACGGTTGCGTGTAATTTTTCTCATAATACTTCCACGTAGGTATTTGGGTGTACTTTATTATTCACGTTTGAGTTATGGTTATAGTATCGCGGCGTGATTGTACCTTAACGTCTATTAAATGTTTTTTTTAGAAGTACCTTATGTAAATTAGGAGTCACAGCTACTTCTTTATCGCATTAATCTGAAGGTTCGTAATTATTGTGTAATAGAAACTTCTAACAAATTAAATATATGTGTAAATAGATAGAGTGATTACGTTGTGGGGATTTATTGGGCAATAATAATTACTTAATCTTAGTGTACTATTACACCGAAACTTGTATGTTGAAAACAGGAACTCATGACATGATATCTTAAGTGCTAAGCTATAACATTTTATCAGTAAAAAATACAATCTTCAGTTAACAAATTCAACAAAGGCGTCACTTCAATCAAGACCGGAAACGCCATTGAAAAGACATAAACGCGAATCTTAATTTGATCAAAATTATTTTAACTGTATCTTAACCTGAAATACCTATACAAATGTAATAATAACACGTTTAATTATGTTAATATGATAGAGGGTTTATCTTTCCCCGAAATGGTGTTCATTTCCCCACGGTATCACCTTACACCGGATGATGGGTAACCCTGCAGTGCAAGTTGGTCTAAAACTTTACTGAACTCTACAGCTATGTAAAATTGAACTTTAAATTGAGAACTGTAACTTTTAAAGTACCTTGAAGTGTCGTCAACGTCAATGTTTTGAACGAAGAACTATTTGAATTTTACGTTTTACGTTTAATTTTCTACTCTATGCCGTTTCAATAAAGTTTATTTTAGAGTTGTGAGTATTAGGATCGGATACCGGAAGGACACATTGTATAGGCCTTAGCTACCTGTTGATAATTTCTATTGTGAGTGGTGAACGAGCACAATACTATGTTGTGCGTTAGAAGAGCTTTTGAAAGCATTCCTTGGATGAGTAACACTTAACCGCCATGGGCTTAACTTTTATGTTTTGCAATAGATAGCTATGAATTTTTGAAATTTTCAATATTGTTTGTTTCTTATTTCAAGTAAATAAGTGTGTTTCGCTATGTAACACTGAGCGGCTTGAAGTTTGATGGCAATAGGCTCGCCACTTATAATGTAAACGTTTAACATATTTGGCAATATGTGGGTTTACGATAAGTGTTCTTTTATAATACCGTTTTAAAATCGACTTAAAAAGGAACTGTAAGTGATAACAACTTACACTTACATTCATTCATTACATTCGGGACTTAATCAGAGTTACAAAATAAATATGATTCTTAACAAGATGTGTCATCAACATCGTGTAAAATATGTGAACCAAAATCACGGAATGTTCATTTGTTAGCAATAAATACTCCACTAAACTAAGTTGTCAAAAGCTCTTAGGGCGGCTCTTTTCAGGCGTCAAGAACAAGCGCTTTAAATGACTATACTTTTGAATTAGCGTCCACTCAATTCATATTTATATCCGCCATTTTTCATGCGCAACGAGCTGCGCATACGCAAATGCAAGCCATTAATAAATTACAGAAACACACAGCCACATTGATCTCTACGTCACGACGTAGGTGTTGCGTATGTGTGCGTGCACTTCCTCTTGTGTTGTCTATGTGTGTGTGGAGGATAGCGCGGGGGAGGCAGGCCGGGGCAGAGGGGGGCGACTTCCCGCGTAGCACCTGGCGCTCAGAGGTTACATGCATCGACGAGATCCCATTGATTTGTGGCGAGAAGCACTTGAACTTAATACTCTGATCTGATTTACCCTTTGTTCATGGTTTACTTCTTTGTTGCGTATTATGGAATGCCGATGCGAATATTATATGTTGGCTATGTATTTGTCGGTCAATTTCCACATTTGTTTAGTTATTTAAAGCCAAGTTTGTTGATGACTGACTTATTGTGGAAACAGAGAATACTTTTGTTTAACAATTAGAACATTGTAGTTATTGAATTCTTATGTACAGTATTTATTTAAAAAAAATATGTTTTAAAGAACCTAAACACATACATTGACTACCTAACTCCTAAGGTCTTACAAAAACTTAAAAATGAAACGAATATGGAGTCTCTAAGACGTCAAAACGTCAAGCTCAACAAGTCTGTGATTCGGTGTTCGAGCCATGATGACAATACCGACCACATCCTCTATTTGTTTAAGTGAAAGGCAATTGTTAACCTCTTATTTGTTTTGAGCAAACCCTTTGGAAATAAGTTGCATTTTTCAACCATTACCATGGATTACCATTCAAGAAAAGATAAAATCTTATAAGTGATGATCTTTTGCGTCAAGATTTTGTATGTTGCCAGTTCCATAATTCAATAAAAATTAACTCCGTATATTAAAATCTCCATTTATTAGATCCAATCAATGCGGAGTGAGAAAAAAAAATGTTAATTGCGTAGAATTGGAACCGGTATAAATTAGTGATCTTTATCTTTTGTATTAAGTGGACTAGACACTGATATATTACTAAAGAAATAATTCTTTACATTGCGAAGATCTTGGGAAATAAATATTGTTTACATATCAAAAAGAAATACAAACTGTTTATATCTACCCAAAAATTTCAAGTTCGTTTGTCAACCTAACCTCTTTGATCAAAGATTGTATCTCTATTCTTTGATTTATCCATTATCTTTTATACTTGTTACTTTTGACGTAATATCTCCAATCCCCAGTGTAAGCTGATGTCAAAATATTTGCCGTGATCAAAGGGCCTCCACGTGGTTTCGATGTCGACCAAACATTGACACGGGACGCGGGCGCACCTCGCCCAGCAGATAACAATACCGCGAACAATGAACACGTCGCCTGACCCAGCGACACACCTACAAACAACACAAACTGAACGCACTTCAAACTGATGAGTTTGACTTCTTCTCAAGTATTTGCCTCAAATGAAGGACTTCTGTCGTTCTTCATTAAGCCCCTCCACAGGCCTCCTGCATAACATCCTGTCTTAGTTTCATTCATTTGTCATAGTCAAGAATCAATTGAGGTACTCTATGTTACTGCCAATTTGTACCACTTCCTGTCTACCTGTGGCCTGCTATAGAACATTATTGTGCAATTTAGTACACCGATATTACTATTTAATCGTTGTGCATGAACATGGCTTGTTCATTATCTATGGCTTCTAAGCTTTAGTTGATTAATGTAAATGAGCGTTACCATTCATTGAGAAATGCGCCGGCTCTATGTGTTGCGTGTGTGCAAATCTATGAATGAAGAAGGTGGACTGCACTTTATGGTGCCACAAAAACCGAGGCCCTTTAGAAAATACTCCCGACGGATACACGGAGCGCAATATTTACTACGCCCCCCGACCCTTTCACTTCCTCTACGGCGACAACCTGCGTTGGAGCGAGACTGCGTTACGCAAGCGTACCGGCCAGAGCGGGACGGCCGATTCATTCATAACCGAGTCCGCCATCCGGTCCGCGTTCTGATCGATCACTTCATCTCCTTCTAACGCGCAGTCTCCTCTCGAGTGCGAGCAGGTGGCACCGGATGCTTAACGATGTACCGGAGCTTCAATCGGAAGCTCTTAAAAAAAACCTCGTACTCTTTCACGTCACCTCGAGCCGAGTCACATCCCGGGGCAGCGGGTATCTAGTGCACCCGCGGCGCCGGCCCGACGCGTATCGAAACTACAAGTGTGTCGTTGTAATGTGAAATTACCTCGTTTAATGAGGGGACAGTCGCAATTGGTGATTTTCGTAAGCTCGCTGGGAGTGAGACGGTGCGAGCTTCGCCCCTCCGCCGAGCGCCCATTCAGCTGCGAGTAGTCGCTCGCCGGCCACAGCGACGCACGCGCGCGCTCACACCTTGCCACTCCACTCTCTGGATACTACTCCAATTTTGACATGACCGGTTCCAAACACGAACGCGAACGATCGACCTGTGTCCACACAGTGTTAGCTCACTAGTGATTTCTCTAATTGGTGCTTTTGAGTGAGTGTCGCCGGGAATGTACGAGAACTCAGCCTGGACAACTTTACAATGGCCCAAATTGCATTAAATGGGTAATTGGTGTACGTCATTGGATAATGGATTCGGCTCATGTACCTAGTACATATAATACGTCCTTACGAGGAGCGTGGGCTGCTGTGAATTTTGCACTTGACTCCCGGCCCTGCTCTTTGTTTGATGCCGTTCTATTTAAATATTCAAATTCAACAATGCGATTTCTGACCCCATGAGATGAATACAAAACTGTATATTTGTAATATTTTGTTTAAGTACATAGTTAGCCACATTCGGTTTATATTGTTCATTATCAATCGAGCACAAACACAAAATAACCGCGATAACAAACTTTCTGGGACAGTTTCATGAGAATGCTAAAGCTTCATGTAAACATAACTCACATACCTATTATTATTTATTTAGTAAATTATTTAGTTAAGCTCTGATTGTTTGTGAAGTAAACATAGCTATATTTGTTGTTACACTAATTAGATGATATTGCACCTGCTGAATAAATAACTTTCAGTGTAATAACTAATATGCTAAGAAATAATAATATTTCAACTTTACGTTTACCACTATGAAATTTGCAATATAATTAGCTACTTTCAACTACCAGTTGTACTACCCACTTAGCACCTAAGCGGTTGAGAAATAGTTCTAATATAATGCTGAACATAAATCACTTAGGTCATTCTGTGTGAAGGAGGACTTTCTAGCATAACTTGTGGTAGAGGTTAACAATAAAATTAAGCGCGCTATTACGGCGGTCCTAATAAATCCTGGAGGGATTTCAATTAGTTGATTTCCAAGCGTTTTTCCCGCTAACGCACATTGTAAGAATTCCACGAGGCGTTTTCTCTACCGCCACGACGCAGGTACGGCGCGTTATCAGTTGCCTGCCGCCGCGACCGTGGGAATGAAAGAAGAACATCGTCAGAACCCATTTGGGGTACCTTTAAGTAATTAGTTGTGTTTTCATTTACATGCTCCGTACTTAAGACATTTTGTATCGAAAATTCACGATGATTCATGCTTGGATTAGTCTGAGTTAAGATCTATGCTTCAGCGAACATGTTAAATGTTGCAATAATGTTATATTTTGGCTGTTTCCATTGATAGTAACAAATGAAAGGTTAATATTGTACAGCAATGCTCGACCGCTCGATTCACGGCTAAAAAACTTCATGTGAATTACCTTTGTTCTTCGAATTGGGTCTACCTAATTTAAATAAAAACTGATTTGAAATACTGTGAAGATTCATTGTGTCTATGAATGTAAATTCGATTATAAACAATTCTTATCAGATTATGTATACATAAAAGTTTATGTATACTTGTAATTTTCTGTCAATTGAACAATTCCGGTTTGGTAACAATGTCGATTCGAACTTGTAGTAACTTTTATAAATAAGTTTCTTTTTCATGTGCGCCAACATATTCTCACGTAAACATTCTTAAAATAGAATTGTTATTGTTTATTTGTCTTATTACAGATATAATTTATTTTACCGTTAATGATGAAGTTATTTCGAGCTAAAATAATCAAGAGAGAGATCTTTAGGCCTAATAATAGCTTGTTTTATATATTGCCTAATACAAATATTTGGCAGTTCTTTTAAATACATACAGATCTAAGGACCTGTACACACTGTAGAGGAAATACAAAAACCCCGTATTCCAACGGATACAGGTGTTTATTTTGAAGCCGTCCTACAATCCCCTGCTAGTGGTTTTTTACATTTTTTTTTTCATTAAAGAAACCTTCCCGATGAGGCTTTCATACGAGATGGGCAGAAAAAACAACATGTTTGGCAGTTTTGTTCCTTATTGCCATTTGCAAATTTTAATTAGGCTCATATGTTTTCAATAAATTAAGTGCAGGTAACTTAACATCACATAGGTTCATAACAGATAGGTACATCCTAGCAGTTCAAATACGTTGTACATGTTTTTGCATATAATATTTTCTATTACTGATTTTATTATTTATATAATTCATCTATACTAATTATATAAAGAGGAAAATTTTGATTGTTTGTTTGTTTGCATTGAATATGCTCCGCAACTACTGGACAGACTTGAAAAAATCTTTCACCGTTGGAAAGCTACACTAACCCCGGGTGACATAGGCTACTTTTTATTCCTATATTCCCACGGGAACGGGAACTACGCGGGTGAAACCGCGTGACGTCTGCTTGTATACTTAAATTTATTTATAGAAATCTTATTATTCTTTATATTTTATATTTTAATCTTATTATTAAGTATTTATATAAATCTTAGACAGAACGCTGAACATAGATTTGTTGAAAATATTTGTAGCGTACAGGGACGTAAAGGGTTCGTTTAGGGAATTACTTTTAGGTACCTAGATAATACAATAAATAACAAAGTAATGGTTTATTTTAGGCTACTTCCAGAAGTATATACGTCATCTCAAAGTAAACATTTTAACATTCGAGTCACGCGCCAAAACATTATTTCAACTTGTATACCTACTGACTATTAGTAGATATACATACACCATAACTGGCATCGGCGCATGTGCAACGTTAAGATACTCTAACTTTGACAAAAAAAGGTGCTCTATTTGTTAAAATTGTGCCAAACATAATGCTACTTATTATCCTACTCATTAAGTTACATTATGCCTCACTGAATCCTCAACAAAAACTTATGATTAAGGTTTTATTGGTTTTAGACCTACTTAGGTATTTATTATGTAGCTAAATATAGCCGCGTTTATTAATATGAAGAAAGAAATTTGAAATTAAAGTATGATTAAAACATTTAATCCAAATAACAATAACTTTACATAAAATTCAGGTAAGCACGACTGCCTGATTGGCTGAAATCGGACTTATAGTAAATGAGCATAATATTATGGAATCAGATTAGTGTTGGGACCACACAGATGTTTGATGATGGGATTAGTGTTACTCCATAGCAGTACCTACTGTGTAATGTAGAACTTGAACTATTTCTCATTTCTGTATTAATTTAGGAAAACGCACCCACGACACAATAGAAATTCCTACTGTGGGGCAAAGTTTAAAAAAAATAAGAATAAGATAAGGATAACTAGGTACACGAACGAGGTATGTTGTAACATCAATTCCAAATAAATGTTACGTACCGGACTATCTTTTAACTAAGACACTAGCTAGATTCAAATTATAGCACAATAGCACGAAATATTCAACATTTTCCTTGTAAGTACCTATCAATACTTATAACGAACTACCCAATTATGTACGTCGACATATCGATTTCACAACTGCGAATATTTCTCAATAATTACAATTTCAGAACGCTAAGTGCTTACCTAAAATATCAATGCATAAAAGGTTTCGCATCGCTCGTCCGAAACGCGAGGTGTATGTACCTACGAACGTCGAATTTTCGCAGCCAGCGAACCGTGCCCTCTGACTCACAAAGGAGCGTTAAACTGAACGCTTAGCATTCAAATTGAAATGGTCCCCTCACTAGCTGTTCTAAAACTGAAATGAGCATTTCGTTTGAATATGCCTTTCGTAACAAAAAGGCACCCAGTGTTGCTTATAAGAAAAATTTAAAAAGAATAATCGAGTTTTAAATATCTATTGGCAGTAAAAGTTAGGTTCCGAAATGGTTCATAAAATATTTTTTTGCAAAGAACATGACTAAAACTTGAATAACTTTGAAGTTTGTATTTGGTTAATCAGCAACTTTTTTTGTACCTACAGACCTCAGTAGGTATATCAAGCTGCCCCAAACTGATGTTTTTTTTTTCAAAAGAACGTGAACCTTACTTAGTTTGTTACAAAGTCGAAAAACCATCAAAGAAATTCGAAACAATGGGGTGCAGTGGCTTGATGTGCTGGTCCTCTGTACATGCAAAGTGCAGTGCATTTCTCTTTGATTCTAATCGATTCAGAGCAAATAACATCAAGTTTTGTCAAATGGAAATTATTTTTTTATTTACGTCGATATAGACAATGAAACAATACGTAATCCTTCATTGATAGCTCAAAGTTAGGTCTGGCGATGAATGGCAATATGCGAGGCATGCATACTCTACAAAGCGTTCATACATTATTGATAACATGGGTAAATGTATGTAGGATTTTTACACAATAAGTTGTGTTTGAATTAATTAATTTACCTCAGCTACCTACGGTACCTAAATGCCTGGTTCAGGAACGCTAAAACTTTGATAGGTCCATCATAAATTTCAATCTCGAATCACAAAGTATTGTTAGCCAATCACTATCCTCCTTAAATAAATAGATTAAGTATATCGTATTTTAAGATAGGATCTTCAATAAACATTATATTGATTATTTTCTGATTTTATAAGAACAACTGCTTCCCAAACAAACAAATGAAAACTTTCCAAACATACCTATGATATATACTTAGACATTTTGACAAATGAGGAACAATAACAAAGCCATTAATAACATACAATAAGTTAAGTTCTATAATTTCCAAAATAAATCTGTAGTTTTATGAGGATTGATATTTTTAACATAACATTAACACGATGTTAATAGTCTCTAATATCGGTGAGAGACAGAGCGCCCGTTTCGCGGCGCCCGCGACGACCTAATTTTCAGTGTGACTGTGTGATGAAATGGATATCTGAACGAAGAAGCTCACCGGTACCAGAATTAAAATTAATTCTTCCGTATTCCTGCTTTTAATGACAGATCAGTTTACGAGCATCGTAACTCTTTAGCTACTAAATAGAGTTACTTTAATAAAGTATGTAAAAGTATTTTATGTAACAGTGTCGCCTAATAGCTCTGCCCATCAAACTGACTGACTGTTAAACAACAAAAGGATGCCGACGAAATTTAAAATGATAGTGATGTATCTACAGTTTAACAATTGTTCATAAAAGCGAGTGGACTGTATGTTTTTCGGCGTTGACTTTTATTAATGTGGCAGTTTTCATATATTAAAGGGTTAATTACCTCACTATTGTTTTATCTCAAAAGTATTTCGTTTTAACTCTATGTATCTACTATGTTGCTGAACTACGTTCCACATTTTATGTATCTCGTACATGTACTTATCATTAATCCCCACATTTTTTAAATCTTTATTTATGAAATACTTAACATGAAAACGTAGTGTTTGTCCTGAAATAAACAGAAATGCCAACATTGTGTTACATGAAATGGCGGTTGCGACACTGAACTTAACCTTATACCAAATGAATTAACATACAAAAGTACTGAAAATGCATCCATTTGAATGTCTAATTACCACGTTTATATTTATTCTCCTAAACGAACATTTTGCGATTGTAATTTGAATTTTTATTACCAGCGTAGGTACCTAACTAAAAAGTTAATTGTGCTCAAGTTGTGTTGGTTTAAATTAGGCTGAATGTATGATGACACACTTTTGCTTTTTATGTTTTCGCATAATGTGGCGTAGACAAAAAACAATGTTATCTATATGCCTCAACGATTTAATTTATTCGGTGCTTCAGGACATTAAACTGTTATTCGCAGTTCATGTGCAGAAAATTTATTTAACGTCGACTAATAATCTGTTCATAAACCGCGGTCGCCATTTTGTCGAGTCAAGTCATCGAACGACTATTATGCCGCCCACGTGTTGTAAACAAACATTAAGAATATGGAACTCTCGGAGTTTTCCTCGCAAAGATTTTTCTCGCTGCATGCGGCGCGTGCGTGGGCGTTGGGAGGTGTTCGCCAATCGCCTCCGAGCCCGCCCCATGGCCCCACGCCTCGCATCCACACGCCCGGCCGTATCTCCAAGACACCCACACCACAGAATGTCGCCCAAACCATAGCTATTTTATGACAGTCATTCTACAATTACTTATATTCTTTCTCAATAATTAGAAAGGTGTCGGAAAATCTCTGGTCTCACACAGGCTGCGATGCCAAATTCCGATGCTTAAAATAATTTTTGTCTATGGAATCTGACGTTAATTTGTTGACAGATAGTCCTTCTCGCTACTGGTCACTTAAAATTCATGTTTAACTTCGAAACATTGCAAGTTGTTGCTGTAAATTTTACCTAGGTAAATTAGCATGTAATTTGGTACATTTCTAAATAAGCAAAAACCTTTACAGTTATGTGAGGTAGGTCCTACTTATAAGTTTTTCTTGACGTACCTAACCATATTAGGAAAAGTCGTTCAATGTTTTTTTTCTTCAAATTAAGCAATTTTATTCAAGTCCTTACATTAAGTCTACCTACATAGTGTCGGTCTATAACTGCGTACCTAAGACACCTTAAAAGTCAGTCTCCGATTACGCACTTACAGAGCATATTATGTAGGTACAGGTATACCCAGAGGCGGATTATCCTAAGGCAAACTAGGCACGTGCCTAGGGGCGCGTTGTTACAAGGGGCGCGCGAGCTCAGAATATTTAAAAATAAACTAACTCTCACTCTTAAGAGAGTAAGTACAAATGTCCTGGCCTACTAACGTTTTGATGATATAATGTTTATAGTATTATAATGGCTATTTATGGCATGTACAGGGGCGCCGATGAAGTGATTGCCTAGGGTGGTCTGGACATTTAATCTGCCACTGGGTATACCTAGACCATTTCTTTTATATATGTGAGTTTAAGCGTTTGTGAACTCATCCAGGCTACACGGGTGATTCGTAGTGGGGCTACGGTTTATGAAGACAAAAAAAACACATTTCAACTCCAGCTTCAAAATAGGTACCTTCTTAAGTACCTATTCAAAGAAATCTTGCCATGACAAAAAAATCGAATAAAGTAACTGAAACAAAAAACTTATATGCACGAAACCAAATGGGTCCCATACCTACTTACTTCCTAATAGTTATTTGACCCTAGGTCCTAGTTAAAACAAATAATATGTATGTCCCAACAAAAGTGATACAATATGAGTTGGAGCACAGCGAGACAGTCCGTAATAACGTTTTAATTGAACGGTCGGAGGTCAAATCACTTGCGACCCGCGTGACACAGCCTCGACACCGCGCAGCCAGAACAAACAATCCGATACATGACCAGCCTAACACAACAACTTACACTCTCAACAAACCAAAATTACATAAACCAAAAGAATTAACGCTGATCGCATGCTAATATTGACTCTGGCTTACGCTAACATTGTTACGATCATTATTATGTGGCAACACTAAACAAAGTATAAAAGCTCGCTTGCTTGCGCACAAACTGCACAATCTATTGCTATTGTTCACATAAACAACCCGCCGAATTGTTAGCTCTTGTTATACAAGCTCGCATTGTTCCACATTTGAATCGTGCGTCCCGCGTCACTCGATTCGCCGAAGCATCCATTGTCGCCATGTTTGTTGATGCGCGCGCAATCCATGCAAAACCGCGCAAAATCTCGCGAATACTTTGGCTGAAATCAAAACATGCATTGATACGCGGCGCGGGAACAAACCAGTTCTCGAACGCATCACAATGTAGCTAGTGGCTGAATAAATGAATTATCTTACCTCATTTCTGTCAAGAAACCCATTAAGACTACTTTTTTTACTTCTTATTTTAAAGCTTCATCGGAAATTGCCTCTTCAATATTTACCAAAAACCAAGTAGGTACCTATCTGCTCAATATGACCGTTACAACATCATACGATTGACCCCCCGCAGTTATCGTAAATCCACTTAATTTAGAAATATTAAAATCTACAACCGAATTAGTGTCCGTCTGCATCATCGGTCCAGATATGCGGGTGTCCACTTTCCCATTAAGATGGGGTCGAAGATGCGACCCCATTTGACCGCGAGTTCATTCCGCTCACCTAACACTTAAATAATACGTATTTGCTTCATGAATGCCGCTAGACGAGAGCCATCAATTAGTGTCGCCCGACATTCGGTTACATTGTACATTAGCACTTATGTAGGTTATTGGTCTCGACTCTCAACTACTCGCCTACGTTTTTGCATCTTTTGTTATTTGATATTGTAACCACTAGATATTTAACGATAGACAGAGAAAATATTGGCTATGATTCAACCTTGATCAAATGATTTAGGATGGTTTTTTACAATAAACAAAGGGAGCCTAATGTCATAGAACGTGATCAAAATGTAATCTAGTAACAAATAAGAGACAAATGTAATGCGGTCGGTGTCATTGAGGCGTGGGGTGACAAATTGGGCGCGACAATCGAGTTAGTTGACCCGGGCCCCGGCCAATCTGTGCTCACACCACACGATTAACCGCACAGACATAGACACACAGCCATGCAGGCACATAGACACACAAATGCACAGATACACGCACTAACTGTCCTGTATTAGACACGAAGCTGTCTGGCACAGACAATTGTGTTCCACAGATTAAAAGGGTTACAGTCAATTAAAGGTACAGTCTTGCTAATAAAACTGAAATGCATCTTTATTTTTAAGTAAGCGTCTCGGTAAATAGCTTTTTGTGTTAAACTGCATTCTAAGAACTTTATTCATCGAGCTCTTATGAATGTTTTAGTAATGGGATTACTTGACTGTCGGGTAGGTTATTTAAAAATGTCGTGACTGAAATAAGAAAGAAAGCAGAAGACTATCACTGATTAGCCAATAGTATTACTTCCTAGTCAGATTCTATAATAAAGTATATACGTAATTTCACTCAGCTTCTTCGTAAACCCTAAGCAGCGTAGTCGCCTTCGTAGCATAACGGCCTACGCCGAACAAACGTAGGTACCTTGTGAAAACACTCAATGATGATTTTGTTATCAAACAAATTTGAATACTAGATAGAAATATACTCAAATACACATGGACTTTAAAATATTCTAAAGCACCAAATTTTAAAATACAACTTTGAAAACTACCTACATCTTATTTTGTGCATCAGTTTATGCGTGATTTTCGTGCGAACATACCTACCTATCTAAGACATACAAAAATCAATCATTGTTTAGGCTTCTATTGGTTTAACTATTAGAGTAGAGTGAAATTGCAGTCAAGCACTAGTTTAAAATAGAATAAAATACTCTTTATTGTACACCAAAAAAAAAAAAAAAAACAATAATAAAAATACAAAAAAAACCAAAAATAATAATAATAATAATAGTAATTGAAAATGATGATGATTGTTGATTGATTTCAATTATTGTTACATTTAAAAAAAAGCATTTGAAGCAAAGCAAGCAAAATTTGAAGATGTAGGTAGTAGGTACCTAAGTACTTAGGATATCCTAAGTACAGCTACAAAGTTCGACCAGATAAGTAAAATTTAAAATTATTAGGTACAGACACCAGCACATCAAGTTACCTCAATGTGTCAAATTTTCCCAATTGAATATGAACCTTATTTTGTTTGACATAAAGTTAAAAAACGATCAAAGAAATTTGACACATTGAATAATAACTTGTCAAAAAACGTGTAACTTGTGCTGGCGTCTGTACATGTTTTAGTAGTTTATGTGCCCAATAACAATCAAAGCTCAATTTCCATTAAAACATGCATTGTATAGTCGTTATCCTTCAAAACTATTCCAGAGATCAGAAGTCAACTGACGTACAACTGGACTGACCTCTATTAAACATAATTTTCGCTTTACGCCCGTTGTGAGCAGCACGTTATTTGACTATTGTCCTCCAATATTGGTCGAGCAACTAGACTCATTGAATGCGACTGCTTAGGATACAAAGGACTCGGCTCAAACGTCAATAGACGTTCTCTCGCATTATTCAGTACTGGGCTTAATGATCTGGATTGCAGTAGCTTTTAATAGGCATATAATACGAATTGATTGATTGAATTACGTGGAAACGAGGTCTTACTTATGTTGCTTCTAATATTTTGAAATAGGTACTTGGTTCCTTTGAAATACTTGGTTCCAAGTACAATTCTTTAAATATTTAACACGCTCAGTTTTATTATTTCATACAACGTCATTTGTCCAATAAAATCCTCGTCCAATAATATGACAGTTATGTTTCTAAATGTGATTTTGATTAGAGACAATTCGTCGCCCCCATCATGACTAAAGTATATTTGATTGACTAATACTATGTCAATTGTATTGAAACCTACGTACTTTGAGCGCAATATGTTAAAATACAAGAATACATAGATTTTTCTTATACCTATGCTAGTATATTAATACTACAGTTTAAGCGTGTGAAACTATTTTGCATGTAGGTAATAAAAAAAACAATAAATTTTAAAACGATGTTCTTATCCGCATAATCTATAAATAAAAAAGTAAATTAGTGCCAAAGATAAACTTAACAAAACCAAAAAAAAAATAATATGCTCTATCACCGTGTGAACCGAAAAAGAGTTCATTGAAAAGCGTCTTAACAGATTATCATTAATCACTTGTGGCTACACATTTTTATTTTTAAATAATAACAAGCATTAGAACCCCTTTCATGGAACATTTTTAATAAAGCGAAATGAAGACGTTTACTGGTACTTAACCCTTGGTCTCTCGATGGGGTTCGAAGTACCAATTTCATCAATTTGTGTCGCTTAGTTACTGGTTATTTAAAAGTGTTATGAGTATGAATATTAAGGATGTAAACATTAGATTACTATCCGGCAGCATCGTGATTAAATTAATTTCGATACCCACATGACGTAAAGTAGATATCAATTGTGCAATAATGAATGTTAAAACAACACTAAATAATGAAATTGTATTTGTTGTAGAAAGTGTAGTTAAAATGCATGTTCTTGTTTTTTCGGCTCTCATAGTCAGCATTATTGTAATTGTACCCATATCGTGGTCACGCACAACGAAATAAGCATGGACAATTATGGTTCATTATAACTACCGAATGTTCACTTCATGAACAGGTTGACCATACGCGTAGATAATTTTGTATGAAAGGAAAAGGACGGTAGAAGAATACTGTTAGTATAGTACCTAGTATATAAAAAGTCATATTTTGAATAAAAAATATATTTGGAGCATATATATTTATAGGTTAATGTAATTGTAGGGATTCTTCTAAACAGTGATGCCGAATATGATAACATTACATAAACATTGAAACTTGTAAGTATAACCTATTTGCCTAGAGTGAAAACTAACTTTCTTAACATAGTTACAAAATTGACTTGGACAGTTTGACACTAAGTTAGCAAAATGATCAGTCTCGGGCTAGTGGTTTGCGTGAGAACAACCCCGCTGCAGTCGCGGGGTTACACGCGGTAGGGGTGGTGCGAGGGTGGGAACCACTCGGGGTAAGTGGGGTACCGGGCCGGAAGCGCCTGCATCGGATCGTTCCGCACACCTGTGGGAATGTTTGCCACTATTTGTGTACGTCTATACCTCCTCCTACATTCTGTCAGCCTAGTACTTTAAACAATTATCATACAACCGCGCTATCGTTTATCTTATAATTACCACTCAGCAATTATTAATTGCTGTAAATAAATAAGTACCTACTATCATTGTTTTAATTTAGCACCGCTTCAAACAGTTAACGTATTCATCTCAAACGGCAGAAATAGGAGTCAAGTGCAAAATTACATATTCTAATTATTTATCAGGTGCTGTTATGTGAATACAAAATAACAATAAACAGTTATAAAATAAGAATGAACTTTTCCTCCGTCACGTGACCATAGCATCACCGCCAAAATGAAGAATAGCGAAGAGTGTTTAGACTGACGATAAAAACTTTAATAACAGAAACAGTGTGATATTTATTGATCTTATTTAATTTTTAAGTAAATAGTGTAAAAAAGTTGTTGTATAAATAAATATAAGTGAAAAGGACAATAGATAATATCGGCCGACAAGAGGGTTGTGATTCGGACTTCAAGAGCCCGCAGCAGACCACTCATCAAGGCGAACGGCGGCCATCGCAGGCATGGGAATCAAAGTCATGATGAAAGCTTTCAATAAGCCAAAAGGTAAGCCAGTTAAAAGAAACATATAGAATGTTTTCCTATACGCTCCCGCAGTTGAAAAAAAAACCGCGCTCATACAAATTGTATCACTCCAATCAAATCAGTCAACTGTTCCACAATAACGTTCGTATTTCAAATATGGATCGCGGTGGAAGGAATCGTAACAAAAATGGCGACGCGTGATCCTCGATGCGCTATGGTGACGCAACCGCGCAACGCTCTCGGTTTCGCGTGCACTTGTCCTGAATGTGAACACGCCGTGACCGAAAGAAAAATATGAAAACGTTCATTTTCTAAATTATGGCAACGCTAAGAATATTCGACAGTTTGTGTCAGAAATGCGAAATTATTGCGTCTAGAGATAAGTTAATTATTTACAAATACTTGCCTTGCTGTTTTTGAACTTTTCTCGACTTGGGAAGGTAACGAGTAAGTCGGAACATTGAAAAATATCGACACAAAACGATAATAAGAATCATCTCGACTGGCCTGTTGGTCTAGTGGTTAGTAACCCTGACCGCTATGCTGGAGGTCGTGGGTTCGATTCCCACCCAAGACAAATGTTTGTGTGATGAGCACGATCATTTGTTCTGAGTCTGGGTGTAATGTATCTAAATAATATGTATGTATTTAGAAATATATAAGTATGTTTATCAGCTGTTTAGTACCTACCCATAACACAAGCTCTTAGCTTAGCTTGGGACTAAATGGCGCTGTGTGAAAATGTTGTGGAATATTTATTTATCTGTAGTAACGAACACCAAAAATCGACCCTATAATGAAACTCATTAGATTCACAATCAGTAACCAATAGTTCCGAACACCCAACAGCTCATCATATCGCAACTCAATTTCCTTTAATATCACTGTATTTTGAAACAGCGTGTCCGGCTCTGCTACTCGCTAGGGCACAAACACTCAGACAGCCGCTCAGTTGAGCAACACTCGGCCAACCATTACCGTAATTATGAGTAGCTCCTCGTATGCTCTGCTGATCTTGAAAGTAAAGACCTTGCGTGCTCATAACCTGAGAACTGGAAACAATGTTTGTATACAAACTGGCTGCTTATTAATCGACCCCGACACGACTGCTGTGGCTAATGTGTCTATTGATCGTGTTTGATCATATAGACCTGATGGCAGCGTGAGATGTCGTCTCACAGTCATAAACACGCTAGAACAACAAAAGATAAAAGTATCTTATGATCCGCCAAGCCCTTGAAGCAAGCTTTTGAGTATCTTTCCTCCATGTAAGCATCCTTCCAGAATGAAATATCAAACTGCTAATTGAATACAAAAGTACATTTGTTTAATGGAACGCTATAAACTAATATTATAGGTAGCTACCCCACTTCCGTCCAAACATTACGTGATCGTGTGTAAGAGCATCTCGCACCGATCCTGCGTCCGCGCCGGTGTGTGAGCGAGTAGCGGACATGTCACCTCCGAGCTAACAAGCTGAACTATGTAACCGGTTCAAATGCAGTAGCTGAGGATGCACGTTTTCTCATGCGACGAACAATAGCGCTATCAATGAGGCAAACAACGGATTTACGACTCAACACATTCTTTGGGCCATAAAAAGTCATAACAATTTACGGGCATAACAAAGAAACAGTGGCATCTAGTACGGGAGCTAATAACGCGGAGCAGCAGCAGCGCAACGCGGGGGCGTCCATTCACGCCGCTGATTGGCCCATCCGGTGCGCGCTCAATGAGATGATGCGCGCGCGCAGCGGCCGGCCGCGCCGCCTCTGTCATTGAGCAAAGGTCCGTCGCCTACGTTCGTGATCAACGCAGCCACAGATCACTGAAAGATAAGTGAGCATTGTTAGATTCTCCACCTCGGAAGGTAAAAACGATGAGGACCTCTGATATCGTAGATACTAGGAATGTTACAACAAATGCGCATTTAAACATTATAATGAGCTCATATTACTTTGTCTTCACCTGTCGAATTGCAATTACTTGCACCTCTCTTATTTTAATAGTATATCTTACAGTTTGTTTAAGTGGTACCTACAACGGTTGGGTAGCGTAACGAATTTTAATGTATAAAATAAAAGTACCTAGAACTCATACGCAAAACGTTCATTTTCTGCGTCAGTGAGCAGGAGACCGTTTGAACAATAACAATTTTACCGCATTATGGCATAACCCTCCTCCACGCTTCAACAACTAGAAGGGTGACATCGGTAAGCAAATGAACAATTTTTCAAAATGCATACTTACCAACAATAATTGGCTTCACACGGTAACGATATGTCGCAATGTATGAGGGTAATAAGATTAGTCACAAAGTGTTGGTTTGGTCAAGTTATAATACATCATTCAATTTATACAAACTACGGTCCATAAAGCAGTCAAAGAGTGTTAAAGCAAGCCTTTTAAATGAAGAATTCTGAAATTGACAGTTGCGTTCACAAATATGGCAATTACTTACAAAGTAAAACTTTAATCGTGGCTTTTAGCAAGAATTATCGTTTTTCAATGATGTTTAGTATAATTATAAGCAAAAAGAAGGCGATTTGAATGCGAAACAGCGCACGCGCCGTTTACGTCACGCGACGTTCCAAGTTCAAACGGTGAACAATGGGTTCGGTAAAAATGGCGCGAGCTTTTGTTCTGGCTCGCTATTGTGGCGGCCGCCGTGGTAGAGATTGCTTGACTATGAAGATACACATAAAGTATTCATGTAGGTAACATCAACTCATTTTCCTTAAACACGAGGTAAAGCCCAAAAACACATTACCTAAGTCTTCGAAGCCCATTAGGTTCAATGATTGCAAAACACATAATTCGATTGATTTCAAAGCAGCTGTTCCCTTCACTTCATTCCCAAAACAATTTAGATATAAAGCTACCAAGAACATAAAATTACCTGGAAATAATTGTCGTTTACAAGTCACTCGGTCTAGATAAACACGGGACATAATGGAGTCATTACATTTGTTTATCAATGTGCTTGGTTCTGAATTGCTGGACGCAAGTAGACGCAACAAGTGTCGGTTAGGTTCCCCCTCGAACAACCCTTGTCGGCCACCTGTTACTGTGAAACCACCGAACATTAGCATAATGTGAAATGTGTTGGAGTTGTAAAGAAATGCGGCCTGTTCCGTGCATTGTTCTTGTTATACATATATTCTTATTTTGCGGTACCGGGAATTTCTTGATTGCTTTGCGATATAAAAATGAAGTTTTAACTTTCTAATAATTCTATTTGAATCGTGTTATTTTTAACCTGTAAGCGGCTGCTTACAGACTTTAGACTTATCTTTGACAATGCACAATCAAAGATAAATTATATAAATAAGTCCATGCGTTGAAAACAGTTTTAAAACACTGGTTACCACAAAAATAAACACGTCGCGTGCTTTCAACATGTAGGTAGATGCAAGCTTTCCATTTTGAAAAGGCAACACCAATCACGTAAAGTTCCTAATTCAAAAACAAAGCAGGTATTAGTAAATACGGCCGAAAGTACGAAGGTTGCGGCCTGTCCTCGGTCGGGCTCGGCTGAGCCACGCGGCGCATCTCCGGTGCTTTGTGCACTTATCTACGCCATTCACGATTCTCTTCACCGCAGCGATACCAAGAACGTTCCACATGTTGTGGAGACCTCGATGACTTAGTAGATTGTTAGAACGCCCTTTTGGTGTTCTTTTTCGTAGTTTAAAATAATAAAGATGCTCCATTCTTCAATACTCAAAAAATTATTTGGTTCAGTAAAAGTCACCCGTGATAACTTGTTAAGTGAATGTCAAGTCAATGCCTAGCATAGTATGAAATGACAGCGCAATTCACCTTCACTTCACCTAAATTTTCACGAAGTATTTTTTACAGAATAGCACCGCTGTAGCATTTTGGTTCGTACTCTTTAGTAAACCAATCGCATATGCCAAAAAAGTAAATTGTGAAAATAAACATATAAACTGCCATAATTAAGTAATTTAATTTCCCGTCCTCAGGCTTTTAATTCCATATAAGCTATCAGTGACAATATCCAACAACGGATGGGGCTCATCGGAAACTACGCCACAATTAAACCGAAATCACTCGGGATTAATTACTTTAATTACGGAAACGGAAGTCTTGCCATCGTAGTTTTTGTGCATCCAAAATACCATTCCAGATCTTAATGCCAAGCACGACTGTTATTCGTGCCACCACCTTCTTGCATTATCCTCTACAGATAATTAAAATTAGCTTTATTTAAGTTGTTAAAGAACATAAGAAATAAACTAGACTCTCTCTGAACATTCACTTCTTCAGAACGATTTTAGCTGTCGTATCAACTGCTCCAAGTTTCTACAATTTTTTTAAGAAATAACAGTTTATTTCTATCATATTTTCATCAGAACATCAAATTAGTCATTACTTGTTATCAAATTATTCCTTTGGAATGTCCGACAGCAAGTTTTAGTGGTGCATATGACACTCACGTTCTGCAAACTTTATAACAGTCAAAGAGAATTAATGTTCTTTTCATCTTTTTAAAAAAAAACTTTGGTACCAGCCCAACACTCGAGTTAACGACCACGGAGGCGGTGCATGTATTTCTGTTTAAAACTTTTTGATGACATGACTTTTCTATTACCTACATTTAAAATTATTTTAAAGATCATAAGCTGTATAACATCATTAATTAGTTGGGAATGGTTTGATCTTTATGATTTAAATATAAAGTACTCGCTTTTTTTGTTTTTCATTGAGAGAAATATGAATTAGAGAGCCATCAGTTCTGTACAATTACTCAGGGCCGGAGGCTTGTTAGCGAGGAGCCTCACAATCAGTTACTTGTATTATATCTGGGCGGATATATCGCACGAGCAGGTGTCTGATAAATGCAATACATTCTATACACACTCATAATATAAAATTATCACTACAATGAACATAAAAAGCGTATTGTGTAATGCACATTGCATGTACAGAGATGACTTTAAATACTTCAATTAAAGTAGCCATTAATATCCGAAGAGGTAAATAAAAATTCATCAAGACGCAATGAGAACTTTTTTGAAGTCGTTTCAAGAACAAATTGTCGACGTGGAATCCTTCAGCAAATATGTATTCTTAACAATTTTATTGTGAATGTACATATATACATAAGCTGCATTCAAGGATGCAACTGTTATTTTTATCAAAGATAGTGATCAAAATAATAAATATCTGAAAATCATAAACAAAAAAAATGTGAAAACTAAAATGATAAAGATTGACCTAACAACGCAATCAAAGCGCGCATTTTCTATCTCATTGTAACTACGTCAGTATAAAAAGATGCGTGTGCGCAATAATCGTGAGTCAAGTGCAGCTGCGCGAGATATATAGTGCGAGTAAATCACAATGTGCGAGAGTGGTGCAATTAATGCAGGCGTGATTCGCAACCGGCGCGACTTCGACCACCTTGCACCATCGAACACCTCTTTATGTTATCCATGGTAAAAATAGAATCCCCATTGTTACTTTGTTCGGGTTATTTTATGCGCGGTTTTATTTTAATCTTGTCAACTGATGTTGATCAAATTGCTTTTTACAAAGTTAGTATGCCAACCACCCGATAATGAAGCAATAAAACCACATTTAATAACAAAAGTTTAACTGCAGCGTGTTTCATAATAGATCTGAGAAGTCTTCATACGGAACATTTCTTTCAACTCATTTAGAGACATCAAAACATGACACTATTGAAACAGACACCGCATTTACACAACATCAAAGACTCGAGCAGCATCTCGAGCCTTATTTTACTTAATTGTGATTGGAACACAACATTCTTTGACTCTAATTGAAACTAAAACGACGAACACAGAGAAAAATTTAAATTATATCAGAACGAGGTTCAGCTAGAGCAGATCAGAGGCCGAGCGGGCACCGACCGTGGGAGAGGTGCACAAATCTCCGCATCTCAGAACTGGTCGGCAGGTGCGCGCGCGCAGCACACGCACACCACCACCAACACGCACACCTACAGCACAAACCAGGCGCACTTATGAATGAAGCCTACAAACCTGCACAAAAACTACACACGGACACTCACGCACACAAGCGCATCAAATTCAATCTTGCTTGTTTATCTCTGATTTATTTTATTCGAAACCATCAAGTCTCAAAAAGTTGGCTATTAATTTGTTCTTCGGTGCTCGGTATAAATGCCGTAGATAAAGTAATTAATCCGATTGATAATGATCTTGGTTGACAAGAGATTAAACTCGCTTCCACACCACGGTTAACGAAAAATTCCAGCATATTATATAGCGAAACTGTATGGCATTAATCTATGTGAATATGGTTTAAAATAACCCTGAGGCTTAAGAATAACTCATTGCAAACAGATCGTATCTAGCACCCATGCATATGAACAAACCTGATTATAAAATAATATTAAAATAATAAATAGACTACGATGCGGCAGTGAAAGAAAATCAGGACAAGGGTATCTGACGATAGAAGAATATTGTAGGTGCAACTCAAGGTTTTAACAATAATGACACAGGGTAGTGTTTTAACAATATTTTATTTCTTCATTAGGAGTTCTAATGAAGTGAAATGTATAAGAAGAACTTTATGAGAAATAGCAAAGATTAAAGTATTTTTCCTTGTTTTGTTGCAGACATCCCGTCGCAAGTGCCGCCACTGACGCCGGGCACCAACAAGAAGATGGCCGAGGCGCTGAAGGCTACCTTCGCCTCCTGGGAGAAGGAACAGCTGCGCCTCGGCGTACCCAAAGGTAAGAATATATACACGAGCGTTATATTGAACATACTTATTTATATACATCTAAGATGTTTAGGATTTTAATAACATAAACCAATGTCCTATCTATCTTAAATCTCTTTGGTAAAGAATATATTTTCATCAATTTTAAATATTTAACAACAATAAGAAATTAAAAACAAAAAGAAATATTAAAAGGTAACTTACTTGTAAAGAAAAACAAACATTCAAAGTCTATTTTTTCTAACCTTAATAATTTTACAAAATGTCAATTAAATTATTATTTTTTATGACACGAGCAGACGTTTGTCATACTTTCATAATCGATAGCTTCTAAAATTAAGTGAAACCTTCATTTATATAATATCAAAGTGAATATTTATGTGGTTCAAAAGCAATATCTTACGCAAGGTATATTGACATAGGTACAGTCAACCAAGAATTAAAATTTCTCGAATTTAAAAATTAAGTATTTTTCAATTGTCGATGGATGAGGGCAGCGCAAGACCGATCTTTGTTGAAATTTTTGGAATTTTTGGGAGGCCTTCCAGTGTATGTAGACCTCTTTAGGGCAAAAAAATGATACATTGTCTTTGAGTTTTAATAATACCAGTCTCCTCACCGAGAAGGAGGTGAAACTGATATTTATTTATATTAGTGTATTAAGAAATAAGTAAATTATTATTATTATCCTAAAGTGAAATTAGTTAATTTGCTTAGAACAATATCAGAGCCTTAAAATAACTATAATACACTCGTGGCCATTTAGACCAAAATGAGCTTGCATAACTTTATTTTCCCACTACATACCACATGGCAACCACGGTCCTAACTTGACCATTAGGCTAACTTTAAGTTTTAATTTTACCATTATTGGAATAAATGAATTGCAATGAAAACAATTCTGGCATTTAAACTCAGCAAGTACATATAGCTACATTTTTACTGCTAATTTCGACTCCATTATGTCCTAATAATTAACTTTTGTTTATAGACAATTAAAGTAAGCATTGGATGGAGGTTGAGCTATAAAATACACTCTAATTACCGTTTAACGTTCACTAAATGCTTAGATAATTTCATACAAAGACATTTCGTCGTGTTCAGCCGAGAAGGAATACCCATGCGATGGTTTATTTCACAGTAATGTAAACGCCGACATTTCATTTCGGATCGCTCAGCAATAGCACTTTATGGTCAGGAAGAAAAGGCAATAAAACCACATAAATATTAATTTTAGACTTCAGTCGCTCGAGATCTGAGAGACGGAGGGAAAAAAATCATCGCATGTTATTATTAATGCGATCAACTCATTTTAATATGATGCACCTGCTTTTAAGTAAGCTAATAAAATTATGATTAATTACTGTTACTAAGTCGCAACTTGCAGTAGAATCCCGCCGATCGCTTAGCAGATGATCAAGCTTGAAATTATTAAAGTGCAAATTGGTCGTCTGGTGTGGTCTGTAGTGGTGTACAAGCGCGACAAATAATCGCCACACTTTTTGTCAACGCGGTGGTGAAGTGAAGTCGTTAGCGCGTAAGAATGTTGTGATAGTCGTCTTGTTTTTCCCTTGTTCAATATTTAAGTGTATACTGGTTACAAGCAAAAACTGTTAGTGTACAGTTGACAAAGCGTATAAATACAAGGCATCATTTGCATATGGTAATGTGACGGACGCGTCGCCGTGTCGCGACCGCCAGCGATACGCACCTCCACCTTTGTTGATGGTGACTGACGACCAGAGTATTCCTCACTTACATTATGTTAGTGTTCTAACAAAAATCAATAAGTAATGTAAAGCGAAAATGGCAATACGTTTTCGCTGTAAAGTTCTTTTAATTGCTACATAAAAATTATGGCAAAATATCAATTAGCTGCGCAAATTATACTCTGCGTATTGATATTTGCCTAGGATCATATTGTGGACAGGTGGCGGGTTCGATGCCCTAGCGCGGCGGAAGTGCGTGCGTCTGCGCCGCGTCTATTCGCGCTTCCGGTGTGCCCGCGCGCATCTAACACGAAATCACGCGCAGGATGTGAATAACACTTGCTAAATCTTTTATGATTATTATATTTTATCAATGAAACGTATTACAACTATTTAGTGATATGTTGATCATGAAATTGGTACAAATTAGAAACACAACTGTCAAACTTTCATTGATTGCGCTTTTATGTCGTACAAAAGCGTTATTTTCCTAAGTTTAATGTTGTTTTTTTTTCGATTGAACCTGAGAATCTCAAGAACCACCAGACGAATTTGAAAAAATATGTTTGTGTTTGCTAGTACACTTCTTGAAATGGTTATTAAGCTAAATAACACCACGTTACACCTTTAGTACTTGGTAAAACCGCGGGGCACAGCTTGTAAGTGATATAATGATAATGACGGAACAATACTAAACTCTTCTTCGTCATTACCCATGAGTACATGGCTTCTTATCGAAAGCCTACAGTGCTGTGTGCGTCAACTGTACACGTGTTATCAAATGGACTTGATTCCTTAATTGTTCAACGTAATAAATTCAGTCATAAAACCCAATTTGATAAAATTTAAAGTGCTTTGAATGGAAATAAACGTTTTACAATGTAGAAGATCGAATATAAGTTACAATTAATTTAAGTAATTATTCAGGAGCTCTTAAATTAGTTCGACTGTCTGTCAAAAGAAAGCCTGCAGCTACTGACTAAAGATCCAATTTACTGCCTTATCATAGCATCGTGTGGGGGGACCATCTCAGCCCTGTTTCTAACATCATTTTAGATAACGTTGAGATCTTATCACAGCTAGCAACACACGGGGACGATAAGTAGCAAAGAAACTGTTAACACTTGCACTAACATTTTTACTCTGTTTAAACTCGTTTGAAAGAAGAATGAGAAGGGTCCAATATAGAAATGTGCTTTCAGTTATGCAAGAGATGTTCATCGAACTTACACTAATCTATGATATTATTAATATTGGTACTAGCACTAGATTTAAAAAGGTGTTCACTATCAGAATTTTAACCGAAAAATTCATACAAGCAATGTGAAGAAGAACCTTACATTAACAAATGACGTACAAATAGCATTTTTACTATCCACTGCATTATTTTCTTATGAAAAGCTCTCAAACTGATTTAAAAACACTCAATGAAATATA
Organism: Euplexia lucipara; assembly: GCA_921972225.1. Lineage (NCBI taxonomy): Eukaryota > Metazoa > Arthropoda > Insecta > Lepidoptera > Noctuidae > Euplexia > Euplexia lucipara. Next base: position 8,710,158 of record OV179161.1, on the reverse strand, counting down.
AAACAAACTTAGAGTTTTTTCATGGTAGTTTTATAGTCGTAGAGCTAGTAGGTACTTCATCTGTGTTGAGATCTTAACATTGAATAAGAATGAATCCCTGCGTTCAAAATAACGTCCCCCGTAGTCGCAGAGACAGCGTGCAGCGTTATCTTTCCATCGATTGTTAATAAAATTGCTCCATTAACATACAGACTGGCTTTGTTCTACCTGTAGGCTTCAATTAAAGTACATGAGCACTGCAACTATATTTATTAGTTAATTTTAAACAAACATCTTGTGTTGTAAAGGCGAGCGCGATTGGTTCAGTAGATTGTGGTTGGTTTTGTGTACGTAATTATTTCTTAGTATTAAACCTTTTTTAAACCAAAAAAAAAGAAAAAGACTATGATTAGGTAATCACGTCTTAGAACCTACAAAGACTTACATATAACGTAGCAAAGGAAAAGCAGATAACTCGCCCAGACCCCTTAGTCTGCCTGATTCTCGACAATTGAACTGTACTGTCCTTAGTAAAACAAAAAATCAGAAGGTCTGTTGAAACTTAGTAGTTGTAATTAAAAGAACTAAGTAAAAACACTGTCGTAAATTTTTGAACTCCAAGTTTTGTTTATCATTCCAATAAAAACAAACAAGTGAAAACTACAACCTTCTACTAATAAAGAAATACATTATAACATGTATTTACTTGTCACTATTTCAACAGCATCTATGGTAAATCATATTTTTATTGTCGCTCGACTGAATACGTTGTCATTTCCCTTTGATGTCGCCATTTTAAATCGTTGTTAAGTTATGAACTGAGAACGTCGTCGTCGCGGTTTTCGTGGCCACACAGACACGGCATAAACATTAAACGTCATGTCTCGACGGCCACCGACTAAAAGCTGTAATTAAACTAATTATTTATTATTAGACAGCTCTCCCGCTTTCAAGGGAAAAACTTAAGTTCTGAGTGTAAGAGCAATTTATAAAATCGTAACACATAACTCCATTTGTATCGATTGACTTTTTCTCGTAGTTAACCTAGCTAGGAGCTATTAGAAAATCTTTTATGGCCACCACTGATTAAATTGATCGATCTTCCTTCTGAGCAAGGTGATAAACCCCTTTTCGCTTGAAATACTTGTGTGCAACGATGTGTTTTCCCTTTACAAAAGTTTACGAGTATTTCTATACTAAATGTAGCAGTGTAATTGGGAAAATCATGAAAATCGTATTTTTTTCTAATTTCAATACTCATGCTTATCTTCGTGGTTTTTACAAAAATCTTGATGTAAGCTTCTACTACCAATACACAAATCAAAATACTTACAAAAAAAAAGAAAAACTAAATAATTCGCCACAAAGTACCAAAGAATACGCAAATAGACAAAAGAACTACCATTTAGTAGGTAATAATGCTCCAGAAAACACGAATATAATTCATATATAGACACATAACATTAGAAATCCTATATCGCAGCTATAAAGACAATCGGCTCGGTGCATACATTGGGGCGTCAAGGTCGGGCCGCTTCCGGCGCCTGCGCAAGTTCCGCTGTTAGGCAACAAGTCGGTTCAGTGCCCCGCTAATTGTCGATGTTGCAGCCCTGTCAGCCATCCGGCTACAATTGTGCACTTTACTACTTGATAGCGATAACCAATCACGGCCACTGACGGCCTGATTTCATATGTGAGCCCTATCTGCATATAAATCTTGAAATAGCGAATAATCGTTATTTGTGATCGTAGCTATTTTTGTTAAATAAACTTTGTTTTTCTTTACAATTTACAATAATTATATTCATATAGGACATATGTGCCTTTGACAGGTCTAAGACTACCTGACTTAAAGGCAAATTATTAAAACCTTAAAACACAAAACATTTAAACTGATTGCTCTTCATCTTACGCTGACGTAGAAGCAAAAGAATAAACTTTAATGACGATTTATAAACTCAGTCATCTCAGGCTCTTGATTCCTTCACCATTATAGCTAGCATTTGCTCCTCAGATCCTCGACAGTGGAACGAGGCGGTAGTGGCAGCATGGCTGCGTTGGGCAGCGCGGGAGTTTTCTCTCGAAGGCGTAGCCCTACAGCAGTTTGCCCGCACCCAGGGCAAGGACATCTGCGCCATGGGACGCGAGGAGTTCGTCGCCCGCGCACCTGCCTTCATGGGCGATATCCTCTGGGAACATCTCGAGATCTTGCAGAAAGGTAGGTATTGTATAGGTACCGTGTTTCGGCATGCTTATTAATAAATTCTTTTATTTCTGCAATTTGGACTGATATATAGTATGAGAAGGAAGCTCTAATCATCATGCAAAGTTTGTTTTGTTTCTCTGTTTTTAGTTTTTGCCTCTGGATACATAAGTTTTGAGTAGCCAATTTGTTTTTAGAACGCCCTTTCTTTTAAAATACTTAACGAGCTGAAACTTACATTTTTACTTACAACCTTTTCATGAAACAGAAAAGGTTAATGAAAAAGTATGCAAGTTTCAGATCGAATTTTTAAAACGATTTATATAGACTTTTATCTTTACTTCCCCACAAACTGATGATTTGGTCACGTTTTGAGGATGAATGAAAGGCGACTAACGAAAGGTAAGGATAAGGTAGATGTAAATGGGAACGCTAGGACAACATACACATACATTATTGGTGGGGTTCTTTTGAAAAGTCTAGCGTGTACAACTGTACATGATGTATGATCGTAAACCAGGCAAAAGAAGTATTCACGGTTAAATTTAAGTCGTTTTAATCCTCTTCCGGGTTTATTGTACTCATCATTGTGAACAACTTTTACTATGGGACCAAACCCGAAATCGCGGAAAAATAATCAGCTGTTCCCTACATTTTAACGAGTTATGCGCACATAAATGTAGGAAACAGCTGATTTTGTTTTCGTGATTTTGGGTTTGATCCTGAAGTAAAAGCTGTTCACAATGATGAGTATCATCCCCCCCCCCCCCCCCCTGAAGAGGATTAAAACAACTTAAATTTAACCGAGTATAGAATCGCACTAGATGTCGCTCTGTAGTTTCTGCCTACCCCCAAGGAAAAAGACGTGAAATTTGTATGAATGATGCAAACTCACATCAAACATAAACGACATCTTAACTCAACTATCAGAATGTCACGCAGATGTGGAGAAGGAGCGCTCGTTGCTGGCCAACGTGCCCCCGAACATGTACGAGAGCAACGTGTGCCTGCCCGAGCTGCCAGAATACATACCGCCGCCTGCGCATCACTACAACAACAACAACAATACTGGTAAGTCACAATGTTTCTAGTTACTGCTGTTCCTGTAATGAACCTTGCCTATGACGTGATTTTCGTAAAATTTTGGTAAAGGCGAGGTAAATTTTGTAAAGAAAGAAGTAAGGTATTCATTTATAAGAAGCTAAGTGCTTAGCTCATTGTACAAGAAACAACTATAACTGTCCCAAACATTAATTTATTGATGTTTAAAAGATTTAGTATACTTAAATCAAAAATGTAAATGAAAACTCTTAATCGTAGAAAATCTCACCGGTGTTTAAAACATTGGCCAAAATCAGTAAGTTTTATTCTACATTCCATATAAATATATAATTAGCAGAAAATGATAAGGTGAAAGGCGAAATTTCAATTAAGCGTAGCAATTGTAGATCCGGTCTACGAGAGGTCTACGCTTGCTACGCCATTTTCGTAGCCGCTACAAAGATTTTAATAAGATCGTCTAGTTGTTACTTAGGCAAAATTAAAAGGTTTTAACCTTTTTCGGCGTTAATAACTTATATAGACACAGAATAGAAACATGACTTATCATACCATATCTTAGTAAGACAAGTATTATCACGCTTGAATCCTCCAAAGGGGTAGATAGATGTTTACAATTATGCTACTAGATGTTTTTCCTAGAAGGGGGTTTTTGTATTTTTTTCTTTACTATTTTATTTGTAATTAGTTTCAGTGTACATATTTAATTTATTTTAATTAGTTTTATTGTATTTTAGATTTTTTTTATTATTTATTGCTACTTTTATTTTAAAATATTTTAATTTCATACAATACAGCTTGCTCGTTACTACTTGTTTATTACTCCAGTAGAAGTACACACGTATGTATCACAAGTAGAATTACAGATAAGGGGTTGGCGTTAACTGCGCTAAAGTGAGCCTCATTACATGTAGCTGATAGCCCGACAATTAGGTGGGCTCGAACCCCAGCCAGCGTTTATTGGCAATGTCATACGTTTACGACAAAACATAATATTAACGCGGTACGTCTAGTTACGAGTAAATACGGTTAAAACTGTTGCTTACGACATAATGTGTGGCAGAACATTTTCCAAATTGAGGGCCTCTTGGTTAAATAATTATAACCCGGGTGGATCTTCAAGGTTAAGTAATACTTACCAAGGTCAGTCTGTGGATATGCAACATATCTCTCCGTACCATCGGTTAATTGAGTATTGTTTAGCATAGGTACTTTAATAAATTGTAATAATAATGTTAATTAGAATAGATATAAGTAATATAATGTTATTTAATAATTTTGTATACAACAAAGGAGAATGACCACGACAATATGGACCACGGTACAGAGTTGCGTCAATTCCAAAGTTGTTTTAGATGGTTTATAAATTAACCAAATAACCATCTACAATTGCCATTTTGGAATCAAAACCCGCATTTCCAAGTTTTTTTAGAAAACGTAACTTAACCTCAAAATAGAAATATCCGTCGTGTATAGAGGTAAGGTCGTAGTTTGGAAAGCAGATCATCTGAGTAGTAGCTTGTTCCAAAGAATACCTGCTTTGGTTTCTTAGGATTGCAAAAAAAACAGTTGATACACCGGTTTCGCCGGTCGATTGTTCTTGTTGTCGGTACCTCACGCGAAGTGGTCGACATTTTCAGTAGTCGCTAAGTAGTGCAGTACAGTACAGTACAACAAAATACGAATCACACACAAACTTCAAACAAAGTGAAAACTTCCTGGCGTAAAAACGTCCTGGCGTAAGATTCACAATTTCACATTAAAGTTAGCGATAGTGACTGAAAACAAGAAATAAACAAATAGTTACAATGAATATCACAATTACTGTGGAGAGTAGGACTCGATCAACACAAAAAAAACTGTAATACTTAAATCGCAATGAACAAACTTAGCATGCACCACGCGCAATTGACATTGGACTTTTTGACAATGACAATTCAATTTGAGACACCAACACCAATGTTGCCACTTTAGATTGTAATGAAAATCGATTACTCGAATAAATACACTCGACACATATTAAAAAAAAATCTATGCAATCATTCATGTGTATCGTTAGCCAACAAAGTAAAATTGCTTTAAAAAATTTTGAAAGCAAAATAATAAGACTACTGTGTGTGTGAAATACTAATTATTTCACACCACAGTAGTATCATCTCGCTTTATTATTTATAAAAACCCCGCGATTTGCCTTTCCAATGACTTTACATTTATATTAATTTGTAAACGTAGGTATACAAAAACAAAACGATTAGAGTTATCAATATATTTACTGATTCTGATTATGGCAACACTTTAACATAAGAATAGCCGGCAGTAGGTCATTCATTTTATCAAAACAATTTCATAACTTATTAAGTTTACAAAATAAACCCCTATACAAAATTGGCATTCTAATTGCAGAATGACTTCAAAAATAAAGAAAATAATTGTAATATAATTTTTATCTTGATGCATGAGAAAAACCAGTACCGTTGATGGTCATGATTCTTTGCAGTGCCCTTACAGGGTGCATGTTTTAATACTGTGTCGTGAAATTCTAATGTATGATTAATATTCAGTGTTTTACATGTCAGCAAATAAATAAATAAATAGAATGCACATAATACTGTTGGTCCCATTAGCACATTTTTGTCAGGTTTAACAGATAGTCTTAAACCCGAAAGTCCGACAGCCAGAGTCACCAATCTATTTACGAATGACAAATAGGTAGTGGCTCCATATAAAACTAGAAGCTGAAACCGAACCCTTCACATAACATGTTCTTGAACATCAATCAATCAACTCGGACTATTGCAGTCCACTGCTGGACAATGGGCATAGGCCTCTCCCAGGCTAGACCACAACACCCTGCCATGTCTTCCGCATTGTCGAATAGATGGCGGTACAATAATTAAGGCCATTCTCAAATACTCTTCGAACTCATATTACAGATTTATGTGTCGGTTGAGCTTTAACAAATTGGTGCTATGCAAGACATTAATGTTTGTCCAGCTTAGCCTAGTGTCACTTGAATGGGAGTACATTTAACAAACTGATGTTTTGAAACGATGATCTTATGTTTGTACAAGTAGTTACATAAAAGATTTTATTCACGAATTTTAGATAGCAAAGCATAAAATCAAATAGAATTACGATTAGATCTATTATTTAATTTGTTTTGACACAGGAGAACAGTAAACTTCGACCAACATCGTGGAAATTCGGCTCATTTCACATCGACCTGTTAATCAGCACATAAATCTGATCGCAGTCACATATATTACGTCGAATTATAAAACTGTTCTAATACGAAATAGGCGTATATATTCATTTCATAGTAAAATGGACCTTATTGATGATCCTGGGTTTACATATCAGATTTAATATTCCTTGATAGGGACTTTTACGTGGGTCTTGTAGCCTTCAAAAAGTCCGCATCACCAATATGGTCGTTTTACCTAACATCTCATTCGCATTGAATGATGTAACTGAACCAATCTTTAGGTATATGTCGGTAAATGATAATTAATCAAATTTTACAATCGGGGGTGGCTGCGTAATCTCACGGATAAAAGCTCATTTCCATTAGATATAAAACGTTGTGTTTATTGCGTTGTAAATCATCGGCGCGGGATGTTTTGACTGCAGCGCGGAGCTCGGCTACTGAAATAATAAATTTACTAAGGAGACAAGATGTCCTCTGGCCGTCGTTAGCACGGGTGGTCTCGTCACCACCTCAAACATTTAGACAACTAATTTACACGACTAATTGATGTACGGCATATTTTATCATGTTTTGGAAATAGGCAATGATGGATAAAGTCTAAAATCAGACACATTTAGTCAGACGGAAAATCTTTTTAGTTATAAAGATCATGCATAACTAAATTTTGAGAGAAAGATTATAACCGTTTCGGGCTAGGAAACTTTACAATATCTTTACATATTATTTAATTATAGTATCAATTCAAACAAAACTTCTGTCCCAAGAAAATTGCTTGAATTAAAAGAAAAACCACCACAAACGATTTCATTAGAACCTCCAACGAACACAATAACTTTTACTGTTGCGATCGCGAACCTTATTCCGATACCGTTTCTTGTTAACTCAATTATAAAAACACTATCTTTGATATAAAAAAAAACTACGTTTTACAGTAACTTGTAAGTATCAGCACACATACGGGTTCCAGTTGGCTGGGCGTATGGCGCAATGTTTCGACCTTGGCGTTGTTTTTCCGCTCTCTTTCAGCTGAACCGAGGTCTACCCGTCTTGCACCTTGTACCACAATTTCAAACGTGACATCTTCGCACACATATTATTTTGATGATTCTAAACGATATTACGGTTTTCATGACGCAAGAATAAATTGTAGCTAACCTAGAATTCTTTTTTTGCAATCTCAGACTGTGAGGTGGGACAATGAGACTGGTAAAGTGATTAAAAGACAAGGCCAGTCAGGGAATCCTACGTTAATTTAGTGTATCTTATACCACGGCCCACCCCGTTAGCTAAATTACTCGATCATTAAAATTGCGATGACGCTACTGAAACAATGTAATGTTGTGTCTATTTTAAGACTAAGCACGTATAGTTACGCAAAAAAAATGTTTATTAATTATAGTTTCGTAACATGATTTTCATTTTGTACAAAACAGTAAATGTGAGCATCGGGTTACCTTAATAAAAGAAATGTAATTACACAAACGCATTTTTCTTATATGAATGTTTTTTTGTTCTGAAAGCTAACTTAGCTCAAGTACCTACCTACATAATCAATTAAAGTATAATAATACCAAGTACATTTGAGAGTAGATTGTCCAATCGCCCCTACCACGAGGTTCAGCGCAAGCGCAGGTTGGTTCGCGTCAGTCTTCAGTTGCTACGCTCTTACTCATCACTCGCATTATTCTTGCACGCACTACCTAAAAGTTCAGTGCAGCCGGGAACCATTTACCTGAACCTTTATTTTATTAACTCTCACTTATTTTAATTTAGCATTGCGTAGTAGAATTAATTACAGCTTTTCTAGTTTTTCTCGTCATATCCTATAGGATAAGTGGCAAGTGTTTCAAGTGTATGTGACACAGTATGGAGAGCTTGGATTCTGGTTAAGCTATGTTTTTGCACCCGAGCTCCCGGTCTAGGGACTCTACAGACCTGGACCCTGGTATGGTGTGGCGTGGTGAGTTTAGACTAGCTCCTAAACTTTTTTTTAAAATAAACCTTTCTTTTTCTTGTACTGTTCTGGTTATTCATTAATTTTGTAAAGTTTTTGTAGAGTCTTTACTGTAGTAGTTTCGTAATTTAATCAATACGTATCGTCGTCGTTCTTGCGTATCAAATAGACGCTCTCTTTAAAGATGCGTTGTCTAACAGTCATTAGAGAAACCAATTCTAATATTATTATCTTGATTTTCCGTTTTCTGCATCCAATTATTAGGTTTCGCCGTTATTAAGGACTCGATAAGTATTTACTATGAAAGTTATCAGTAAGTAATGATTAGTAAGTGCATGAAGGTTGCATGGCGTGTCGTCACCCCGCGCATGCGCCCGACATCGGGTGAGTTTCGCGCGTCCTCGCGTCAACTCGAGCGTGCCCAACTAATGCAAGTGGGCCGACGAAGCTGAAGGTTAACGCACAAAAACACATCGTATATATTCAATATTTTGCAACTGCACTCGTATTAATAAACCGTGTGGCTATATGGTTAATGTTGTGCTGGTGCAATTTCGTGGCATCCGCGCTGTCGCAAGGGCCAGCGATCGGTTGCCGCCGGCACATCCTCGCGTTGCGTACTCGCCGGCTAATCGCCGGACGTACGCCTCGGAACAATGTTGCAAAATCGCTTACAGTTTAAACAATATGTCTAATGTTCTGAAAAATTCATGGGCACGCGCCGCTATGTCGCCGCGACATGCGACGCGCTCGACTGAAACGAGCTCCTCCGATGTGCACATACACCTATCCTTGTATCTGTTACATACCGACTACCGTTGATTACACAATTACACATGCCGTTGAACCTAAATTATAAATACAAGTACCTAACAGAAATCAAAAAGCATGTCCTAAAATAATACAGCTGCATTTAACTGGTCGTATCGGCAATAATCCGCAATGGGTACAGTCATCCTTATTAGCGTACATTTATGACTTACCAGAGCAATATATCGAGTGTATTACGTGGCAGCCAATCATAATAATTTATTACTATAAAGTGATATGGGCAGTTAATGTGGCGACGACTACCGGTGGCGTCCTGCGCATGCGACTCGCACTGATTTATCAGCCGGCCAAGCTCCGCCCCAACCTGATAGCCATACCCTACAACCATTCAGGTTTTTATTGAACAATAATAATTAATTGGTATATTATAAAAGTAAATAATTCAGTATCGAATATCATGTTAATACGCAGATTTTTACGTTATAGACCCAGTTAGTAGTAGTTAATAATTATAGATTCTGCTATAATTACGGCGCTTAATTGCTATTTTCAACAAATAATAGGGCGATATTATTGAGTGAGTCGTGCTGGACTTTTAAAATTATTATCGGCTAAATAATAGCTGTACCTAACAGGAGCCATGTGCATAATGTGCATGTGTGTTAGTGTACAATGCCCGTTGTGGAGTACCTAATATACTATGGGGTAGCTGAGTGACAAGCTTCGTTTTGAATAACTAGACATAGGTATACATGTTAAACCTTTATGCTCTACACAAGGGATCTTCAACCTGTCTATTGCGAGTGCTTTAACGCAGAGTGGTAGTTTACTATGCGTTCATCAAAGAGGCTAACTTTGAGTACTGGTACCCCTGCTCCACTGTTAACCTACATAATCACTTTTTATACCTATAGCTTTTGTTATGTCAAAACACAAAAAAAAATCTCTTCTACGCAATGACCTGCCACAGCTTTCATAGATCCTGTTATATTACAAAAAAACCTACACAATCAGAACATTAGAATCAAAATTAAATATCATTTACATTCACTTCATAACTGTCAATAGTTCTGAAGTGTCGACAAGAAAAATATTGAGCTTTCTAAGATATCAATAAAGAGATACGTGTCGTTTCGAGCAGCCACATCCGGCTGCCATTGTGTTTCAACTGGCGAACTTCCGGTGCAACCCGATACACACTCCTGCGCACGTGCGCAAGCTTTTCAAATTTCGAACTACGAAAATTTTGTTCAAAGGACGTTATAAAGGAATAAGGGATAGAATAAAAAATAGCGGTAAAAAATAGATTGTAAAACTTATCAACCGAACTTAATTACACGACAGTGTACTACTAGTGTTGTTTATATAAATTAAATCCAAACACACATAATTTCATCATTTGTTATTACAAAAGTGTAATTACAGATGTTATAAGTATGTCTCTCTGTGCTACTCCCACCATCTACATTTAAAAAGCGTTAAAATGTTTTAAAATATACTAAAATGATCTAAAAACAAAAAGCCTAACAACAGAAGTGTTAACTAATTCTCAATTATACGCTGTTATCGTCTAAAGCTGTCACCTACGTCAGTCTGTCAGCTACATCAATATTCTAATAATATAAACTTTGAAAGGAATCGAACGCAGTTGCACGAACGGTATTAACTTAAAATGATACTTAGCCAGCCCTAATAGACCGTGGGGAACATATTCATTGGATAACAATAAAAAAACATGTAATCCCACCTTAGTACCCATTCAAGTGCAGGCAGGTAAGAAGTTAATAAAAAAATCAACCCTCAAGGGTTGGCACACGAAAAGAGCAAGGGTACTTCTTTGATGGGCTGCGTGCAAACGTTCGGCGACCCTGAGGGGCCCTTGTCCTCCAATAAGCCCTTAATAAGGGCCCTCGCCAAGTGCCCTTTCAATCAGGCCTTTTTCTTCACCTATCCCACGTGTCCTTGATTCAAATTCTAAATCTGATTTGCTTGTCAATGTTATTGTACTCGCATATTGTAAAGAGGGGTCAGTGCAGTCACAAAGGGTTTTAATATTCAAAGGCTGCCCTTATCGCGTTCATTTTACTGCTATTTTAATATCGTCGAAACGCATTGATAAACATTCATAGCGTTGTAAAAGTTTCAGTTTGATTAAAAATGCGTCTATACCCGACAATAGTGCGTTTAATCTTCAGATAGTCAATAGTAAGCCACTTCTTATGCTCGGGTATTATTGTATGTACGTCTATATACCTAGATATTTTATTTTTATTGTATGTTCCTTTTTATTCTCTTGATAACATTTGAATGCCTATAAACACATTGATGTGTGGGTGTATTTTAATAAGTCATGGAATTTTTCACACTATCGTACCTACTCAGATAACAATTTAACACACAGTTTTATACATTTTTTTTATTACGAGTAAGTACTTTCAAACTTATTGAGCTCATAAAATGTTAAAAATTGAAGCTGGCTTAGTTTTTTTCTTGAAAATTGATACGTCTTTGAATTCAGCAATTCGCAGGTGCTTTTTCGGCATTAGGCTTTTGTACTGGGATCCTAGTGTGGGAATAGTGGCAAGTGAAGGAGTTTCGCGAACCCCTCTTGTTCCCATAGTGGCGGTAGACAAGCTTCTATACAAGTGTTGAGTTACTGCAGTCTGTGCGTCTCGAGGCGCCGACAAAGCCCGCCGGCGGCACCTTTAATGTGCCGAATTCAATTAATTGCCTTATTTGCGGCAGTGGTACGCTCATTGTTGGAATCCCCCGCAAAAAACAAATATTTGCTGAGTCTTCATTATCCGTTATTAGGTGGTGCGCATTTTAATTGTCTCTCCGGCTCGTTTGGTTTGCCTTGATTGCGCCCCGAGAGCAGTAAATCACATAAATCACTCATTTTTCTTGACGCTTTTAATTAAACTTAAATGCATGTAAAATGATATTAATGCAACCTGTAGTGCAAGAGCAGAAATTTTATCCACGTTCATAAGACAACCGGCCTCGAAGATCCAAATTATTAGATTCGCCATTCCGCGCCAAAAAAAACTCGCGTTTCTGTTTTGCTTTGATACAGAAAGTCCTACCACTCACACACAACAACTTTCGCATAAAGAAGACACATAAAACCATGACCATTGTTCAGTTCAGTAAACCAGATTGTTTGCCAGGCGCAGGATATTGTTTGGAAATATATAAATCGAGCTAAACTTCTTTTCCACACAAAGCGTGGAGTGCGATAATGTGTTACGTGTCCCCGATACGTTATCAGCATCAGCAGGGGTACCAGAGGGGATGACGGGGTGATGCGGGGAGCGGGGTACAGTGGCTGCCGGACGGCGTGGGCGCATGTCCTTCGCTACACTGCCCCTGAGTAAGATATGGCTGTCACAACACTCTGCCACGCGCTGTTCATTCATTGCTTTTTGTAGGACTTTTCAACCCGCGATAAGATTTTTTTTTTAATTTTTTGCCATGCTTATTTAGGCATGTCGTGTCGGTTTATCAATTATTTGTTGTTTCAGTGATATGATAACTGTGTCATTTTTAAAACAACAAACAATTTCTGAAAAAGCTCATGATGAATCAGTATTCTGGTTCTGTGATTTCACAACTGCTAAGGACTGTAGATAGAACCACGCAAAATTTCTATTTCTAATTTTATATTAAATGTGCGTTATTATAGTTATTATATGAGCACATCAATACTTGTGGACAGCTATGTAGTTCCGAGGTCGTGGCTCAAACAAGAATATGTCACAATCATAATGTTCTCAGAAATCGTTCCAAATATATACGTGGATAAATGTCGTATCACGCGCCATCGCGACACATGACGGAGGCCGAGAGAAATAAATTATTGGTACCGGAAGTGACGTCCCGGGCTCGCTCCAATTTAAAACACAACCCACGAAACATCGTCTAACGTCGCACCGCTCGTCGTTGACAAAAACTGCGGCGATGCAAGCTTACAAAATAATGGCCGTCAAACACAATCTCATAAAATTTGCTTTTAAATATAATAGCCGCTATTTCAAATATAAAATAAAAACAAATTATACTTAATGAATGTCACAAAATAATATATGGTATCCTTAATTCGCCGGAAATAAAAATTTTAAAACCTTAGACTTGGACTAATAGAGAACACAAATTGAATTTCAAATTAGAATTCAATCAGTTTGTATAATCGACAGGGCCGGATGCGCTGCTTTTTAATTAGTGCAAAGGTTAGGGACGTTACCGAAAAAAACCTTTTTATGTTGTCAATCGTCGGCAGCAGTATAATTATATGCAACCGTTAGTTGTCGTTGAAGCTCATCGCTATGTCTATCTGACAGTTCTGGATGAAGTGCTCCCATGCCACTGTACAGATTTATGGACTGTTTTCAGCGTTTTTATCTAAAAAAGATTGTTTATCTGGCACTTCCGTCGCCTGCCGCGGCCGATACGCTCGCTAACGCTTTATTGTTTACACTTAATGTAATTCAAAGCAGGGAATTCCTCGGTAAATTGTATTTTTAAATTTAAAGCGGCGATGGGAATGGGGAGTTTACTTTGTGAATATCGATTGCCGACACCGCACCGGCTTGAAGTATCGATATCAGTTTGGGCTTTTGCGATCGATATTACGCCGGTACCATACGTAATTCTTTCCTTTATGTTGCCGACTCCTTGAGTGTGCATTGACATGTCCAGATAAAAAACACAAAAGCAATGATAACTGTTTAAAAATATTGTTACAATGCAGAGCTTATCGGCGGATACAGTCCGTCGAAAAAACTCCACAAGCAAAATAACGGTATGAGAATAGCACTAATGTTTCATATAGTTTTTGCGCACATCACCACAATTCTCCGCATTTCCATTTCCTGATGCAAGTGTTACATGGTGGAGATTGTTCGTCGATCACAATATCCACCGCGTGTTTATTTCCTTTGCATTTATTCAAATATTGGAAACTCATTTCCCGCGCTATTTCCCGGTGGAAAGCGCTGGCGGAGTGCTCTCGTCTCACTAATTACGTTTTGCACGCTATACAGACTCATTCTCCCAGTTCCTCGCAACCCACATGTACTTGTAAGTAAATTACTTGACAACGTGCCTCTAAATAAGTTAGGGCACTTTGAACTTTGATACGGGTTTCGCTTAAAAATACGTATAAGGCAGTTTTCCGTCAATTTTGAAGGCAGCAGGTCAACCAATTTTCTAATATCGGACTTCCTTTGTGTACGTTCATAAAACTCAAACTCAATTATGTCGTGTCACTGTGTGGTCTCCTGTCAAATTAGTCAGCAACATTTATGGTCACTTTTCTCCCTTATCACGCACTAACCATTATATTTGTGACTGTTAGTTATAGAATACTAACAAAAAATCGGCGTCGGATCTTCCGACGGCGTCGAAATCGCTTCCTCCGGCAGACAATAGCCTCCCGTATCCGGTAGCACACGTGCTCAGGTGCCTATTATGTCCCGGAGATCCTCGCCCCTTAAATACCTTTTGTGACCCAACTTTGTACCACCCCCTGTAACTTGACCCAGATTTGGGCCAGCCCACTAGCTCGTGCCCTCCCATCGCATCGTATTCTATCATATCGTATGTAAACGCATCTGTCTTGAGGGTGATGTAAAGTGAAACTTTTGTCAACATCCTGGAGAGTGCACTTATTTGCTAATGTCCCAATATCCATATCAGTTCTTATTTTTTTTTCCTATATGCGTCAATGCTTATTTATTTGTAAGGCCATTGTCAGTAAAGTTATTTTAAAAAGGGCTCAAGCTTACATACAGCTGTATATCATATATCTTTAACAACTAACTGTCAATACAAAGTTATCAGGCTTTTAATTAAAAAGCTAACGTTCGAATTACATAATGGTTATAACAATAGTTACACCAACTTCCAAAAGACACGAATGGAAGTATTCTAAATTTAAAATTCAAGTGTGTTGAGTCTCGCGTGCCACTATCAAACAATGAGAATGAGAATCATAGTCAAGGCCGTTCGCGTCATGGTCATTATTATACCTAACGTAATTATGATACACGACGTTACCTTACACACTGAATTTGCGAAACAATCCAACTGTTTTTTCTCAAGTTTAACGTGATCTTTACACTTTTGTTTTGTTATTATACGTAAACGTAATAGTTACGTCACTGCCGCGTATGTTTCCAAGTGCGTGCATAATTACCAAAGTTGGTACTTATTATCTTCACTAATTTTCTTTAAAAATGCTTAAAAGACTATAATTACAGTAGATGTCATTGTTTGTAAAATGATTTAAGTTTCAACTATCTCAATGACATTTAGGTCCATAACAAATTATATAAAAACACAAGGATTGCTTCGGGGAACTAACATATTTAATTACTAAGAAAACTACTAGAATACGATTGCAAAATCGCGTAAATTATGCTTATAAACTCATTTTCACAGGTTACTGTAAATTACGTACAGCCAAATTTAAATTCATAAGTAATTTAGCAATATTACTTTTTACACGTGGCCACTGAAAACATAGAATTAGATGCGTCACTACATCCATTATGTCAGTTCATTATCTGTCTAGTGTATCGTCAGGAAAATTTAATCGTTTTGTTTTTATATAGGTATCTTTGTGAAACAATGGTTACCTACCACAGCCACACTCGGAACCTGCAAAGTATTTTTTAAGTGAAGAAGAATATAAACTACAACTCATTGTTCGCACTAAAATAAAAACCCTGTACCTACAGTCAGTTAGCTACGTTGCCTGACCCCTATTCCCCTTATTTTTCTTTCTAAGATGGATTGGATAATGCTGAGCACTGACCGTATTAAGCACAGTTATTTCAGTTTTCGACCATATCCACCGATCCTTGTAAAACTGCTGTGTTCCACGATAACAATTTCACATGCTCTACGAACGGAACCCCACGTTGTTTTAGTTCTGCGCTCGGCGGCTGTAGATTTCATTTTCCTTAAATGATAACCAACAGGAAAATAACTTTACATTATAATAAGAATGAAATATTTATTATTGAACGTTCATTTGTTATATTTGCATCGTCTAGATTAATTAGAATGGCAATAGGTACATTTTGCACAAGTGTACGTAGATAATTGACCAGTGCTATTTTTAGATTGTTCCGAGGCTCACACAAAAGCTGATTGTGTATTGTGCTCATATATATTTCGATAGAAGGTGCCCGTGCTAATTTTCGTGATACTCATCAGGAGGGTTAGCAAAAAAATCAACGGTCGCGCAACAGTTGGTCTTGTAGCAGGTGACGCGACAGGTCGCGGCTCGTGTTAGTTCGTAGCGCTTCGTGCGCGCTCGGCTCGCAATCGGCTACAGTCGGTCTGCATTTTCCACGGCCGCCCTCTCGATCCGCCCGAAAGCTCGCAGTCGGAGATTAGGCGCGACGCGACGCGGTGCTACGAATGCCTCTCGCATACAAAAGCTCGGAGTCGTGACAAGTAACGCGATAATATTACGTCGGTCCTAGTTCATTCATAGTTACGTGGTTTAAAAAAGATTTTTATTTACGAAGTGGTTTTAAATATCAAATTAATAATAGGAAAATAGTCTTTTATAAAACAATAACTTAAAAAACTTTTTATTTGTTTTGAAGTTTCGGGTAAAAATATTTTTATGCTAATAAAAAATAGTTAAATCAAAGTTCGGGTGTTATGTGTTGGTGAGCAGTGGTGGAGTGCGCCGGGGCCGGTGCTCGGGCCGCCATGCTTCTGGTGGAGGCGCCGCGCGAAGCCGCCGTGCCACCGTGCGCGGCGCCCCTCGACATCCCCATGTCCTCGCTTACCAAGCTCAACTTCACAGACTACAGTGCTAAAGTGAACAAACCTTACTCTGAAACAGAGAACAGGGACAATACGAGACTTAATTACGAACAGGCGCTAGCGAGCGTGGCTAGACTCAGCTATGAACAATCAGTGCCCAACACAGGCAAGCTGCACTATACCGAACAGAACAGGCTGGCATATGATCCTTCAGTGGACTCGCTGTGCGGTGATCCTTCATTCATATTAAATACAGGTTCGTAAACTTGTGAATTGAAATAACGAATAATTTTCCTCGTTCATTTTCGATCTACAATATATTGACGAATTGAGTATTTCATTTTATTGATCTAAACAATGTATGTCTCTTAAATTGAAATACTTAAATGAAATTATTACGGCACCGACTCGCATTGCGGGCTAGTATTTAAATATTAAAATGTGCTTTAATTTAGACATTAAGTACCTACCTACATATAGGTGTCGGCCAGTGTGCCGTTTACTTTAAAGACTTTATTTTACTGGCAAATTAATTCTGTTAATTCTTATGTGCTATAATTATTAAATACCAATGGACAGCACTCATTAGTTCTGCGGTTACGGGAATTATTAGAAAATACAATAAACATGTAAATAATACAACATCGCAAAAGAAATAATTACATTACAATTAATGTAAGTCTACATTAAATTATTAATGCATTGCAATATTTATGAGATACCATTGTTGTGCTTAGGGACATTAGGACTCTTAAAACTTCTTTTCAAAATAAATAGGTTAGTTCTTTTATATTTAGACATTTGTGACTTAGTACTACCTACAGTATTAACAAATATTTTTTTTGTTCAGAATTTAACAAACAGTTTTTACAAACATTTCAACTTCTTACGAATAATAGTTTAGTATCTAATAAACATTAAAACACAATTTATTTGACATTTCCGATCGATGTTTCCGATTTCATAATAGATGCACGTATCTATTACATTGAGCATGGGAAATGAGCTACGTAAACGAACGCTGACAAATCTCGTCTTTATAAAAGCGTAACGTGTTTTTAAATCATAAACACATTTACGTTATAAATAAGCAGAGCTTCATTGAGAACTCTTAAGTTGGGAGCGGAAGCACTTTCGCCGCCGCCATGTTGGATCCGGCGGCGGGGGTGCGCGGGCGCACCTCGCGCGCTTCTGCCGCGTGACGCGCATAAAAAGCTTTGCAGTATTGTCACATAGCTTACATTTGCATACATAGATTACCTACGTGAAAGCATTGTTAACGCCCCGATCAAGTGCCCACACAATGACTAGCATAGCACGTACCACGCAATTCATACTTAATAGTAGTTTATGAAACTGTTACATAACTGAGGTCATAAAACATTAGCTATAATCTTACACGAGTGTTTAGTTTCTAGTTATGTATCAAAATAATGCTGCATAATTACAATTAAGTAAATTCCATGAAAAATAATATTCCACTGCGAGCATACGGCAAAAACCCCACTGCAGACCTACCATGAACATTAAAATCATGGAAAGTGTGTTATAGAAAAAATAAAGCATGAAGTATTTTGTTTGGGAAACTGTAGTTTTAAGAAACGTTTTCATTACACTATTGTTGTGTCTATAAAGTAAATACTATTAAGTATTATACTACTATTATTTAATTAAAACAATTAGAACTTTACAATACTAACGAGTGTGGAATAACGCCTTTTATTTAAAACTTAACTTTTATCTACATGTTATCTAAAAGTTTGTGTGCGCCCTTGTACCAACACAGTTGGTTAAATACAGGAAAATCCAGTTTATAATTATTTTTATTGATCTCATAAAATGAATCTACACGAAATCACACGTCCATTAACGTTGAAAACATTATAATTATAACAATAATTTATAGCTTTATGATATAGGTATTTCACTGCCAAACAGAGTTAATTCGGTATGAGTAGGTGCTGTACATTAATTGAAAATCAGATACTAATTTTCTAAATCACAACACGTATGGAGAATGAAGTATGAATATTCATACAATAGCTTTAGATGTAATCGATGTCGAAGCGTGTCGGCTGTCATCCATGGCTCTCACAAATGGTGGTCGGTCATAAATGGTCACCATTCTAGAGGTAACGGTTCAGGTCGCTCACCTTTCAGTAATCGCTTCCTTCCTTTTACAGGTCGTCGCGAATCTCGTAGTTGACGTGATCGAAATCACGATTTCAACCAGCCGGCGGACACTTTAATACTTATTTATGATTCAATCTTGAAAAACAGAGATTTGGAAGGTCGTTGCCATCGTAAATCAGATTATTATCAAAAATAACTGCATTCTGTCATAAATGCCACAATATGATGAAATATGAATAAAATTTAAGGATATCATTAGAGGTGACGAAAGTTGTGCAATGTCTTACGGATAACGTCATATTTTCATAATCATCAATAGAGTCCGGTGGTGTTTAGAAGTTTAAACAAATCTTTTAGGTAACTCTCGAAAATATTCTAATTATCGTTAAGCAGTAAGCTCCGGGCTAAAGAATAATGACTTCCGAAGAAGTCAATCCAACATGAATTGGGATTAGGTCCCCTAACTGAAAAATATCAACCAATTGTTGTACTTTAATCACCTTCTATTACTAAATTAACTAGAACACAGACCAATCAATACTATACCTAAACGACCTTAATGCAACAAAAAGTCCAAATCAATTCAAAGTTGAAGTTATAAACTTTATATTTCATTTATCGCGTTAGCTCTAAATAAAAGTCCAACATAGAATAACTGATTTGTGCTCGAACTAAAGTTAGAACTCATTTGAAAATAAAACGGAATTCGTTTGCGAGTTGAGCTCACGATTACTGACAAATGCTTGCACTGACTGATCTGGTCCCCTCATTCTGTGTGGTACTTTCCTCAAAAGACCATTTCAGACACTAATCGGCATGGATCTTACATGATTTGACCAAGATAATGTCTGGACTTTAAAAGAGACTATGACCTCTGAGTTTCTTTCGGTATTTCTTCTCAGAGTAGTCAGGTAGTGAAACTCCGATCTTATCTACTACCTAGTTAAAATAAAAAGACGTGTAAAAGTGTTTTTGAAAACCTATTTACAGAAATAGATAAATAAAAAAAAAACATAGCAATATCAAACATTATAAAGGCTATATATAACCATAATTCCATCCTTTGCTGAAAAAAGAGGGTAGAATAGATACATTACCCACCTTTTGCTAAATCCCCTAACTAAATCGATCCCCCAAATTAATTGAATAGATGCATGTAGAGTACCTAGGTAATTGTCAGCAGTGATAGCCTAGTGGTGTGAGCGGCGGATTACCAAATTACAGGTCTCGTGTTCGAACCCAAGGCACGCACCTCTGACTTTTCGGATTCATGTGCGTATTGATAAATTATCACTTGCTTCATAAATTGGTGAAGGAAAATATCGTGAGGAAACCGGCATGCCTGAGAGACTATTCTCGACGGTATGTGATGCCAAGTCAGAGGCCCATGGGCGGCATTAAAACTCTGACACCAGGTTAGTTACTAACCACACGATAAGAAGAAGAAGAAGGTAATTGTAACTTGAACCAACCTGTTAATGTTTCAAGTCGTTTTATATTTTTCAGCACTATCAGCTGGAAGTGTCTCAATATACGACTAGAGTAAGAGTTACTTAGATGATATTATGTTATCGTGTGTTGTGTCCGAAGGCGACAAACAACTTGTCACGTTAGAAACACCTGTCTAACGCCCGCAGCTGTCCCGTGACCTAAGAAACATGTGCACGATACCAAAGTTTATCACTAACCTATACAAATACCTACAAACCGCCTTTAGTCATTAGCAGATACTTACAGAAAAAAAAACTACCCGATCGACTTCGTTAACTCTATACCTACATCTTATTTTTATTCAAACAACAAAATTTGAAATATCGATAGTTAATTAAAGTTGATGGTGCGCAAAAACGACTTTGACAAATCAAAAACCTTGGTATGTGTTCTTTTTTCGTTTTTTTCTTTTTATTTTAATCATCATTCATAGATTCATATCGTGTACCTTGACGAGCTCTTTTGTCCTACGGATAATTTTATTCGTTCCTAGTTTAATCCTCCATTTCGCGAACTGAATACTGTGTACGATTAGAACAATGTGCATGACGGATGACGTCAGTTGCCGTCAGTGACGTCACGTAGCTCGGTTCATTCATAAATTAATATGGCTACTTCCGGCCACCGCCCGCCGTAATCCACACCAACTTTTAAACGCTTTTAGTCTAATCGACACTTTCTAAGAAATTGAATTTAATGCAGCATAGAAGAAGCGTTAACACCAATAAATGAATACATATTTAGTATAAACATTGTTTTCTTCTAAGGCTTCGTTCATTTATCAGTTAATTGTTCAAGCTACATACTCGAATGTCATTCAAAACGTTAATCATTCCCAAACCTATACAATATGGACAGGGGATGTTTGGCCATTAACAAAACAAGGAAATCCGAATATGATATCATACATATCCGTTTCCTTGCCTCATCTTTATACAAAAGCTGTCGATTAAAGATCACGTTACTGTACCTGCTCGTAAAATCGACTATTAAATTTTATTGTTATCGATCAAAAAATTCATAACGCTACCACAGCTAATTTGTATTTGTCTCTTTTCGATTTTACCCCGCAGAAAACTGACCGCAAATGCAACAGTAAGAAATAACTTATTTAGTCGATTTCAAAAGACCTTTTTTGAGTATGAAGTAGGTAATTATTAGTATATGAAATCTGAAAATTTACCGTGTGTTCAATTCTTTTTAAATTAAAATTTAACGCATTAGTTTTTCTATAATCTGTTTCATTTGTCGGGATTTGATCAACACATTAAACTATTTTCAGTAACACAGGACGTTTTCAAAATAGATTGGCGAATCTAGCAATAAAAAAGACACGTATTTATTTCAAAGTTTAAGAGCTGAATGAGCGTGACGTCAGAGCAGGTCACGTCGCCGCCATTGATGCGCCCGCGCCGCCACTTCCGTCGTCTGTAGCGCCGCTACATCCTGCCTGCAGTTTTATGTCTATCACACTAGTATCCACACCACAATACATTTATTTGCTTTTGCTTTAGTAAGTCTATTACTTCATTTTTTTTTAGTGTTGTGTCATTGGTTTTATTTTCGTTCAATGAAATACGGGGTAAGTATTTGTAATTGGGTCTTTTCGCATGTAGAACAGTTTCGTAACCTTGCTCAATTATTCGAATATACATTACCATGATTTTACTGTATTATCACAACATGATTGGTAGCTCATGCCCTCAGTGAATTGCAGTGTTGCAACAAAAGTAAATTATTCGAATTACCTATACCTACTGTAATTTGATATTTATTGCGCCAAATGCCGGCTCAACTAAATCGGCTTTTAAACGAATATTATTAATACTGCGAGGCAGGTTTTACGGCTTCCCTTATGTCAGCTATGTTCTAAGTATGACGGCGAGTGTTTACGTGGTGCTACCCCCCCTCGTGGCTCGCGCACGGTTTTTGTAACGACTGGCGGCGCGTGCGCAGGTGGCCGCGCACCTGCCACACATACCGACTACCGACAACCGTAGACAAGGCATAGTGCACGCGATTTGACATTTTTGGTATTAGCATTAGCAGCTTTATTGCCAAATAACATGTAAGTATGCGTGTGACATAGTTCCAGGCAAACAGAGAGAAAGGCATTTTTTCATGTAGAGTGACATGGATAAGAGACCTGCCATAATTATTTATCTCTACCATAATAAACAATGGTATAATAGATAAAATTGACAAATAGAGGGTAACAGGAGATCTATTAAATAATTGATTGAATAAAGATCCCAACAAATTTCAAATGAAATAAAAAGTAGTTTTGCGGTAAATTTAGCTTTTGAGGATTTACTAGCTCTATAAAGACAGGACAATAATTGTGTCAATGTATAACATAGGAGTTGACGCATGCTGCATGCCGGCTGTATGGCTTGGTGACTCTACGTTTTATTAAGTCTAGACAATGTAATAGCTGAACGATTTGCCGAGCGGTGCGAAGGTTTTATTGAACCACTATCGGATTCCCAGGAATCGTTTACGAGTCTTTAAACACAATCGGCATGTGCACCTATGTCAATCAATTTATATTTTATGTCTACGGGCGTGGAATTCTAAAGTAGACTCCCTTGATTAATCTAACGATTGAACTTTTATAATTGTGTAGGATCTCGTTGCCATCTGCTGCGACAAATTATAAATTAAAATTAAAAACATAATATTCCACCGGATATTATTGTAAGGCCCAAATTATTTTTGTGACTAAAAACAAAACTCTGATATTTTTTGTTTAAAATCGATGTATAAATAGTGAAGTAAAAAAGTGTGTTTGTAATTATTATCGGCTCGCTACACGCTATTTTATTGGTAATAAATATCGGTGGATCTGGTGTTAGTCGATTTCGCGTCGGTCGCTCGCAGGAAAACCGATTGCGACTCTTTATTTTTAAACGCAAGTTGAGGTCATGTGCTGTTATACCTACCGTCTCACATTTGCGAGCTGTTATATATCTCACACTGTTTAAATTATGTTATTAACATATTTTAGGCAGCAATCCTCTTTGTTCCTTGTTATTTTAACAATTCTCTCCTGCTGATGAATCTTTGACAGAAATCCGAAAGAAAATCCCATCTGGTCTGTGCTTTTATAAGTAGGTACCTACAAGTTTGAAACCTACACCGTTCTGGAATATACTGAATTTACTCATATTGACAAAGTTCTTAAAAACTCTATAAAACACAATAGACATTTCGTTCGCGACGTCATTGCTTACACATCGCGACTTTAAAATATTTCACGCTTCCTGCCGAAAGATGTTCCAATTTTGAATTTGATTTAAACACCACTCGTTGACAGCCATTTCCTCTTATCCAAGAATAATGTAGTTTTCCCCACTATTATTTTCAATTCACAATTTTTCCAAGCCGTCCCTCATTTGACAAATTATTGTCATTTTCAAATGTGCACCTGTCCTAAACGATTGTATATGATACTTACATCTTTTGAAATACTAATGATGCTGATAAAATAAATAATCAAATTGTACCTATAATATAATCGAATCTTGCTAGCTCACTATGTGCGGTGACTATTAATAGATACTTAGGTTATGATTTTTTCCACGTCTGTTAGTCCAATTTCTCCGTGGGACGATTTACTTATGTACCTACAATTTTTTGTTTCATTCGGCAGAAGAACCCTTTATAGTCATTTTTAATCTACAATAATAGGTTTTTATTAACATTATCTACGTTGGTTCGATATATTTGTGAACGTGGTATATGGAAGTCAGGAACAAAAAACACAAAAAAAAAAACAAAGACATCGAAATCCAAACCAGTCACTTGAACTAAGTAATTAGAAAATTGCGTTTCGTTTACAATATTACCTACTCTGATCATTTTGAAATCATCACAAAAATAAAGCAAATAGAAAATAATAACCAATCAATAGATATTAGCCGAGTATCCTCAGCCTAGATCAGAAACACTACAGGAGAAACATTTTATGCATTCAACATCTATTATTTAAAAGTATGTTCAACAACTTTGCCACAATCAAAAATAGATTGCCTTAATTGTGACTATTTACATTTTTAATTAATTAATTAGGCCAAATTATTTATGTCAAAACACCGGGCGGGCGGCGGCCTGTCGTCGACTGCCGCTTGTCACACCGCTCACCTGCGCCACCGCATTTGATTCTAATTTTAAAAATTCATATTTCGACTTCCGTTCCCAAATGGGAATTGGCGCGATATGCGTCTTCACGTTATTATAAAATACTGTATTCGAATGTAGGTAGATCACTTTGTGCTGGACTTATATAATCGACTACAGCTAAATAGTAGAATTTAATCGTAGCACTCGCTATCCTTACGGATTGACTAACTTTATTATACAGGGTGTCTCATTCAAATCGGTCAGTATGGGAAAGTCTGAAACTATAAGACATACGAAGATCTGTTCTGAGGAACCATGTCATCGATTTTAATAAAAAGAAAAACTGCATTCATACATTTCAAAAAACATCTGTACTCTATTCGGGAATCGAACCCGGTTATTTTGAAAAAAAAACTACACTATTTCTATTTAGATATCGATTGTGTAGGTCTTAAGCAGCAAATGCCTGTATGAAACATGATGTCTAAAATGAATAAAATGCATTGTTTAATTTATTTTAGTAGGTGCTCAAAGTGACCACCAGTCACCAGGTATTACCAGTCACCATATATATGACAAGACATTTTCGTCTAAGTACCTACACATTTAATTTGAACAGAAATGGTTTGGGTATTCTAATAAGAATAAAGACCTGTTATGAACTTTCGAAACATGGTTACAAAAACATCGTTATACCTCGTCTGGTGGGACGCCATATGGCAGCTTAGCGCGTGCTCGCCAGGACAAAAAACAACGACTTCAAGTTTTTGCGGCTCGAATTTCGTCGCAGATAACATGTACAAAAGTGCGACTTGTCGTGTCACAGCTGCCACCAGGTCTAAGGTTACTGTCGGATGCGTCTTACTAATCGCAAAAGACTTAGTAATATTACTTTTTATTTGAGCTGGGTTTATGTCTTAATTACTATTGACCTTTACTCTCTTATTAGATACATGTGAAAGCTTTTCTACCGAAGCCCTTCCCAAATGAATTATCTACCTCTTTCGCTTGTGATATTTGAATATCTTTTGAAAAAGTATACCTAAATTTGTAACATTCATTTCTCCATTGTGAACTCTATCCACAACTCCATCTTTCCATCTTTGGTCTTCCTTTGAGTTAATAGGTATAATACAATTAAGTAGGTAGGTACACATCGTAACCTTCTGATTTACCATAGGTATTCCACCATTCAGTTTTAAGTTTGTCATAACTTTTCTCTAAGGAAGGAGCATGCAGTTTAAGATCATCACCTTACAGATCTTATCCCAATTTTAGGGGGGCTGTCGCAGAACTTTTTCTCATACCTAATGCATATTACAATGCAGCTGTCATTTCATCTTCGTTTGCCCTAAGCCATTTCACCTTTTCAACAAGTCATGCATGTTTTATTTGGCCTGCTTTTACCATTACATGTTAAACAATTGAAGATTCGTCTTCTTGTACTTTTACTTATCCGAATTAGTTCGGAGTTGGCGCAGTATCTAGATATGTTTTCGCATTCAGCACCATATGGGCATCTTTACGTTAATTTCTTTCCAACATCAACATCATCCTCATCTTTCAGTTTTTCTTCGTCGTTTTTTCGTTCATCTTTTACTCAATCTCTCTTTATTTTCATGAGTCTTTCTTTTCTAGTATAGTTAATTAGATTGATTAATTCGTGGGCGATCTTTCAGAGAGTGAAATTATTGAAATGTATTTAAGAATTAGCGATCGCGATTTTACCATCTTTTCGTGCATACTTACTTTTCTGCAGTTCATTAATGTTGCCTTTATTTCGTAACCTTCATTAGGTACTCTTAGTTAACCTTTTTGTTGAGAAACTAAGTTTTCCTGTTAGGTAGGTATCTTTATTAAAACTGTAGTTTTCCCTAATCATCATCATTACTGCCAATTACTGTTTTTGGGTTGATGTTGATGCTAGTATTTCCCTTTAATTGATTGATTCTATTTGTCTTTGCTCTAGTATTGTTACCCTATTTACTTACTTTACCATACTGCTCCAGGCAGTCATGTTTTTTTCCTATATTTACGCTGAAGAAGGTCGCTTCTTCAGCGTCTTCTTCAACTTCTTCTGACTGAAACTGACAGATAATATGGTACGCCGTTTATGGAAGAAATAATGCAATATATTGTAGACTGAAGAATCAACACATTTCTTCTCTGCATTCTTGGCATTGTCTTGCTCAAAATGAAAGAAATGTTTCTACTATTTATCTCTCACTTTGTCGATTCTTCATGTGATCATGCTACGCATTCTGGTAAGAGTCACCTTTAAGGTTATATACTCCTATAAATAGCGTCGCTATGCTAATGATATTCCTAGGTCGGTGAACTACTCACCTGTCTATGATCTGACCTAGGTATGCGAAAAATACCTTTTCAGACAATGTAGGTCTCATTAACCACACTGTGATATCTGTCCATAAAAGGTAAATTTAAGTCCTATGAGCAAACGAGCCATGTTGGTGTACCACTGTCTTTGTATTGATTAAAATGTATGCCTAGAGACACTCCGCATCATCAAACGTAGGTAGGTATAGGTAGTTAGTTTACCAAGCCACAAAAAATGTTTACAGATTGAGATTTTTAGTTGGCGTCTTACATAGATCTTACATTATTGTTTCTATCTGAAATAAATCTGTGTGTAGAGCCAATGGCGCGTTGGAGCGGCGACCTTTCGACCCGAGCGTTGGCGCGCGGGGCGTGGCCGCGCCCGATTGGCTCGCCCCGCCCCGCGCCACAACACCCGCCCCTCTCCACGCCCCACTACTCGATCTCGATGTGATGCTGTGACTGACGCACTTTTCTTACCATACATTTTTATAAACGAATTGACGAGCGACTTTGACTAGTTCTCAGATGTTTTTTTCTCAGCGGTCTTGAAAATAAATCTGCGGATGTTACAACGGACGGATATCGATAATAAATATTAGATTAATCTTTAGAACGCTGCCCGAATGTCTAATTAATAAATTAATAATGATTAGATAACTCGTAATTAATCGGTTCTGAAAAAAGTCTACTGGGGAGCGGAAGTTCCTGGGTTCAATTCCTAGTTCGCCGAATAAGGGTGGGTATAGGCGTCTGGAACTTCTCAGTATCGGACTGGATTTGTAGCCGGTTAGTAGAATAGCAAAAGGTACCTACTTATACTTTAATAGATATAACTGGTGTAATGTCTCTACATTGAAACACTTCTGTCTTAGGTGCCTTACCCTTCGGGATATGGTGGACTCCCTATAGGGGGACTCTTTCAGGCGCGATGTTAGTTAAAAGTAATAAATACCTACTTACATTAGTCGACCTGGATAATAAACTCCTATTAGATACTGTAGGTAAGTAAATAGTTTAAAAAAAGTTAAAAAGTTGTTTCGGTTTTCCCAACTAACGATCATTTAAATTTAATAAAAAGCTATAGATACCTACTTACGTCAGCTACCTAAGAATAACAGAAAACAAAACAGCGACACACCACCTCTAAAAATACAAAAAAAAACTGAAAACTCTACCAAAAAGTCCAATAATCCAACAAAACTCCTCGAAGGTCACCGGGTCGCCACCAACTACTCCCGAGGGAGCTATTTCCCTCCTCAACAGGATTTACAGTTGCATTCCTTTGCCTCACTCACTGAAGGAACAATTGCTTAATTAAAATTCCTCCATTAGTCCAAAGTGACATGTCGTGATTTGTACACACGACCGTCTTACTAATGCTTCATTTAAATTTTATTTAAATCTCATTTTATTTTATATTATTGTATTTTTGCATGCCTAACTTGGTGCAACACAGTTGACTACGCATTCAAATAACGTCTAGAAATGTATGACTATGTACTGTGTTGAGCAATAAACATTTGAATTTGAATTTGAATTTGTTTCGTTAAAAAACGTTGTAAGTACCTAAGTTATTTAGGTACTTTTAGTAGACACTTTCACCCGAATAAAAATAATGGAGTATTCCCGTTTGAGCACCTATTTATTGACTTATGCATTAACCTATGGGAAATGGGAATACTTTTGGTGCTAAATGCATAGGTGCTAAAAAAATAGGTGCTCAAACGGGAATACTCCAAAATAATTTGTTTATGTGCCTACCTTAACAAATGATTACGTAATGTTTTATGTAAGGAAGTAGGTATGTGAATGTACTAAAGCGATCTGGTCGTGAGACCGCGCGATCCCAACCCATTGCACTATTGAGAGACTACCAAGACTTTAGGGGTCTCATTAAGGTCGCATTAAACAACAGCAGGTATTTTTTATTAATAATTCTATAATTAAGCTACTTAGGTGCCTTTTGGCTGTTACTCACTCTGTTGTTGTTGTTATTGACTTATTAAAATATCCCTAAACGCTCTTACCTAGAAATTCTAGCGAGGTTCAGGATTGATAATTTTATTTCGTTGCCACCTTTAACACTCCAAATCTCTATTCGAATCGAGTTTTCAATCGTTTTTTTGTACTTAGGTAGGTACTTGTTCATAGTTCGCAATGCACCTCACTATAGGTACCTACCTACCTATATGCCTATTATGTGGCATGGTCATTATTGTATAAGGTCCATGGAAGTACAGAGTCACTGACCCTATATATAAGTAGGTACAGCACAGCAATACAACAGCTAACATTCACAGCTTCACCAAACATCATTCAAGTTCATACACGTGTTATTTATTTACCTTCCTTTATGTATCTACTTGTATTTACGGATATATTGAATGGACTGACATTTAGTTTTCCTTGTATCTTTTAACTTTAGGTAAGTAGGTAGGTACTGAATTTAAATCGTAATGCTATTTTAATCAAGTTTTTTTTGTGGCTTTAACTTAAAAACTTAGTACGCACATAGGCAAAATTACCTATCATGAACCTACTTACTGTGTGTTTTATTCGAATATTTAAGTACTTTAAAGTATAGGTACTTAACGAGTGCAGGATCTGCTTTACAAACTAAACACAAAGTTCGATAATTTTCGTAAATTTAAAATACTTAGGTACAGCAAAATGTATGAATCTGTTTAAAGCGGAAAACGTAGACATGTAACTAAAACAAATAAGGAAAGAAGGTGTAGGTATCTAAATATGAGGAAAACTGCAAAAATAACTGCAGCTCCTAAAGAATGTTATTTAATTTCCTCATAGAAACTCACCGAATGCTACATGCGAACAAAAATAGACCCCTTTTATCGCCATTCTTGACGTCACTTATACTACATTATCAGCTCTAGACATAAGGCCATACAACATTTAAAATATGTACAATTTATAGCAATAAAGAATGCTACTTCAAATCATAACCGAATCAGTGTCAATAGTCCACCTAATACAGCATCAATGATACCACTTAATCTTCATGATAACGAGATTAGATACATCGACGGTCAAACGACAGACAGTGACCCCATCATGGGCCGCGGTACGGATCTACCTACATACAAACAGACACATGCACAACACGCATGTAAACGTACACACCGACACATGACGTATGCAGACGTACCCTATTGTTAAATTGTTCAATCACACCGCCATCGCCAGATCGCGTGAACGGTGATTTTTCATTTCGTAATTTTACGGAAAAAAGAAATTAAGGTTATTGTAACTATAATAGGTACCTACGCTTCGTAGTTCCTTCATTAAGCCTCAGTTCGTAGGTAGGTATGAGCTGAAAAAAACATTCTATTTTATATAGCAGTCTATTTATTTATATACCTAGGTACTTACTCGTATCTTCCACTTAGTGCCCAAATCACTCGTCGGTCTACGATTTTCATAAATTTGTTGGGTGTCAATATTGATCATTGAGTATGGTATTACGATATGGGTGCTACTTCTTCTTCTAAGTAAACAATGTCAATCTGTCGTGTAAGAAATTTAGTTCTTGTCCTTTTTGATTCTATGGTAAGTAGGTGGACTTAAACCTGTTGTTATCCAAAGAAAACCTATTTCTCTTGCCCATATTTAAGACCATCATTGATGTTAAGGCATTAACCGTTACCAATATTTGCTTCAGGAAACAAATGTCCCAATTTATTAAATATTCTGAAGAATTATATACCTACATGAGAGACCTACCTATATGTACCTACGTTACAAATTACATGTACACAATTAAAACATATAGATATTGACAGCACAATATCCTTAATTACAGGTCAATTCATTATTATTTTTACCATCCAACTACGTCCGTTGACGCACCGTACGCACATTTGGTACTACATTACACATTTTCTGTCAAGTCTACTACTGAGGTCCTATCTAATTGCAGTACCTACCTATTTATTTAATACCTGACTGACTCTCAAAGTTTACACTTCGAAATCAATTTACCAGCTCATCCACAGGCCATTTGTAAATTAAATCAAACCTTAATTCGATAGTTAGTGTTATATCGTGGCTACGTAGCGCGATGGTGTCGAGGAGCGGTGTGCGGCAAGGGGGGGCGGGGGGATATGTGTGGGTCCGTCGGCGCACGCGCAGAACAAAGGGCGAGCCGTGAACCGCGACCGACGCGCTTCGGTACCCCGCGCCCGCCAACACGCCTCGATATGCATGCCGTACTGATTTTTTTAATGGAAATTTTGTCTAACTGAGATATCACAGTCAGTCCACCTACCTACATGTTGAAATTTAGTGGGACGATGAGTTTCTGCTTAGATAGCCATCGTACCAGTTAATACACTGATATACCGTTTGTTGTACATTTGACCCCTAGCGTTAGACTAATGGTTATCCTATTTTAAGGAAGCTTAAAGAATGGGACTTCTATATGAAGGTAGGACGTAAAACTAATAGGTACTACTGGTCGTTGAGATACTGGATCATAATGTGGGAATGGGACCCATTACCACCCGTCTATCCTTCTTAGCCATTTTAAGTTTTGTCATTATGCTAAAACTATTATTTTTTGTTACAGGCGGCTACACGACTGGCGGCCCTCGCGAGACGAACGCCTACGGCTACTCAGAGGCGAGCGGCGGGTCCGCGCCTGCGCCTACGGCAGCCTCCCCCCTGGACGAGTACTACCCCCCCGAGTACCCGCCCGGCCCTCCCGCGCCTCCTGCGCAGACCTACATCGACGAGTACTACCACCACCCGCACGCGCACTCGCAACCCCTGCTCACACACGAGCAAAAGTACCAGCCTCATCCCTACGGCAAGCCTTATCCAAGAGGTGAGTCACCAGAGTCACCATGTACTAACTCTACTGAAATCTTGTTTATGATTGTCTGAGACAGCTTGCAGAATCTCCGAACCACAAGTAATAACCAATCTAGCACCAGCTCTCACACCAGAATAGGCGTGAGAATTCATGCGCATTTTTGTTCGAAGAGACTCGAAGTGGTTCTGAATCTCTCAGAAATTTACTTTTGTTTTGTACCTATTTATGAACACCAGATTGTCCCGGTTCAGTATAAACCAATCCGGACGATTTTGAAAACATGTTTCGACCCTATAGCTGTAGTATCTATCTGAAACTACCCACCCACCTACCTTTATTTTCGAATTCCCCGTCGTATTAAACCTCCATAAAAATAGAAAACGCAGTGATATAATCACGCAATCATAAGTAATTAAAAACAAACATGGGCATTCTCTCATTAGGAGAGATCAGAAGACAACTGACTTGGTCACTTTAATTGATGTGGTGTACAGTTTCAACAACGTCGTTAACTGATTCTTTCATGTGGTTATTATTTAGTGGCGATCATATTACTCTCATATTTTTACTTGTCATCGTCACTCAAGTGCATTAATTGGTGTTAGTCAAACGGCTCTGTTATATTTCTGGTTTTGTTAAATTACCAACAAAAACAATACCTACCTACGTGACCTCAGTGAGGAGAAACAAATTTATGATGTTGTATTTGTAGACTCATCGGCACCATTGTCATTACATCAAAGTTTATTTAATTGTCCATGTCCAAATAGCTCATAGCTCAACTTTCGAAAAAGTTGTGGGATCGATCAATGTTTGAAACCAACTTCCGATTCAGGAAGGTTTTTTTCAGTCATTGATTGATCCCACAACTTTTTTGAAAAAGCTTCCCAGTCTTTACCTACTATTTGTATTTAGTTTTCTTCTTCAATGTAAACTCATCTTTTTCTTCCAACTTTTCTACTGATCTTTACGGTACATCATTCAAGTCAAACTTGTTTTAACAATGCTTTATTTCCCATTGTCCAGGCGGCGGTGGTCGATACGGCGGTGAGGCTTACGGCGAGAGCTACGGGCAAGAGTACGGCGGCGCCTGCGCAGATTGGAACGAGTGGCCAGCTGACCAGCACGCGCTCATCCCGCAGGATAAGCTCGCCTATCCCGCCACAGGACCCTGCTTCACCGGTATGTACCATGGAGGAAATTATGTCAATTAGTATTTCATATTAGATTTGCAAAAATCCACCTAGCCATTAGGTAGTCTCACTTCTAGTTCAAGCTTTAAAAAAATAGTATTTTATATTGCTTCTTATAAGTATGTCTCTAGTTTGAATTCTTCCTCTGCCAAATAAAACAAGGTGTTTCATAACCTCTGTAATCTTCTGCAGTTCATTTCTACAATACCCCTAATTAGTCGTATATCGTAAAGCAACTGTGTGGCACGCTTACAGGATCAGGGCCGATTCAACTATGGCAGTTCTTGCTGGAGCTGCTGACCGACAAGAGTTGCCAGGGATTCATTTCGTGGACCGGCGACGGATGGGAATTCAAACTTACCGACCCTGATGAGGTAAGAGATCTTCTTTCTTTATTTATTGACGCCAGCTAAAAGAGTAACAATAAAAATGTATGCCAAAAACAACATACTTTGGGCTAAGTATATTATTATACTCGGAGATTGCGGAAGTATCGCATATTCCCGTGACCCCCGGCGCAGGTGTGAGACGGAATACCAGGGTGGTTTTTGGTCAGTAAGAGTCTGACAGACACCTCCGCCATCCCCGGGATGGAGGATATCAATGAGGATAGGTATTCCAACTCGCACCAAATTAAAACAATACTGGATGTTATACCGCTAATGTGCCACAACGCGTCGTCATGCTTTTTGTCATCTACAGTTCCATTAGCTTATAGATCGAAAACGTGTGAGCCAGACTATTTTTTTGTTATCACACCACTTTCGCCGTTTTTTACCTCATTTGGATTCCCATCATCATAGAAAAGTGAACTTCCAAAGCCAATGTTATACTAACTGTACTTCACATTACAGGTGGCTCG
Organism: Euplexia lucipara; assembly: GCA_921972225.1. Lineage (NCBI taxonomy): Eukaryota > Metazoa > Arthropoda > Insecta > Lepidoptera > Noctuidae > Euplexia > Euplexia lucipara. The sequence goes on along the minus strand of OV179161.1, from coordinate 8,676,227 downwards.
GCGCTGGGGAATCCGTAAGAACAAGCCCAAGATGAACTATGAGAAGCTGTCCCGCGGCCTGCGTTACTATTATGACAAGAACATCATCCACAAGACAGCCGGCAAGCGCTACGTGTACCGCTTCGTTTGCGACCTGCAGAGCTTGTTAGGGTAAATTCCACTTATTACACGCGTCGCGAGAGAGAAGGATGGAAGATTCTAATGGTAGAGATGTATGAATGAAACAAAATTATTGCACCGATACTAGCTAGGTTAGCTTTTGATTTGTTGGGGAGACTGCGAGATAACATTTGGAACCTACAACTGCAATTTTCCAGTAAAGTCACAGCCAGCCCTGCTTTCGCTACACTCGACCTCAGCAAAGGACATTGATTGTCATTGCTTACCGCTTACCTACCATAGTGATTGTAAATAAATATTAGCGTAATTTGTTTATGTCGGCGTATTATGTGACACAGTTCACATATTTTTTTTTCACAACTTTTTCACACAACGCCTTTTAGTCCCAAGCTAAGATAAGAGCTTGTGTTATGAGTACTAAATAGCTGATAAACATACTTATATATTTCTAAATACATACGTATTGTAGATAAATTACACCCAGACACAGAACAAATTATCGTGCTTATCACACAAACATTTTATTGGAGTCGAACCCACGACCCTACGGCGTAGCAGTCGGGGGCACTGACTAAGCAACTGCCTACCTATTATAAAAATCGTTTTTCGACAATCAGAATCCCAAAGCGTTTTCCAACACAACAATTTATAATAACCTTGTATACAACTTTTATTTAAAAGAACACAGTGAAATCTAACAAATCTCTTTCGTTACAGCATATCACCTGAACAACTGCACGCAATGTATGAACCCAAAATGGAGAAGAAAGACGAGGACTGAGCGAGCCCTGCGCACGCGCTAGCCCCCTCCGCATCGCTCCCCTTCGCAGAACACCTCCAACCCAACGTACTATTAGCTACACAACTCTAGCATTCTACAGACTGTCAACAGCTGTACGAAGAACATCGTACAAAATGACTCTCGAAAGATCTGGTATCTTTCCACCCCTGACTTACCTTAGTGTGTTTTCAAAAGCTAATTGCTAACACCCGTAGGCCCAGTGCCTATAACAATCATTAAGATTTTATATTCATTTTTAGAACTTCATAATATTAAAATGGATTTGATCTCATACGCAGCCACCAGTGGAATTAATATTAACCAACTAATGAAGGTCCTATGTTATTTTTCAACTTATCTTTTTACATTCATACACTATGTACCCATGTAACCAATGGTGCCTTATTGAAAACTTGTTATTTCATTTTGGGTTTGCAAATATTCGTTTTGATTGTATTGGACGCACGTCGCACGCAGTATGAACTCAGTGCAGTATTACGGAGCACCTCTAGATTATTGTCTACTGTATCAAGTCAATGTGATAGTATGCGTCTACAAACTTTGTGACAAATCAATTTATTTAAATTCCTACAACACAGAGGAACAGAATTCAGCGAGATAATCAAAACTTAGTGCTAAAATAGTAAAATTTTACTATAATTTTAATGATAACTGTAAATATAAGTTAATTTTGTTACTTTATAAAATATAATTAGGTATTATATTATAGTAGTTGTTAAGTGTTGTATGTTTAATTCGCAGATTGTTGCAATATGCGATTAAAATAATGAGTAGTCAGAATGAGGACGGACATAAAACGATTTTTGTAAATTCAGAGATTTTAGTCCAAAGATTATTAAATCTAAATTCCCACCTATTGGTAAGGATATGACAAAATTACCAAAGGGACTTCTCATGTGTCTGGTTTGAAGTGATTATGATATTTTTAACTTGTTTTATCGACCAGTGTTTTCCAAAAGTGACATCTTACAATTCATGCAATATACTACTTATACCTACATGAAGCTCCGCTGTACGTAAATATACTTGAGTATCCAACACAACGTGACCGCTGCAACACCGGGTGACGTCATTGTCGCTGATCTCGTGGTAAGGGATTGTAATGTCTTACTAGTTATGAAATTAAATTAGTTGTATTATTTTCAATTTTTATAGCTCCTAGCGTACACCGAAGATATGTCGATAAGTTTTATTTTGTAAAATATCTCTCCTCCATCAATATGATACTTGATTTTCCGTTTCCTGCAATGCGGTTGGTGGGTGAATCTTCTTATCTTGGTACTTTAACACGGTGCTGTTCGCTCGATTTTAAATATAACAGAATTGTAAAACGATGTCTTCCCCGTATTATCAAATCGATAGGTCTGACTCCGATTGACACTGGTACTCTTGTACTGTTTACGATACATTTACCTAATAATAAAGTCCACAGTCCAATGTATTGTATTTTGCTCCTGCTTTATGTGCTAACAGATATCTCTACACATTTACTTGTAAGCGAAGCCATTGTAAGTGAGACCTATAGTATTTACGGCCAAATTTTGAATGTATAAGTGTCGTTGTATGTATTGATGGAAGATATAAAATTAAATATATATATTTACGAAATTATAAATATGTTTTTCTTTTTACACAATTTTCTGATGCATTCATGACTTAAAATAGGTTTCCTAGAAGAATAAAATTTGATAACTAGGCGAATCAAGGTATATGTAATCGGCAGTTGAACGTGTGTAAATTACAAACCAAATCTACCGGGTTAGGAACAATGCCATTTGGAATAAACTGCCTACATACTTATATCGTTAGTAGGTAGGTAATTTTATGCACATGCCACTAATTCTATGAGTAGGTATCCTTTATGAGATAAGTAATTCACAGTAATAAACGCGGGCCAAGAATTGAGCCCTGCAAAGCTCCCTTACCTAGGTGCTATATTGTAGTCTGAGCTAGATGCTTAGTGTAGTTTAAATCGCTTCCCGTTAACATTGACTCTAGATACCTAGGTATGTACTGCTATTATGGTTAATCAAAATCAAGAACCTGCACCCCGAGTAGACCCGAATATACGACATTATTAGGACGTGCCGTTTCAGAGACAAAAACTGCAGCAATGGATTTTACCCAGACATTCAAAACTGTGATATAAGTGTGATTCAAAATTCAAATCAAATCAAATTTATTGAATAATTTACACGATATACCCAGTTAGATAAAAAGGCCACAAAATAAATCTTAAAAAATAATTATTCTAGTTCTCAACATATAACTACATTATGTGTATATTAACAACTAGGACTTATGGAAAATTTATTTTAAACCTAGAATTATACATTAGCGACTTTCCTGAACTAGGTTAATAAAACCTGTGTTTCAGGCCATCACTTAACAAGACTAATTATTACGAGTGCGAGTGATGCGAACACTTTGGAAGTGGTAGGTACCCACCATAAAGGAAAGTAATATGGGACCCACCTTATCCGCACCTTAGATGTACTCAGTACATAAAGAAATTAAAATTGAAAACTTCACTACACCAAGAATTTTGCAGTTTTGCATAAACAAAGAATTGCACTTTCAGTTTAAAAAAAAAACTTAATAGCACAAAGAAAAAATATTCGAGCGTAGTGCACTCAAACAAATAACCCTCTGAAACTAAGGGTAGGTAGGTACACATTTTTTGTGGTGATGTCTGTACAAGGAGTACAAGTTGTATGTAGTCAATGCACAGATTTATCAGTAATCGTTAACTCCTCACGCTACTCTCACGTATACTGAATTTGATGATGGATAAGATCTAAATTAAACATCTAAAAACTGGTCAATCTCTCTTTCCAAATACTTCTCTATGACAACGCACGAGCGCACACTTCGCGACGGACACAAAGCTACCAGAATTTCAGCTGGAAGCTCTTCGTCACCCACTGTACTCACCAGACTTTACCCCAACAAATTCCTGTTTTTTTTCCGAATTGAGACAATTTGGTGAGTGTGAAGTATTAGGTTGAATATCTGAAGACAATTATTGTGTTTTTCGATTAATTTACGATTTTGGTCAGTATGAAGCGGGGTGATTTCACACTACCAATGTCTTCGAATTAAACCTACGTATAGCTTCTTAACAAGTTACTAGATTTCCAAAAAAATACCAGAAATTAGTAGAATGTTTTTTTTCTTTTTTCAGTAGTCTTAGTAGTTTTTAAATATTTATTATCTACTTTATATCCGAAAAAGTCTACTAAAAAAGTACAACACTTGGAGTGGACTGTCAAAGTCAATGTCATTGATTTTGTTTGAAAATTGACATTTAAACATCTACATCTGTCAACTGGAACATTATTATCTCAGTAAAAAGTTAGGTTATATTTAGTTGTCCAGGTTGTTTTATTATTTTTAAAAGTAATCTATAAAAATACATAACAATGCGGCTATCACACGTATTAAATCGACAACACATCGATTTTATGTTCAAGAAGCATTGGTTAGTTCAAGGAAAGCGCGTACCTGTCGACACTGGGATAGAAGAGCAATTAAAAGCCAAAGGCATCAAAGTTGAGGATGCTCTGGAATTCGTTAAAGAGAAGCCTGAAAAACGAGAGCGGTAAGATACTTTCTCCACAATGCATATATATACATCAGTACTTAATTGACAGTAGTTGCCCACAGCCTTGGTACTTACTGAAAGTTACTAGAACATGTACATTCTTTAATTACAGAATTAATATAGTAGGGGCGTATGAACCTCAAATTCCACTGGACCAAAATCACCCTGACTACAAAGCACAGCCATGTTACACTTTGAAAAGTACAAATGTACTCCTTGAGGGGTTGGCTCAAGCCCAAGTGCTGACCAAGACAATAGCAGCAGAGAATACATTGCCACCTAACATTGAAGAGCTTGCCCAAGTGCCTGCGCCCTCAGCCATCCATGAAAATATTAAAAAAGCTATTCTATCAGCTAATGTATTTGATTGTGAACAGAAAAAATTGCCTAAGATCAAGGACCCCCAAAGGCCAGCTTATAACTTCCCTAGAATACTGGGAATCTCAGACAGAAGAAGAAAGTAAGTAAACACATTTTTATTTTATTAATTTAATATCTAACATATTATTATCTCTGCCTAACCTTTAGACCGCCAGAGCGTAAACGCATCGGCGTCCCTTCCACGCCAAGCCACAAATCCACACCAAATTCTTACAAAAAGAATAGGGATTTCAAAATCATTTAGTTAGTTAATTTTGTACTTAAAAAAAATGTCTACTGTCTTTTTGCCACTTGCCATTGGTGGCGTGTTGGGCACGTTTTCATTTGTCGGCTATACCTGACCGTGGCAGTTAAAAGGTTAATCATCCATTAGATTTGGCAATTTTGTATTCTACATCTACTAAACATAGCTTTTCATGGACTTTTCAGTCAAATTTTAACAAACAAGTTGCTGCAACTGGTTGAAAAGAGCAGTGACATTGAAGCAACTCTTTCTAAGTATGTCCTCAATGATGTTGAAAGCCAAACTGTATTCGAAAAGGAAGATGATTTGATACAATTTCAAGACATCTCCCATATCCTGGTGACCAGCAATAAACCTTTGAAGCATGATGTAGAGAAAGATGTGAAGTTCTCGGAGATCCCAGATCTGTATCCAGTCAAACACACTGTTACATTACCGTCAGAGCATTTTTATGATGAGTCTAGCAAGTACCGTAAGTAGTTCATCCAATCATTTAGAAAGTATGAAAGATATATAAATAAAGAACTCTATTTCAGATGACATAAAGATTTAATTAGTCGCCAATTTTGTTTGAACAATAACCATAATGTTTTCTATAGAAAATATTATGGTTTTTGTTCAAAACTTCTTGTTTTGGTGTTTGGTTGGTTTTTTATGCAGAGATTTATATTTTTATAGAAAATACTATCTGTACCCTGACACGCTTCACTGTGGAACATTGTGATTGAATAATTAAAAATAAAAATAAATAGATAATGAATCCTTGATGCGAATTATATATCATGCTAAAATTTCAGCTCGATCGGTGCAGAACTTTTTGAGTTTTTAAAGCGTACACAAACCAACATAACATTTTTATATAAATAGATGAGTAATTCTGCATACTGATTTCATTCTCTGCTGTTTCTTAGTCATCATATTATGGTATCCGTCCATCCCTACTAAAGATGTAATCTCACATTATATCATGTGACAACACTTATATTCCAGCAATCCGCCCAAGCGTGAGAATGAGACACCCTCATACTACTTGGCTGCACTACAACAACACTGAAGTAAGCAACATCTATGAGACCCCAGTCACTCAGCAACAGATCCTCGGGAGATCACTGACTCATTCATTTACAGTGGCCAGTGCCTATGCCAAGCAGTTACATGGGGTATGTTGCAAATTGCTGATATAATATTATGTGTATACTCATGTTTTTAACAAAATAAATAATCTTGTATCTAGGTACTTAGGGCCAGAACAGGTTCATCGACGGCGTTCTACGATTTTGCAAAGTATAGATCGACGTACGCATCCTTTCGCATCGAACGTGCTCAGGCGGGGGACTGACACAACACGCGATCGTTCATCGTCGGGCATAGATGCATGTTAGAATCGGCAAAGTGCGAAAGGCCGTCGCTCAATGTGCTCTGACCCTGTATTTGTCCACCAAATACTTACTAGGCTGCATTTGGATAGAAATAGAACATTATTTATGTTACTTATAAGTTCTTGAACTTAAAAGTGTATGGTGCAATGCATACATTTCTTCCAGGATGCTTAGACAAATTATTGTGGAATATGAATGTGTGTAGGTTATTGTAGGCCTATATATTAAATGGGCAGAAGATGAATAACACATCATTTAATCATCTTGTTCTCCAATGATTTAATTTTTACAAGTTACTAATAAATATATTGTATTTTATCTCACAGGAGGATGTAAAAGACCTACCAGAGCCGATATACATAAATTGTATACAAACAGATGGTCAAAAATATCATTTCGGTGTTTTTGAATTGAATACACTGAATGTAGATGGTACTGAGGGTACTAAGAATGTCTGGTACAGCAAGAACGACTTACAATTGTATGGCTCAAGTCGCTACTTTGGTGGCATGCCTGTCTTAGAAAACTATAACCACAAAGTGTATGGATACATAAATGCTTTATACAACTGCTAAGCCACCAAGTTTACCTATTAGTGTAGTTTAATTATATTATTGATAATGTAAAAAATGGTTTTATTTCATCACAACACTCTCACTGTAATTATTCAAACTTCAATCATATTTATTCACAGTCTCTGTTACTTCTAATATAAAAAAAAAACCGACCAAGAGCGTGTCAGGCCACGCTCAGTGTAGGGTTCCGTAGTTTCCCGTCCGTCACAATAAGTGTTCAAAATGATTGCATATACTATTATACTACAAACTTAGTCCAGAAATCATTTTTTACAACATTTTGTCTTTTTCGTACAAAACTGTTTCCTTGGATGGAAACAGTTCAAAATAATTTTCCTAGAAAGTCCTTATAAAGTTCTACTTTTCAGATTTTTTTCATATTTTCTAAACTTATGGTTCAAAAGTTAGAGGGGGGACACATTTTTTTGTACTTTTGGAGCGATTATTTCCGAAATTATTGACATTATCAAAAAATAATTTTAGTAAACCCCTATTCAATTTTAATTACCTTTCCAACAATATATCACACGTTAGGGTTGAAATTAAAACAAAAATCACTTCCCACTTTGCATATAGGGGAGCTACCCTAATAAAACATTTTTTTCCAATTTTTATTTTACCACTTTGTCGGCGTGCTTGATACACATATTGGTACCAAATTTCAGCTTTCTAGTGCTAACGGTCACAGAGATTAAGCGAGGACGGACGGACGGACAGACAGACATAGCGAAACTATAAGGGTTCCTAGTTGACTACGGAACCCTAACAACAAAACCATGGAGTACTTACTTGATAAGAAAGCAAAGTATGATTGTAATGTATTCATGTGTATATCCCATTATATTTACAAGAACATAAATACATTTATTTCAGATTAGAATAGATAATGCTTACACATACCGAAACACTTTGTACATTAAATAATAGTACATCAGGAAATCAAAACAAAAAAATATAAACAAGCTCATTTATCCATCGCGAACTTTTGCAATCGACGTCTTCTCAGTTCGTCGGCTGCATCCACTTCAGTCTTGTCTCTGAAATTAAAAAAAATATGATGTTAAAAATATTTTATCATTATTCAAGCAGATTTAACCCAGTAGTGAACTTTTCAGAGAAGGCACGTGCATTGATCACCATGCTTGCTCAAGGCGGATTGGCAATTTCAAGCATTATACTTCTATAAGTCCAGGTTTCCTCAAAATGTTTTCCCACTTTTGATCTCTCCCACACATTGGCAGAAGACAAGAGAAGTAGAGAAAACCTTCTAAGACCGACCGACTTTGGATAAAGAAGTTGTAAGTGAAGTGTATTCAGCACTTTTTTTTTTCATTTATCTGTGCAGTGTACTCTGCTTAAATTTGTTTTGATGAAATCATACTTCGTTAAGTAAGTAGTTAACGTTGTGGTACATGAATAATTTGTGTATTCCAGCAAAACAAATAAACTAATGACAAAGACCTCTGAGACAAAAGTTAAGTGATGTGTTAAAACAGGCCTTAGGATTTATCACGTAAGTTAGTTACCTATTAGTGTCTATAGGGGTCGTGGTGTCTGGTTGCATGGGACTCGGGTCGTCCGTGACGACGGTTTTGCTGGTGGAAGGCATTGGCGAATGTTGCTTGTAGCTCGAAGTGGTTGGTACTACATCCGGCTCCGTCTTCACTTGAGACGTCGTCGGTATTGGGGTATCTTTATTCAAGTCTTCTATTCTTCTGTAAAAAATAATATACAACATAATATTACTGGAATTAAAAAAAATATTATGTTGTTTAGATGAAATAAAGTCAGTTGTTTGCTTCGACGGATTGTCGAAGTGAGACTTTGACTTTGGCATGTGTGATACTAAATAGATTTATAAGTGATAACTTACGTTTCTGTTTGGGTAGATACAGTGGCGTTGTTCTGTGGTAAATTAGCTACGACTGTAGAATACTGCTGCATCAGTAGCACGGACGCATCTAACATAGCTTGAATTTCTCGGAGTAACTAGAAAGAAAAAAAAAAATTGTAAGTATACAAAGTAAGTTTATCACCACTTTCAACTTTTTGTTCTATGAGCACATCTTGGGGTGTTTTTGTTACCTGTAGTCTCGCCTCAACGTTCCTGCGCTCATTGCCCTCCATACGCTGCAGCTCGGCGGTGCTCAGGTTGGCTAGGGAAGCGGGCCGCGGCGGCGGGGGAGGCGGCATGCCCCACGCCATCATGGCTGCATCACATACATTTTTTATAGAATAAATTTAATTATAATTATTTCATTCAGTATTGTTAGCTATTGGACCCCGATAGCCAGACCCAAAGACTACATTAGTGCCGAGTCACATCGGAATGGCAGCGAAGCGGCGAGCAGTTTCAATGTAATAAAATTTTAAACTTTATCTTGATTACCATAATACATAGTATCGCTTGAGAAAAGCGAAAAGGTCGGGCAGCCGACCACGGCGACGCGAGCACTCCGACGACCCCCGCGTAAAATTTCTCAAGCCATACTATGTAGGTATTATATTAATAAAGATAAAGTCTAAAATTATTTGACACTGAAATTCCTCGTCGCTTCACTGCCATTCTGGTGTGACTCGGCCTTAGGCACGGCATGTTAAGTTCTGGCTGCTGGTCCACCAAAAGAAGGATTCTTCCATGGAGTTGGAAAATCATACATTTGTCGATGATCAGATATAACGGAGATACTTACGTGGCGGTGGCGGCATGTTTGGGAAGGGCGGTGGTACAGGTCCGGGCGGTGGGACAGCGGGCGCGGCGTGTGCCACGTGCAGCGCGATGCCGGGCCCGGGCGCGGGCGCCGGCGCCGGGCCGGCCGCGCCGCCCGCGTCCGGCGCCGGCGCGCGCAGCACGTTGAGCCGGCACGTCGGGCACGTCTGCTGCCGCTGGAACCACAGCCGCAGGCACGCGGCGTGGAATATATGGTTGCACGGCAACTTTTTCGCACCTGAGAATTGACGTCAGTTATTTATTAGTGAGACTGTAAGCGTTTTATTATCCCTTTCAGTGGTTATTCGGAATCACTTTGTTTTCTATCAACTGTTTCACGCGATCCCTGTAAAAGGTGTTGTTACAATAAAAATATTATTATGATTGATAATACAAGGTCGATAAAATAAAATATGCGTAAGAAAGTAATGTAATGACATGTTTCCGTTAACATGGCCACAATACAAACACACGTCACTTGTATTACCAGATGCTCGAGGTCATAAGACCTTGCCGCCTCGCGTACTCGCGTATGAGTTGAATTCGTTATTACTTATGTCTTAATTTAACCACACAAGCTCCAGGTTTCACCGACCTTGTATTTTATCAACACGAATGTTAAGAATTCAGCAATATTGTTACAATAATATTCTACAGAACTATATACAAATGCAGAAAGATTAAGAAAAAAAATGCGTGAAATCATGACGTAATTGTTGGTCCAGTAGAAATTACGAAAGTCACGTTTGTAATTTTATCGCTTTACTTATTTATCTATGAAGTTACAACACGGAAAACAATGTAATCAAGGTACCTATTATCGGCACCATGCCTTGTCAAAGGTTGTGAAAGATTCGTTTTTGAATGTGAGCAGAGAATAAATATAACATAGAACTAATAACCGCCAGGATGTACCTAGTTAAGAAAATAGAACAAATTTGTTATGGTGCCAGCCAAGAACGGACCTGTTACACCATTATCGTATACATATAAAATTGAAATTATAGAGCATGCTAGGTGACCTGGCCTCAGTTCTGAACGGACTACTTACTGATCTCTTCATGAACATTTATTTAGCATACCTATAATATTTATATTTAAACTGTACATACCAGTGTGCATCTCCTCGCGGCATATGATGCACTCGTTGTCAGCGGCAGCAAGTTCAGCGGGCGTCGCGTCCGGGTACAGAGTGTTCATATTACGGATCGCGCGCCGTGACAGGACCACGTCATTATACGCCTTCTTGAAACTCCTGCAATTATAGCTGCTGTTATTATACCTGACCCGGCTGCGACCCGAGCCGACTAGCTGCTCGTCTGAGCAGCTAGTCGGCTCGGGTCGCAGCCAAGACATAAGACATAAGATGCCCAATTAGCATAGCCGGGTGTCTACCCGGCTATGCTAATTGGGCATCTTATGAAATATTATGTAAATGAAGCCCTATACACACTACACACGGCTTATCCGTCTGTTAGTGATGAAAACAAACAGTGAAACGTTAAATAAAGAGTTTTCTAGTTTGCAACGCCGCAGCGCTGTGTTGTAACCTCGCCCTTAGGTCTGAAAACTCGTCCAGATTTACCGACTTTGTGCTATTGTTATTGACTATATTTTACCATGGTTAATCATATAGAGCTTATAATCGTGCAAGGTTTTATCAAATAAATCAGTTTTCCTCAATTACTCAATGAGGGTACTGACTTTCACGATTCAGAAAACAAAACTAACAGTCAAATATTACATCACGTCTGTATTCTCGAAGGGTTATACAGAGGTGTTACGCAATATTAGGTACTTGAGCTTATTGCTACCAACAAATATCCACACTCCGGACTGCTAATGGAAAAACCCAACAATACGGTCCGCAAATCGGGAATCGAACACAAGGCCTCATGCTCATCAGTATTTCATACTTTAACATCTTTTCCATCTCTCTTAGTTTATAAAATAAAATATAGCCTATGACACAAATAATGTGGCGTAATTCTATTGGTTAAAGAATTTTCTAAATCGGTTTAGTTGCTCTAGAGATTACCTTGTACAATGTCACAAACCAATCTGTTGGTCACCAACCAACCTTTTCTAATATTAGTAAAGAATATTTCTTACATTATTGAAGACCACTAAAGATTATGATAATAGTGACTTGATGCTGCCAAACTTACAAATATATTACTTACAATATATTTACAAATATATTGTTGTCTCTCACCTCATAGTTTCATACATGGGTCGGAATGCAAAGAGTGGCAAGGTGTAGATCCTGACCATGACAGCCACAAAGCCAATGTAAAGCAAAACTTTGAGGAAGTTGATGGCCAACTCGGTGTACAGTAGGACTGCAGCCTTGCTTTCCCAAGGAGCTTCCCAGCGCGAGTCGATGGCGTGTAAGACGTACTGGGAAAGATAAAACGAAATTATTATGCAACTTATAACCTAAAAATATTATCTACTAAAAAACAACAAGGTCAGTAATGATTCAATAAGAGTTGTTGCATAAAAATAAAATTGTTATTGATAAATGTCAATGATACATTTATCAATAACAATTTAAAAATACACCTTGTTAAATTTATAGATGTGCATTATTAAAAATTATGTTTTTATTGTTATCTCGTTATTTTGTAATCATGCAACTAGTGAAAATAGCTGAGCTTGTAAGTTAATTTTACTAAGCTTTGTAGATACTTGAGTTATTTCAATACCATATTTTTAATTTATGCATACTATTTGCCTCCAGTCACTGCAAGGCATACTCAAAGGTCATTTAAAATAAAAGTTTTAAATAAAACACTCACCTTGATCAATATATTCACAATCATTATTATTAAGATACTGTACTCAAAGCCAAATACTAGTTGAACCGAGGGTCCCTTTGAGGCAGTGAACTGGTACGCATGGTGGATGAAGTAGAAGTCTGCATGAGCCAGCAGCATCAACAGGGTCAATATCCTCACATGGAACAACAAGCCTATTACTGGACTCCTCTCCATCTGAATAAAATTCAAAATGTTTAAGGTAGATAGATTGAAATACTTTTAAACAAAATCATTTTAATAAATTTAATATAAAGCCCTGTCTCTAAAAAAAGCCTGGAATGGTAGTAATGTGAGTGATTAAAATCAGTTTTCTTGATAGCACTTTGCACAATAGCTGCTTTGTGTAATGTGTAGCTAATTATTTATAACAGGTATGTTTATTTACTGTACTTAAAAGATTTTTACGCTACCTACCAACTACTAAATTACTATTTTATAAGCAATGATTCAAAGTCAAAAAATAGTGTTAAACATTAGAGTTTGAATTTGATCATTGTTGTTGTATGCTTAACAAAAACATAGGTAACTATTTATCCTTCTATTTATATTTTGGAGTTTCAGGAAAACATTTTGACATCAAGATTTCTATGTTAATCAAACTGTGCAATAAACAGCACTGGAAAGTAAACAACACACCACTCTACAACTGTGTAGCTACATCATATTATAATTATTAATGTTTCATCAATCAAGAAGTTATAAGACACAAATTGTGTACTCTAATGAATTTGTAATGTGTCACATCACATAGGAGCCAGAAGCTAATTACTCCCTAATTACTTACTATAATTAGTTTCTTTGTTTGTTTCTTTCTATAAATATTATTAATAGAAACCATTACTTACATAGTCAACTCTGTCTTCAGCGAGCCAATGGAATGCTTTGAGGAACAACAGGAGAGTGAACAGCGCAATAAACTTTGGATTGAAATCATCTCTGAATACAGTAAACGCTAAACAGGTCTCAGTTATGGCATACCAAGATCTTTCTATCAAATGCTGAAATAGAAACAATGTATATAAGTATTACATTTATATACCAACATGTTATAGAGATAGGTAGAAAGTTGAGTCATTTACCTCAAATTCTGCTGGACGAAGCTGCCCAAAGAAAATCTTTCTCAATAGTTTGCCTACTAGTAAAACTAGTATAAAAGCTTGCAAATACATTACCTGCAAGTTCAAATTGGTTGTTAGTAAAGAATAACGTCACTAGAAGGTTATTTTGTACGTTCAATGAGGCTTTACATAATAAAATGTTTTAAAATATTTTTAAAGCAAATACAATGGCGGTACGCCCATGCATCGTTAAAGTTTTGGCTTTTCTTGATTATGTGAGTCGTTTATTACTTACAGCCATGCTAGGATTGGAATTTGTTAGATAAACTATCGAAGGATAAAACTGTTTCTTCTGGTAATAGGCATTGCCGATAACCACAGTCGTAAGTCCAAGACTGATCACCGTTGCTAGTAAAGCCTTCATGTTGATACTAATGCGTTTCACTGATGCACTAAAATTTTCATACGAATTAACCAGATAAATTTCTACGCACTCCAATATCGGGAGACTGTCAATAAATACATTTTCAAAACATCATTTCGTATCTTCGTAAAACACAAAACTATTTTTGTTTGACGTGTTCAATGTTCATTTGTGTCATTCCTGTTGCCACAGATAGTGAATGTAAACAGATAACTATAGTTAGTAGAAATTATGAAAAAAAGAAAGAACCAATTCGGCTTGAAATCGATGAGTGTTTGAGTTCTGAATACTTGGCAATACCTGCTTGTTCATGTCACAATTGATTTGATTGATTGTCAGTCAAACACGAAAGAAGAAAGATGGTTGTTGAATTTCAAGAGCATTTTTACTAATTCTGACAGATTTTATTTATGTGACATTTAAATGTGGTGATAAATACTTACGGTAAGGTGTTTTACATGAACTTCTCCATCAGAAAGGCACAGGTTCCATATCTTCTGCTGTTTGCCGCGCAATCTACTTTCTTTTTAGCCAACTGCCCCAGAAAAAGGGTACTGTTTTGTTCATCCAACGCTTGTTGTCACTGCTTGTTGTGATTATTTAGCCCATTTGCAATGTCAGGCTTCTGATAATCAAGTATTTTCACTATAGCCCAGTTCGAAAGTAAGTTCCGTATGTAGCAGCGGCTGATATAAACAGGAATTATGATTTGTATGTATCCATTTCTCATGAAATTCGCATGGTCCGACATGAAAATGTCGGACCAACATTGAACCTACATATTTTTTTCACTTATTTATCGCATTCGCAATATTTATCTTAGCATTTCAACACATCATATCTTAAAATGTACTAATAAAATGAAACTTAAAAACATTCATAAAAAATTTCGACCTGATTTTTTTGTGAATTTAACATATTTTGTTGCTAATTGTTAGTAAATCATTGTTTCAGAATTGGCAGGTATTAAACCAGAAACGCATCCTATAAAATGGTAAGTCTTTCAATACAATTACAAAATCAATTGATATCAATTATCTTGTTGCCTCCCAATTTATTTGTAGTCAATGTGAATGTCTTCATACAACTCCATTTTCCATCATCTCAATAGTCATTCCTCCTAGTCATAATTATGATCTTTCAAACAAACTATCCATTGTTTTTTTAGTATAATACTTTTACTAGCATTGTATGGTATGGTGACTTACATGCAACCTATATTTTATTGTAATACCAATAATGCTTAAGTTTACAAATTGTTCTAACTAAATAAATAAATGCCTCTTCTCTTCTAACCCTTCCACATTCAAACTATAAATTTTCTTACTATAAACCCTATGATCCTATCAATGTAAAAAATTTTCTTTCCTATGTTTGTGTGTGCTAACCCTGAAATTAGTCTATAGATGGTTTCTTGTAGGTATTTTAATAAAATAATGTTTTAATAAACATTTTATTCCAAAATTCCCCACTTTATTTACTTACATCTAAACAATTTGAAAAACTCCTAATTTTATTTTTTTAAACAAGCTTTTATTATTTAAATGTACACACTCTTTGTGCCTGTGCTGCTGATTGATGAGGAGTTCCTTTGTCATACGCCAACCCTGAATGGAGCGATCAGGCTATGGTGCCATTTGAAACGGGCTGTTAAAATGAAATGCATAAACAACATTTTGTGTCTTATTTTTTGACGGGATTGGCCAGGACCAAGACCAAGATTGACTCCAGTTACTTCAAACTGGAGCCAATCCTGGGTGCAGATTCCAGTTACAAATCTATTATTATTATAACTGATTCAACATGTAAATTATACTTCCATTGGCCAGGTAGGGTCACATTAAATTTTTCAAGATTAGATTACAGACATATACTGGTGAAACTAAATGCAAGCTTGTAATAAAAAGATTTTTAATGATAAACACTCGTGAGAGGTAGTATTTAAATCGAATGGCCTGTTGGTCTAGTAGTTAGTGACCCTGACTGCTACGCCGGAGGTCGTGGGTTCGATTCCCACCCAGGACAAATGTTTGTGTGATGAGCACGATCATTTGTTCTGTGTCTGGGTGTAATTTAGCTATAATATGTATGTATTTAGAAATATATAAGTATGTTTATCAGCTGTTTAGTACCCATAACACAAGCTCTGAGCTTAGCTTGGGACTAGATGGCGTTGTGTGAAAAAGTTGTGGAATATTTATAATGATTCAATTAAATTCTAGCTATTTTTGGCGAAAACATTGTATTTTATGTTTTCTATGTTTGCTAGAATACTTGTCTTCACTTCCCTGTTAATGAAAATCATACCGAGTAAATCATGCTTAGGTTTACCTAGTGTTTAACCAATTAACTACTCTAAGTTTTACTTACAGCAGGGTGACGACCCACCATTCCTGCCAGTGGGTACAGATGTTAGTGCAAAATATAAAGGTGCATTCTGCGAAGCTAAGATAAAGAAAGTTGTAAGAAATATTAAGTGTAAGGTAAGCAAACACTAAACATTTAACATTATTGACATTATAAACATCAAAGTTACTTTCTACATACAAATATACACTACTAATTTTAAATTAGTACAAAAAAAAATTGGGCTGTATCCAACCGTGTTACTGATCATATGTCACAAATAGCCTGTACTTTATTCTCATAAATTGGGTGACTGTTTGGGATATAAACAAATGCTAATAACTTTGCAGTTTATTAGGGTTCCGAAGTCAACTAGGAACCCTTATAGTTTCGCCATGTCTGTCTGTCCGTCCGTCCGTCCTCGCTTAATAGAGACACACACTGCTTTCTAGTTAGCACTAGAAAGCTGAAATTTGGTACCAATATGTGTATCGATCACACCGACAAAGTGAATAATAAAAATTGGAAAAAGATGTTTGATTAGGGTAAAAAAATCACTTTCCACTTTACATATAGGGGGGCTCCCTATATGTAAAGAGGGAAGTGATTTTTTCTAAAAAAAATAATTTCTATTATTTTTAAATCTGAGAATATCCGTCTTAAACTTAAAACTCGCTGAGTATAGTAAATTATGACATTTCTTTCTCTTTTTTATACTAATTTATATTTTCATAATATTGTTATGTGATAATGATAAAGAACTACAGATGGATTTTTTCTACAGGTAACACTAAAAGCCGGTGGTGGCTCCATTACAGTGAATGATGATGTTCTCAAAGGGACCTTGCGAGTTGGGAACATAGTAGAAGTGAAACAGGATCCTAAGAAAGACCCTATGGAAGCTGTCATTACAAAGATACAAGATTGTAGCCAGTATACAGTTGGTATGTATATTTTTAGTCAAAATTATAGCTTCTGTATCAGGATTCTATTTCTCAACAATTGATTCAAGTCTACAGAGTTTATTTTAGTCATTAAAATACCTTTCATAAACCCGTAAAGAGAGATTGTAATATTAGAAACATTAACAAAGTTTGACTGTGACTAATATAAAATATTCTTTTTAGTATTTGACGACGGAGATATAACAACACTGCGACGGTCGGCGTTGTGTCTTAAAAGTGGGCGACATTTTAATGAAAGCGAAACTTTGGACCAGTTGCCTCTAACACATCCAGAACACTTCTCTACACCTGTGATAGCTGGACGGAGGGGGAGACGCGGCAGAGCACAGTATGTTCTTCTAAAATATTATAAAAATCACTTCATACATTCTAAACCTAAACTATCTTTGCTGACTTCATTTCAATTACATGCTATAATAAGACTTTCTTGAGTCATTGATCTCTGCTGCTTTCATCGCAACTTATCTCCCTCCAAAGGGAAAGTCTCTGTTTGCATTTATTTAATCATCTTCAAAGTCATCTTCTGCCCTAATCTCGTTTTATTTGGGTAGTCACAACATTTCTGCTTCTTCCATAGACCAACATCATCTCAGCATTCACCCCCTGTCATCTTTCATGCAGTCCAATGTCCATCCACATTTGTCGGTCACCAGCACCCTTTTCAGACTGGATGTTTCATAGTCATTTGTAATTGTATTGTATTCCCAATCACTTTGTTTGGCAAGGTCTGATGAGAGTGAAGGCTCTGGGTCGGGGCGGCGCGTGAAGGCCGACGTGGAGCCCCACGTGGGGCGCGTGGTGCTGGTGGAGGCGGGCGGCGGCGCCGAGCGGCGGCGTCCGCACCAGCCCGCCTTCCCCGCGCTCGTGGTCGCGCCCACCGCGCAGATCAAGGTCAAGGAGGACTACCTCGTGCGGTCCTTCAAGGATGGCAGATAGTTAGTATATTGTTTATAGTTATGAGGACATTACTTATTTTGTTGAGATCTTTATTAAGACTTTTCAATGGGTTCATATCCTTATTTTAGAATCAAACCTACATTGATGCCATAAGTAGCCTGCAAATCGTTGTTGTGAAAAACCTTGTATTCATGCAGCGTTGTGCGACATTTTTGCGACGAGTACTTAGGTTTTCTTCATCTGGCAATAAGAAAATTCAAAACAGCTTATTCATTTACTAGAAAAGACTGTGGACTGCCTCGTTGGTCTATTGGTTATAAGTCCTTCTTCTGAAGTCCTATTCCCTGGTCAGCAGTGTTATAAGGGTTTTCATTAAAAGTGTCACAGCAGCAGCCGCGTCTGGAATTGGGCCGAGTTGTTAGGCTGTTTAGTACATGGGATACAGGTCGAGTTTGTACTATAGGTACGCCTTTGCCTTACTCTTCAGTAAGTGATGTTCTGTTGTTACTAGTCGAAAAACACAATTACCAATGTAATGTATAACGTTGTCACCAGCTACACAGTACCCAAGAAGGAAGCGCGCGAGTTCCGCAAGGGCAGCGCGCCGTTGGAGTGGGCTGGCGTGGACGCCGCGCTGCAGTACCTCAACAACGCTGTGTTGCCTCCGCACTGGGACAGGGATGCACTCTTCAATGAACCTAGGAACACTTCTGATGATGTATGTAGCCAGAAGAACTGAAGTTATATCAAATTTTCCCAAATGCTTTCAGCATTTTTCATATTATTGCTGTTATAATGATACTCGCAACAGTTCATGAACCTTTCCTTTCTTCAATCATTTGATTTCAGAGTTCGGATGACGAGCCGCGGGAAGAGAAGGATCACTTTGTGGCGCAACTGTACAAGTTCATGGACGAACGTGGAACCCCTCTAAACAGGAACCCCACAATTGCTAACAAGGATATAGACTTGTACAGACTGTTCAAAGTAAGTTTGAAATGTAAATAGATCATTCACGATTTGCTAGCGATTGATACAATGTTGTGATTTGTTTTGTAAGATACAATATTCACAAACAAGAGAATGTTTGTGAATATTATAATGTTCTTTGCAAAAATATATTCTTGAACCTTAACTAACGACTACAAGTCGTAAGCAGCCGTTAGATCGTTTCACTGAACCGTCGCTGCCGTGTGCGTTTCTTCGTAATAATTCAATCAATTTTATTTATTTTGTACCATTGTTCTGTATCAGGTTGTGGAAAAGCTGGGCGGTTACAACAGAGTAACAAACCAAAACCAATGGAAGACCATCGCTGATAAGATGGGTTTCCACCCCGTCACCACAAGCATCACTAACCTGTGTAAACAGGCTTACAAAAAGTAAGTAGTTTGTTTTACCAAGCCAAAACTAGTGGAGTTTTTACCACTATGAATTAAATGTCAATACAGTGAGATGTTTTTGGTGAATGTTGCCAGATTCCTGCACAGCTACGAGGACTTCTACCGCAAGCTGGGCGTGACCCTGGTGGCGCACCCGCGTGGCGCGCGCACGCCGCCGGCGGGCCGCTCGCTCATCCGCGACCGCGACCGCCAGCCGCCCGCCGCCAGCTGCAGCACGCCCACGCCGCCCAACCCGCCCGCGCCCGCCGCGCCCGCCGCGCCCTCTGCCTCGCAGGTACAGTATTGTAATACTAGGAAGCTGGTCTAATATTTACAAATCAGAAACCCTCGTTTTTGTCAGTCAACTATCGTTGTACAAGGTCAGCGCGGTTGGCGCAGTAGCCGAGCGATTAACCAGAGCTCGGTATCGTGAAACAACTATTAGTATGGCCTACAGATAGCTGTAACGGACCTGGCTATTTTGGATGAGTTTAAATCTTTGCAAAAGCACCTACATACAGTAAAAATTCCTAGCATGGGGCTCAGTTACATTAACGGCTCATTATCGCTTTTGCTTGCTAACTGGATCGTTATTTTGCAGCGAGGCAAAGACAAAGACTCCGACAAAAGTGAAACAGATAAGAGTGACAAAAGTGAAAAAGAGGAAAAGTTAGAGAAACTGGAAAAAAATAAAGAAAAAGCTCGCATCAGCGATGAAGAAGACAGCGCTGACAACCAGCCACTCATTGTTACTACTCCCAAGTATGTACACCATCAACACTATATTTTACTACCAACTGCTCTCTTTACAGCAAAATAAAATAAAATTTAATTAATTTTACAGTCACCCCCGCAGCTCACCCATTTTGGTAGCTAGTAATTAAAATGGTACTCAATGTTAGATTAGCAAAACAAATGTGCCAAAAGTTATTTTGACAGCATAATAGGTATATTTTTCATGCCGTAAGGAAAACCCTCCTGCAGTACCTAGAGTCAGCAACAAAACTTTTGATATCAGACAAAAAGTAAATATTTCGTTAACCTAATAAAGTAGTTCACAATTACGATACTGAGTTTGCTGATACTGCGGCAGATACTATTAATTTCCTATGACATCAATTTTAAGGTTGCCAAGAATTAGAAAGCTTTGCTGATCAATTTAGTTAATTTTGCCGACCTTCACAAAACAGCTCAATTCCCTTGGTGTGTTGACAGAAGACACTGAGGAGCTTACCAAAACTTTTTTTAATTATTTAACTGTTTAAATCTTCATTAACAGAGTTGACAAGGAGAAAGAACGGGAAAAGGAAAAGGAGAAAGAGAGGGAAAAGGAGAAGGAAAAAGAGAGGGAGAAAGAAAAGGAAAGAGAGAGGGAGAGGGAAAAGGAGAAAGAAAAAGAGAAAGAACGGGAAAGAGAAAAAGAAAGGGACAAAGAGAAGGAGAAAGAAAAAGAAGAGAAAATAAAGGAAAAAGAAGAGAAAATGAAGGAAAAGGAAGAGAAAATGAAGGAAAAAGAAGAGAAAATGAAGGAGAAAGAGAAGGAAAAAGAAAAAGAGAAAGAAAAGGAAAAGGAAGAGAAAATAAAGGAAAAAGAGAAAGAGAAGGAGAAAGAAAAAGACAAAAGCTCAGCATCAACCAGCACAAGTGAAGAAAAAGAGAAAGTGGTGAAGCCGCGGTCGCAGTCCAAGGGACGCACTATCACTCCTGTCAGGACAGAAGGACACGACAAGAGGACGCCCAAGAGACGCCCCCTGTCTTCCAAAAGTAAGAACATTAAATATTTATTTTTGTATCTTGCAGTCTATCGGCTAAAACCTGTGTAAGCTTAAAATAAGTCCATGATAACAAATGAATATTAGAGTAGATGCCGAAACATCGTAAAAAGCATTGTAATATATTTTTTTCAATCTCTTTTCTTGACACTCATGTTTTTCTAGGTGAAGGTACGAGTGCGGGCACGTCGCGTGCATCTCGACGGCCGCATGCTTCAACTGACAGCGACAGTTCTGGACGGGCTTCAAGGTAAATTAAGAAAACTATCATCATCATCTGTATAGCTCTTATACTATTATAGCTCTTTTCCTATTGGGGTGCGTCTAGATCTGCAATAACAGCACGCGTGTAACTTCCACTGACTTCTCTATTAATTTTAAAAAATCGTGATATTTTTATATTTTTATTTGCGCCGTGAAACTTATTTAAAACTAGCAGACGTCTCGCCGTCTCACCCGCGTAGTTCCCGTTCTTGTGGGAATACAGGGATAAAAAGTTGTCTATGTCACTCGGGGATAGTGTAGCTTCCCAGAGGTGAAAGAATTTTTTAAATAAGTCCAGTCGTTTCGTAGCATATTCCATGCAAACAAACCATCAAATCTTTCCTCTTTATAATATTATTATTAGTATAGATCAGACAGGGACGAATGGGAAGCATTACCAATCTTTGAAGTGTAAAAGGTTTATATAAAGCTACAGCAAAAGTGCAAACCTATTTATTATATTCTGTTTTACTACATTACCAAATTCCACCATAACTTGGGGAACCCTAGGTTGGGCCATGTGTTAAAGTAATAGTGCAACTGTTGTCAAAACGAAGTACATATGTGTGTAGATGTGGGCCTATAAAGAAGATGCAAAGCCGCCGCAGTCAGAGCGCGAACTCAGCCAGCAGTGGAAATACCATTGCCTCCAACAGCAGCAAACGACCGCGGAAGAGGAAGAACACAGAGTGAGTACCTTTATACTTTGGGTTGAATTAGTCACTTAGTTATTCTTCTAAGGACCATCTTAAACAATACTCCCATCCCACATTTCGTGAAAATTAACATGATTGCCCTAAATTACCTAACCAATGTACTTTCACTGTATTTTAAGGAGAAAATAACATAAAAATACTTGTGTTCATGCCGTTTCTCTCTGTACAACAACCGTGTGTATAACAACCTTTTGAAAACTCCCAGGCCTTCAACAAATGAACCAACACCGCGATCCGGAGTATCTAACGTGAAAGCTCAAGTGGGAGACAAATTGAAAGTGTACTACGGACCTACGCAGTCCGAATCTAAGGTAAAAGTACGAAGCAAACAACTGTTTTTATTTTAGTTATTTAAGTTTTATTATAAGATAAGTTATATGGCAAATTCAATTTAAAGAAAAAGTCATTTGATTTACTGCCGATTGACAAAACCCACAAAGTAATTGTATAATTCAAATGTTTCAACAGCAATCAAAATATATTAATGTGAAGAAACGGTAACAAACTAAACAATTCCATTCATGAAGAAATAGTTAATCATAATCAAATACAATTTAATTATAGTACATCACAATACAAGTGATCAAAATTTGTCATTGCACTCAAAAAGTAAATAATTCAACGAAATATTATGTTCATTTGTGATATTCTATTCTATTTATTAATACATTTAGATTTTTTAAGTTATAGAAATGCTTTTTGCTCAGATTTTAAAATAATTGAAAACCCTTTTAAGTGTACAGCAAGTCTTGTGATAAGTCCAAACTCAAATTTGCCATCAGTCAATTGATGACAACATAACAGGAAGCGAATGAATTGCATTAAAAAACTAATCTACTTAACACTCCTTAACTCAAGTAATGTATGATTGGGCAAACAACCAGGCTGGAGTCAGATTAGGGGGGTCACGTCACTTCAGTGTACCTCCCGGAGAGATAAGCAAGGATCGTCTTGTACTGGGTGCATGGAACAGGGTGCTTGCTGTTAAATCTAATCATATTTACAAGATCACAGATCACCCAAGACACAAAAGGTGTAACAAAAACGTATCACTGACCTGTTGGTCTAGTAGTTAGTAGCCCTGACGGCTATGCGAAGTTCGTGGGTTCGATTCCCACCCAGGACAAATGTTTGTGTGTAATTTGTCTACATTTAGAAAAAAATAAGTATGTTTATCAGTTGTTTAGTACCCATTACACAAACTCTGCTTAGCTTGGGACTAGACGGCGTTGTGTAAAAGTTGTAGAATATTATTGTATTATAAAAAGGCAGGCATTTACCCAGCAGTGGGCCACAATGCAGGCAAATAAGAGAACAAAACAATAGTAAAAACAATTAAAATTCAATGATCATTGTGTTTTTAAAAATGACGTAGATTGATCGCTGCTTGTTACTGCAGGTGACCTATGAGGCGAAGGTGATCGACAAGACTGCGACGGGTGACTTGCTGCGAGTGCACTACACGGGTTGGAACACGCGCTATGACGAGTGGATCAAGCCGCAGCGCATCGCGCTCAACGTAACGCAGCACGAGCAACGCAACAAGAAGGTACTACACATATTATACGTGGCCGTATAGGGAGCTAATAGTTGTATGTTTTTACAATTAGACACGTTATTTTATATATTTTTATCTTCTTTGTCATATTTTCTTGTGTCATACCAATGTATTGTATGAATAACAGAATTTTTTATACAAACTGTAGCATTATTGTTGGTATCAAAACGTTATAAATAAACAAGATAAATGATGCTGCGAAGTGTCAACGTAATAGTTTGTGTTTTTTGCAAGAAACAGATAACTTTTTCTTTTATGTAGCACAGTTACACTATTCCGAACCACTAGACATTCATTGATGCAGGAGATAAAATAGAGCTAGGCTAGTAGATACAAAGGTACAAAAAAAATTAGAAAACAACTCACGAGCCGGGAATCGATGACGGAACACAAAAGTCGTAGGTATTTGTAACCGGTTATAAAAAAGATCACCACTGCCCCGTGCGCATGCACAGGTCTTGTCTAATACTATTTTTTTCTAACACAGTTTTCAATTAACTGAATCTTAACTTACTTCTTTTTCAGGGCTCTGGCATGAGTAGGCGTGTCAGAAGCAAAAGAACCGAAGGTAAATCTATTGAAAAAGGTGGCACTTTTGACACACAGCATTTTGAACTTGATTCATAATAGTAACTTTCTTACAGAATCATCGGCACGATCAGACTCAGACAGTGACTGGGAAACAGATGACGACGTCAAGAGGCCGCCTAAGAAATCCGACGACAAATCGAGCTCAAAAAGTAATGTAAAATACATAAGTACATATACATTAAATTTTAGAGATTTATAATTTACCATAATATATCATGTCATTTGTCCACAGCTCCTTCAAGGTCTAAAGATGTAAAATCAAGTGACAGCAGCGGTTCGAGCAAGCCGCGCAAGAGGCCCGTGCGGACCGTGTCTACACCCACGTCGGTGTCTCCGCCCAAGAAGACGCGGCCCAACGCCGGCCACCAGGGCCGCGACTACGACCTCAACGAGATACGTTCCGAACTCAAAGGACTACACACCGTTAAGCAAGAGCCCGATGACGCTAAACAAGACACAGACAAAGAATCTCCGCCCCCCGCGGCCCCCGGCGCTCCCCCGTCCGAACCCATGCAACTAGACAAACAACCCGAAGATGTATACGAGTTTAAAGAACCAGAACCCTTCGAACTAGAACTGCACGATGAAAAGAAAAAGCGCACCCATCGTATTTTCGATGATATTTCTCCAAGTAAATATACATCTACTCTGTCCAAGTCACTGAATGAGGAAATCTCAGAAGATCCGATGCGGCCGCGGCCTTCGTCTCTTAGATCCCCATCCTTGTCGCCTTTTAGAGATTTTGGCGCGAGCCGCGACGCTAGCCGCCAGAGTCCCGAGGACGATTCCAAGGATGGACTGTTCTCACTCGACGATGATTCATTCCCAGGCGATGGAAGCTCAGGACCCACCTTTGAAGGTTTCACTCCGGCTAAAAACCAAGAAACATACTCCAAGAAGAGCAAAGTGTCAAAGTTGAGAGAACTTATAGATGATTCGCCAGACAGTCCAGCCGACGATGAGCAGTCTTCGGATGATGAACCAGAAGATATAAAAATAAAAGAAGAAGCAAGAGAACCAACCCCAATATTAGCAGTTATTGAGGAACCTAAAACTCCTGAAACTCCTTTAAAAGACGAACCAAAAGAGCCAGAACCTGTAGTTCCTGTTAAAGAAATTGAAGAAGAAGTCAAAGAATTGCCTGAAGAGGATATTCCCGAAGCATCTAAAACACCTCCACCACAAAAGAAACCAAATACTCCACCTGCTAAAACGATAGCACAAACTACTGCCAACACAATCACTATGCCTAGTATTACCATCACTGCAACAACTACACCTACAGATAATAAAGTGGAAAGTACAGATAATCCAAAGAAGGAAGAGCCTTCTAAACCTCTGTCTGTAGCTATACCTGTCATAGAACACAAAGACAATCCCCTCAAAATTAAAATTGATAATAAATTAGATCCTGTACCGGTAGAGCCTCCTATCCTAAAGCTGCAGCCTCCGTCCAGCCCTTTGATTGACACGGAGGAAGACAAGTCGGAGCCCGACAGTCCCGCGAGGATAGACGTGCTTCCGGAGCCCCCGCCAGGATTCCTGTTGCAGTCTGAGGGACCCAAGATAGCGGAGAAATTGCTGAAAGCTATTAGCAGTGCTAAGAGACTGTCAATGTCTCCCCCACCCATCGCCATAGACGATCGTCCGGTCACGCCTAAGACCGATACGATAAAGCCCAACAAACTTGAAACGAAACTATCCCCGATATCTCCCGAGCTGAGGGCTGCAAAAGCAGAGCTGAAACCTTTAGCGAAGGCTGAGATTATAAAGAGGGCGACACCGCCGGTTAGTACGGAAACAATATTCGGTGAACCGTCAAACTTGATTGATATAAAGCGTGATTTACTTGACGTTAAAAAGGTGAAGCCCGAGGAGGTGGCGCCTCGGCTGCAGAGTCCGCTGAACATCCTGGAGCGACGCAAGAGCGTGGCCGAGCTGCCGCTGAGCGTGCCCGGCAAGAACAACAAGGTGCTGAGCGACACCATACAGAAGCTGTCGAGCCAGATCAACCAGACGGCCGCCGCCGCCGCCGCCGCCGTGCCGCTGTCCTTCCCGACTGACGAGCGCTCCGATTCTAGTGATTCCGACGACTCTGATAGGAGGTAAGACATTTCAACACTTTACATGTTAATTGCCATAATTATTCTGTTATTGTTCACTATTAAATGTGTCTGTTATTGTTTGCTCGTAACTGAAACTATGGATAGTAAGTAATATTACTATATAGTTGCCGCCGTATGCAAACTCGGTCAACCAACTTATAACCTTTGTTTCTGTCTAGGTTGATAATCGACAAGCTGGTAGTAGATGAATGGGGCAGCGGCGAGCGCTCGTCGCCTGCGCACGCACCGCACGGACAGCTCGGGACGCTCGCGTCGCTCAGCTCGCTCGGCTCGCTCGCATCGCTCGGCACGCTGGGCGCGGCCGTGGGCGCGGTGAATGCTCTGACAGTGGGAGCGCGCGCGCTGCACGCGGGCAAGTCGCCGGGAGAGTGGAGTGCGGGGGAGTCCCTGCTCATGCTTGAGGACGCCTGCAAGAACGAGCGGAAACACAGTACGTACTCAACTTACACCCAGATTTTTTTTCTGGTTTTAGTAACCTGAAACTTAATATCATTACAATGCTCAAAGTTTATTGTAATTAATATTGTCATTTATTCATAATTTTCAATTTATATGTACTTTCTAAGATTATCTTAGACATCGGTGAAGGAAAACATGTGAGATAACCTGGACTTATAGTTAATTTAAGTTTGAAATCGCCAATTCGCTTTGAGCATGCGTGGTGATCAATGCTCGAACCTTCTCTGTATGAGAAGAGGTCTTTGCCCTGCAGTGGGACAGCAAAAGACTGGTATTATATTATAATACTAGCTTTTGCCCGCGGCTTCGCCCGCGTGGATGTCGAACTTCCGTCCCCTATGTTTTCCCTTTAAGGGTTGAACTTCCAAAAATCGTTTTTTAGTAGATACTTACTCTTCACTAAGAACACTCCTTCAAGTTTCATGTCTCTAATACCAGCGGTTTGGGCTGTGCGTTGATTTATTATAAACGTAATAATTTTAACATAATACTTCCGGATAGAATACTTTCAAAGTTGATCCTTCTGGTATGTATGCATAAAGATTTCTTGAACTACTGACCCGGGAAAGAGCGCCGTACAACTGAAACTAAGATCAACCTGCCCAGGCGTATTGATTACAACCGTACCAAGTTTGGTTAAAATACCTATAATAGTTTTTGAACTATGCGTGCACATACAGACAGACAGACAAAACATTTACTGATTGCATTTTTGGCATCAGTATCGATCACCAATCATCCTACAATATTAATTTTGAATATATGTTTAATGTACATAATTATCTTCGTAGTGTGTGATAGTCCATTGAATTGCATGGCGAGCGATATTGTATCTTAAGATAAAATATAATAATATCTTAGCCGTATGCAGCGCCCCTTGGTGAACTCCACTGCGGGTGACGTAACCTACGACAAACTTATTATTTGCGGTTGGTACAGTAGTCGGGTCGAAGGATCGAACCGCAAAATTAAGTTTGTTTTTTATTGTACATACTTTTCCGGGATAAAAAGTACCCAGTGTGGTGCCCAGGAAACTAAAGAATAAGTATACCAAGTTTCATCGTAATCGAACCTGTAGTTTTTGCGTGATACCAGCAGGCTTACTATGAACTATTATTACGATTCAATTGACGACCTAAAATGAACTGCTTTGCAATTTCATACCACGACGTCATTAAAACGATCCGGTTTAGGTTGACGCCAAATCAAGTCGGCACTTGAATCGCAAGCTGTTTTAGTTCGTTCATTTTTCGTACCATGAGGTGACATTTGAACCTAAATTGGTTCGCATAGTGTCAAAAATAGCGATCCAAAAAAAGTTTCTAGTTTCGTGGCGTAAACTGAATAGTTTTGTTATAAACTTTGAAAAAATGTGGAAATAACCGTACCAAATTCAAGGATTTCAGTTAAATATGTGTTTCTTACGTAACAATGTAAAATGTACGCCATTATTCGTATTACTAATTACTTTATCCAAATTAAACGTTAAAAGCTAAAAACTCTTTTGAATACTACCTACCTAATAAGAACTCCTTGGGTTCTATCAAAAAAGTTTGTATAGATTTCAAAACGCGTGTGTTGCGTTCTAAACTCGTCATAATCATTTTACTTTTACGACGACACTAAGCAAACCTTTAATTTTTATTTTAAAGAATTATTTAAATTACTATTACATTAATGAGTAGTAAAATTGGGCTTAATGGTATATAATTTGACTCATAAGCGCAATTTTAAAATATATTTGTTGAAATTTTATACACAAATAAAACCGCTAAAATCATAACTACTAGGTTTCGGAACGCAACGCATAGGTTGGAGTAAAAGAGACAAACTTATGCAACAATTGTCTAGCGTCATCTCTTTCTCACACCGCGGACCACCGACAAATTTCGTTCTTTCATTCCTCCATGAGCGAATCAAACACCACTCAGTTATAGGCACTTCATGGTGTGAATATTAGCGAATCAGTTTAGAAACCTAAACTGGTTTGCGTCGGAATTGAATGGCTAACTAAAAGTTGATGGTAGGCCTGCTGAACATACAGACAGACAGACAGACAGACAGACAGACAAAAATTTTTTTAATCATATTTTTGGGTTTGGTGTCGGTCTAGTAACACCCCCTGCTATTTATTTTTTTTACATTTTCAATGTACAGAAATTTTACTTCTACAGATTTATTATAAGTAATATAATATAGATATAGATAGATTATGAATAATAATAATAAGAATTATTTTTTATTCATAATATTATTTTCACTACTTTTTGTAATTTACGTAAAATTAAGTTTTAGTTTAAGCCAATTATTGTAATTTTATTGGTGTTGTATCTTACTTATTAGTAACTATGTACAGACGCCAGCACTTCAACCTACCCCAATGTGTCCAATTTCTTTGATAGGTTTTAAACTTTACTTTAAACACAATAAGGTTCATGTTCAATTGAGAAATTTTGACAGTAGGTTGATGTGCTGGCGTCTGTACTTCACGCTTTAGATACTTGTCAAGCGCTGTAAACGACACCTGAACACTAAAAACTTAATTTTATTCCATTATTTACAGGTGCTAGCGTGGTGGTGGCGGGTGGGCCACGCGAAGCATTGCCGACACGAGACGCGCGAGAGGTGCGCGAGGTTAGGGAAGTGCGTGAGGGACGGGAGATGCGCGAGGTGCGAGAGGGACGAGAGATGCGAGAAGTGCGTGAGGGACGCGAGATGCGTGAGGTGCGGGAGGGACGCGAGATGCGCGAAGTGCGAGAGGGACGGGAGATGCGAGAAGGACGCGATGTACGTGAAGGAAGGGAACTACGAGAAGGACGTGATATGCGTGAAGGAAGGGAAATGCGAGAGGGACGCGATGAGGACGGCAATATCTCATTACTGCTGTGCGAGGAGACGATCCCCGGCTCGCCGGCGCCGGACGCCGAGCCCGCGCCGCCACGACAGCGACTGCACATGCCATTCGCGTCCGCACCGCCGCACCAGCATACCAAAGGTACTTATACATTTATGGATTCTTTTACATTAATATTCTTTTAGAATGTACAGTTAGTCATCTGCGCTGCCTGACCATTCTTCCCCTAATATTTTTTCTAAGATGGAACAGGTAATGCAAAGCGCGACCGTACCAGCGAGGGCGCCACAGATATTAATTAAATGATCACAGTTTACCTGTGTTTCGACATGTTATTCCTCAAGCTGACCGCAAACTACCCGAACTACTCCCGTGTAGAACTGCATGGAAGCACATACTACTTTTTTATAGTGTTGTTCCTTTTGAACTGTTGTTATACGTTTCATATCAACCTAATAAAAAGAGATTACTCGGAAGAAAACATCATAAAATTTAGACTGCATGACACCTCGCAAGCTAATCGAGGTATTAAATGAACTTGATTGTAATCAAGCATTTAACTTATCTCATGAAAATATTACATTGTTATACAATCTATGTTTTCCGGTAAGTATTATTAAAGTAAATACGAACTTTACTAGTCCCAATTGGATAACCAAATATATATTAGGAAATTTACAATCACACGTCAAAATCAGGATTCCAAATTGCAATATTTAACCCATTCGTTGCTACCAACGCACCATTTGCGTTGATCGAGATTTCTGCGTCATGCCACCAACGTACAATATGCGTTGAGTGTACTATTAGACGTTTTTGGCATTACATAAAAATTATAGAAATTTATTTAAATATTTGGCAACATTCACGTCTAGAAATAATTTTAATGTGTTTCAAAAATGATTATGTTAGTACTTAAATTAACTTTGCATACAGTTTAAACATAGGACAGTGAAACATGTCTGTAGCACTATTGGACATTGTGCTTACCTATGTATTTATACCATGTTTCTGGCAAATAAATAATATTCTATTTTGGCAATAGGTATTTTATTTTATTCTATTCTATGATGTATGTGCAGAAGAGCGTCGCTTGGGTGCTGGAGGAAGCGGCGCGGCGGGAGGCGCGGAAAATGCGCGCGAGGCGTGGCCGCGCGGCCGCCTGGCCGATAACACGCCGCCCACCACGCCCGACAGCAGCCTCGACCTGTCTCCTCCGCACAGGTAAAGGACTTATTACACTATCCGATTTGTAGGAAACCCAACTAGGAAATCAGAAGATGTAATCGCAGCAAGGACAGTCAGGGATCTGATTAATGGTACGTACTGCTTGGTTGCTTCTATAATGAGCAATTTAAGAAATAAGTGTCAATTAGGCTATTAAAATTACAAGCATAAGACAAGGTCTGCTTAGCTTGGACTAGATGGCGTTGTGTGAAAGTTGTGTAATATTATTTATTTCTTCTATTTAATTTCGACAGAGAGAGACGCATATCTGAAAGGGACAGCCCCTCTGAGCGCAAAGAGGACGAGGAAGAAGGCAGAGTCAACGATGCGGCCGGACTCGACGTGGAAAAGGCACATGGTCAGTAACCGATAATATATTGTAACATTACATAAGGTCTATGTTCTCTAAAAAGGCGTGGTAATGGGGTATGATCAAAATTATATTTAGAGCTTAGTTTTCAATAGTCATAATAGAAGATATAACAGAAGATTAAATGCCATATTATTTAGTATAGGTTTGACATATTTTCCAAACAAAAGCTGTCAAACCGCCTTTTTTAATCTTTGGGTAAAGCTTATATTATTGATATATCGGCCTTTAGTCCAATTATATTATAAAAAATAAGGTATGCATTTTGTTATTTTTTAAATTGATGGAAACTCACTTAGATGAAGCGTATAGGAGTGTGCGGGTTCGTTTCGTCGTGATTACATTGAACTGTAAACTGTTGTACTTAGCGAAACGCAACATTTCGACTAAATGTATCAACGTAAATAATATCATATCGTATAATCGATTATGATTAAAAAATATGTATCATGTAAATTTTATTAATCTGCAGCATGCGTAGCATGAACACATTGAACACCGAAGAAACGGCCTTTGTCTACAGACGAATCGGCAAAGTGACAGATTGTATAGACAAGAACCTCAATCTTTCAAATTTCTTTCAATAAACCTGCCTGCGTACTATGAACACTTAATTTCTTTTCTTCCGAGACACGACAAAGACCGTTTCTTCGGTGATCATGCTACGCGTGCAGGACGGACTAAAAAGCGATTCTTGTGTCAAAAATACAAATTACTTATCAGTTCAGCTTTGTTTCTGGGTTGGACAATGTATTTGAGAAATAATTGTTATAGAATTAATAATGTTATTGCATTTGTGTGTGGCAGGCGGAGGCCGGTCGCGCAAAGCGTCGGAGAGCTCGGCGGCGGGCGCGCGGCAGCGCACGCGTCGCACGCGCCGCGACACGGACGACGCGCCGCACGCGCATCACGCGCACCACGCGCACCATCCGCCGCTCAAGTACAACTTCTATGTGGAATTGGGTTCGTTATTTTGTTTACTTATAATTATTATGTTCGAAATCGTTTGACGAGCTGCAGCAGAAACTTTTGAAAAAAAGAGGGCTTTATATATCCTAGTTCTTAAAAATTTAGTAACGGCAATATCAAAACAGATCCTTCGTGGGACTGCCAGACGCGCATCAACGTGCTGACGTCACGACTCGCAGACCTGCGCAAGGCGTACCACTCTGTAAAGGCGGAGCTCGCGGCCATCGACCGACGACGCAAGAAGTTACGCCGCAAGGAGAGGGAAGGTCAGTAACCATAATTATCTTTAAATCCCTGTGTGAAATGATTACTACTTACGCGGAATTTAATTCTGAAACTAAGTAACTTTTAAACGATTACCTTTTTATTAGAACAATTTTCTACTTTTCCAGCTGTGAAAGCTGCAAAGGCCGCATGCTCCTGATCGAAATCGTTCAAAAATTGGCCATCAGGACAGTGAGAAGCGAAGTTTGTTCGTTTTAGAATAAACACACGCTAAACATGTAAACATACTTTCTAGCTATAAAGTATTGTAGTTTTATCGACTTATTAAAAATTTATTTAATCTCAACTGACGATAAAAGTCAATAAATTAGTTTTAAATGGCATTTACATAGAGTAGAAGTACTGGCAATGAAATTTCTCGATGCATGTAAATAGAAGAGCGAAATCAATTTATTTTGGTATTCCTTAGTAGATGATTTGTACTATAATGTATTCAATCCTAGTTTGGAAAGAAAAGTTTGTTTGATTTTTACTGTGAATATAACAATATTGTCACCTTGACACCTAAATCTTGTTACACAGTGCAAAAACAGTCCACTTTTACTAAGACATTCAAAATGTCCATGGACTTATTGACCTCATACCTGATATTGTAAATAGGGGGCATGAATTCTGTTTTTATCGAAGGTATGTTAGAATTGTAACGGAAGGTATAGTTGTATTGAAGACTGATGGAATGTCGAAATAATAACATGTTAGATTGTGAAGATAAGATTTATTTCCTAAAAATATATGTAATGTATGTTTGTTAAATGTTTACGTCAATAAACATTTCCTGTAAATCGTGATATTTTTTTCATTTCAACAAACAAAACGCTGTCGAGTCTGGTACGGTCAGCCTCATAAGTCGATATACATATCCATATTTCCTAAACTCATGAACACCTTAGCTTACACAAATTGCTAAACAAGACTAGATCCAGGATTTAATTAACGTCTTAAAGGTTCAAAATTCACTAGTCTTGTTTAGCAATTTGTGTAAGCTAAGGTGTTCATGAGTTTAGGAAATATGGATATGTATATGGACTTATGAGGCTGACTGTACCATAAGTTTTAGCAAACTGTAGGGTCAATTAAGTAGTCTATCACTTTAACTATATTGTGAAAAATGTCGCATGTACAGAAACAAGTCATAAATGAACGGACTTACGTTTTTCAGTAAAGTTTAATAATATTTGTAGATTAAGGTATCGATTCCCTTGTTCTAAAACTAAACTAAAATTAGAGAATTGACATCTATTATTGGCTTACGACTTTAGAAAAGGACACAGACAGAGGTGACAGATAAGAAATTCGTTTTTTCCTTGAACTTCCCCATAATTTATTATGGTTGATAAGTTCGTAATGTCAATATAACAATATTTTTTTAATTGACAGCTCTTGCAAACCTCCGTTCGTCCTTTTCTAATAGTATATGAGACAAAAGTATGAAAATAGCCTAAATAAAGTTTAGTTTGGACAAGAACGGAATTGGCACCAATATGTGTGCGGGTTAGTAATAGTTGGGGTACTGCGGCCACGGGTGGTGCTGGTAGGGCCCGGGCGGCTGCTGGTAGCCCCAGGCGGGCTGGTAGGGCTGCGCGTAGGGCTGCTCGTACGGCGCCGCGGCCTGCGCCGGCGCCGCGTAGTACCCGCCGCCCGACGGAGACGCCGCGTTGCCCGCAGGAGCCGCTGCGCTCTCTTTCTTCTTGTTGGACTCCACGCATGTGCTACTGCGATAATAAATTAGTGTTAACCATTTTAACTTTGTTGATGTATGGCGGGATTTCACTAGTATTAAATAAAATGTGCATTAGTAGTGAAAGTTGAAAGCAAAAGGCTCGCTTACTTGGGCGGTGGTGGAGGGTCGTGCTTGTCCTTGCGCGCGCGCTTGCGCAGATGCTTGGCGAGCGCGCGGGCGTGCGCGTGCGCGTCGCGCGCGGCCTGCGCGCTGCCCAGCTCCTCGGCCAGCTCGCGCCGCCGCCACGCCAGCATGGCGCACGTCTCCGGCTCCGCGCCCTCCTCCTTACCGTACGACGACACCAGCTCTGTGAAACCAGATTCAAACCCATTGAGATACCACTTTCTTTAAATTATGCTCGATGACACATTAGAAGAATAGTAGTTTCTAGCTATTTCAGCGGAATACCAAGGCCGTTAACACTGATGATCTTTCTACGTATAGAAAAATCGTAAGCAAATATGAGTTTAGGACACGCGCGGATATTCCAAATATTATAGAGGACTAACTTTCCTGCAACTTCCATTGCTTGGAAGTCAATCGTACACGAATTTATGAAAATCCTAAATCACTTGTTTCATTGTTACATATAAACTCAATTCCTAAATGTGGTGTAATTTAGGTGTGTACATAATGTTAATTACATTATAAAATAAAAGCAAATAAATAATAAAAAAAACCTAAATGTTGCTTTGAATACTTTTGTTATAAACCCCCTCAATGGTGTCCGTTACCCCAGCCAGATGTTGTCGAAAATTTCCATTTGAATCTGATAGATAATTAGTTGTGCGGCTTCTTTATTTGTTGCGCACATTTTTAAATTTGTTGAGTTTCTAGTTTTTAATTATTTCACAAAAACATTTCCTGCTGCGGTAACGTTACCCCAGCCAGACCTTTTTCTTTCTAATGGGAATATTTAAATAATTACTAGCTATAAAATTAGTTGTCTAGATGAAGTAAATGTTGTGCCTTATTTTGTATTTGTTCTTTCATCGGTTACGAAGTTATTCGAGATTTTGCTGGGGTAACGTTTTTGGTTTTGCTAGATCTTTGTAATGGTTCAGCGGATTCTTATCATATTTTGTACAGGCTTCTTAGGAATTAGTTTAAATTTGTTCTGCAATAAAAAAACCAAAATAATACATAGCTTAAAGGTTATTTCATTAAATAGAAAAACACTTCAATTGGTCCCAGCACTCTCAATAAGAGCTCTAAAGACTTACTTTAAACGTTATTTTAAAGCTTGTAACTGCCTTCAAATGTATGTGAAGTTTCATTATTATCCTGTAAGTATTTAACAAGTTATGATGATATTGAGTTCGTGTTATTTGGCCACTGGGTTGGATATATGAACCGAATGTTATGTCAATTATTAGTTGTTTAGTTCAGTTGTAAATCAGTAAAATTTCAGCTCAGTACATTGGGTAATTAATGAGATAATACAATTAAAGTCATTAGGAACCGAATGACCGTGGTAACCCGACCAAGTTTAGGTGGTTACGAAAAAGCGAAAACGCAAAACATTATGGTACCTTCTAAAATATGTAGGATAGTGTTACAAATTTAGTACAGACATGTACATAAGTTTTAAAAAAAACTACGTGATTATCTGGCTGGGGTAACGTTATCGCAGCAGGAAATGTTTTTGTGAAATAATTAAAAAACTATAAGCGCAACAAATTTAAAAATGTGCGCAATAATTACAGTAGCCGCACAACTAATTATCTATCAGATTCAAATGGTAATTTTCGACAACATCTGGCTGGGGTAACGGACACCGAGGGGTGTCCGTTACCTGCTATGCTATATTTAGTATTAAGTTTGATCAAATATAGCTTTATTGTGTATAGAAATGAGCACGTTCCCGTACCGTCGAGTTCCTCGTAGGGCGTGCCGGGCGTGTGCAGCGCGAGGTCGAGGCGCTGCGCGTGCAGGCGCGCGTTGAGCGGGTCGCGCAGCACGGCGGCGCCCAGCGCGGCGCGCGCGGCCGCGGGCTGCGCGCGCACGTGGAACAGGAAGCGCGCGAACTTGATGGCCAGCGCCGACGCCACCGCCTTGCTCTTGGCAGACGCTATGTAGCTCTCGTACAGCTGGGCGCACTTGTCGTAGTCGCCCCGGCGTCGTTCTAGGTTCACACGTCTGAAAAAAAGAGGCTATGATGTAGTATCTTAAATACAAACACAACAAGTATTTACTATTTTAGTTAAGACGCACCAACTATCGTTACTTGAACTTTCATTGCAGCAACGATTACACGAGATTGTCTGCATAAAGATTAGTGAGCGACTAAAAACTCTGTTTTGGTTGGACACTAATAAAGATATTATTTTGGAAATCCGGCATTGAAACTGAGCTGGAGCTTTGTTACTTACCTGTACTGTATCTGCACGAGGTTGGGGCAGGTCTTCTCGATGCGGTCGAGTATCTCGGCGGCGCGCGCCGCGTTGCCGTGCGCCTCCTCGAAGTGCGCCCAGTGCAGGTGCAGCTCGGGCTTGTCCAGGTGGTGCACGCTGCAGGCGCGCTCCAGCACCTCGCGCTCCACGCTCACCAGCTCCGGGTTGCTCTCCACGCGCTCCTCCAAGAACTTAATAAGCTGCGGAACACATTCTGGTTTTAGTATTACCCAAGCGTCGGCTAGTAAGACAATTTCATTAATTATTATTTATTGTAGTGAGAATGACTGGGTATCTAAATTGTAGCTGTGTATTAAATCGTATAAGAATAAAACACAACGTGGCATGAT
Organism: Euplexia lucipara; assembly: GCA_921972225.1. Lineage (NCBI taxonomy): Eukaryota > Metazoa > Arthropoda > Insecta > Lepidoptera > Noctuidae > Euplexia > Euplexia lucipara. The sequence goes on along the minus strand of OV179161.1, from coordinate 8,638,864 downwards.
GGTATTAATAGTATAAAGCTTATCCACAAATGCGAATTTAATTCATCTGAACAAGATGTAGACTGTGTTGTACACAGTCTACATTTTGGTTCATCATTAGTAGTCAGAAATAACGACCTCGTAAAGTTCAAATTATACTGTTATTATATTAACATGTTTAACCAATTTATCAAATCAAATCATGAATTAACAATAATTATAAAACATACCCTCATCCAGAACTCTTCGTACAGCGCGCATGCTATAAGACAACGCTCATGTAACACAAGCGCTCGCTTCAGTGACCCGTGTTGCTTTTCCCACTCCAGGTAAGATTTCCAGTTCTTGAGCTGACAGCGCTCGAGCGGCTTGACGTGGAAGTATGGACGTTTTATCTGGAACATCACAAAAACTTTTGTAGACACTGGAAAAAAAACATTAACTATCTCTAATAAATTGGGTTAATGTTGTTTAAACTTCAGAGTCATAATGCACTATTCAACTTACGCCTTCTTCGAATGTCCATCTAGCTGCGACTTGTTCTCCAGTGGACTTGTGCACTTTGCGTCGTGACGCTATTATGCGCTCCTTGATCGCTTGCGCTTCTTCCTCTGACGCCTGTGTAAATAGCGACAAAAGTGTTATTATTATTTTTAGCAATGTGGGTTGTATAGCAGTGTTGAGTGAGTAGAATTAATCTGCGAGATGCAAAATTTCGCAGGACACCACCGCAAACACTAATAATTCTGCATTATCATTTTTCTTTCAACAGATAATACTTAATTTTATATTGGGTTCGTTGCCAAAGTTACTGCTTTGTCGCTACTGGTTACGATAATTTATCAGAAGAATGGACTGAGCAATATCCGCACAAAATTGACCACTCCCTAGAAAAAGACAGAGGGACTGTGCGGCCAATACCTGTCTCTTTCTTTTCCTTTAATCAGGATTCTAGAAAGAGACAACTATTGGCCGCACGTTCGCTTTATCTCTCTCACACTTTCTTACCAGTACTTACCAGGACTTATTTCACAGCTGGATAAGGAACACTCAGTCCTTTCGCTATGTCTATGACCCTAACACTGGCATTGGTATTGGCATTTAACCTATTTTCCGCATTCAAAGTCATATATCTATATCATAGATCTAATCAATTAAAAGCTCCTATTAAAAATAAATAGACGCCAGAACCAGTTATTATTGCAACTGATTTCGTGTTTCTTGTTCCTACACAAAGTTTCAAAAGAATCATATTCCATTATTTAGAGCGTAGTGCCATTTTTGATGTAATATTCGGTGTACATGAGCATTAAGGGCTTATTACACTATCTGATTTGTAGGAAGCCTAACTAGGAAATCGGAAGATGTAATCGCAGTTAGGATCCTTTAATCGAATAGTGTAATAAGCCCTTTGGCGTATGTACGTACGACGTGGTCCAGCGGCTCGTCCTCCCCGGGCGGCAGGTCGAGCTGCGGCGCGGCGCCGGCGGCGTCCCGCACCTCGCCGCGCAGGCGCACCAGCTCGGCGCGCTCCACCACGCCCGCCACGGGCTCCGACATCACGTGCTCCTGGAAGCTGAACACGACCACCGTTACTTCCACTGACTCAATGATATTCCTCAAATTAATTTGGAGAAAAGTTATTTTTTTCAAAGAGGCACAGGACTTTTATTTTAATTTCCATAAGTTATGAAGCTGACATGTATTTTAAAACAGGATTTATATTTGGTTTGTAGACATGTCACAAATCTGAAAACTTCGAAGGTTAACTCATCTAACCATAGGTGAGTTGCCAGTCAACCTTTAGTTAGATGAGATAACCACGTGTGCCCTCACACTTATGGAACAATTATGGTTCAACATTACATAAACATTGCAAATATAAGAAGAAAAAAAGGACTTGCAAAAATGTAAATGGATGCTGATATCGCGCCTTTAGAGTACGATAAAAAATAACGCGGATTTGAAAATCGTTCTGAGGCTACCATTTCTATTAAAATCACAAAGTAAACACAAGTGAACGTAAAATTGTGTATTCAGGTTACGTTACCGATAACCTAAACGGCTATGTAACAGGAAAGTTAGGACTAAAAAAAACAATAAAAAGTGCTCTTATTACTCTCTGTTATTTCTTATAATAAATAATAATTGATAATGCTTTAAAAAATCACGCTGTTTATATAAACTATTGACAACACAAATAAAGTAAAAGAATCATATAAATGCAAAGAATTTTAGGCTAAAACTTTACAGTTTATATTTACCACTGACAAATGTTATGAAGCATAAGAATGACATAGTACAAACTTGTCGAAATGTGAAGTATATCCAAGAGTGGGCGTGGCCAAAAGTCGATCATAAATATTGGTGACGTTGAGAGCAGAGCCGTTCTCAGCTTCCCACTTGATGTAAGATTCCCAAAGACGGTCTGAGCGGAACTCTAGGCCGCATGCCTCTGTAAATAACATATATTAGGTTTTATACCGCAACTCATTCACCAAACTTACACATGACATCGTAATGTATAATGACAGCTGGTCCTGGCTATTATCAGGCCTCACTTTACATGTTCTTGAAAATCGTTTAAACAGTACACTTACCGCAGTTACCTTGTCTCTAGTCTCATTTAAATGCCGGCGAGTAGATCTTATGTAAGTCACGCGGTCTTGATTTGAAAGGAATCAATCATCATTACAAAATAAAACCGTATTTTTATTAAATGCCTCTATGGGCATTTTCAACACATTAAAAGGTGTTTTCTTTCAATAGTATAAATAACTTATTGCAATTTTTTATTTAGCCAAACATTCTGCTCTCAAAATAGTCCTGCCAGTAAGACAGGAAGCTCGATGCAAGAAAATTCAGTAATATTATGATGTCCAACACTGAAGTTTGCTTATGTTGTATAATAAATTGTTGCCTCATCCAGTTTTATTAGACGACCGTAACATAGAGAAGTATAAAACATTATTTAAAGAATTACCTATAGCCCTTTCATACTGCAATCTAATGAAGGTGTGGTCTTCAGTCCTGGTTGCCTTTACATGATTTAGAAAATGTATCCACAGATCCACCGACAGTGGGATGGCTTTGAGGCCTCTTTCCAAAACCTGCAATACAAGAACATGTATCAAACAAGTTCCACATGTCCGTAAGCGTCGCCATGCTCAAGGCAACACTATGAAGCAAGGGAATATTGAATAGCATAATATTATTTGTCATATTATTTAGAATAGAGTAAGCGAGACGCTGCGTGTCTTGTGCGCGAGTGACGCGAGTGCGAGAGAGCGCGTGTTTGTGCGGGGGAGACGCGACGTCTCGCTTGTGTCTATCTATTGTATATAAAATGTTTGTCTGGGTATATTACACCTGTTCGCAATCGACGCGCTGGCGCAGCAGTCGACGACCTCGCCGCATTCTTCCGTTACTTACGCCATTTAATGGCTAAATATGAAGATCAGCTGCGTTTCCATGATACCATGGTAGTTAAACCTTAATCTTAATTATATCCACCATTCATTTAGTACTTACTTAAATATAAATACATGAAAAAGTATTACAATACATCATGCGTGTACAAAGTATTATAAATATATGCACTAAAATACAAAATATACACCACAACAAATGAATCACTAGAACGAAATCTATGTGATGGTTATAGAACTCTCCGGTGCGAACGGACGACTTTGCCTTACGAACGTTGACCACGTAGCACTGTTGGGAAAAAAAATCATTGCAAAATACCAGTTATGGCTAAAACAATTCAAAATCCAAGTGTTAACGCACATCATAATGCGACTGATCGTCGGGTGTACCGCCTAACCAGTCACCAAGTGATTTAAATAGATTATAAACAATGTAACAACTAGTAGTAGGAGTACTCACTTCGAGGCACTTCTTTTTACTTCCTTTACGTTTTTCGTAGTCAGCATACTTCCTCCAGTAGCCGTAACAATACGGGTAGTGCGACAGAAACGCGTCGTACGCTTCACGCGCCGCCTCCACGTCGCTCTGTAACACCAGTCAACATTTTTGTCAATGGCCACTTCCACTTACATTATACTAGCCATATATGGTTAGTATCAATCAGTTGGCCCTTGCCAATCGTCAATATTAATTCGGTTCTCATCGCTTCATAAAGCAATAAGATTAGCGACAGTTGTCATCATTTTGATAGAAAAATCTATAATATTCTTTTTTTGAAGCTAATTTTTATGTCAAGAGTAAAGGTTGGTTATTACAAAAACATATTTAAAAAAAAATGGTAAGCACCTGTACCTCTTGATCGACATATTGCAGTAAGTATGTCCAGCCAGTGAAATCAGTAGGGTCGTCATTGACAACTTTCCAGTATTTATCTAGCTCAGGTAGTGTCTTCTTCTTTGGTTTTTCATCGATTGAAGATCTTTTCTCAGACGGAACTGGTTTGCTTTCGCCATTCTAAAAAAGTAACAAAATAAACATACTTACACACAGTAGGTTCTACCACAATAATAATGTTTCTGTTGCAATACGAGGTTGTGATTGCTGTGGTAAAAAATGAGCCATGCTGTAGGTTGGTGTTACGCCGAACTGCCCTGGGCTGCGGCTGATAAATGTTGTGTGTCACTCCTAGAGGCTCTTTTACAATTTTTCAAATTACTTGTATAAGATAAAAGTCGCTTCTTTTTATAATAATTTTAACTTTAATAAGATATCAAATTATTTTCCAGTTAAATAAATTAAATGTATACTTCCCTGTGGAAGTATAAATTAAATTTATTTATTTATTTAATTGGTAAAGGAAACTTACACGTGGACGGCCATCGTGGGCAGTAGCCAAGTGAATAAGATAAAATGTGAAAACCATAAAGGTCTACCTTTGCAACTGCTTGTTTCTTATTGGAGGATTCACTTTCAGATGTGGGTGAGCCAGGATCGTATCCATCTCGTTCCTCCTCAGTTTTACGTTTTCTTGATTCTTTGATCTCTTTCTTTGCAGTCGGTAGTTCGTCTTCTGATACAACCTAAAATTAATATTTCGCAATTAATAAATGAAAACCTGTTAACAAAAAGGATGTCCTGGTGGAGCATAAGGCTGCATGAGGACCTCGTTACTGGGCCAAACCAAGAAAAATTGTTTTAAAAAAAAAAAACAACAATTTCAGGAGGAAATTTTAAGATGTGAAATCTCCTAAATATGGATGAAATAAATGTAATCACTATTTTGCTGATTGGCTCTTATAAATGTATGCATAAGAATTTGTAGTAAATAATTTTCTTTACACTTTCATCAATAATTTGTACTGAAACTGATTGTAGTTTGACAGTATTGATAGAAGAGATAAATAAAAGTCTGTACAAAAAAATATGAGTAAATGACTGCAAAAGCAAATCCCAAGTGTGAATTCAGAGAAGTACTCAACTTTGAAATGCAGTAATGCTTCGCGAATAATACATGACATCTATTCTACCACCACACGTTTTTTCAACCACATGTTCTTAAAACACTTAAGAAAGATATAAATGATACCTCAGTGTCAGCAGGAAGGTCCGCCGGTTTCGGTCCAGGCAGCTCATCATCTGAAACATTCTCTGCATCTTTGATGCTTGGTTTCTGAACCTCGGGTAACTCATCTTCTGACACTACTTCAGTCTCCTCAGCACTTCCCACCTTCAATTAAAAGTTAACAAATCAGTCATGCTATGCATAATGTGTGTGTGTACTTTACATACCACAGTGCAGCAATCAATGCATGTCAATATAAATTGTGTATCTTGGATTAGATTTTGTGTGTGTATTGTAAGTATTGTAGATGATGGCGCTCTGTAGTTACTGCCTACCCCCATGGGAAAAAGGCATTAGTTTATGTATATATATATATATGTATGTATGTATGTATATATGATGAATGTATCTTGGATATACATATATCTGTATCTGAGGGAGATCAAAGTCAAAGTAAGTCAAGATCAAAAGATGTGTCTTGATATCTGCTATTTTTTGCAGTATCTTTTACATAATCTTGTACATTCAGTCGAGTGGAGTAAACAGAAATGCAGGGGTGCATAGATACAAAACTTTGAAGAGGATTTTTACATTGTTGATGTGGCAAAATTAAAGCTTTTGTATAAAAATATTTATTTATCTTTGGCACGCCATCCATGCACAAATTTGAATAAAAGCTATAAAAATACACCCTTGGCAAGGAACCATTTCTACATCAGTGTTAGATATCCATCATCTCTGCATCATCCAAAGATTGAGTGGTAGATTTTTTTTTCATTAGTGTTATTTATGTACTTATTAAATAAATGCTCCTTCAAACAGATTAAAGACATACTGACAATTGATAGGCCTGCCATTATAGCCAGTGCTGAATCCCTAATTTGTTGTAATCTAAAGGTGTTGAATGCCCTACTGGCAGCCAACCCTGATTGTGATGTGTTTGTGGATGAATAAATTAAATAATGCGGGTATGCCTAGTGTTCTGTGAGAGTAAGTATGCCAGGGAGTCTACTGTTCCATGTTAGGTTTAAGGTTTTTTATTTTTGAATTAGTTTTTATAACTTTTATTTTGGTGTTGTACAGTATTTAATAACTATAAATTAATAATAAATAGTCTATTGTAAATAGCACATGTCATTTTTTAAGCCTATTTTAGTTCTTCGCGGCTGAAACACAGGATTACCTAGTTCAGGCTCATAAGTCTCAGATACATAATTTGGATTTAAGCAGAACTGTACTGATTTTCATACCTTTTAATTTTTGCATAAATATATTATTTATTATATACCTTGTTAGTTTTCTTAGTTGGAGAAGCATTTTCATCCTTTACTAATGTTGAGGTTTCATTTTTCACAATAGTAGTGTCATCAGTCTGAAAAAGTAAACCAATAATTAATGCTGTGGAATCTATCATTATTATATAGTTGCATGTAAACGGGTTAAATCAAAGATGGTTTAAAGAGATGTCATAAGTACTTGCAGATCATAATTCAGATACATACATCCATTTCCTCTTTGGGAACAACCTCTTTGTCTTCTTCCTGTAATTCTTCTTGAACTTCTGTTGGTTCCTCCTTTACAGGTTCAATCTACAATAACAAAAGACATATTATTGAACCAATACAAGTTAATTACTACAAAAAAAACACAAGAAACATTGTAGATAAGTATTAGCAAGTAACAATATGAAACATAAAAATTATTGTGCTGCATTAACTTTACGTAATCCTACTAATATCATAAATGGGAAAGTTTGAGATGTTGAATATTTGGTACTCCATAACAAGTGAACAGAAACAGATTGAAACAAATGAAACATACATGTGAATCAGATTTGGATGAAAATTAACACATAGATAGACCATTTCCAGGATAACACATGATATATTCATCCCGGTAATGTGTTCCCATAACATAATATTAGGTGATTTACTTTCAATGCAAACAAATCGGTAGGCAGAAGTTAGTCATAACATAAAATGCACAAGCAGTTCATCAGGACACAAACCTTGAGATCTTCATCGGTTGATACTTCACTTTTGACAGCGGGAGTGCTATCAGATTCAACAGTAAGCTCAACCTGCTCTGCTTCAACTTTGGCTTCCTCCTTCACCTCGGCAACATGGTCACTGCTGTCATCTATTTTGGGTTGTGGCATGTCATCAGCTGGCATTGAAATGCCAGCATCAGATATCTCACTGACTTCAAAGTCAGTGTCCACCGTCGCCTTCTGACTTTCTGTAACATCACCATCAGTATCAGAAGTGGCCTTATATGCAGTGTCACTAAGAAGCGAGTCGCCGTCGGTGAGCACGTTACGAAGCGAGTCGCCGTCGGTGAGCACGTTACTAAGCGAGTCGCTGGGGAACGTGACTGCGTTGTCGCCCACATCGAAAGAGTCGGTGTTGAACCCGTCTGTATTGTTGTCAAGGTAGTCGCCAACGCTACCCGCAGACAGCTCCACCGCATTGAGGAAACCTTGGTTCGACGTCGACGTATCGTCCACCGCCGCCTCAACACTGTTGAATTCGCCCTCCGTCAACAAATGCGATAGTCCATTCGAATTCTCGTTTATTAAAGGGCCTTCATCCGTATCCATCGGTCCGTCAGATAAACACTTCTACAAGAAAAATAGTAAATTAAATTTTTGCATTCAAAGAGATAAAAAACATCAAACCCATTTTTTTAACCACATGGAATGGATGTTATAGAATAGAATGATTATCACCTGCAAATCAGAACTCGCATCATCATCCATCTCAGTAGAGTTAATTAAGCACAACACCTATTCCAATGACGCCTTATTTGATCAAGTTGATACAACGCATAAATCCACAGAACTATTCGTAATATTGTAATGTAAGCATCACACAACTTCATACAAGTCACAATAGCTATTTTATTGGAACAGTTTGGAATGAGGTAGGAACGAGTAACGACTCACATGAATGGAACATGAACGAATAAAACGAAATGCTGTGTACAAAACAAAATGAAAGGAGTGTGGAATAAATGAGGTCGCTAGTATCGCGCATGTGGCCACCCTGAATACTACGACTTAACAGGTTTGATACTTGTTATTTTTTAGTACCTATAATTATAATCCCAAAGCTATGTGGGTGGTTCTGTCTTTCGGATGCTACGCAAACACCATGGAAGGCTTCAATGTCCAGTATTAACACTATTAATAGTGGGCAAATGTGTATAACAACATGTAAAAATGTACACGAAGCAAAAGAAGTATGTAAGAATCGTTGCTGGGCACTGAAGCCTTGTACAAAAGTGGTGCATTAGGTATCCACAGACAGATATAATCATGCCCTCGAGAGCACTCTAACCGTAAGATTGTTAGGAATCTCCATGGTGAATGACATAGAGGAAAGTAATATGTTCACTGTTCAGTGAATGACTATAGAGTATAATGTACTCTGTGGTGAATGAACAAAAACTGGAATCGTCGAAACCTTAACACGTTATCTGTCCAATGTACCGAATACAGTACACGCCGCGTGGGTCCATCACGTCCATGTACCGTAAATGGTACACTCGCCTCTTTAACTTTCTATGCGCTCTAACTTCATGGACTTGTGTGTTATGTTGCTCTATTTATCAGGACTTGTCAACAGGACACAAACAACAGAATATTACAAAAAATGATTTGGACATTTGGGGTTATCCAAAAAATATGTATGGGGACAGTTAACGTGTTAAAAAAGGCAAAATGACTGTAAATATTTGATATCAATACACAAATCTTGCTATTTTGCTCATTGTCAAACAATAACACGTGCAACTACATAATTACACTTTGAATTTAATGCGAAAGTATCAATGAAATACGGTCATTAAAATAATAAAACTACATTTACTTAAAAGTGCAGTGTTTTAAAGGTTTACAGTGTTTATATTTCTCTGAAATAATCTGAATACGAAAAAAAAATCGTTTAAATTTTGTTCGGTATGGCTCCCGATAGCAAACAGCTGTCGGAAAGATTTGAGTCTTCTTATCGAATTTGAACTGTCAAAAAAAATCGGTTTCGGATTTGTGAATTGCATTTGGATCAAAGAGATTTAAAATACTATAGAGTGGGCATGTCAAGGAAATGTCATAGAAAAACTTTGATCCCATGTCTCAGTAACGCCATCTAGAATAATATATGGATATTGGAGCGGCAGCGGAGCGTACTACAAAAAACTCATAGACTTGTATCCAGCACACTTTTACGGACGAAAATTTTGTTCGTGATGTCTTTGGTTTGGATGACATCTTCGACATATTAGACGTTCGATTCGGTACGGAATCTAGTCAAATGGTTCTGAATAAAGCCAGCTGGAATCCTAGTTAGGAAGCAACGAAGCAGTCGGTACTATAAATCGGATCCAATCTTTCCTCCCAACTGCGATTACACCTTCCGATTTTCTAGTTAGGATGCTACAAATCAGATAGTGTAACAAGCCCTTTAAGCAATAATTAAAAAAAAATGAAATCTGTCATCTGTCAGTGTCAGTATTATGTCCTGTCACAGTGTCACAGATGACCTAAGTACTATTTTAATTTTCGTTTAATGTTCATTAAGTTCATGATCGTTGCAAATACTGAACTTGCGTTATTATGATTGCGTCGTGTGGATTCCTTCTTTTATAACCTGTAACTTCAATTATTGAATAATTGATAGAGCTCAATCTGCTTACCGATGCTAATACGAAACTATTAACCCATAACTTACTTGTAATATTAATCATGTTGGGATTACGTACATTGATTCGTAGTGCTATTACACCTGGGCAAAATGTAATTCATCAGCAAACAAGGGTAAGTTAAACTTACCAAGTAAAATGTAAATAATACGATAAATTAAAGTTCTATTAGATCTATTTTACGTCGCCGTCGGCACAAGCTTGGCGAGGTTAGGTACATACGAGAATAGTACATGCTGAAGGGAAGGAGTGCTCAACAGCATGCGCCTGGCTGATCGAGGAGTCTCTTGTGTACTCTAATGAAAGAAAATGCATCTTAAACCTAATCATAAACTGTAGTCAATCAAATTTTTTTGGGTACATGCCGATGTACCCAAAAAAATGGATTAACTACAGTTTTAAATCCACCCTATGACAACCCACTGAATAAAAGACAATAATCTAGTGACCCTCAATCAGTGGCTGATAATATATTATGTTTAGTGTATAAGTTGCATTTTCTATTAATTTAATAACAATCTTTCTACATTCACATTTTTTATGAAGAATATTGCTTATGTTACAGAACACATTTATATTAAAACGGAAAAATCCATTGCCCCTACATAAGAAGGGTGGTCGGCCAACTAAGATGAGGGGTAGACATTTTGTATATGACCTGGTAGAAGATACAAATGTAACAAAAAAACCTGACATCAAGGTGATTCTTAGTCAATTCATTGAAGGTATGTATTTCAATTTTTTAAGTTATCAATGAATAATCTCGCAGAAATCAAGACCTGCAAATACCAACCTAATGCTGAATATCGCCAGATTATAAATTTATAAAAAAGAAATAACATGTTTAGATTCAAGTACTTTATGTTAAGATTACAACTTTTTACACCTACATTCTGGCAAATAAAGTATTATTATTAGTAAGTACAGATGCCAGCACATCAAGTTACCCCAATGTGTCAAATTTCTTTCATTGTTTTTCAACATTATGGCAAACAGAATAAGGTTCATATTCAATTGGGAAAATTTGACACATTGGGGTAACTTGATGTGCTGGTGTCTGTACATTCGTGAAAACGAATTGAAATAAAACACAAACTAAACTAAGCTGCCTGCTCCCCTCTGGATCGAAACCTGGGTACGCCCATGGACAATATATAAAATGGGCGTCAATTGTTATACATATTAATCAGGTGGTTAAAAGGTGATCAGCTCTAGCAACATTGATTCTCAAAGCAACAAACTATGTGACGCCAGATGTATTGCTACTAAGATATTTTAGAAGCTAATCTAATATATCTTATCGTATCTATCTTATAATATACTTCTGGCGTCACGGTTGGCGCATTGGCTAACAGATTGGCTACACTGCATGTTGTGGGTTCGATTCCTGCACAGAAAAAAAGAAAATAGAATGAATAAAAAAAAAATAGTAAATATTACACAATTTTTACACAACACCATCTAGTCCTAAACTAAGCATAGCTTGATGTGTTAGTACTTTATAACTGATAAACATACATATTTCTAAATACATACATATAGACATAAATTACATCCAGACAATGAATGATTGTGCTCATCACACAAACATTTGAAAATGATTTGTGTATGTGCATTTACATGTTTGTTCAATTTCTAGGTGTTGGCAATGAAGGTGACATTCTTACATTACGCCCAAGCCTGGCATATCGGGATTATCTCATACCTGGATTAGCTGTTTATGCCAGCCCAGAGAACCTGGAGAAGTACAAAGCCTTTGAAAATAAGGCTAAGACTGAAAATACCTCTAGTTCACCCTATGTACCCAGGGTAAGTAGCCCAAAGCTTAAAATTTTAAAACATAGGTAAAATGTGAAAAACCTGCGCAGGGCGTGGAACGAAATTCACAAGCTAAATATATTTTTCAATACTAACTAAAACTATAAAATACAAAAGAGGTGTTCAAAACGGCGCGAATAGTCAATTCACTCTATTTTTGTGCATGCTCATAAGGTTGGGTTGACTCTCGTCACATTCGTTATTTCGTCGCAATCCCATCTACTAATCCGTCACTTTGTGCATGTGGCCAGTTTTCGTTTAATAAAAGAAAAGAAAGAAAGAAAAATATTTATTTGACATCAGTCATTAAAACACACAATAATTTATAAAACATACAAAATATACAATAGTGGGTACTCATTATGTGCTGTGTGCCTCACGGCTGCGCCAAAAAGGTCCATTTCAGCATTCATGCCTGACAGGAGGTGCTGTCTGACGCTGGTCTTAATGGTTTATTTCGTCCCAAACCCAACTCGTCCGGCGCATATTAAAAACTGACCTGAGACTGAGATGCACACTACGGAATAGTATATCAAAACCACTCATAATGTGACCCAGGGAACGGCCAGTCCGGCTTGCCTGCAATATTGTATACTCAACACTTTATTGCATTGTATAATGTCGGCATGTAACATTGAATCAATTATGGACACTGTTGAAGAGACGATGAAGGCGCTTTTTATTATGAGATTTTTTTTATTTTTTTATTATATTAGTTTTATCATGCAATCAGTCCATTGACTATGAGCAGATTTATTGTCAGAGTTTATGTCATGTAGAGTCAGTTCCCCACTGGGATCAGCTCTTTGTAATAAATAGCTCATTGCGGGCTATCCAGGTCAATGATTTTGCGTCGCTTCAGGCGATTTAGGGTGTCAGGAATAGTGAGCTGCAATGCTAGTGGGTTTGTATGGTGTTGAAGACGCTTTTTGTATACCCTTGCACATGTTCTTATTACTTCCTTCACTGTACTTAATTTCAGGTGGTGATGAACCTCTGAGTTCTTTATGAACCAGGGAGCATTTGCTATATGTTTAAGGATTGAGTCTTCTGCTCTTTGGATTATATTTATATTGGAGTCACAGGCAGAACCCCACAGCTGAATGCCATATAACCATATTGGCTTTAGGACAGATCCATAGATCAGGAGTTTGTTGTCCAGTGACAGCTTGCTGTTTCTACCGAGTAGCCAGTAAAGCCCTCTATATCGTAGGTTAAGCGAGTCTCTCTTGGCTCTAATGTGGTCTCTCCAAGTTAATCTTCGGTCGATTATTAAGAGAAATAATCATTAAAAATAACAAGTATCAAGTTGTACAGATACATAAACTCACGCTTTCTTCCCATAGGGGAAAGTAGAAACGACAGGACAACCTGCTACGATTGTTATAAGTTGTAATGGCGTTTTATCTTGCTTGGGCCTTTGCCCACACCCTGTTGGTCGAATAGATATATAATATTGTAGACAAAAGGTGAAGTTTATAACTAACCTTTGGAATATAGTGGAGTTCGCCAGGCTCACTCTTCACATCAGTTTAATCTTATTTTATCAACGTCATTTTAATTTTCAGACCATCGGCTGCTTATCAAACACAGTTTTACAAATTATCATGAACAAAACGGAACCATGGACACTGGAGCCCTGGCACGTCAGTACTTCTTTTAGAAAAACGGGCTTCATAGTACCTGAACACGTAATTGAGATGCCTCCTGTACAAATTAAAGGACCGGATCTATCATTGCGGGATAAAGAATTTTATGTTACTGTCACAGTGAGTAAACCAGTTTAAAACTAACACTGTTTATATAGAGTGAAGCCACAAAATGTGGTTACGTTTTTTGTTAAAAATTATATTATTAACGATACAAATACGTTGAAGTCATCATCGTCAATCATTCCATACAAACACACAGGTACTACACATCGCTGTACTTGGAAGCTCTGTGGTTCACATATCACATAAATCCAAATGGCTTACAATGTTCTGCACATCCAATGCGTTCAGGATATTGTTGCGACTGCCACGCTTCTATAGTGCATCAGCAATGTTTACGGACGTACGCGTAAGAAATCTGCCTCGGTACTCCACAGACGGCGTGTCAGTAGCAACATTATCCTGCAATGCCGTTTTGGCAGATAGCCCGCTAGTGTAAACGCTAACAAATCGCACGCATCGTGGTTTGATTATGTTTACATATTTCAGATCAACAACTCGGAAAAAGTTAATGTAAGATGTAGGATTCATCACTGGGCTACAGGTGTAGACAGGCTGCCGTGGGAGGAATCTCATTGGAAGAAACCCAAAGAACCACTCATCCCTGAACAAGCAGCAGTATTGGAGAAAATGCCTCTGCCGCCATAGATTGTAATGTAAAGTGATGTAGGTACCATGTTCATGTAGTAAGTAGATCAAAAACCTAATAAAAACACACGTTTCGTTGTACTTTTGACGTTTTAATAATACAAAGGCTTAATTAAATATTCCATTTATTGCAAATCTGAGATAAACAAAACATTTGACACAATGTGTAGGTCGTGACTTACCTAAATCGATACTAATAATATAAAGAGGAAAGGTTTGATTGTTTGTTTGTTTGCATTGAATAGGCTCCGAAACTACTGTACAGATTTCAAAAATTCTTGCACCGTTGGGAAGCTCCACCATACCCGGGTGACATAGGCTACTTTTTATCCCTGTATTCCCACGGGAACGGGAACTACGCGGGAGAAACCGCGTGACGTCTGCTAGTATAAAATAATCATAAACAGCGTGTTACTATTATGAAAATATAATATACGTTATAATACAAAGCAAGCATAGTATTTGAAAAAAGTAAATAGAGTTTAAAAAAATACATTATATTGACTATCTGCATATGATTATCTGGGATATTTCGTTATTCTACTATATAAATAAGTAACTTTAGTAGTACCTACCCGGTATGATATCTCCACTCCTTTTCATAAACGTAAGCGACATCTACATTTATTCCTGAACTACCAGACGTCACGCGGTTTCACCCGCGTAGTTTCCGTTTCCGTGGGAATACAAAGATAAAAAGTGAAAACTCAATCATAGTTTCTACCAAGTGCTCAACATCAGGATGTCAGCGAAAACGTATCTAGTCGCAGTGCCCACTTACGTCCCTACTAGTTTACAATGTGTGTTTTTAAAGAAATGGTTTTGTTTTTCATAGCTTCTCTGAGGGACACTTTGAAAATTAAGTGGTATGTTTTTCAAACAGTCAATAGAATCAAATTTGCTATGGACAAATATTCATTTCCAGGTACGACTAAGAAACCTTTATATCGTATCTAAAAATAGCCCACGGAAAACCAATCATACAAAAAATACAGAATTTGATCACCAATTAATCGAATATCCATTACACATTGCAGTGATGGAAAAGATATTATAATTATGTAACTCATGTCCTTCTTAAACCGTCACATTTATTCCATTAGTCATTGAATCGAAAAAAAATAAGAAAATAATATTGAAATAAAAAGAATATTGAAGCTTTTTTTTGTTTAACATCGTGTTCTGTAACCTATTATATATATATACTATATACTAGACATGACATAATAATGATTAATAAATACGTTGGGATAGACATATAAGAACTATAGCGCCCTATTACCTAAACTCGTTTTAACTGAATACTTGTTCAACTGTTGGTTATCACTGTTGCTGCGTGTCCATCAGAGCTGTCAGTTACAATAGGTTCCCCGTCAGGTGGCATCTCGACTGCTGGCGCCTCAGATTCCTGTGCTGTGTAACCATTTTCAACATTTAAAGTTTGCTCAATTTCTCCCTGATTTTCAAATTGCTGTTCATATTGCAGCTGTTCAAACTGTGGGTCGACTTGGTCAGTAAATGTTTCAGGTTCTTGGTATTGCTCAACATATTGTTGCTGTTCTGCCCCTTGTTCCACTCCAGTATATTGTTGTTCGTAACTTGGGTCGTATTGTTGAGTCACGTCTTCATTATTTAACTCGCTAGGATAGGCTTCTGCTTCAGTATTTTCATAATAAGCGTATTCTTGATTTTGTGGGTACTGGTTTTGAGAGTAATCTGCTGAATGCTCCACGTCACCATGTTGAGTAGGGTAATTTTCACCTGTTTGTTCTGAATAGAACATTTCCGTTTGCTCAGCGTTAAAATCATCGATGGATTCAGTTACATTAACTTCATGTTCTGTATTTTCGATGACAGGTTCTACCACGACGGCTGCATCTTCTGCTGGTTCGATATGACTATTCAGAAATGTTTGCTCTTGCGGAATGTCAGTCACGTCAGTTTTTATTTGAATTTCGATATTTGGTGCGAATTCCTGATCGTTGCTAACTTCGACGGAATTTTCATTTTCAAACATACGGTCATTTGCGTCAAGTGTTGGCGTTGAATTATAATTTAAATTTTGCATGGGGCTTATTTCATTACCATCAACGAAGACTACTTGTTCTGAATCTGCGGGCTCATGCTGCTCAACAGACACATTTTGACCATTTATGAGAAAACCAGTTTCAACGGGGTATTCCTTTTGAACATTAACATTGTCGTCATTACTTTGAACACTTTGTTTTGAACAAACATCTTCAACAGCTAAAGTCATATTGACATCTGGTTCAAATTGTGGTTCATGATAGTTTTGGGAAATGTCAATATTAGGCGCATCTGGGTAGGTTAGGGTTATGTTTTGTAATTGATCACCAATAGCATCCGTTTGGACAACATTTGGTTCAAAGATATTATTTTCATCGCCTGGATCTGCATTTGCAACTAAGTCCCCACTCGCAAGTACAGTATTATCTAAGCTATATTCACTATCCTTGGGTAAATCGTAATTTAATGTTTCTGCAGGTATATCTTTTTCAGGAAACTCGTTAACATATTTTTTCGGTGATTCAACAAGAACGTCTGTATTTTCGTAGTTATCATAATTAACTGCAACTCGATCTAGTTCGTTTCCTAGAGAACTTTCCTTTGATACACTCGTTTCAAAGTCTACAAAACCTGGTTGATAATTTCCTGATGGTTTTCCCTTTTCTTCATTCTTTAATATATTTAAAATTTCATATTTACTCTTCCAATCCGTATTATCGTTAGGATTCGGTTTCAAATCTTTTATGGGGACAGTATCCCGGTCGAGGTGCATTTCTTGTAACCTTTCTGGGTATTGATTAGTAGTTTCATTTCTTAAGCAATTGTTCATGAATGTTGTTCTCAACTTTGGAATAAGGATGTATTTTTTGCTTATCTCCTGAATTAAATATTTATCTTCGTCATTGTTGATTTGAATGTCTGGCAACAATTGTCTCTGATTTGTGAGAGATGGTTGAACATCACGAACCGCTGAAAACTCAGGTTGAAATCCAAGACGATCGACTACAGTTGGACGTGTTTCATAAGTGCTGGGCTGAAAGCATATCATCATAGATAATAATGAATCATCACTTTCAACGGTGAAGGAAAACATCGTGAGGAAACCGGCATGCTTGAGAGATATTTCTCGAGGGCATGTGAGCAAGTTAGAGGCCCATGGGCGGCATTAAAACTCTGATACCTACCAGGTTAGTCACTAACTACAAAAAGAGAAAAAGAAGGAGACTCAACTTAATTTTAAAATTGTTTAGATAATTTCGTACTCACCTTACGTCGTACTGGGACCAACGCGGTGCTGTGTCGCATTTTATCGAGTCTTCCCAAAATAAAGTCATTCCGTTCCTTTCGTTTTTTATCCTCTTCCAGAAACGCGTCATATTGTTTCCTCAGAACGTTGATACGGTCCGACTTAGCTCTATGACATGAAAAAATATTCATTAGATTATTTCATCTACAGAACGAATGATATTTTTTTTGCATTTCACGTGTTACTTTTTGTTTGACTTCCCCATATGCGTTTAATATACTGAGCGTAGCAGCCTCGAGTTGACCCGCATGGTACCGATGTAAACAAAGCAATGCCGTGTCGACCTTCGAGAAGGTTTGTTAGGTAAATAAAAATAAGTATCTATAGATGAAGGTTGTACAGAGTTCGTCAACTGCACCAGTCAATACTTATATTTAGTGGTGAAAATAGATTACTGTTTTTGATCCACATAAAGTTTACTTGCCAGAGCGTTGGGATTCCCTTTGTAAGAAAAATTTGAGCTAAACGAAATATTCTTGGTAAAACTCAGTCATCTTCGTAGTTCGTGGAATCGAGAACGCTGGCATAATACTAAAATTATAATGGTCGGTGATCTAAAAGATCTTTTTACCTTTAGTTACGGTAGTTGTTGACCGAGACGAATAAATTAGTCAATCAAGTTAATCTATGATAATATATTTCACAGTTTTATTGAATACCTAACTTTTACTTGAATACCTGCATTTTTATACAAATAATACAATGTTATTGTTATTCGTTTTTTTTTTAAATCAGTGGGTTGATTCAGTAAAAATCCCTAAGATTCGTTTGGAATGAGAACTCAATATTCACTTTTATACAGAATAGCACCGTAGAACACTTTTTTCGACACGGAAATTGTGTCCAAGATCATGTGCTAAGTGTAAGCGTAGTTATGTTGTGGAAGGATAGGCGTTAAGCATCAATGTATAATCATGTGACAAATTGTGACTGCTATGCCGGAGGTCGTGGGTTCGATTCCCACCCAAGACAAATGTTTGTGTGATGAGCACAATTATTTGTTCTGTGCCTGGGTGTACTTAATAATTTATCTTTATTATGAGTTTTTAGAAATATACTTTTACTATTAGGTACTCATCGCACAATCTCTGCTTAGTTTGGGCCTATATGGCGTTGTGTGAAAGTCGTGGAATATAATATTATTATTTTTTTATTAAATTGGTCATAAGTAGGTAATATCTAAAATAGGAAAGATATATTTATTCAGATATTATTTCTTATTCTTGCTTGAAGTGTATCAAGTATGTACAAGGATTGGCTGTACCAGGCGCTGCGTCGTACCACGTTATAACGTCAGTTAAATAGTGCCATGAAACGCGAACACTGCCAGCCAAATGACCTTCGACCTTGGTTTACGATCAGCCATCAGAATATATATATGCAATTTTGTTATCTAGTCAAAATAGAAATTTAATAATGCAGCAAAACTATCTAAGGGTTTCTCTGGTTCCAAAATAATAAAAATAAATACATCAGCTTCACACTTTCGTTTTGTGACACAACATTCTGAATCTCGGTAACGGTAGCTCGGAACATAATTATGCGTATGAGCATGCACACACACACACACATGCACTGTCATGCACACACTCATAAACACATACACCACCTTGTGACTGTCTGTCTGTCGGGCTGTTTGTCTGTCAAGACCCTTTATTTCAAGAATGCCTGGAGGTATTGAGTTGAAATTTATTTTAAATTGACTGTAAACTCAGGACCACCGGTCGTGAAAAATTCAACTTTCTAAGTTTACGTAAAAAAAAAGATACAGCCATTTTATTCAGCAAACAATGCATAGATTTCGATTCATAGGGTAGGGGTAGGGGTTCCCGTTGACCTAGAACTATGAAATTTGGCAAGTTACCTAATCAATATGCGATCTTCAAAAACGGCTAACTAATGAACGCACGCGTTCGTTGACGGCGCGACGCGACACTGAGGTCAAGTGTGGCTAGTTAGCCACATTCTAAAGTGTCGCTTTCTGGGCGCTTATAACCTATCTACTCCGTTTTACATATAATACCATTGGTAACATTGAAAATCCGTCGTCGTTCGTGTAAATCCGTCTTTTTCATAAATCACACGTACAAGAAAAAGTCTCAAAACTATACATTTGTAATTAAATCTTAAGAAAGTATAGGGTCTATGTTTTTACGGGGGTCTAAATTTCATATAAAAGCTTCTAAGTAGTTCAAATGGGGTATGAAAGGGCTCGATGAGCACATTACAAAATATATTTTATTTAATTTTTTCCGACTATCTTTTATTATTTATAAAGATAAATATATTAAAAAAATCCGTCTTTTTCAGGAAAAACTCGGAAAAGAACTGCGCGAATCGATTTCTGTTTTATTTTTATTTATCTAAGTACGTACGAACCCTCGGTGGGCAAGTCCAACTCGCACTTGTCCGCTTTTTTTTGTGAAATGAGAAAAATGAGATTTTCGTACACTCATACTTAGTTTTTTGTCCTGTTTCGATTGGTATCCTATTTAAAATTTCGATATTCGAAAAAAAGTGGTGGATAAAAGAGATTTAGACATTGATTTTCTTTCAATTTAGGCCGTAAATGATGTTAGTTATACTTATTTATTTATTTATTTTAATACTTCAAGCACACTAATGTACAAAGGCGGACTTAATGCCATAGGCATTTTCTACCAGTCAACCTTCAGGTGATGCAGAGAAAAGCAGTGGTAGGTGCAATTTAAAATGAAAAAAAAAAAGAAAATAAAGCAAGCAACACTAATTTATGTTTAGTATAAATACATAAATATGTAAACTATAGATATAATATATATAATACATAATACACAAGGAGTTGCGAAAACATTAGCGCTGTGAAGATACTACTACCAACTTCTTTCGAATATGCTCGCGAACTTTAACCTCGAATGAAAATCGGTTGGTTGCCATCCTGATTTCCTGGGGGAGTGCGTTCCACAAAGAAATAGACTGCACAAAAAAAGAGCTATGAATAAAGTCAGAACGGTGAGTGGGACATAGAAGAAGACGGTTATGTCACGAGCGAAGGTTTATGGTGTGGTTGGCACACATGTATTGAAAGTGAGGTGTTAGATAACTAGGGGAATTAGGACAGTAAAGAAATGAAAACAGGGTGGTTAGCGCTCTTTGCTCTCTACGGAGGCGAGTGGGTAACCACTTTAGCAACGACCGCTGTTCGGAGACATGATCATATTTACGCAGATTGAAAACAAATCGAATGCAGTTATTGAGAAGACGGTCTAGTTGATTGAGGAGATCCTCTAATACTATTTTACTATTTTTTGGAGATACTTTAATATTATTTTACGATGTTCTTTATCTCAAAATTCTAACAACTTTTGTATTTTGCATTTTTTTATACATAAAAGCTATAAGCTCAATGACGCTCAATAATGCTCATGTCGTGATGGCCCAGAGGTTAAGGAGCCTACCTCTCATGCACGAGGTTGTGGTTCAAATCCGGGCAAGTATCAATGTGACTTTTTCAATTCATATGTAATTTTTAAGTTAATCATAGACATCATTTGACATCGGTGAAGGAAAACATCGTGAACAAACCTGGACTTAAAGTTAAAATAAGTTTGAAATCGCCAATCCGCCTTGAGCAACGGCGGTGATCAATGCTCGAGCCTTCTCTGTTTGAGAAGAGGCCTTTGCCCTGCAGTGGGACAGTAACAGGCTGGTATTGTTATTTTTTAAGCTCAAAAAAGTTATGTCGGAAAACTGTTTTATTTTTCTGTTTTATGGCTCTCCTGAAAAGTCGCACACAATATATAATCTATAGGTACTAATATTATAATGAGGAAAAATTTGATTGTTTGTTTGCATCGAATAGGCTCCGAACCTACTGGACTCATTTGTAAAAATCTTTCACAGTTGGGAAGCTACACTATCCCTGGGTGACATAGGCTACTTTTTATCCCTGTTTTCCCACGGGAACTGGAACTACGCGGGTGAAACCGCGTGACGTCTGCTAGTACAATATATAGTTTTATTTATAACTACCTACTATAAATACGACGAAAGATTTTGTATTTATAAGTTGTGTATGATTGTCTGAACAAGCAACTAGGAAAAATGAAATTTAATTAAAGCGTAAAGAATACATAAGTTTGCTGGATTTTATTTCTCAAACTCTCGCGGGTTTGGCAAAATCTAAAGAACGCCACCTCTTATGATTCTTAATAACATAGCAAAGGTAGCAAATAGTAGATTAATGGTATCAATCTTTTTTAGATGTATGACAGACATCCTAGACTTGGTCCCTACATTTTGACGGTCACCTAAAGATCTACCTAAGTAGGTACATGTTTTGCTTCGTTTACGTAGGTAGGTACAGGCACGCCAGCACATCAAATTACCCCAATGTGTCATATGAACCTTATTTTGTTCGACATAAAGTTGAAAAACGATCAAAGAAATTTGACACATTGGGGGGTAACTTGATGCGCTGGCGTCTGTACCTACATATATATGGCAAATGTGGCAAATAGATTGAGTAACCATTAGAGAGGACATGTGAAGAAATGTCATAAAAAAACTGTGATCCCATGTCTCAGTAACGCCATCTAGCATAATATTAATATAGCAATATTGGAGTGGTAGGTAGCGGAGCGTACTAAACTAAACTCATAGAGTTCATTTAAAAAAATTGTATCTTAAATCTCTTTGGTTAAAACCGTATTAAGTAGATAGAGGCACGAAGGAATTTAATGGTCAAATAAACGCGCCAATTCACAGTCCCATGGCGCGTTTTTTCAAATTTAGCTTTTCAGTTTTCTAGTTATCTTTTGTGGGTGTAAAATATAAGCCTATTATTATTTATCAAACAGCTAAAACTAAAAATACATACAGAAAATAAGTCCTTATATCTTTTACGATCCCACGCGTTGAAAACATTTTGAATTGTAGAAAATTAAATTCTCAAAACGAACTTCGTGACATATTCCAAGCACAGATAACGATTACGTAGGAAAGCACAAAGAGATTATACTTGTCTTTGGGTAAATAGTAAGGAAGTAGTAACAAGTTCCCAAATTACCTAAAATGGCACAAAGTATAACTAGGTGCTACACCAAAAAAAAAAAGTAGTAACAACAACGTTATAATATGTACACTTCTGGCATTCAGCTATATCAGGCATGAGAGACGACGACACTTCAAGCCTTAGAGGCAGCTGTAGCGGTACTTCTGATACGTTTGCTGCTGGCTGGAGTTTTCTCTCTTATACTGGGGCCGCTACAGCTTGTGAATGTGACGCTAGGTCGTGATAGTTCGGGCAGCGTTCGGGTGGCTTCTTCGATGGGTTTAACGCGCCAAATATCGTGCGTAGCGAGTGTCATGATGGCCCAGAGGTTAAGCCGCCTACCTTTATGCACGTGGTTGTAGTTCCAATGTGACTTTTTCAGTTCATATGTAATTTCTAGAGAAGAGGCCTTTGCCCTGCAGAAGGACAGTAACAGGCTGGTACTATTATTTTATTTAAACAGTTTGTCTCTCCACGCCCATGCGTGGACAGACTAACAGTTGTTTATTTTGACTGTAATGTTTTGGCTGCAAGCAGTTCCTTAAATAATTTATCTTACCAAACCTACCTATTTAAACTTCTAATATCTATACAAATACATAAAGAGGAAATGTTTGATTGTTTGTTTGCATTGAATAGGCTCCGAAACTACTGGACCGATTTGGAAAATTCTTTCACTGTTGGGAAGCTACACTATCCCCGGGTGACATAGGCTACTTTTTATCCCTGTATTCCCACAGGAACGGGAACAACGCGGGTGAAACCGCGGGACGTCTGCCATTCAGCGTCCATTATTATTTAGATAAATTAATATTTAGCTAACTTGCCATTTAAATTTAGAGTTTAATTGTTCAAATAAATTTAATTTATTTGTGACACACATGTACAGACGCCAACAGTTACCCCAATGTGTCAAATTTTTTTTATCGTTTTTATGTCAATCAGAATAAGGTTCATATTCAAGTGGGAAAATTTGATGTGCTGGCGTCTGTACATACATGGTGCTATATATAAAAAATATCGCTGTCCGCTGCCAGCTGCAAGGCGTACAAAACGGTTCCTTTACAGGAAACAAAGATAAATGTACATAATAATGCTAGTCTACAGCTAGATTTAAAAATAGAAACCATTCTAACGTTTTATTACAAAATAAAAAAATAATAATAATAATTTGTAAGAAATAAAATAATAACAATGTGTGAAACGAGTATGTTCTACTTATACATTACCTATACAGTATACCTTCTTATTCTTTATAAGAATAATCCTCAATGGCAATCGTTGCCATGGTAAAATAATAATTGAACAAACTTGTGTGTAAAACATATTTATTTGTACTAAGTTTTATCTAAAAAAAACCGGCCAAGAGCGTGTCGGGCCACGCTCAGTGTAGGGTTCCGTAGTTTCCCGTCCGTCACAATAAGCGTTCAAAATGCTTGCATATTATACGATTATACTACAAACTTACTCCAGAAATTATTTTGTACAATTTTTTGTATTTTTTGTACAAAAACTGTTGTTTCCATCCCAAGTTCAAAATAATTTTCCTAGAAAGTCCTTATAAAGTTCTACATTTCAGATTTTTTTCATATTTTCTAAACTTATGGTTCAAAAGTTAGAAGGGGAGGAGGACATTGTTTTTTACTTTTGGAGCGATTATTTCCGAAATTATTGACATTATCACAAAATGATTTTAGTAAACCCCTATTCATTTTTAAATACCTTTCCAACAACAATATATCACACGTTATGGTTGAAATTAAAAAAAAAATCACTTCCCACTTTACATTATAGGGGGCTACCCTATTATACGAAGTTCTCACACACGCAACCGTCCTCGTCGTAAACTTGAACTTCACACAATGAAATATAAAAAATTGATTGTTGGCTACACTGGACTTGAGGAGCTGTCAACTGTCTGTCAACCAACCTAACTGTCACTGTCATGTTTCCAAATACGAAAAAGGCGAAGTCTAGCTAGAACCAATAGATAAAATAAAATATTGAGATATATTTAGTCGAGTACTCCAGTTACCTTTAATAATTTATGTGAATATTCACTTGTGCACTATGCAAATTTGTACAGTTCTTCCAAATTTATTATTCTAACCTAAAATATTTGGTTCAAAATGTTACACAAGTGCTAGGCCTAGACCAACTACAAGAAATGATTCACAAGTGGTGGCACCGGTTTGTCCGTAAAAGGACTAAGCCAATTCCAGAAGAAAAAGCAGTACTTTGGAAACAACGGCTTAGTATTGCCTATGGCTTGTTAGCTTGGAATGCTTTTGGTTTAGTGGTTTATAGTGCTTATAAGGGAAAAGCTGACTGGGCTCACTACTATGGTATAAAATCAGACGAGGAGCATTCTACTCCACCAGGTAAATGTTAACTAGATCATGTTGTTGATAACCTAGCTGCAATATATTTCTTTTTGAAGAAAGTTTTATGATTTATGTGATTGATAACTAGGTATTGTATTTGATAATAAAATTGTGTGTTATTGTTGATGATAAACATTTTAAGCAGCATGTCTAGGTAGCAGACATAGCTAATTATAATTGACTTGGGTTCTCACAGACATGCTATTTATTGTTGTCAAGATATATTAAATTTTGATTATTGACAGACATGGTAGGTACTACCCTTTGTGTCTTTTATAGCAAATAATAAACTGCAACAATCAGTGTATTGGTGTGTTAAGATGATACATAAGTTGAATTATATCATCAAGGGTTGAATATTTGACCTTGTTTATTATTAGGCTAAATCCCTTCAAAATGGTCTCCCTAAATTAAACAGGCAACTACTAATTACCATTTTACTACATTATGATATAAATTAAGAAGTAGATATCAAAAGAAATAAACTGAATTATTTGTCTATTTCAGGTGAAGCATGGGCCAATACATTAGGAATTAAAAATGCCAAGGTCTACAGAATATCTGGTCTTAAAAAAGTTGATGAGTATGATATAATAGATGGACAAAGTGTAAGAACTAGTGAAACAGAAATTAAAAATCATGATGAGACTTTAAATGAATGAGTCACACTTTGTGTCTGATAGGTTTGCCATTCCTAAACAAAATACCCAAACCAATGTTAGATGCAGTTTTATTATAGATATCAACTTTTTCAGAGTGGCAAACTTGCATGATGCAAACTGATAAGTAGAATTATTATTTTTAAAGTTAATAAAAAGCTGGAATAATAATAAAATATTTATTTATTTTATGATAAGGCACCTCATTTATGTTTAAGCATATGAACAAATTCATTTAAAAAAGTTTTTCATTTCATACAGTCAAATAACAAATTGTAGAAACATATTATTAGGTATACATTTATACTAATATTATACTTAAAGTTTAAATTTAAATACTCTAGTTATTATATAACTGTCTAGAATATTGTTTTTGTAAGATCACAGTACAATAAGGCAAACTTTTACATTGTTAACAATTGGAGTGTGCATGATATGTAATGGCATGTCGCCTCCTCTCGATTTCTTGTAAAAGGGCAGATCTGTAACATGATAAAAGATAATTTAAAATATTATCACATAATTTACACTCAAATAGTAATTTTTTAGTCTATACTAATATTATAAAGAGGAAAGATTTGATTGTTTTGTTATTTTTGCATTGAATAGGCTCTGAAAGAAACTACTGGACCGATTTGAAAAATTCTTTCATGTTGGGAAACTATACTATCCCCTGGTGACATAGGCTTCTTTTTATCCATGTATTCCTACGGGAACGGGGACTGCGCGGCTATAACTGCGTAACGATCTTTTTAACAGATTACTTGGCCAATTTTCGTTTCATTTTTTTTCACCAATTTCTAACACTTCGTAAACTAATTACGACACAACATTTACACGTTAGGGTCATCAGGGCACATTGATCAACGACGTTCGACGGTTCGTCCATACCTACAAAAATGCAGCAAAGTATGAAACGACGAACGCGTTTCGCATCGACGCGGCGAACGAGCAAAGACAGCGGACGGCGCCCGTGGAACGTCAAAATGCGAAAGGCCGTCGATCAACGTATCTTGAACCTTGCAGCCTGCGTAGCATGAACACATTGAACACCGAAGAAACGGCCTTTGTCTACAGACGAATCGGCAATGTGACAGATTATATAGACAGGAACCTCAATCTGTCAAATTTCTTTAATACACCTGCCTGCGCAGCATGAACACTTAATTTCTTTTCTTCCGAGACACGACAAAGACCGTTTCTTCGGTGTTCATGCTACGCAGGCTGGTATTGTTACCATACTACAGCTACTAATGTTGGGAAACTGACACGCACAGACTAGCGCAAATAATTTGTGTCTGAACATTTATTAATAAACCTTTTACCTATATCGCTCGTACTTCATAACAATGAGCTGCAATTCTTGTTTGTAAAGCCGCGTCAGCATATCTGAGTAGCAGTCCAGATCACTCAGCCTGAACATGTTCCAACGTAGTTTGTGGTCAAGTTCTTGATCAGCTAAGAAATAAAAATATCCTGTGTTATACTAGCACCACACGTTTATAAGAAATGAATTAATGAAAGAAAGGTCTTGGGATTGCTATAAACTAAAATGTGTGAAGAGGCAAAATTGTTTTTACCACACATGCTAAAATACGAGCTTGTGCGTGTTGAACTACGCACTGGGATGGCTTCCGTAGCTGTGATCTTAATACCAATACAAAACTATGTAAAAATAAGTTTTATGCCATTGCATAACGAAGGTATGATGAACAAGTTATTTCTGCAGTTTTAAACGAAATCGTCTTCATCTACGTAATTATTATCAATAGAACATTTTGTTTTAAAATAATTAATGTAGGTATGGAGCCTTTCAATATTTTTTTAGGTTTTAATTTAATAAACTATAGAACATCACGAACAAAATTTTCATCCGTAACTTCTGTTCGAACGAACAGATGTCACATAGTCGTGTGTAGGACTAAATCAAAAACTATTATTTTCCACGAAAATATTGCGGGTTGCGCATTACGTTATCACATTACGACAAAAAGAATGGACGTTGCTATGCTTTATTTTCCTAAGTATTCTTTGTACTAATTTAGTAATTAGAATTTAATCATTTTCATAGAATGTTCTAGAACATTTGGCAATCCTGTATTAACGCCCTCTGGTGTTGAGTAACCAAACTATCTTGTAAAGATGGGATATAGTTCATCGATTCTGTTATCGATATATGTTTAATGAGGCAAATTAATAGTTAATAAATACTTAACAAAATAGAAAAAAAATAAAGATATTTAAATTTAAAAAAAATTAGACTTACAAGATCTAAGTTTATTGTCCCAAGTGACATACAGCTTGGCAAAAAAGAGTAGAAAATAATGGAGGCGCCACTGTGCTCTTCGTATGGCAACTCGCGTGGCAACCGCATAGCGTACCAACCTAGTCTTGATACTTAGCTGTTTTTTAGACAAATTAATCTAATTATGTATTTTTTTTTAATCAGTAAGTAATCACTTTTAATCGTGGCAATTAGAGACACAATAGAAAGACAATGACAGCGTGGACACCGATGTCCTCTTGGGGTGTAATGAATTAATTGAACAAGGACGTGTTCTCGACACGCAACTGATTACCTAAAAATAACAAATTGAGTAAATACTCCTGAGTTCACAACATTGTTTAGGAATTATAAAAAAGAAAACATAACATTGTATAACATAATTTCTATATTTTATTCTAGTAAATCTTCCTCTAAATATTCTACCCCGAACACGTAGGCCGCAAACTCATCTGAGTCATGTTCGGGTTCAGAGGTGATGCTACTATCATCTTCTAGATTTATTACTAATCGCTATATTTCCTCGTTCATAGTTATTTTTTTCCCAGTAATCATTTTCTATTTTTATTACATGTTAGCTCGAGTTCTTCCAATCCTCCTCAATAATAGCTTGTTATGCACGTTCAGCTGCTTCCTGTAAAGACGAAATATTTCATTTATCCCTAACAATATTAAAAGTAAAACATTTTTATCACATACTGTTAAAAAGACGGATGTAGAAAATACCCTTTTGTTTATCTCCTTCCAGCACGATTTTGCTTAGAACGATAACAGGCTTCCCTGAATTAAATAATAGATTTAGACTATGGCACGACAATTTCTTTTACATTTCTAATTCAAACGCTAGAACAAATAATTCTCTCCCTTGATATCGCACTTATAGTATAATTTACGAAGAAAGTGAATTTTCATTCAGTTAAAAGTCAAGTCACCAAAGTATCAATTTATCTCAGCGCACTATACCAGAGTAATGCTGAAAAAATGTAAACATAACCTATGTGCTCGACATTTATTGTTTCAAATTTCTAGTTATTCCTTATGCAAGCAAATTAATATAGCTTTGTATTCATCAACTAACACTTGATTTACCTAAAATCAACAAAACAAACTCTTACATACCTGTATTATAAGCGGAACTCTAGAAAACATTGTTAAGTTCACGAAGAATAGTTTGGGCCTCATGTTCCGCCAGATATCGCTTGTACACCTTATAAATAACCTCCCTGCCAGCACTACGAATAGTTTTATTCGTTTTTATTCACTTTTTACGTTTATTAATCAACGTTTGGTGGTCGAAATTAAAATTTTACGAAATCGTGAACTTTGTTTATTATGAGATGTCATTATTTTGAAAATGTTGCCAACAGACAAAAATTTAGTTCCGTTTCTACACTTTTTTGCCAAGCTGTAGCAAGCTCTTTTAAAGCTACAACAGAAGCACAAGCCCTTTATGAAAGACTCAAAAGAAATCCCACAAAGACAGGATTATCGCCTCGTAAATTTTGTCCGTCTTTTCTTTAGCCCTTCATTATTCTCCTGCCGCGTACAATTTTGCCAGAACAACTTTCAGTAAAATACTTCCACATTTACGAACTTTGCGTAAATGATATGTTAATATTGAGAGCCTGGTTTTACTCATGAGTCGTTTTGCGCTTTGAAATTAAAAAGATCATTTTCCTATTTCCTAATAATTGTTTGAAATTTATTTCGATCTATTCAAATGTGAATAAAAATATGATCACTTATCAATATTATCGATACCTTAATCTAGATGGTAACATCCCTATCACAGATACAGATTTCTACTTTCTACTTTACGTGACGTGGTACTGCCAGACTTACGATTTATCCGTATATCTACGTATTTTCGACCTTGTTTCGGATATTTCATAAACTTATATGTAGGTATGAGATTAATAATCTACATTTTGTTGGTTTATTTTTTAATAGAACATACGTAAGGAATAGGTACTGCGCTATTACGTGGGAAGTTTTAATCATTTTCTACAATATACGGCGCCAACGCTGAACCAAACACAAGGTCGTAATAGTGAGCAAACCATATTAATTATTATAAGCATAATAATGAAACTGGAATTATTTTCTAAGTCAATACTTTTGTGATTAGTAAGGGAAGACGACAACCACTTTCTGATTACGGTCCACTTTTAATTTCAGTTAATAATGTCTGTTTCTTTTTGCCTTGCTTAAATTGTTTAGTTTTAATACCTATATATTTAACTGATTTGAACTATTTTTGATTTTTCCAGCATAATCCTTTGATCTGACAACACTAAATAATAATTCTGCGATAGTAGAATTATTATTTTAATCAATTTCATTCGTGATTTTGCCGTTGCCGTTCTAATATCGCTATATTATAATGCTAGATGGCGTTACTGAGAGATGGGATCACAGTTTTTGTATGACATTTCTTTGCATGCCCCCGCAATAGTTTTTAATCCTTTGGTTTTAAAATATTTAATTAAGTTGTTAAGTACGCTGAAAAACAGGTGATGTATTTATTGTTGAATAATTATTGAAGCATATCGATAATGCCTAAAATTAAGGACTCATTTTTATAAATCCGAAATGGCAAATAAAAATGTTGTTACCTTTCGAGTAAACAATGAGCCAATGAGGTATCTCTTCAAGTAAATAGGGCGGCACGAGAGTAGGAACATACGGACTGACCAAATAGCAGCCACCAACCAAACATGGATGTGCGTACGTCGTCTGGTGAGTTATTTCACTGTAACAAAACAAGGGCTTGTTAGGAATATTTTATATTAGAGTTCAACTAAAAGTGACAGTTATTTGGCTGGATATCCATTACCCAGCGATCTCATGAACCCCTGGATATCCGGCCGGCCTTGCACGTTTTGAGAAAGCCTGTCGTTTTGAGGTTTGAACGATTGAGTTGATATATTTTGTCTGCTCATACAAACTAATGAAAGGTTTGCCTGACTATTCATTCATTAAATTTGTTCCGAATTGTGATCACTTTCACTAATTTATGACTCATGGATATAATATGACATTATGTTTGTATTTTTTTTAAATAATTAAGTAATAAGTAGTAAATAGAAGACCGAATATATAAACATTCCAAGCAAGACATACTTAAAGTAATAAACTCCGTGGTGTGGTGTGGAAACTCTTTGCCACGGTTGTGGCACACTTTCCAAAGGGTGGGTCCAATGGGTCGTCTGCGTGTTGTGGTCCATGTAATATCGGCGCCCGCGAAGAGTCCGGTCTGCTGACCATCCAGGGGGCAGCGGAAGCTCACACTCATCTGAACCTACTCATAAATATTAAGAAAAGTAAAGATTTAATATTTCGTTCAAATAATGTCACAGTGTTTAATCAAATTGAATTGACATAATTTGTTGAATTACGTAGAATTTTTCACTAGCAGACGACACGCGTTTCACCCGCGTAGTTCACGTTCCCGTGGGAATGCAGAGATAAAAAGTAGCCTACGTCACCCAGGGATAGTGTAGCTTCCCAACGGTGAAAGATTTCTTCAAATTGGTTCAGTAGTTTCGGAGCCTATTTAATGCAAACAAACAAACAATCGAATCTTTTCTCTTTATAATATTAGTATAGATTAAACAATTAAAAATAAATAAATAATTATTATTTTATACTTGGTAATTTTACGCGGTTTAGCCTCACACACACTAGGCCAGGACTTTATTCTTAAAAGAGTAGTAAATAGATGAAGTGTAAACTAAGATAATATTTTCACTTTTCGACTTACCTTGAGAGGCAGTAATCATCTTACTTCCATGGGCTTTATTGTAAGGAAGAACTGATGTATTCACACAATTAGAGTATATTGGCGATGACTGGCTTGCTGTGGCGTATGCTACAAGCATAAAAAAATATTTTATAATAAAGTCCCAAATTATTAAAAATTTGTCAGATTCTAGGCATCATAGCAATTTATTTACTTAAATCCAGCATAATCTAAGGTAAGTTACAAACAATGATGACAAACAATAGTTTTATATAATTTGTAACTGTTGTTGTACATGTTTTATTAATTAATAGGTATTATTACAAAACTTACAGTCTGTGTAATTTTGGAGACGTAGTGAATGTGGAGAAGGTGAATGCAGCCTAGGGGTTAAGCTCATATTGGAAGACAATCTTGGCATGCTGGATTCTCTTGATCCATATTGCTGTTGTTTTTGCTGTTGAACCTGGTTGAAAAGGTAAGGAATAAAGCAGTTAGTTGGATTATTATTATTGTCATCATTTTTGTAAAAAGTTAGTGGGCTTGTGCATTTTAATTCCAAATTAGTTATTTAATCATTTATTTATCTTGCAGAGAAAAATAAGCCAGTTGAACATCAACTGATGATCATTAATAATGATCAACTAATGTTCATTAATAATGACTGTTTCGTTTCATTACTTGATGTTCGAAGGATTTATTTATTTATTGGTTTGTATCAATTATTGTTACACTAATACATAAAAGAAATACAGTCACAAAGATTTTGGCTAAGTGTACGATATAAGGCGGCAAACACAGATAGCAATTAAAAAAATAGAGCTAAAAGGACAAAAAAAATAGCACAGAAACAACACTAATCAATTTCTTTTTTACTAGGTTGATAGTTAAGTTTAAGTTTAATTGTATGGAACATAGTTTACATAGTTTTGCAGGCAGGATAGCTAATTATTTTGGTTAGGATTAATATTAAGATACCTGTTGTTGATTCTGGTATATTGGATCTTCTTGTTGCTGCCTATAATACCTGTAGCTAGTTTGCCTGCTGAATGAGTCATCTCTTTCATTTAAAGTTGTATGAGAAGCCTATAAAACATAATATTTGTTAGGAAATATTTGTTAGTATTTAGCCATCATTTACTAACAAAAGCATATTTTATTACCACATTAGAATCTAAGAGATATTGAGAGTTGTAGCTGTTTGATGTACTTGCTGTATCGCTAGTGGATAAACTGGCAAACCTGAAACAAAATGTTCAACTGAAGAAATAAACCTATATTTTATGATTTGGCTTGAATTTCATTACTAAATTATTGCTATTTATTACCTGTGTGCTAAATTTGGTACTGACTCACTGGGTGTATATTTTCCTGCATGTCCACTCATAGTTTGTGCCTTGCCAAATTTATTCTCATGGCTTTGTGAAACGGCATCATTTGCTCCGAAAGGTTGACTTCTCGGTCTTTTATTGTGACCAGTTGTCCAAACATTTATAACTGAAGGAAAAAGAAAGTAAGTGCACACTTCACCAATAGTGATTGAATTTAAAAGATCCTACAATTATTCGAATACAATACTAAGCAGTCGGAAGGAAATAATCTAGTAGGAAAACTTACTCGGTAAATCTGGAGGAGTATCTTTCTTTATGTATTTTCCAACCACACCCTCGTTAACAGCTTTTTGACCTTTCCTAGATATCATGATTTTTATTTCATTGAACCGTATATCATAATCATCGAATTTTCAGGACAATATAGTATGTTTCTAAACATAAAAATAATAAATAAAATCAAACAATATTATTTTCTCAGTCATAGTTACACAGATAAAAAAACAATAAATTAATGTATAATTCGTGTTGTATACAGATGTACTACTCTACTTTTTACAGAATACAAAATAATAATCTGTGGCACGGCTATTGAGCTGCGTACACACCGACCCAACGATCGCCATCAAATCAAAGACGCCACATCAGTCAGTCAGTGGTCAATAAATTTTTGGCACTGCACCATAGCTTTGGCTACCGCACGCTCGTTAGCCTCCGAAGTATGCAATCCAAATCGAAGATCAAAGTAGAGATTTTGAGAGCTCTCTGAGCATTTGAAAGCAAACTACAAGGGCTCTACAGCTTGGCAAAAAAGAGTAGAAAATAATGGAGGCGCCACTGTGCTCTTCGTATGGCAACCCGTGGGAACCGCATAGCGTACCAACCTAGTCTTGATACTTAGCTGTTTTTTAGACAAATTAATCTAATTTTGTATTATTTTTTAAATCAGTAATTAATTATTGAACAAGGACGTGTTCTCGTCACGCAACTGATTACTTACCTAAAAATAATAAATTGGGAAAAAACTCCTGAGATCACAAAATTGTTTAGGAATTATAAAAAAAGAAAATATTACATTGTTCATAATTTCTATATTTTATTCTAGTAAATCTTCCTCTAAATATTCTACCCCGAACACGTAGGCCGCAAACTCATCTGAGTCATGTTCGGCTTGAAGCACCTTTCAGCTGCTATCATCTTCTAGATTTATTACTAATCGCTCTATTTCCTCGTTCATAGTTATTTTTTTTTCAGTAATCCTTTTCTATATTTATTACATGTTAGCACGAGTTCTTCCAATCCTCCTCGGTAATAGCTTGGAATGCATGTTCAGCTGCTTCCTGTAAAGACGAAATATTTCATTTATCCCTAACAATATTAAAAGTAAAACATTTTTATCACATACTGCTAATAAGCCAGATATAGAAAATACCCCTTTGTTTATCTCCTTCCAGCACGATTTTGCTTAGAACGATAACAGATTTCCCTGAATTAAATAATAGATTTAGACTATGGCACCACCAATTCTTTTACATTTCTAATGCAAACGCTAGAACAAATAATGATCTCCCACTTAAAGTATAATTTACGAAGAAATTTAATTTTCATTCAGTTATAAGTCAAGTCACCAAAGTATCAATTTATCTCAGCGCGCTATACCAGAGTAATGCAGAAAAAATGTAAACATAACCTATGTGAGAGGTCTTAATTTTTAGTCAAAGACATTCAAAGTTTTTAAATCTTTTTGTTTTTAGTTAAGTAAGTCATCTCCATAGGATCGCCCGGTTAAACAGTTCACGTCTGCCTCTAGGACCTTAGGGCTTTTATTACACAATCCGATTTGTAGGATCCTAGTTAAGAAGCAACTAAGCGGTTGGTACCAGAAATCAAATCCACACTGTCCTAACTGCGATTACATCTTCCAATTTCTTAGTTGGGTTTCCTACAAATCGGATAGTGTAATAAGCCCTTTAACAGCGAGATGTCCCACAGAAAAAATGCAGTTATAACATAGCTTTAGTTAAGTTTAGTTACCTAATCTTAGTCATTCTTAGTTAGTAGTCTATGCTTGACAGCTACGTTAAATTATTATTATCATTAAACTCTTTGATGTAAACGTCTAAACGTCACGTTACGCGCGGCGCATTTAACCCCACACTTTGTTTTGATGTTTTCAAAGTCGTGAATCGGCAAAAGTAATCGTAAATTAATAAAAAATGTTCTATTTAGTAGGTTTAGGATTAGGTGACGCTAAGGATATTACTGTAAAAGGCTTGGAAATTGTTAAACAATGCGACAAAGTTTTTTTAGAAGGTTATACTTCAATACTCACAGTTGGAAAAGATATTTTGGTAAATACTTATTTTCTTTTTAGAAGCTGTTATTAAAAAGTTCTCATTGCTGTATTGGGCGAAGTTTAGATTACAATACACATAGACCTTATTGGTGAGGTCCTTCAGAAAGGTCAGGTGCGTAGCACTCGCAACCGGCGTGTGTGTATGACTACATGTATGAATGTAAATGAGGCAAAAGAAGTATGTAAGAATCGTAGCACATGGCGCTCTGTAGTTTTTGCCTACCCCTATGGGAAAAAGGCGTGAGTTTATGTATGTAGGTATGTATGTTTAGATTACAACAACACCTGCAAATGTTGGCTTCCACGAGCAGTTTTAACTTAAAAATTTAGCCGAAGAGAGGTTGCCACGATTGTTTAAAATTACCGCAAAAAAAAAACTACTTGTGCATGTTTTGTTGCTAATCAAAGTTTGTCATTACATTAACAGCCTAATGATACCTAATACAATCTTCATCAAAATTTGTTTCATCTGAAATATATTTTCAGGAGGAATATTATGGTCGACCATTGGTGCTAGCAGACCGTGAATTATGTGAAGGTGCAATAGATGATATTTTATTAGAAGCTAAGAATTCTGAGATTGCTTTGCTGGTTGTTGGGGACCCTTTGGGAGCCACAACTCACACTGATATGTTGCTGCGGGCTAAGCAATTTGGTGTGAAAACACAGGTAGCTAAATTCAGTTGAATGAACATAAACACAATCTTTTTAGACACATAATACATTACAAGTTTGCTGATGTATTAAAGTGTGAAATGAACTCTGTATTTATTGATAGGAGCACCAACAGCTGTAATAGATGGGTAACAATTAAATAAGCAACACAAAGCCAATTAAAGGTTCTTGCATGTAGAAACAGAATAAGTTACAGAAAATTTTTAGGATCACTAACAAGCATGATAAATGACAGAAACAAGAAAAGATACAATAAGCTAATACACTTCTAAGACACCAGATTTGGCACTTATGACATGGTGTAAAGGCAATGACAAAAAAGATTAAAATTACAAAAGCACTATGTACTTTAAAAAAATGACCATTTATCTGAGTGTGTGCTTAATTGGTTTTGGTAACAAATGGGTCCAATGAGTACTCATTAAAAAGAATATTCAAGTCCCTACACAAGCTACTAAGTTAATAGGGATGCAGTTAGTAACTGACAAGAAATCAAACATAGTTGAATTTTATTTGACTCATGCTCAGTTAGTTAGCTCTTCTTAAGATTGCAGCTTAATTATTAACTTTTCAGATTGTTCATAATGCTTCAATAATGAATGCTGTAAGCTGCTGTGGGTTACAGTTGTACAATTTTGGGGAAACGGTTTCCATACCTTACTGGACGGATACCTGGAAACCAGATAGTTTCTTTGAGAAAATTGTTGCAAATTTTTCAAGAAACCTACACACCCTTTGTTTATTAGGTAAGTAATAACATTGATGAATTATGTACAGTCAGTGAGCTACGTTACCTGATCCATCTTAGAAAAAAATATATGGGGAAGATGGGTCAGGCAGCAAAGCCATTTTCATGACTTTGCTGCCTTATTCTTTGGTATGATACAGCCAATTTTATTAAAAATTCCAGTCATACTGATATGGTCCCAATGCAATATTAATGGGTCTAAAAACTGACCTTTTTCTAAATAAATAAATAAATTATAAATAAAAATTCCACAACTATCACACAACGCCATCTAGTCCCATGCTAAGCAGAGCTTGTGTTATGGACTAAACAACTGATAAACATACTTATATATTTCTAAATACATACATATCATAGATAAATTACACCCAGACACAGAACAAATGATCATGCTCATCACACAAACATTTGTCCTGGGTGGGAATCAAAGCCACAACCTCCGGCATAGCAGTCAGGGGCACTAACTACTAGACCAACAGGCCAGTCAAGTTTAATGTGTTAGTAAGGGTAGCCTACTTTTAAATCTATTGAGCAATTTTGGAATATCTTCCTATTCTCTTACATCTTATTCTCAACTTACACTATTGTTTATTTCAGATATCAAGGTAAAAGAACCCACTGAAGATTCGTTAACAAAAAAAATCCGCAAGTACATGGACCCGAAATTTATGTCTGTCAAAGAAGCAGCCCAGCAATTGGTGCAGATAATTGAAAATAATCCAGACACAGGTTAGGTTATATGTTTAAAATGGTTGAATGAGTTCAGTGTAGTAGAGATGATATTAAACTTTAGCATGCTTCGATCAATAATAGCACTAGATGTCGGGTCGGCGTCAAAAATCCATCTCGGTAAATATAAGCTCAATAGAAACCGGGGTTGGTATTTTGTTTTGTTTGCTTGAAATAAGGCCAATGTAAACACGTCCCACAATGCCGCAGTGTGTATTCAACAGTTGCAAAAATAATCCCCGAAAACGTAATTATTCGGCCGGAGTATTTTACTTTCAGTAAGGACATAAAGAATAAGTTATATTTTAAGGTAAAATTTAACTAATAATATCATTTTTTTAACAAAATTACCGATTTTAAACCACCGCTACAAATGTTTGACCAATGCTCGCCAACATTTGCACAAACTTTTGTTTAACTGAACAGCATGCGTAGCATGAACACATTGAACACCGAAGAAACGGCCTTTGTCTACAGACGAATCGGCAAAGTGACAGATTATATAGACAGGAACCTCAATCTGTCAAATTTCCTTCAATACACCTGCCTGCGTAGCATGAACACTTAATTTCTTTTCTTCCGAGACACGACAAAGATCGTTTCTTCGGTGATCATGCTACGCGTGCAGCAGATGCATGGAGTAGATTTGTATTGTAATCAATTTAATAATTTGTTACTAATACTTAAAAATTTGTTGGTTAAATTCGGTTAATGCTACTTTAGTTTTGTTGCGTTCATTATTGGCCACCGACTTTCGAAACTGGATTCGAGTTATTTTTCACCTGGCGGTGTTTTTTTAAGAAGGTTTATTTTTTTGTAAAAAAGTTTTTGTTTCGCCATTTTTAGTTTCTTCGTGTGTCAAGAAAGTCTTTCAAAACTTCAAAGAATCATTGAAATCGTTAAATAGTGTAATTGGCTTCGGCCGTTCTATTTAAATAAAATAAATAAATAAATAAATTAACAATATTGCTAAAGAAGTTCTATCTAAACATTAATCTGTACATCTCTGCCGGGCCCCTTTTAAAATAGACAGGCGTAATGTTATGTTATGCAAATATAAGAACTCTGCATAGACATCTCACTGTAGCAATCGCGAACAATTTGCTGTTATGTCTTGAAGAGTTCCGTCGCCTGTCTTTTTCATCAGTTTTTTTTCACAAAATGTTACTTTCTAAATGAAAATGCTTGATTTGTTACTAAATATAATATATATAGATATGAGTTTTGTATACAAATGAGACCAATCTGCTAACAAATAAAACAAGAATTTTGAAAATCGTCTTTAAATGACGGAGTACTTAGGTCACAAAACCTAAAAGAAAAATTCAACCGAATTGATAACCTCCTCCTTTTTTAGAAGTCGGTTAAAATAATTTGATTTCATTCAATGATTTTTAACTAGCTGCGCCCCGTGGTTTAACCCGCGTAAACCAGGAGTAGTTAAAAGTAGCCTTAGCCTATGTGTTAATCCAGGATACTACTTACATACTAATTTTCATCCAAATCTGTTCAGCCGTTTGAGCGTGAAGAAGTAACAAACATACAAACACACACTCTCACACTCACACTCAGAAACTTTTGCCTTTATAATATTAATGTGAAAACTTCTAAATCGCGTGCAAAAGTAGACGCATTATTTTTTTTTGTGGGTTGATTTGATTATAATGAGCCAACCCGCAGACAATTAATAGCAAAGTCTTAATAAAATAACTATTGTACTAATTTAGGCCTACTACTTTTACAAAATGGGCAAATGTAATTATTTGCTACCATTATAAAACAAACCTTCAGTCGCATAAGAAATATAAATGATTATTCTGCAACTCTACGTCTCAATTCTTACTGTGTTCTGAGCATTGAAATGTCATACCAAGAACTACGTCTAGTTCCAAAATAGAGTAAAGACGAAATTGTGAACAAAACGTTTTTAACCTTATTTCTAGGCCTTAAGTTTCATTTTAGAAAAAATATTTTTGTACTTATTATAAAAATGGCTTTTATTTTTAAGTCACATTTCAAATTTATTCCTTTTACTTTCCTCCGACGACAGAAGGTCTTAGGCATAAATATTTTGCAATTGTAATTAAACTTTATGCTTGAGTGTCAAGGTTTATAATGAACTGAACTTGATAATTTATAAAACATTTTTCTATATTCGTAGTAAGAAATGCAATTGTTTATATGCGTGTCTAAACGTGGACACTTTTGCGAGGTATTTTTGTTCCTGATCTTGCATCTAGTGCTATTATTGATCGAAGTTAGCATGGGTTAAATTAAAACTAACACAGAACAGAATTTTCTGACAGATGACATAAGCAAATTTTGTTTACATCGTCGGTCTGACCGAAACTCGACGTTTCAAAGTCAAATCATTTATTTTAATTAGGCCATTTAAAAGGCACTTTCAAATATAATGATTCTAGTCGCCCCGTAGTTGGTTTTTTAGGCATGTTAAAAATCTGTTGTTTCCAATATAATAGGTGTTTTTCTTTATATCCCATAACTCTTGGGTTATATTCTGTAGGTAAAATAATACTAAAACTCCTAGAATAGATGGTCCAAAAATGCATAGTTTCGGAGATATCATCAATCTTAATTAAATTATCAGTTGTTTAGTACCCGTAACACAAGCTTTGCTTAGCTTGGGACTAGATGGCGTTGTGTGAATAGTCGTAGAATATTATTATTAAGTATTATTTTTATTACCTAATTACATACACACATCAAAAGTGTCTAGGGATCAACATATATTTTTGCAATAACTTTTCTCCTGATTGATATTAATTAAAATTTTCTTTAAGGATTCATCAAATAAAGTGTTTTCGTTTGTCACAGTAACGATAAACCAAGTCACCTTTGCATTAATAAAGAAATTTGCCATTTTCCTAATAAAGGGATTTTTGACATTTGAACCACTAACATTAAAGTTCGAAAAAAAAACTGAAATAACAGTTTTCTTTAAAATGTTATTGGGTAACTTAAACAATTAATAATCCGTGTTTCTACCGCGAACACTAACAACACAAGAACATCGGTTTGGCATACTCAAAATGAGTTCATCCAAATCACGCTGTGGAATGGCCGCCCATGTTCGTTGCAACAACAAAAAAAGGTCTTCTTGCGACTGGATACCCTCCATATTCGGCAGAGCTCTTCTCTGTAGCATATCCCATGCATGCTCAATCGGGTTCAAGTCTGGCGACTGAGCAGGCCAGGGCAGGACATTGATGTTAGCTGCGGCGAGAGTC
Organism: Euplexia lucipara; assembly: GCA_921972225.1. NCBI lineage: Eukaryota > Metazoa > Arthropoda > Insecta > Lepidoptera > Noctuidae > Euplexia > Euplexia lucipara. The sequence goes on along the minus strand of OV179161.1, from coordinate 8,597,996 downwards.
TGTCTTACAACTCTTGCGGTGTGCGGTCGTGCATTATCATGCATTAACTGAAATAAGGGACCGATTTGCACTTGTAGAGGAACGATGACGTCTGATACAATCGTCTCAGCATAAATTTGAGCGTTGAGGTTGCCTCTGATCCAAATCAACTCAGTTGTTCCGCCGATCCAAATACCCGCCCATACCATGATGGTTCCACCACTATAAGGATGGACTTCCTGGCAGGATTTTAATCGCTGTTGGCGTCCAGGGGTTCTCCAGTGTCGTATACGTCTTGTATCCGGTCTCATACCTGTTATGTCCGAAGGAATCCAAGATTAAAACAGATTTATTTATCATAATCATCATGTATTTTTAGAACGCCATAGACAGACACAATTGTTCCATTAGCAATCTAGACTTATCCACTATGGTCAATTAAGGTATGTTTACATTAATTTGTTAGGGAGCGTTTACACTATACATAACACTCTTCCCCCCTTAGAGATCAAGCCTATTTGGCTTTTTAATTATTCGCCTTGGGTAGCGTCTCTCCGGTACCTCCACTACCGGGGAGGTGCTACTTCCTTCCATACTCTCTGTGTCAGTTACCGTAACATTATTATTCACAATCATACTATCATTCTTTTCTTTAGACATATTATCACTACCTTTTTGGACTCCTCAGTTAACAAACATTGTTGATAGGCATGACTCAAATCAATTTTTGAAAATTTCTGTCCTTTTTGCAAATTAACAAACAAATCTTCAATTCTAGGGATAGGATGCTTGTTATCCTCTAGGTGCGGGTTGACAGAGACTTTGAAATCCCCACAGATCCTTAGCTGGCCATTGTCTTTTAAAACTGGCACAATAGGACTAGCCCAATCAGCTGATTGAACAGGGGTCAATATCCCCTCTTCAACCAACCTTACAATTTCCTTTTCAACCAATTCTTTCATTGAAAATGGAAGCGGTCTAGCCTTATAATATTTAGGGCAAGCATTTTCTTTTAACTTTAATTCTATTTTCTTTTTCTTGTAAGTTCCTAACTTGAAATTAAACACATTTGGATACTTTTGTTTGAGATTTTCTTTTAGGTTAGTACAATCCAGTGAAATAGTATTAAAGGCATTGATGTTCAACAAATGTATCACCTTAAGCCAATCCCTACCTACCAAAGGAGGTCCCCCATTCTCAAAAACATATAAAGACAACCCTTCATACAGTTTTCCATCATAATTCACTGTTGCTTTGATGAAGCCCATTGGAGTGATATCTGAATTAGTGTACGACTTCAAAATCAAATTACATGGCAATAGCTGCAATTTATAAAAATATTTATCATAAGTCTGCTTACTAATAGCACTAATAGCACTACCTGTGTCAATCTCCATTTGCAAGTCCACATTACATACCTTCAGTGCCACTTTATATGCCGAAATGCTCAACTTCATATTAAAAAACCCGTTTTCCCTTGATACATCCCTGTCTTGGTCCTGGTCAGACTCTTCATACATTTCTTGATTAATATAATTTTGCCTCTGCTTCCTACACATGGCCTGTAAATGTCCAATTTTGCTGCACAGTCTGCACCTCTTGTCCTTGAACCAGCATGCCTCCTTCTTATGTCCCTCCTTGCCGCAACACCCACATGGACTCCTATCCACATAACCACTTGCCTGCCTTTGTTCGCCTCCTTTTCTACTGGGTCTTCCTTGCTGTCTTCCATACATAACATATTGTCCACTTTGCTGTCCACACTCTGGTTTCCTTTCCCCACGCCTTTCAGTTTCCATGTTGTGTATATTCCCTTCTCTCTCCTTATTTATTTCGTTTATGTTTCTCTCTGTCCGCTCCATTGATGTTGCGATCTCGACCGCCTTAGTCAAATTCATTCCCTGCTGCGGTTCATTTAATAATCTCATTTTAATTTTAGTATCGTAGATACCCGATATAAATCGGTCTCTTAGCATATCATTCAATTTGTCCCCAAATCTGCAGCAAATTGATAGCTTTTTCAGCTCCATAATGTAATCGGCGACAGATTCACCACCCTGCTGCGATCGTTGATTAAATTTATATCTCTCCACAATCACCGAGGTTTCCGGTTCCAAGTGCTGAAGGAGGATCTCCTTCAATTCCTCGAAAGTTTTATCCTTCGGATTAATCGGTACACATAAATTTTTAAGTGTTCCGTACAGCTTCGGCCCAATAACCGTTAAAAAAGTTGTCTTCTTTTTCTCTGTGCCAATATCGTTACACTCTACGAAGTTTTCAAAACGCTCCAAATACACGGAGAACCTTTCTTCTCCGTCATATTCAATACTGTTTATTCCCAAGAGCGCCATCCTGAACAATTTCAATCTTCCGAAAAGATGAGTTACCTTTGTGTCATCAATTCAATAATATTCTTCTTTTACTTAACACGTTGTTTGTAGATCTATATCCCATCCTCGTATTTGTTATGTCCGAAGGAATCCAAGATTAAAACAGATTTATTTATCATAATCATCATGTATTTTTAGAACACCATAGACAGACACAATTGTTCCATTAGCAATCTAGACTTATCCACTATGGTCAATTAAGGTATGTTTACATTAATTTGTTAGGGAGCGTTTACACTATACATAACAATACCAAAACGATACTCATCAGAAAAGCACACGAAACGCCATTGTTCTTCTGCCCAATTTCTGTGTTCAAGAGCCCATTGATATCGAATCCTACGATTGTGCATTGCTATAGGTGGTACCCGTAGCGGTCTTCGGGAATGAAGGTTCACTTCATGCAAGCGGTTTCTGACTGTTTGGTCGCTAATTAAGTTCCCTGAAGAGTGATGAAGCCTCACGAGTTGTAAGACAGACTCTCGCCGCAGCTAACATCAATGTCCTGCCCTGGCCTGCTCAGTCGCCAGACTTGAACCCGATTGAGCATGCATGGGATATGCTACAGAGAAGAGCTCTGCCGAATATGGAGGGTATCCAGTCGCAAGAAGACCTTTTTTTGTTGTTGCAACGAACATGGGCGGCCATTCCACAGCGTGATTTGGATGAACTCATTTTGAGTATGCCAAACCGATGTTCTTGTGTTGTTAGTGTTCGCGGTAAAAACACGGATTATTAATTGTTTAAGTTACCCAATAAAATTTTAAAGAAAACTGTTATTTCAGTCTTTTTTTCGAACTTTAATGTTAGTGGTTCAAATGTCAAAAATCCCTTTATTAGGAAAATGGCAAATTTCTTTATTAATGCAAAGGTGACTTGGTTTATCGTTACTGTGACAAACGAAAACACTTTATTTGATGAATCCTTAAAGAAAATTTTAATTAATATCAATCAGGAGAAAAGTTATTGCAAAAATATATGTTGATCCCTAGACACTTTTGATGTGTGTAGTTCAAAAATTGTCACCAGTACGACAAATCTTCTTTCTAATTACATAGTTCAAAGGGTGTTTTACATTAATCATCGTGACTTTGTCGAATTATTTTGTATGATAGTAAAAAAAAAAAGGATAATTGAAACATAATTCATATGCCAGTTGATTCTTTGATAATATCAAAGAATCAACTGGCATATGAATTATGTTTAACATAACTCTAGGGTATGATTGCGACTATATTATAGTCGCAATCATACCCTAGAGTTATGGGATATAAAAAAAAACACGTTGTATATTATGGCTTAATTTTACACTTGCACAGTTGAAGCCAATTAGCCAAATATAGGGTGACTGGAAATTAGTGACCGATACTTAAACAGGTGATTGTATTCATGATTTCAATAAACTTTCCCAACGAAACTTTTTTTTTATACACATTATCTTACAACACAATAAAATAACAAAAACGCTGTTTGAAATTCCCGCGCGCGCGCCTGTGATCGATCACAGCAGGCACGAATCGGCACGATCTATCAGCTGATAGTCTGACCTCGGGAAGGGCAAACCTACTAGTAGTAATCCCCGCCACTCCCACAAATCCTGTTATAAGAATAAGAATAAGAATTGTTTATTTGCATTTTATTTATAAAATAAAATAAATAAATAAAATAAAATAATACATACATTACAGTTTAAGTGAAGCCCTGACCCCTGAGCTAGATAAATAATATCTGTATTTCAGGAGTCAGTTTCTTCTTCCTAAATACATGGTGCTTATAACTATATGCAATAATTATTAAAAGCAACTAAAACTTTACAACTCGGAAAAAAAATAACAAAATTAATTTATATTTGATAAAGAAAAAAATAAAAATGAATAAATGTTTAGAATTTGAATTTAGTTTGATTTTACAATTGTACTGAATAAGTTAAAATATTAATTGAATTTAATTTAAATAAATAATTTCAATAAGTTAGTTACGACTTGATACAAATAACACAAAGAACAAAGAAAAGAACCAAAAGACAATTACAAACAAAGTGCATGTGAGTGAGTGTGAAACTGTAAGTGTGTAAGTGGTGTGTTGAATGTGTGTTGTGTAGGAGTGTGTGAGGGAGAGGGGAAGTATTCGTGAGAGAGACTGCAGCTGTTTGCGTAAATTAGAGTATTTCCTATGTGACTATAATGAAATATACCATAAATATTATGCTTTACACTCGCTGCATGCAGTGCTGTCGTAATTAAATTAATTGAAAGTTAATGAGTGTAACAAAAAATGTTTCTTTGGGAAAGTTATTCGGAATCATCAGTACAATCACGTGTTTAAGTATCGGTCACTAATTACCAGTTACCCTATATATACCTATAAGAGCCGCACGGGTCGTGTGTAAGTTAACCTGCGATTGATGACGTGAGTCCTTGAATGGGTGATAATCTATTATAATGTTACATATCAAAACCTCTCCGTGCCTCAGACGCATGTTAACCTGTTAGTCCCGGCAGTCATTAGTAGATCGTTGACAGTCGTTACGGCCGGTAGTCAGAAATACGGTTCGGCAGGCGCAGCTTAACCTTAGAACGAACTGAGCGGCTGTTCATATTTAGCCACAAGTATGTATGCGCAACAAATACGCCGAATCTTAGGACACAACCGATTTTTCACAAGTGTAAAAAAAAAGTTTTGGTATTTAAATATGTATTACCCTTAACTAAACTGGTAAGTAATACATTGTGTTGTGTCGAAAAATATAATCTAGCCATTTCCCAATTATGTTGCACTCAGCTTCAAGTCTAAAAACCGGGTGTGTTTATCAGTATTTTACTTCGAGCAACTAGGTACCTAATTACCTATCTAACAACTACATCTTTTGTCAGACTTTCTCGGTTTAAGTATTTCTTTTTTTGGCTTTTGTATACCCATAACAACCGTCTACAGATATTTTTTTTGTATAAAAAAAGCTTACTAACAATGTGGGTTGCACATTACTAGTAGGTAGTCTTGTTAACCCCTCCAACTAAGCTAAAATATACTTGTGTCTGGAGTGGGTTCACGTCAATAATAGGTACAATGGGTAGGGATCGAACTCACGACCTCTGCATCGCCAGTCCAATGTCTTAGCCATTGGGCTATTGCCACCTTAAAATGTTTTAACTGCATTGATCTTTTCATTGGAGTGTCATCTGTGGCATTGATTGATGACACACTCCAGTACGAGCTGGCACGCCAAAAGTATATGCATGGGCGTAACCAGGGCATTTTTTCAATTTTGTCTCGGGTAGTCTTAAAAAAATTCTAGCTCGCTTCGATTCCTTTCGGTCACCGTTACAATTTACGCCTATAAACGTATATAACGTATAAAGTATAGAATAACATTTTAAATATAATGTGGAGTCAATTGCCGACCAATTTTTCTATGATTAGGATTTTCATTATACAGGGTGTCTCATTCAAATCGGTCAGTACGGGGAAGTCTGAAACTATAAGATATACGAAGATCTGTTCTGAGGAACCATGTCATCGATTTTAATAACAAGAAAATCTGCATTCATACATTTTAAAAAACCTCTGTACTCCGTTCGGGAATCGAACCCGGTTATTTTGAAAAAGAAAAACCTACACTATTTCTATTTAGATATCGATTGTGTAGGTCTTAAGCAGTAAATGTCTGTATGAAACATGATGTCTAAAATGAATAAAATGCATTGTTTCCACATACTTTAATGTATTTTAGTAGGTGCTCGAAGTGACCACCGCCTATTTCAATACAATATTCAACACGTTTAGGTAACGATCTTACAATTGCGTTTTGTATCTTCATGTGGTGAATTTGCGTTAAAATTGTCTCTATGGCTACTTTTAGGTCTACAACGGTGTCATAGCTTGTTTTGTTGCACTTCATCCTTAACGTAACCCCACAAGAAATAGTCCAGAGGCGGTATTGAAATAGGTCACTTCGAGCACCTACTAAAATAAATTAAAGTATGTGAAAACAATGCATTTTATTCATTTTAGACATCATGTTTCATACAGACATTTACTGCTTAAGACCTACACAATCGATCGGGACCGTCGTCGCCTAGGGCTACAAGTCCGTAGAGCCGATTTTCTTTAAAAATATCTAAGGTGAGTGTTATAAATTTTCGAGCTCGCTTCGCTCGCTCAGATTTTTCTGGGTAACCTTTGCAAAATCCATCCCCAAAATAATTTTAAAGGCCTAAGCAGATTAAAAAGCTGTGATTAGAAGTTCTGGGCAATCGAATCGTCAACCAGAGCGCCAAATCCGCATCCTTCCCCAAACTTGCTCTAGTTGTCTGCTAATGTCTCCAAAATTATTGAATGTCATTTTTTTCTTAATGTGAAGTAAAATCAGTAAAAAAATTGATCGATAATCTATAATATCAAGAAGTGCCTTAACAGACTGCGCCTCCGGCGACTCTCCGATGAAGTGCTAAAAAATCGAGCTCGATTCGCTAGCTCAGATTCTTTTACGTTGTCTTTACATAATTGAGACACTTCCAGCTTTACTTGGGTTTACTTTAGTTACGACATTTATATCACGTTGATGGGTAACAAATAACGATGCGAAGTACAGAGATTAACCTCTCACCCCCACCCAATCTTACTACTTCCTACTATACTAATATTATAGACGTGAAAGTTTGTTTGAATAGATGAATGTTTGTTACTCTTTCACGTATAAACTACTGAACGGATTTGGATAAAATTTAGTACACAGATAGTTTATAACCTAGATTAACACAGGATAGTTTTTTTTCCCAATAATAATGTCCCGTGGGATATTAATCGAGTTGTAGCGGGCGAAGCCGCTGGCAACAGCTAGTACATAATAATGTAGATGCATTCGTGTAGGTACTGCATGTGTGTGATGTATCAAGAATAAACAAACTGTTAATAGGTTCTAGTAAAAAAAAATGTGTTGCCTTTTTTTTGTTATAAAAGAACGTTATTTTTCTGATTTTAACAGGAATCTGCAAAAATAGCACAGCAGTGGGGCTTTCTCGAGTAGGAGCTACTGACCAGCAGATTGCAGTAATGTCGCTCGACGCGATGCAAAGCTTTGACCTCGGCGCGCCGCTCCATAGCCTCGTCATTCCCGCTCCCAATTTACATCCGTTGGAACTAGACTATCTTGCACAATTTAAATCAGTCAGTTGATTTGACTATATTGATGTTATACAGTTTGTTGTAATATTGTTTTTATTTTATGAATAAAAAGTTATATTGAGTTTAATTAATATATTTTTATTATTTACAATTATAATAATAATTAAAAATCATGATATTAACAGAATTTGATACGACCATGAGAAACCACATTCAAACCCATTTTGGTCCACAAAGCTACCACAAAATACATACTACAACAAAATTATTCTCAATTATAAATGTTAAAAGGTACATTAATTATTATTTGGTCTAAGTTTCACAATTATAAATAATGAAAACTATTATTATAATAATATACAAATAACGGAATGTAGATATACCAACATTTTAATAAAATAGTACACCTATTATTGGTATACATCAAACATCTCTAGATAAAACTGGAAACTGGTGGGTCAAATGATTGTAATTATTAATTAGAATCTTATAATATGGAATTTTACATAACACTAGCACATTTCTTAAAGTAATTATACAGTCTTTAGACTTAGTTGTAAAGGGTACATACATGATTTTAATAATATATTAAACAACTTCACATAACTCGTGCTTTCTATTTATCATGTGAGATTATAAAACAGGAAACTATATAAATAGACATTGAGTTAGAGTATTTAAATTTTAAACAGCTGATACTTGTTGATCGTCGTCGTCATCGTCAGGCGTATCGTGATAATAATCATAAGGGCGCGTAACTCCCTCGTGAGAATGCGCTCGACTGAGCCGTTCGAGCCGCGCCACCTGGGCGGCTAGAGTGTAGGGCGCCTGTGGCATGCGCGGTGGCGGCACCGGCCGTGCGCAACTCGCTGCCGTGCAGGAGCCATGCCCACTGTCACTAGACGTAGCTGACCCGGTCTTTCGAAGTGGCAAGTTTACTAAAGAAGTAACACTACTACTCTCTGCCGATAGGTCGACTGGAAGAGGCGTAGGCGTATCAGAGTGGGATCTTTCATGTGCTGTTCGAGGACAACAAATACCAGGACCAGGTCCATCGCGACGATGCGAACAAGGTGACGGTCCCGGTGGAGGCGGCCGCGGTTGATGTGGCCTCGTTTTAGCTGGTTCTGATAAAGCCAGCAGTTTTCTCACAGCTTGAGGAGATGCAGTACCAAACTTATTGCCTGCAAAGCTCTTTTTACTTTCACTGGCAGATGAAGCACTGCTTGTTGTAGATAAAGATGGTGAAGGGTGTCGTCTCCGTGGGATGGCAGGAGCTGGGCCAGCTCCTTCACATTCCAGAGATAAACTGTGAAGACGCTCTTCATCAGTTTCCACGTGCATGCGATTTAAATATGCCTTTACACGTCGAACCATTTGAGCTTCCTCAAACATTTTTTTAGGGTTTGGTACATTTGAAGACTTTTTCCTTCTTTTTACTGTCACTTGACCTTGCTGTACTCCTCCAGTAGTAAGTTGGTTCAAGGCAACCATAGCATTCGAAGGTGGCTGCTTACCTAGCTCCAGTAAGGTAAGGAGATCATAAGGGGCACTGCACATATTTGTAAGTGTGCGAACTTCTTTAGCAATCATTCGCAGTTTTTCAAAATTTACCATGCCTTCTACCTTTGTGTCATTGCCCAAATGTATAAACGTAAGATCCTTTTTGACCACTGGATAAAATGGTATAACTGGCGATCTGCCTTGCTCAGTAGTAACAAGCTGTCTATACTTTGACATGTTCCTTGAAGGATCCATTAACATTTGCAAATCAGTGAACAGTTTTAAATACTTTGTTGGTAGTTTCTCCCAAGTCATTCTTAATCTTGACACTGCACCATGTCCCAATCCTGATATTATAGCAAACATGGAGTTAAAGTTTTTACACTCTTTACAATGGCGTGCAACTTTAATAAACTGTTTGACAATTTTTTGTCGGCGTGCAAGAGTCTGTTCATTAACAACTTCTGTGACAACCCAAAACATTTCCTTGTTAACGAGTTCAGCAAATTGTGACAACATTGGTGTGCCATACCTACTTTTCAGTTCAAATAGATCATCAACATACTCAGTACTTTCAATTTGTCGAAAGATACAAAAATCTTGTAAAGTTAGTTGCACAGCAACCTCAACTGCATTTAATTGTAGAAAATGTACCACACTCTCTCTCAAAAGTTCTGGCGCCATTTCATCAGGTACTAAATTCTCAGTAATTCCATTCGTTTTTAGGTAATACCTAGAGCTGAGCCCAATCCTTTCTGCAAGATTTTGCAACTGGTCAGGTAAGCGATGCTGTTTTATGATGCCACCCTGAGCAACGGAGACTTCACACAGTGAAAAGTTAGAGCTGGGATCAGTGATACCGAATTCCTGCAAAGTCAGCATTACAACTTCTCTTGCTGTGGTCTCTTTGTGTACCAACAGGTATTTGCAAGTTTGATCAGATTTGTACACTTTGAGTACATGTTCAGGATAATCAGAGGATTGATACTCATCATAACATATAGATATTAAATCAGGATTACTATGTGAGTTATAAAAGGAGGTACTGGCATTTGCTTTGTTTAAGGATTCTGAGTTGGAAAGAATACTGTCATCAGTAGGTAAACCATCAGTAATTGTATTTTTAGGAAGAAGATTCATTTTCATTAAAGCTTTCTGTAGTTTTCTTTTAGGTCCTAATGTCATGAAGCCTTTCTGGGGTTCTTTCTTGATGCTCAACTGCTGTGGTTTCTTGGTGGGAGATTGAAATACTGGGGTTAATGTTATAGGATCATCGTTGAGTAGTTCTGCAGTTGATAGCCTGGCTCTGGGATCAGTGTGCCAGTGAACTCTATTGGAGCAGCCTCTCTGCCTTGGAGAATTTTCTGGCATTAACAACATTTGTTTAAAATCTAATAAGTTACTCTTTACTGTGATGCTTAAATGTGTTGATCCTGTGATTATTTCCATTGCTTTTGCATGACTTACATGCTGAAAAGATTGACCATTTACTTCTAAAACTTGGTCTCCTCTTTTTAATCCAACATCCTCAGCCTTAGAATGCTTTTCTACTTTAAATATAAATATTCCATAACCTCTTTCATATCCACCTAAGATTGTGAAGTTCAAAGGTTCATCTCTTGTAGGACGAGATAAAGTAACACTTCGTGTTCTAGCTTTTGCAGAACAAGCTATATTTAGCAGCCTCAATTGACTTTCCATTTTTTCACGTTCTAAAGCCATTTCAAAATTTTCAAGAAATTCCATCATAGTTGAATCAGTTTCAAAGTCAGTAAAATGATTGTTGACCCAAAGCAGCACCACACGCGTAACCTTGTCTCTCACAGATGGTTCAGAGAACCAAGCTAATAGTTGTTTTGCTACAACTAAAGGGCTTTCAATGAAAGTTCTGTGTGTCAGCAGAAAATCTTCAACATACGTAGAATCACGTGAGTTATCCTCAATGAGCTGTAACATTAATTGTTCTGGAGTTCCACGGATAACAACATGGCCTTGTTGTCGCCCTGACTCTCCAGCCACTCCTCTGTACTCTGTAACCAATACTACAACCCCATTCTCATTTTCATGTCTTCTTATATTTTCTTCACCTTGGTGTAGTATTCGATAATAGTCAGTCTGTGTAATACAAACAAACTGACAGTCGTCACATTTAGTTGTCATCACACCCTTATGATATAATTTTTCAAGTGTAGCTTCAGCCATCCCAAAACTGTCACCAACATTCAGGTGCTCCACATCACCATTTTGGTGCTCAATACTAACATGTCCATTGATGAGGACTGACCAGGAGTCATGTTCTTCTCCATCATTCATGACTACTGTCCCAGCTTTCTCAACCACTGCAAACACCATGACGGCACATAGAGCTCGACGCACTGTCAGTGTCATGTTTGTGAATGCTTTCAAATGTTGAGTGAATTCCAACAGTATTTCTATATCCTCATCAGTTCTTTCACTTGGATCTTTTTCAAGACATTCTCGAACAGCATCACGAACTGTCAGGCTGTCCATACTTTCTTCTAAATCTTCCTCCTCATCAGAGTCCACAATGGACTCGAGGAGACCTGAAAGGTCCACCTCCATATCCATGTCGAGAGAGCTATGTACTGAGGTCATTGTGTCACTACCACTGTATGCAGAACTAGTGTCACTGGCGTTGGAGCACTTCAGCGTGTGGGGGTACAGCTCCGGACTGTGACGGCCTCCACGCCCACCTCTCAACATCGTGAAGTTTCTGACCTGTCCGAGCGACCAGCTTCTGAAAAAATATGTAAAGAAAACGTTAAGAAAAATCGATACCTCTTCCATTCGTCAAATAGTAGTTTATTTATTTTGAAAGTTAAACATAACAAGCTTGACCTACGTAAATGCTAAAGTTGAAATCATTTTCTGTATTAAATAATGAACTAATGGCCATTCATTACATTCAAGCAAGAACCAACAAAATGCGGGAGACTTTCTTTAGATGTGACTATAAATTTTATTGTAAGCAAGATTGGGAGGCGCAATTGAAATCTTAATTGTTACGTCATGTATTGTTATTAATGTCCATCGCAAACAATATAAGTTAGTATGAAAACCAAATTTGAATTACAAACCTTTACAATTTCTATTTATTTTGCATTCATGGCGGAACTGTCAGCGCTTCCATGTTGCTTTCTAAATTAATTACCCTTTTCCAACAACCCACTGTATCTTAATATTCTTATCGTTCACAATTCACTCAATTTTAAAATGTATTTAAAACATTAACCAACACTCGATAATTATAAAATAATTCGATAATAAAGGCATTATCCGAGGAAAATCATTAGAAAGCTACTTTCCTCCAAAGCTGAATAATATACCATAGACAATATAGAAGATTACTGGAACGTTAGCGTAGAGTAGAGCTATAAATAAAGTGTCGAGAGCTAAAGAATAAAAAAATAAAGCATGTAACATCTAAACACTGCGCTCATTTCGTAATAACTAAGAATACTCTTTTGAGTTTAACAGTTTTTTCAATTTTAATAAAAACTACTAACGTGCTAGGACTGACAAAAATGCCACCAGAAAGAAACTATCTGTTAGGGACGGACTAAAAAGTAGACCTTAAAGGCTTATAACATTTTAGTAATTAAATACTCTTAACAGTCCAACACTAGACGTAAGATTTAGTTTGCGAAAAAAGCCGAGTAAACAATACTAACCTTAATATATTTAGCGTTAGAAGTGTTACAGTCTATTGTTATAGTCCATTCAACAGACAGAGTTTCTTTAGAGTTCATTGATGAAATAATAATCTTGTTTTTTTTAACATTAAAAATCATCATCAAAAATATCAGGCATTGTTATTCTATTTGTTACTGTATTTCTTCCTTGAGTGAGAATAACTACTCACTCTATTGTCTATTACTTTTTTTCAATATTTTGTTATCTGTACCTTCGCTCCGTTTTACAACCGGAACACGTATAAACATTTTCATAGCTTTTTATTTTTTTAAACAAAAGTTTTGCATATTCTGCTTATATTACAGTTGTTTATGACGTATTTTACTACAGAATTTAATTAAGTTTTATTTGTTGTGACGTGTACTCACGAATACAGAAAAAGTATCTGGACTGATTAACTGAACATTTTCTATCTCCATCTATTTTCAGAAATAGGTACTTTTGTATGAGTGTAGCGTTTTCGCAGCAAACCAGTGATGTTAATCTTTTAGTTACAAATTTTGTAAATTGATCGCTTCTCGTTGTGAAAAAAGTCGCATATACGTTGGATGAGTCTTGTGAAAGTGCGACATCTTAAAATAATCTTGTGTATAGCGTTAAAATGCGCCCAGTTTTAGAGTCGAAACGGATGGTGAGCGATGGCGAGAATACGGTGATAGATTTTTGGTGTTAAGTTTTGCTCCGTGTCATCACCGCTATAGTTTCCGATTACGTCCAGGAAAGACGATAACCGTTTTGATTCGCTGTTTAACGCGTTATTACTAGCAAATCTTAAAAAATCTCTTGCGATTATTGTTAGAAAATATATTGTCATTGACTGACCGGCTGATATTACACGAGGCTTGTATGTATATGCGACTTCTGCCTTCTGCTATTCGTGACACGCCTCAGAAAATATATCTAAATTTGTGAATCGAATTATTCTTTTCTGTATTTGTGTCATTTTAGTGATATAGACGGTTTAAAATTACGTAACTGTTGTGGAATCTTGAAGTGTATAAAGAATGGCCTGAGTGTGACCACTCCATTACCGTCATGTGTGACGAAGAATTGTTTGTTTAGGCTCTAATATTGTGCATCCTACAGAAAGTGCGCGTTCGTCTCGTGGACTGGGCCAGATCATGACTCTGCTTGAAACAAAACAATTTTCGCATTGATCGCCGTCTACCTATCGTCATTTGGGACACTTTTATATTACCAAAATGTCTTCGGGAACTTTTGTGGACAGAATTGACCCTTTCGCCAAGCGGTCGCTGAAGAAAAAAACTAAGAAGTCTCAGGGCTCTTCTCGATACCGCAACACGCAAGATGTTGAGCTGCAGGCACTGCCCTTGCTCAAAGGTGGGTCCAATTTATTTTTTACTAAATTATACGTGAATCTTACTTTCTCGTTGTAATTTTACTGGGGATTTACATTAAATATTGCTATATACAGTAGTTTATTCTAATTCTGCCAGTTCATTGAACTTTTGCCTTGATTTTTGTTGAACTATGTAAATAGGTTAGGAATAAAATCTTGTTTACATATAGAAAGAATGTTGTCTTGGGATACTTAGGAAACATAAATAATAATGTTTTGATAAAAAATATACTGAATATAGTTTCTACTTTTGAAAGACTTGTGCAGTCATTAAATATTGTTAGACTACTGACTGTTCACCTGACTTGTACCACTTTATTATGTGTCGAAAATGTATATAATTCATGGTCAATTGTATAAAAATGTATGTGTTACTTGTAGAACTGAGCATGTATGAATATGATAATTCAATTAGCTTCTATTTATTTTGTCATTTGGATCTCATGTTTCTTAGTGTACTAAACAACACGCCTATTCCTAATTGATTGTGTGTTTATTGAATCTTTTGAGCTCAGTTTTGGTTTTTGTTCATTATTATTTATAAATCATAATTGTCAATTTGAGTAATATTCCATCTATTCAGCCATGTTCTCATATCTTATATCTCTTCAGCCCATATTAAATAAAAATATGTTGGTAATTTTTTACATTAAGAAAGTTTGGTGTAATTGCCACTTTTTGATTGATAACAATTTTATTGATCTTGTCCAAACTTATGTTTTCTGTTGCATGATGATTTAAGAAGGTCCCACATAATGTTATTCTGACACTAAACTCCACTATGGAGAGTAGTTTGAATTTTACTTCTCTAAAAGTCAATATTACAAAAGATATGAGATAAGAACATGGCTTTTGCCCTGCTATTGGATGAGCCCAGACATTCTATTTACATACATAGTATGTGTAGGTACATACTATTTTATCTAATTTACATTCAGACATGAATAGAATTGCCAGATCTTGGAACTATTTATAAAAACAGGTACTTATTTGATAGCCGATGATAAAAACTGTGGAATCTAGCTATGGTGTGGATTGAAAGAAATGATATAAGTATTCTTTTCTAATGAAAGCCTCCTGAAGTTAGTGTTTATCAGAAACTACATTACTGGCAAGCTTGTTTAAATTAATGATTTTATTAGATAAAGTATTTAAAAAAAGAAATGTCTCAATCAGACCAGCAGACAGTAGACTAAAAGCCCTACTTCACAGTACATTACATTGTTCATTATTTGTTATTTTTTATGTGAATTATATATTTTTTCATCTTATTATTACTTTTAAAGTAGAACATGCAATTTAAATCATATTATGTTTAAAAATACAAATATCTAGAGAATGTATTCTAATTAGAGTCTACTCGGGCATTAGCAGTGGGAAAACTATAGGATAAATATAAATTTTGTACTGTGCTCAGTTTATCCTTTTACTAACAAACTTATATATAACAAATGCTCATTGTAATGTTATTGTTTTCAGATGTTCCAAGCAGTGAGCAAGAGGAGCTGTTCATTCGTAAGCTGCGACAATGCTGTGTAGCATTTGATTTCATGGATCCAGTTGCCGATTTGAAGGGGAAGGAGATTAAGCGTGCCACCCTCAACGAGCTTGTAGAGTACATCACTGGAGGACGCGGAGTGCTTACTGAACCTGTTTATCCAGAGATTATTAAAATGGTAAGTCTAAGCCAATCACTCTTGGCCAAAAGAGTAAGAATATAATCTATGTAAATAAAAAACGGTATGTTCATACATAAGTCTCTTGCACCACCTAAAACACTTAAGATTAAATTTTTAACAGTATTTTTAGTTTAAAGCGCAATGTTAAGAAGCGATTTTCGAAAATGAACCTGTAGATGGCTAAGTGGGAAGAATTTGTTTAAATGATAACTTGACCCTACTAAGGGGGTTTACGTGTATGCAAGTATCATGAATCACGTGGTCCAATGATATTGGAACTCTGCATGCACTCGGTACATTAGCGAAAAGAGTAAATTACGCGTTCCAAAACCCATAGAGTAACTAGAGGCTCGAAGGAGAAAGTACAAGATCTGCACTGACCAAGTAGTGAAGTTTAATCAAATATAAAAAGAATTAAATGTGTAGACCATATAAAACCTGAATAGGGGTAACTTTACTCTAGTGGTAACATTTAGACTTATTAACGCTACGACGCGACGCGAAAGTGTTGTTACACAAAGATGCATTTGACTTAACTTACTACTACTAACTAACTTTTTACGGATGAAAGATTTTCTTTCGTACTTGTCAAATAGAAAAGGATTTAATATAGCTTATAAGACTGTAGTATAAGGGCCGAGTCACACCGGAAGGGCAGCGAAGCGTCGAGTAGTTTGTGTCATATAATTTTAAACGTTATCTCGATATCTATAAAACGTAGTACCGTTTGAGAAAATTTAAATAAGTCGCGCGGCCGCCCGCTGCGACGCGAGCTTTCCGACTACTCGTAAAAAGCCTGAAGCAAGACTACGTTTTATAGTACTGCTCGCCGCTTCGCTGCCATTCCGGTGTGACTGGGCCCTTATGTCACTGGCAAGTAGGCCACATTAGGCTACTTTATTATAAAACATACACACTCATCTTCTTCTTTTCGTGCGATTATTGACTAACCTAGTGTCAAGAGTTTTAATGCCACCCATCATGGGCTCTAACTTCGCATCACATGCCGTCGAAAAATATCTCTTGGGCATGCCGATTTCCTCACGATGTTTTCCTTCACCGTGTTTGAAGCAAGTGATAATTCTACAATAAGCACATGAATCTGAAAAGTCAGAGTGTGTGCCTTGGGTTCAAACTTAAGACCTACGACTTTGCAATCCGCTGTTCTCACCACTCAGCTATCACTGCTTACTGCTACATGAAATAGAAAGAAACCACAGAAGGCCTTCTGCTACCATATTTGTCCAGTTAAATTGATTATTCCTTAATATTCGAATGCATGCAGTTAGCTAAAATCATTTACTTACTTCCCCTATCTCCCTGTTAATACTGTAGACTGCGAGAGAATATGACTTATATCACAAGTCATCACAACTGGCTGGTTTTCAGCTTTTTTTTACGAAAATAACTATGATCCATCACAAATCTATTGTCACCTATCTCATCTCCAATTATGTACATAGGTACCAACCAATCATCGATAACCTATCACTAATCGCGAATACCCTATCACTACCTATAATCACATTCCACTGATGAACTATCACAAGTGGAATTAACGTAAATTCGTACTAATTGAACAAAAAGGGGTGAAATCAAATCAATATTTCTCTAAACCTTTATGATATAACTTTTTGTCAACTAGGAATTGCAATTAACTAGAGCGAGGATTTGTGTGAAAGATTTGGTGGTCCTAGCTCTAGCTAGAGAGTAGAGACGATGACGCCGCTAAGAGATAGACAGTGATAAATATACAGAATGATAATCCTTACGTGTGAGGATGATATCATTCTAATCTACTGCTGTGTATGGGACTCCATGCAATAAGAACGGGATAGTCTAGTCTATTTCATTACGGAATCTACTCATTATATCAAAATGAAAACTACCCTGGTTTTAAAACATAGCTATATGTAAAAGTTTTATGAAAATGTGGTCAAATTTGTAACATCGCCGCCGTCGCGAGATTACAAACTCAATACTTTTGACTTGTGTTTTGTTATTAACTTCGGGAATTCTGAAATTGTGAAATTATTACTGTTTTCTACTTTAATCATTTATATGACAATATGCTTCCATCTTATCATCCATTTCTAAATAGACATAACATTTAACAATTCCTACAGCCTCTAATCCGTAGAAATTTAGGAGCAGGTTTAATGGTTTTATGGTACACCCACAATTAGCCAGACATGTTAAAAGTCTCCCATCTTGACCGTCTGATTCATCGCTGAGTCGAAATGAAAGTTACAAAGACCAAAATTACACAGTTAATTCATTGTATGCAGGAGTCGATAGATAAGAAGGAAGAAGGAGTGTCGAATGTTCATCCCCTAAAACTACGAAATTACGTGAATGAAGATATATATAAATTATACCTTTTATAGGTTAATAAATTTGAAACATGGCACAAATTAATATGGTTTAATAATACCTATTTACATAGAGATGTAAAAAGGTATACAAAACTATCCTCCAATACAGATTATTGTGTTTAAGTTTTAATGGAACTTACCTTCTTGACGCGCTGTCCGATTAATTCAAAAGTTAGTATTCGTAATTATTACTACAAAAAATAAAAATGATAGTGTGATGAAAGAGGATCTGTGTGAGTTATTAAACTACAAATCATAATTATAATCTTTTTAGGTATTCTTATAAAGTTATCCCTTACCTTCTGGAGTCTGCTCTCAAAATGATGTTTTCTGCAAATCATATTTAACGAATCAGTCTTATTATGTACAAATATAACTTCAAGACCTATATTGATGTTTTAAATGTTTGTGGCGTAATTCCGTAACGCAATTTAATGAATTTTCAAGGACATTCCCAATCCATCTTTCATATTGAGCGAGAAAAATGTTCTGCTTAATAATACGCTTTAGTTGAGGGCGGTGAGGTTATGCATTGTGTGAGCAAATCGGTGACACATAAATATTGAGACCGTCGGTCATGAGAATAACAACGGGTGAGCTTCCCCAATTGGTAGAAAAAAGTGTGTCCGCGGCAGGTTATTTGGTGTGCCCCATCTTCTGATTATTTTATATCACGTAATATATACGAGTATATAAAACATTTGCGTGGTCTGATACGATTTGTAGGATGTACACCTCATACGACACACTACCATTCTTCTTGAGTTACAAGCATCTGCTAAAGACGGGTTAGTAGGTAAAGCCCGGGTCGTGCTTTCTGTGTTACCAGCAGAAGGATGCTGTACAAACAGTTTCGCCAGCTGAAGTCTGTGCGTGTTTCGAATCAAGGATAATGGTTATTATTGATGAATTTCCAGACGTTGGAAAACGTAATGTACGAAAACGTCACCATAGTCCAGTCCGACAGGGTTCTGCCTGGCTAGTATGTATGCATGTAATCGTCGAATCAGAATGGCTCATGCTGATCTTCGGCGCCCTCGGTCGGCGCGACCAGCGTTGTCAGCGACGACCAGGCAGCTCGGGCCGTTTTAGTGTCCCGCTTTAGACTCATGTACGGCAGCGCATAGCTGAGTCAGCGTGATTCAAAATCACTTTAAGAAAATAAATACATACCTATCAGCGCCAACGACAAGAAAGCCTTAGACTTGTGTGTGGTTATTGACATTCATTTTAACGTTCCGTTACAAGTGAGCTCCGAATTGAGACCAGTTCAACTAAGCCCAATGAATAATAAATATTGTGTATTTTGTCTCAGATATCGGCCAATTTATTCCGCACTCTACCGCCAAGTGAAAATCCGGATTTTGATCCTGAAGAAGATGATCCGACTTTGGAGGCCTCGTGGCCACATCTTCAACTAGTCTACGAATTCTTCCTGCGCTTCCTCGAGTCAACTGATTTTCAGCCTACTATTGGCAAGAAAGTCATTGACCAAAAATTTGTATTGCAGGTAACTATTTGTTTGAATATTACGTTCAGCATTTTAGCAGTTTATTGAGTATATTTTCATTTTGTGGGTTTTCTACCCACGAAGAGATAGAAAATACACCATAATGTTGCTTATTAATATTACACACATGGGTGTATGAAATTTTAAGACACACATATGTTTGTAAGCAAAGTTAATACCATAGACGTCTAAAATAGCAACGGTAGCTAACACAAAAGAGCTGATAACATTGAAACGGCTGAACCTATTTTGATGAATCATGTCTAAGAACCATCGCAAGAAACCCTGCTTTCAAATAAAAAAAACCGCATCTTAATCGGTTCTCCCGTTTGGGCGCTACGGTGCCACAGACAGACAGACAGACAGACAGACAGACAGACAGACAGACAGACAGACAGACAGACAGACACACACACATAGCGGTGAAACTTATAACACCCCTCTTTTTGCGTCGGGGGTTAAAAATACATTGCATCATGAATAAATAGTGAGCTTGTTATCCAATTTAACAAAATTACTGTTCTAAACCATAGTTTAGAACAGTATTTTTGTAGAAATGATCATTTCTAGAGTTTTTTTATAGTTGAAAATTCTGCCATTACCATAAATATTCTCGAAAAGTACATACTTTTGTGGCAACATCAACGGCAGTGTACAGTGACTCCTTCATAAAATACTTTGCATATGACTGGTCAAGCATAGACATTGATAAAACTACAGCTTCAGCGGGTAGGCTTAACGTCTGAGCGCGGTAGCAGTTTCCGCTGTGAGGCCTTAACTCATCACGAAAATCCGCTCATATCGGGAGCACCACCTAAATAAGTGAGGCGTTTACACTTACGCGCTGCCCGTTTTACCAGCCTACTTCCCTGTAGCCTGCTGTGTGAAAGTAAGCCGTATATAAATTCGGTAATGGAGTAACGGTAAATTTTTAACTCAAACGTCATGTCTAAAACCGTCTTGGTTCGTCTAAATGATTTTTGACGTTCAATACCAAATTGATCTCCCTCAATTATACGTAAATTATGTTTGTAAATGGCTTTAAGAATAAAATCTACGCGGATATGAACTAATCATAAAGTGCCGATCCATGTAGGCAAAAAAGTTTATAAATGGCTAGATATACTCGAGATAAACTTCTGATAACTGATAGGTGTCATCATCACACCGTTATGTATGTTTTCTCATTGTTACATTTTGTACACGTACGTAGTTCTGTGTAATATATTCCCATAGAATCCGGTTTCTTTCGCCTCAACTGCACGAATGTGACCTTCGTTCTATAAGTTCAGTCGTACTGGCGTCAACCAGGGCAGCTTCTAAATTCTGCAAATTATGAATGCAACATTTTGAACCACTGATAGTTGCCACAAATACTGTCGTGAGATCCTCCTGAAGTCTAGGTATTGCTTCTTGTATAGTTATACAAGAAGAGACCGTTTTCATTAAGACGCAAAGTAAATTACTTATATTACGAAACGAGGCTAAAAGCGTTTTAAAATTGAGATAATGATGGTTTTAAATTAAAATAAAAGACGAGCATATTATACATATTTTATTGCAGCTTTTAGATTTGTTCGATTCCGAAGACCCGCGTGAGCGCGACTTCTTAAAAACGGTGCTGCATCGCATCTACGGCAAGTTCTTGGGTTTGCGAGCCTTCATTCGAAAGCAGATAAACAATATATTCCTACGATTTGTTTATGAAACGGAACATTTTAATGGTGTTGGCGAGCTTTTGGAAATTTTGGGAAGGTCAGTAGACATAGTCATGATTATGGTATAACTTATTAAAATGTCGTTGTAGATTTCACTATGACTTATAACTACGCTGTACTGAGAGATTCAAAATGTTATTTATGTCATTTCAGTATAATCAATGGATTTGCCCTTCCACTGAAGAGCGAGCACAAACAATTCCTGGTGAAGGTGCTGCTGCCACTGCACAAGGTGAAGTGCCTGTCTCTGTACCATGCACAGCTCGCCTACTGCGTGGTGCAATTTCTTGAGAAGGATGCCACACTTACGGAGCATGTTGTGCGTGGCCTTCTCAAGTTTTGGCCCAAAACATGTTCGCAAAAAGAGGTAATTATCGACTCAAATTAAGTATACAAACGCACCTTTATTATTCATAGGAACAATGGGTATAATTATTTTATTTTAATCAGTTGTTAGTTTTATGCAGACTGAGAGACTTGTATTCTTTACTTTCCAGGTGATGTTTTTGGGCGAAATTGAGGAGATATTGGATGTAATTGAGCCTGCTCAATTCGTCAAAATACAGGAACCGTTGTTCAGACAAATAGCTAAATGTGTTTCCAGTCCACATTTTCAGGCAAGTCCATTTACGTATTTCTAAGACTCGATAGTTTAAAGACGATCATGGCTCACATTCTAGATTATGTAGATATGACATAGATTACTAAAGCATTTTAAATAAATTGAACATATTTGATAATATAAAATATAATAATATATTTTCGCTAGTTGGGCGAAGTTTGAATATTTTCTTAGAAATTCGGCTAAAAGAGTATAGGTGAATTAAATATGAAGTATCCAATAATCCTACACATCAAATAAAATAGTAGTGGAGGGTGAAGGACCTTGCAGTCGGCACTCCTTTGTATGTATAAATGAACACAAAAGCCATACAAATTACTTTCTAGAAAACCTGCTAAATAGCAAAACACATTTTATTAATGATGAAAACTAGAACTTATCCAGAAGAGATAAATAAAATCCGTAAGGTGCTTAACTAAGCTATTTTTTAAATAAGTATTTGACTTGACACATGATAATAATGTCTTGTGAGTGCAGATTCCTTAGAAGAAAATAACATCGATTGTTTCGATATGATTTGTTGTGTGGTTGGTTCACTTATATTAGAACTCGACTCCAGCCGCGCCAGCCGATCAAGTGACGACAGCGGCAGGCAAAACGACAGCTGCATAATATTCAAACTTGTGCATAACTTTGATGACGTTAGAAAGGCCATTAGATAAAATTATTAGTTAAAAAAATAATATCAAAAAAGCTACCAGCAAAAGATTCTCGATTGTTCGAAATGTTTCAACTTGGGTTGAAACATTTTTAATCCACTAGGTAGTGGTCTCCAAGTACCTACTTAGTGTTTAAATTAAATTAAATATTCAGGAATAAGCTATATTATATGCTTTTCTATAGTTCGCAGACTAACTAACTATCTGTCCTTTAGACACATTTACGTATCTGTAATTGAATAACGATTAGTACAGTGGTTTTTGTCTTTCAAATGTAACTACATGGTTACCTTTACGTAAAATACATATTAAGTATGGATGCTATGTTAGACCCGTCTAACCCCCGTGTGCTTCACAAGTCTCAGTCAAGATTAGACGCGTGACCGAAAGTCAGTCAGGAGGGAAATGTTTACATGTCCCCAAACCAAAACCATGTCCGCAAAGTAAGCGAATACGAATATTTTGTATCCACTGCTTCCCCTTTTTACTTCTTGAGATAAGAAACTATGGGTAAGCCGTAACCCGAAAGTCTGACAATGAGGTTGTCCAAAGCGTAATCGACATTGTGTAACCCAGTGACTGAGTTGTCAATAGGCAGTTACTCTTGTAAAATGCTGATTCAGCTGCATCCGGACCCCGACATGTTTGGTAAAATATTAGGCTGATGGTGTCAAAAGAAGAAGTGTGAGTAATTATTAATACGCCTAGAGCACCGGACATAAGACGAGCGAGAGTCATTTAAAACGGCATAAAGTTGTGACAATCTAAGAAGTACTATTTGACGCTTCTCTCTTTTTGTGTCGCTATAACTTCGTATATACAGACGCCAGCACACCAAGTTACCCCAATGTGTCAAATTTCCTTGATCGTTTTCAGCTTTATGTCAGCCAGAATAAGGTTCATATTCAATTTGGAAAATTTGACACATTGGGGGTAACTTGATGTGCTGGCGTCTGTACGTCTACGTCAAAAAATGAAAATCAAATTCATAATTTATTATTATAACGACGGGTATCATTAGTAAGAGTTAAGTTTAACTTTAAATTGAGAAAATGAACTCAAAAACACGAATTCCTGTTTGATTAATATGCCTAATAGAACGTTATTGCAAAGTTATGTTGTTGCGTCGGTCACCGTAGTGTTGTGACATCCAAAGGCCATTTTATAACCGAATTAAATAAATTTTCTTTAAAATCATTAGTTTTACGATTACCACATTTAAAAATGAGATAAATGTGCACCATTAAAATTGTATTATATTATCAACATTACAAACTCGAGCGTACAATAAATGATATTCCTCAAAAAACAGTTTTAAGCAATCTAAATACAAAAGTCGATTTCGATCTCCTGAATATTTTAAATTGGTATGTCTCAAGAATTGGATTGTTTATCAACCAATTTTTTTCTTCTCACTACACAAAGTATTTTGAAGCAGCGGGTGGCCAAGTGGTTGCGGCCCCGACTTACGAAGAGTAAGTCGTGGGTTCGAATCCAAGTAGGCGCATTACTTTGTGTAATTTATTTCATCACCACTGCTCTCAAAAACGGTGAAGGAAAACATCGTGAGGAAACCGGCATGTCCTAGAACCAAAAATTTCAAGACATGTGTGATCTACCAATTCGCACTGGGCCCGCGTGGTAGATTATGGCTCATACGCTTTGACGTGGAGTTGCGGATACCAGCACGATATCTTTTTTTTAAGCTGTCAAATAGTACTTCTTAGATTGCCACAACTTTAATGAAAAGCGTTTTTGCCGAAGAACCCATTTGAACTTCATAGAACCATGTTATCAGTAAATTGTTACTATAGTGAACCTTTGAAAACTGTTTCATATTATACTCTGGGAACAATTGCAAAAACACAAACATATTTTAATAGGTTATGATGAAACATGGTGCAGCCATATTGTAATAAAGTTCAAATAAAACTTCTCTTCCAGGTGGCTGAAAGAGCACTCTATTTTTGGAACAACGAATATATTATGTCGCTGATGGAAGAAAACAATCACGTGATAATGCCTATAATGTTCCCTGCGCTGTACCGGATCAGTAAGGAGCACTGGAATCAGACCATAGTGGCGCTCGTCTATAACGTGCTCAAGACTTTCATGGAGATGAATTCCAAGCTCTTTGATGAGCTTACTGCTAGCTATAAAGCGGAACGGCAGAAGTGAGTGCATCATTATTTATTGTTAACTGCTTATATACATATATTCGTTTTTGGATAGTACATAGTGTGTCTAAAGTCCATTCATACACCCATTGAATTAGAAAAGCTATGGAAACGTAATTCTCATACAAATAACGCTTCAATTTTGGTTCCATTTACGCAAACAACTGACACACTATAATAGACGAAGCTAGTGCGCGATTGGGTGCATCAAGGTCACTGGGCGGAGTCAAGATGACAGCGAGCCGAGCGTGGATGGTGTTATGCAGTAGATACTTAGCTAAATTTAATTATTTGTGTATATTTAACAATGACTTTTTTAATGAATTCCGACAGAATATAAATGTAAATTATCTATATACAATACATACATACAAATTATATTGATACTTCTATACTATTGTTTCTTTTTAATCAATACTCAATATATTTATTGCATTCCACAATGTGAACTTAGGTGGTAGGTACGTAAGGATATAATAATAATATGCATCATTGTGGGCCCTGTCGGGCATAACAATATAAAAATTAGGAGAATTACGAGGAGGGCTATTATAAATATTTAAAAATTTTATATTAATCTCTACTACTATTTTAATTGACATTATTAAAGTGTTTGTGGAGTGTATTTTCAGCTTAGAGCTTGGTATGTTTAGTCTATTTTTGTGTCGTAGTGTGTAGTGAGTCTGTATGTGTTCGCGTGTAGTAAACAGTTTTTGATTGTTTCTGACAAATTTGCACAATTCCAATATATATGTCGCGGCAAGCGATATTCTTGAATAATAAGTTGTGAAGTTGATTAACTTAGTACAGAGTCTATGGTGACCAGCGTGACGTTACTTGTCATTTGAAAATGGCGCGAATGTGTTTTCGGTAATGTCACGTGGACAGAGTCGTGCTCGTGCGTGGGAGCTGGGCGGAGCTCAGGTTGATTTGAGGCACCGACGAAGACACACATCCAGTACGAAACTGTCAGTTACCTAGATTTGAGTTGTTTTGTGATTAAGATTGTTAAGTGAGGTTATTACTGCAATGAAGATTGCTATTCTACGTTATGAACTCTGTACCACGAAACCCCCATCGGTGTCAGCTCATCGCTCAGCCATCGCTGGCGGCGACATATATATACAAGGAAGTGTTAAAATTTTATGTTCTTGGAAATGGGGTATGCAGGTCTTCTTTGTAGTGTGAAGTGTTGGTGCATCTGTGCTATTTCCCCATAATATTACGCCATAGTTTAACCATGCGTATGCATAGGCATAATACGTAACCAGAGCAGCGGGGAGATTTGTTGTTTTTTTATTTCACTAATTAATATTACTATTTATTTAGCAAATCAACACGTCTTTTACATTTAAAAAAATATAGTCTATGTACCTAAATATTACTAGGCACATGTATATGTTATCACCTGGATAGGCTGGATAAGACCGTAGGACACCTTCTATCCCAAAATTCCTTAATCAGGTATTGGTACGAGTAATTAGGTATAAATGCAAGATATATCAAAATTGGATTAGAAGTTTTCAAGATATCACTTTAAAGCGGTCGATGAAGAGAAATAAAATTTGGATAAAGCAAAAATATATTTATTGACAAATTAAAAATTTTAACAATAATAATTATTATTATTATGTGCCTGTTGTGTCCCATTACAGGGCAAAGGCTTCCCTTCCGTCCTTCCACTCATCGCGGTTTGTTGCAATGTTAGTTTAAACGAGTGTTAACAATAAGTGAAAGTGAAAATCATTTATTTCAATTTAATTTACAAAAAACAAGGTAGGTATTTTTGAAATTTCTAACAGTAATTAGTAAGAAAGGTGAAGCTCAACGGACAACAGCCCATTCTAAATAGTCGCTTCTTATGGTTACTCTTTTTCAATAATAAATAGGTATATTTTGGTACAAACTTCATTCTAAAAATGACTTATAGTGACTTGAGAACCGTGTCACTACAATAAAAAAATACCTTCCTCGAAATTAATTAACTTGCTTATGTTTGTGAGCCTTAATATTCACGGAAATATTATTTGTTGATACTCCGTCTTGTCCTTCTTCTGGTTAAAATTGATACGTTAAAATTTTATTTAAACATTTAATGATAAGCTGGTAAGTGTACTGGAATTACACGCCTTACCATAGACTTGAACTTTAATACAATGTTAAATCTACTACTACTTTACTTCGTAAACTATTTTCTGATCTAAACAGAAGTTAATGACCATAATTTATTACCATTATTCTGTCTGCGGACGCAACCGTTCCTTCTTCTATGAACCATCTAAAAAGACCAAAAATAAGGTTAATGACGACACAAAAAATAATAATAATTAAAATTAAACCTTTGATATGAAAATTATTTACCGTGCAAATAGGTACTGCAGATTTATTCAACAAGCGATTACCCTTACTCGATAGATACATGTCTTGAGCATCAAAATGTATGGAACACACCTTACTGAATCTATTTGGTGCCCAATCTTCCTGTCTTCTTTCTAAACGAACAGCTTTTATCCACAACAGTCGCTTTAGTTCATTTTTAGGAAAACTGAAAATATTACAACGTCAATTAATCGGTAATTACTGTTTATATAATGTTCGTGTATTCAAAATAACCCACAAGCTTATGTTTGTCAAAAAATAAAATTTACTTATTTACAAAAACAAAAATCCAAAAAGAATAATTAATTGGGCTGGTTACGAGCACTTATTGCATAACACCGGCCACAATGAATTACTCGTTAGTGTTTTAATCACATTTGTATTTATTAGTATACATAATATTTAATTGCTATACTCTAACCGCTTAATAACTCGCCAATAAGGGAAAATCCAGACACAATTTAGAATTGCCTATTTTTAGGCTGACTAAATAAACCTATTTTTTGGTTATAGTGTCAATGTCATTCAAATATTTGTTAGAACTGGTAAAACAGTAAATAAAAGGATTTCTTTTTACTCACCAATGAAACTTATTCCAGTATCACTTTTCCGCCTTTCTTTGCATTTTTTGCACCACTTTACTACCCAAGAAGTAATTTTTTTATAATTCCACCAATGTTTTTATCCAAATAATGAAACGTCAAACGCTTTGATCAACGCGACCTTCCGTCACTGAGTGCGCAGTAGACTAGTTCTCAAAAAAGACGTACTTTTAAAGCCCCGCCTACTTAGACGTACTATTCGTGGTGCCACTTTTTGAGTGCAATGCTGTTTCCATAGCTTTTCTAATTCAATGCATACACCCCATAAATTTGTCTATGTCGTGTGATGTACTTTCATATATAATTTCTGTAAATCGGGACCATTGACAATGCAAAGCTTCGATCTACGTTTACTGGTACAAATCGGGTAAAACCAATTGGCAATGACAATCTCTTCAACTTTAACAATTGAATTGTAAAGATTCACATTGCATCATGGAGCAGACAAATTTCTGTAAAGGATTTTGGATTTTCGTGTAACAGAGCTGTGTATTTGCAGAGAGAAAAAGCGCGAGAAAGAGCGCGACGAGCTGTGGAAGCGGCTGAGCGAGCTGGAGATCAGCCACAAGCGGCAGCAGGCGGCCGCGGGCGGCGCGCCGGCACTCGCCAAGTGATGTCCCGAGACCACACCCTCCATCCACGACCTAGAATAATGCGATTGAATTTGTTTTCAGCTATGTATTGATATTTTCTATTCGATTACATTTTTGTTAATGACGTTATTAATTTTTAATACCTCTAACGGTCGGTCGTCCGGATACGCTGTCGTGCCGATGTCTCTGTGGATTCGGTTCGCTCGCCGTCGGGCCGCATCGCGCGTCCCGCCTTGCGGCTCGACTCATGTTCGGTGTGACTACAAATTACTAATAGTGCTAAATGTTAATATGTCCGCATCCCGATGCACTGTCATAATGATTATTACTATTTTATATACGTTTACATAGGTCTCTAGTTTACTTTAGGATTTTTTAATATTGTTAAATTGTTTAAATAAGTTAAAGTTGTATGTATTATTGATGCATGATCGATTGTAACGCATTTCGGATCACCGATAAATGTATTAATCGGGCACCCAGCTTTTGGCTGAATATGATTGTACAAAAATGAGTAATAAAAAATTAAAAATGTAATTTGTTTAGTGTACGCGGGACGTCGCGGCGCGGCCGTCGCGCGGCCTCGCCGTCTCGGCCCTCGCCGGTAGATCGTTGTATGAAATTTTCATTTAAATTAGATGCTCGATTCAATAATGTAATTTCGTCGTACTATCATTTTGTATAGTTACATAGTGTAAATAGGCATTTATTTATTATAAATTTATAGCAGTGTGGTTTCTATACATAGCTGCGGGAGAGGAACACTTTAATTGGGCAAAATCGGTCTGAGCGAACTGGAGACTATTCATGTATCATGCATACAGCTCGGTAAAACTAAAAAGTTCATTTGGATTATATTGGAGTAGAACAATGCTAAAAGTAGATATAATAATTTGTAAGGGAATAGTCATTAATTTGTATGATATTATTGTAGCAATTAATTTTTTCTATCATCACTTGTAGAGCGCCGCGGGCGCGGCCAGGCCCGTGGCCGCAAGCCGGACGCGTCCGCGCCTCTGTATATACCGATACGCGCCGCGACATAGCGCTACTGCGTGTGTATGTATGTACACTATGGAGATGTTTGTTATGTAAAATGTATTAACATTGCAAAAATTATATATGATCTTATATAAATTACTATTATAGAACACAGTATGGAAATAAAAAAGTTGACTCACATGAATTGAATTCTTTAAGTAAACATAATGTAAGCGTAGGCGCCCCGCGGCGGCTAGTAGTAAGCGCCGGCCTCGCTCGCTCGTCTCACCTACTGTCCTCCAGAGATAACGTTCCCCTAGTGATTACTCAGTTGCGTAAACTACATTGGAAATACACAACAAATTTTCACATTACTCGGTTTTTCATTTCAAAACGAGGCCCGATTAGACGATCAAACCATCAATTAAAGTTTAAATCAACCTGTGAAAATTAATGTTAGTTATTAACTGTCGGTATGTTGGACCTTGTGAATAAGCCATTGAACACGAGCGTACAATGAACCCTGTTGGATCGATACATCGCAACAAATCAAGTTCAAGTGGACACATCACTATGACTACCACAGGCCAAACATTAAAAGCTCAAGGTGATTGGGGCTGATACTTAACACTATTTCCTTCATTTCTCGTTCCACACTACTTGAAACATACTGAGCTGTTACGCAAGGAGTAGTTGAAAGTGCTAAGTGAAATAATTCGCTCATAAATTAACCTAGATAGTCTTAATTTGTTCCCTAAATGGTCTTATTTTTTTAATTTAAAAAAACATCAAACTTTTAAACAATGAGGCTAACTGGCTCTCGAGCATATTATAGGACGACGCCTCCAAAGATGCCCCCGGGGCTGGTGGACTTAGTAGAAGGATTAACAAGGGAAGTGCTGAAAAACAATCCGACCGATATTTATGGGTTCTGTGCTGGTCATGTGCAACAGCTGCTGGAAATAAGAGATGGCCCTCGTAAGTTTCATGTTTTTTTACTGCTATAACTATCCCTAAGTAATGGCTACTTCTAATAATGATTCTGAACATTTAAAAAAAAAAGTATTCGTTATTTTTGGGTTGTGTAGAAGATTGAAGCCTAATTAGACCTTAAATCTGTGTCGTAGTTAGTAAGTGGTACCTATAAATCAATATGATAGATCATCATCATCAATATCCACAGCCTGACTTCACCTATACATGATACATACATACATAGGATACATAAACTCACGCCTTTTTCCCATGCGGGTAGGCAGAAACTACAGAGCTCCATATGCTACGATTCTTATATACATACTTCTTTTGCTTTTGCTTCGTTTACATTCATACATGTTGTCATACACGCACGCCGGTTGCGAGTAGGTACTACGCACCTGACCTTTCTGAAGAACCTCACCAGTTAGGTCTACGTATGTCCTTCTAGGGCGTCCCCTCCCGGCGTTTCCACTTACATCTGCCTTGTAAATACCTACATGATACAGATATAGTAATAATTATGCCAACAATAAAAGGGTTTTTGAATGGAACACTGTCTCTTAACAAGTTTCGAGTAAATACTAATTTACCTTTCAACTAAACCCTCGGTCCATCGCCATTTTTATTAAATAATTATTTTGATGTGCAGCAAGTAATTCACTTAATTAAACTATGAACTTATTAGCTTCTTCGCGTTTTCATCGATTCAACATATGTCCGCTTGAACCGTCAAAGACGGCACGAGGGCTGATGCTTTTCGGAAAAATGCTGCCAAGCGGTTGAGCCATCGCAAAGTTGCAACCAACTGCTAGACTTATCGACTCATTTACTGCAACTCAAGTGCCTAGTTCATGATGACTTTAACACCCACTTTATTGCTATTTTAACAGTATCATTAGTATATTATAGTGAATTAACATACTTCATAACTTTACAGTACAAAAGAAAACATTGACATTGGAAGAAAAAATTGCTAAAGCCCAAAAAAAGGTAAAGCAGCGGGCAGAACAGCGAAGACAGCAATATAATAACAACTTACTCAATCAACAGAGCGGCAAAAGTCCTAAAATAAAGGCTTCACCAATAATAAAAGATGGTTCACCACCAATTCTTTCGCAAGTACCTATAGCAGTTCACGTTCTTGAGAAGCCTACTCAGATCGAACAAGATTTGGATAATTCCCCAGAACCTGAATTATCACATGAGCCAAGGGAAGATGCACAATTCCATGAAATTAAGGATTTGGCAGTAAAAGATGACTCTTTAGAAAAAGGTAAATTTGAACACACGGAGAACGAGTCAAGAGGTAATACTATTTTAGCGGAATCATTTAATAAAAAAGATGATCCTATTTTTACCAAAGACTCCACTTTAAACGAACTAGCAGAAATTATGACTCCTACTAAAGTAGAACTAGTAGATAATGCTCTTGAAACTAAGGTAGATGGCCAAGTAACCCGTGCTGAAGAGCAATGTTTTAAGGAAGATCAAGAATTTCCAGTAAATGCTAGTACTTTGCACGAACATGATGAAGTCATTCCTGATTCTGAACAACATTTATTAAGTTCAATTGACACAAAGCAAGAATGCGAATTAGTTGATACTGGTGAAAAAACTACTACTATTTTGTCCGAGTTTGAAAAGCCGGTTGAATTAGATGACGAAAACACATCAGTTACACAAGCAGTGAATCTAATTTCTACCGACATTGAAAGCCGAAGTAATAATGTTACTAAAGAAGAAACCCAACATTCAAATGATACTGAAAGCATTCAACATTTTAGCGATTCTGATATTACGAACCAGTCAAATATTATTGACAACGTCGAACTGACGACTAACAGTGATGATACTGTAGACGGAAACGAAGACCCTCAGGACACCAACACATTTCATATTTCTTTTAAAGAATCACCGAATGTGGAACTACAAGATCCACAAACAAATTCAGACATGCTAGAGTCACTATTGGAAACAAACTCTGATAATGATATCGTGACACTCATTACACAGGACTCCACTAATGACGTGTTAAAACAACAAAACACCTTTAAAAATGATGCTGTAAATTATGAATTACCTGAAAATACTAAAGGTAATTCTAAGGAAAACGGAGTTATTTCTCCTCACGAAGAGATTCAAATTAATACCCAACACCACAATGAAATTAACAGTATTGAATTGGTTGAAAGAAAGAACAATGAAAATGAAATTGATAATAGTGATCGTGAGTACATAACAACAAACTTAGATGAAACACCTCAAATTCACAGTCAAGATAGTAACATGGACTTGGAAACAGCAGCTGTAACTATACAGAAAGTTTTTCGGACGTTCCTTTTTAAAAGCAGAGGCCCTACCTTCGACGACACAGGAAACGATGAAACAATTTTTTTAAGTGATGTGGACAAAAATGAGGTAATTTTTAAAAATATCTGATTATTTGTCTTTGTATTAATGTTTATTTTTTTTTAAACTATTTTGTCTTCCAGGAAAAATGTGATTTTCCTATAATAGGTTCTGTAACCGAAAGAAGACCACATGGAATTACA
This sequence comes from Euplexia lucipara, assembly GCA_921972225.1. NCBI lineage: Eukaryota > Metazoa > Arthropoda > Insecta > Lepidoptera > Noctuidae > Euplexia > Euplexia lucipara. The sequence continues at coordinate 8,565,101 of OV179161.1, read as the reverse complement.
AGAATGGATACAGTATTGCAAACGGTAAACGAGGAAAAGTCTCTTTCTTTGTCTACTGATGACTCGTCTACAATGTCCAGTGCAGCAACTGTCATTCAAGCCCACGTTAGAGGTTTCTTGGTCAGAAATAAACTTCATCATTCAAATAAGACAGTTTCAACTAATTCTTTAGCGGCTAGTAATTCCAACGAACCATCACTAGAAATGGACATTGAACAAAATAAGAATAAAACAGTGTTAAATATTCATATTGTTCCCGAAGGAAGTAATTATTTAAGCAGAGATGAAAGTTTAATCACTTCTATGGACTTGTCTCTAGACAGCAGCCCGCCGTCGTCTATAAACTTGCACCCTTTGGGTTATGATAAAAGTGAAAGGAGAAAGCAGTTAAAACGAGAAGATGCAATCCAATCTGTATCGCCACCAAGTAATAACAGTGGAAAATTAAGCGAAGATGTGGATTCTGTGAAGGAATTGCGACTAAATGATCACGAAGTAACGGAAGCGCCTCAACTTGAAAACAATGTCGTAAAAGATGTTTTGGACCAAGATACGAGCGTAGGAGAAGCTAAAAAAGAAACCCATTCTGAAAATATCGTACTAGAAACGATCGCTTCTGATAATGCAGAACCAATTATAAAAGCAACAGAATCTGTAGAAAAAAATAATTCTGATGAATTGGATGTTGTAACCCCTTTCAATTCACATGAAGATAATAATGCGTCGGTACAGAAGCTAATGCACTCTGGAGAGTTTCACGACGCCGTGCTTCCTACCAAGGTGACGCGCAGTGACCCATCAGTCGCCAGTGGTGAGTGAAGACATCTATTATCAGGTGATAATTATTTCCGTTCCTATCAAGGCCATCGCATGAACTGCTATTCAGTAAATCGATGCCGCTTGCCTTGTAACGTAGATAGCGATCAGTAGCTAGTACCGTAGTATTTATCGAAGCATTGCCTTAACACATTTAATAAGTAAAAACACGAAGAAAAACGATAAAGATTTCCTCAGTATTATAAATGGAGATTAAATATAGTATAGTGTGTAATTATGTATAGTAGCGTTTGTATTTGTTGAAGTAGGGCTATTTTTTGGTCGATGGTAGATATGTCGGTAGATATTTTTTCTTTAAATACCTTTACGACAAGAAATCCTTTTGGAATCCGTGGTTTGGCTTAGGTCGTATGTACACATTGGGACCCTGGGATTTCGAAAGGATGTATTGTAGCTTTTTATATAATATTGGTTTTTACGAATTTCTGTAGTTTTTTGTCTTCTTTTGTTTAGAGAATTGTCTCCATGGAAATGGGAGCCCCAACGTTACTTAATTAATAACAACCTACTTCAGTAGATAAGTGTATATAAATAAAGTAGGGAATAGCAGTAGTATGGTGGGCAGTGTAAAGTAGGGAATAGCAGTAGAATGAATGCAGGGCTATATGGGCTGAAGAGGCTTCATCATGTTTATATTATTTTATAGTTCCTTTTGCTTATTTTTTTAACTGTTACAAATCTTATTTTCTTTTCAGAATACAAGAATGTGCTGGTGTATTTCTTGCTTTGGAATCATTCATAGTGTTAATATTATAGTCCATTAAGTTCGAGCCATTGTCACCGCAGCTAAAAATACAAAATATGTACTTAATAAAGCACTCTAACTTCAGGTACCTGCGCGTGTTTTATTTAACACGTTATGATATAATCAGACGAATCCTGTTCTCATTACGGCACGATAATTATTCGATAATATTTTTGGATGTAGGCACATACCTAGTAACGATTTTCATCATTTAAAAATGGATGAAATTTGATTATTTATTAATAATTAGTCATTTTTTAAAATGAGTAAGTATTGACTTTTATTAACGCCTTTTATTTGTTTGCGTTGTGTACGTGAACGCATCTAAAAAAGATTTCCTATATTACCTATACCTACTCACGAAAGCTTTTGTTTGCATAGGCACCTCAATGCGAGAGCAATAGTTATCATTATGATTTATTAATGAGAAATGATATTTATTTCTGTAAGTAAATCGTTTTTCACAAACACTTTTACATGTCATTTTTTTAGTCGTCACGTCTAGCAGATAAGATCGGAGTTTCACTAACTTACTACTCTGAGAAGAAGAGTTTCTTCTTTCGGTGTCGAAAGAAGAAACTCCTCTGAGTTTCTGAATGTCTTTACTTTAAAAGAGACTATGACCTCTGTCATAGTCTCTTTTATAGTCCAGACATTATCTTGGTCAAATCATGTAAGATCCATGCAGACTAATGTCTGAGATGGTCTTTTGAGGAAAGAACCACACAAATATGAGGGGACCAGATCAGTCAGTGCAAGCATTTGCATTTGTCAGTAGGTAATCGTGAGCTCAACTCGGAACTTTAGGAGCTCCATGTGGTGTCGAACGATACCAAAGAAAGTTTAGGCTATCAGTATCACACTTGAAATTAAACACATCAAGTAAAACTATAACTGCCTCCCATGCGGCAACTGTAACTGAAAATAAACTCATCGAGCGAAGCGACTGATTCCTACTAACTGGCGACAAAATATGGGAGAAAACAGATCTTCGCAATAAAATTCTTCAATGAGGCCGAAATAATAGGTCAACCACAAAATACGAGTACCTAGGTACAGACGCCAGCACATCAAGTTACCCCAATGTGTCAAATTTCTTTGATCGTTTTTCAACTTTATGTTGAACAGAATAAGGTTCATATTCAATTGGGAAAATTTGACACAATGTGTCAAATTTCTTTGATCGTTTGCTTATCGTTTGTCATTAAACAGATTAAGGTTCATATTCAATTGGGAAAATTTGACACATTGTGGTAACTTGACGTGCTGGCGTCTGTACATCAAATTTCTCCCCAGAGATTTTTTCTCTTTTTATCTGGGGGCACGGAAGTGCGCCCGCCAAGTGACGAACCAAGCAAAGCGCAAGGGCACTACCTACCTTATAGAAGTATTTCGTCGTTTCTTTTCAAAGAGATTTAAAATACTATAGAGCGGGCATGTCAAGGAAATGTCATAGAAAAACTTTGATCCCATGTCTCAGTAACGCCATCTAGAATAATATATGAATATTGGAGCGGCAGCGGAGCGTACTACAAAAAACTCATAGACTTGTATCCAGCAGGACACACTTTTTCGGACGAAAATTTTGTTCGTGATGTCCGGTCTATACGTATTGAATGGCTTTGTTTCTTTTAGTTTTTTTCTTCTTTATTTTGTTTAGGGACCTGTCACAAATTTAAGTGACGCCCGTTGATATGCATAATGTCGTCAAAATCAATTCCGTCACCGAGATTGAGAAACCAGCGAAAAGTGGTTTTTCAAGCTGGCTGGACGCGTTTTCGATCGAATATCTAAGATTCTGTAGCGTCACAAATTCTGAAATAAGGGTGTTTAGCCGTCAGTGCTGCCACATAAAGTGTCCTATTGACCTAGTTAAATGCGAGCTATTTTGAAGATTCGTCCAGCCAACCTAATTTTTTTGTACGGCCGTTTATTCAGCAAAAAACGCATATTTCGACACTCAAGGGAATCGAAATTCATACGGTAGGTACCTACTTCCCGTAGACCAAGAACTACAAAATTTGGCAAGAAGCATCGTTATAAACCACAAGTATAAGAAATAGACACAAAACTATATTAGTTTCTAAGAAAAGGGTTTTGTCTTTAAAACAATTGGATTCTAAATTTTTATAGGGGGCCGATTTTGACGGAAATAATTAACTAACGAAACCCTCGGTGGGCGACTCTGATTGATGGCAATTGGCTCGGCCCCTATTACATGGGACTTTAAGGCGATTCTCACACTGCCCCGCATGATGCAGCGTAGCGAATGGATGCATGTTCTTCCGTTGCTTGTAAGTATCTCCGTTTGTATGGAAAACACGCACAGGCACACAGAAAATGCATCCACGCGCGTTCATTTCAGTTCAGAGACACGCAACAAGCAGCGTGATGCGTGGCAGTGTGTTAACCGCCTAACATAACTGCTGAAATGTGGGTGTATGTAGGTACTACCAAGTACCTACACCTCTGCCTAGTCCTTCGGGGATGACAGGCGTGATGTTATGCTATGTGTTGTTTATCTTTTACCATCACATTTATTCACAGCAACATTTTAGCATCACTAGCAAAAATACAAATATTTGCAATCTGCATTTGCATAAAAAAATAAAAACAACATAAAAAATTAAGTTATAAATACAATTGTAGTGCAGTGTTTTAGAAAATTAAATAAGACTCGATTTAAAGGCCCAGTTGACCAGGTCATTAAAAAAAAACAATCTATGGTTGCAGCAAATGTCATACTTTATGTCATTTAATGTGTCAATGTCAAAAACCTTGGAGTCCCATTTAAGTACTGCATAATTTGTTTTGAAATTGAAAATTGCGACGTCTAAACTCATTAAAATAGTTTCCGTACCATGTCTCTACCACCAGCTTTAGCCGCACGTCTAGCTAAAAGAGGTATTTTGAAACCACAACCTGTAGATTCCGGCCCTAACAATGAAGCTTTTCCTGTACAGGCTAATGAAGAAATCATAGCAGAAGACTACGACAATAATAAAGGGGATGAGCGTGTCAATAAAGAACATTTTTGGGAAGGAATTGAGGGCGTCAATGTTGACCCTATCAAAGGGCATAAAAGTTGTCCAAATAAAAGCAATGTCTACCATGAGTGCTCAAAGTATTGTGTAAAAAGATGGAAAACAGGAAAGCTAGTTCCAAGCGAATCTTACTTGGAATATAAAAAGAAGGCGTTAGAGCTGTGGCCTCTACCACCAGGCTGGGAGGAAGTTTATGATGAAGGATTTGGTCAGCATTATTTTTGGAATGTTCACAATAATTTGGTTAGCTGGCTGCCTCCTGCACACCCGCGTGCAATCCCTACTGAAAGTGCTGCACATTTACGTGAAGAGCGATTATTGAAGGAAGGGGATGAAAGTGATGATAGCAGTGAAGCTTCTGACCAAGAAGTACCTCAACAGCAACACCACAAGGAGAAGAAGCAAGAACGCCGAGAAAAAGAGAAGGAATTAGTACACCATAGGAATAAAAGACCAAGGGTTAAGGACAATGACTTGGATCCAATGGACCCTGCAGCTTATTCTGACATATCAAGGGGGAGCTGGACCTCTGGGCTTGACACCCATGCTAAGACGGGAGTGGACTCAACTGCTACTGGTTCCTTGTATCAAATGCGGCCATATCCTGCACCTGGAGCTATACTTGCAGCAAATGCTAAACAATCTTCTCCATCACCTTAAATATAATAATAAAGCATTACATCACAATCATAGTGTTTTACTGTTCATAGTTATTTCAAGTTTTACTATTGTATTCTTTCCTTTTTCGCCCGTGGTCCTGGTCCCTTAGTCCCTGGAAGTAACCACAATTATTTTTTTGCCTGTGGTTCCTTCAAGAAATATATACTGCCGAATTAAATTGTACTTAGATATTTGAAATTGCAGTCATTGACATTTTTGAGTACCTACATTTTTTTCAGTACTGAGTTAGGTACATATTTTTTTAGTTCTGTTTATTCTTTATAGAAACATATATATTTTTTTTGATGTGGCATCAAAAAATACATACCTACAACTCCAAATTTGCACTTTTTTATCACCAACCCTTGCTTGGTTGCATAAGTTTTTATTTTCACAGTAGAGTCTAAGTAACAAGATCCCATTTTTGGTGACCGTCAAGATGGAGGGACCAAGTCTCGGATGTCTGTCATACATATATTAAAAAATAATACCATAAATCTACTATTTGCTACCTTTACTAAAAAAATTGCTACCTCTATATTTGCAGAATAACTTCAACAAAATGTTGGTCCCTCCATCATGACGTCAAGATGGAGGGACCAAACTGATAAACTGCTCCCTGGAATGTTCCACCTTGCTAGTCTTTTAATACCTTAATTTTATTCTACCTAAATAATATTAATTCTGACTGACAGAAAAAATATTGGTTGTAAAAATATCGAGTAATTTGTTTGGTCCCTCCATATTGACGATTCAACTATTTAGTGTAGTATATAGATGGACAGTTTATTTTCAATTTTCGAAGGATACATATTTAATACCTATTTACTACCTTCCAATGATATTATTTTTTTAAGGTACTTATAGATTATTTTAGAGAGCCAAAATCTAAAAAATCTAAATTGAATTATTAAGTGCTTTAACGCAATAGGAATAGTTATATAACTAAGAACGCAGTATAGCTAAGAACCATCGCCAGGAAACTGGTTTTCAAATAATAAAATCTGCATCGAAATCGGTTCATCCGTTTAGACACAGACAGACACGCACAACGCAGACAGGCACACAGAGACAGATAGACAAACAGACATCGACGTCAAACTTATAACACCCCTCTAATTGCATCTGGGGCTTCTAATTTTTATATTAATTATAATTCAATTCAAAATTTAAAAAACCGCCACCGTAAAGTAAAACATTTTAAAAGTAAAAAATAACACTTCCCTATCGTTGAGCGGTACCCCCGTATATGACTCAAGGATAGGAAAGTGTAATTTTTAACTTTTTAAATGTTTTTTTGGGTGAGGTTATTTAATTTTTTTAATTTCATTTTATAAAAAAAAAATAAACGCATCAATTTTGTTTTATAGAGTTATCGGTTTTGAAATATTTTTAGTGCATTTGAATGCGGAGTCAAATGCTGGTTAAAACGAATCCAATCACGATTATCTGCTATTATTTTCCCTAGAGTGTATTAGTGTGACCAAATATACCATAGGTACCTCAGAAACCGATCACTATGGTTCACACATGACCCAACCAAGATAATGTCTGAACTTCAAAAGAAACATAGTCTCGTGTAGAGTAAACTAACCATTAAATTAAGTCAAAATCAATGCCAAGGCCAATCAAAAGCCACCTACAAAATAGAGTACCTTGCTCCCCGGGGGGTGTATTTAACTGGGGGATACCAAATTTTCATTATTTTTTACCTAGGACGTCCCGTTTCAGAGATATGAACTGAAAACAGGATTTCTGAAACCAATGTGAATTGCATTTAAAATTGGTCACAGATAGTGATGGGCAAAGGATAAATACTCGAAGGATAAATACTCGAGTATTTATCCGAAGTGGATAATTACTCGTTTTTACTCATTTTTATCCGATATTTACCCAAAATGATGGATATTTATTATTTTGCATGGTTTTTTTATATTGATAGACTAGTTTTACTATTAAGGCTTTCGAAAATACTTAATACATTATTACTTTTTCAAGTTCTGATTGTAAAGACAAAGCAACGTGTTTCTAACCGCACCGCACTATATCCCAGCCTCCTTTTGTCCTATTCCTTTTGTTTTATTACCTTTCCCCTCACACCTCCGCGCCTGCGCTGTGCCCAGGTATGTGTATTAAAGAACGCACGCGCGTGTGCGTTTTTAACAACAAAAAAAATATTATGAGGTGATAGTGTTCTAGTTTTATGAGACATTTAAGTGATTTTGAAGTTGGATTATAGCGTTTCAAGGTATGTTTTAATAGCTGAACCTTTCTTTGTTAAAGGTTTAAACACTGAATAAAATTGGCGGATAAGTAAACTACTAAAAATGAATAGAAAAGTGTAGTTTTATTATTGTTGATAACGCTAGAAACCTACAAAAGACTGAAGAGTCCCTTGTTATGAGTGTTTTGAAATCTCAGTGCGTCATGAGCCAGCAAATTAATAGTGTGCTGCGCAGTACTAAACTAACTTAGTAAAAAAAGTTTAACAACATGTTGTGCCTCTAAACTGCTAGCAGTGCGTAATGAGCTAGCACACCCTTGCTAGCTCATTACGCACTAAAATGTGAAGTTTTCACCAATTTTATTAAACTCTGCATAGACGTCATCATCTGCCTAGCCTTTTCCCAACTATGTTGGGGTCGGCTTCCAGTTTCACCGGATGCAGCTGAATACCAGTGTTTTACATGGAGCTGTCTGTCAGACCTACACAACCCAGTGGCAAGGCAAGGCAGTGAACTGGGTAACATGATACCCCTTGGTTAAACTGGTTGTCAGACTTTGGACTTCTGACCACAATTAACGGCTGTCAAAGATCTACAAATGACAGCTGGGACCAACGGCTTAACGTGCTTTCCGAGGCACGGAGGAGTCTTGGTATATAATAAATGGTCATCCATCCACGGACCGACCACGTCAAGCGTAGTTTAACCTTCGATCAACCCATGCGGCTGTTATAATTTAGCCACAAGTTCCTCCGACGACTCATCTGCATAGACGTAATAAAATCAGTGCAAAATTTAGTTTACTTTATTTTATGGGCCATATAGTTGAAAGTCCATTTTTTTTGTAGATAGTACTCATAAACAGAAGGTTTTTTACATTTTTTAAGTTGCGGAGACTTCCAGTTATAATAAAATAATAAAGAGAAACATATTTTTTAAAAGTTTCCATATAAATTAAAAATAACACGCCCGGTATCACCACTTTGTCGAATGTCGGGAGGATACGGCGTGGCATACGCTTGCAAAGTGTGCCGCTTGAGAGGAGCCGTGCCGTGCCCTCGTCTCTGGAGTAGGCAGTGACTTGTCGCTGCCGGCCGTGGTCGAGAGGATGGCCAGCAGCGTCGAGTTCTGGGACGCGGTGTTGTCCTTCTGTGAAACGGTCGTCTCGCAGATGGAGGCTGCGGAAAGTGAGAGGGAGAGCAATTCCACTCACCCGGCCCGCAGCAGACGTACCGGGCGCAGGCGGAGGGTGGAAAACGCCCTCTTCCAGCCCCCCTGAATGGGTTCAGGGGCGACGGACACGGGACGTCCGCCGCCCTCATGTACATGGGCCTGAGGTGGTGGCGCGTCGTGTTTACGCGCGCCCCTCTTAGACGTTGCGAGGGTTGTCTAACACCTCACTCCCCTCGCTGACTTGGCGAGGCCCTCGGGTCGCAGTCAGTCGGGAGTCGCGGAAGTATCTTCTGTTCCCGTGACCCCCGGCGCAGGTGTGAGAAGGAACACGGGGTGGTTTTTAGTCAGTAAGTCTGACAGACCCCTCCACCCTCCCCGGGGCGGGGGACATCCATGAGGATTTTCCACCACTAAAAAAAAATAAAAGTGGCGGGGTCGTAGTGAGTGAGCGAACACAGACCTCTCTCCACCTCCTTCGTGGTTATTTTTTTAAACCACCCAGAAGTAGGAGCCCCACCAAGCGGCTCCGGTGACATCTTGGCAGGTAAGGATAATAATATTCCTTGTGCTTTATTTAACCTATCCGAAAAATACCCGAAACTAATTTCAAAATGTTAACTTTTAAATTTTAAAATACGTATATCTCCGTAACCTTGGGGTTCCGCGGGTTGGAGATGGTACAGGAGGTAGGCCCCTGCCACCGTCGCCCTCCCCGGCCCATAAATATATGGAAATTAGAGTGAAAATAATGGAAATTAGTGTTTTAACCTAACCTCAAACTTTAACAATGAATATCTCCATAACCATGGGGCTCCGCGGTGTGGGAATCCGACAGGGGGGTAACTCATCTCCCCCTCCCTCTCCCCAGCCCCTCTCCGATCCATAAATCGATGACCCATAAAGGAAAGTATAACCCATTTTTTTATTATCGTGTGTAATCATAGGTTAGACAGGCTTGTTTTTTTTAAACTTCTTTATAAGTTTTAGAATTTCACTTAATTTCATCCTTTTCTTCGTAGAAATATAAAATTTCCCTTACTAAAATCGTGTATAATATTTATCCGCCGTTTTGGATAAATACTCGAGTAAAAACGGATATTTATGAGTATTTATCCATTTTTAGTATTTATCCGGATAAATTCCCAACACTAGTCACAGAGCTTTCGTCGACTCCATATTTTGGCGACCTGCGATGTTGTGATTGCTGGAAAATCGGCTTCCTGGGATATTTCGTTAAGGATAGTTGGCAGACTTTGTCATGAAATACTCATGGAAGTACCTCGACACCGATCAGCGTGGTTCACACATGACCCGACCAAGACAACGTCTAGACTGCCAAAGAAACTTGGGTTCGTGTGGTCTAAAAGTAACCATTTAGTCAAAATCAAGGCCAAGGCCAATCAAAGGCCACCCACAAAATAGAGTACTTTTCTCTCCGGGGGGTGTATTTTGCTAGGGGGATACCAAATTTTCACTGTTTTTGACCTAGGACATCCCGTTTCTGAGATATGAACTGAAAACAGGATTTCTGAAATCAATGTGAATTGCATTTAAAATTGGTCACAGAGCTTTCGTCGACTCCATATTTTGGCGACCTGCGATGTTGTGATTGCTGGAAAATCGGCATCCTGGGATATTTCGTTAAGGATAGTTGGCAGACTTTGTCATGAAATACTCATGGAAGTACCTCGACACCGATCAGCGTGGTTCACACATGACCCGACCAAGACAACGTCTAGACTGCCAAAGAAACTTGGGTTCGTGTGGTCTAAAAGTAACCATTTAGTCAAAATCAAGGCCAAGGCCAATAAAAGGCCACCCACAAAATAGAGTACTTTTCTCTCCGGGGGGTGTACTTTGCTAGGGGGATACCAAATTTTCACTGTTTTTGACCTAGGACATCCCGTTTCTGAGATATGAACTGAAAACAGGATTTCTGAAATCAATGTGAATTGCATTTAAAATTGGTCACAGAGCTTTCGTCGACTCCATATTTTGGCGACCTGCGATGTTGTGATTGCTGGAAAATCGGCTTCCTGGGATATTTCGTTAAGGATAGTTGGCAGACTTTGTCATGAAATACTCATGGAAGTACCTCGACACCGATCAGCGTGGTTCACACATGACCCGACCAAGACAACGTCTAGACTGCCAAAGAAACTTGGGTTCGTGTGGTCTAAAAGTAACCATTTAGTCAAAATCAAGGCCAAGGCCAATCAAAGGCCACCCACAAAATAGAGTACTATTCTCTCCGGGGGGTGTGTTTTGCTAGGGGGATACCAAATTTTCACTGTTTTTGACCTAGGACATCCCGTTTCTGAGATATGAACTGAAAACAGGATTTCTGAAATCAATGTGAATTGCATTTAAAATTGGTCACAGAGCTTTCGTCGACTCCATATTTTGGCGACCTGCGATGTTGTGATTGCTGGAAAATCGGCATCCTGGGATATTTCGTTAAGGATAGTTGGCAGACTTTGTCATGAAATACTCATGGAAGTACCTCGACACCGATCAGCGTGGTTCACACATGACCCGACCAAGACAACGTCTAGACTGCCAAAGAAACTTGGGTTCGTGTGGTCTCTAAAAGTAACCATTTAGTCAAAATCAAGGCCAAGGCCAATCAAAGGCCACCCACAAAATAGAGTACTATTCTCTCCGAGGGGTGTATTTTGCTAGGGGGTTACCAAATTTTCACTGTTTTTGACCTAGGACATCCCGTTTCTGAGATATGAACTGAAAACAGGATTTCTGAAATCAATGTGAATTGCATTTAAAATTGGTCACAGAGCTTTCGTCGACTCCATATTTTGGCGACCTGCGATGTTGTGATTGCTGGAAAATCGGCTTCCTGGGATATTTCGTTAAGGATAGTTGGCAGACTTTGTCATGAAATACTCATGGAAGTACCTCGACACCGATCAGCGTGGTTCACACATGACCCGACCAAGACAACGTCTAGACTGCCAAAGAAACTTGGGTTCGTGTGGTCTAAAAGTAACCATTTAGTCAAAATCAAGGCCAAGGCCAATCAAAGGCCACCCACAAAATAGAGTACTATTCTCTCCGGGGGGTGTATTTTGCTAGGGGGATACCAAATTTTCACTGTTTTTGACCTAGGACATCCCGTTTCTGAGATATGAACTGAAAACAGGATTTCTGAAATCAATGTGAATTGCATTTAAAATTGGTCACAGAGCTTTCGTCGACTCCATATTTTGGCGACCTGCGATGTTGTGATTGCTGGAAAATCGGCTTCCTGGGATATTTCGTTAAGGATAGTTGGCAGACTTTGTCATGAAATACTCATGGAAGTACCTCGACACCGATCAGCGTGGTTCACACATGACCCGACCAAGACAACGTCTAGACTGCCAAAGAAACTTGGGTTCGTGTGGTCTAAAAGTAACCATTTAGTCAAAATCAAGGCCAAGGCCAATCAAAGGCCACCCACAAAATAGAGTACTATTCTCTCCGGGGGGTGTGTTTTGCTAGGGGGATACCAAATTTTCACTGTTTTTGACCTAGGACATCCCGTTTCTGAGATATGAACTGAAAACAGGATTTCTGAAATCAATGTGAATTGCATTTAAAATTGGTCACAGAGCTTTCGTCGACTCCATATTTTGGCGACCTGCGATGTTGTGATTGCTGGAAAATCGGCATCCTGGGATATTTCGTTAAGGATAGTTGGCAGACTTTGTCATGAAATACTCATGGAAGTACCTCGACACCGATCAGCGTGGTTCACACATGACCCGACCAAGACAACGTCTAGACTGCCAAAGAAACTTGGGTTCGTGTGGTCTCTAAAAGTAACCATTTAGTCAAAATCAAGGCCAAGGCCAATCAAAGGCCACCCACAAAATAGAGTACTATTCTCTCCGAGGGGTGTATTTTGCTAGGGGGTTACCAAATTTTCACTGTTTTTGACCTAGGACATCCCGTTTCTGAGATATGAACTGAAAACAGGATTTCTGAAATCAATGTGAATTGCATTTAAAATTGGTCACAGAGCTTTCGTCGACTCCATATTTTGGCGACCTGCGATGTTGTGATTGCTGGAAAATCGGCTTCCTGGGATATTTCGTTAAGGATAGTTGGCAGACTTTGTCATGAAATACTCATGGAAGTACCTCGACACCGATCAGCGTGGTTCACACATGACCCGACCAAGACAACGTCTAGACTGCCAAAGAAACTTGGGTTCGTGTGGTCTAAAAGTAACCATTTAGTCAAAATCAAGGCCAAGGCCAATCAAAGGCCACCCACAAAATAGAGTACTATTCTCTCCGGGGGGTGTATTTTGCTAGGGGGATACCAAATTTTCACTGTTTTTGACCTAGGACATCCCGTTTCTGAGATATGAACTGAAAACAGGATTTCTGAAATCAATGTGAATTGCATTTAAAATTGGTCACAGAGCTTTCGTCGACTCCATATTTTGGCGACCTGCGATGTTGTGATTGCTGGAAAATCGGCTTCCTGGGATATTTCGTTAAGGATAGTTGGCAGACTTTGTCATGAAATACTCATGGAAGTACCTCGACACCGATCAGCGTGGTTCACACATGACCCGACCAAGACAACGTCTAGACTGCCAAAGAAACTTGGGTTCGTGTGGTCTAAAAGTAACCATTTAGTCAAAATCAAGGCCAAGGCCAATCAAAGGCCACCCACAAAATAGAGTACTATTCTCTCCGGGGGGTGTATTTTGCTAGGGGGATACCAAATTTTCACTGTTTTTGACCTAGGACATCCCGTTTCTGAGATATGAACTGAAAACAGGATTTCTGAAATCAATGTGATTGTGAATTGCATTTAAAATTGGTTACAGAGCTTTCGTCGACTCCATATTTTGGCGACCTGCGATGTCGTGATTGCTGGAAAATCGGCTTCCTGGGATATTTCGTTAAGGATAGTTGGCAGACTTTGTCATGAAATACTCATGGAAGTACCTCGACACCGATCAGCGTGGTTCACACATGACCCGACCAAGACAACGTCTAGACTGCCAAAGAAACTTGGGTTCGTGTGGTCTCTAAAAGTAACCATTTAGTCAAAATCAAGGCCAAGGCCAATCAAAGGCCACCCACAAAATAGAGTACTATTCTCTCCGAGGGGTGTATTTTGCTAGGGGGTTACCAAATTTTCACTGTTTTTGACCTAGGACATCCCGTTTCTGAGATATGAACTGAAAACAGGATTTCTGAAATCAATGTGATTTGCATTTAAAATTGGTCACAGAGCTTTCGTCGACTCCATATTTTGGCGACCTGCGATGTTGTGATTGCTGGAAAATCGGCTTCCTGGGATATTTCGTTAAGGATAGTTGGCAGACTTTGTCATGAAATACTCATGGAAGTACCTCGACACCGATCAGCGTGGTTCACACATGACCCGACCAAGACAACGTCTAGACTGCCAAAGAAACTTGGGTTCGTGTGGTCTCTAAAAGTAACCATTTAGACAAAATCAAGGCCAAGGCCAATCAAAGGCCACCCACAAAATAGAGTACTATTCTCTCCGAGGGGTGTATTTTGCTAGGGGATACCAAATTTTCACTGTTTTTGACCTAGGACATCCCGTTTCTGAGATATGAACTGAAAACAGGATTTCTGAAATCAATGTGAATTGCATTTAAAATTGGTCACAGAGCTTTCGTCGACTCCATATTTTGGCGACCTGCGATGTTGTGATTGCTGGAAAATCGGCTTCCTGGGATATTTCGTTAAGGATAGTTGGCAGACTTTGTCATGAAATACTCATGGAAGTACCTCGACACCGATCAGCGTGGTTCACACATGACCCGACCAAGACAACGTCTAGACTGCCAAAGAAACTTGGGTTCGTGTGGTCTAAAAGTAACCATTTAGTCAAAATCAAGGCCAAGGCCAATCAAAGGCCACCCACAAAATAGAGTACTATTCTCTCCGGGGGGTGTATTTTGCTAGGGGGATACCAAATTTTCACTGTTTTTGACCTAGGACATCCCGTTTCTGAGATATGAACTGAAAACAGGATTTCTGAAATCAATGTGAATTGCATTTAAAATTGGTCACAGAGCTTTCGTCGACTCCATATTTTGGCGACCTGCGATGTTGTGATTGCTGGAAAATCGGCATCCTGGGATATTTCGTTAAGGATAGTTGGCAGACTTTGTCATGAAATACTCATGGAAGTACCTCGACACCGATCAGCGTGGTTCACACATGACCCGACCAAGACAACGTCTAGACTGCCAAAGAAACTTGGGTTCGTGTGGTCTAAAAGTAACCATTTAGTCAAAATCAAGGCCAAGGCCAATAAAAGGCCACCCACAAAATAGAGTACTTTTCTCTCCGGGGGGTGTACTTTGCTAGGGGGATACCAAATTTTCACTGTTTTTGACCTAGGACATCCCGTTTCTGAGATATGAACTGAAAACAGGATTTCTGAAATCAATGTGAATTGCATTTAAAATTGGTCACAGAGCTTTCGTCGACTCCATATTTTGGCGACCTGCGATGTTGTGATTGCTGGAAAATCGGCTTCCTGGGATATTTCGTTAAGGATAGTTGGCAGACTTTGTCATGAAATACTCATGGAAGTACCTCGACACCGATCAGCGTGGTTCACACATGACCCGACCAAGACAACGTCTAGACTGCCAAAGAAACTTGGGTTCGTGTGGTCTAAAAGTAACCATTTAGTCAAAATCAAGGCCAAGGCCAATCAAAGGCCACCCACAAAATAGAGTACTATTCTCTCCGGGGGGTGTGTTTTGCTAGGGGGATACCAAATTTTCACTGTTTTTGACCTAGGACATCCCGTTTCTGAGATATGAACTGAAAACAGGATTTCTGAAATCAATGTGAATTGCATTTAAAATTGGTCACAGAGCTTTCGTCGACTCCATATTTTGGCGACCTGCGATGTTGTGATTGCTGGAAAATCGGCATCCTGGGATATTTCGTTAAGGATAGTTGGCAGACTTTGTCATGAAATACTCATGGAAGTACCTCGACACCGATCAGCGTGGTTCACACATGACCCGACCAAGACAACGTCTAGACTGCCAAAGAAACTTGGGTTCGTGTGGTCTCTAAAAGTAACCATTTAGTCAAAATCAAGGCCAAGGCCAATCAAAGGCCACCCACAAAATAGAGTACTATTCTCTCCGAGGGGTGTATTTTGCTAGGGGGTTACCAAATTTTCACTGTTTTTGACCTAGGACATCCCGTTTCTGAGATATGAACTGAAAACAGGATTTCTGAAATCAATGTGAATTGCATTTAAAATTGGTCACAGAGCTTTCGTCGACTCCATATTTTGGCGACCTGCGATGTTGTGATTGCTGGAAAATCGGCTTCCTGGGATATTTCGTTAAGGATAGTTGGCAGACTTTGTCATGAAATACTCATGGAAGTACCTCGACACCGATCAGCGTGGTTCACACATGACCCGACCAAGACAACGTCTAGACTGCCAAAGAAACTTGGGTTCGTGTGGTCTAAAAGTAACCATTTAGTCAAAATCAAGGCCAAGGCCAATCAAAGGCCACCCACAAAATAGAGTACTATTCTCTCCGGGGGGTGTATTTTGCTAGGGGGATACCAAATTTTCACTGTTTTTGACCTAGGACATCCCGTTTCTGAGATATGAACTGAAAACAGGATTTCTGAAATCAATGTGAATTGCATTTAAAATTGGTCACAGAGCTTTCGTCGACTCCATATTTTGGCGACCTGCGATGTTGTGATTGCTGGAAAATCGGCTTCCTGGGATATTTCGTTAAGGATAGTTGGCAGACTTTGTCATGAAATACTCATGGAAGTACCTCGACACCGATCAGCGTGGTTCACACATGACCCGACCAAGACAACGTCTAGACTGCCAAAGAAACTTGGGTTCGTGTGGTCTAAAAGTAACCATTTAGTCAAAATCAAGGCCAAGGCCAATCAAAGGCCACCCACAAAATAGAGTACTATTCTCTCCGGGGGGTGTGTTTTGCTAGGGGGATACCAAATTTTCACTGTTTTTGACCTAGGACATCCCGTTTCTGAGATATGAACTGAAAACAGGATTTCTGAAATCAATGTGAATTGCATTTAAAATTGGTCACAGAGCTTTCGTCGACTCCATATTTTGGCGACCTGCGATGTTGTGATTGCTGGAAAATCGGCATCCTGGGATATTTCGTTAAGGATAGTTGGCAGACTTTGTCATGAAATACTCATGGAAGTACCTCGACACCGATCAGCGTGGTTCACACATGACCCGACCAAGACAACGTCTAGACTGCCAAAGAAACTTGGGTTCGTGTGGTCTCTAAAAGTAACCATTTAGTCAAAATCAAGGCCAAGGCCAATCAAAGGCCACCCACAAAATAGAGTACTATTCTCTCCGAGGGGTGTATTTTGCTAGGGGGTTACCAAATTTTCACTGTTTTTGACCTAGGACATCCCGTTTCTGAGATATGAACTGAAAACAGGATTTCTGAAATCAATGTGAATTGCATTTAAAATTGGTCACAGAGCTTTCGTCGACTCCATATTTTGGCGACCTGCGATGTTGTGATTGCTGGAAAATCGGCTTCCTGGGATATTTCGTTAAGGATAGTTGGCAGACTTTGTCATGAAATACTCATGGAAGTACCTCGACACCGATCAGCGTGGTTCACACATGACCCGACCAAGACAACGTCTAGACTGCCAAAGAAACTTGGGTTCGTGTGGTCTAAAAGTAACCATTTAGTCAAAATCAAGGCCAAGGCCAATCAAAGGCCACCCACAAAATAGAGTACTATTCTCTCCGGGGGGTGTATTTTGCTAGGGGGATACCAAATTTTCACTGTTTTTGACCTAGGACATCCCGTTTCTGAGATATGAACTGAAAACAGGATTTCTGAAATCAATGTGAATTGCATTTAAAATTGGTCACAGAGCTTTCGTCGACTCCATATTTTGGCGACCTGCGATGTTGTGATTGCTGGAAAATCGGCTTCCTGGGATATTTCGTTAAGGATAGTTGGCAGACTTTGTCATGAAATACTCATGGAAGTACCTCGACACCGATCAGCGTGGTTCACACATGACCCGACCAAGACAACGTCTAGACTGCCAAAGAAACTTGGGTTCGTGTGGTCTAAAAGTAACCATTTAGTCAAAATCAAGGCCAAGGCCAATCAAAGGCCACCCACAAAATAGAGTACTATTCTCTCCGGGGGGTGTATTTTGCTAGGGGGATACCAAATTTTCACTGTTTTTGACCTAGGACATCCCGTTTCTGAGATATGAACTGAAAACAGGATTTCTGAAATCAATGTGAATTGCATTTAAAATTGGTCACAGAGCTTTCGTCGACTCCATATTTTGGCGACCTGCGATGTTGTGATTGCTGGAAAATCGGCTTCCTGGGATATTTCGTTAAGGATAGTTGGCAGACTTTGTCATGAAATACTCATGGAAGTACCTCGACACCGATCAGCGTGGTTCACACATGACCCGACCAAGACAACGTCTAGACTGCCAAAGAAACTTGGGTTCGTGTGGTCTAAAAGTAACCATTTAGTCAAAATCAAGGCCAAGGCCAATCAAAGGCCACCCACAAAATAGAGTACTATTCTCTCCGGGGGGTGTATTTTGCTAGGGGGATACCAAATTTTCACTGTTTTTGACCTAGGACATCCCGTTTCTGAGATATGAACTGAAAACAGGATTTCTGAAATCAATGTGATTTGCATTTAAATTTGGTCACAGAGCTTTCGTCGACTCCATATTTTGGCGACCTGCGATGTTGTGATTGCTGGAAAATCGGCTTCCTGGGATATTTCGTTAAGGATAGTTGGCAGACTTTGTCATGAAATACTCATGGAAGTACCTCGACACCGATCAGCGTGGTTCACACATGACCCGACCAAGACAACGTCTAGACTGCCAAAGAAACTTGGGTTCGTGTGGTCTAAAAGTAACCATTTAGTCAAAATCAAGGCCAAGGCCAATCAAAGGCCACCCACAAAATAGAGTACTATTCTCTCCGGGGGGTGTATTTTGCTAGGGGGATACCAAATTTTCACTGTTTTTGACCTAGGACATCCCGTTTCTGAGATATGAACTGAAAACAGGATTTCTGAAATCAATGTGAATTGCATTTAAAATTGGTCACAGAGCTTTCGTCGACTCCATATTTTGGCGACCTGCGATGTTGTGATTGCTGGAAAATCGGCTTCCTGGGATATTTCGTTAAGGATAGTTGGCAGACTTTGTCATGAAATACTCATGGAAGTACCTCGACACCGATCAGCGTGGTTCACACATGACCCGACCAAGACAACGTCTAGACTGCCAAAGAAACTTGGGTTCGTGTGGTCTAAAAGTAACCATTTAGTCAAAATCAAGGCCAAGGCCAATCAAAGGCCAACCACAAAATAGAGTACTTTTCTCTCCGGGGGGTGTATTTTGCTAGGGGGATACCAAATTTTCACTGTTTTTGACCTAGGACATCCCGTTTCTGAGATATGAACTGAAAACAGGATTTCTGAAATCAATGTGATTTGCATTTAAAATTGGTCACAGAGCTTTCGTCGACTCCATATTTTGGCGACCTGCGATGTTGTGATTGCTGGAAAATCGGCTTCCTGGGATATTTCGTTAAGGATAGTTGGCAGACTTTGTCATGAAATACTCATGGAAGTACCTCGACACCGATCAGCGTGGTTCACACATGACCCGACCAAGACAACGTCTAGACTGCCAAAGAAACTTGGGTTCGTGTGGTCTAAAAGTAACCATTTAGTCAAAATCAAGGCCAAGGCCAATCAAAGGCCACCCACAAAATAGAGTACTATTCTCTCCGGGGGGTGTATTTTGCTAGGGGGATACCAAATTTTCACTGTTTTTGACCTAGGACATCCCGTTTCTGAGATATGAACTGAAAACAGGATTTCTGAAATCAATGTGAATTGCATTTAAAATTGGTCACAGAGCTTTCGTCGACTCCATATTTTGGCGACCTGCGATGTTGTGATTGCTGGAAAATCGGCTTCCTGGGATATTTCGTTAAGGATAGTTGGCAGACTTTGTCATGAAATACTCATGGAAGTACCTCGACACCGATCAGCGTGGTTCACACATGACCCGACCAAGACAACGTCTAGACTGCCAAAGAAACTTGGGTTCGTGTGGTCTAAAAGTAACCATTTAGTCAAAATCAAGGCCAAGGCCAATCAAAGGCCACCCACAAAATAGAGTACTATTCTCTCCGGGGGGTGTGTTTTGCTAGGGGGATACCAAATTTTCACTGTTTTTGACCTAGGACATCCCGTTTCTGAGATATGAACTGAAAACAGGATTTCTCAAAGCAACAAAAAAATCCTTCTCGGTTTTCGTCGGCTCCATGTTTTGGCGATCTGTAATGTTGTCATCGCTGAAAAACCTAGGTCCTGTGTCATCTTGTTATGGGATGTTTCAGATATTTGGCTGACTTTTTCATGAAATGCAGCATAAAACAGAGTGGGGTTGCCTCGCTTATTTAGTGGTCGCAAGCGCTAGTGCTTGTAGCGTGAGGAGCTTACGATTACTAATAAATGTGTGCATTGAATAGACACAAAGACACTTAATACTTAGTAACTAAAACAAGTCTAAGCCCTGTGTGGTTCTTTCATCATAAGAGTACCTCAGACACCGATCAGCGTAGTTCACACATGACCCAACCAAGATAATGTCTGGACTTGAAAAGAAACATAGTCTCATGTTTCTTCTTCTTCCTCGGTCCCTCAATGCTGAGGATCGCGACCACAACAGCGAGCTCTCCATTCGCTGCGGTTGTAGCAGCTGTGGACTGCCGTCTGGATGTCCGGCCCCACAGTTTTCCTGATGGCATCCATCCATCTTGAGGGTGCTCTGCCCCTGGCTCGTCTTCCCTCCATCTGACCCACTATGATGTGCTTCTCTAGACTATGCTTAGGAGACCGCATGATATGTCCGAAGAAGCGAAGGGCCTTTCGGTGGCAGATTGCTGCGAGCCTCGTCGTGATGTTAAGCTCCTGTGGATTCGTTGGTTCTCATAGCTGTCCATGGAATTCTGAGCAATCTTCTCCAACACCACATTTCGAAAGCATCGATCTTTTTGCTATCGTTGCTTTTGCAGCAACAGGTTTTTGCGCCGTAGGTACAGGAAAATGGAAAATACCAAGGCACGAACGAGTCGCACTTTGGTTTTCCGGCGAATACCGCGGTGTGTCTTTGGCGTAGTCAATGAAGCACAAGACCAACGGTTTGTTGAACTCTCTGCATTTCTCAATGAGCAGGCGTACGTTCAATATTTTGTTCCCTAGTTCCTTTTCCAGTGACAAAGCCTGATTGTTCATTGGGTATCTGGTGGTCTATAAATGCTGATAGCCTGATGTTCATGATACGGAGCATGATTTTACTAGCGTGAGACATCAGTGACAGCGTGCGATAGTTTTCACATTTTCTAGTGGATCCTTTTTTGTGAAGTGGTACGACTGCAGATACGGTCCAGTCTTCTGGCCATTGGCCAGTTTTCCAGATCTTGTTGCATATCTGATGTATGAACTTAGTACCGTCTGCGCCTAGGTGTTGAAGCATTGCAGCCGACACACCATCAGGGCCAACCGCTTTGTGTTTAAGCTTCTGAATGGCATCTTGCACTTCAGAAAGCAAAAGTCTCATGTAGAGTAAACTAAACATTAAGTCAAAATCAAGGCCAAGGCCAATCAAAGGCCACCTACAAAATAGAGTACCTTACTCCCCGGGGGGTGTATTTAACTATGGGGATACCAAAATTTCATTATCTTTGACCTAGGACGTCCCGTTTCAGAGATATGAACTGAAAACAGGATTTCTGAAACCAATGAGAATTGCATTTTAAATTGGTCACAGAGCTTTCGTCGACTCCACATTTTGGCGACCTGTGATGTTGTGGTTGCTGGAAAATCGACTTTCTGGGATATTTTGTTGAGGGATGTTTCAGATAGTTCATGAAATACTCATAAGAGTACCTCGACACCGATCAGCATGGTTCACACGTGACCCGACCAAGACAATGTCTAGACCTCCAAAGAAACTTGGGTTCGTGTGATGTAAAAGTAACCATTTAGTTAAAATCAAGGCCAAGGTCAATCAAAGGCCACCCACAAAATGGAGTACCTAATCTTCCTTATTAATATAACACACATGGGTGTTTGAAATTTTAAACCACACATATGTTTGTAAGTAAAGTTAATATCAATTCAATTGTATTTGAATTGAATTGAATTAAACTCATGCTATTGATGATAAAATACAACATTATTATTGTATAAATTTATCTCTTTTTTATATGTAGGTAATGTTTGTAAAAGAATCGATTTTCTTTAAAATCGATAAAAAGCGGCCAAGTGCGAGTCGGACTCGCCGATGAAGGGTTCCGTAGCAGCAGTAACATAATAATTATATAAGTTTTTGTAGTTTGTTGTAACTTTGATCGATAAGATTTATGACGTTTTAAAAAAACTACTTACTAGTTTTCAAACACACATTTTACTACTGTGGAAGTCTCTCTCGCGCAAACTATTCAGTTTAGAAAAAAAAATAATATTGGAAACCTCAATATTATTTTTGAAAGCCTATCCATAGTTTCCCCACACGGAGTTTGGTGAAAAAAAAATAGAGTTTCAGCTCTAAGTATGGGGAACCCCCAATGTTTATTGTTTTTTTTTCTATTTTTGTGTAATAATGTTAATGCGTTTTACAGAATACATCTACTTACCAAGTTTAAGGGGTTTGGTTTCGAAAAAAGTGGCTGTGACCTACGGACGGACAGACAGACATGACGAATCCATAAGGATTCCGTTTTATGCCATTAGGCTACGGCACCCTAAAAATGGCTTCTAACAGTTACAACACTACGTTAACCAACGCAATGGCTTAACATTGTAATTACGGCCTATCAGAATAGTAATCAACGATGAAATAGTGTATCTGAGCGCATTTTTTAAAATATAAAGTTTAACTAAACGCTTGATAATGGTACTCGTCGTCATTGTTTATGGGTAGGTATCATAGTAACTAATTAGGACTATTTATTTGATTTTCAGAGTTCCGTAGTCAACTAGGAACCCTTATAGTTTCGCCATGTGTGTCTGTCCGTCCGTCCTCGCTTAATCTCTGTGACCGTTAGCACTAGAAAGCTGAAATTTGGTACCAATATGTGTATCAATCACGCCAACAAAGTGGTAAAATAAAAATTGGATAAAAATGTTTTATTAGGGTAGCTCCTCTATACGTAAAGTGAGAATTGTTTTTTTTTTTTAATTTTAACCCTAACGTGTGATATATTGTTGGAAAGGTATTTAAAATGAATAGGGGTTTACTAAAATCATTTTTGATAATGTCAATAATTTCGAAAATAATCGCTACAAAAGTCAAAAACAATGTGTCTCCCCCCCCCTCTAACTTTTGAACCATAAGTTTAGAAAATATGAAAAAAAAAAAAACTGAAAAGTAGAACTTTAAAAGGACTTTCTAGGAAAATTATTTTGAACTTGGATGGACACAGTTTTTGTACAAAAAAGACAAAAAGTTGTTCAAAATAATTTCTGGACTAAGTTTGTAGTATAATCGTATATGCAAGCATTTTGAACACTTATTGTGACGGACGGGAAACTACGGAACCCTACACTGAGCGTGGCCCGACACTCTCTTGGCCGGTTTTTCTATTTCTTATGTAGCTGCGTAGAGGTAGGTATTTACAAAGTCATCGCGAGTTCGTGACCAGAGTTGTCGCAGGTTTAAATAAGTGTAATAACTAAGCATAACGTGGCCATCTTTAGTTGTCTGTTGAAGTATTTCGTAATTATCACTTTCTTTATTTTACGGAACCATTTGATATAAAAGAATTTCACTCTTTGATCAACGTTCTTAAAGCACGAACAGTTAAAATATTATAACAGATTTTTTTATTGTAAATACTTCTTACGTAAATTCTATATTGCGTAAAACCACATAATAATGAATAGAATTTAATTACAATTAGATTTATTTATGTATTCTGATTGATTAATTGATTGACATGGTCGCTAATTAACATTAATTGATTGACATCAAAGACATTCAGTTTTTAAATCTCTTTGATTGACATGGTGTTTGATTTATTATGTTCGTGTTTAGGTTTAATTTAATTGTATTGTAAGTTATTGAGTTTGATTTTACTTTTATTTATTTTTATTTTTTAGTTAGTTTTATTGTTGCTTTGTGGTTTTATATCTTTTTGTCTATGGGTGTACTTAACTAAAATAAATGAATTTTTAGACACACATCAAAAGTGTCTAGGGATCAACATATATTTTTGCAATAACTTTTCTCCTGATTGATATTAATTAAAATTTTCTTTAAGGATTCATCAAATAAAGTGTTTTCGTTTGTCACAGTAACGATAAACCAAGTCACCTTTGCATTAATAAAGAAATTTGCCATTTTCGTAATAAAGGGATTTTTGACATTTGAACCACTAACATTAAAGTTCGAAAAAAAGACTGAAATAACAGTTTTCTTTAAAATTTTATTGGGTAACTTAAACAATTAATAATCCGTGTTTCTACCGTGAACACTAACAACACAAGAACATCGGTTTGGCATACTCAAAATGAGTTCATCCAAATCACGCTGTGGAATGGCCGCCCATGTTCGTTGCAACAACAAAAAAAGGTCTTCTTGCGACTGGATACCCTCCATATTTGGCAGAGCTCTTCTCTGTAGCATATCCCATGCATGCTCAATCGGGTTCAAGTCTGGCAACTGAGCAGGTCAGGGCAGGACATTGATGTTAGCTGCGGCGAGAGTCTGTCTTACAACTCTTGCGGTGTGCGGTCGTGCATTATCATGCATTAACTGAAATAAGGGACCGATTTGCACTTGTAGAGGAACGATGACGTCTGATACAATCGTCTCAGCATAAATTTGAGCGTTGAGGTTGCCTCTGATCCAAATCAACTCAGTTCTTCCGCCGATCCAAATACCCGCCCATACCATGATGGTTCCACCACTATAAGGATGGACTTCCTGGCAGGATTTTAATCGCTGTTGGCGTCCAGGGGTTCTCCAGTGTCGTATACGTCTTGTATCCGGTCTCATACCAAAACGAGACTCATCAGAAAAGCACACGAAACGCCATTGTTCTTCTGCCCAATTTCTGTGTTCAAGAGCCCATTGATATCGAATCCTACGATTGTGCATTGCTATAGGTGGTACCCGTAGCGGTCTTCGGGAATGAAGGTTCACTTCATGCAAGCGGTTTCTGACTGTTTGGTCGCTAATTAAAAGTATTCACAGACGATCGAACTTGGTTCGGACCGGACCACGAACCGTACGGTGCGGTCTGCACAACAGACCATCGCACCAGACTCCGAACCGTCCAGTCGGTTATGTGCTAGCATTGCGTGAACACGTCTCCTCGACATGCCGCCTATTCTATCAAAACAGGCCAAAATAGCATTAGTTGCGGCAACTATTGCTACATCGCCATTACATAATGAACGAAAAACAAAAAAGGATTGGGCAACATTTTATCTCAGAAACAGACAACAATTTATATACTATATATACACATACATACATACATACATATATAAACTCACGCCTTTTTCCCATGGGGGTAGGCAGAAACTACAGAGCGCCATATGCTACGGTTCTTACATACTTCTTTTGCTTCGTTTACATTCAGTTATATTGTCATACACACACGCCGGTTGCGAGTACTACGCACCTGACCTTTCTGAAGAACCTCACCAATATGGTCTATGTATGTCCTTCTAGGGCGTCCCCTCCCGGCGTTCCCACTTACATCTGCCTTGTAAATACCGTTCGTTAGTCGCCTTTCATCCATCCTTTAAACGTGACCAAACCATATAAGCATACTCTTTTCAATTTTTGTTACTACATCCTCTTTTAAACCACAACGTTGCTTTATCACATCATTCCTCAATCTGACATTCATTGTTAGACCACACATACTTCGCATGGAACGCATTTCTACAGCATTTATTCTACTTTCGGTCTCTGTTGCAATATCAACACATATCTCATTAAAGATCTCGATGATAAAGATTTTCGTATATATCATCGAATGAGTTCCGAAGCATTTACTAAATTGTTTGATCTTGATCTTGATGTTGCACGTACGGTGGCACAAAAGCGACTGGACCGACATTTGGTCCGGTGCGCCGTCCACACGATCGGTTCGGTTCGGAACGCACCGCGTTCGATGTGCGAGCGCTCCGAACCAGCCGTACCGATATTAATAATAATAATGTCCGGCGGACCGTGCGCCACACGATTGAATTTGGTTCGAAGCGGACCATGTTCGTGGTCCGTTCCGAACCAAGTTCGATCGTCTGTGCATACTTTAAGTTCCCTGAAGAGTGATGAAGCCTCACGGCTAACATCATGGCGGTTATTGTTGGAGCTCTTCGAGTTAAGATTTGAATGTATCGGTCTTGTCTCCGTGTGTTGCAGCGATACCGTCCTCCATGGCGCTCAGCCACGGTACCAGTGCTTCGGTAACGTGTCCAAAGTCGACTGATAACACTCTGACTTGTATTCAGAGCTAAAGCCACAGTACGTTGCCGGGAACCAGCTTCTATCATTCCCACGGCTCTGAGCATTTCTTCCCTGCTTAAATGACGTCGCCGCTCCATAATAACGTTGGTTTTAATCAGTAGTAGGGAAACAGTAGCACTAATAATGTCTTCAATGCGTTGTATGTTTTTATAGGGAAAATATTGACAGCTGATTTTCATCTTTTACTCGAATTTGATTTACAGTTCCTGATTCAAATTATGAAATGCACCAAAAAGGATCCATATAAATTTATAAAATCATAAATTTATTACAAAGCCACATCTCAATCTCAAGAAATCCGCATAAAAATGCTTGATCCCTAGACACTTTTGATGTGTGTATTTTATATTAATAATGCAACAATTTTTTTTACTAAGACTTTTATTTTTTTTTAAAATAATTAATAACTTAAAAAAAATAATATCATATTTTGAAGGTAGTAAATAGGTATTAAATATTATTTTATCCTTCGAAAATTGAAAATATACATACTACACTAAATAATTGAATCGTCAATTTAGAGGGTGTCCGTTACCCCAGCCAGATGTTGTCGAAAATTACCATTTGAATCTGATAGATAATTAGTTGTGCGGCTTCTGTAATTATTGTTCACATTTTTAAATTTGTTGCGCTAATAGTTTTTTAATTATTTCACAAAAACATTTCCTGCTGCGGTAACGTTACCCCAGCCAGACCTTTTTCTTTCTAATGGGAATATTTAAATAATTAATAGTTATAAAATTAGTTGTCTAGATGGAGTAAATGTTGTGCCTTATTTTGTATTTGTTCTTTCATCGGTTGCGAAGTTATTCGAGATTTTGCTGGGGTAACGTTTTTGGTTTTTCTAGATCTTTGAAATGTTTAAGCGGATTCTTATCATATTTTGTACATGGCTTCTTAGGAATTAGTTTAAATTTGTTCTGCAATAAAAAAACAAAATAATACATAGCTTAAAGGTTATTTCATTAAATAGAAAAACACTTCAATTGGTCCCAGCACTCTCAATAAGAGCTCTAAAGACTTACTTTAAACGTTATTTTAAAGCTTGTAACTGCCTTCAAATGTATGTGAAGTTTCATTAGTATCCTGTAAGTATTTACCAAGTTATGATGATTTTGAGTTCTTCACGAGCACGGTCTTGATGCACGCGGTGTTATTTGGCCACTGGATTGGATATATGAACCGAATGTTATGTCAATAATTAGTTGTTTAGTTCAGTTGTATATCAGTAAAATTTCAGCTCAGTACATTGGGTAATTAATGAGATAATACAATTAAAGTCATTAGGAACCGAATGACCGTGGTAACCCGACCAAGTTTAGGTGGTTACGAAAAAGCGAAAACGCAGAACATTATACTATCTTTTGAAATGTTTAGTATAATACACCTTACAATTTCGGTACAGACGCGTACACTGTTAAATACATTAATAATATAATAAAAACTGTACTATGGAAACATTATTATTATCTTCCCGTTGCACAAACTTATCAATTACAGAAGCCGCACAACTAATTATCTATCAGATTCAAATGGTCATTTTCGACAACATCTGGCTGGGGTAACGGACACATTTGGAGGGACCAAACAAATTAGTCGATATTTTTAAAACCAAATATTTTTCAGTCAATTTGAATCAATATTATTTTGGTAGAATTAAGGTATTAAAACCAGGGACCGTACAACCCCGAATATGAGTTAACTCTTTCGAAAGGGTTACGGGTTGCGCGCCAACAGTAACGGAAGTGGTTACCTCTTGGTAGTGGTAGTCCTTTCAAAACACTAACGTTAGGGTAACCCTTTCAATAAGTTAACTTGTACAAGATGTTACCGGCTCTTATTTGATATTCAATTGAAGAAGATAACCCTTTGAAAGGGTTTGTCGGGGTAATCAAAAGGTTTTAAATCAAATCATTATAAATTACGTTGGAGTGGAGGAATAAGTATTGACCTTGGACGTTTACGCAACACTTAATAGTTTATTGCATTCTGCATGTTTATTTTTAGGCTATGGACCCTGTCGGGCACAGCAAAATAAGTCAGTTTGGAGAGGAAGCATTATCTCTACATAGTATAAAACAAAGTAGCTCCCGCTGTCTGTCTGTCCCTATATGTACCTATATGTTTGGACCTTTAAGAGTCTATTACGTATACCTACACCTCAGGGCAAATTCGGATTTCACCTACACTTCCCCGCGCCAACTAACTCTCTATCCCGCTCGCACACACAGTGCTCCCGGTACCACGCGGTTAAAGCGATTGTGTGAGGGTAAACTGCACTTTTATTGTATTACGGGTACTGTTAAAATATAATTTAATTTTAGTTATATTATACATTATCTATACATATAATAAGACAGTAAAAAAACTGTGTCTGTACATTGAAAATATTAAAAAAAAAAAATTGAGGGGGGTTTAAAAACAGTAATAGAGCACGAATCCAAAAAAAAAGTCTGTCTGTTTGTCTGTTTGTTTGCACACGCTAATCTTTGGAACTACTGGACGGATCTGAAAGATTTTTTTTTTGTTGTATAGATATTAAGTCTGGGCAACACATAGGCTATAACTCATCTTGGAAAATGGAACACCTGATGCAGAACCGCAACAGACCAGCTAAACTATAGGAGATACAAAAATGGTACCATAGCAAAAATTGTTCCACGTGATGAGCATTTTTTGCTGAAATAATAAATTTGAAGATCCGGAACACCTGATGCAAAACCGCAACAGACCAGCTACACTATAGGAGATACAAAAATGGTACCATAGCAAAAATTGTTCCACGTGATGAGCATTTTTTGCTGAGAGAATAAATTTGAAGATCCGGAACACCTGATGTAGAACCGCAACAGACCAGCTAAACTATAGGAGATACAAAAATGGTACCATAGCAAAAATTGTTCCACGTGATGAGCATTTTTTGCTGAAATAATAAATTTGAAGATCCGGAACACCTGATGCAAAACCGCAACAGACCAGCTACACAAATCAAACTTGACACAAATCTTCTTACACTAGTAGATTATATCTCGTCTAGTTTAGACCGCGGGCGTCAGGTGGACGTACTTTACTTTGACTTCCGGAAGGCGTTTGATAGGGTTAATAATGACGCGCTGCTAATGAAGCTTAGCAAAATAGGGTTCGCACCATCTCTCCTCCGCTTCTTTGCAGACTACCTACGTGATCGACAGCAGTTTGTTAAGCTTGGTATGTACGTGTCGGGTACCTATCACACGCGTTCTGGCGTGAGTCAAGGCTCAATTTTAGGGCCTTTATTATTTCTCATCATGGTCAACGATCTTCCTCAAGTTCTGCTTCATGCAAGATGTCTCTTGTATGCTGACGACTTAAAGCTGTACCTGGAAATAAACTCCGACCTTGACAGTTTGGCGCTACAGCGGGACATAGACGCGATATACAAGTGGAGTGTAGACAACAAGATGGAGTTTAATTCGTCCAAATGCTTCGCTATGACCTTCGGTCGAATGCGGCACCCAGTTAATTTTGAATACAATTTAAATAATAATACCATCACGAAATCAACAACCATGAAAGACCTGGGAGTCACATTTGACCGAAAGCTCACCTTCCACGACCATATGATTATGGTAGCGAAACAATCCTACCAAAGGCTAGGCTTTGTTCTGCGTAATTGCCGCGATTTTCGCACCGCTCATGCCGTTAAAATAATATTTAATGCTCTCGTACGTAGCAAACTGGAAACCAGCTCTTGCGTGTGGAATCCACACGAAAGTACCTACACACTTTTATTAGAGAAAGTCCAAAAAGCGTTCCTTAGGTATCTATATAAGCAGAAACACGGCTACTATCCTTACCTCTATCCGACAAAATTCTTGCTGGGTTGCCTCGGATACAACTCACTAGAGGTAAGACGAGCTCGAGATCAGCTTACAATAGCCTGTAGGACACTCCGTGGTGATGTTGACGCTCCTGATCTGCTTCATGTCCTGGCGCGCTTCTGTGTTCCAGACAATTACTGCCGGGGCAGAAAGCACAGGCTGTTTGCCATGCCTCCATGTCGTACTGTTGCACGTGCTAAGTCACCAATCCCTCGCACTCTGGCTGCGCTTAATGATCTCTTGGATTCCAATCCAACAAGCGATCTGTTTGCGGATGGATGGACGAAGATTTTATTGGTATGTCAGAAGTACTGCGAGAATAATTTATGAAAGTGTTGTTAACCGTCCTTTATTTATGTTTTCCTCTTATACTTTTAAATTTTACGTTGTTTATTTTGTATATTTTAAAACGTGTTATTGTCTCTTTTAGGTTTAATTTTATATGTTACTGTAATTGGTTTACACGACCGTTGTAATTAAATAAATAAATAAATAAATAAATAAATAATACACTATAGGAGATACAAAAATGGTACCATAGCAAAAATTGTTCCACGTGATGAGCATTTTCTGCTGAGAGAATAAATTTGAAGATCCGGAAGACCTGATGTGGAACTTCAAGAGCCCAGCTACACTATAACATATATTGGAATGACGTCTTAGCAAGAGTTGTTCAGCCTTATGAGCACTCGCTGTTGACATTCAAAAATCGAAGATCTGGAACACCTGTTGTGGAACTCCAAGAGCCCAGCTACACCGTAACTCACATAGGAATGACGTCTTAGCAAAAGTTATTCGGTCTGATAGGCATTTCCTGTTGACTTATAAAAATCGAAGATCAGAAACATTTGGTCTGGAAATTAAAACTATCACTAATTTCATTGCATAATTATAAAATAACATAAGTACCTCCATGCGGTGAAGGCGGGAACAGTTCAGGACTGATTTTCGATGACGATGGTTTATCATTGAAAATTAGACTCTACTGGCCAAAACTCCTATTTTTTTATCGTATAAATATGCCTTCGGGCTTATGTTATTTGAGAGTTTAATTTCCTTTTTCATTTATCTTCGTTACATGGTTGCCTTCCCGGTAACGCAGGAGAGCAGCCACTTAGATTTTAATTGATCAGGTATCATCACAATAAAACTATAACCATGCCTAGAAAGAGGTCGAAGAACGAAGAGCGTTAGGAGACACTTGATGCTGTTCGAGAACATGAGGCTGCAACTCGCGCCGCGGAAACTTCTTAGGATCGCGAAACACGCCTGCATTCTCAGTGTATTTACGCATCTACCAGGTATCCAGGTCTCTAGACACCAGTGAAGAATATGTGCGCGACTGATCGCTGATCGTGAACATCATGCGCTGTCTCGCGAGTCGGAGATGTTCACGGAAAAAGCATGACGCTTGAGTTTTCAGCGTATATACGCATCGACTATAGAGATAAGTGGGGGAAGGAGATGCGCGACTGACCGCTGATCGTGAACGTCACGCAACATATAGGCTATAATTTATTTTGGAATATGGAACACCTTAAGTAAAAGAGATATAAAAATGGTGCCATTGCAAAAACTATTCCACGTGAAGAGTGTTTTCTGCTGTGAGACTAAATTTGAAGGTCTGGAGCACCTGTAGTGGAACTCCAAAGCCCAGCGACAATAATACATAATAGAAATGGCGTCTTAGCAAAAGTTGTTAAGTCTGATAGAATTTCCTATTGACCAACAAAAATAAAAAATCTGGAACGTCTTGAATCGTCTCGCGCATCCCATTGTTTTCCCGGGCTTTTAGAATTCGACATCAGACGTTTTAAATCCTCGATTTTGACGACCCCGTTGTCGCTGACATAAGCAACAGGATCCGCGTACGAAGTCGCGGGCAGAAGCTAGTACATAAATAAATTTATGTAATAATTTAATTAGTAAAATAACAGTCTGACGCGTTTTAAATAATTATGTAAGTACCTACGACCTCCGGCATTGCAGTTAGGGCCACTTACAACTAGACCAACAGGGATCTGACTTTGCCAAAGACATTTGCGCGAAGGGACTATTATAATGCGCGCATGGAATTTGCGCGATTGGACTTTTGCGCGAATGGACTTTTGCGCGCCAGGACACCTACGTGAATGAACTTTTGCGCGTAAGGACAGATGCGCGACTTAATGGCCACTGAGGTTTACTCAGTAGAGTAAACATAATATCATGCTTGTTATACTTGAAGGTGGTTTTTTTTTGGATTTTTCGTCATAGGTGTCGTTTTCGTGGTTTTCGGTGTCGTTGATTATGAAAATGAGGTTAAAATGAAAATCCAAGATGGCGCCGAGGAAAATTTTTGATTTTTCATCATGGGTGTCGTTTTCGAGGTTTTCGAGGTCGTTGTTAGCAAAAATGAGGTCAAAATAAATCCAGGATGACGTCCAAATTTTTTTTTTGTTTTTTGCCATGGGTGTCGTTTCCGTGGTTTTCGCGGCCGCTGATTACGAAAATGAGCTCAAAATGAAAATCCAAGTTGGCGCCCAGGAAAATTTCTTGTTTTTTCAATCACGGGTGTCGTTTTCATGGTTTTCAGGGTCACTGATTACGAAATTAAGGTAAAAAAAAATCAAATATGGTGCCGAGAAGAATTTTCGGTTCATCAAATACAACTGGAATGATCAATATAGAGATCGGTTCAATGAATTGAATGAATTTCATTTTAACCTAATTTTCGTAATCAGCGACCCGAAAACTATGAAAACGACACCCATGATGGAAAAACATAAAATTTTCGTCGGCGCCATCTTTGATTTTCATTTTAACCTAAACTTCGTAATCAGCAATTCCGAAAACCATAAAAATGACACCCATGACGGAAAAACCAAAAATTTTCGTCGCCATCTTGGATTCTTATTTTGACTTCATTTTCATGATCAGCGACCCCGAAAACCATGAAAACTACACCCCTGACGGAAAACCCTAAATAATAATACTATCTACACTAGCTTTTGCCCGCGGCTTCGCCCGCGGGGATGTCGAACTTCCATCTCCTATGATTTCCAAAAATCGTTTTTGAGTGGATACTTACTCTTCACTAAGAACACCTCTTCAAGTTTCATGTCTCTAATACCACAGGTTTGTGCTGTGCGTTGCTATATATTAAACGTAATAATTTTAGCATAATACTTCCAAATAGACTACTTTCAAAGTTGATCCTTCCGGTATGTAGGTATGCATAAAGATTTCTGGAACTACTGACCAGGGAAAGAGCGCCGTACAACTGATCATGCGTAAAACAACTGAGACAGTTTAGATCAACCTGCCCAGGCGTATTGATTACAACCGTACATACCAAGTTAGGTTAAAATCCCTATAATAGTTTTTGAACTATGCGTGCACATACATACAGACAAACCAATGCAATAAAGAATTGAGTATTGAGTATTCTTCTTCTTCTTATCGTGTGGTTAGTAACTAACCTGGTGTCAGAGTTTTTAATGCCGCCCACGGGCCTCTGACTTGGCATCACATGCCCTCGAGAAATATCTCTCAGGCATGCCGGTTTCCTCACGATGTTTTCCTTGAGTATTGAAACCGACTGACAAAACATTTACTGATTGCAATTTTGGCATCAGTATCGATCACCAATCATCCTCCAATATTAATTTTGAATATATATTCAATGTACAGACTTGACTACTTTACAGTATTATTATAAGTATTATTTATTATCTTAATAGTGTGTGATAGTCCATTGAATTTTATGGCAAACTATATTGTATCTTAAGATAAAATATTATAGTACCTATCTTAGTCGTGTCGTGTATAGCGCCCCTTGGTGAACTCCACTGCGGGTGACGTAACCTACGACAAACTTATTATTTGCGGTTAGTACAGTAGTCAAGTCTAGGGATCGAACCGCAAAATTAAGTTTGTTTTTTATTGTATGTACTTTTCCGGGATAAAAAGTACCCAGTGTAGTGCTCAGGATATTCAAAAATAAGTATACAAAGTTTCATCGTAATCGAACCGGTAGTTTTTGCGTGATACCTGAACATACAGACAGACAGACAAATTTTTTTTTAATCATATTTTTGGGTTCAGTGTCGGTCTAGTAAACCCCCTGCTATTTATTATTTTGATATTATCAATGTACAGAAAGAACACCGGCGAACTCCCAAACAAATTTTTGTTGACTTTTTTTTTGCGTTGCCTATGAAAAATATCTAAAAGTATAGAGTTTGAATTTCTGAACAGTTTTTTCTTGGGTTATACTTTTATAGGAAGTCAGGAACTAAAGATATTTTATTTTTAAGTTTTAGAGGTTAAGACTATTCAAAAGGATATGTCCGCTATAATCTTCGCACAAACAATCGTGTTTATTTTAACATTTGTATTCTGATGCAGACATGTATTTCCTAAGTATATAAATGCATTATGTAAAGTCAATCATTTTAAGCAACTTGACTAAGATTTATATTAGGTACATGGCAACATTAAAAGTATAGCTAATCCAAAAGCCTTGAAGTCAAGCCAGAAAGAAAAAAACACAAAGCTATGATTATTTATTTCATCAATAATCTAGTCAATTAAGCTCTTATGAAGACTTTTTTCCAGACTTTGATTTGCCTAAATTAGAGTAACCTAAAAGTAACCAATGCAGTTCAAAAATCACCTAAAAGGTTACAAAAGTAACCTTCTGGCAACACTCAAAATCAAAAATCAAAATCAAAAGTCATTTATTCAAATTAGGCTGAGGATCAGCACTTTTTGAACGTCGAAATTACAGAAGACAGTCCCCCAAAAAGCCCACCCTTCGCCACTTCCTAGTGTTTTTGCTGGGAAGAAGAAGTGGCGGAACAAACTCCCCAGCAACACATCTGTCTGATAAGTTAGAAGAACTTGAATTTACACAGTACAATTAGTTATAATTACAAAATAATTAAAATTAGTTATTCACTACATGTTAGCTAGCACACTCAACATACAGAATACCAGTAATATATATAGCTACCGACAATAAAACTAACTTAACTCAAGCAAAAACAACTAAATAATAAGAATCCTCCAGGTAAAAAGGGTGTGCCAGCCTGCATGTGCAGAGTTGGATTAAATCCATAGATCTGCAGAACACAATGTAACAAAATGATAAACTAGAACTGTGGAAGTTAAATAAAACAAAAAAAAAACAGGTAATAGTTAAAACAATAGCAAAACCAAAGCCAGCAAGACGACCAGTTACCACAAGCAGCACCCGTTCACGACCATAACGCAAAGATCAGCCACTGCAGGCGCTTTCCCGCCCGTCCCACCTCCCCACACCTCCCGCAGTGAAGCCCGTGTCCGTGGATTGCAGTGGCACGTGCGTAGCCTCTCCGTGCGCCGTGCCACGCTATACATAGTCGTGGGTCATATTCGTGTACTCCAGTGGAAACGTAGACCCACGTTGTCAAACAAATTAATACACGCAGCTAAAATGCGCCGCGTGCCCGAGCACAGCATGCGCCGCGGTGGGCCCGCGCCTTTATGATTGATTTGATAAAACTTAGTAAATTATTTCTTTGGTATCTATTACGGTGACATACGTAGACGCTTAATAATTTCATCAACAATTCCCTCGCCGGTGTTCTTTCACTTCTACAGATTTATTATAAGCTTAGATAATATACCTCATTATAAGTATATTTTTACGTTTTTTTTTTAAATTTTATTATATAATCTAGATTTTTACTAACATTAGTAGTTAAATGCTTGTTACTAACAACTTTTATGGACTGTTTTGTCTGAAATAAATATTTTTTTTTTATTAAGGATATACAAAAAAATGGTCTAGGTACCAACAACTGGGAAGGTTTACCCTATTGCAGATAATAATATTTATTTTTATAGCAGTAGTAGATACTTACTTCATTTCGTTGCTTACATGTTTGCCTCTTTTTTTACGCCAACCGAGTTTATTTTCTGTTTTATTCCGAAAATTTCGTAATTCACGAAAAACTTACTGGAATTATTTTATATCAAATAAAATTAGTTGTCCCGCCGCGTCATGTTTCGTAATCGTGTGGCGTGAGCGCAAGCTACATAAGCTCCACGTTCGTAAGCCGAAGCGAGACTGAGCGGGGAGCCGGGCGTCAGGGCGGACGGCTCCAATGCGCGATAGTTAAGGTATTTCTTTTTACAGTGTAAATAATGGTAATTTTCAAAATTTAAAATATACAGGGTGGCAGGGACATCGACGCGCAAACGTCGTGAAAAGGTTGCACCTGATGCCATAAATTAAATTACGAAGGTCATTCATCTCGGAAATGGCTGGTTAAAAAAATTGTCATTTTTGAGTGCGCAATGTATTGCAAACAACGCGATCAAAACGCTCTGCGGAAGGCGCGCGCGCGTGTCCTACCTAACCTACACACACACATAGGTACGTCGACAGCGCGGCCCCCCGCTACACCGCGCGCCGCCGCCGCCGCGCGCCACCGCCGCCGCGCGCCTCTGCTGCCGGACGAACGTGAACGTACCTACGAAATATCGCCGAATGACAACATTGATAGTTACTTAACACATGAAATCTTGTTTAATTAGTCTCGATAACTGATGGTAGTTACATCAAAAGAAATAAAACTAACAATACCTAAGCTTATTCTCACAAAATAGCGATAGGTACCTACCGATGAGGATTGATAGCAAAAAAGATTCTTGATAAGAACTTAGCGATACAGTACCTAATGTTCAATTAATTAACTTACCTACCTTTATCTCGCTCATTCCTAATGAGATAGGGTTCGAAGTGGTCGCTCGCAGATTTGAGCGCGGCGCAGAGTCTGCATACCCAAAAGTACCGAGCTTAAGCAAGCGCAACTATCTTATTCCGCAAAGAGCAACCGTTACTTGCGTACAAAAAATATCAATTACAACTCGAATGGAGCGACCACTCAGGAATCGCAATCCAATCACATAGACCAGTGGGCAGACCGAAAGAAGGAAGCTTACCAATGAGACTTTTGTGCCAGACCCTGTCAAAAGCCTTCGAGATATCGAAGGAGACGGCACAGTGTTTGTAACTAACTCCTCCGAAGCGGCTAGCCCGATTCTTATGAAATTTTGTGTGTATATTTATTGGGTCTGAGATTAGGATGTTAATTAATAAAAAAAAAAATGGTAATTTATTAAAACTAAAGCGGAACGAAGTTTGCCGGGGCACCTAGTTATAAATAAAGTTTAAAAAAAAGTAGAAAAAATAAACAAAATGTCAAAAAATAGAAATTTAAAATTCAAACGTCAAGTAAAAAAAACTTTTTTACAAAAAAAAACAACTGACTTCTTAAAAAAACACTAACAGGTGAAAACTAACTCCAGTTTCGGAAGTCTGTGGCTTTGGAGGTTTCGTTTCGTTCATTATTGGCCACCGACTTCCGAAACTGGAGCTATTTTTCACGCGTTTTTAAGAAGTCGGTTGTTTTTTTTTTGTAAAAAAGTTTTTATTTTGCAATTTTTAGTTTCTCCGTATGTAAAGAAAGTCTTTTAAAACTTCAAAGAATCATTGAAATTGGTTAACAATTGCTAAAGAAGTTCTTTCTAAAGATTAATCCGTACATCTCTGCCGGGCCCCTTTTAAAATAGAAGGGCGTAATGTTATGTTATAAATAATAGGAAATACAAGAACTCTGCATAGACATCGAATAATTTGCTGTTATGCGTTGAAGAGTTCCGTCGCATGTCTTTTTCATCAGTTTTTCTTCACAAAATTAAACTTTCTAAATGAAAATGCTTGATTTGTTACTAAAAATGTAAAAATCGCTGTAAGTATCTATATTTTTTGAAGAGTTCCCTCAATTCCTCGAGGATCCCTCATCAGATATGAGCTTTGATACAAATGGGACCAATCTGCTTTAACCTATCAAATAAAAAAAGAATTTTGAAAATCGGTCCATAAATGACGGAGTACTGGTAACAAACCCTAACAAACCCTAAAAAAAAATACAACCGAATCGAGAACCTCCTCCTTTTTTGAAGTCGGTTAATAATCTAATCTAAATAATCTAATCTAATCTAAATAATCTAATCTTTATAAGTCTACAGACTACTAGGTAATCGTTTACAGAGAAAGTAGCATTTATATAACAAAAAGAAAAACCTGATTCTCTTAAAAAATATATTCAAATTGCATTTGCTGCTCTGAGAAAGTGCATCGTATTCATAATATCTATGTACGGCATCCCGTCTCGGTTGTGATTTTTTAAAATCTTACAGTTAGACGCAGCTCTTTTCCCTTCGGGCACTAAATGATGAGTGTGATGATCGAATAACATAATTATGATTCCGTAAAAAGACAACATTATACATAAAACAATCCTGATTATTCCAGAAAAAAAATACATTGAACTTTAAAATCACTGAGATAATAACTATAATCGTATGTGTGTGGAGTCGCTAAGGCATGGACTGCGTGTTGCGACTTGACGCATATCTGCCGAATGCATGCAGTTTAGTACTTTAAAGTAAAGGCACGAAAGATAAAATTACAATACATGTAGTCTGAATGGGTAACTCTGTTATAGTCGTTGAAGGGGTAACCCGTTCCAAACGTGTAACCATTAAAAAGTATAACCCAACAAGAATGGGTTTTTGAATGTACAGGTAATCAAATCGAAAGGGTTTTGAAGAGGTTATCCATTGATGAGGGTTTTCGTAAAAAAGGGTAACACATATGAAATTGGTTTTGAAACAACACTTTGTCAAAACCCTATCAAAAACCCTTTCAATGGGTAACCAAAATCGTCCCTGATTAAAACACCAGCAAGGTGGAACATTCCAGGAGGCAGTTTATCAGTTTGGTCCCTCCATCTTGACGTCATGATGGAGGGACCAACATTTTGTTAAAGTTATTCTGCAAATATAGAGGTAGCAAAATTTTTAGCTAATGTAGCAAATAGTAGATTTATGGTATTAATCTTTTATATATGTTTGACAGATATCTGAGACTTGGTCCCTCCATCTTGACGGTCACCATTTTTGCCCCCTTATTTTTTACAGTTGGTAAAAATTGCTAATAGACTAACTTACCTATTGAGCTGAGTGCTGACCCTGGATTGGTTCGGAATAAGGAAAATAAATTCACCAAATGAAAATACATATTTATTTTACCAAATTTGAAGAAGATACCTAACCTGTAACTTAAAATAACAATATTTATTCTTGTCGTTTGGCTCAACAAATTAGTAAAATGCGTAACAAATGCTTTTTTAATTTTTTCTGTGCAAGAAATGTACCTAAACTTCAAAATAAAATAAATAGTTTCAATGTGTTTAATAATTAAATTTTCGAAGTCCTTTTACCAAAAGTAATACTGTTTACTGGTTTGTTATGTAACCCGTTTGAAAACCATCAATATGAAAATAATTATTACCTACATTCTTGGACTTTCCCAAATTAATTTTAGGTAAGTATTAATGTCAGTAGAGACGCCAGCACATCAAGTTACCCCAATGTGTCAAATTTCTTTGATCGTTTCTCAACTTTATGTCAAACAGAATAAAGTTCATATTCAATTGAGAAAATTTGACACATTGGGGTAACTTGATGTGCTGGCGTCTATACTAAAATTGTTTAAACAACAAAAGTGATATTTTATTTTATTTTATTAGCATTATATTTTCATTCGAAAATGAAATGTTTAATCATAATCAATAACATTATATTTTGCTTGGATTTGAGCTAAAGCTACGTCAATGCATGTATGTAAAAAACTCATGGTTGTTTAATATCAGTAACAATTTTTAGCTTCCATTCATGTGATTAGTTTCCATGGAGATATTCATCAGTAGATTTTCAGAAGTCAACAGCCCAATTGAGCTCTCAGTGTGTGTTAATGCATCTGTAAAATAATAATGAAATGGTTAAGAATATCTTAATATTTATCTTTGACCCAGTGAGCGTGTTCTGAGGTTAAATCGGATCCGAGTGTTTGAGCATAGTTTTCTCATTACGAAACCATCGCTCCAACGGGCTCGAATTACGGGTTGATATGGAAATATGCAAAACAATTTAGAAATTTAGGGCATATGAGTAAAAAATGTATTTTGGAACTGGGCATCGAAAGTGTACTTAAAACAATCACCTATTTTGTAATATGGCGAAGTTGAGATCACACTTCACAGTGATCAGTTGCACGGTGAAAGTAAACCGCTAGTCTATGATAACTTTAACAGCGCTTTTAATTAAAAGCAGAGAAGTGGAGGTGGTTTATGTAGTCTAAGTATCATGGACTGTTGACGTAACGTCACATGAAAATCCGCTTAATTTGTCAGGCCATGAGCGAATTCCAGCCAGCTTTCACGAACAATAAATTGGTAATTGAATTGTGTCTGAACTCTGTTAGTTGACGAATTAAAAGTAGGGTTTTGCAATGTCATGACAGTTATATTGATACAGTTATCAACGAAAAAAAAACTGAAAACCGAAAACCTGATCCTACTGGATTAAAACCAAGATGTGATCCAATGCGGTGATCATGATTTTCATTCATTTTCTTTAAGGCAATAAAAGAAAATGAATTTAATATGTGAAATCAGACACTCAAGATTATGTAAAAAGCTTTAGATACATACCTTTTCTAACGACAACAACGTATGGGGCAATGTCGAGCATACGTGAGACTAATCCTAGTGACGGGTTGTCGGCAAGGTCTACTTTATAAAACTTTTTGATGGTGAATTTTTCGAGAGCCTCCGACAGTGAGCCAGACAGGTTGGCCAGTCGCCGACGGGCATTGTCCGCCGTAAACACACCGATCACAGATCTGAAATATAACATCACTTGTTTTATAATAATTTATCTCGCCAACGGAGATGTCCTAATCCAAGACCTCCTACCATTATTCATTTTTATATTCATGTAAGATTCACATTTCGGGGCATGATGCGAGATTGGATTAATTACTACAGTTCTGCGAAATTTTACCCTATCACAATGACAAGTCACATTTCAAATACTTTTAAGTTTAGAGTGAAGCCTTACAATTCTGTGGTGTTCGTCCATTTGATTCCAGACGATTGGAGTAGGTAACGCCAACTGATGACGTGAATACCGTACAGTAGGCCGCACGTAAGTGGTAACACTGACTTTGAGCTGGACTATTGTATGTGTATTACACAGTTACAAAAAAATATGCCGTAGAATAACTTTTTTTTTTTACAGTAATACAAATTAGCGATACTTATATGTATTTATGTCTAGTCAAACTATTTTTTTGAAAGATTATTACCATGAATAAGTCTCTATTATTTGTCTAACTAGATTTTAGGTTCGTGTGCTCCACAGTTGATCTATGAACAGTACCACTACGAATGTATATAATATTAAACACAGAAACAAGTAAAACATCAGATAGATTCATCTAAACGTTTAGAATACACGAGAAAATTGTAACATGTTTGGTTTTGGGATTTTGTTGCGGAAAATATAATTATGATGATTGATTTGTGATTGATACATTAATATTTTCATTGACACAGGTTGTCAAATCTTTTTTTTCTGTACAGCTAGAGTATTTACTTGAAATATTTGTAATTATGTTTCCGTATGTGATTTGTAGGGGTAGTATTAACAATAGAGAATCCGGTCATTTGAGTATTAACAAGAAGTAAACCTCGGGATGAGAGATATACATAATAAGCTGTAAATGTGCATTCATGTTTCATTTTGGCAATGTCAATTGTCACAAAAATCGCGTTTCGCAATTATCCCGGTTTCTATAGCTCCAATGATTCTAGCATCTATTATAAAATTGTAGAACATACATTTTGCAATAAAATTTACCTTTTGGAACGGGCAACCAAAATCATTAAGTAGGTACATTTTATTTAACTTGTAAGTTTAACATTCAAAAGTGCCTTTTAAATGGCCTAATTGTAATAAATGATAAGAGTTTTGTATTATACATTTTTACATACGCTCAACCGTTTTAATATGGAAGGCGCGAGAGCGTGTAATGTTTAGCCGTATCAGCGAAGCAAGCCCGTTAATTAGGTGCTTTAAGTTTATATTATGCGTAAGTACGGGGACTTCAAATCCAAGATGGCGGCCTTTTTTGTCTATCCTCGCCTTAACTAAATGCTTTAAATTCTAAATCATATTTAAATTCTAAGATCATGGGATAACTTTAGGATTTAACAGAAACGAATTTTCCTTTCGTCTGTTACACATTTTATAATAAGCCTAATGACCCAAATCGCCCTACATAGTTGATAACGTAACTTCCGTAACGTAACCTTTAGCTCTTAGTGCTGATTTTTCAGATGACTTTTAAACATTCATACGTAAACTCACGCCTTTTTTCCACAGGCAGAAACCACAGAGCGCCATTAGGCTACGATTTCTACATACTTCCTTTGTTTCGTCTACATTCATACATGTTGTCATACACACACGTAGATTGCGAGTATTACGCACCTGACTTATCTGAATAATAAATATGGTGGTTAGACATATTATTATACATAGAAAACCTATCGAACCGCCATTTTAATTCCACAGATAAAAGTAATTTGACCATTTAAAATCAGCCATTAATCACGTCTTGGCGGTACTTTATCATCTCACTATACTCTGGATTTACAAGTTTACGCGAAAATATTCTCATGTCTTACCCTTTATCATTAACAACCGTCAACAGTGGCGACTGGCTTTCTTTTAAAGCGGCGAGTGCTTCAGTTGGCGTGCTGTTGTCAGGTATACTCTTAACAGCCTGCACTATGCCTTCCGTCACTGGTTTGCTCCACCACCTAAGAAGTTTACGAACACAAATTCAATAATAGAAAAAAATAACAATCAAATAATATTTAATTAAATCCATAAAGTGTTAGTAACAATATTAAATACGAAAAGAAAAGAAAAGAGGTTGACGTTAGTGTTTGCCTAGTTCGGTTAAATAGTCAGATGAATCGAACGAACTTAGCACTGTCGTCTACAGTGCTAAGTTCGTCCGATTTATCTGAAACACAGGTTTTCTTAACCTAGTTCAGAAAAGTCGCTAATTATACAAAATCAAAAGTCTTTATTCAAACTAGGCTGAGAATCAGCACTTTTTGAACGTCAAAAAAATACATAAAGACAGTCCCCCAAAAACGGCCCACCCTTCGCCACTTCCTAGTGTTTTTGCTGGGAAGAAGAAGTGGAACAAACTCCCCAGCAACACATCTGTCTGATTCGTTTGAAGAACTAGGTATACCAAGAATCTATACAATGAAATGCTCAATAAATAGCACTAATGTTTATATTATACACATTGTAAAACATTACATTTCAGAATGACTGTCACGTGTTAGCTAGCACACTCCAATATACCGAGATTAAGAAAAAAAAAGTAAATTCATATTAACATTAAAATCTAAACTCAAGCAAAACAACTACAAAACAGAAAAATAACAGCCTCCAGGTATAAAAGGCGTACCCGCTTACATGTGCAATGCTGGCTTATATTCAGGCTGTGACTCTAAATTTAAAATGATAATCTAGGACCATCGAAGTGAAACCAATAAGCAGTTAACTGTTATAACAATAAAAAAAACCATTGGTAAGCAAGTCGACCAGTCACCACAAGCAGCACCCGTTCACGAGCATAACGCAAAGATCAGCCATTACCCTCCTTGCCATACATATTTGTACA
Source organism: Euplexia lucipara (assembly GCA_921972225.1). NCBI lineage: Eukaryota > Metazoa > Arthropoda > Insecta > Lepidoptera > Noctuidae > Euplexia > Euplexia lucipara. The sequence goes on along the minus strand of OV179161.1, from coordinate 8,521,306 downwards.
GTATTCTTGGTTTAAAATAAATGATGTATAAGTCCTGATTGTTAATTTAGTTTTACACATGTGTAGTTATTTGTTGGGTACTACTATTTTGATATTTATTTGTGGCCATTATATGTAACTAGGTATATTGTGTAAAAGATTTAATAAAGATTTGATAAAATTTTCGTACTAAAATGGCTAATTTGCTTCGTCATCAATTATTTTCTTAATATTTCAATCTAGACTTTGTAACTAATAAGGGCTAGCTTGATCGCACCTCATCGAAGCATAATCAAGGTGGGCTTTTATTGAGACATTACTCTTGCAAAAAAGTTTTTTTTTTATTTTGATTGTAATATTAAGATCTATTGGTGTTAGTACTTTTCTGTCTGATATATCAGCGGATTTTGGTCAGGCGAGGTGTGTTTAGGCCAGTAACATAATTTTAGGTTATTACAATGAGTGGCCTTATCGCTGTAACCGATTTGAGACTTGATACTTGTAGCACTGGCAGTATTGTGTACGCCTCTGCCTAACCCTTCGCGAATTACAGGCGCGATGTTATGTTATGATCCAACAAGTGGATGGTATAAGCAATAATTATATATTTTTGTTATTAAAAACGTTATCTACGCTATCGCAAACATGTGCTAAAATTCTTAATAACATGATAACACCTTGACACAAAGATAATAATTTTGCAATTATTGACATTTAACGAAGATTAAATATTATATGACGTAATTTTAACGAAATTGATTAAGTATAATTTATCTATAAGGAAGGTCAACATCAATTTATGGGTGACCAGCAGATCACCCATAAAGTTACTGATAAGCCAGTCTTGCTGTAAATAAATAACTTGTATTTTCAATAGCGGTAAACTGGTGGCTAAATAATAGCAGTCCCATGGGTCCACGCTCAGCTACGCTTGACTAGGTTGCTTCGTGGATGGGTGATCATTCATTATACCGAAACTCCTCGGTGCCTCAGTAAGCACGTTAAGCCGTATCGTCCCTGCTGTCAATTAAGTAGATCTTTGACAAGCCCGAAAGTCTGAGAACCAGTTAAACCTAGGGGTATATCGCGTTACCAAGTAACTGAGTTGTGGATGTCAGACAGGCAGTTGCACCATGTAAAATACTGGTATTCAGCTGGAATTAGAAGCTGACCTTTTCCCAAGGCAGAAGACGATGATGACGATTTTCAATATAACATCATGTTAATGCTAAAACTAATATTATGATTTCCACGTCGGTTTTCAGTACCGGCATTACTTAAATTTTAGCGTTTCATTGAATCAAGCATCGGAATAACAATTTGTAAGAAGGTTATTGCTATAATCTTATCATAATTTAGTTCTAGTGTATAATTCCGATAAAAAAGATTATTGATAATAAATTAACAAAATGTAAAGATCTTTGGCCAATAGAATATAGTTAGGTTTTGGCGGTAAATTGGTACCACAATAGGATGTTTACTGATAGTGCCATTTAGTTGGCCAGTAGTGCTATTCTAATAAAAACTAAGTAAATGTCTAGCAGCTATCTTTAAAGCATTAATATGGGATGACAGCACACTGCGCCTTTATTTCACCCACATTTTCACAGAGCAGACTGGCTGATCCGTCCGATTTGTGATGTCAACATTTCTATTTAAGTAACGTCAGTAATATAATAGCTTGAATTAGGAAAACTGTCTTTATTGATACGATATAAAGACGCTACGTCATGATATATTAGGGATAGGACATAGTAAATGGAAAGAAACAAAATGTAATACTTACGGAAGGTTCTCCTTTTTGACTAATGGTTGGAAATTCCTCGCCTCCATCCACTGGTCGGAGATGAACTTCGTCATGTAGTTGCGGATATTGTCAGGCAAAATTACTACGCATTTCTGGCCCGCTTTTAATGATCTGGCTGCTTCGATGGCGCCCCACATTGCAGAACCACTGCTGCCGCCTGCCACATAAGATCGAAATTAAATAATCTGTAAAAGATACAAGCAGTTCGAGATTGAAGCATAAACTCTTTATTATTAAAGTACCCACAAGTATAATCATTTCGATCCACAGATTCAATATACAACATACCTTCCCCTCATAATCATTAAGTAACAACAGTCACTAACAACAATCTTATGAACAAACTAAATATGATTAAATAATGAGCAATAACTTTCACTGAACTGATATTAATCTTAAAACTTATGATCCGGCCGTATTTGGTAGGTATACCAATTATGTCTGGCCATAATTCTGGAGGAGGTATCTCTATTGGCGGCTCTGGTGAACACGAACTTGACCGTGAATGGTCTGCAAGTACTTCTCTATCGGCTGATTCCGTTAGTCTACGAGCAAGTATTTGATCAGCGTGACGTCTGTGTAGCTCACCATCCTCCGTCCTCACCATATATGAGCTAGGACCTTCTACCACTTCTACAGTTGCTCTATTCCACTTCTCCCCTGATCCATAGTTGCGAATCAAAACTGGCTGGTCCACTGTAAATTTCCTAACAGCCTGTTGTTGAGCTCTATCCTCTAGCTCTTGTTCCTGTCGGCTTGGTGCATTATCAGGATGCAATCTTGATACAGCTGTTCTATATTTACGTCCATTCAACATCTCTGCAGGAGTTTTATTACTAGAACTATTTGGTACTGTTCTAAGTGAGTACAGTGCTCTAGGAAGCTTCTCACTCCATGGTAGGTGGCTTAAGGACATTTTCTTTAATTTATTTTTAAAAGTTTGTATTGCCCGTTCAATCTGTCCATTCGATGCTGGATGATAAGGTGGCGAATACAAATGCTTTATGCCATTATTCTTCAGAAATATATTAAATTCACTTGAAGTAAATGCCCTGCCATTATCAGACACAAGAATATCCGGTATACCTTGTGATGCAAATATCTTCCTACACACTGTTATCACTGCCTCGCTAGACATGGAAGAAACTATCTCTGCTTCAAACCACTTACTGTAACTGTCTATCATTACAAAAAAAGTTTTACCCTGGAATGGGCCTGCAAAGTCCACATGTACCCGACTCCATGGCTTCTCAGTAACAATCCACGCTTGCGGATCTCTGGGTGGATTATTTCTAACAGCTTGGCATGCCTCACAGCTTCCCACCATACTCTGAATTTGTGTGTCCATTCCTGGCCACCACACATATCCTCTTGCATAAGCCTTTGTCTGGACTACACCAGCATGCGGTGCATGCAATAATCTAAGTACTTCCTGTTGTAAACTAGCAGGAATAATGACTCTGTTGCTCCACAATAAACAACCTTTATTGTGTGAAAGAGCCTCTCGGCGTGTCCAATATGGCTGCAGGGTGGTGTCCGGAGATTTATTTGGCCAGCCATGAAGTATGTGAAACAAAACCCGCTTTAACACCTGATCTCTATCTGTTTCTGTGGCTAATTTAGATACATCTAAGTTCCAGCCGTCAGGTTGTTCCTCTAATAACAACACATCTCTGAGTGGTTTCACTGATAGTTCAGAAGTCTCGAGCTCAGTCCACCTACTAAGTGCATCTGCATTGCCGATCAATTTTCCAGCTCTATACTTAATCTGGTAGCTATAACAAGCTAGTTTCAGAGACCATCGTAACATTCTAGGGGAAATTTGATCAGGAATTTGTTTGCTAGGGTTAAAAAGACTCACCAAAGGTTTGTGATCAGTTACAATAGAAAATGAGCGACCTGATAGAAATTCATGAAACTTCTTTAATCCAAACATGATTGCTAAAGCCTCCTTATCTATTTGTCCATATCTTCTTTCATGAGGTTGTAAAGTTCGCGAAGCCATCATGATAGGTTTTTCACATCCATCATCCATCACATGTACTATAACTGCGCCTAGTCCATAGTCAGATGAATCACAAATAAGCAATAACTCTCGGTCTACTTCATAGCCAATTAACGTCAGATCAGAAGCCAATAGATCTTTTGCCTTATCAAATGCTGTTTGCTCAACCTGGCCCCAATGCCATGGCTTCTTAGTCTCCAAAAGACGGTACAAAGGCTCCAACAAAGTTGCTTTGTCAGGCACAAAACTAACCGTGGCTGCAGGCAAGGGGTATGTATCGACATCAATCGCCATGTTCACTGTTGATCGATAATCTCCACAAATCCGAAGGGTACCATCGTCTTTCTTCACTATCCTTAGCGGTGTAGCCCATTTGGAATATCTTACAGGAGTTAATATTCCCTCATTAATCATCTGAGTCAATTGCTCTTCTACTTGTTTTTTCAAAGGAAATGGTACAGGACGAGCCTTTAAGAAACGCGGCGTGGCATCCGCACGTACATGCAGGGACACCTCAGGTCCCTTGTAATCTCCCAGAGAATCCTTAAATAACTCAGGAAACTGCTTCAACAAGTCATCATTGACTTCTGCTTGTGCCCAACAGATTCCAGTTACTTGCAGGTCTAAAGCTTTAAACCAACTTCGACCAAGAAGGCTGGGTCCCTCCCCTGACACCACAAACAGCTCACATTGAGCCTCCTTGTCGCCCAACGTGACGTGAACATACATGGCGCCAAGAACTTGCAAGGCCTCACGAGAATATGTCACCAATTTAACATTTGTAGGTCGCAGAGGTGGAGGTTTAATCCACAGGCGTCGATATGTAGCTGCCGAAATAATTGTTCGAGATGCTCCAGAGTCGACCTCCATTGTAACTGCAGCGCCATTCATTCTTACTTCTGCCTTTATAGGAGGTGCGTGACTTTCTGAACACACATAGACACCCATCATATCTTCGGCATTTCCTGTCTTAGCCTCTTCTGCGAGATCTGCTACCTGGTGCTGCTTCTTACTCTTCCTATCACAAGCCGACGCGATATGCCCCAGGCGTTTGCAATAAAAACACCTAGCCTTCACAAATGGACATCGTTCGCCTTCTTTGTGATGTCGCACACAATGCCGACACTTCGCAGCACTAATCTTATCAATATCCATCGCCTCGGCAACATCCAAATGAGTTTGCTTCGTACTGAGTTTAGTGTCCGGGTAAATATCTTGTACAATCGCCTGATGATTAAGGCACAACTGTACTGCTGTTGCGTATGTTAAATTTTTAGTTTTTAACAGCTCTCGACGCAAGCGCTGGTCGCGCACACCCAACACTAAACGGTCTCGTAACTGACGCTTTAGGTCGACAAAATTGCACTTGGCACCTAATAAACCAATGGCCGCCACAAAGTCTTGCACGCTTTCACTATCAGTTTGTTTACGTGTATGAAATTTCCCAGCTTGAAGTATTTCATTCAATTCTGGTTCATAAAACTGGTCCAACACCACAAGAATGTCTTTAAATGTGACCTCAGTTGGTCGTTTTGGCACTAAAAGTGATACAATCAATGAATAAGTATCTTTTCCACACTGAGATAAAAATATAGATCGCGCTTTTTCAAGTTCGTCATTGTTCACACCAGCCACATCCAATGAGCACAATAATCGTTCTTTATATTCACACCATTTATCAGTCCTGGGGTTAAACTGTCCGGGAAATACAATATTTGTTAAATTACACGCCATTTTTCCACTGATAATACATTAATTTTCCGAAGTCGCCAATAAAAGATACAAGCAGTTCGAGATTGAAGCATAAACTCTTTATTATTAAAGTACCCACAAGTATAATCATTTCGATCCACAGATTCAATATACAACAATCTGCAAAGCCTTGAGCACAGGCGTAGGGTGGCTAGCCTCTCGGTATTCTATAGAATACACTTTGGAGTGTGCTCGGGATTACATGACTTGATTCCACCATCACCTTTCCACCATCGGACAACCGTTTAAAAAATTCGTACGCGAGTTTCCACTCTTACATCGTTGGCACCTCTACGATTCGGACAAAGCATTTCACCTCGTCGTTTGCGTACATCGAAGGTCTGGAAAAACTTGCCTGCTGCGGTCTTCCCGCATATAATTTAGGTGCCTTCAAGGCTAGAGTGAATAGGCTCTTAATAAATTAGTGCGCTTCACCATCACTGATTGCACTGGTTTATAATATTAAAAAAAATACTAATCGTAATAACTTTATCGAGGAATCTTCATTAGCCATAAACATATAGCCATAGCCTATAGACATACCCTGTAGTAGAATATAAAGCCATGTACAGAGGACAGCAAATCAAACTACCCCAATGTGCCAAATTTTTTTGATAGTTTTTTAACTTGATTGCTAACTGAATAGGGTTCATGTTTAATTGGGAAAAAATTACAGTATGATGTAAGTACCTACATTTATCAGCTGACTATTTATTTTAATTAAGTAGGGTGATTGTGTTGCTAAAGCTATGAGTATACATGTGGATGGGTGGAAAGAGAAGGCCAAAGAAAAGATGGATGGATTTTCTGAAGAGTAACATGAAAGAAAAGGAAGTTAGTGATAGCATGACGGGTGACAGGATAGAATGGAAGAAAAAAACGTGTTGCGACGACCTCAAATAACACGGAACAAGGGCAGAAAGATGATGATTGTGATTGAGTGAGCTCAAATTAAGTAGCTCACCGCATAGTAATCCCTCGTCTTTGATGAGTCTTCGCGCCATTTCCAACGAACTGTGGTCTTCGGTCTTCACCCATTTGTTAATGACAGATCTGTCGAGCGCGCGGGGAAGGAAGTCGTAACCGATGCCTTCCACCTTTGGACAAATAGGTAAAAAAAGTCTTTGTTATTTAATTCATTCATTTCGTTAAACCCCAAGAGGACACCGGTTTCTATTGTGTCTCTAATTGACACGATTGAAAGGTTAATAACGATTTGAACATTAGATACTGCAGAAATTCATCTTAACAATAATCAAATCTAGCTACGAGATGTACCCATCATACTCTTGGTAAGTAAATCATAAAATGACTCCTCCCGCTCTGGGTGAAGCGGAAGGGAGTGTCAGACGCTTACTGACTAAAACCCATCCGTGTTCCACCTAATGCCTTTTGCAATCCAGGGACGCAGTGACTCTTTCGAACAAATTCCGCGATACTCTTGGTACCTAGATTTAAAACATTGTAAATTTTATTTGGGCTACCTAGCAGTAGTGAATGTTTTCATGCTCTTAATACGATATCTCAGATATACTTGTAACTCGTAATGTACGATTAAGCCGGTTCCCAGCCACTAACGAGCTTTAAAACCCTCCTAGTGCTCCCGTGGCCGCGCAGCCTAGATATGATTCCACAACTTAAGTTTATCTTAGGCTCCCACTATATGTCGTCGTGGGTTTTAGACTTTTTCCTAAGAACTTTAACATCCAGGGGGATGTCCTGTTAGTTTGAAAATTAAATATGGTGATGTAACTCGCTGAAATATTTTATTAAAACCCAGTAGTTTTTGAGTTTAACCATTACAAACAAACCATAAATAAATTAAATATAGTAGGTAGTATAGAAACTCAAACATGGACACAAGAATCATCAATCATCGTGGGGCAACTTGGACATATAAATCGTCTGTCCGCCTTGAGCAAGCGTGCTAATCAATGCAAACGCCTTCTCTGTATTAGAAGAGGGTCTAGGGTCTGGCCCTGCAGTAGCTGTATTAAATTATACAAGAAAAAATAGTGGCTGGTAATAAATTGACGCTAATACCATCCAGGAGAACCTACACGATTAATTATTTTTAATTCGAAAATTAACGCTTATTACTAGTTTATAAACACGCAAATCATAAATAATAAAATATTGATAACTCTATGATGTTTACAACGAATGCCTGGACCACGACCGAATGATGTAATAGAGCATCAAACTTGTGGAATGAAAAATATTTTTCATACATAACCGATATTAGCTCTAACGTCATCAAAACATTGGGTTGTGGCGTTTTATCAGTGTATTGTATACGATCGCTAAGCACTCGCGCGACAGGTCACGGCTATGAATATGGCATGGCAAGCCGTCCATGTTGAATTGTTATGAGTTTCCAATTACTCGAAATAATAATTCAAACGCTCTGTTTGATGCTATCACCTGAACAAACAGGTTTTATTGTCTGAAGACCTTGAGTTTGGAATATTTGACGACGTCAAGGAAGTTTAAAAAAAAAGTAATTTTAGTCTTTTATATTCTATTAGGTACTTTTGCTTTAGTGATAAGTATTCAAATACCTGTTATACCTTTATACATGTATGTACTTAGCACAAAGTTTTATAGTTTATTTCGAGGACATTTAAATGACGTGAGCAGGTACTGATTCAGTGCAGTCCTAATTAGGATGACTGCAGTGGCAATCATAAGGTTCATCAGGGATATATCTCATTTTCCTTTAGCGTTTTTGAAGTGAAAATCAGGGCTGCGCCGACCCCCCAGAGCGCCTGTGTGCGAAACCTATGAAGCGCCTCTTTTTTTCACGAATCTTTATGTTTCAACTTCTATTTTTTTATTATTTGTTAACTTAGACCGAAATAAATGTTCTCCAGTTTTATACACTTAGATAATATTTTCCTAAATAGGTAAAACCAGTTCGGCAGCCTAGATATTTTGCGTTTTAATCGTCTTTTTCGTTCGTTCTTTGTACCTACTTCGCAATGTTAATTGGTACCTAGCCAGTAGTACCTAAATTAGCTTAATTATCAGTTTTTAATGTCACACCTAAGTTAATCAAGGAAAAGAGAACGAACAATAATTTTAGCGAGCGGAGCGAGCTAGAAATTTTTTACCACTTCACCTTAGACAATATTGGGGAAGGATGCCCCTAAAAACTTGGCTCTCCGAGCGATCGTCCCGATTGCCCAAAACTTTTAAAGCCAACACTGGCGATAAACACATGCGATTTTGTTATTATTGACTAATCTTTCCCTGATTTGGGCTCCACAATTATTTAAAATCTTATTTATATTTTTGGGGAAATATATTGTAAAGGTAATCCAGAAAAATCTTAGCGATCAAAGAAAGCTTGAAATTTTTTAGCAATTTACCTCAACATGTAACATGTGATATGATAATGTCACAGCTAAAGTTAACACAAGTAAAGTTGAAAGTGCATAAAAAACAAACCTCGATTTTTTGCACTTCAGCTCAGATATATTTAGAGAAAGGTACCATTACAAACTTGGCACCCTGGGTGACGATCCCGGTTGCCAAGTTCACCTAAAGCCGACACTGGCTGTAAGCACATACTGCTTTGATATCAACCAATTTTTCAGTTTACATTTTATTTAATATCCAATTTTATTGTGGAGAAAGAAAAAAGAGTTTTTTGGCACTTCATCTATAACAAGTTGGAGGAAGGATATGCCTAACGTACTTGGCGCTCCAAGTGACGGTCCCGGTTGCCCAGAATTCCTAAAGTTATCACTGTTTCTATTCAGGCCTCCACAATCATTTAAAGTGTAATTAACTAAAACCCAAAACTTAAAATGAAACCACACACGTGAATATTATTTTTATGTTGTGAAATTATAATTATGTTCGGTTATTTACAAGGCATATGTTGCGCCTATTGTACCTTCTTACTCATCGATACTCCACTACAAAGAATATGTTGTTGTGTAAGTGTAACAAAAATATTTCCATGGCGGCGCCTCTATTGTCTTGGCGCCTGTGTGCGCCGCACACTTCGCACACAGGGGCGGCGCGGCCTTGGTGATAATTATACAATATGAACTTGAATATGAAAAGTCAGAGGTACTAGCGAACTATGTTACGTACGACAATCTGCCGGTCACCCCACTAGTCTATCACTGCTTATAATAAGTAAAAGAGTGATAATATTATTTACCTCGTACACCTGTACTTCCGATTCGTTGAGCTCCTCGGGTTGTGCAAGTATGGAGCCGTACGGGTCGACGCCGACGATGACGCACTGCGGGCAGCGCTCCTTAATCTTGTGCGCCACGCCGGAGACGGTGCCGCAGGTGCCGGCGCCTATCACCACCATGTCCACGTCGTCGTCCAGAGACCACAGGATCTCTTCAGCCGTGCCGTCGTAGTGCGCCAGCGGGTTGCCTGGGTTATTGTACTGCAATTATGTTTAATTAAGTTGCAATTGTGTTTAACTAAAAGATTAAAGATACCTGGCTGGTATCCGCAACTCCACGTCAAAGCGCGTATTTTGCGTTTGGTTGTGTTTAACTAAAGCGATGCTGTAGGAGTGTTGAAGAATGACTACCAACCCTAGAGGGTTGGTAGTCATTCTTCAACAACTACATACAACTAGACACATACAACTAGAGTTGTATGTGACAAAACCCCTCACTTTTACCAGCGGTTTTGCCCGCTTTAGGCAGGTAATTATTTCTATGGGAACTTAAATATAGAATAATAAAAGGCAGATGTCATAGTTTATCCTTGTACCAAGTTTCATTTAAATCTGTTTAGCCATTAAGGTGTGAAAAATTAACAAACAGACAGCATGGAAATATGGGTTTTGTAGGCGCAGTTGGCGTAGGAGCTGCGAGATTGGCTGTTCGATTTCCGCACGGAACTAATGTTTGTATGGTCTGGTAGTTGTTTCGGGTCTGGCTGTTTGTGTAGAATGGGGCGATTATTAAAAACTGAATCCTACTAATATTATAAACACAAAATTTTGTGAGTATGGATAGATGGATGGATGGATGTTTGTTACTCTTTCACGTTAAATCGACTGAATGGATTTTAATAAAATTTGGCATGGAGTTAGCTGACACCTTGGATTAACAAGTAGGCTACTTTTTATCTCTGTATTCCCAAGGGAACGGGACATACGCCGGTGAAACTGCGGGCGGCGGGACATTGCTAGTCCTAAATAAACCAATTAGTGTGCCAGGTAAATGTGTAGGTAAATGCTGTGGTAAACAATGACTGTTGTGTAAAAAAATAAGGAAGACTCCACTAGCTAGAAATAATTGCTTGGTGCCATTATTCAAATACAACTCCAAATTTTGCCCCCACCTCTTCTTTGATAATTCTTGAATATGATCTATAAAAAAGGTGCAGGCTCAATTATAAAACTATGTACCTGTAACTTTATGGGTAAGAAAAAATATTAATTTATGAATTGGCACATACTTGGTCCAAGATGACTGCATCTGGGATCTCTTTGGATAGTCTGTGGGCCACCATTATGTTACTGGTTGGATCATCCCATGCTGCTTCTGTTGGAGTGCGGATTATTTCAGCCCCCAGGGCTATCAATGTGTTCACTTTCTCATCAGACATTTTTTCTGGTAATACTATAATACATCTGTAACCTGGAACAGAAAAAATAAATGAAAAAAATCTTCTTTTATTTATATGTATATTAGAAGCATCTATATCTAGAGATGGGTAATCACCTGGGTTAAAACCCAGTTTTAGGTTATAACCCAGTTATCACTCTTTTCATTCCACTCACTGGGTGGTTTGGCGGGGTGAAAACAAAATATTTCTTGAAAATATTTCTGGTTAAAACCCACTACCCATCTCTATCTACATCATGGAACAGTTATTTATTCTTTCATCATATCTTTATTGTTGCATCATGAGTTTTATGTGGTTTATAGTTTTTATGGTGTACAATCTTAAGTATTTGATTCAATAAAATCTACCAAGTTTTATTTAAATATTCTTTCAACTTATTTACCTTTGATAGCAGATGCCAGGGCCAGCCCAATGCCAGTATTGCCAGATGTTGGCTCCACGATAACAGACTTGCCAGGAATCAGTAGACCATTCTTTTCAGCTTCAATTACCATCCGGTAAGCTACGCGGTCCTTTACAGATCCTCCGGGGTTTAAGAATTCACATTTTGCATCTGGTAACACAATTTTCAACAAGTGATATTTATCTTTTAGTCACTATTTCATTTTTAAAGATCCATACCAAAAAATTAATTAAGAAATATTTATAGTGGGAATTTGTCTTACTGTTTATCTGTTTGTTATGCTATTATTTGACAAAGAAATATGTAACACTGCCGCTAAACATTTTAAGTGTAATATTTAAGTTTTAATGATTGGTTTTTACAATTGGGCAATCCCCACAGGGGCGACTGGGAATCAACGGTAAAAAATTTAACGCCAGAACGGCAATCTTGTTGCCAGTTTTTCTTGGTTTCCTACATACATTGAATTGATATTTACCTATTCGTAAATAATGTTACAAGAATTACTCACACATATCACATTTTATACCTTCTTCTTGAGGTATTTTCGAGAGTTTTACCAATGGAGTATTACCAATTACATTTAGAATGTCTGGATGAATTTTCTGATTTCTATCCCTAAAAAATAAAAAATATACATTATATTTTTTTTCCAGGATTAGTATTTACTTACATAATATACCTGCAATATACATAGATAGGTATTATGTATACTTACAGAGGTCTCACGATATGTGGCAGGTCCTCGAATCTAAAATACTTCCTCTCCTCATTTTCTGTGGTGGTATTCACTTGCACATGGCGAGACATTTTAAGGAGTAGGTATTCAGGAAGTTTAATCTGAGGGTTATAAAACTTGTTAACATACGATTATTACGAGTTTTAATAGTAAATGTTTAAAGTTACTTCCGTGATTTCTACTGAAATACAACTTTTAACTCAGGTTAGAGATGTTATTTTCATGTAATAATTAACACGATTCTAGTTTTAAGTCTAATTACAAACCTAGTCACTTTGTTTATTCTGCTAGCCACGCCGCTAACGAGGACAAGAGCAGGATTTTAGTAAAAAAAAAAAGAAAATTAAACACTCCGCTTAAACTCTCACAGGTGCACAAACCCAAATCGCTCACTGGCTGCCACTACATAAGAACTCACTGCGTCTGAGTGTGAGCTGCGACTGCTGCGAGTGACAGTCTGTCACTCTCTTCTGACTGACTGCACAATATGACAATACAAACCACAGATTATGCGATTACATTAAGGCCAAGCGCGTACTACGATTAAAATCGTTGCGAATTTTAAAGAGCGGAATAAAATCGCAAACGACAATAAATTCCTACGCGCACCACGATTTATTATGGCATGTGAAATAACAGGGCTAAACACTCACTGTGTCAAATTTTCGCAATTGAATATGAACCTTATAAATATTGCCACTACCTTAAGTCATTAAAACTCTCTTACAAACTCTCTTAAAACTGATTTATTCTATCTACAACCCTGGCAAAAAAGAGTAGAAAATAATGGGGGCGCCACTGTGGTGTTCGACCAACCTGGGGGTCGAGTCTGCTATTGCAATCGTGTCTCAATCATGAAGATATAGGTCTCAATGACCGGTCAATGATCGATTTTTGACGTATAACGTCAAACTTATGACACATTTCCCATACAAAAACTGTCAAAGTTGTCAAATATTCGATCAATGACCGGTCATTGAGACACGATTGCAATAGCAGACTCGAGCCCCAGATCTTGATACTTAGCTGTTTTTTTTTGACATAAATTTATTCTTATTCTATTTATGTATCCATTATTTTTTCAAATTAGTAAGTAATCAGTTAGTAGTTAATTGAACAAGGACGCTTTCTCGACGCGCTATACCAGAGTAATGCAGAAAAAATGTAAACATAATCTATGTGCTACACATTTATTCCTATGTGCTTACGCAAGCAAATTAATATAGGTTTGTATTTATGAATGAACATTTGATTTAACTAAAATTAACAAAACAAAGTACTTTTAAAAAACCTTAAAAAAAAAAAATTAAAGATACCGGGCTGGTATCCGCAACTCCACGTCAAAGCGCGTATTTTTGCGTTTGGGCTATAATCTACCACGCGGGCCCAGTGCGTATTGGTATAGGTAAATGTCACATGTCTTCGAATTTTTGGTTCTAGGTCATGCCGGTTTCCTCACGATGTTTTCCTTCACCGTTTTTGAGAGCAGTGGTAATGAAATAAATTACACAAAGTAATGCGCCTGCCTGGGTTTGAACCCACGACTTACTGTTCGTAAGTCCGGGCCACGTACCACTGGGCCACCGCTAAACCTTATCAGCAATTCTTTCGTAAACATTGTTAAGATAATAAGATCAGAAAGAATAGTTTAGGGCTCATGTTCCGCCAGACATCGCCTGTTCACCTTATAAAATAACCTTCATGCCAGCCTCAGACCAAGGCCGAATGGTTTTATTCATTACTAGCTTTACCCGCGGCTTCGCCCGCGTGAATGTCGAACTTCCGTCCCCTATTTTTTCCCTTTAAGAGTTGAATTTGAGTGCGTTGATATATCACCGTAACATAATTTTAGCCTTTAGCATTTTAGGTACGTAGTGTGTGATAGTCCATTGAATTGTATCTGAAGATAAAATATTATAGTATGTTAGCCGTGTGCAGCGCCCCTTAGTGAACTCCACTGCGGGTGACGTAACCTACGACAAACTTATTATTTGCGGTTGGTACTGTAGTCGGGTCGGAACCGCAAAATTAAGTTTATTTTTTATTGTATTATAGTTTTCCGGGATAAAAAGTACCCAGTGTGGTGCACATGATATTAAAGAATAAGGATACCAAGTTTCATCGTAATCATACCGGTAGTTTTTGCGTGATGCCTGAACATACAGACAGACAGACAAACATTTTTTTTAATCACATTTTTGGGTTCGGTGTCAGTCTAGTAACACTCCCTGCCATTTATTTTTTTGATATTTTTAATGTACAGAATTTTTACTTCTACAGATTTATATAAGTTTAAAGATTCTTCACTTTGTACGCTTATTAATCAACGTTTGGTAGTAGAAAATAAAAATCTTACGAAATCGTTTTTTTTTTACTTTGAGATGTCATTATTTTGGAAATCTTGCCAACAGACAATAAATTAGTTCCGTTTCTACTCTTTTTTGCCAAGCTGTAGGTACCTACATTTTAATAATATATCTAGGGGCACAGTAGTGCCCCCGCCAAGACGAGCCAAGCGAAGCGCAAGGGCACCACCTACCTTTTCTCGAAGTGTTTCGTCGTTTTCTTGAACCCTCATAGAGTTGGTTTCCGATGTACCAACATCGGCAACCTACTCTATGAGGGTTCAAGAAAACGACGTACATATCAGTAAAAATGTATAGCTTGACTGTTTTGTTACTTACTTCAGAAACTAAATATTTGCATCACCTCCACGATGGTAGCGAAACGGCGAAGCCATACATTTTTACTGATATGTAGAATTTGTGAAGTTAGGGTCGGTAGGTCAGGCCGTGTAGATTCAGAAGCTTGGCTCTACATGAGATCTGATATCTTTTTCACAGGGCAAATCTTATGTGGTAGTCTTGGCAACATTTTACATGAAATGTTTTGGTAGGTTGATAGTTATAAATTACCTATTTGTTTCTTACCGTGTGTGTAAAGTAAAAGAAATTGTATGTTTGCTGTACAATCGCAAGACTAAAAATTGAACGACCCACTGCCTCAAAAACAATGTGAAATTATCTTTTATTAAAACAATTTTCTTGTTCGTTTTATTATGATTTAACATTTTTTTTTTAATTTACCTCCTCCTCCTTTCTCCTTTTTGGTTGAAAAGTTAGGGCACCTACCGCACGGTTTATTCGACATAAGAGGCGTTTTAGTAGCTTTTCACTCATTTTTAGTCCTTAGCTCCACTTTTTAAAACCTTCTCCAGAATTGAAATAGTAGGTAAGTACCTACCTACGTTAAGATTTATGTGCGGTAAGTTGATAATTACAGCCGAGGCGGGCTAAAGAAAGAAGAGGCTGTAATTATCAAAGCGCACGTAATGTCATACGACGTTTTATAACATATTTGCGAGGGAATAGATAAAACTCGGACTGAAATTTTCAATTAAGAACTTACAATACAGCGAAAAGAAAAAGCGCGCGGAATAATTTTTACTTGTTCACAAATGAGCAATGCGCGCGCAGAAGCAGTTTTTTATTTTAAGTCAAAGGCACAAAAACTGCCAGTATTAAATAAAGTAACTTACTTAATATTTTTTTTGTTTTTGTTACAAATGGATGTAACTTATTGTCAAAATTAATTAAATTAACGAATGAATGTTTATTTTTTATATTTTTCTTCCAACTATGCTTTAATTTCATCACAATCACACTAAACACTCAGTACAAAGCTAGTCTTTAATGCTCTAGAGCAATAAAAATGTATAAAATTTCATTATTGCACAGTTTATTTTTTAATCGCACCAAAAGGTGCCAATCTCAATGGATTAGCTCTATTCAGCCAGCCGATATCAATACTTTTTTTTTACGTACGTATTATTCGTTTCTATCCTACTTGTTCCAAATTTAAAAAATGAATGCTGCTAACTCTGATATAAAAAAATAAATTAAAAAATTAAAAAACCCCCACCGCAAAACAGTAAAACATTTAAAAAGTTAAAAATAACACTTTAGCCGTGAAATTTTACTTCACGTGCATTGTGTTTAGAATCAAATGCTGGTTGAAATGAATCCAAACAGGACATATCTGCTGTTATTTTCCCAAGAGCGTATTAATCTGCTAGATATCCTGGCTGCATCAGACAATACTGCTTATGAATATTACACACATGGGTGTTTCAAAATGTAAGGCACACATATGTTTTTAAGTAAAGTTAATACCCATAGACGTCTAAAATAGCAACGGTAGCTGACACAAAAGAGCTGATAACCTTGAAACGGCTGAACCGATTTTGATAAATTACGTCTAAGAACCATCGCAAGAAACTCTGCTTTCAAATAAAAAAAAACATCTAAATTGGTTCACCTGTTTGGGCGCTACGGTGCCACAGACAGACAGACAGACAGACAGACACACATAGCGGTGAAACTTATAACACCCCTCTTTTTGCGTCGGGGGTTAAAAATGAAAGAAATTTAAAAAAGTGATTTGGCGGGAACTTTGTTAATTTTGCTTGACAATATTTTTGGAAACGATAAAGTGTGATACTATCTGATTTTGAGTGCTTCGGCTTCGAATTAAAATGGAATCATCTAGCGACACATTAACTTCGGAAAATATTCTAAATGAAGCCGACAGTGTTATAGAAACTTCTATTTTAACTGTTTGATATGAGTTTCTTTTATCTTCTATTCCTATAGGTAATAGTTGAAAGAAAAGCAGATTTTTCACCTCGCCTTAACTCGCTAACGCTCGGGCTCTAAATCAGGCACTCGGTGCAATAATAAATTATTTTGTGCTCGATGCAATAATCTACTATTATCTCCCAAAGTTTTATTCATAAAATGTTGACCACTTTTCTGACATAAAACTCTTTGCTAAGATTTTAAAAAAGGAACCGTACGTTTGAAGTCGTAGCATCTTGGTAATGTAATATAAAAAACGCACGGTTTGCACGGAAGCACGCTTGCCTTGAAGCAACCTGGGGCTCGAGTCTGCTATTGCAATAGTGTCTCAATGACCGGTCAATGATCGATTTTTGACGTATGACGTCAAAATTATGATACATTTCCCATACAAAAACTGTCAAAGTTGTCAAATATTCGATCAATGACCGGTCATTGAGACACGATTGCAATAGCAGACTGGAGCCCCTGTTCAGTTGTTTACTCTGGACTTAGAGACCCCTAGGTTGTTATGTAGCTATCAGGAAACACCGATTTCGGCAGGAAATTCCACTCCTTAGCTGTACGCACAATGAATGTACCTACTCCCAAACTCCCAAAAGCCCAAAACGTTTAGTACCTACGTATGGGTGGGATGTCTGCCATGTACCTACCGGTTGCGCAGTGCCGTAGGTACGTCTAGCTAGGGGCCCGATGATGAAAAGGGCTTGGTGGAATTGGTGGTAGGTACCTAATTCAATAAAACAAAAACGTTTATTTTAATGAATAAATAATTGGTATTTTATTAGATATTATTTCGTAACTATAATGAGTAATCATAACTTAAATAATAATATTTCTTGTTTGCTTAAATATGTCGCTGATGTTCGATGATGTAGTCCAGAACGATTTCAGAAGTAATTATGCCTTTTGGTATAAGTCCTGAAAATTAAAAAGCTGTATTAGTAAATAATTAGTTTAGCCGCTGTGTAATATTTTGGGTGAAAGAAAATACTTGTACGCACGCATCCATTCACACATACGATACCTACATATTGTTATGTACAGACGTGATCTCTTTGTTGTTCTGTCATACAATGCATGTAGGTAGTATTATTTAATAAATAAATATACAACTCATATACTCTACAAACACCACACACACTCACACCAACACACACTCACACCACACACACTCACCCTTGCTACATCACACTCACTCTCATCGCACCTCACACTTACTTACCCTACAAACAGTTTTTCTCTCCATAAATAAATAAATATTCCACAACTTTTCACACAATGCCATTTAGTCCCAAGTTAAGATTGAGAGCTTGTGTTGTGGGTATTAAACAGCTGATAAACATATTTATATATTTCTAAATACATACATATTATAGATAAATGACACCCAGACACAGAACAAATGATCGTGCTCATCACACAAACATTTGTTCTGGGTGGGAATCGAACCCACGACCTCCGGCATAGCAGTCAGGGTCACTAACTACTAGACCAACAGGCCAGTCTCCATTAATGTTCACATTTTGTTAGTTTTATTTATTTTGTACAATGCTTTGATATGTACTTGGCTTGGCTTTCCTATATACAGGGTGTCTCATTCAAATCGGTCAGTATTGGAAAGTCTGTTTCAGACTTATATATTTTTTCGTACAACTTGCTCAAAAATGTGACATTCTATGCCACAAAAAGCGAACATAACAATAGTCATTTTTAATCTGTTAAAAACAGGGAAAGAAAATTGTACTGGATTTCATTCACCCCTAGGGAGAGAATGTGATTTAAATTTGGAATACCTAACTTACCGAAATTTATACTGAACTACATCTGTGTCACGTACACCATTGAGTTTGTATTTATAGCATTATACATCTTTTTGAAAAAGGAATACGCGGTTATTATGCAGTTATGATTATTAAATAAAATTACGAAAACTGACGAGGCCGTATGAGCTTAATGCCTTTGCTTTTCCGACAAAAAAAATATAAATCTAGGAATATGCCGCGTTTTTGTTTTCTTCAAATATTTAAACGTTAAGTTTATTTTAATTTATTTTTATAAATAAGTTAATGTTCTAAAAATACGTCTACTTTTAATTGTCATTATTTTTAATAAATGCTTATCTCATATTATTATTGTGTTATTTTTTTCGCAAATGGTACGAAAAGTAGAGTATTTTCCTCGGTGATAAAGCTGTCTTAGTCTTGGGTGAAATTAAATCCCTCGCTACACTCAGGACTCGTCTTAAATCCCTCGCTTCGCTCGTGATTTAAGTTTTTAACACCCTCGCTACGCTCGGGAGTAAACCTCGAGTCTTTCGTTACGCTCGCGATTTAAATCGTCACCCGCGACAGAAGACACTGCTTTATCCCCTTGGTTAATAATCTACTATTTCGTACCACTTGCTCAAAAAAGTGACATTCTATGCCACAAAAAGCGAACATAACAATAGTCATTTTTAATCTGTTAAAAACAGGGAAAGAAAATTGTACTGGATTTCATTCATCCCCTAGGGAGAGAATGTGTTTTAAATTTGGAATACTTACCGAAATTTATACTGAACTACATCTGTGTTTACACCATTGAGTTTGTATTTATAGCATTATACATCTTTTTGAAAAAGGAATAAGCGTTTATTATGCAGTTATGATTATTAATTAAATAAAATTACGAAAACCGACGAGGTTGTATGAGCTTGATGCCTTTGCTTTTCCGACAAAAAAAATATTAATCTAGGAATTTGCCGCGTTTTTGTTTTATTCAAATCATGGCAAAAACAACCGGGTTATTTGCTTCATGCTTCAAATATTTAAACGTTAAGTTTATTTTAATTTATTTTTATAAATAAGTTAATGTCCTAAAAATACGTCTACTTTTCATTGCCATTATTTAAAAAAAATGTTTATCTCATATTATTATTGTGTTATTTTTTTCGCAAATGGTACGAAAAGTAGAGTATTTTCCTCGGTGATAAAGCTGTCCTAGTCTTGGGTGAAATTAAATCCCTCGCTACACTCAGGACTCGTCTTAAATCCCTCGCTTCGCTCGTGATTTAAGTTTTTAACGCCCTCGCTACGCTCGGGAGTAAACCTCGAGTCCTTCGTTACGCTCGCGATTTAAATCGTCACCCGCGACAGAAGACACTGCTTTATCCCCTTGGTTAATAATCTACTATTTCGTACCACTTGCTCAAAAAAGTGACATTCTATGCCACAAAAAGCGAACATAACAATAGTCATTTTTAATCTGTTAAAAACAGGGAAAGAAAATTGTACTGGATTTCATGCATCCCCTAGGGACAGAATGTGATTTAAATTTGGAATACTTACCGAAATTTATACTGAACTACATCTGTGTTTACACCATTGAGTGTTTATTTAAAGCATTATACATCTTTTTGAAAAAGAAATACGCGTTTATTATGCAGTTATGATTATTAAATAAAATTACGAAAACCGACGAGGCCGTATGAGCTTGATGCCTTTGCTTTTCCGACAAAAAAATATTAATCTAGGAATTTGCCGCGTTTTTGTTTTCTTCAAATCATGGAGCAAACAACCGGGTTGTTTGCTTCATGCTTCAAATATCTAAACGTTAAGTTTTTTTAAATTTATTTTTATAAATAAGTTAATGTTCTAAAAATACGTCTACTTTTAATTGACATTATTTTTAATAAATGCTTATCTCATATTATTATTGTGTTATTTTTTTCGCAAATGGTACGAAAAGTAGAGTATTTTCCTCGGTGATAAAGCTGTCTTAGTCTTGGGTGAAATTAAATCCCTCGCTACACTCAGGACTCGTCTTAAATCCCTCGCTTCGCTCGTGATTTAAGTTTTTATCACCCTCGCTACGCTCGGGAGTAAACCTCGAGTCCTTCGTTACGCTCGCGATTTAAATCGTCACCCGCGACAGAAGACACTGCTTTATCCCCTTGGTTAATAATCTACTATTTTTACATTCAATTTTACTTGAATAAAAATCAATTCAGGGAATAGGTAGTACTTAAGTAGGTAAACAAAAAAAGATTAAAGATACCTGGCTGGTATCCGCAACTCCACGTCAAAGCGCGTATTTTGCGAATGGGCCATAATGTCACATATGTCTTAGAATTTTTGGTTCAAGGACATGCCGGTTTCCTCACGATGTTTTCCTTCACCGTTTTTGAGAGGAGCGGTGATGAAATAAATTACAAAGTAATGCGCCTACCTGGGTTCGAACCCACGACACCTTTGGGCCACCCATGCTCTCTAGTAAGTAGGTATTTGACGTCTAGGAAAGTTTGGATGATTTTTACGACCCCCCCCCCCACGAACCGCCACGGGCTGGTATTTGGAGGCCCGCCGTAGATGTGACAGATGTGTGACGTTGTACGAATACACGTAGTGCGTTTAGATGCATATTATTAAAATGTATATCTACATTAATAATTAATACATGATTTATTTACTTTGTGTTATTTTCCTCATAGAGTTCTCTTTAGCTCGCGTTGGTATTACCAATTTTCCTTAAGTTTTGCATTAGCTAATTACCCTAATCTTAACAAAGTAGTTCAATATTGTGTAGGTAACGTGGGTGACAATTAATTAGTACCTGTATAATTATATAACAGTATCTATCATTTGTAAGTTTTTATAGTGTAGGTACAATAAAGAGTACCTAACACAGATAAAGAGTAATATAAAATGTTTGCGTATTCACCTGGACCATTATTGTTGCCATTAACATACTCCTCGACGACCACAACGAATGGTGCTATATCTAATATTCTTGCTGCTAGTCCAATTGTAGGGTTTCCTTTGTTTTCTGCAATCTTGTAATGATTTTTCATGACATGCCTGATAACTGCATCATTGAAATCGCAACTGCCCTTGTTCTTTGGATTCGTGGCTGCAGATCTTAAATTGTCTTTACTAACGACGCCTTTGAGGAATCTAAAAATAAATTGTTGGTTCGATTTATTAAAAAAACAAAAGCCTCGCGTCGTCGGGTAAGAAATAACCCAATGAGGACGGAAAATGTTTTTAATCAGAAAACAAAAATACATATAAAAAATTGAGAAGATACAAAGCGAGTTCAAAATTTAGCTTTAACTCCAAACTGCCATTTAGCAACTGAAGGCCCTCAATCCGCCAGTTCCGCTCTTATTCTTACTTAGTTCTTTATTGTTACGTAGACGTATATATCATGTATAACTACACACCCATTTTCATCGACGACGAAGGCTACTGTGTTTTCAGATCCCATAGCGGCCAGGGCATCCAGGCAAGAGTTACTTTCTTTCACAGACGGCACCGCGCGGATAATTTTTAAATTTGTTATACACCTATTCCACCAGCTGAAATATTTTAGAAAAGTTAAACATTATTACCTGACCTGAAAATTATTACTAATTAGATCTTCTTTTGACAAGTAATAAGTGTAATAACTTAAAATAAGTTAAATATGAATATAATCATTTGGCCTGATTGACCATATTTTCAACACACATCCAAAACAACAGTCTTGAAAGCTAAATTTGGGCCCATGTGGGGTTAATTTATGAAGACAACATCCGCGTAAAAAACATTGTTGAAAATTTAAATTTCAATGTGTTGTTCTACTGGGATTCCCGACAGAATAAATTACCTACCTACTTATTATTCGCGAAAGTCGGCTTTCGGTCGGGGCGAAAGAGGGGTAAATAGGTATGAAAAACTGAATAAAAAAATATGTTTGCACCCGTGCGAAGCTGGGCCAGTTGGCTAAAAGCATAAAAATATTGTACTGATGATGAAATCGCAGTTTCAATATATAAAGCGAATCCTGAATGGGCCTTCTAATGGTTTAAACACAATAATACTTGGTTTACATACGGAAAGTCTCGTTCAGGAGGTTCCTTGAACAGATGGGCCTCCATCCACTGATCACTCACGAACTTGGTCATGTAGTTGCGGATGCCGTCGGGAAGGATCACCACTACTTTCTTGCCGGGACCCAGTTTGCATTCTTTCGCGGCCTGAATGGCAGAATATGTTATTGCCCCACTGCTACCGCCTGAAAATATTTAGGTGATCGAATTTGATGTCTGTTTCTGCTTACATTAAACTTTTTGTAGTGATAGTGTTGTATTTAATAGTCTTGTATATCATAAGTAATTAGTGGCTTTAGGTCTTGTAGAAATAATAGATATCTGTTGGTAAAATAGTAGTTACCTAATCTAGGGCCGATCGAAAACAATACATCTTAACAAGATTCTCTTTTCACGGTTCTCATGTTTCGTCAGTATCGATATATTGATGAGAGGCAAATCCTGACTGAATTAATAAAACTTTACTTACCGCATAATAATCCTTCTTTCCTGATGATCTCTCGGGACATATTGAAGGACTGATAATCATTGGGCCTCACAACCTTGTCGATAACTGATTTGTCTAATACTGCCGGCACAAAATCGCCTCCGATTCCTTCAACCTGAGAAGTAGGTTCACATTAGGTTGCTTTAGGTAAAATTCAAATATTATTTATTTACTGGTTCACCAACAATTGTTTACACAGGTTATATACCTATGCTCAAAATAGCATGCAAAAATGTAAGTGCTACAGTGCAACAATCACTTATAGGTACACTCCGCGTGCATAAAGAAGTTGTACAGTTTTATTTAGTTTAATATTAATCTAGTCTTAAATATTTACTTAGATTACTTAGATACAAAGATACAAATGATAAGAAAACAGTAAAACAATAAATTATAAGAAAACAATAAGAGGGAGAAAACTATTTAGCAAGATGCTTAAAAAGTTAGCTTTTAGTTTACCCAAACTTTCAAAGTGCAAATCATTTTCATCACTGCAGCCATTCACAACCCTGCACAATCTCAGTGGTGTAATGGCACTGCGAGGAATCTTGAGGGGGCACGGAAGTTAAAGGTGTGCAAAATTTGTGGACAGTCAATTTTGTGGTGCATTACTTTGCACACAAACATGGCGTCATTAATGCGTCGGCGACTGTCTAGCGAAACCATTTTAAAATGCTTAAGTCTGTTACTAGGTATATAAATTTACAAGGTGTTTTTTGATATCCCATAACTCTAGGGTTATATTCTGTAGGTAAAAATAATACTAAAACTTCTAGAATACATGGTCCAAAAATGCATAGTTTCGAAGATTCATCAATCATAATTAAATTATCAGTTGTTTAGTATCCGTAACACAAGCTCTGCTTAGCTTGGGACTAGATGGCGTTATGTGAATAGTCGTGGAATATTATTATTAAGTAGGTATTATAATATTATTTTTATTACCTAATTAGTTCAAAAATTGTCACCAGTACGACGGATCTTCTTTCTAACGTCACTTTTCTTTCACGTGACTTTGTCGAATTATTTTGTATGTAATAAAAAAAAAGGATGTTTGAAACATAATTCATATGCCAGTTGATTCTTTGATATGGTCTCAATCATACCCTAGAGTTATTGGATATAAAAAAAACACGTTGTATATATGTACGAACGTACTTTTCTCGAAATTTCGCTAGAAAACGCCAGGTGCCATAGAAAACGCTTTTGAAACCGTTCTAGACGCAACGAGTGCGTGGCATAATGTGGACGCCAGATCATGCTTCAATATTATAAAGCAAATTTTAGTTTCACAGCACTTAAACTGTTTGGAATGTCTCATGACAAATCCCAGCTGCTTTGGAGACTTTTTAATATTTGGGGAATAAAAGTTAATTTCCGGTCGAATAAAACACCAAGGTCTCTCATTGTGTCCAGTTCGGCAATCTTTACTCCTTCGATCAAATAGTCCTGAACTATTAGATTATGTTTTCGCGTGAATCTAATGTGGTAACATTTACAGAAACAACACCATTGCACAAGTATGTCTAGATCACTCTGTAGTGCAGAGGCATCATCTTTTGATTTAATAATTTTAACAAATTTTTAAGTCGTCTGCATACATAAAGATCACAGAGTGAAGAAAACAATTGAAAATAATCCTTACATCTTATATTACCTTCACAGACGACCCTTGTTAATTTTCCAATGGGATTAATGAGCGTATTGACTTTTACTAGAAGGCATGCATTTAGGTGCTAGTATTACTGAAAATTGGCATAACTAAGTTTCTAAATAAGCACGATTTAAATCGATTGGCGAGGAAATATAAATGTTGCGTTACTTTAAATATATGGTCATAGTTTTACGGCTATTTTAGCAAGCTTGCAAGAATCAGGGCTGTCAGAAGAAGCGTTTCATACATTTAGATAAATAAACTTACAAAGTATAGGACCGGCTTTCCTTCACCAAAAATGATAGAGCCTTGCGGGTCCACGGTGACTATGATGCAATTGGGGCACTTTTCCTTGAGCTTGCGGCCCACGCCAGTGACGGTCCCTCCTGTGCCGGAGCCCATCACGAACATGTCCACAGTGCCCAGAGCATCTAGGATTTCCTCCGCCGTGTGCTCGTAATGTGTCAGAGGATTCACTTCGTTAGAGTACTGAAAGAAAGATTAATGAATGTAATAATGTAGATACCTACATGAGATGTTTTAGAAAAAAAAAATCTAGGTAGGTATATAGGTATGGTATTTATTACGTTCCACAAGATGTTATCTATTGATTTAAAGCTAAGAACGATTGTGGACGATATTAGGTTAACTAACGAAAATTTAAATTGGAATTAAAGTAAAAAAACAGCACATTAATTAAAAACAAAACTATATACATTTAATAATTTTGTATTTATTGTAGTTTTATTAAAGTTCACAAATCACTACTTTATGTACGTACGTGCGTACTATACGTAAGTTTGTTCGTACGTTTATACTTAACTAGCGGATGCAAGCGGCTTCGCCCGCATGGCGGTCGATTATCGCGCCCAGCTCTCAGAAGGCTTATTTTTACTTTCAAAGTATATTAAAAATATTTTTGCCAATGTATACACGTACGTACGTATAACTTGACGAATTATATACTTACTAAAATAGCAACGGCGTACCTAATCATTTTTAAGTTGATAGTAAACAGACAGACGGTCGCGACGCAAGCGCGGATCTACCGTTGTGGGCACTGTGGATTTGCCCACAACCCTGATTGTGGTCAGACAGAACAAATGATCTTACTCATGATACAAACATTTGTCTTGGGTGGGAATCGAACCCTTGACCTCCGGCATAGCAGTCAGGGCCACTAACCACTCGATCAACAGGTCAGGCAATGAAGTACTTAGTGTATGGATAATATGTTATACCAATCGAGTTAAATTATTACCTCCTACTACTAATACTACAAAAAATACTACCTACTATAGTATTGTATGTAACATACACGCTGCGCAGTAGTTCAGTTTAAAGCTATGTATGTATTTTGTATCTTCCAAAATCAATGCATTGTAGTAAGGTAGTTAGGTTAACTATAGGACAGGTATGGTAAATTAGGTAAGGTTATATCTGGTTATTATGTATATATAAGTACTAAATAAGCGCTCATGTTTTACCCCCTTAAGAATTGAATTCACAAAAAGGGAAATCGCCGATAATCATTATTAGGAACTTATAACCCAAACATAACATTTTATCGAAATAACTTTGAAAATCAGAAAATTTTCATACTAACTTTGCACCCCCCTTTTACCCCCTTTCGGGATGATTTTCTAAAAAGTATTATAGGTATACCACGTGTTTCATAACTTACAGTGATAACCTTCACACAGAATTTCATTTCAATAACTTCAAAAACGGCCAAGTTTCATACCAAGTTTGCACGGGGTGAGTTTTTAAAAATACTTTCTTAGTGCTCCTCCTTTACGTTATAAAATGAACCCCTATGCAAAATTTGAAGTTTGTATCCCCTATTTATATAGTTTAGGCCCTGCGTTGATATGCAATCACTCAGTCTGTCAGTCACCTTCTCCTTTTATAAGGGTGACTGGTAATTAGTGACCGATACTTAAACACGTGATGGTATTCATGATTTCAAGAAAGTTTCCCAAAGAAGCTTTTTTATACACATTAAAATAACAAAAACGCTGTTTGAAATTTTTGTTCGATCAGCTGATAGTCTGACCTCGGGAAGGGCAAAATCTACTAGTAGTAGCGTCCCACGCTCCCCCGCCACCCCCACCGTCCTCGTTGTGCAGTACTGACGTAATTTATTTTGAGTTTAATTAATTGAAAGTTAATTTAGTATAAAAAAGAGTTTCTTTGTGAAAGATATTTGTATACATGAGTACAATCACGAATAAGTATTGGTTACTAATTACCAGTCACCCTATATATAGAACGAATATAGATAGATAGAAGTGCGACCCACTTACCTGATCCATAGAAATTGCTTTTGGGTTTTCTTCTAGTAACCGCTTGGTGACCGACACGAAGCTGTCGGGATCCTCGTGGTGGGCCATGGCAGGAGTCTGTATAATTTCCGAACCGAGTAGGCTCATAGTACTCATTTTCTCATCTGAGTTCTTGTCTGGCGTAACGATGGTGCATCCGTATCCTGAAAAGATAATTAACTTTGATTACTTTAAAGACTGACGACTATTTGGTTGTTGACACTCTCATGGGGGATTGTACGTTTGCGCGCGAAGACAACCCTTCTTGAACACTTATATTTATTTAAAATGAGAGATCTTAAAGTACCGCAAAACTCCTTCAATAGAAATCTATTGAGTCGTATTTAACAAAGCTAAGTAAACCTTGCGCGATCGTGTGCATTAAGATTATGGCAGTGTCACCAACAAAAAACTTCATATTTTTCTATCTAGTTTTTGACTGTCACTATTAATTTATCAATCAGTGCGTTCTAATGACCACTATAAGATAGCGGAAATAAAAGTTTTGAATGTTTTGTAACAGTCGAGACAATAATAACATTTTTAGAAATAATATGCAGGATAAAGGTATTATCTATACATATAATAAGACTGTAAAAAAACTGTGTCTGTACATTGAATATATTTAAAAAATAATAATTGAGGGGGGTTTAGAAACAGTAATAGAGCACGAATCCAAAAAAAAAAGTCTGTCTGTTTGTCTGTTTGTCTGTTTGTTTGCACACGCTAATCTTCGGAACTACTGGACGGATTTGAATGATTTTTTTTTGTTGTATAGATATTAAGTCTGGTCAACACATAGGCTATAATTTATCTTGGAAACTGGAACACCTGATGCAGAACCGCAACAGACCAGCTAAACTATAGGCGATACAAAAATGGTCCCATAGCAAAAATTGTTCCACGTGATGAGCATTTTCTGCTGAGAGAATAAATTTGAAGATCCGGAACACCTGATGCAAAACCGCAACAGACCTGCTAAACTATAGGAGATACAAAAATGGTACCATAGCAAAAATTGTTCCACGTGATGAGCATTTTCTGCTGAGAGAATAAATTTGAAGATCCGGAACACCTGATGTGGAACTTCAAGAGCCCAGCTACACTATAACATATATTGGAATGACGTCTTAGCAAGAGTTGTTCAGCCTTATGAGCACTCGCTGTTGACGTATAAAAATCGAAGATCTGGAACACCTGTTGTGGAACTCCAAGAGCCCAGCTACACCATAACTCAAATAGGAATGACGTCTTAGCAAAAGTTGTTCGGTCTGATAGGCATATCCTGTTGACTTATAAAAATCGAAGATCAGAAACATTTGTTATAGAAATTAAAACTATCACTAATTTCATTGCATAATTATAAAATAACATAAGTAGGAGGTACTACGCGGTGAAGGCGGGAACAGTTCAGGACTGATTTTCGATGACGATGGCATATCGTTGAAAATTAGACTCTACTGGCTAAAACTCCCATTTTTTTATCGTATGCCTTCGGGCATATGTTATTTGAGTGTTTAATTTCCTTTTCCATTTATCTTCGTTACACGGTAGCTTACGCGGTAACGCAGGGAAGCAGCCACTTAGATTTTAATTGATCAGGTATCATCACAATAAAACTATAACCATGCCTAGAAAGAGGTCAAATTTTTCCCAATGTTCCAAAGGTGCTAAATGATTAAAGACCATAAGATCCCAACAATCTACCGAAGAGCGTTAGGAGAGACTTGATGCTGTTCGAGAACATGAGGCTGCAACTCGCTCCGTGGAAACTTCTTGGGATCGCGAAGCACGCCTGCATTCTCAGCGTATTTACGCATCTACATCCAGGTCTCTAGAGACCAGTGAAGAATATGTGCGCGACTGACCGCTGATCGTGAACATCATGCACTGTCTCGCGAGTTGGAGACGTTCACGGAAAAAGCATGACGCTTGAGTTTTCAGCGTATATACGCATCCACTCTAGAGATAAGTGGGGGAAGGAGATGCGCGACTGACCGCTGATCGTGAACGTCACGCAACATATTATAGGCTATAATTTATTTTGGAAAATGGAACACCTAAAGTAAAAGAGATATAAAAATGGTGCCATTGCAAAAACTATTCCACGTGAAGAGTGTTTTCTGCTGTGAGACTAAATTTGAAGATCTGGAGCACCTGTAGGGGAACTCCAAAGCCCAGAGACAATATAACATATACAATAGAAATGGCGTCTTAGCAAAAGTTGTTAAGTCTGATGGTATTTCCTGTTGACCAACAAAAATAAAAAATCTGGAACATCTTGAATCGTCTCGCGCATCCCATTGATTTCCCGTCCCCGGGCTTATAGAATTCGACATCAGATGTTTCAGATCTTCGATTTTGACGACCCCGTTGTCGCTGGCATAAGCAACAGGATCCGCGTACGAAGTCGCGGGCAGAAGCTAGTAGATAATAAGGATTCAGATAAAAATCGAAAAATGGAGTCGACAGCACTAGGACAATTTATAAACTAAGTACAGACGCCAGCACATCAAGTTACCCCAATGTGTCAAATTTCTTTGATCGTTTTTCAACATTATGTCAAACAGAATAAGGTTCATATCCAATTGGGAAAATTTGACACGTTGGGGTAACTTGATGTGCTGGCGTCTGTACAAAAAAATGAAAAATTATAAACAAATAAATATTAAAACTCGCTGAATTCCTATTCACATATATGTACTACCTGTAAAGACTTCCAGGCATGTCTTCATGATATGCTTTCCTTTCACAGCTGAAAATATTCATAGCTTCGTTCCTTGCTTTAGTTAAGTTAAAATTATAGTTACCACAAACTGCAGCTGTGAGGGACACTCCGATGCCAGTGTTCCCAGACGTTGGTTCAACGAACCTAGTGCCAGTTTTAGCAATACCAGCATATTCGGCTTCTTGTACCATTGTATACGAAACACGATCTTTTATTGACCCTCCAGGATTCAAAAACTCGCATTTTGCATCTAAGACAAAAAAGTCCTTTAATAATTAAAGTCAAAAGTAATTTATTCAATTTAGGCTGCGAATCAAAAAAATATATAAGACAGTCCCCAAAATGTCCTCCATTCATTGTTTGATCAATTAGCATTAAAAAAAATACGGAGAACGTATTTTAACCATTTGTACACTGCTACACGCACCGTAGCAGTAGCAGTTACAGCTACGTAGACGCCCCGTAGCCGCTGAAGCTACGTAGGCGCGTCCGCGTAGCAAATTTTGCTACGAGGACAAAGCGTTTATGGCGTTGAAACGTAATTTCGCGTAGAAAACCTGAATCTTCTTCTTAGCGTGTCGGTGGCAAAAATAACTAAGTTTCTAAATTCGAAATTTATACTATAAACTGAATTTACTAACTAATTGTTACTTAAAATATCTGTTTTAAAATACATAAGATACAATACATACAATACCATGATTTGAATATTAATCAATATTAAAATACATATTACATGGACAAATCTGAATCATACAGAATCTAAATTAGTTTCAAGGGACCTCGTGTATACAATAAAGAAAGAAATGCATGCATTATTACATTTTGTTGTTTTTGTAGCCAATCCTATCATGTGTAGGTTAACATTTCGTTTTTAAATATTCTATTGTTAGTAAATATAAATCTACGTCACCGTTTTATACCCATTAAGTTATTTCTTTCCCACAGTTTTTTTATTAAGCTTCCATACTGACCCATCTGAATGAACCTTGCATATTTAATATACGAAGCCTAAGGCCTTAATTTTTTTACCTTGAATTCTTATTTAAACTGCTTACGCGCCTCGTAGGTAATGACTTGTTGTCACGAATGTCAAACTCATTCATAACTTACGTAAAATTGTATTAATTTACTAAACACGCATCGTGTACTTATCACAATTATGACGACAAAGATAACTTTCATATTACTTTTAGGTACCAAGTGAGTATAAATAACATTATTGATTTGAAGATAGTTATCAAGTCAATGCACATGAGGTTATTTAATTTCGCTATCATAAGCAACGCGATTATATCGGGAAAATAATAAAATCAATGCTTAGGTGGATAAACACAGATTTTGAATCATTCTTTGAATAGGTATCCGACAGTTATTTTCTTGCTAATAAGTCGTATCGTATCTAAATTTATTTAAAAAATCTACTTAACTGTCCTAAATATAGTATTCCAAGTTACATACTTGGAACACCTTTAATATCATTTACTTCTAAGTAACTATTCAATGATAGGCAAGTTTTAAACAATAGAAAATTCCATACATGACAGTTCTGCAATCCTATACAAAAATGCAAACAGAAGTTATTTCAGACAATATTTTCTTTAGTGGCGTATCCAGGATTGTCGATTGGTAGAGACTGGCGGTTGGTTTTTAGCAAAGTTAAAACTAAATAAGAACACACCGTATTATTTTGCTAGATGTAAAAGAAGCCTTCTCGAATACCTAACTTTTCGCAAATGCGTTCAAAGACTACTTTAAGATTTGTCACCAAAGAACTCAGATGCTTTTGGGGTGCTTAAGTCCGCCACAGCATCGCTTTCATTCATAGAAGCTTCGACTTTAAGAAATCCAGAGTTCTACACACCACCACCAAAATATTACACTACTATTGTTTTACTAAGAAACCTTATAGGATATTAATGTCCTGACATGTTAAAATAAATTTATCGCGACTCATAGGAAACCAATTAAAATTACACATTTTTCAACATATATGTAAAGGTTTACTTACACATTTCGCATTCCAGCCCATAACTTTGAGGAATTCGATTTAATCGGACTAAAGGCGTATGGCCGATACATTGGAGTATGTTGTCGTATATTTTTTTCCCTCTGTGAAACAAAATTGTTAACTAAGTTCATGTTATGGATGAAATATAAGATAAAACACAATAAACATATTTCTACTATTCCTGACGCTCAGCAAAATACCTATTAAATTAATAAAAAATTACATCACATTCACAACGATCAAGCGAAACTTTTGCGGTGAAAGTGTATTGTCACTATCATGTTTAGTAAACCTATTTTACTTTTATGGTAAATTAGGCTAGGAATCCCCTTTTATGGGGGACTTAAACGTAACTAGAGAAACAACAGGTATACCTCTGCTGAATCCTTCGAGAAATACCGGTGAGATGTTATGTGACTAAAAAATTACGTCGTTCAGCGTTAAAGTTTTGTTTTACTTACTAACTAAAATGAACGTTATCGGCTTTTGTATCAAGTAAAAGATTTTACAGTTTACTAAATTAACACACGTAAATAATTTACAACAAAATGAAAAAAAAAACTTATATTTAAAATAACTCGTAACTCACCGTTCGTTGTGACTGACGTTCATTGTGGAAATCCGTGTTTGTTGGTCTTCAAAACGAAACGAACACTGAGACACTTGTTAAGTGCAAGAATGAGTCGGGACTTATATATTTATATGGACATGCACGTTTCATTTTATAGCGTTATTTATGTTCGATAATGTATTTTTTTATCACAAATCAAAATGTCGATAATGTATTGTATTTCTTATCACGGAGATCAATGTATACCTTATCATCGCTACTACAGTTATTAACTTTGATTTACTAACATGCTCTGTTTTCTTTTCCTTAAAAAATGATTAAAAAAGACTAGAATATGTTCTATGGAACATTAACGCAGAAAATATCAATAGCAATGCGTGATTGTCTGTTAGCGTATATTATATAGGTACCTAACTAAAATAGACACGTGATAGAGTACTACTTGATCACATGATAGTTTAGGTACAGAAAAACACTTTCAGGTTTAAAAGTATCTACTTCCTAGTACAACATGCCAGGATAAACAATCAGCTAAAATTAGCATAGGTATCGTATCTGTATGTTTAATGAAACGTATTTTGTATGCATCTCATTTATAACCTTCATCCATAGCCTTGATCTACACGTTTTCAGGGTTAACTAGTCACGGAGTCAATTGATTTGTTAATCAATAGCCACACTTAAATGTTCTGATATAGATTTGACGCCACGACCATGCTTTTATCAATGCATACTCGCAGGTTATATTAAATAAATAGTGCGTTTAAAATTGTGTTTAAAAATAAATAGCTGTAGGTATATAATTCGGCACGTAAAACAGTCCAGTTTAAAAGCAATGTCGGAAATAAAGGGTCGGCTGTAGCAAGTTATAACCTGGGTTGTGCTCATGTATGTAGCCGAGGATGATCAAAACCGAGGATAAATTAAAAATTAAAAATATTACGTTATAAGAGCATGCGGCACAAATCTTTTAGCTACTTTCCTGATTTATCAGCTAAAATATATTATTTGTAAGCACATGCTTTAAAACAGCCAGTTTTTAACCAAGTCTGTTAAACACTGAAAATGAAAAGATTCTCAAGTCGTCACATTTTTTTTGGTAAAATACTCGAAAACGGCTAAGTAGATAGAATTGGATTTTTTTCTTTTCATTTGGAAATAATGTTGCACTTTGGTGAGGGTCGTGGGAATTCAATGGATGCGAGACGCACAGAACCGGCTGTTGTGTCAACATTTGATGGAGGCCTATTTCCAGCAGAGGACGTATTTCGACTGAAATAATGATGATGACGAAGGTCAGGCCGGAAGTCGGTGGCAAAAATGAATCTATCAAAACGGTCGAGTCAGAGACTTCCGAAACAATAGTAATTTTATTGCATCTTTTAGTTATATAAATGAAGATTTTTCTAAAAAAACGTTTTCTCTGGTTAAAAGTCCACATAATTAAAATTGTGTTTTAGATCACATTTTAGATCTTTGAAAAAGTTAATTTTGCTTTTTGGGGCATCAGTGGGTATCCCCTGGGTACACTCATGGAGGACAGGATATTTTCGAGTACTTTGAATAGAAACTGTATAAATCTATCTAGAGATTTACCTTTCATGTTATCGATACACAATTATTGACACAGGTTATGAGGATTGTAAGATAAGGTTGTTTATGTATCCAAGTACTTATCTACGATACATAGACTGTCCAGCAGACAGCTTATTAATGTAACGCGATGGTGAGTTCAGGTTTAACAATCAAATTTTCATATCGTATCGGGGAAGATTAAGGAGGCAAAGTATGTGCGTCCAAAGTCCTCGTTGATGTTTTTCAGGCACTTACCTATCTACTGATTTCGTGTGCACTTGCCATTCTCCATTCCGATCGTAGAACTCCGTGGTTCCAATGATCACGTAGGGAGAGATGACCATAGACTCTTATTTTTTTTTTTGATAAGATACTCTCTCTTTTCTGCCAAAATTTCAACGCGTTTGTCGAGGTTGTAAACACAGCATCATTGAAGTACGAGTAGGTCGAGTAGGTTGGAGGAATTTTTTGGTCAGTTGCCGGAAAACATCATCTATAATCAAGACGTTTCTAAACTTTAACGCCCTTTGTAGTTTTAAATTTATGGTGAATCCAGAGGTCTTCCTGATAGTTACTTTGCTACACTATCTATTAGATATTTATTATTTTTATAATATAAAGATTTTTATATTGTGTATATAACGAATAAACTTAAAAACTTCCTGGACTGATTTGATAAATTCTTTCACCGTTAGGAATCTACACTATCCCAGGGCGACATAGGCTAGGCTTTTTAGCGCAATATTCCCTCCACCAACTACGAGTTAGATATTTGAAATTGTACATAGAGTATTCCAATGATCGTTCTTATCTCTCTGGAACAAATTTTTTGGAAACCTCCCATGGATAGATTTGAAAGAGCAAATGATCGAATCGAAACTGCCGGCAGTCAGGCAATCAGGTGTAATACTATTTACCTAAATAAAAGTAAATATAGGTAGGTACTTAACTATCTTATAAAGATAATTAAGGATATAATAGTGTTTCTTTGCCATGTACAACTGGATTAAGATTGAGCACGGCTGACTAACACCAGTAACGCATTCAATAAACGTACTGATTTGACCATAAAAGACGTGCCATTGATGCATAACCCTTTATAATTATGAATAATAAAATAATTCATAGTCAATTACGCCGATGTCATCATCCATTTTCAAAATAGGCTGTTATTATCTTCTCGTTTCCATATCCTTAATAATGATTTCATATCAATGTTGTTTAATAAAAGTTACCTACGGGAAGTCATCAAAGACCTGCCTACTGATAAGATTAGACTTTAATAAGAACTAATAAAAAATGAAATGTGTAAATAAAAGATACTCGTCAAATTCTACACCAGATCCTAGGACACCTAAAAGTGGTTAACCACGAACGCGATTAGTGTCTAAAATGGTCTGTGAGGAATGAACCACACTTAATAATATAATTTATTATTGACGGTACGGACCAGTTCAGTCAGAGCTCAACTCAGAACTAAGGGAACTCAAATACCTATATACCGAAGAAAGATCATTTGAGTAGAACTCCTCAACGGTTTACAGCAACTTACTCAAAAACAAAATAGTCTAAAATATCTATTAAGAAGAAAGTATTTATAAAGTATAAAAAAACACGATAATTCTTTATTATATCATTTAATACTCGATATAAATATTTGAATATGAGTTTCTTTAATATAATACTCGTGATTATCTCAAATTCCCGTTAAAATGAATTCTTGTTACTTCCGTTTGCACGGTTGGCTGTGCTCATGAATGTAGTCAAGGACGTCATCCCCAGTCACTACTCCATTTGGTACGAAGACCTCTGAAAATATCACGATTCATTTGAGTATCATTGCGAGATGACTGATCTGGACAACGGTTTTATGACATTTAGCCGAGGTTGTATGCCTATGCATGCCTCATTCGAAAACTAATGTCAATAAAACCAGCCTGTTACTGGTCCACTGCGGTGTAATTAAAGCTTTTTCTAATGTAGAGAAGGCACGAGCATTAATCACCACGGTTGCTAGTAACTTACCTCTAACGTTATTATTTCCGTCCTTCCGACCTTCTTTTCCGATGATCACGTAGGGAGTGATGTCCAATATGCGTGACAGAAGACCTATAGTTGGATTTCCTTTGGCTGCATTGTCGGCCAGCGTGTACACGTGCTTGTCGAGGTGGTTGGTGACCACGTCTTCGAAGTCGAACTCCTCGCAGTCCTGTCCGGGTAACTTGGTGGGATTAGTCGCTCTGTTGCGGAGACTGTTCTTGGAAACAGCACCCACGAAGTGTCTAAAAAAAGAAATCCAAATGAGAAAGTACCTGAGTCTTTTTGCTTGTTTGTCGGCTTTGCACGGCTAAACAGATCATAATAAAATTTGCTAAAAATTTCTGGAGAGTCTCTACGGTGCTCGAGTGACGTACAGTAGTAGTACGAATTTGATTACTCAGGACACTGCCCTGGTACAGCACTACTTTGACGCATTGTAAAAACTATCTAACGTTAGTTCGATAAACTTCTATGCGAACAACTTCACTCTAGCCAATCCAAATAAAATAGGCATTCGTTCGGTAGAAGCCTGTGTTTAATCCTGTCTAGACCTCCTGAACAGAGCCATTACATACAAATTGTGTTTCATACCCGAAGTCATCAACGATGATGGCAATGTTCACGTTGCTTAACTTCATAGCCTCCAGGGCCTGTTCGCATGTGCAGTCTTTGTACAGCTTGGGATATGTGCGGTCCAAACGTAATTCGCTAATCAGATGTGTCCACCATCTAAAATAAACAAAATGATAAAATTACAATAATGATAGCCCTTATAATAATATCTAACTTATGATTTTGTCATCAGATAATAACATATATATCAAAGGATAAATTTCTAACATCGTATATCTCCGACAGTTAGTATCAAGTATCTAATAAAACAAAAAATGTCTACCTAATGCAGAAAAAAATACGGACTCTGTAACAATGGTCCTAAGCTAGGTAACTCTGTAACTTGGGATTCATTGGTACAATTGTCCAGCCATCTTATCTAGCTTTTAGTAAACAGTTATAAACAGTACGTTTGTTGACAAGAAGATGATCATTGTACTTCAACCGAATGAAACCATTGCTGAATAAGACTAATGCGGCCTCTGCATGTTTAAATGCTTAAACTGTCTAAATATAAATAGGCAGGACCAAATCTCCAAGTGCTAATTAGGTAAATCATTTTAATCTTCCATTTCCAAAACATTACTTCATGGTGTGTGCTGGGGGTTCCATGAAGCGGTGTGCTTCCATCCACTGGTCGCTGACGAACTTGGTCATGTAGTTACGGATGCCGTCGGGCAGGATGACCACCATGCGCTTGCCCGCTCCGATGTTCAATGCTTTCGCCGCCTTGATAGCAGCACACATGGCCGCTCCACTGCTTCCACCTGAGACCACGTTGTTATATAAGAAATAAAGATTTTTTTTATTGGTTTAAACAGTGTGTTATGCTACGAAGTCAAATTCTGAGATCGCATCCCGCTACGTATCACAACACTGCTGGCTGTAGCGATGTATTTCACACAGGATTATTAAGTCATAAGCTTCCACTAGGACTATCACACCTTGACATATTATCTTAAGTTAGGGGTAGGCGTTCTGTTTTTCGTTAATCACATAAAATGATGGTCAACCAAAGACGGCAATTTCGTAACACATGGCTGTTTCAAAGTATAAATATTATCATCATGCTTTTATGACCTTAAATATTATCACGCGTTGATAACAACGTCGACATAACAAAAGAGTTATGGGAAGGAAATGAAGAAAGATAAAAGATATCGTTTGACCTAATTGTTAAACCGGTTGATGAATTAGAAGGTGAAGGGCAAGGTGAAGATGGTGAAGATGAAAGGCCTTTTGGGGAACTGTCTTATGTAATTTTTGACGTTAAAAAGCGTTGATCTTCAGCCTAATTTGAGTAAGTAAATGACTTTTCATTTGATTGATTGAATGAAATAATAGGCAATCACCACATAACAATCCTTCCTTTTGCGAGAGTTCCCTGGACATCAAGAAGGCTTCTTGATCAGTGACTACCTCGATATGGTCAACTACTGACTTATCCAGAACCATTGGCGTGGAAATTCCTCCGATACCTTCCACCTGAAAATATGATTAAGTACCCAATTACATCATTCCACGTGTCGAACCTGATAAGGGTAAAAACCAATATTAACACTTATAAGGGACAGAATAAGTTGACAGAGTTTTTACCAAAAACGAATGCGGCTTCCCATTCTTGTTGATCTCAATAGAACCGTCTGGCTCAGCCGCGACCACTGTGCAATTGGGATTTTTCTCCTTCAACTTCTTGCTGACTCCGGTCATGGTGCCACCGGTGCCCGCGCCGAGCGCCACCACGTCGACGTCTCCCAGTGCTGACACTATCTCAGCGCCGGTACTTTCAAAGTGAGTCCTTGGGTTAACGTCATTGTCGAACTAGAATTGAAGGAATAAACGTAAACGTATTTGATTGGAATAATCTAATCGGTTTCTGCTTTAGACTTTGTTCATAAGTGTATATGTGTATGTAGGTACCGCAAAGCATAAGTATCCAGGAGACCAACTACATATTGCGTCATTGATTAACATTAGATAACGTAAACAAACGAAACGATTTTTAAATCATAGTGTTTGAACGTATTATTGTATAAGTAGCTACTTTTAACAATTTAGGCGGTTAACACACTGCCACGCACCACGCAGCGTAGCGCGTGAATGCGTGTTTTAACGTTGCTTGTAAGTATCTCCGTTTGTATAGAAAACACGCACAGTCCAACACACAGAAAATGCATCCACGCGCGTTCATTTCAGTTCAGAGACACGCAACAAGCAGCGTGATGCGTGGCAGTGTGATAATCGCCTTAGCGTTAGGTTAATTCATACAAAGTGTTGCTTAGCTAATTATGAACTATTGAGATGTTAATTCAATTATGGCACTAGTCTTGTTAAACGATTTGTGCAAGCTAAGATGTTCATGAGTTTTGGATGTGGTTGTCGACAGGCTGACTGCTACTAATTTATTTTCCCTAAGCATAGTGGCACATAATAGGTACCTTAATAGTCATTGCCCGTTTTTTGTGTCTGCTAATTGATACTTTTATTTGGTAACCGTACCTACTTTAAGTAGATCAGAATCCAAGTAGTTGGCTTACCTGATTTAACATAACCATAATGTCAGGTTTCCCATCTTTCAGTTGGCGAGCTATCGAGAACTCTAGATCATGGGTTTTGGTTTGGATCACTTCGGCTCCCAACAAACGTATGGTGTTTACCTTTTCCGATGAGTTCTTATCTTCTGTGACAATAAAACATTTATTTCCTAAAAAGAAAACATAAATGATTAACCAGTTTCGAAAAATTGTATTGATTAGATTATCAGATTCGAACGACGTTACGATTAACAAGCTTTGTGTAGGTATTCCTCAAGTGTGAATGATGTAACGATTTGTTCAAAATAAATCGTCGATACATGAATGTATCGACGATTTAGAATTTTGAACAAATCGTTGCTTGCACAATAAAGAGCAAGAGAAAAGTATCAAATGGGTACCTACTGTGATTTTCAATGCAAAAGGATCCCTAATCGATTTTCAAATTCTTATTATGTCTTCATAGGTATTTTTAAAATTCTGGTTGAATACAAAAAAATAACTTTTTATCACATCTATTCAAAAAGAGCTAGTTTATTCCTCGTAAACAGGGACCAAAATAGCTCATTAATCCCTAGGGAACAAAATTGATTTGAATTTGGAATGTGGATATTGTTAGTAAATGTTTCAATCAGCAAAGAGGTGAATCACAAACCATGCGGGAACAATGTATTGAATATGTGACTGGCTGAAAAACTGCGAGCGCGCCAAATTTAAAAAAAGTTGATGAAAAATAAACAACGCGCGAAATTAAATGCAATCTGCTTTCGTTCGTAGTTGATTCATATTCAGATTTTAGAATTATAAAAAATGAGTGCGTCTTCCTCAAATGAAAGTATTATATTGACTCCAGAGAATATTGTATCGGATGCTAAAAATGTGATGGAAAGTCTTTTACCTACAAAATCCCGTGAACAATATGTCAAAGCATACAACAATTTCATCCTTTGGAAAAATGCAAGAAGAGCAAAAATTGTTACGATACACTTCCATAATTGTTCAAATATAAACATCAGCCTCTAATTATTTAAATTATTTTTATGTCTTATGGTTCTGAATTGTACGTAAATAAATTCTTGTTCATAAGTTGCACTTACTTATTTTCTCATAGAGGGTGATAAAAAGTAGAGTGTCCACCTCGGGAGCAACACTATTTTAAGCTCGAGTGACATACTTTTAATCCCTTGCTGCGCTCAGGATTCTACTTAAGAATCCCTCGCTCCGCTCGGGATTCTACTCTAGAATCCTTCGCTCCGCTCTGGATTAAAAAAACACTCTCGCCTTTAAAATAGTTCTTTGCTCCCTAGATAAACAATCTACTATTTTTTTTTATAAATACCACGTTTTTAAGTATTATACTTATCAAAATAAATACCTATATAATTTTATTTCACTTTAAAACTTCAATAATAATCTATTTGAGACCTTGTTAACCAACGTAGATCTATGAAAGGCATACATCATTTTAGTCCATTACAAACAAAATTTATTTTTCGTACCACTTGCTCAAAAAAGTGACATTCTATGCCACAAAGAGCGAACATAACAATAGTCATTTTTAATCTGTTAGAAACAGGGAAAGAAAATTGTACTGGATTTCATTCATCCCCTAGGGAGAGAATGTGATTTAAATTTGGAATACCTAACTTACCGAAATTTATACTGAACTACATCTGTGTCACGTACACCATTGAGTTTGTATTTATAGCATTATACATCTTTTTGAAAAAGGAATACGCGTTTATTATGCAGTTATGAATAATAATTAAATAAAATTACGAAAACCGACGAGGCCGTATGAGCTTAATGCCTTTGCTTTTCCGACAAAAAAATATAAATAGGAATTTGCCGCGTTTTTTTTTCTTCAAATCATGGAGCAAACAACCGGGTTGTTTGCTTCATTCTTCAAATATTTAAACGTTAAGTTTATTTTTATAAATAAGTTAATGTTCTAAAAATACGTCTACTTTTAATTGTCATTATTTTTAATAAATGCTTGTCTCATATTATTATTGTGTTATTTTTTGCGCAAATGGTACGAAAAGTAGAGTATTTTCCTCGGTGACAAAGCTGTCTTAGTCTTGGGTGAAATTAAATCCCTCGCTACACTCAGGACTCGTCTTAAATCCCTCGCTTCGCTCGTGATTTAAGTTTTTAGCACCCTCGCTGCGCTCGGGAGTAAACCTCGAGTCCTTCGTTACGCTCGCGATTTAAATCGTCACCCGCGACAGAAGACACTGCTTTATCCCCTTGGTTAATAATCTACTATTTCATCCCACCATCTCGGAAAGAGTATTTTTATCTTCAATATCTGAGTGGAAAAGCCGTTTTTATTCTCTAGAGGATAAAGTAAATTGAATTTAGAACATCGTGTGCACTAAGTTTGTGAATTAAAACCTATTTACTGCTACCTCTATGGTGCCGAATATATCATACAACTTTTTTTTAATTTGTTAAAAACTCAGACTCGGAACCTTCTTGGTGTTCTTTTTTCAATTTGCTTTGTACGCGGTTCTATAAGCGGCGTTTTTTCACGTCATTGTTAAACCATAGATTAAAAACAAGAAACTTGAGAACAAGTGAAAAAACTAAAATGAGTGATTCTAGCGACGAGGAAGTTTGTTTGACGCCAACAGAATTGATTGAACTGTTAATAATGCGCAAATGAGCTTTCTCCCTCAACAATCACGCGAGAAGTATTTAAAACAGTACCTAGGATATGTTCAACACGTGTTTTTTTTTGCATTTAGTCATTTCCTCGCT
Organism: Euplexia lucipara; assembly: GCA_921972225.1. Taxonomy (NCBI): domain Eukaryota; kingdom Metazoa; phylum Arthropoda; class Insecta; order Lepidoptera; family Noctuidae; genus Euplexia; species Euplexia lucipara. Next base: position 8,479,221 of record OV179161.1, on the reverse strand, counting down.
GAGGTGGAATGAAAAGTTACGTGTTGCACTCGAGTGCAAAGATTTTTCACCTCGTGCTCTTTTAACTCCCTCGCTAACGCTCAGGATTCTAATTTTGAATCACTCGCTGCGCTCGTGATTTAATTTTAGAATCCTTCTCTTGCTCGGTCATCAAAATTGAACACGCGGTTAAAAAGCAACTTTGCACTCTTGTATAACAAATAACTATTAATGTGTTTCATGTTCATGTATGCTTTCAGAATAATAATAATAATAATTTTGCATTTCCTACTATAGAGTTCGGCAACTCATACCTGCTTGGTCATCAGAACATGTCAACGGACGTTGCACGACTTATTGTTAAGGGAGAAATTCCACGTTTCCCTATATCTGTCTGTTGGCAATTGAAAATTTTAAACAAAATTACCCATTATGCCAGCATTGAACGCAATCCCGATGCCGGTATTTCCCGAGGAAGCTTCCACAAATTCAGTGCGCTCATTCACAACTCCATGCTTTTTTGCATCCTGGATCATAGATAAGGTGACTCTATCCTTAATGGAGCCACCAGGATTCATAAATTCACATTTGGCGTCTGAAAATTAGAACAGTCGGTTTAGGGTGTACTTTGCTAACTCTGCTACAATATGTTTCGAAACTATTGTTGAACAAAGGGCGGACTCATTTGAAGTCAACGTAAATTAAGCCGAAATATGTATTTTTGCAACTTACTTATATGTAAAGGTACTTACATATCTCGCATTCCAGCCCATAATTTTGAGGAATTCGGTTTAATCGGACTAAAGGCGTGTGGCCGATACACTGGAGTATGTTGTCGTAAACCTTTTCCTGTCTGCGAAAGAATATTTCAATCCACTGTCAAACAATCTGTTTTGGCCATAATGTTTTTAACAAATTCAAGGTTGTTGCTAATCTAATAACTCGTATGTAAATTTCGCTTTCATCAATTGCAATTAACTGTGACCTGTTTTTACCTCGCACACTGTTCTTTTTTTTTAAAGTACCTATAATTGCCTAGATCAATTATTATCAATTATTTTAGTACAATTTGACGTCAGAAAGTGGATTGTTTAAGACTTCGTGGAATTTTTGCACCACGAATTTGGGTAAAAGTCATGAACAACCGGAATGAAGACTGAAATTAGAAGAAAACCAAGAAACAAAAACAAATGTATGGGACAGCAATTTTTTTATAAATTTCCGCATTCATTGCTAAGCTTTGATACATTTCAAATTAGGTAACTCTGGATCAAAACCAACTCAGCCAAAAGTTAGCGAACAGTTACAACTTAATAATGATAACTTTTTTAATTTTGAAGAGTTTAATTTCTGAAAGACAGTTTTTAGAAATTAAAAAAGTTGTGTTTATCTTTGAAATTAACTCAATGGTCCTACAAAATGCTGTTTTCTCACCGTTCGTTGTGACTGACGTTCATTGTGACGTGAATGCTGGTCTTCAAAGCAGAACGAACACTGAGGCTTGTTATGTGCAAGAGTTGACTTGCCCAGTTATATATAACGATTTATTTTATAGCATTTAAGTATTTTATGTCCATTATTGTATTATTTTTCACAAATGAAATTGTCGATAGTGTATTTCTGTCTTTCTTAGGATCTGTGTACATATTATGTTATTATGGCTGATGCAGTTATTTACTTATCTTCATATCAATAATTGGATAAAACTGGGTATATTTTCGTATTTATTTATTTAAACGTCGGTATCAGTGATGGCTGAGCTAAAGGGGAAATAATATTACAGATACTTACAGATACTAACGTACATCTCTAGCTACGAACGCTACGATAGCGTCGAAATTTTTGTAATCAGTGGCTATGGGTTGAATTTAATACCGATTAAAATGGAAAAGGCGAGCAATATCATAAAAAAAATGCATTAGCTAAGTTTAGTGGCTAATTTCTCATTATAAGAAGAAACCTTCTGTAGAGATTAAATTACCCTTGCATTTAAGAAAAACCTAAAAATTAGGTCATATTGTTACCATTTTTAGGTTATTGTGGTTAATTTTTATTAATTTTGTTTATTTAAACTTTGGATCCATAACCCTAAATAACATTTCTAAGAATCACAGTCAAAACAAATGACACAGTTGCCCCAAGTTTTCAAGAATTAAGAATTTGGAAAACTATGAAATTAAAATTAACAAAATCTGTCGACTTTGAAAGGCCCTTTAAAAAAAAAGTACAAAAATTCTAAAAACTATATATTTGGCTTCGATATCGATTGTAGATCACGCCCCAAGTATTCTTTTTAAAAAAATATTCAATGTACAGTGTTGACTTTCCTACGATTTTATTATAGGTATGTATGTATAGAAAGTATAGATTACACATTCACTTGATGTAAGTAAATAAAGGGCTTATTATCAATGATATTATAAGTTAAAAGGTATAAGATATGTTAGAAGCGCTCAGCAAGCAATACGTTAAGTTAAAATGTGGTTAACATAGCCACACTTGACCTCAGTGCCATCGCGCCGTCAACGGACGCGTGCGTGCGTTGACGTAACGTTAGTGTGCCGTTTTTGAAGATCGAATGTTGTTTAGGTAACCTGTCTACACCTTTTTACAATATTCGATTTGTAGCATCCTACCTAGGATCCTAGTTAGGAAGCAACGGTCGGTACCATAAATCGGATCTACACTGTCCTAACTGCCATTACATCTTCCGATTTCCTAGTAAGGTTTCCTACAAATCGAATAGTGTAATAAGCCCTTAACGTTTCAAACACCTTCGAGTTGGTAGGTACTAAAGGAACGCCAGCGCAATTTTTAGTTCAGAGACGACCAAGAGAGACTTCGATCGAATTCGGTAAAATAGTACCTACTTATACTTTCATGTATGTCATGAACACCGCCCTAAGCTTCATTTTCCGCCATGAAATTATATTAAATTACGTAGGTAAATATGTTATTAAAAAATATTTATTCTGTAATAAAAAGTTATATAACTTGACATTGTTGTTTCCTCATTCACGTTTGTAACTGCCTACTTGATTATAAATAGAACCAACGTCAATTTAAAATATTATTATAAAATAAATAACTTCAATTTATAATAATGAAAATTGTATGGGACATCATCTTCTCTAACTCTTTAGTATCAAGGTTCCACCTGAAGTTAGTAGACCACGTAATCTATTAGAAGTGTAGTGTCTGCCTACAAGTGGTCTAAGTTACACGTTTGTAATGAACATTAATAATTCCCGCAGGATGGTAAAGTACCTACAGTACTTATTAACCGACTTCAAAAAAAGGAGGAGGTTCTATGTTCGTGTGTATGTTTTTTTTTTTTTTTATGTATGTTACCTGATTTCTCCGCCATTTGTGGACCGATTCTCGAAATTCTTTTTTTGTTTGAAAGAGTAGACTCCTGAGATGGTCCCATTTTAATTTGGTGAAGATCTGATGCTGATCTTCGGAGATATACAACGGAACTCTTCAAAAATAGACGGCAAATCTATCGTGATTGCTGGAATCCCTTGGATGTTTATTGTTTATACAACATCATGACGTATCATCAAGCCTGTATGCTCAGAGGGGTAGGCAGATGTTTTCAATATACCTATAGAATATATATATAGAACCTCCTCTTTTTTTGAAAGTCGGTTAAAAATAACATTTAGTGTTATTTTTAACCGACTTTCAAAAAAGGAGGAGGAACTCTAAATTCGGAAGTCGGTGGCCCATCAAGAATAAGACAAAAGTACCAAAGCCACACAGTGTATGACTTCCTAATTTAGAGTTATTTTACACCGTTTAGTGTTATTTTTGAAGTCGGTTTTATTTTTTGTAAAAAAGTTTTTTTTTTAATAAGTGAAAACTTAAACAGTTTTTTAAATATGTGATTCGGTTATTTCAACAATAATATATATTGGCACAAGTAGTGGAATAAAAAGTATACAGATATGAATTAAAATCGTTTTTGTTCATTTTATTAATTTAATCATTTTATTTTAATATTGTAATAATAAGTTTTACACATAATCAGAATTACTATTTAAAACAGTCTTTAACATTACAATCTCCGTATTTATGTCAAAGTCACGTTAAAGTGAATTCTCGTTACTTCTTGTTGCACGGATGGCTGTGCTCATGAATGTAGTCGAGGACGTCATCCCCTGTCACCACGCCACTTGGAACGAAGAAGGCTGAAACAATCACGATTCCATTAGCAACATTGAGGGATGTAGCATCTAAAAACTGTTTTATGACGTATAATTTTAATCATTTCACTGCCTCGTTGGTCTAGTGGTCGCAAGCGCTTTAAAAGCATGGGTTCGATCCCCAGGTTGGGCAGTGTTATTGAGTGTTTCCAGCTGGAATTTCTCAGTAGTGGATTCGTGCCCGATTGATACCAATAGGCTCGCCCTACATGGGACTTGAACATAACTGGCGTAATCTGGGTGTACTTCCTGAAACACCTCTGCTTAACCTTTTGGGGAATACAGGCGTGATGTTATATATAATTATGTATATTATTTATTTCACTTCAAGATACAATCATCAGTATTTTATCAGTCGCTTAAGCAAAAAGCTATTCAGGCTTATAACGCCGTTGAAGAACTTCAAGAAAAGTGCGACCTATCCCAACAAATTTCGGAGCTCAAGCAGACTATTAACCACTCTAGTACTGTAGGAAATGCTTCTTTTGCCGATATGGTGAAAAAGGGATCAAGTTTCGTTCGACCTAATAATTTGAGCTCGGTTGCCATTTATCCCGATGATTTGTTAAAATCAAGTGACCAAACGAAGGAACTCGTGAAGAAAATCATACGGCCGGATCAAATGAAGCTGCACGTTCGTGGTGTCCGAAATACAAAAAAAGGTGGCGTAATTGTCAGTACTGAAACAAAAGATGACGCTGATAAACTGAAGCACGCAGTCCAGCATTCAACATCTGGACTTACAGCCGAAGAGCCCCGCAAGCGCAAACCTCGGATCGTGGTTGTAGGAGTACCGACTTCCATGACTGAAAATGAGGTCTTTAGTTGCATCTTTGAGCAAAACGTAGCTAACAAGTTGCCAGCGATGCCCTTAGAGTCCTTCCTGGACTTAATAAAATTAAGCCACAAATCGGGGAAGAGAGATGCTATGACCTGTAACTACGTTATAGAAGTTTCAGCCGAAATACGAAAAGCGCTAATCACTCAGTCAAGGCTTTTTATAAATTGGACGTCCTGTCCTGTCAGGGACTTCACATTAGTAACAAGGTGCTATAAATGTCATCAATACGGTCATGCAGCAAAATTTTGCCGAGAGACTGAGCATTCGTGTGGTCAGTGTGGATCTGCTGGCCATTCGATGTCCGAATGCGCGAAGAAAGCCGAAAATCCGAAATGTGCATCGTGTTCTCGTTTTAAAAAACCCAGTGACCACAAAACAGGGGACGCTGAATGCCCCGCTAGGAAAATAGCTGAATTTAGATATATTAACTCAATCGACTATGAGGGCACCTAGTGCGTCATACTTGTGGCTTGTGTCTTTATCGCTTGTTGATGACTCAAAAATATACCCGTGCATTGCTCTGTCCTACTTACTTACCGTCATCGTGAAACTGCTGTCTAAGCACTATAACCGAGTGTTAATAAAATTGTGCCGGTGATATCATGTGCAATAATTGTTTAAACCTATAAGTAATTAATAATACTGCTGACTCAATCTTTTTCGCGAAACAAGTGCTAACAACAATTATTCGTAAATTGTGATGATTTATTACTATCTAGATGTTTAAGACCGTAGTTATAAGAGTTTTTTTGTAACCCATAACGTATTAAAACAACAATGTCCGAACGCGCTTCTCAAATTAATTAAATATTGTTATAAAACCAGTTGTCGTAACAAACAATAATTTTAAGAACTAATGTCGCCTGTGATACAGGTTTATCCTAGTACAGGCATAATAATTTTGTAATACCCATTTTATTTCTAAGACTAAATACTGTATTTTACCAATTTAATTTTTCAAATAAAGATTTATTATTTTATTATTATTATCAGTGTGGCTCTGGCTCTTGGAGGGCCTGTATCACAAGAGCTAGAAGTGCCAGCCAGCTATTAAATCTGGTACTGGTAAATAGTTTCCCCCCATAAGTGTTCAGTGCTCGAGCAGTTCTTTACACGTAGATTTCAAAGGAAATTGTGTATATCTAGTTACTTACCACTAAAGTCGTAACCTTCTTTTCCAACGATCACATAGGGAGCGATGTCCAATATACGGGATAGGAGACCGATAGTAGGCTTCCCTTTCTCTGCGTTGTCGGCCAGCGTGTACACGTGCTTGTCGAGATGGTCAGTGACCACGTCTTCGAAGTCGTACTCCACACAGTCCTTTCCGGGTAACTTTGTAGGATTGGTAGCTCTGTTGCGGAGGCTGTCCTTGGAAACAGCACCCACGAAGTGTCTAAAATGAAACATTTTAAAATTACATGAGGTTTAGTTCATTTTGTCTGGGCCGTTTCCGCATTAACCTTATTTACTTCCTCTTAATTGGCCCATTGTTTGTGAATAGAATAGGATTAAATTTATATTGCCACTCTTTTCAATAAACGGTCTGGATGTTTGATGATGATGTTTCTTACTCAGATTCTCGAATTCGAATTTTTACTTAGCACACTTAGCGGGTAACTGGTCTCTGACCTCTGTGAATAGTGACCAATGTGGTCATGCTGACTTTAATGTTGCTGAGGTCATTCGCGTAGGATTTTGTCCATATAAAACGTTACTTGGATAAAATCCTACACGTACTTTGACGTTACAACAAACTCAAGTCCGTGAAAGTGCCACGGCAACAGCATAGCCTTAGGACGCGCTACCGGCCACTACAGTCCATTTTAACGTAAAACCAGTGTTTAATCGTGTGAAAAAATTGTGACTTACCCGATATTATCGACAATGACGGCAATGTTCACGTTGTTTGACTTCATTGCGTCTAGGGCTTGTTGGCATGTGCAGTCTTTTTTCAACTTGGGATAAGTGCGGTCCAAGCATAATTCGCTGATCGAATGTTTCCACCATCTGGAATACAAAAACAATGAAAATTACTCGCGTGGTAATAAATAGCAAACCAATGTAGTGAACACTGACAGGTTTAAAAGATTTCAATAATGTGAAGTAATGCCAAATATATTAGATAGATTTACCTTTGCCATTACATTTCAGTCATTTCTGTACTAAGTAAGCTTTTATGCCTTTGTGGGCTTGGAGCATTAGAAAAAATGAAAAATCAGAATAATAAGGTTATTGACGCAAAAATTATATAAGTAGTTTTTCCAATCGGCCAAATTGGCCAATAAAGAACATTTTGGTTGCTACCTAGCCCACCAAGTAGCAAATAGGGCCAAATAGCACCAAGTAGTAAATAGGGGACACCAAATGGTAAGTATGTTTATTGTTCCATTTCCAGAATGTTAATATCGTTACTTACTTCATGGTGTGTGCTGGGGGTTCCATGAAGCGGTGTGCTTCCATCCACTGGTCGCTGACGAACTTGGACATGTAGTTACGGATGCCGTCGGCCAGGATGACCACCACGCGCTTGCCCTTGCCGATGTTCAATGCTTTCACCGCCTTGATAGCTGCACACATGGCTGCTCCACTACTTCCACCTAGAAATCACATTACGTAAATAACGTTAATGAGTGCAATTCTTTTGAAGAATATAGCACCTTATTAGGAATGGGGGTCCCCAATCTCGCAGCTTCGAGATCATGACCTTGTAGCTATATATTTTACTAATGTTATTTAGCTGCTAGCTCCGACTACTCTCTTTATCGCACTAATATTCTATTGTTTCTACTCTACATCACATGAAATTCATGGTCAACATACGATGGCAACTCCGTACCGTCTTGTTTTGTGACCTTAAAGATTATCAAGCGTTGATAACAACGAGTTAAGTGAAGTGGGAATGAAGTCGTTTAGCTTTACATTGATTGAATGAGTGGTGAAATCGAATTTTAAATGCGTCATTATTAATATTTAATTACCACATAACAATCCCTCCTTTTGCGAGAGTTCCCTGGACATCAGAAAAGCTTCTTGATCAGTGACCACCTCAACATGGTCAACTAGCGACTTATCCAGGACAATTGGCGCCCAGGTTCCTCCGATACCCTCCACCTAAAAATTATTTAGTAATAAGTAAGTATTCATATCTTTAAAATAGTACACAGACCTATTTGTCAATTGAATTTTGGTTTCCGAACTTAATCCTTGAACTGTATCATTGTGCGTAAATAGTCTGACTAACTAACTAAATACGCCATATGCTACGATTCTTACATAACTCTTTTGCTTCGTTTACATTCATACATGTTGTCATACACACCCGGCGGGCGGTTGCAAGTACTACGCACCTGACCTTTCTGAAGAACCTCACCAATAAGGTCTATGTATGTCCTTCTAGGGCGTCCCCTCCCGGCGTTCCCACTTACATCTGCCTCGTAAATACCTTTCGTTAGTCGCCTTTCATCCGTCCTTTCAACTAAATAAATGTGGGTAAAAATGTCGATCGAAAGCGTATTTACCAAAAACGAATGAGGTTTCCCGTTCTTGTTGATCATAGTAGAACCGTCGGGCTCTGCTGCCACCACAATGCACTTGGAATTCTTCTCCTTCAACTTCTTGCCGACTCCGGTCATGGTGCCACCAGTGCCCGCGCCGAGCACCACCACGTCGACGTCTCCCAGTGCAGACACTATCTCGGCGCCGGTATTCTCGAAATGAGTCCTTGGGTTAACGTCATTGTCAAACTGAAATTGAGGAGTTTGATTGATTTCTATATATATATAATATCGTTACGACGATTCATTGAATTTGAGCTTTGTTATTAAGTAATTCTGTAGGTAAGTTCTTACTACGTATTTACAGTAAGTAGATGAGAACCGTAGTAGGTACACGTTTAGAAATCAAAGGTCCTTACCTGATTCAACATCACCATAGTATCAGGGTTTTCGTTTTTCAGCTGGCGAGCGATTGAGATTTCCAGCTCACCATTTTTGGTTTGGATAACTTCAGCCCCCAACAAACGCATGGTGTTTACCTTTTCCGACGAGTTCTTATCTTGTGTGACAATAATACATTTATTTCCTAAAAAGGAAACATTAATTATTAACTACTTAGTTTTAATATAAATATTTACTTTCATCGCGACGGCAAATTTTTGAAACTCAAGGTTACCTATAGGTACCGACCGTTATTATAATCTTCCTAGCCTTTTCCTCAACCAAGTTGGTTCAAAATGTGATACAAGTCAATTTAAGACCAATTATTATCATAGAACTTATATGTTTCCCTAATAGCTGTTCCTTTATTATAACGGTACGTAGGAATCTTTAACAATTGAAAAACTTACCCATAAGGGCAGCATTGAACGCAATCCCGATTCCGGTGTTTCCCGAGGTAGCTTCCACAAATTCAGTGCTGTCATCCACAAGCCCCCTCTTTCTTGCATCCCGGATCATGGCTAAGGCAATTCTATCCTTTATAGAGCCACCAGGATTCATGAATTCACATTTCGCGTCTGAAAATGATATCAGTTGGTGAGTTATGGAACATTTGGATCTTAAAATGATACAGTCATCTAATTTCGTGACTTTTTATGAAATAAGAAGATGAACCATGTCCGCCGCCGGTTTTCTGTTCGCTGGCAAACAATGGTTCAAATGCACGAGCGAGATATAGGTAGCTACTAAGGTCACTAGAATTGCAAAAAAAAACAAGCAATTCTGAATTATCCAAATTTTAATGGAAAAAGTGATTGGATTACAAAAATCCGACACAACAGTGATTTGAAGTTCTTAATTTTTGTGGTGCAGTTTGAGATTTAAAGTGACAGTCTATCCGTGCACTACTTTGTAAGTTACCATACGAGTAGAACGATATAAATTGTGTGAGTGACTTGTTGAATAAAATATTCAAATTTAAATAGTCCACTTACAAACATCACACTGTAGTCCATGGTCCTTCACTAACTTGTTCAGTTTTACAAGGGGTGTGTTACCCACTAATTCCAAAACGCTGTTGTACACCTTGCAGTCAGCTTTTCCACTGAAAGTAACAAGTACGATTATAAGCATAAAGCATTATCAGCATTTCTAAAAAATAAACAAACAAAAGAACAGTCAAACCATTATAGGGCATCAAAAAACTCATCCGCATCGCTGTCTACGGGAAAAGTGCCCAGAAGTCTGGCCACATTGCTACGTTGTATGGCAATGCTGATTCTCTGACCGAAATAAAGGCCAGCCCTCTGGTCACGGAAAAAATATCAGTGAGGAGACGAACGCCGCGACGAGAAGACAAATCATAAATCACCATTCTACTTCTATACCTACTCTTTTACTTACAGAACCCAACTAGTTCGACCAGCAGTTCATAAGTCAATAGGGACAAAATGAGTTCAGTTATTCAAATGAGTTGAGTTTAGTTAGTTCTTGCAAAGATGCTGTTGGTATGTTTGAATATTAAACAGCGTTACTCAAACTAGCGAGCAGATCCTCCATCCAAAGCCGATTTTTCAAAAAAAACTGGAAGTTCTTTCTTACCTCGGATTATAGTCATTCTCAGGTTCCTTCGTATCGAAGCGCCTCCTGATGCTTACCAAGTTGCTGACCTTCTTATACATTTTGATGCAGTACAGTTATTTAACTTTATTGCAAAGCTGACGCAAAGGCGTATACAGGACTGAGTGTACTTTCAGACTGATCTTCCCTAGACCCCACTGCTCTTATATATCTTAAAGTTGTTTGGTACAGGATTTTATGACGTATAGGGAAATGAAACAATTTAACCTACTGAATCATTTTCAAATCCAATTTTCCCCGTAAAGTTATTACGTATGTAATTAAATTGCCGACTTTTCTTGCTGTGTGGAAATCCTCGATGGCACAGTTTAAAAGAAAAACAACTTGCTTTAAAAACGGCGAAGGAAAACATTATGAGGGAACCGGCATGCCTCAGAGATATTTCTCGAAGGCATTTCGGAGGCCCACCAATAAGAAGAAGATTACTAAAATCAAACAAACTTTTTATTTAATACTTTATTAACTAAGTACTATAGAAATACGGTAACTTAGCAGGAGTTATTATGACATCTTAAAAATACAAAACGGACATATAAAAATACTTAAACATTTATTATTTACATCGCAGCTAAGAGTTAGTAGACAAGCTGATTTTCCATTTCCTGCTTCGGAATTGGAATAAGCGTCTGGAAAAACATAGTTTACCAATAGTCCAATGAAACAACACGTCGTAGACTCGACCACAATAGAATTAAAGCCTCAGTTTTTGATAAAAATCAGTCACTAGATATGTAGCCGGCAGTTTCTGAGATCACATACTGTCAACGGGGTCACTAAAATATTCATTTGACGATACACTTTTGTCACAAAATTGTACTTTTTCACTGGATCACTACACTGATATTAGTGGTGTTCATTGCAGCGTCTGTTTGTTCCTTGTCTGCGTAGTTGTCGTACAGCCAGTTCCAGAACTGTACCCTCTTAGCCTCGGGGTCCGTCTGCACAGTGAAGTTCCCGTCGATGTCGAGGTAGCTGATGTGTTCAGTATCGTTCACTGGAGGCCAGTTGAAGTCCACCACTGACTCGTAGTCTACTGCAGGTGTTGGATTTCTGAAACACGGCGATACAATAAGTTTTTAGTATTGTGGTCGAAACAGTATTGCTGAGCATGTCCTATATGTTCGATTCAGGATCCCAGGTCTATCAAAATGTGATTAGGTTTATGTGTCTGGACATATTATTTGGTTATAGCCTGGATTTGTACTGTCTTTTGGGAAAAGGCTCGTCCCCTATTACATGGGACTAAATCAAAAATAAAATGAAGGTTCCATATAGGTACGTCTCGTGATTTCAAATTAATAGTACCTCCTAGAATAAGCCAAATATTTTCGGTCGCCGTTGCTACCGCTGCGTTGATTTACAAAATCCCTTCTTGTATTTATAAAGCAATTAAAGTAACTCTGTCTGTCTGTAAGCTATCTTTGAACGGCTTTTGATGAAATTAAATACGGAGTGACCACAACTTAGCTCAGGAAAAAGTATTAAATTTATTTGGATTTATGTTCCTGTGGGATCATTTCCGCACTTTACGGGCATTCAAAGAAACCCTATGTAACCGTGATTAAAGAAATCCCTTAGAAAAACCTACACTCTTTTTAGAGTTGTCTCGGTTTTTTCCCTGGAATCGTCACGGTATCAATGCACAGTGCATAGATTAAAAACAATCCATCATTACGTTATAGCGACTTAGGTAGATAAAGTTTAGATAATCTGTAGTAGGATAAATGTGTTATCAAACAGCATGTTAACACTCGTATACATAATACATCATATCAAACAACGACTTGGTGCTCTGCGCTGGGAAATACTTCTGGCACATGAATAAAATATTTATTTATTTAATACATCAAGAACACAAAATGTACAGAGGTGTACTTAATAGGAATTATAAAAAAATAATAACTGTAGACAGATTTTTTAAAATGTATGAATGCAGTTTTTCTTGTTATTAAAATCGATGACATGGTTCCTCAGAACAGATCTTCGTATGTCTTAGAGTTTCAAACTTTCCCATACTGACCGATTTGAATGAGACACCCTGCTATACGGGATTATGACCGGAGTTTTGTAGTGTCTGCTTAGGAAAGCGAGTGATTGTAAATACATTATGAATATGTCTAAAAACTAGTGGCAGAATTTTGATTACTTGCCCTGTGAAATATCGTAATATTTACATATTGTTGGAGATTATTTTAAAAGTAGTTGCACTACTTGGAACGCACACTACTTACTTGCACTTGTTACATTACTGTTGTAGGTACTAGTTTTCACACTTATAGTGTAAGTAATGTGCAACTATTTTATGTCCCAATAAAGTAAAATAAAATGTAATTAGGTATATTCCGTGCTGCCTAGTGGTCTCAAGAACAGAGATTGCTATGAGACATGAGGTATTAGGTTCGATGCCCGGGGCGAACAAAGCATTAAACATTATAGTTAAAACATCTGATTTTTTTCAGATGTCTAACCGAGAGTCTGGTTTTGACGCGCCTGCTATTCCATGGGCTCCTTTGCCTGACCATACGGGGATTACAGTGGTGGTGTTCTGGTTCTGATTAACTTACCCGGTCTTAGCGAAGTTCGTCCACATTTGGACCATGCGCCGTGAGACTGCTAACTCGGGTGAATCATCATCCAACCTGTAGTTTAGCCTTGAGAAATAGAAAAGGTATCCCATTTCATCGCCGTGGCAGGCACCGGCGTGCGTGATGCCCAACATGCGCTTGAAGAGCCCCAGGGCTCCGTCGAACGCGAACCGGTACAAGTATGTAGGGCTCGTACGATTACTCTTCACTTGTTGTTGGACCGTCTCTAACACTGGCCGCAGAAACATCACATCTGTGAATAACTAAGAAAAAAAAACACACATGATTATAAGAAAATTATATAGTATTATAAATCCACATAATTATGTATGGCAAAAGGTTGCAAAAAGTGAACAAAAGCACGGTTTCGGAATTTAAACCGAACAGTTCAAGTAAATCTTAAACTGTTGGGAATGTCCACTTATAATCAAGAGCTCATGATCTTTGAGGCCTTTGCCCAGCAGTAGGATGATGCAGGCGAGCAGTTCAGTATCTTGATCATATTTATATAATACTCAAGCACATAGTCTTAATGCCTTAGGCATTTTCTATCAGTCAACCTTTTGGTTGACTTGTAGAAAATGCAGATGCAAACAGTGCAATACCGTCAGAAACTTGAAAGAAATGTAAACATCAATTGTTCGATCTCTCTCTCTTTTAGAATTTTATACTTTCGATTTGATTCAGAGGGTTGGTTCCAGTATTTTTAAGAAAGTTTAATTTTTAATATCAGTCTCAATCTGGCAAAATAACGACTAATTTCCCTGCATTTTTGGTAAGTTTTTGACAGTAAGATTATCGCTGAGATGAGATTGCAAGGTTTGAATTACAGGAATTGGTCTTCTAGTACTTAGGTGGTTGGCAAAAAATTAGTATCATGTAGTCTTACGTCAATGAGGCTATCAATATTTCTATTTTCGATAGGTTTCTGCTGGAAGTAGAATGCTCTGATAGCGTCTGATATCTTGTCAGTGACAGTGTCGTTGTGTCCGAGGAGCGCGGGAGGCACCACGCGGCGGAACTCGTGCTCCAGTTCGCTCAACAACTTCGGATACCGCTGAAGACCTGCAATCACACGATAAGTACCTATAATATCGAAAGGGAATTCAAATTGTTGCAAGCGTGCTTCACCGTCGACCACAATACGGTTTCCCAAAAGTTGATCATACGCGAGCTTGTCAACAATGTCCATAACAAAATCATTGAGTCACGGGCACAAACGGACAAACAGAAATCGTCGACAAAAATACAAAACACAGACACGATAAATCTTAGTAAGTAAACAGTTTATTTTTATTTAAATCATAAAAATAAAGTATGGCAATGGCCATTTTTCGTATGCACCAAGATTTTGGTAAAAGGTTACTTTAAAAGTAAAGTGTTGGCAATACAAATAAATCTGCAACAATAAAATATCTTTAAAATAAAGTTTTACTTTTCGTAAGGATTCCCCGATTTCAATTTTACGTTTCCGTCAATGAAATCCCAATGCGGTGAAATTAACGTAAACGAACACTTAAGGAAATGAGTAGTTTCAACCAATACTTAGTTTTTGTTAAATAGTTATAAAAAACCCTTGTTCAAAAACTAAATAAACTACTTATATTAAATAAGTAATTGATATCTTCTACATGATGTGTGATGAACTGGTGACCGATGTTGACCGATGAGAACTAAGTTAAAGAAATCAAGTAAAATTCGCTATATTTTAGATTCGCTGCATTTGAAATGACAACTTTGACCATTTTGATTTAACTAAAATTGCTATTCCTTCTAGTCTATGAATTAAATGAGGAAAAAAAAAGATTGAACGAGCCTAAATTAAGTTTATCTTTCGTACCTACAAGAGAATCAGCAACGGCGCGGGCGCCAGATAGGTAGTAATAGTGCATCTCTGAGCGTAGCCCGCGTATCTCTAGTTATAACCAACTATTCACTTGTTCAACGAAAAGGGTTTTTAAAACGAAGACTTAAACTTCTTAACAGGGTTACTTTCGCTCCGACAGCGTGACACTTAGTAAAGTGAAAACATAAAGTTGCGTTTGAGTATCCGGTCGATAATGTCGTGTTCCTCACATAATCAGGTTATTGTTATTTGTTAAAGTAATGTTATTGTCAAGCGGGTGGGAAAGTGGCACAGACTGTATATGTTCGCATGTGTCATTTATTATGTAAATACGAGTAACGACTCGGTCTAACTGCGGTCAGCGCTTGTTATTGGTGGTTTCTTTGAACATAGTTAGAATATTATGCAACGTAAGTAACAGTTTACATCATCAAAATAGCATATGTTTTTTGACTCAATTATGACTTGTCAATATTACCTACTACGTGTTCTACTATTTACTGTACATATGTATTTACTAGATTTATTTTAAAGAGTGAGAGTGCTTTATATAACTTACGGTACCTACTTATTTATGTACCATGCGTCTTGTTACCAAATAAATGTTTTTTCATCCCACCATCTCGGAAAGAGTATTTTTAATCTTCAATATCTGAGTGGAAAAGCCGTTTTTATTCTCTAGAGGATAAAGTAAATTGAATTTAGAACATCGTGTGCACTAAGTTTGTGAATTAAAAAAAACATTAAACCTATTTACTGCTACCTCTATGGTGCCGAATATATCATACAACTTTTTTTTAATTTGTTAAAAACTCAAACTCGGAACCTTCTTGGTGTTCTTTTTTCAATTTGCTTTGTACGCGGTTCTATAAGCGGAATTTTTTCACGTCATTGTTAAACCTTACATTAAAAACAAGAAACTTGAAAACAAGTGAAAAAACTAATAGGTATGAGTGATTCTAGCGACGAGGAAGTTTGTTTGACGCCAACAGAATTGACTGAAACTGTTAATAATGCGCAAATGAGCTTTCTCCCTCAACAATCACGCGAGAAGTATTTAAAACAGTACGATATGTTCAACACGTGGCGACTAGCAAAAGGACCACAGAAAGTCTTTCAATACTTGAAAGAATCATTGAAATCGGTTAACAATTGCAAAAGTAGTTCTTTCTAAACATTAATCTGTACATCTCTGCCGGGCCCCTTTTAAAATAGACAGGCGTAATGTTATGTTAGGCAAATACAAAAGCTCAGCATAGACATCTGAGTATATCAATCGCGAATAATTTGCTGTTATGCGTTGAAGAGTTGCCTGTCTTCTTCATCAGTTTTTCTTCACCAAGTGATACTTTCCAAATGAAAACGCTTGATTTGTTACTGAAAATGTTAAAATCGTTGCGTGTGTACCTATATTTTTTGAGGAGTTCCCTCAATTCCTTGAGGATCTCTCATCAGATTTGAGTTTTGATACAAATGGGACCAATCTGTTCGTATACCCTATCAAATAAAAAAAGAATTTTGAAAATCGGTCTATAAATGACGGAGTACTGAGGTAACAAACCCTAAAGAAAAAAAAAAAACATACAACCGAATTGAGAACCTCCTCCTTTTTTTGAAGTCGGTTAAAAATAGAAGGCTTCTTCTCTTCTCGAAAGTGTTGTCCTTAAATCTTTAATTGCTTTAAATTGTCATTGATTGCAAACAGACCCTCACTTTCAGTGTACAATGAGATGAGATGACCTAGTATGAGGAAATATTATCGGATGAATTATTACGGAAAGTCTAATTTACATGAGATGAGTCGTGAGTTTTCTAGAAAAGCTTCTGTCGTAAGTAACCATTTATTGTGAAACCGAAACGTCTTTAATGTGTGAGTCACAGTGATTTTAGGTAGAAATCAAGAAACGGGTAAACCGTACAAAGATGACATGACATACATTATGGGTTCAATATGCGCAAACAGTTTGAAATGTTTATCTTATTTTAACACCGGACTGACTCATACATAAGTGACAATATTATTAAGATAGTATCAGAGTATTGCAGTGAGGAGAGCAAA
The DNA here is from genome assembly GCA_921972225.1 of Euplexia lucipara. Lineage (NCBI taxonomy): Eukaryota > Metazoa > Arthropoda > Insecta > Lepidoptera > Noctuidae > Euplexia > Euplexia lucipara. Next base: position 8,462,124 of record OV179161.1, on the reverse strand, counting down.
TGTTTCTGAACTGTTTTGCTTATGCTGAGATAATAATAATATTTCACAACATCTAATCCCAGGCTAAGCAGAGCTTGTGTTATGGGTACCTACGAAACAACTAAAAAACATAATTATATAACACGTATATTTATAAATGCATAATATTATAGATTAATTACACCCAGACACAGAACAAATGATCATGCACATCACACAGACATGTAGCCTGGGTGGGAATGGAACCCACGACCTCTAGCATAGCAGTCGGGACCACTAACTACGAGACCAGATGCTCGCATCTTTTAAAAATGTCACCAGTTGATTTTATATTAGGCATGACTGAGGAAATAAAGGTACCATAATGGCCACCTTTATGATTTGCATATTTTGATGCAACTACGAGACATTCGGTTTGGCGCCACCATATAGATATATATATGTAGTTTTGAATATTTCTGTGGGCGCCACTATCAAAAATTCAAAAAAAAGTTTATTATAGGTAGTAATATGATTTTTCACCAGCGCGAGCGTGACGATTTCTAAAAAACGAATTTAATTCAAATGAATAAATTGAATGTGTTATGGCATTATTTCGTCAAGGCGAAAGTTTAAAGGCTTTGTGAAGGGCCCAAGTGTAGTGTAGTTCCGTTCACCCGGATTGCAAGTGTTGCAACATATCGCCAAGGATTTATTAAGTCGCCTTCATAGCTATTAGCATTAAATTGCTTTCCGTCACAAGTGTGACTGTCCAGTATCAGGTTGAGTAACATCCTATGCCTAGCTCGTTAAAGGTACATAGGTACTGCAGTTAGGTATTTCCGAATAGGAACAGGAAAAGAAACCAATAACTTATGCACGAGATGGTTTCTTATTTATAGGTGTTGCCTAGCCAATAGAACTACTTAGGTACAAATACATTTTATAGTAAACCACCACACCTCTATGACTCATCCGACTCGACCAATACGAGCGTCCCGCGGTCGTTTGCCGCCACGTTTTAAAGAATAAGACGCGGACTATCTTTTTCGCGCCTCTGGCCGTTACCGATTTGAGTGTGGCGCGACCGTCCGCCCGCCGGCTCGCTCGCCAGTCCGTTGCCCACGCGCGTCACGTACGAACGTGTTCCCCATTCCGTGTGCCGCGCAACCGCTATTCTATCCGTGCTTCCAATATTGTTACGCGAAATACATTAAATAATAACTAGTGTTAGGCTTTATATACAACCTACTGAATAAACCTTACAACCATAAACTGACTTGGTTTCCCTGAGACTTCCTAACCTCTCTCTCATATGTGGCGCTCAACGTTTTTTTCGTGTGACAATAAACTATAGTGTAAAGTGTAGTGCTAGTGCAGATTAAAATGCCAGTGACCAGGAGTCGAGCGGCGAGTTTAACTCGGAGGGATGATGCAAGCGCATTCCCCGTCCCCTCACGACCAAACACGCCGACCGCGTCACCCGCCAACGAAAATGGCAACGACGCGTCCTCGTTTTCACCGCACACCGACGCGAACGCTACGTTTTCAAACGACAACATAGCGATGATTATAGCCTCTCTCCAACGCTCGCAAACAGAAGCATTCAGGGAGTTGCTTAACTCGGTGTCGCGGGCGACCTCTTCTACCCCGGAATCACATGCATTACTAGGGTACAATACCCTAGCTCGCTGCAAAGCCACCTTTTCCGGCCGACCGAATGAGTCGGTTGAAGCTTTTATAGACGCTATAGAAGCATATAGCGATTGCGCACAAGTAGCGGACTCAAACATACTGCGCGGCTTAGCCTATTTATTTCAAGCCGACGCAGCAACATGGTGGCAAGGGATAAAATACTCCGTGTCGTCATGGCGCGAAGCGAAAGAAAATCTAATAAGTGCCTACGGCGACCGACGCCCGCCTCATCGTATCTACTTGGAGATATTTGCGTCGCCGCAGGACAAAGAAAACACAGACATATTTGTGGCGCGCATCCGCGCTCTAATGGCACGCTTGCCTTCAAACGATGTCACGGTGTCTGCGCAACTCGATATGACGTACGGACTCCTCCACAGCAGAATCAAGAAAAGACTGCGAAGAGAAGAATGCACTAGTTTCCGTGAATTACTTCGTCTCGCACGGAATATCGAAGACTCGTTCGACGAGAGAAGCAGTTCGACACCGACGACGGGTGAAAGGCGTACATACACACAACAAACGCGCTCCCTGTCCACATCGACGCCGTCTACACCATCCGCCCTCCGTGATAACGCCTCCGGTCGCGCGCAGGCCTACGGCGCGCACGCCGCGGCCCCGACGCAGAGCCCTCCCGCTCCGCTCGACCCCCCCGCGCCTGCTCCGCCGAGACGAGACTCCACTGCGACAAAGCAGCGACCTTCCTGCGCCTACTGCAAGCGGTATGGCCACACTAGGGACCAGTGTCGTAAGTTACAGAATCAAGGTGAGTCCAAACCCAATAATAACTGTGCGGAAGTGATAAGTGATAACGGTGTTAAAAAACAAAGTGCCCAAAGTCAGTCATTTTATTGTGTTCAATCTCGGTGTAAACAAAACAAACCAAAGTGTTTTCCTCTCAAAAATATCGCGTTAGTAAAAGACTCTAATGATAATAATATTATTAACTGTTGCGACAACAATGTTTCTTCCAACCGTAATATGTATAATATTCCACAATTTGTTACAAATAGATGTAAATATTCTAATAACATTTGTGCCTCTCACCCGCTAGTAAATGAATGTAGCATTTTTAAAACACAGACGGGTAATACTAACGATATTTTTTGTAAACACTGTAATAATGTAAATACCTATAACCCGCTAGTAAATGGATGTAGCATTTTTAGTACACAGACGGGTAATAGTGATAATTGTTTATGTAAACACGGGGATAATGAAAATGTATGTAGCCCGAAAATGTCAAAAAATGGGTGTACTTCTATTCACAATAAGCAGAAGGGTAATAACCCAAATGTTTCAGATTTTTTGTGTATAAATTCTCGTAATGAAAACGATGCTAACTCAAAAATTGTAAATAATAAGAATGTGTGTTTATGTGTAAATAATGATAACTGTGTATATAGTGGCGATGATTTATCGCGCGGTTTCGATCATACGGGGCCCTCTATTGGTCGTGAGTTACGACCGATTTTTAATATCAAAGTTTTAGGTTTTTCCGGTACCGCGTTGATAGATACGGCCGCCAAGCATTGCATTGCGGGTCACACACTATATACTCTCCTTCTAAGTCAAGGTCATCCTCTCAGCTCTTCCATACGCGAAGTTAAGCTTGCCGACGGTGTAATCCGTACTATGGATGTACTTACCACCACGTTAGAGGTATGCTTAGAAACGAAAGTTATCACGATTCCATTTTTAATTTTTCCCGATTCCACAAACAACGAGACATTGTTAGGTATTGATTTTATAACTGCCGCTGGAGTAGTTATTGACTTTTTTAAAGAAATCTGGTATTTTAGTAATTTTGAAAAAGTAAAATATACCTTGTGCTTCGAACCTATCTCGCGTGACGTGTCCTGCGCCTCTACCGATGTACTTAGGGACGACGAAGGTACTTACCTTAAACCAGCTGAGCGCCAAGCGCTCGCTGCCGTCCTCACCAGGCACCCGCGCGTCTTTAAAGCAGGGGGAGGTCCAACGCCGTATGCGGAACACTGTATAGATACAGGTGAGCATTCTCCAATCGCAGTTCCTCCTTACCGCTTAAACCCTTCCAAGAAAGAGCTGATGAAAACTGAAATAGGTAAGATGTTACAAGACGACATTATAGAAGAATGTGAATCGGCTTGGTGTTCACCGGCACTACTGGTGCCGAAGTCCAACGGTGGTATCCGCTTCTGCGTCGACTACAGGCGTCTGAATGCAGTCACCAAAGCCAACACATATCCGATGCCACGCATCGACGAGTTACTTCAGAGTACAAAACGCGACTGCTGCATGAGTACGCTAGACCTCCGATCTTCATATTGGCAGGTAAAAGTAAGGGAAGCTGATAAAGACAAGACTGCTTTTGTTTGTCCTTTAGGTACCTACCGCTTCAAAAGAATGCCGTTTGGTCTCCGCAACGCGCCCGCTACTTTTCAGCGACTCATTGATCGACTCCGGTCCTGCTCTGCATTACAAGATGTAACTTTATTAGCTTATTTAGATGATCTTTTAGTAATATCCCAAGGATATCAACAGCATCTGCAAGACCTCGAGGCAGTTTTTGAACGTCTGGCCGAGTTTAACCTCCATGTAAATAGGGAGAAGTGCGCTTTTGCTCGTGAAGGCGTTAAATATCTCGGCCACGTCATAACACAAAAAGGTGTTTCCACCGACCCAGGGAAGGTGAGTACTGTACTCGAGATGAAGGAACCAGGTAACCTTAAGCACCTGAGAACCTTTTTACAAAGATGTTCATGGTTCAGAAAATTCATTCCCAACTTTTCAAAAGTTGCAGAACCATTGTTACGCTTGACCAGAAAAAGTCAGGCATGGTCTTGGTGTTCAGAACAGACCCAAGCATTTCAAGAGCTGAAGCGTTTTTTGACCACAGCTCCGATACTGGTTCAAGCCGATTTCAGTCAGCCCTTCATTCTGCGCACTGACGCAAGTAACTACGCCTTAGGCGCAGTTTTATTACAGGGTGACGGCAATCAGGAAAGGCCCATCCAATATGCTAGCCGACTCCTCAATGCAGCAGAACGAAACTACTCCACCACGGAGCGTGAAGCTCTCGCTGTAGTATGGGCGATGGAGCATTTTCGGCCTTACCTAGACGGTAAACCAGTCGTGATTGCCATAAGGTAGCACATCTATATTATTTCACAGGGATGCGGAGAATAATCACCGATTATGTCTTAGCCTGCATCCACTGCCAGCTTTACCTCAAAATACCTACATTCACTGTCGGCTGTTCGAGAACGCGTTGAGATCCAGCAGGATAAGTTTAAACAGTACGCCGACGCAGTACGCCGACCATCTGACACATTTGAGGTAGGTGATTTAGTCACGTTAAAGTCACATTTGCTGAGCAAAGGGTCAAAAGACCTTACCTCAGATTTCTACCCTCGCCGAGATAGCCCTTACCTGATCAGTAAAAAGGTAAGTCCAACGACGTATACCCTCGCGAGCACAGAACCAAATGTAGACATAGGTAAATATCACTCCGAAGACCTGACACGTTACCGAGGTAGTGACGACTCCTTATCTAATCCAGTAATCCTAAAACGGAATCGCGGACGTCCAGCTAATGCTGCTTATATGTACCAGTCCAGGAGCGAGGACGTTCTCCAGAACTGGAGGGGGAGTATATAGTAAACCACCACACCTCTATGACTCATCCGACTCGACCAATACGAGCGTCCCGCGGTCGTTTGCCGCCACGTTTTAAAGAATAAGACGCGGACTATCTTTTTCGCGCCTCTGGCCGTTACCGATTTGAGTGTGGCGCGACCGTCCGCCCGCCGGCTCGCTCGCCAGTCCGTTGCCCACGCGCGTCACGTACGAACGTGTTCCCCATTCCGTGTGCCGCGCAACCGCTATTCTATCCGTGCTTCCAATATTGTTACGCGAAATACATTAAATAATAACTAGTGTTAGGCTTTATATACAACCTACTGAATAAACCTTACAACCATAAACTGACTTGGTTTCCCTGAGACTTCCTAACCTCTCTCTCATAATTTATTATTATTGTCTGACTTTGCACTGGCAGGTAAGTACTAGTACAACGAATAAAATTTATACTTATACGGTACATATTATTATCTTTCTGTTTTAGTAATCTCTTATAAGCAGGAGTAAAGCAATATAGATGGGCAAATCTGTTCTAAGACTCAGAACTACGATGTCGTCAAGCAGGAGGGGTTATTACTGTACTGACTTAAATTTACGTTGCATTTTTGGTTAGTTCAACACACACAACGACTCTGATTGCCCGTTATTAATGTATGTACAATTGTTACCGAAGCAATTATCCGTATCGCCATATGTGGGTCACTTTGTGGATATGTGCAGTTATTTTGCGTTCCTAGCTACAGTTTTCCCAACTGTATTTTTCAGCAGACTTTTGTGTTGTGTTCTATATTGTCTTTCTCTTTTGTCTTATTGTCTCTCTCTTTACTTGATTATCATCATTCTTATAATATATTTCTAATGTAAGATGCAAATACTTACGTCGAAACAGGATGATGCCTTCCTGTGCGTTGTAGCCAGTGAGGAAGGGGACATCAGCCCCGGGCAGGGTTTCTGCAGGGGGGCGGGTGAGGAAGGCGTCTGGGGTGTCGTGCTCCAGAGTGGGCAGGAAGGGCAGTGCCACGGTACTCTGCAGGTCGACAGACTTGCCTGGTGCGCTCGACAGCCGGGCCCCCGCCTTCACCAGCAACTCGCTCGGCGTCGCGCGGAGATAACCTGCCATCATAGATTGTTGTCATCATCATTGCATACATGAGTGGCACAGCCAAAAGTTTTGACATTGCTCCTCGACAAAGGGGATCCCGATAAACGAGACATTACTAACACAATTTTCATCCGGGAGGACTCAAGTCGATGAGTCTTGCTGCCGCTCTAAGATTGCTACATAATGCTAGATTTCGACATGGGTCACAGTTTTTCTATGACATTCCTTCGCATGTCTCCTCTAATGTATCTTTGATCTCTTTGCTCCTCGAGCCTTCGACAATGTGTCCAATTTTAGAAGACCAAGGAAACTACAGAATGCTCAACACCAATACGGCCACTCAAGCAACGCATTTAAAACTTGCCCAACAGTTCAGCAGTGTTGTTGGTGTCAATGCCGAGCTCTCTGCCAAGCTCGAAGGCGCGTGCACGAGGTTCTTGCGCCAGCGCCCACGGGGCCACTGCCACGCCGCTCTCCGCAATGGCAGCATGGAATAAACCCTGATACAGACGTAAACAGTTTAAGACTTGGTTGTAGGTACGGTCACTGGAAAAAATATGTGCTAAAATAAAACCGACTTCAAAAAAAACTCTAAACGGTGTAAAATAACTCTAAATTCGGAATTCTGTGGCTTTGGTGGGTTTGTCTTACTCATGATGGGCCACCGACTTCCGAATTTAGAGTTATTTTACACCGTTTAGAGTTTTTTTTGAAGTCGGTTTTATTTTTTGCAAAAAAGTTTTCTATTTTTCCATTTTTAGTTGTTGCCATAAAAATATTTGCCATGAATTTATTTTAAATTCTTAATTGTTTACAATACATGTCATGATAATAGGGTTTTCCACTAATCCCTAATAAATTAAAATTAACATACCTAACTGACGAAATCTAGGTATTTTGTACCCACCTGCGTACCCCTCAGAGCATACAGGCGTGATGATACGTCATGATGATGTATAATCTTTTTTAAATCTTTTTTAAATCTTTTCGTTTACTAAATTTTAGTTAACATAGTTTTATAAATGCCGTGGAACTCTGTTATTGGTTTAAGTGATAATTGTCACCATTTCACTATGAATGTGCAGCGTGTGTAGACTTCACTTTTATATGTTAGTAACTTCCACAATCTGCATTAGGTTGTGCATTGATAGTGAGGTGGACCCTCTTTACTCATGTAACGTAATAAATAAACTGTTGAGTTTCCTAAAATAAATAAATAAATAAATAAATAAATAAACAATAAACATCCAAGCGATTCCAGCAATCACGACAGATTTGCTGTCTATTTTTGAAGAGTTCCGTTGTATATCTCCGAAGATCAGCATCAGATCTTCACCAAATTAAAATGGGACCACCTCAGGAGTATACTCTTTCAAACAAAAAAAGAATTTTGAGAATCGGTCCACAAATGGGGGAGAAATCAGGTAACATACAAAAAAAAAAAAAAAAAAAAAAAAAAAAAAATACATACACACGAACATAGAACCTCCTCCTTTTTTGAAAGTCGGTTAAAAACAAAGCCACTTCTAGTCTTTTTTATTTTGCAACTAATTGTTTCCAGTGGCATAGGCATGAAACAGTATCATAGAATGGACATATTCTGTCTGTGACGCGAATCATCTTAAGTACTAAGAAATTAGTCATCGAGATCTTAAAAACAGGCAGATGAGTGGGATTACCTACTTGGTTTGTAGAATTTTAGAGGACAATCCCTCTCATTCGCGCCTCCCTATACTAGAAAAACCGGATAAGTGAGAGTTGAACCCGCATGGAGATGGTTCTATACGATGAATCTCTAATATTTTGTCATGTTTCATCATGTTTTTTATTTGTTTACAGACTAAAATTTTACCTTGTTGACAAATATGCTCCACACATCCATGTTTGCGTTACAGAATTTCATGTGCGTAACAAACAACTAAATCGCCAACCAAGTTCTATCATACATACTTCCGCTTTTCAAAGAAACCGGGAAACAGTAAAATGCGGACAAGTACATTGTCAGAGTTTTCTTGAGTAATATCCGGTAATAATTATATCCTTAAACTCATTCAATAGTAAATGTGCACCGGGGTAAAGTACAATGACGTGTTTTAACCTTCGTATTCCTACGTAACAGGATAAAATCTTATTTACCAACGTGACATTGAATGTGTCATCTTTTGCTTACATTTTATGTCCTCGTACGTAGTTTAGGAATGATTTTACAATAGTCAGAAAACTTTAAAGTAGGGCTACACATCGAGTTATACATTCCAGTATAAACTGATTTCGCATTGTATAGGATTTCCGTACAGTGCGAGGTCACCGCAAAACTGGGAATTTATAGCTTGATGTGTTGCTGTACATGGCGGTTAGAGTGTTTTCGTATAGAAATTATGTGAAACCGCCGTTTTTAGTGACAAGTTATTCACTTACTTAAGTTTAAATTTGGATTTCACAAACCTGGGAGGCAGGCGACAACATGTGTAGATGCACGGAGGCGGCACCGGCAGACTCGCCGAAGATGGTAACTCGCCCGGGGTCGCCGCCGAAAGCCTCAATGTTGTCCCGCACCCACTTGAGAGCCATCACCTGATCCTTTACATAACATTTCTCTATTAGGCTACTATCACACACACTTGCACGCGATCCCCGTGCGCGTAGCTCGTGCTGATCACGACCACGTCACCGCCCGCAAAACGCCTGTGCAATAGAATCTTAATCGCTTTAATTCATATTACCTAACAACGATCTGTTGCGTCGTCAACAATCAGCAAACTAATAATTGACAGATATCAATCTTATATCAATCTTCATCATATATTAAATATCAGCGGCTGTTGTGTTTTGAATAATAGATTATCTTTTATCGTTTTAAGGGCGCAGTAATCACGCAAATGTTTGCTATGATTTAATGACAAATTCATGGACAATATTCATTTTCATGCCAATATGCATTAGGCACTAGGAATTACTTTATTTCCATAAACATATATAATTTGTTGTGTCTTGCGTCAAAATATTGCGAACTTGACCGGAATGTGTAAACCTGCATGACCGAGAATTAAGAAACCATGCGTATACCTGTCTATTATGAATTATTACATTGTTTGCAGCTACAAACAAAATAAAAGGCTTGCAAATATCACTATCAATAGTATCAATACGATTTTACCTACAGTACATTAACGAACAACCCGCCGAATGCTTGCGTAAAAATTACAGAACTTACTTCGAAGGCGTTTGTAAAGAGGTTGTGAAAAAGAATGAAATTTTAAACTACATATTTTCTAGCCAGCCACTAAGTAGAAACATGAAAACCCAGGTAAAAATATACTTTGATCAACGTGATACTTCACTTAAATCAATAATACAATATAGTATTTGTACCATCGTCATCATTTACACCGAATGATATTCATTTGCTGGTCATAAACCTACCCTAGCGTCATTATCATAACGTCATCATCCTGTACTTTTCACACCAGTAGAATCCCGGCTTTCACCAGGTCGTCTGTCCACCTTGTTAGACTTTTCCTTTCGGTACGCTGATACCACTGGCCACTCTAGCACTTGTCGACCTCCCCGCACAGCCGCTTAAGTTCTGTGATTATCTTGTCATTCCGAATGCACGTGTCTTCACACGCGACCAGATCAATTACAGAGGAGAAAATAAAAAAAGTATTGAAATGTTACCTTAAGACCCATATTTCCTGAAACTTCATCATTTTCAAGGCTTAAAAATCCCAGCGCACCCAGCCTGTAGTTAAGCGTGACCAGCACCACTCCTGCGCCGACTAGGTGGTCAGGACCGTAGAGGAAGGCGTTGCCAGAACCCATGGCAAACGCCCCGCCGTGGATCCAGACCATCACTGCTAGCTTTGGATTGTAGCTAAGAAAAAAATACGAGCTGAATATTATGACGAAGCCAAAAATTTTAGGTTCTTCATTTCTTCATCTGTTAGGAATTCCCGAAAGGTGAAACTTAGTTAGTCTCTATGATAAACCTAAGCCATTGCCCATTGGTCCTAATTGGTGACCGCAATTAAACATCCCACCAGTGACGTTGCGCTACATAACAGCCATCCAAATCTTGTCCGGCTCGCCAGTAAGATGATTCAACCAACGTCATAACTCTTTTACCTCGACCCGGACCAAGCGGTTCGCCTCGTCGTTTATACCACGTACATCAAGGGACTGGAACAATTTGCCTGCTGCGGTCTTCCCGTCCGATTATAATTTGGGTGTCTTCAAGGCAAGAGTGAATAGGCTCCTAATAAACTAGTGCGCCTCACCATCAACGATTGCATCACTGCTTACCATCAGGTGGGATTGCAGTCAAGTACTAGTTTATAATATTTAAAAAAAAAAAAAAAACCTGAATCTGAGTCAGCGGAAGTAGGTGAGACTTTGGGGAAAACGTTACATGCATCTCACTCAAGTGCATTTTTAATAAAAATTGTTGCCGGATATAATATCATAACATACGGTGGTTACTATGGCATCAATTACTGCTGATTTTATCAAAATATTCACCTTATTAATAGCGCTCAATTATGTTATGTTCTTCTTCTGGTGTCAGAGTTTTAATGCCGCCCAGAAATATCTTTCAGGCATGCCGGTTTCCTCATGATGTTTTCCTTCACCGTTTTTGAAGCCAAGTGACAATTATACAATACGCACATGAATCCGAAAAGTCAGAGGTGCGTGCCTTGGGTTCAAACTCGAGACCTATGATTTGGCAATACGCCGGTCACACCACTCGGCTATCACTGCTGATTTAATGTTAAAACACAATGTTGAACTATTCTATAGTTGTAGGTATGCGACTCTCTGCACCTTGGATTCAACATAATCTTGCATAATTACGGTAAGATATTGCCTTACCCAGACATTTTATCAGGGAGTGCTGGAGAGTACACGTTGAGGAAAAGGCAGTCTTCGTCACCCTTGTAGGTGTCAAAGAGCATGAATCTATGCGGGCACACGGCACCTTCCTCCAGAGCATCTCGTACTCCAGACCACGGCTCCAAGGGCGCCGGCGGACGGAACCGAAGAGATCTGTGAGGCGGCTGGGCGTACCTTTAAGATCATCATTATACAATTACTTTAACATAAATTAGCTCGTTGCCTTTTTATCTAAATATTATAGCAACAGTTCCGAAGCTGATAATTTCTAGTTATCTACCTGATACCCTTAAAGCTGTAGTAGGGCGTTTGCGCAGTGGTCCTAGTGACAAGTTTGCGCCCGCGCAGTGCTCCGAGTTGCGTAGAGACGAGCGGGCCGCCACCGACGCGCATTCGGTCTACCAACGCATGCACTAGCCGTGCCGCACGCGCTGGTACCGCTTGCAGCCGCCGAAGTGCGTGTTTCAGACCCACTGACTCGCTGACTGTGCTTGAAAGACGACGCCATGCCCCTGTCACCTGATTTAATAAATAATTATCTATAAAATAGTAGGTAACCTCTTTCACACCGGCTATGCTTACTGCTGAAAATAAGGCTTGCCTCGGCAAGCAAAACTCTGAAATAATCTCCCAATCCCACCAAAAACATTTAATGTAAAATGTTTCCAAGACCACATAAGGTTTGCCCTGTGAAAACGATATCAGATCTCATGTAGAGCCAAGCTTTTGAATCTACGCGGCCTAACTCTATTACCGACCTAAGTACCTACTTCACAAATTCTACATATTAGTAAAAATGTATGGCTCCGCCGTTTTGCTACGTCATGGAGGTGTACCGAATATTTAGTTTCTGAAGTAAGTAACGAAACAGCTGGTCTGGTTGGAAACCAACTCTATGAGGGTTAAAAAACGGCGAAACACTTCGAGAAAAGGTAGGTAGTGCCCTTGCGCTTCGCTTGGCTCGTCTTGGCAGGAGCACTACCGTTTCCCCAGATTATGCTATCCCGCGGTAAGATAATATAAATCGGTCAAATTAGATCGTTGTTCGAACTACAGACAAGGCAGTGGTCAAAAGCAACTGGAATGGGCGAATGGTTGACCCGAACATATTTGGAAATCAATTAGGTAGGTACTTTCAGTTAACGTGCGACAGATGTCAAGAACCTTCGGTTTAGCGGGCCTCCACAATAACAACGAAATAACTATAATTTTAATAATTTTCACACCACTGCGTGCCATTAACATAGCCGTTAACTTATTAAGCCAATTTCAGGTAATTTCATCTGCTTGTCGTGATTATTGACAACCTACATGCTCCATGCATCTACGGACCGCACGCAATCCGTGCAAACTGCCAGCGGCGACGTAATGACACGCAATGCAATGTACGAGTAAAAATATCATGTCAATCATGTTATGTATGGTTACGCAAACGAGTATGGGATCAAAATTAACACCGACTTCCGCGAATTTTAATTATCTACATACATAGGTACATACTATACGCGCCTAACATACAACAACGATCCTTACACACAGTTACCACCATTACCTCTGAAGAAATAGACTAAATATGAAATGTTGGGGCTAACGGCGCGGCGGGCGGCACAAGCATCGCAGAGGTTAATTGTTGGATTAATCAAAAAGTGTATGTACAATAAAGAAAGAAGTCCCACTATGAATTACATGTTATCTATATAATACTTAATACTAATATTATAATGTGGAAAGATTTGATTGTTTGTTTGCATTGAATAGGCTCCGAAACTACTGGACCGATTTAAAAAAATCTTTCACCGTTGAGAAGATACACTATCCGCGCCCGGGTGACATAGGCTTTTTATCCCTGTATTCCCACGGGAACGGGAACTACGCGGGTGGAACCGCGTGACGTCTGTAAGTGTTTTATATGCTACTCAACTTCACCGCTCGCCGCGCTAAACGCCTGCTCCTAGAGGTGGAGTGATACTCTAATCGACAACACATAAAATGTCATTGAAATGTGTGCCATTGACACGTATTGATATATTCATTTGAGCTAATAACGATCGAAGAGTTTGCTTTACTTTGGCCTCGCTATGACCGTCATATGATCTTATTGTTAAGTATTCTGCAAAACCCCCGTGTACTAACAGTTTCCTGTTGTCTAAATGCAAATACAAAATAAAATATAAATACATTTGTATCAGTAATAATTTGAATACTTTGTTACTACTATCCTGATCTAAGCACAAAATCAAGTTAATAAGTCTCAACGACTACAAAAAGGCCATATCCGGTCATTGATCAGTAATCGCGGACTAATTCTCACTTAAAGGAAGGAAATCTCTTTTCCACACCTATTATACCTAATCTACCTACTTTCCTACTTTCCCTTTACACCGGCCAAGCGTCTTCGGCCAGTATTTACTCTAGGTAATAATTAATATCATTTCTATCAGCATAGTCTTACATAAATCAATAACCTACTTATACCTAATACTTAGCTGACCATTGCGACGGTATAAATACTCAATGAAACACCAATTTGCTCGTAAAAACTTACATTCACAAACTTGGGTTTGGTTTTTACGTGTACCTACCTACTTACTTTGTCTAATTTGGTTCAGTATCACCTTTTTATTACACAATAACTTCATTTAAAACAGCAAATAAGTAAACGTAGCATCATTACAACGTTTTCAAGCTTAATAACCTTTAAATAGCTGAGCTCAATACTTTTGAATGATGGATTAATTGAAACAGATATGGTACGGGCTTAAACAATTAGCGAAGTATTGTGTGATGTAAAAAAAAAACATCTAAACGAAAGGCAAAGTGTACAAAATCGCTGTTACACCAGTACTGCATGCACGGTTGCAAGATTTGGTCGATGAAAAAGACCCACAAACAAAAAAATAAACACAAGACAGAAATACGAATACGGTGGACAATGGAGTTACACTAAATAAAAGACAAGGTGCTTAACGACTATAATAGAGCCCTGAAAGGTAACTGAAATGACGGATAAAGTCCTCAGACTCCGACGAGCAGATGACCACGTCTGTGGATGACAAGGGTCTAAAAGGACATGAGGGAGTTGGGACAAAATATGATGCACAAGACCAACATAAAAGGCGTCGCATGATTGCGACAGCTAACCTCGCGTAACAGGAAAAGGCGAGGTCAAAGAATAAAACTTATTGTTAATGTCAATGACCGATTAGAATGTTACCTACATTTTACCACAATATTTTAACTAGCAAAAGGCAGAATTGACATGACGGCCCAGGGACCGCGGCGGCCTCTAACCACGCTCCAAATACTACCATGTAGGTATTTCGTAGGTAACGGAATCAACATGTCTAAGATATAGGTACTATATTGCGACATTCATAATTATGTTCCGGTAATGTTGTACCTGCGGCAAACGAAATATAATTTTCATAATAGGTACTTAAGTATGATGAAGAGATGCTTATCTAAATATTTCGGTACTTAGTGCAATTATGCCCTCAACAAATAATACATAAAAAACAAAAACAAATCTGGCAACACGCACTCCGATTCGAACAAAGGTAGCCGAAGCGATACTTATAGACGTTTTGTAACATCATGTAGCATTTAGCGAAGCCCAATGTTGCGCAATCTGCGAATGTTAAATAAAATTGAATTGACGCTTCATTGAAGAACTAAAAGACTTATTTTGCGCAATATTAATAATCGAAGGATGGCCTCTAAACAAATAAATATTGTTGGGAAACCATATAAGGTTTCGTAAATCTGCCTACTTCAGTAACAGCGGGTAGGTAACAATCAAGTACTAAGTACTTGATTGTAATAGTAAAGAAAGAAAGAATGAAAGAAATCATTTATTTGCTGATAATGTAGGTATACATACCTACATTACCAGGATTACCAGTACCTACCTACTTAGTTAACTTACTTAGGGACTAACATAAATGTAAAAGTACTTACGTACGTAAAATATAAACCATTTGATGTGTTGTTTACTGACAAAAAGTAATTTATGAAGAGTGACTTTTAATTAAGTAATTCATTAAAAATAAACCCCAAGCAAACGGCGCCGGCGTCCGCGGTGTTATAGTATTTCTATTGTGTCTCTAATTGACACGATTGAAAGGTTAATTGGCAATTTAATACTGATAAAGAATAATAATAATAAATAATAATAGTAATCAACTATTTAGTACATCACTTGACAAAAGTAGGGAGCAGATGCTTCTTTTTGTTTATGAGATGACAGATTTGGTCGTCAAGTCAATATTCATGCGCACTTTCACCCTGAAATAAGTTAACCTGTACCTCCCTATAGGTAATAAACACGGTTATAAATAAATTCAGGCATTCATTTTTATCGACAGCCACAAGCGACTTGTAGCTAGGTACCTACTTACACGATACAGACAACTTTTTTGTGTCAGGTAATTTATGTTAATTACACATTATAGATGTAACAAGTTGTGCATACATTTATTTTTTCTGCAAGGTTCACAATCGTCTCATCTTATTATTTGGTATCTGAGCTCATTATTTTAAAAGAGCAAAAAACTAAAAGAAGCATCCCTTTAAACTCACTCGTGATTACCAGATAAATCATCTCATAGCGAAACCCGCGTTTTATATAACACCTACATGGGATTTATTATTAAAAAAAATAGAATGTCGAGATTATAATTAAGCATCATTCACTTAGAAATTACAAATAAACCCCAAAAGTACCTACGAATACGAAACAAATTATCTACACATACAAAAAAAGTGTGTGTACTTATTTACACGCGTTAGAAGTTATAGGTAGGTCCTTATTTGGCGTAATAATAGAGAAAACTAAAATGTTGACTGTGCTAACTTTAGGGTGTTGGTTTTTCGTGACGACGGTGACACTCAACGCTTTTCCCTAATGCGCCAAAAGAAGTATAACTTCAAAAAATCCGCTGCTATTTCCAGCTACCGTTTAAAGATAGCCTTGGTGGTCTTGGATCCGCAAGCTATACAGTTTTTACACGTACCAACCCAGGATATTTATGATGCAATTCTACTCCTCTTGATGGCATTGAACGCGTTCAGCCTTGCCTCCGCGAACATTCCAGAGGCACTAAAGTAACGGTTCAACTGTACCTATATGGTGTCCGAATATGCACCTACTACTTTTGCTCTATCCTACAATCGAAATATCTATGAGTTATATCAAAATAAGAGGTATTTAGTACATCTACATACATGTTTATAAAAGTTTAAAGTTGCTCCAGTTTTGGAGATTACCTCAAATAAACAGACGTACAAAGTAAAATAAAAATTGTTTTTTTGGTATAACTAAGGCGATTAACATACGGCACCGCGCACCGCCTCGGCTGGCGGTGAAGCGGATCTCATGGCGCATTGGCCTCTAATAAATCCGTTGATACCTTACACGTGTACACTAGACATGTGCAAAACAGTGCACTACGAAGTGATGTGATATATCATTACATTTCGTGCCGAGTGATATTACATTACACCATCACAGTATCACACTAAACATCACACGTGATATTATGATGTAGCGCCATGCGATAGCACACCATCGCGCGTTCTAATGTAGTGCAATGTTCTAGTGTAATAGGAATAGGACGTGTTATTGAAACAGTAACATTGCAGCGAGCGATACGATGTTGTCCGCGTGTCATTATGATTCATAATTACATGAAAGAAATGAAAGATAAAGATATTTTTAACCGACTTCAAAAAAAGGAGGAGGTTCTCAATTCGACGGTATGTTTTTTTTTTTTTTTGTGTGTTTGTTACGCGATTTCTCCCTCATTTGTGGACCGATTCTCAAAATTCTTTTTTTATTTGAAAGAGTATACTCCCGAGGTGGTCCCATTTTAATTTGGTGAAGATCTGGTGCTGATCTTCGGAGATATACAATGGAACTCTTCAAAATTAGACGGCAAATCTGTCGTGATTGCTGGAATCGCTTGGATATTTATTGTTTATACAACATCATGACGTATCATCACGCCTGTATGCTCTGAGGGGTACGCAGATGTGTACAACATACCTAGATTTCGACAGTTAGGTATGTTAAGTTTCATTTATTAGGGATAAGTGGATTACCCTATTACTATGACACATGTATTGTTAACAAATAACAATATAAAAATAAAATCATGGCAAATATTTGCATGGGAACAACTAAAAATGGAAAAATAAAAATCTTTTTTGCAAAAAATAAAACCGACTTAAAAAAAACACTAACCAGTGTAAAATAACTCTAAATTCGGAAGTCGGTGGCCCATCATGAATAAGACAAAACCACCAAAGCCACAGACTTCCTAATTTAGAGTTATTTTACACTGGTTAGTGTTTTTTTTAAGTCGGTTTTATTTTTTGCAAAAAAGATTTTTATTATTTGCAAATATGGGTACATGATTGGTGGTACAGAAAAATTAAAGTGATTCAGCCGTATTTTACCACTAGGCATGCAAATACGTTAAACATTATAATTATTATAATGAGAAAAAAAAAATGAGCAATAGTGTGATTTACTCATTAATCACTAAGATTTAAATAGACAAATTATATTAAAGTTGATTTTCCTTCATACTTATACCCTAAATCAACAAGTAACGGGTTTCCAGGCTTTGGACTGGCAATATTCTTAGGCGTAGGATTAAAAGTATCTATGAAATTGTAATAAAAGAAGTCAAGGAAGGACCCATGAACTGCATGACTGCGCTGCGAGTCATCGGAGTCATTGACATGTCACGAGCTACTGCGCTGCTACCGCGCGTGTGATGTTTAGTGTGATGGTGTGATGCTTATTTCAGTGGTGTAATGTGTGATGTTACAGCATGCGCTCGGGTGATATTACATGTGATGCATCACTCGCATTACTTACACATGTCTAGTGTACACCGCCCGACCGCGCGGTCGAGAAGTGCGCCAGACCTTCAGAACCGCCTCGGTGCGCGGTGCCGTGTGTTAATCGCCTTAGTTATACCAAAAAAAAACAATTTTTATTTTACTTTTTACGTCTGTTTATTTGAGGTAATCTCCAAAACTGGAGCACCGATATAGACGGGAGTTTCACTGTCAGATAGCTGATGTTAGAAAAATAACGTGGGCTTCTTTTATTTTAGAAAGTCATTAGGGATCTGTGCAAAAAAACCCATATAAATCCAAACGGACAAAGTAGCAAACAAAGTTAATTTGTACTAAAACCAAAACATCTTTGTTCTTTCATCCCTAAATGACGTCAGCAACAACCTTACGTATAAAAATGCGAATACAATTACATAAGTTACGTGAAGATAGAGTTATCCGGGTTGTATAACTCGGAATCAGTTAGTCGCGAGCTGAGTCAGACGCAGAACATTGACTTTCGTATAATAATAAAATAAAGCATCGTGCATGGATGTTGGTCAGGGCGCAGAATTGCGAAAATGTCAGCCGACATGTTTAACTGTATGGTAATGATTACAGTCCTTTAAAAGACTTTAATAAGGTATTCGGATGAACATGCTTAATCTCGTCCTATCCAGGTGTGTCAAGAGGCTAGGATGATAATGAAACCAGTCCATTACTGGTCTCTGGAGGGCAAAGGTCTCACTTATACAGAGAAGAGACTACTTCAGGCTCTGATTGCAAGGTTCAATTTCCAAGTCAAGGTTAAATTTCCTCACGATGTTTTACTTCCGGTTAGAGATTTCTTTATTCTCATAAGAATACATCAATTCACTTACATGAGAATATTAAAACTATACAAAAATTGTTTTTGGGCGTATTGTAGAAAGTGAGACATTTAAAAATATTAATGAAATAAAGGGTAGTCTTAAAAAAAAAATCATTTAAAGCAATGTTGGTTCAAACACAAATCAACAACAAGTTTCCGTACAACACAGATAAGCGTAGCTTAATAAGTGCATAAAAGGACCTGTAGATATTCCCAAATCCTATAACACTTAACCTCCGGGTACGCTACCTCTAGTCGAGGCCCGCACCCCTTAGCAAAAAGTCGCTTAAGTACCTACTTAATAAATTTAAAGCCTTGGCTGGAGGTGGAGATTTTGCATCTCGCTGGTTAACGGAACAAGAAAATGCCATACTACTAAACAAGTTATTAATACTTTGCTTGTAAATTGCAATACTTGAAAGGTGATGTGATGGTAACCGCAAGCAAGCAGCAAGGCAGGTTGTGGTGCGATACTGCCCAATTGATGAGTAAGACAACATTTACTTTAGTGACAGCTAATAATGTTTTTTTTTGTAAACATTAGCAATCCGCATCGTATCTAACAACTGGACTAAATCTAACATAATCTATAGGAAGTCATTACACTACATTTCATGAAATAAAACGTTTACCAAGTATTTGCAGCACAGAGATTAACCTAAAATTTAAATTGCAATCACTTGCGCGGAATGCACATTACAGTATTGCAGAAAACACAAGAAAACGTATTATGAAAAGGTGAATATTGCGGTTAATCTATTTGAAAAAGGCCTGGCAGTCGGACGAAATACTAACTAACGTAGGTATACTCCTTAATGTATCTGCAATTTGCCTAGTAAGTATAACTAGCAGGTACTTATTTTGGGAATTCAAGAAGTGACCTTACGATATCACTTATGTATTTTTCAGGTACGACTATGTAACAAAAAGGTCGAGTTAACCTAGCATACTAAGACTTTGTCTGCAAAAATAATAGAAAGAGACTGTCGACAAATTGGTGAGAGTAGAGAGCAAACAATACGCCGAAATAAAACTCAACATCCATCAACTTTTTTTGTCGGCCAATAGAGAACATAAGTAAACCGTTATTAGGTGATTGGTTTTTAAAATTCAGAAGTTAGCAAAATTAATTTTATGCATAAGTATAAAAAAGATACCGGGCTGGTATCCGCAACTCCACGTCAAAGCGCGTATTTTGCGTATATATTATTTACATAAAATAACTAAAGAGTTCCGTCCACCCGTGGCGGTTCAAATAAAAAAAAAAACAAATCTTCCCATGTTTTCCTATAATAGGCATGTTGACAGAATATGAATATCCAAATATAATTAGTCCATCAGTTACATTACATTACAGTGGGTTAAGCCGTTTAGATTCAAAAGCTTGGCTCTACATGAGATCTGTTATCTTTTTCACAGGGCAAACCTTATGTGGTCGTCTTGGCAACATTTTACATGAAATGTTTTGGTGGGATTTCAGTTCTTTTTGTAAGTTGCAAGGCAGTCTTTTAGTATTTTTTTTTGGGTGTATGTCTTGCATCGTAAGGGATAAATCAGGGCAATATTTCGCTCTTAAGCAGTTATATTATCTCATATCATACAAACCCCCCCCTCCCCCCCTTTAGGGGATGGGGGGCGAAAGTTATGAGTTTATGATTTTTTTTGTTGGTTGTATACTAAACTTAGATTACATACCAATTGTCAGCTTTCTAGCACTTCAGGAAGTACTCAAACATTTGATGATCATCAGTGTGTCAGTGACGAAATCGGTGTATTTTAAATATCAATTAAATCTAAAGTATTAGAGCTATTCAATTGAGACTTTGTATGCTTAATTAGTCTGTTAATGACATCATATCCTGAGAATATGAACTCTCTGGTACATCGGAAACCAACTTTATGAGGGTTCAAAAAAACGACGAAACACTTCGAAAAAAGGTAGGTAGTGCCCTTGCGCTTGGCTTGGCTCGTCTTGGCGAGGGCACTCCCGTGCCTTCAGATGAGGGACTAAAAACTAAAATTTAGTCAACCAGCCTTTTGATGGTGACGCGCTGTGAATGCTGTGGTCCAATATTTTAATGTTTTCGCGCCACTGTGCACCAAATGATCGGCGAAGGTCAACACTTTGCCACCGAATCGAACAAACACGAAAAAGAGTGATGAAATTAAAATCCTCCAGTGCGAAAAGTATTTTGTGGTCGTATTATGAAAGATTCGCACGTGTTTAAACGCACGTTAGCCCTCTCTAGAAAATGATGACAGTGTGTCCTCGTCTTCTACAACCACATAATTGACTTTTAAAATAAAATCCCTGAGGCTACACACCTCGCAGTTGTGGAGAGTCTTATAAGTGATCTTAAAGATCCTAACTCACATTTAGGAAAGGTAAAGCGAAAAGGAACGAATAGCCGCATTACCCTTGACCGTGGGTGATTTGCCATCATCAGCAGGATACGGATCTGTCCATTCAGGCAGTCAAGGAAAGAAAGAAAGAAGAAAGAAAATAAATTAAAATAAGAATTTGGGACACGCACAGGAATTTAACAGCTAAAAACTAAAACAACTAAGGACTAGAAACGTCTTAAAAAGCAATGACTAGTGACGTCATAATACATGTCAGAGTACATACAGTGGTACATTCTTGTTCAAAGACCACAAAATTCAATCCATTTACCTAAACCGGCAAATAAAATCCAATCCATTAGCCTAAAATTGTGAACGTAACAATTTTATATAGATACGGTGAGTACCTATGATTAATTGAACATTAAACATTATTTAACAACTATCCATCATTATTAATAATGACCTCATCATTTGTTGTTATTCACTATACTTTCGTCGGTAAAATAAAATAGGACTCTGTTATTGAATAATATGTTATTTCTCCACGACAAAATTAATAATTGTGATACATACATAGAGCAGCTGCGAAGTGGTAAAAAAACGAAGACACCTTTGACGGGGGTTACCAAAGGACGACTTAGGTACTGTTTCTTTGCGTGTGATTAGCGATCTAATGTTAAAGTTTATGCCGCCCATGGGTATCTCTCAGGCTGCTCAGGCAAGATATAAACTGAATGTCGGAACCGGCTCCAACGATTTTCATGACATTTAGTATGCAGGGGGTTTTGGGGGGCGATAAATCGATCTATTTATTTATTATTTATTTATTTCAAATAACTTACAACTATCATTACGGTAACCCAATGCGATAGTGGATATTTACATCTGATCTGGGGGCACGGGAGTGCCCCCGCCAAGATGAGCCAAGCGAAGCGCAAGGCCACTCCCTACCTTTTCTCGAAGTGTTTCATCGTTTTTTTGAACCCTCAGTTGATTTCCGAAATTCCGATGTAGTTCATATTCTCAGGATATGATGTCATTAATAGAAGAATTAAACATACAAAGTCTCAATTGAATAGTTCTAATACTTTAGATTTCATTGATATCTAAAATACACTGATTTCGTCACTGACACACTGACACACTGATGATCATAAAAATGTTTGGGTACTTCCTGAAGTGCTAGAAAGCTGAAATTTGGTATGTAATCTAAGTTTAGTATACAACCAACAAAAAATTCATAAACTAATAACTTTCACCCCCCATCCCCTAAAATGGAGGGGTGGAAGTTTGAATGCGATAATATAACCGCTTAAGAGCGAAATATCGCCCTGATTTATCGTTTATTGTAATCAGTAAACCATCAAAGAAAAAAGGCAAAGACAGAGAATGGGCTTTGAAAACCGACATTACTGATGTGCAAGAAATACACCAAAAAAAAATACTTAAAGACTGCCAACCAACTTACAAAAAGAACTGAAATCCCACCAAAGCATTTCATGTAAAATGTTCCCAAGACTATCTATTAGAATTCTACATATTATACTGATATGTAGAATTTGTAAAGTTAGGGTCGGTAGGTTAGGCCGTGTAGATTCAGAAGCTTGGCTGTACATGAGATCTGATATCTTTTTCACAGGGCAAACCTTATGTGGTCGTCATGGCAACATTTTACATGAAATGTGTTGGTGGGATAACTTATTATCGAACTTATAATCTAACCTAAGTATTATCTAACTGGCAAAAGTTCCCGACGAAATGATACAGAAGGCAGTCCGTGTGAATTCACTCAGTAAACAATAAAAAACAGTCAATCCGTTGTTGTGACACCGCATTGAGCGGATCCCTAAAGGCTAGCAAAAATACTGATCAAAGCTTAGTACCGAGCAAAGTTCACAAATGCACGAACTGAAATATTCACCCAAGTAGGTACAGATTTAAACATTTCCCACAAACTCAAATAATGCAATGCGAAGCGAAAATCATTGTCAAACAAAAGGTTCATTTCAAAGACGATGATGCCCGAGTTTCATCACTTGCGACGTGCTTAATGGACCGCATGAACGCGACTCAGTTCTCGTTGCTTCGTTCTGATTTGACTGTTTAGGACATTCCCTGGATGATAGCGCAACGCACTGTCGTAACTTAACGTGCACTGTTTGGAAAACGCCACTTTTCTATTGCAGAGCAAGGTTGAATATGTGAGCAACGCAAGACCTTTGTGAGAGATTAAAAAGTTGGCCCTAGTACATATTGTGTTGAGTCAGTTGTGTGTGACATGATTTTCCAACTTTTGCAGGGCTATTAAAAAACAAGTGCGAGTTACTATTTTACCATTCCAATTTTATTTCCAATCTATAAGGCCACGATAGACACATAAGAGTTCATATTATAATAAGAGTAGCTAGGTACCTACATTGTTGTACGAAAAGGACACAAAACTAAAACCGTTCTCTGAAACCAGCTGACCGACGTAAATGGAACAGTTTCATAATTATGGAGTAAGTCTAAGTATACCTATTCTAGATAAGTATGATTGTTATTTTTGTTTGTTTTTAATTGTTGTGTGATTTGTTTCTGTTTTGATTGGAATAGATTTTTGATCATTAGTATTCTAGGTAATTGAACATTATTAAAAATATCTTATTTATTTTACACTAAAAATCATAGCGCAACTATTTCATTAGTAAGTTCATTACGTAATTGCGAAAGTTTACACTAACGTGCCGTTGTTGCGAAAACTCTTTGCTGCGAGAGTTTACCTTTGTGAAATAATTAATAATCTATGATAATATTATTAAGAGGTAAAATTTGTAAGTTAGTAAGTTTGTATGTAGGGGGAATCTTCGGAAATAATGATCAAATTTTAAAAATTATTGTACTGGTGGAAAGCTACACAATTCCCAGTGGACATAGGTTACTTTTTATCCCCGTATTCCCACAGGAACGGAAACTACGCGGGTGAAACTGCGTGACGTCTGCTAGTCAGTGATAAATGTGATCATATTTTTACTTTACACCTCTACTTTAGTAATTGTTAATAATGTTCAGTTAATCATATTTACCGTAACATAGCATTCCATGATTTATTTATTTATTTATTTATTTAAATGATGTAGTTTATTCAAGACCAAATCTAGAAAATAAGTGTACCTATATACAACTGTGGAGCATTCCAGCTGAAAGGTTACATGGGGGGGAAATATATACCTACCTACGTCATTATCTAAGTATTGTTATATTGATGAAATTTCAAGAATTAGAAGTAGCCTGAAACTGCTTATAACGTTTAAATACAGAAACACTCAACCCAACTTATGTAAACCTCGCTTGCGGCCCGTTTTTATTAAACTTGCAGTCGTGTTTTAATAACCCCTGAAATGTAACAGTTTCATAATCTAAGTATTTTAATAAAAACAAATGATAACTATAAAGAAGTAGGTACATAGTTAGCACAGACATTAGTAAAAATGTTGGATGACCTTAAAGTCTTTTTTGTTTGCTCTGATCACAACAGTATCTGCTTTAGGTGCTGCTATAAATAATTGCGTCATAACTCAGTTGTCAATGTCACAGACTTACATTGAAAATTTAAAATGTGAGATTCTGGCCAATATTTACTCTTAAACCGTGTATAGAGTTTTGGGTGTCTTGGGTTTTTGAAATGCAGTAGAAATGCGTTCCCGTTGATGCGGCATTGTATAAGCATACGCGCGAAGGAAAGCGCCTGATATAAGATTATTACTTGTATTTTTATTACTATTAATTTATTGTGCTTTTACTAACACTACGCTAAGAACATTGTTACTAACTAATTATGGGAGCAATTCTGAATTAAATTTTATTATTATTATTTCGTGTATTCATTTTCATTTCTTATTAAATACATTTTTAAATATTGAAATATAAAAACACATTTAAAAATATAAAAAATAGTATTATTATTATTAATATAAGCATTTTTAATCAGAAACACGAAATCAGCTACATATAATTTTACAAATATATTTTTTCCCACTGCAAGTGAGTCAGAACACAATTAACGTGTTTAAGTAGAATTTTCGACAAAGTACTCTTTTGTCACTCTGGGTTTTTTACTATAGGTGCTTTTGACGTTCTACGCTTTTGACGAGATAAGAAGAGCAGATGCTCTTTTGATAATTTGCAACCAACTTGTAATTTTGCTCTTTTAACCATATGCTCCTAAACGACGCGTTTCATGATAAGTATGTAGATAACTATGAATAGATTGAGGAATTATGATACAAAACGACTTTGTGGATTAAAAGCTGCAATGACAAAAATTAAAAAGGTATGCTAAAGTGGAGAAAGTGGAGTGGTGGTGGAGTGGAAGTGGCTATTATAAGGAGTAGGTACTTGCTACAAGCGCCAGCATACGGAAAAGGGAGAACGGCGGAGTACCTGTGTAAAATGTATGTATAATGTGTGTGTGTGTGTGTGTGTGTAAGTTTGTGTGTAATGTATTGTATGTGTGTTTTAATTTCAGTCAAACTTATAACCTACTTTATGTGATTGTTCAACATTGAAATTTAGCAATACATGCCAGGTATTACCTACGACAATTTTATTGATCAATTACATCACACACGGTTTAAATAATGTAACGGCATAGACAGACATGCATGCAATTTTTGTTAGCACGCATTACGTCGGCCACCTTTTGAACAGCCTCCAAAGGATATAAAACTGACTACTCACCACATTTGCTACTTTGTTGATAAAACTTAATGTTAAGATCCTATTTCTTTTTAATAGCACTAAGTAATAGCGTCACTCTAACACACAAAAACAAAAAGGATAAACTTGTGAAACTATTTTAAACAGGGCAAAGATGCTCATTAGGTACTTTAAATTGTATAAAAGCTGACTTACCTTCATGGAGTTGAGGCTGGTGGCGGCGTTCGCAACGACATCTCCCAGGGTGGCGGGCGGTAAGCCGTCGCTGCGCACCACGAGCGCGCACGCGCACAGCACCACGGCGCGCCACCACCGCACGCGCATCGTCACTACCCTTCCGACTCCCTTAGAACTTAGCACTATTATCACCAACACTTGATTTGACAGTTATACACCATCTATTGCCTATAAAGGCATCGTTTGCTTTTGTAGAACTTTTTGTTTGCGTTTAGAGTCTTTTAGACTAAGTGCGTGCAGGGCCGCTATTTGTAGGATGTCCAGTTACACCATCCAATATTATGTTTAATTACTTAATTACACCATCTAACCAAGTCTGAAAAACGTTAAGTTTAAAAAGAAGCAAATACACTTTTATAGTCATAGTCATAGTCATAATTAAAGATGAATCTGGTAACCAGTTAGTTACAATTTACATAGGCACACTACATCATAGTAACAAGGTGGTAATTACTTATACAATAATTATTTAATAGGTGTGTTGTACCTCTACCTTCAGAACTATGTCAGCTTATATTATGGCTTTTATCTTGTCCAGAATAATTATTACATAAGCAAAACAAAATCAAATCATTATCATTACCCAAAGTAATGATAATGATTTGTGAGGTACCCAAAGTAATAATATGTGAGGTCACTTTTGACAAATAAAATAATAAAATAAAAATCGTTAACAAAATGACCGGGAACAGTCTGATTTATTTTATTGAATTTTAAAGTGACCTCACATATTTATTTGTGTGGTAGGGCAAATCATTATCATTATGATGATTTGCCCTACCACACAAATAAATATGTGAGGTCACTTTTCACAAATAAAATAATAAAATAAAAAATCGTGAATAAAATGACCGGGAACCGTCTGCTTAATTTTATTGAATTTAATTTACTAATGAAATTGGACAATTTATTAATAATGCTGGTAACTGGCGAAGTGGCGATGCCGAAGCAATCCAAGATGAAACGTGGCAGTTAGGAAAAGCCAACGAACAAAACGAAATTCAACGCTGGGGGGTTCAGCAGTAGAATTGGAAAAGCCAACGAACAAAACGAAATTCAACGCTGGGGGGTTCAGCAGTAGAATTGGTTATCTTTTCATCGCCTAACTGGCGCACACTGAACTTTGCTGATAACTGAGAATTTACAAAAAAATACTATTGCACTATAAGTGGACTTCAATTTAAGTTACGGTGACTATCGACGGGGTACGGTTCGTCACATCTCTGCGAGTGCGCACGACGACGTCATCCTAGATACACACTGATGATAGCCAATGTGTGGATCAATTTACGGCTTAAAAAAATGAAATCACGTGAACACACAAACATATATATCTGCGCGGTTTACTTATGTAAACAAAACAGGGGTTTCTCGTTTTCGGAACAGCTTGTTAATTTCCTTTCTAAATTGAACCACACAGCTCTGAATAAGACATCTGATGTATTTTTAGTTTTGGGTGACTTTAATATGAGCGGAATAGTGTGGGCTCCATCCAATAATCTTTCGCTAGTCCCAGTGAACCCCGCCACTGGCGATGAATGTTTGCTGGCGGATGAGTTGTGCACGTTGGACTTTGGTCAGTATAACGGGGTCGTTAATAGGCAGGGGAAACTGTTAGACTTGGTCCTCTCAAATAAGATAGCCTGTGTTAGTGAGTGTGCTGATCCTTTAGTACCAATTGATCCATATCACCCGGCTTTAATTATGAATGTAGATACCTTTGAACTTCCTCCCCTCGATCATGCGCCTCGTTTGCGATATATGTACAGTAATGGTGATTTTGATTCAATAAATAAAGAAATCTCTGTCATTAACTGGGCTCATGAGTTTTCAATTAGATCATTGGATGATTCAGTTGCATTTTTTATGGACAGTACCAAACAATTACAAAATAAATATATACCGCAGAAGCTAGTTCGTAATAATTCATACCCAATTTGGTATAGTGCATCACTCATCAAAACAATTAAGGAAAAATATAAATTCTTAAAAAAATTCAAAATTTATGGTAACAAATCTGACGAGTTAACTTTCAAATATTTGCGTGAAAGAGTTAAGACAATAGAAGCTACTTGTTATGAACTTTATCTTAATCAAACAGAAAATTTAATTAAAAACCACCCTAAACATTTCTGGTCCTATGTTAAAAACCGCTATAAATCCAATGCTATTCCTAATACGTTAAACTATAACAATGAAATATTTCTCTCCGGGGATTCTATTTGCGAGGCCTTTTCCTCTTACTTCCTATCAACCTTTCTTGATCCCACTTTACCTAATTCTCCTAGTTCACCCACTGACCTCCCTCCCGACTATGATGGAACGTCGTCAGACATTTGTCACATTGAGGTAGATGTCGATAATGTGACTGGTCTACTTCGCAACCTGGATCCATCTAAAGGTGCCGGTCCTGACAATATACCTTCTAAGTTCCTTATTAAATGCGCACCTTCCATTGCTCTTCCTATCTCAATTTTGTTCACCAAGTCTTTGTCCCAAGGTGTCGTCCCTAGAGTATGGAAATCAGCGTATATCACACCTGTGCATAAGAAGGGTTCAAAGACTGAGGTTACTAATTACAGGCCTATTTCTAAACTGTGCATAATTGCTAAAATATTTGAGAGGATTATCTATAACCAGTTATACCCTGCCCTCGCTAACTCGTTGGGCTCTTTTCAGCACGGGTTTTTAAAAGGGCGGTCTACCACTTCTAACCTTATTTTATTTAACGATTTCATTACAGAAGCTATGGATAGTGGTATGCAGGTCGATGTGGTTTACACTGACTACAGCAAGGCGTTTGATCGGATCGAGCACGAATCCCTGATTAAAAAGTTAAGACACATAGGTATCCGTGGAGACCTGCTAAGGTGGTTCTCTTCTTATATCGATAACAGGTCACAAGCAGTAGTAATTAACAACTATGTGTCTAGCTGGGTAAACGTGCCCAGTGGAGTGCCTCAAGGTTCGTTGCTCGGTCCTTTCTTATTTGTAGTTTATGTGAACGACATCGATCAGTGCCTCCATTCATCCAAACTACTATGCTTTGCCGATGACATGAAAATATTTGCCACTATTTCATCGCTTGATGACATGCTTGCACTACAAGCTGATTTATGTCGGCTCGAAGAGTATTGTCGGGCTAATAAACTGGATCTCAACCCATCTAAGTGCTCCGTTATTACCTACACTAGGAAACGTGCAGTTCTGGTCACTACATATACTTTAGCTGGTGAAAACTTGCCGAGGTGCAATACAATTCGTGATTTGGGCGTTTACCAAGACAGTAAATTAGTTTTTGACGCACACATTGATGCTATTGTTAAAAAAGCATCTAAACTACTTGGTTTTATAATGCGACTTTCTAAGTGTTTTACGGAGGCTAAAACGCTCAAAATATTGTATTGTACATATGTAAGGAGTCAGCTCGAATATGCATCTCAGATATGGAATCCACGGTATCGTAAATACATCGACCGCATTGAAAATATACAAAAACGCTTCATAAAATATCTTTGCTTTCACCAAAAGGTTCCATATGACTCAGTTGAATATCTCCGACTCTGTAAGAAATTCCACCTACTGCCACTAGTAGACCGACGTAACATTGCAGACTGTCTGTTTTTGTTGAAAATCCTCCACGATGATATTGATAGTCCTGAACTATTGTCCAAATTTTATTTTAATGTGCCCAGAAAAGTTTTGCGTAACAACCCTCCCATTTGTGTTCCTCACTCGTCATCGAATTATAGGCAGAACAGCTATATTGTGCGTGCAAGTAGTAATTTTAATGAGATATGCAAGCGATATGATTTGGATCCTTTTCTTACTAGTGTTAACTCTGCAAGAAGGTGCTTAAGCCTCCAATTTTTTAAGTGACAGTGGTTATTTCAAGTAGTTTTTTTATTGCTTTTGTCTTTTTTTTTCCTTCTTTTAACAATTTGAGTCGAGTACTGTTATCTGTGATCGCGGCTTATTTTATTTGATTTATGATTGTAAATCTACACGCGAGGACTTGTAATTGGCTTTCTGGTGACTATTACTTTCTTATTTGTTGTGTTTTTATTAGCTGTAAGTCCTCCATGTACTAAATAAATAAATAAATAAATAAATAAATAAATAAATAAATACGAAACTAGCTGTTTGACAGTTAATCGTTGAGCACTTTGCCCAGTGATCATCACTATTATCTGTCAACGGAGATCCGCAATAGCCCTGCAGAACCATGTATGTACCGGCGCCAGCGCATCAAGCTACCCCAAACTGTCAAATATTCACAAGTGACAACATTTCAAAATTGACATGACCCTCAAACAAAAATACCGTTTCTTCATTTTTGTATGCTGAGTTTAAATATATTTTTTTATTTTTTTTGTATTGCTCAATTTCTGCGAAAAAAAATAAAAACCAAAAAACATGCGATGACGTCACTTACCTATACGGTGGAATGAGGTGGTTACCTTTGCGTAAGCAAGCTAATTTTTAAGATGAAAACCATAATGTCAAACAAGACATATCTAATGTCAAAAAAGACATATCTAATGTCAATGTGTGACATTGAAAACTGCTAAATGACAGTGACATCTAAGTAACAGCTTTTTTTTTGACGTATCACAGTAAAGCAAAGGATGTCTGACCGTATGAATGACGTCATTTGGCGCTTACGTCTTTTTAGAATGAACCGAATTTCAAAGTTAAAATTATGAATGAAAAGTATACAGGGTGTCTCATTCAAATCGGTCAGTATGGGAAAGTCTGAAACTATAAGACATACGAAGATCTGTTCTTAGGAACCATGTCATCGATTTTAATAACAAGAAAAACTGCATTCATACATTTAAAAAAAAATCATCTGTACTCCGTTCGGGAATCGAACCCGGTTATTTTGAAAAAAAAAACATACACTATTTCTATTTAGATATCGATTGTGTAGGTCTTAAGCAGTAAATGTCTGAAATGAAAACATGATGTCTAAAATGAATAAAATGCATTGTTTCCACATACTTTAATTTTTTTTAGTAGGTGCTCAAAATAACCGGGTTCGATTCCCGAACGGAGTACAGATGTTTTGTTTTAAATGTATGAATGCAGTTTTTCTTGTTATTAAAATCGATGACATGGTTCCTCAGAACAGATCTTCGTATGTCTTATAGTTTCAGACTTTCCCATACTGACCGATTTGAATGAGACACCCTGTATAATTTCGAAAAACCAAAAAACATGGGTTCTCTAGTTTTGGATTTACTTTAATATAACGTAATAAAACGACGTCGACGGTCGACGGTCGTCGGCGTCGACGTCGTCGTTCGTCATTAGACGACGGTTAATTTAAGTTAAAAGTTAAGTCTCATCTAAGTGAACTGTATAATGTTCTTATGAGAAATAAAGATTCTTCTTTGAACCTAAACATGCAGGTTAAAATTTTGAAATGTTGCCAATTTAACATGAACATTATTGTTTGCAATAAAGTTGAAAAACTATCAAAGTTGGGGTAGCTTATAATATGCTGGCCTCTGTACCTACTGAACTCATGGTAGGTTTCCATATGCCTACGACCCAGTATAGTATGTCATCTCCAGTAGGTACGAGCTGCACGCTCCACTACTTACCGGTATCGAGTCGCGACTTGGGCCCCGTTTGTGGTATGTTACCGAGCCGAGCGCGACGCTCTCGATATTATTCAACTTGCACTTTCACTCACAACTGCCTACGTTTGAACCAAGCACTATGGAGACAGGTTAACAAAGACTTTGAATTTTATAACTTTCAATTGGGTTAAATAATGTTTTAAGAAAAACACAAAACCGAACCTAATAATCCATTTGGCTAAAGTAGTTGTGTTTATAAATGTAGTTAGCAATCAACTTATTACCAGCAATTTATTGCCGGAGATACTCATCACTAGACTAACTGAAACAATTAATCTCAACACTACCACAACTAAAATTCCAAACAGTAAACGCACAATTAAACCATGGATAACTCCAGGCGTACTCCGGTGTATTAAAAATAACATACAATCGATATAGAAATCACTGCAACAGGCTCATAAAGAAAATAAAAAGACAATTTGATCGAGAATTACTTGCCAAGTCAAAGACAAACAATAAATTGCTTTGGAAAAATAATAAAAATATAACGTATACTAATAAATCTAAAACTCAAAACATTGAACTAATTAATATTAAATCAACCCCTATAGAATCAGCTAATTTTATTAATAATTATTTTGTAAATATTGGCAAACAGCTGGCCCAACAAAAATGACCCTTATTATGTACCTGAACGACTGTCAACGCAGATGAATTCCTTCATACTCGTGGACACAGAACTTAATGAGGTAGACCAAATTCTTATGAACCTAAAGTCAGATAGTGCCGCTGGCTGGGACAATATCCCCACAAGATTCTTGAAGTATATACGTGGGGAAGTTGTCCCAATTATAGCCCATCTTGCAAACCTCTGCTTTAGAGACGGTGTCTTCCCAGCTTCTCTTAAAAAGTCTATTATTACCCCAGTTCACAAGGGCCCCACCCTTGTGAACTGGGGTAATAATAGACTTACAGAGTCGATCTCAATAACTATAGGCCGATATCTGTCCTTCCAGCTATATCAAAAATCTTAGAAAAATTAATAAATAGTACGCTTCTCAAATACTTCGATAAATATAAAACACTATCCCCAACACAATTTGGTTTTAGGCAAAATATATCCACCGAAGATGCAGTTACCTCCCTAAGCTCGCTAGTTGCTAATGAACTTGATAATAATAACAAATGTTTAACTATCTTTCTGGATCTTAAAAAGGCATTTGTTACCGTCTCTGTGCCAATCCTTGTGAACAAACTAGAAAACATTGGTATAAGAGGCACTTCACTCAATTTGCTCAAGGATTATCTCTCTAACAGGATGCAAAGGGTTAAGCTGGGACAATACGTTAGTGACGATGCAGAAGTGTCATACGGCGTACCTCAGGGTAGTGTTTTGGGACCCACACTTTTTTTGTTATATATTAACGACCTCTGTAATATGAAAATTAATAACGCCAAAGTTTTTTCTTACGCGGATGACACAGCTGTCGTTTTCTCGGGGATTTCCTGGGATGACGTACAGCAAAGTGCGTCAGGGGGTATGGCCCAAATTTCTAAATGGCTAAATAATAATCTGTTAACGCTGAACACCTCAAAAACGAATTATATATGCTTTAGTATATGTAATCGCACACAGCCAAATAGGGACCTTATAATTAAAGTTCACAAATGTGGTGACACTCAGAACAAAATCTGTGACTGTGATACCATTAATAAGGTCACCCAAACTAAATATTTAGGTATCATGCTTGACCAGAGATTATCCTGGTACCCTCACCTAGAGCAGGTCACAAACAGGATTCGTAAACTGAGCTGGATTTTTAAGACGCTGAGATATGTTGCTCCAAAAAATGCTACTGATACCGGAGACCCATTTAGAAATCTATTAAAAGATATTTATATCTCTTTGGTGCAGTCTGTTTTGGTGTACTGCATCCCAATTTGGGGAGGAGCAGCTATATCCAAATTTATTGCTGTGGAGCGAGTGCAACGAGCCCTAATAAAAATTTTGTTCTTTAAAAGAATCAGATTTCCCACCGAGAGACTTTATCAGATAAGTGATTTGCTTTCGGTGAGAAAACTCTACATTATTCAAACCTTTTTGAAAAAACACAAAGGGCTGTCTTATGATACCGCTATCTTATCAAAAAGGAGGAAAGACATTATAGCACCTATTCCACTAACAAAATCCAAGTTTTGTAGCAGACAATACGAGAAACGGTCATCTCAACTCTATAATAAAATTAATAAAGAAATATATGTTTACACCAAACCATTCTTTGAATGTAAAAAACTTGTAATGCAATGGATAAAACCACTATCATATGAGGACACTGAGGCTCTCCTGCAGCACACATCATTACTCACTCATCCACGCACACACTTACTCACATTTCTACAATTACACACATACATCTCACACACACACATCCTACACAAACATTCATACATCCCACAACACATCGCATATTTTCATCTCACAATATTGCATACACAAAACGCACACTAAGTTATATTTTTTTTTTATCTACTTTCCTAAAATTGTTTAAATTATAATTATAAATAGTAAACACTGGCATTTCTTGTGTACATTATATAAATTTAAGTTACGGAAGAGGGAAGTGTCCTAGTACAGGCATTTACTTGCTTAAAAGGACACTTCATCACTAGTATGTAGTACAACCTTGGTAAAGAAAATAAACTATTTGTATTTTGTATTTGTACTTAAAACAAAAACTTGACAGTAAAATAATTTACCAAGAAGACAAATACCTACACAGAAACATAAAAAGAAAAATAAAATAATGAAATCTATATGAATATATTTGCGTGCAATCACGTTCAATGATAACAAACCTTGAATTTGTAAAAACTTTAAATAGATCAACACAGATTATATGCTTAGTAAAAATTAGGTTGAGAATCAGCTACCTCAATTTTAAAAAATACATTTGACAATCATTACACATTTCACATTTCTGGGAAGAGAAGTTTCGCAACACGCGCAGTAAAATTCAATAGAAAAGACATCAACGACATCATCGAGTGCTAACAAAGATGGATTATTTTAAATGATTAAAAAATGACATGAGTGTGATTTTAAATACTGTCAGTTTAATTAGTACGTGCGCTGTGTGTTTGTTTACATGGGTGTATATAAAAATATCGAGCCACTGCCACAATGTTTGTCTGGGATATACCTACTACGGAATGACTTAACCAAATTTTATGAAATTTTACTTCGTGTGAGTAATTGGGTCAAACTTAAAAGGCGTTTGTCAGGTGTTGGTTTTATTGTATTCTATTAATTATATTGTGTGTTCTTTTATCTGAATACTTAGCTGCTCATACTTAGCTGTGGTTTCCTTGTATATCCTACTTAATCACTTAGTAGTTGGTATTTTATAACAACAATCAAGCTCTGCTTAGCTTGGGACTAGATGGCGTTGTGTGAAAGTTGTGGAATTGTATTAATATGAATACAACTAAAGCAGTAGTTGAGCTATTGTCGGCTGGTATGGTGCGTGTCGCGGCCGCGATTCCCACATCAAACTAATATACAACCATTAGATCATAACACATGTTAGTGTGTATGACCAACTGTTGGAAGAGAAGGCGGACCATAAAGATACGACGAAGAAAAATACAAGTACTTATTATTAAGTAACTAAATAAATAAATAAAAAATAAAAATGTTTATATCATCACTTATGACAGTAACTATGTTAGGTTTGGAGTCACCTTTTAAGCAAAGATTTGCTTAAAAGTAACTCGGGGGAGGTACAAATGCAACCTACGACTAAAGTATACTCGTAACACAACAAGGCATAGTATACAAATAAGATCAGAACCCCGGAACAGAGTTACATAATGGTTGAGAGTATGTAATTTATATAGTTATTTCAGTAGCGGTTACATCACCAGAGAATAACATCCCTATATGTAGGAAGTAGGCGGTATTGCTAGTGCAGGCGGGACTATCGACTAAGGAACTTATTGGACTTAATCAGCGCAATTCAGCTTTTATTTATAGAAAATGGCAATTTTGCTATAAAGTTTATTTTCGTACCGCAATATTACTAAAATAAAAATGCATAAATTTTATTGTTGTCAAGAATCAGAATTGTAAATAAAAAAAAAAAATTAAAATAATAAAATTGTGGAGACTGGTGCCTAAACTAAGCTCTAGGCCTGTGTTTCAGGGCACGAGGCCTTCACCCCTTGTAAGAGATACATTAGGTGTTTTTTTGTACTTGTATAGTGACATACGTCTTTAAACTAAGAAAAAAAGAAAATAATTAAAAAAATGTCAAAATAAAGAAATAACAACAAAAAGAAATGTAATAATTTGAAAGTTTGCCAGTGTTTTCTATTAAGTAATATTGATGGACTAGTTATGGACAAAATTAGTGTAGTTAGTTGTCCCATAAGGTGCTAATATACTAACCTTCTAATTACGATCTTAATTAGATGATTAAATCAGAAATTGGCTTTACCCAGTGGAAGTGGTACTCAACTGTAAATTATATAACGACAAAGTAGATACTACGTACTTGAACTAAGCAATTAAATTAATTTACTATTATAGTAGCGCAGTTAGAATAATAATTTATTACACTAAAGCTATCATTTTGATACTAACTTAGATAGTTGGCTATCATAAAGCTACGTACAGTCCTCTAGTATCAGGATCATAAATCTAATGCGCAGGCGCCTGTGTCGACGTGTTAGCAGCTAGTTCTTTCCGTATAGTGTTTTAGATAAGCGCGTAAGACGTAACACTGTCGTGATGGTATCATAATACCTGCTACACCACGAGCATAAGCGCATGAGCGCATAATTCCTGGTTAATAAATTAATCACGATATGCTTCAGTTATTACTTAGGCACTGCAAGCACGTGATGCACTAGGAAATTATATGAGATGCAACGTAACAGAGAGGCATGTCACGTGTTTTTAAGACCGTTCAAATTTTAATCTCAGTTTCAATCCGACAAATATTATGTCTAATTACTCCAGATTTTGATGAGATGAGATTGGGACTAGATTTTAGATGTTACAGTAATTTATTGGTTTTCTGGAAACGTGTGTCCCAGATGGTAGGTACCAAAATACAACCTAGCGGTCAACCTTTCGGTTACCATTTGCATCCCTGGCCCCTGCAACGGAATTTCATAGTACCTAAAACAAGAATTTCTACGTTGTTGAGTCATTTGACCTTGCTCTTAAATATTCAGACAGTTTTGTCAAACTAAGCTGTTTATTTTATTTCATAATCTACTCTGTCATTATGTGCCTGCCTACTGACAATCAGAATACGTAGGCTGGCGTGCGCGGTAGATAATGAAATATTATACTTGGGTACAAAAGTTGATTTTATAATTTGTTGATACGCAAATCGTTTTATTATAAAAAACACTTTTAAAAAGAACATGATAAGAAAAGATGAGTATTTCGTTATCACCACTATGTTTTGCGTTGCTGATGAGTTATTTCCTGTAGGTAGGTACTTTTATTGTTCGTACTTAGTCAGTACGATATTGATAAAAATATTAAATGGTGTAACTGGGTTTTTTTCATGACATGTCATCGTAGGTTACTATCTAATCATCTCAAAATAAGGCTTTGCTCTCACATTACGTCATGGTTCAACAGTAGCAGGTTGGCTCTTCTCTGTTAATAATTGGATGTTGATAAATTATGACAAGTACAGACGTCTGCACACCCAGCTACCCCAAACTGTCAAATTTTCCCATTTGAACATGCACCTTATTCTATGAATATTTGACACATTGGGGTAGCTTGATGTGCTGCCCAGCTGCCCTGTAGGTGTACAACTACAGTGACGGGTGTGCTCAGAGTTAACTAATACAGAGTGGACTCTATTACTGATTGATAATATAGTAGGGTACCTCCGTACCTTATTGTACCTCTCAAGCAGTCACGGCTACTTTAATAATAGTAATTTGATAAGTAAATGCACCCAGTAGTACCTATACAAGCACACTCAGTAGGATCATTATACATAGTACATATAAGTATCAACCTTCGTAGGTAATGTTTGCGAATTCCTTATCGTTATTTTCATCAGACTTGTGCCCGGCATAGTCATAAACCGAAATAAATTAATAACATCTACCTAGGTTATTAAAGAAGATGATTACTCCATCAGTATTAATTACCTACCCAATGCTTACTTAAAAGCTGTAATTTTGCTCAAACAGTCGCACGACACAGCACTTATTTTAACTGAATGTAGGTAGGTAGGTAGTATTGGTTACCTATAACAGGGTCGATTGCTTTACGGACTTTGTTTATCGAAACAGTAGAATAGTGTCTTGTTTAAATTTCGTCAACAAATTCGACAGCGGTGAATGCGCGCGCGGGTCTCAGGTACGTTCACTTCACTGGTCGTGCCACCGTCGTAACAGGCCTGAGAATTGTTACCCAACATCCACCACCACAGTCACCGGCGCGGGCGCTACATATCCGAGGATCTATGTTATTCAATACACATTTTTGGGCACCGTTTCTGCAAGTGGGGCTTGTAATCAGGTTACTTTGCATGTAAAGTTTTACAGCATCATTCTTTTATGGTATAGTGTTGGACGAGGAAAAAGAGGTTTACCTACAATAAGTTCTTCAGTTTTTGTCTTCGGTTGATTGTGGGCTTGTCCCATCATAATATGACATGTGAAAACTTAACAAGTATGTAGGTATAAATAGTCAAACCCTACAGGCGTAGGTAGGTAAAAAGATAAAGAAATAATCTTTTTACATATTACCTTCGCCGGTAGTTTTTGACTACATAGGTACCTAAGTAACTGATATGTTTACGTAATTTTTGTAGGTACTTGATCGTTTCTAAACAACATCGATCTCGATGATAGCAGTGATAACTGGTCTGTATGTAGATCGTAATGGAACTGCTAACACAAATATAAAATCATTGGTGTTAGTTGAAATTAGTTTCTTATAAAAGAAATTCTAAGTAGGTACCTAGTCCTTTATACTTAATGATCACAGAGTCCGGTCGCGACGCGGACAACTCACACCGAACCTCCGTCCCTTCCGGATTGGTTACGCAACGGTAGACCGTGGCCGCACTGCTAAGTGCGATTGCGATTCGATGAGGATTTCGTTAAGACGAACTCACATTGAACAACACGCTTTAGCAGTGCTGCCGCGGTCTTACAAGTTCCTACTACGTTGCCTTCAATTATTCAACATTATGGTTATAGTTTCATTTTTAGTAGATACCTACAGAAATGATTTAAAACAAAACACATTTTTTTTTTTATATTGCATGTCTTTCATTTTGTTTATTAACTTACCTAATAATAAAGCACACTTAGCTAATGCTATGTCCACACGCCAACTAATATTGAGCTGTGATTTGAAAAATATAATGTAATTAAAAAAAAACTTTAATATTGCAATTTTTAGTTTTGTCGTATTTATAGAAGGTCTTTTTAAACTTCAAAGAATCATTGAAATTGGTTAACAATTGCTAAAGAAGTTCTTTCTAAACATTAATCTGTATTATACATCTCTGCCGGGCCCCTTTTAAAATAGAAGGACGTAATGTTATGATATGGAAATACAAGAACTCTGCATAGACATCTGACTATAGCAATCGCAAATAATCGCGTTGAAGAGTTCCGTCGCATGTCTTTTTCATCAGTTTTTCGTCACGAAATTATACTTTTTAAATGAAAATGCCTGATTTGTTACTAGAAGTAAAAATCGATAGGTACGTGTGTTTAACCTATATTTTTTGAAGAGTTCCCTCAATTCCTCGAGGATCCCTCATCAGATATGTATGAGTTTTGATACAAAGGGGACCAATCTGTTAAGTATACCCTATCAAATAAAAAAAGAGTTTTGAAAATTTGTCCATAAATGACGGAGTACTGAGGTACAGCTTGGCAAAAAAGAGTGTGGAATAAATGAGGTCGCTAGTATCGCGCATGTGGCCACCCTGAATACTACTACTTAACAGGTTTGATACTTGTTATTTTTTAGTACCTATATAATCCCAAAGCTAAGTGGGTGGTTCTAAGCTGTCTGTCGGATGCTACGCAAACACCATGGAAGGCTTCAATGTCCAGTATTAACACTATTATTAGTGGGCAAATGTGTATAACAACATGTAAAAATGTATACGAAGCAAAAGAAGTATGTAAGAATCGTAGCATATGGCGCTCTGTAGTTTCTGCCTACCAGCGTGGGAAAGAGGCGTGAGTTAATGTACATATGTATGATATAGTGGGAACTGAAGCCTTGCACGAAAGTGGTGCATTATGTATCCACAGACAGATATAATCTTGCCCTCGAGATCAGTCTAACCGTGAGATTGTTAGGAATTAACGACAATAGTTTGTTTACAGGGATAATGAAAGAACACGTTTTTTTTATGTTTAATTTTTATACCAAAAATTTAATCAAACGTATCGAACACACTACCATCAAAAATATTCGATCCCGGAAAAGCTCACATGTTGGCTAGAGCTTCCTGCAACTTCCGAAATACTAGTAGGTATTTGCCAAAGACATTCAATTCCTATAGACCGGACATCACGAACAAAATTTTCGTCCGAAAAAGTGTGTCCTGCTGGATACAAGTCTATGAGTTTTTTTGTAGTACGCTCCGCTGCCGCTCCAATATTCATATATTATTCTAGATGACGTTACTGAGACATGGGATCAACGTTTTTCTATGACATTTCCTTGACATGCCCGCTCTAAAGTATTTTAAATCTCTTTGGTATTTTCTAATTCTATTATATCACTGCTACTGTCATGTGTGAGATTTATTTCTGTCATGATATTATTTTTCTATTTTCATTACAATATCCTTGCATGATTTTTTCCAATCTTAGTAATATTTGCAAATGCTTGTTCAGCAGCCAGCTTTAAGAACAAGAAATAATCATAAACAATGGTTCTTATGGTTCTAACATAGCAACTTTAATATGCACATTTATACTAGGGTACATACCTATAGATCAATGGATCCAACATTGACTGAAGCAATTGTTTTGCAATTCCTCATATTAATTCAATTGGATTCACGTCACAATGGTAAGATGATAACTTTCTTCGGGCGACCTTTGAAATATTTTCCCGGTGTTGAAAAAATATCTTATTTTTTACCTTACATTTTGCTTACTGTGTTGACAGATTTACCTAAAACAAAAAAGATACGGTACTTTATTATTAATTCCCTATTCTTTATCTTCAAGTATCAAATATGGTTATACGAGGCTCTTCAAACTACAAAACGTAACCTTACAAATTGTAAATTTCATTTTCTGTAAACAAGACAAATAGTTACCAATGAAACACAACGAGTGTGTGAACCGTGCTTAGGAGTTCGAGATAATGAGGGGACTGAAGTGCTTTGTTTTTCAAGCACCTGATAGTATGACATTGACATCATAGTATCTGTATTCTGTGTGATTGACATATGACGTCATGTTATGTTTTATCTATCATCAGTAATTTTGTGCATCATTTCGTAAAGAATTGTTAACAAATTTTTAGTTCGCAAGTACTTGAGAGTCGCTTTAACTTATTGGTTAATTTGATCACCACGTTTGTTACTGAACTTTTTGTAACTTGAGAAAACATAAAAGGAAACAATGGCGAGTATCCCAGGACCTGGTGCTGCGGCTTCAGCACCTGAAGATCTTCCGCCGCCTTACTCAGCTGTAGTGGGTAATCCGCAATATGGCTTCGTGGCGCCTGGAGGCGAGCCGTTTAGCCCCGCAGCAGGCCCGTACCCGCAGCCGAAGCAATTTACTGCGCCGGGGGTGTACCCGCACCCTACTATCACAGTGACGAACACTCAGCCTCAAGCAGGCGACATGATGCCGCCGCAGCCTCCTATGCCCGTGGGGATCGTTCTTCCGCCCGCGGTCGGAACAGAACCAGCGACAATCAATTGCTTCAACTGTGGAAAAGTTGTCACAACAAGAGTTACATACACAACGGCCTGGCATACTCACTTAGTGGCTGGATCCATATGTGTAATTACTATGTAAGTAGAGTACCTTCTTCATTATCATTATTTACCTAAAATAAGACCACTGCTGGATAATGTGACCTCAAGTAAGCTACACAACAGCAGCTTATCTTTGTGCCTTGTAGGTACCTTGACAAAATTATTATAAGTTTGTTATCTTTGAGTACAAATACAAATTCAATTGAGTTAATAAATTTCTGTATAGTCTATTCTAGTCATTCATTTATTTTATGAAGTAACTAGAAAATAGTTATTAATTCCAGTTACTCCTTCCAAAAGATATGAATGGAAAAAATACTCAAAAATGGCCTATTTTTTAAAATGTGGAGTACAGTTATGCCAATCTTAATCCTTGAAAAATTGTATAGTTAATTTAATCATACCAGTTTGTAACATTATGTCATGTTTATTTATGAGGGGCTTAATGCATTCAGCCAGCATTGAGGCTCAATTATTATTATTATTGTGTAAATTACAATATGTTGTACACATTACCTTGTGAACTCAACATTCCTAGAATAAAAACTTCTATGACAACTCCAGTAGTAAAAAGTATTACAAATGAAACTGTGATGTTGTTTTAGGTATTGGTATATCACAATTATTAAATGCATAAATATACACCTTATAAACAATGAGTGAACCTTCACTCATTGTATATAAGGTGTATATTTATGCATTGCAATAGTTAAATACTGCGAATATACACCTGTATATTCGCAGTATTTAACTATTGTAGTTACGGGAATTGAACTATCCACAATGTCATGTTACTTAAAACAGAATCACAGTATTATAGTTCTTTTGATAATGTTTGAGAAAAGTTTCCATTAAGTGTTTTGCATGTTATTATATAACATTTCTACTTATGCATTTTCAGGGTTTGCTCTCTCTGCTGTCTTGGCCTCGTCC
The DNA here is from genome assembly GCA_921972225.1 of Euplexia lucipara. Taxonomy (NCBI): domain Eukaryota; kingdom Metazoa; phylum Arthropoda; class Insecta; order Lepidoptera; family Noctuidae; genus Euplexia; species Euplexia lucipara. The sequence continues at coordinate 8,419,326 of OV179161.1, read as the reverse complement.
CATACTGTTTCGATACCTTCAAGGATGCTGAGCACTACTGCCCCAATTGCAATACTTTCATTGGTAAAAGTACCAAGTGTTAATTGGGTAAAGGCAGCACCACCATGCTGCACTACGAAGATTGCAGCTAAATATTGAAAAGGAAAGTGTTAAAAAATGTATTAAATTGTAAGAAGCAATTATGGTGCCATCTACTCCACTTTAAAAGCCATGTGTCCCTAATTGCTAGTGGTTATATTATTTATCTTTCAAGTTTTAATGCTTGTGAAATCTCAACTATGTATGACTAATATAAAAATATGTTAATGTTGATTCCCTATTGCACAAGGTACTTCACCTGCAGTTTTATAAGTGTATTATAAATGGCAATGCAACTATTTACTCACACTACACAACAGATTTAGGATACAGGTGAAGTGCTTAATGCGCAAAGTAAACCCCTTAATATTCTTATGAATTCAAGTCAAATTAAACAAAAATAAGGCTCTATTAAGTTAATATTTTTTTAATATTCTGAGGTCAGAGGCCGTCTGTTTTAATTTGATTGTCATAGTGGACGTCTGGGACTGACTCCTGGCATGGATGCAGCATCTTTCTTTAATGTCCTGATTTTATTGTACATGGACTGTCTGTCGTGGACATAGATGCCTTCGCACATCAGACGGTCTAGACAAAATGACAAATGCTACAATGACTACAGTGTATTAAATTATTACCTCAGTGTTATATGTAACTTGGTTTTTGTCGCTATAATTAAATTTTAGTCAATGCTTATCTACTGCAAAATTAATGTAATGTGTGTTTCACATAATGTTTATCACTGTTCAATAGTTTCACTCATCTGCATATTTCCGTAAAGCCCAACTTTAAATATAGACTTTCCCCAAATATGCACCTGAAAAACGTCTGAACAGGATATGATCAAACATAATGCAAAAATTTAAGTAATATACATATAAAATAGTTATTGTACACATCTTTAAATATTAATATTATGAAATCCTCACAAAATTATAGGTACCATTATATTCGTTTTATTCTTCAAGTTATAAATGCATTCCATCCCATTTTAAATGTTCTATTTAAGTACTTATTTAAAACAACAAGCTTTGCTATAGATTAAATTAATTTAGGTTTCAAAGGCAAATGGCAAAAACAGAACCCTTATAATTTCACCCTGTCAATCTATCCTAATGTTACACAGCTATTTCAAGAATTTTGCCACTAAAGTCTAAACCAATAAAATTTCGAGGGAAGCTGAATGTTGAATGCAGCGCGAATAATTTTATTATTACTCTTATTACCTACATTTAAAATTGTTGAAGATGTCGTGACGTCGTGTAGTTTTCGAGATAAGAGATATTTGCGGTTTCATCAGCTGAAAGAACTGGAACACTTACGTAAATACTTATTTTTGCAATCGATAAAACTAATATTGTGCGTGTTTGTAATATCCTCCGTAGGTACTCATCTTGAATACGGAACCTCTAAACACACGCAGTTGCACGACATGAAATTTTTCATAAATCAAAAGACAGTTTATGAAAAAAATAATTTAAAGGTGAATGGAACAGTAAATTAATTCTGCACATTTAACAACACAGATAACATTGTGACTGAAATTAGACTGAATTATTATTATTGTAAAAACCGTGAAACATAACAAAATAATATAATGTACCTAGTTGCAGCATAAACTTAATAAATTTGTAAATGTTTTTTTATTGGCCGTATGTTATTACTACTTAGTTTTAAATGCAAAATAATTTTAGTAAATAAAAGTAATCCATTTTTTTAAGGGGTAGGTAATGTTATGAAAAACCTATTGTATGTTCTTCATTCACTGTTTACAAAATATATTATAAGGTATTTATATTGTAAACTTTTTGTTTTTATTTTATAAATAATTATGGATAGTATAATGTGTGGACCTTGGTGTTTCTATTAAAACTACTGGCACAGGCCCTAGTAGTATAAATAGGTATCTGCAATGATATTAGTAAAAAGGTGTTGATGGGTTACCTAAACAACATTCGATCTTCAAACACACTAACGCACGCACGCGTTCGTTGACGGCACGACGCGACACTGAGGTCAAATGTGGCTGGTTAGCCACATTTTAATTTGCGCTTGCTGACCGCTTATATCCTATCTACACCTTTTTACTTATAATAACATTGGGTATCTGGTAATGTTTTTCGTCTGCCTTGTTGGTCTAGTGGTCGCAAGCGCTACTGCTGGCTGAGCATGTGGTCCCGGGTTCGATCCCCGGGTCGGGCAAGTGTTATTCAGTTTTCCCATCTGGAATTTCTCAGCATCAGCCCGAATTTTGGATTTGTGCCCCCTATTACATGGGACTTTAACATAACTTGCAAAATGTGGGTGTTGTTCTTCTACAGGTACGTGGCCTAACCCTTCGGTGATTAAAGGCGTGGTGTTTTTTTTTTCTGTTGGCCTATTCTGTCCCACTACACTACAAAGGTACCTAGTTGCACATACATATTATTATACGACAATTGTGTAGTAAACATATGGATCATCAATGGATGATTAACCTCTTGACCGCCACGTCAAAAAAAACCAATAGCTTTAATCTTTGTAATAATTCTTAAATTTGTCACGTAGTCGTGACACCTGGCGTGCTGGGCACATTTTAGTTTCCCATCTGTCTTTGTAGCACTGTGGCGGGTCAAAGGGTTAATAGTGCCAAATTTTATATTCGAATGCTGCGTGACTCGGGTTCGATTCCCGCAAGGAATAAATATTTGTATGTCCTACTGGTAGTTGTTTCGGGTTCGGTTGTTTGTGTATGCAAGTTGAAAATGTGTCGGACATAGGAGAAATACAAAGGGTGGAGCAACGTTTACTATAAAAAAAAAACGATGAGTTTTTTGTTACCTCTGACGTGCTTTCTATCTTTCTTTCTTTGATCGACTGCAACTCACAACATCAAGGGCTTAGGGGTACACCTAGGTATCTACTATAGTGAGGCACCATAACTTTAATAGCAATTTATGTGTATGAGTTTTTCGGACTACCAAGGGCCGATCTAGAGTTATTTTTAAAAGCATCGACCAACAGTAAACAAAAGATCCGCTAGTGAATTTGATGACAAATTTGAAAACAAAAACCATTCATATATAATCCATTCCTTGATACCTACTAAAATATCAGGTCTGATAGATAAGATAGCAGCAATCACTAGAGATAACAAGGTAAAGTTTTACCTAATCGTAATCAATACTGTATTCATACGAGGTAAAATGTTTTAGTATCGTTACGTTTTCCTAACATGGATATGAACAGTGCCGTGAATCCAGCTCAAAGTGATACAATAAGACCAGAGTTTCAAGCAGAAAAAGGTTTACAACACAGAGAACCGCCGCCGTCATACGACGCGACATACAATACGAATTATGCGCCACCCGCGGCACCTACGCCTGTGAATAACCCACCTATTACTCATCAACCAGTAACTAATCAGCCACCAGCTCGGACTGTTATCGTACATCTTCCGCTGAAGGATTCCCCGACGCTCTTCAACTGTCCTAAATGTGATGAAAGAATCATAACTAACGTTACATATTCTAGTACAAACAAAACTCATATAGTGGCTGGCTTCGTTTGTGGGATTACTTGGTAAGTTATTTTATTAAAAATAAGTAGGTACCATAACTATTACTAGTAGGTATTATAGGGAATGAGGGTCATATTGTGAGCAAACTTGTACGAATTTGAAGGGTTACAAGAGTAGAAGAAGAACAAAGAAGTGATGGCTAGATAGAGTTGTATGGAAGAAGACATGCTGTCATACTGTGCCGACCTTAAATAAATTGTGATAAGGATAATACAATATTATGATATTGTAAACTTGTTTTATTGTAGTGTTAAACAAAGAACGGGGCAACGGTGTACTAATTGCGTCGTACACTAACAAACTCAACACCTTTTTGTGTTGTGGAATGCGAAAGAAAGTGTTTTGCCCACAAAGAGTAGGTATTAAGATACTAAACAGACATGCGAAGATAATGTCATAGAAATACATACATGCATACCTACTCTCGAAAAACATAACCCTCCTTCTGGCGCAGTCGGGTAAAAACTGTGATCCCATGTCTTAGTACCGCCATCTAGCATAATATAGCAATATTGTAGCGGCAGCAGAGCGTACTAAACTAGACTCATCAACTTGTGTCCATGAGGACACAAGTATTGGATAAAAATTTTGTTTGTGATGTCATTTTACCCACAAACATAGCATATTTCTGCCTAACCTACCCAATGTAATGTGTACACAGAATTTAGAACTAAACTTCAAATATTTCTCATTTCAGTTGGTGTTGTCTTTGTTGTCTGGCTGCAATACCATACGTCACAAATTTGATGAAGGAGGCTCAGCACCAGTGTCCAAACTGCAAGGCATTTTTAGGTGCTTATTCTAGATTCTAAACTGTAATACTCATGAATTGTAACCAAATAACTAACTTGCCAATTACTTAAAATATACACTTTTAACCAAGTATGTACTTATTTGTTACTGTATGTATAATTCATTTCAATTTCATACATTATGAACTTCCCAATGTAGTTTAAATTAATTATTTTAATGACTTTGACATGACTTTTATTCAAGTATTGTCGAAACTAAATTTTTAATTTAGTATAAAAATAAGGAAATCGTTCCAACAGTAGAAATGTGTACTTTTGGGTATAGTACCAGTAGATTATTTATATCTTAGCTACAGACACAAGCCTTAAATACTGTACGTTATGCATGCACCTATTTAGGGATTTTTCCTTGAAATGATGACTTTTAACAGTCATAACTTCAAGAAAATAAATTTCACACTATTAACTGGTAACACTAAACATTTCTATCAATACATAAAGAGAAAATTGCAATTGGATCTTGCATAAGAGTATGTATTCATGCTTGTGACTATACACTTTAGTATTAAAAACAGTTTCTTCTTTTTCCAAGTATATATTGATTAGTAGTAATATCATTTAGTAGTTCCAGGATTCCTTAGCTACTTCTCCCAGTTGAATGTTGCAGAGTCGTTGTGCAAACATTTTTTGCCACATCATTGATGGCTACTTTTTGATAGTATAAGTTATATGCATTTCAGTCACTTATACTGGTTCAGCATCTGAAAAATAAATAATATTTTAAAGACATTATTATTAAAATATGTATTAAAGACAAAGATGCCGTAAAACCTTTTTTGCAATGTCTTTTCCATGGATAATAGGAATTTATAGATCCGATGAACATAGCTTCCAGTATTTTGGGCTGTTTCTAGATATACCTGCATGTCATTTGATCATTTCTTTGGAAGCAAAAATTCATTTACCCAATACATTAAAATTGTAAATACTGAACATATTTATTAAATATCTTTAAACCAACAAAGTTGTTTTATTTAAAAAAACTATAACTACCTTAAACTAAAAAGTATCTAGGCAGTGAAACAATGGATTATTTAATATTGTCCATTCAGATGTTCACACCCATTTTACTCAGAGATTGTTAGTTATATATCAACGAAATTTGGAAGAAAGGTAAATACAATGTTCTGATAAACAACAATATAGTTTCTGAATGATATATAAAAAACAGTGCATATAAATGAGAGCTCTTTTCTCAAGAATCACTTTTTTTGTTTATCAAGAATCATGCAGACTAGTGTCTGAAATGGTCTTTTAATGTTGGCAACCTGTCACTATATAGCCTTGTATGGTAAGTGTAAGGTTCCTGAGGGTAGCTACATCCTTAAGGGTATCACTACTTCTGCTTTACAGAAATATTAAAAGAAGAAAAGCAACACTAAATTGATTACAAAAAAAAAACTGAAACATACCTTTGTGGCACAATCCAATGATTAACTGTTATAAGGAACTTGCAATCTGAAACAATCTGATGCAATTTTCCATTTTCCGTCGACAGCAACTATCACAAATGTTTGTTGAAAAGGTTTCTTGCTATCGTCATTTTGATAGGTTACATCTCCACAAGCTTGAATGAGGTAGGTCAACTTGTTTGACACCAGGTTCTCTGATATAGGTTGTGCATCTAAGGTCTTGAGCACGTGATTACTAGCTGGCAAATCCATTAGGAACTTCTGGATCTTGTCATTGCCATTTATTCCATTGCCATTCCAAACCAGCAGACCAGTGTCCAAGTACAGTTTCGATGACAAATGCCGGTTATTATCTACCTGCTTGTAAAATATTTTGGTAAATTCTTCAGCAGTTTCGCAAGCATTGTCAATGTTCTTAACTGCCGCTTCTGACATTGTTTTAATTACTTTGAACCTTTGAATAATCAAGATAATCACTAGTTCACAAATTCACAATATACAAACAGTCAACTTTCACAACAATTTGCAATTTGACAAGCGAGCGAATGAATAGTAATGTCAATGATGAATCAGATGAATGAATCATTCCCAATTCACATTTTGACCACAGATAATGATGCTTCTTGGTAACATAATATAAGATATAACCGGTTAACCGACTTCAGAGGTTCCTACACTAATAATTATAAAGAGTAAAAAAATGTTTGTGTGTATGTTTGTAATAAACCTTTCAATCGTGTCAATTAGAGACACAATAGAAAGACAATCGTCCACCATTGGAAAGCTACATTTACCCTGAGTAACATATTATGCTACTTTATATCTCAGAATTCCCACGGGAACGGCAACTACGCGGGTGAAACCGCGTTACGTCTGCTGGTTTACAATTAAAAATACCTACAGGCGAAGATCATGAATTTTGTAATATTCCTCTTTTCTCTTTCAGCGTCCCGAATGACATTCTGATATTAAAACAAGCAGACAAACAAACAACCGTTCTGCCAGGCGTACCTATAGCTTTTGGGGACCATGATAGCTTAAACAAAGCACGGCTTACATAAGTTTTGCCTGATTTTTTTAAGTTGATAATAGTAGATACCTACAAGTACAGCTTGGCAAAAAAGAGTCTGACGCGGTGACAGTTGAAACTAAAAATGGATGATTGTGGCAACATTGTTTAATTTGTCAACTGCTAGTACATCATGTGTCAAAAGTGCGTAAATCCTCGTCGTTTTTCATAGATTTAACAAAATTATCAAGTTTCGTTGCAAAATTAACTATTAAAAATGAATAAAACCATTCGTAGTTGTATCAGAGCAGTGATTTACCACGTCCTTTTGTGGTGTTTGGCCAAATCTGAAGCTGGAAAAGTTTCGTCCGATATCGGGAATGTTTATCGAAGAAATGCCGCTAGAACAGGTATTTATCTACCATAATTAAATTATTGTACATTAAATAAGCTTTTCTAAATGTATTCAATGCGTAGTTTTGTTGATATACAGATTTAAGTAACTATTTGTCTTGTTTACAGAAATGGAAATTTAAGGTTATGTTTTGTAGTTTGAAGAGCTTCGTATACCCATATTTGATACTTGAATATAAAGAATAGGGAATTAATAATAAAGTACCGTATCCTTTTTTTGTTTTAGGTAAATCTGTTAACACAGTAAGAAAAATATTTAAGGAACGTAAAAATAAGATATTTTATCAACACCGGGAAAACATTTCAAAGGTCGTCCGAAGAAAGTTACATTGTGACGTGAATCCAATCGAATTAATATGGGGAACTGCAAAACATTAAATTGCTTCAGTCAATGTTGGATTCATTGATGTAAAGGTATGTAGCCTAGTTTAAATGTGCATATTTAAAGTTGCTATGTTAGAACCATTGTTTATGATTATTTCTTGTAAAGGTGGCTGCTGAACACGCATTTGCAAACATTACTAAGATTGGAAAAATTCATGCAAGGATATTGTAACGAAAATAGAAAAATAATATCATGGCAGTAATAAATCTCAAAGATGACAGTAGCCGTGATTTATCAGAATTAGAAAAGACTAGTGTTTCAGAAGTTGCAGGAAGCTCTAGGCAACATGTGAGCTTTTGCGGAATCGAATATTTGATGGTAGTGTGTTCGATTCGTCTGATTAAAGTTTTGGTATTAAAATAAAACTTAAAAAAAAGTGTTCTTTCATTAACCCTGTAAAAAAACTATTGTCGTTAAATCCTAACGATCTTACGGTTAGACTGCTCTCGAGGGCATGATTATATCTGTCTGTGAATACCTGATGCACCACTTTCCTGCAAGGTTTCAGTGCCCACTATAACATACATAGGTACAGTAACTCACGCCTCTTTCCCACGCTGGTAGGTAGAAACTACAGAGCGCCTTATGCTACTATTCTTACATACTTCTTTTGCTTCGTATACATTTTTACATGTTATACACATATACCCACCATTAATAGTGTTAATACTGGACATTGAAGCCTTCCATGGTGTTTGTGTATCATCCGACAGACAGAACCACCTACTTAGCTTTGGGATTAAATAGGTACTAAAAAATAACCAATATCAAACCTGTTATGTCGTAGTATTCAGGGTGGCCACATGCTCGATACTAGCGACCTCATTTATTCCACACTCTTTTTTGCCAAGCTGTACATGATGCAGGCGTGATCTCATGTAGGCAGAACTTAAAGAATTATTAATCTTTAACACGAAAAAAATGGTTTAATCATTGTTATCATTATCATATTGGTTTTAACTTGGTTTTAACATTAGTTTGACATCAATGGGTTTAATACAATAAACTCACGCCTTTTTCCCATGCGGGTACGCAAAAACTACAAAGCTCCCAAAGAGATTTAAAAGACTATGAATGTCTTTGAAAGCTCCATAATAATATGACCATCATAACTTATCTCAATGTAAGAAATACATTTTTGAGGCCGATAATTACTTTTTTAATGGCAATTAGCTTAATAAAATTTCAAATTCACGATCACTTTTACTTTATGCAAAGCTACTTGTCTCAGACAGACATTATTTATTTGATTTTTTTTTCTGGCTGCCTCACTACTAAGACATATTATTATGTTTGGAGCGGGCGGCAGCCCATGCTGACCAACGGTTCGCTGGCCTTCGTAGTCCTCCGATGTGATGAGCAGCATTTAAGACAACCTACATGGCTCTAGTTCTAGATGGTCTATGCTACCTTCACATGAAAGCTTTACGCTTACTTTACTACCATCTCACAATATCACCCGGAATACTCAATCTAGGTAGGTACTCATCAATAAGTTGTCACCAGGAAAAGTTTCCAAGGCAGACAGTAGTACCCCACGTGGGGTACTACTGTCTGCCTTGGAAACTTACTGTCAGCCTTGCAGAGTACAGTAATAAAGTACCTACTCATGATTATAAGCTAAAACAACATATAGGGTATGAGCGTTATTTTTGGAGTTGTCGCGTTATATCTGCTCGGAAGAATTTCTGTTGGGGCCGCCCAAGAGAGGGCATGAGAAGAAAATATATCATAGAAAAACTGTCATCCCATGTCACAGTGAGGCTATCTAGAATAATATACCAATATTGCAACGGCAGCGGTGCGTACTAAATTAAACTCAGACTTGTGTCCACCAGAAAGCAATGTACAGCGAAACTAAAGTGGGGGCAATGCGTTCCCAGTCACCGCCGGTGGCGACTGGGAATTTTCATTCCCATTTGCCTCCGGTGGCAATCCCCGCGGAGGCGACTGGGAATCAACGCATAAATGCAATATGAATTACGTTCATTAGAGAGAGCGGTGAATTAATTTGTTTTAATTTGTCGTGTCACATAAAGTGCCCTATTAACCTTTTTAAATGCGAGCCATTTTGAAGATTTGTCCAGCCAACCTGAGCCACATCAATTCAGCTGGGTATGTGCGCGTGAGTTGGGAGTCAATTCATTTTGAGTCGCTGTGTGAACAAAACAAAATTTTCGTATGAAACTGTGGTAGAAATTACGCGACTTATTTAACTCAAAAAGTTACGCTCGTCTGGCTTCACCCTTACTATGATGATGTTGGCGCCAACGTTTCTGTTCAGCCTACCAATTACGACTAAAGTAAAATAAGTACGTTATTTTTAGATATTGAAAATAATAAAATCAAGAAATTAGGAAATAGTTTATTTGATGTCTTTCTATTATCATACAAAGTGGCTTACGTATTATACAATTAGATTTCATAATATTATTAATTTATTACTACTTCTATAATAAGTGATCCTTCGCATCCACGGATTCGGTATCTGCAATTTTTTTAGATACACATGGATCTGGATGGTTACATAATTATGTTTTTTTAAATAGACGTCAATATTATTTTGTCGAATACTTTAGATCACGAATGCCAATCACAACATATATTGCAAAACGAGGTTCGTAGTTAAAACGAAAACACAGAACCAAACAGTTCGTGGATACGGGTGTTCTACTTCTACTAATTAATGAAAACATTTGACACTGTGATCCACTACACGCGTCGAACTCTCATTAAAATAATGAAATATAACATAAAATAACTTCCAACTATATAGATCTTATCTTTAACAAGCATTTGATTTATTTATTACTAGAAATGAAACAGTCAGCATTTTAAATTCAAATCTTACCCTAAGGCACTGACAAAATGATTATGCGCTAGATAAAAAAAATATTTATAAATAATAATATAATTCTAAAGAGTAAATAACATTCCTTAAAATTATTAAGAATAGAAAATTGTTAATTCGGCAAATTAGAATTAGGGTATTTCGGAGTTGGGTAAATGGGAATTTTATTCATTTTACATACAATCGCACATCACTGATAAAATGTTGCCATAATTTACACTTTATTTAAAGTAATTTTTAAGATATATAGGTATATAATAAAATAATATAGCATTTTTTAAGATAATATTAGTGCCCAATTGCCACAACGAATTGATTTATTTCACATCACAATTAAATATTACTGGTTAATATTTAAATAATATCTTTTGATCAGGCATTAATATAATGATTGTATCGATGATTGAATTCGATACAAAGTAGCTCAAGTAGTACTTACTAGTTATAAAATTATAGTATTTCCTATGCAGTCCCAAAAATAATTGTTAGGAATCTAGGTCTCGCAAAATAATATGTTATGGGAAAGTTATAAACTAATTTACTTAAATGTATTTGTACGTGTCATTATCCTCCCAATCAAGTAATAATTTTTGTTGCACCAAGCTATTGTATCAATGCGAAGCGGAATCTTGTGGTCGAATGAAAAACAAAATAATTATGTAAGATTGAAACTGGCAGCCATCAAAATGAATTAGATCTGTCTCATTGACGCTGAAAATATTATCTATGCTCATCATTCGTTCTGATGTGTTTTATTAATTCATGGTTTCCAATGTGTCAATGAGATCTGCCTCATTTTTATTAATTAAACTTCTTCACTGCCCCTCTTTTGACGGGCATTCGGCATGAAAATAATAAAATAGAAATGTAGCCAAGACGTAATAAAAATATTTATCCTTTAAAACCTTATTTGCTGCCTAACATGCTGCCTACAAGAATCAAATTTAATTAAAAATAAAAGTAAATTAAACTAACAATTGCATGTTTTGTAAAATTGGGAAGTTTGCTTACTTTTTTACTGTAACATACACACACTACTAAAACACAAACGTCAACATTACACTGGTGCAATTTATATCAAGTTGCATAACTGCTTGAATGGACGATATTGCGATTGTATGTTGTCGAACTTGATCAACGCTGTAACTTTACTTTCTAAACATAAGTTTGCGAGTCCCTTATAATTTAATTACCAATATCGATTAATAGTAACATAATTATATCTGAGCGGCAGCGCAACGACGCCGTCTGCGCATCTATGTTACCTGTGCGCAAGCGCACGCACTGGACAGGAATGACACTTCGATGCTACGTCGCAATCGCTTGCCTCTTGTTATTTTTCTTCGAGCCCCTGTTTGACAACAAAATCAGGTGGTTAGAGAATGCTGCACTGTGCAAAATGGTAACAAATAATAATGTCAAAAGAGAAATGACTTTTACCTGTAACGGTCCGTTGCTAACGTCTACACTAAGTTTGTCGGACAAACCAGCCATAAGTCTTTCCTGTCAACAATAATAAAGGATTAGTAAAAATCTAAAATAGCATAACATAACTCCTGTATTATACAAAGGGTTAAGTAAAAGTGTACCTTTAGTACAACCACATTTCGCCTGTTACGTTAAAGTTCTATGTAATAGCAATCAACCAGTCAAAAAATCGGACTCTCGAGCTGCTGCCGAAAAATTTCTGATGACCTAGTATCACTTTGCCTATTTCGGAAATTAACGACGAGGAAACTGAACTTATTTTGCACAAAATAATATTTTAAACAAAAGCTCCATTTTGTCCTTCAGGACAGTAATAAGTTGGCCCAACATACCTCGGCACTCCGTTCTGCATCAGCAAACGTGTGGTTGTGTATGGATGTTTTGGCCTGATGCAGCTCCTCTTGTAATGAGTCGATTTTATTTTGCATCTGTGGGAAGAGCAGTAAGTAGTAGATATACTTTATATAATACATTTACACCATCACCAACGTATGCGCAGTAACATTGTACGACAATCAAAATAGGAAAAGAAGTAAATGTTCAGCTTAGGTCAGAAAAATTACGACGAATAAAATTATAGTCTAACTTTGCAATATAATAACGACGTAACTTTTAATTGAATCTTGACAATACATAAATCTGTAGAACATAGATAGAGCAGTATGTTGATATTGATATAGGAATTGATAAAGAGTACAGCAGTCTTGAATTTAAGGAGAGATTAAAACTCTGTGACACGGCGATGTATGAAAATGTAACTATATACTTTTGACATCACATATTACATGGCAGTCTCATAATTAGAATTATTTTTGACCACATAAACAATGGGATGTTGAAGTGAGTATCTTGAAGTGTGTGTGGAGTAAAGCATTTTATTTGAGAATAATAATTTATTATATTGTTTTTTTTCCGTTTTTGTTGTTGACTGTAATGTTTTGTTGTATATTAGAAGAGTGAATAAGCCGTTGGTGTACCTTACAAATTGATAATTATTATTACATATAAATAGGCTGGCATAATAATATCCACCTGCTGCATGTTTTTTAGTGTTTATTTATTAAAGTTTATGCGCTTCATGTAATACTAAGAAGTACACTCGAATTGGGAAGAGGACACTTACAAACAAATTAATGTATTTTTCTGTTATCACTTTACTGTATGTTCTTTTTGGAAATAATAATTATTATTAAAAAAAAAACTAAAAAATATTTTAATGTTGGATAGAAATGACGAATTTTTCATATTCCTTTACTATTTTAAGCAAAATAAGGAAAATAATGGAGAAAACCGATGAAAAAACGAATTGGTTCAGAATAAAATGATGTACAGAACCTCATGGTGTTTGGATGTGTGTCGATGTCCCTTCCACCTTGTATATTTTAACACCTTGATTGCGGGACTCACATACGCTGTGTTCTCGCCGCCGGAACGCCAGTGCGGCTCGCGCACACCGGTTGTGATTTCATATTTTCCAATACAGCTGTGCGGCAAATCACGCCCAGCGTGTAAAATTTAATTATGCCGCGAGTGCGGTTCTCGCAACTGCTGTGAGTTTTCACGTCTGTTTAGACGTTTGATAATTTCAAGTTTCAAGTCAATGAGAATTTAATATTTAAAATACAGAACCAGTAAGGGTTTCACTAGAATTTCTTATAAAATTACAAAAATCATAAAGTTGACAATTGTATAATTAAGCTTTTTATGACCGGTATGCCAGGTGTCTACAAAGGATCCTAAACCCTATTGTGATAGGGCTTAAGTTGATATTCGCAATGTAATGTAACAAAGGATTTTAAACCCTATTGTGTTAGTTTGAGGGTCCTATTGTGTAGGATGGTCATTTTCGAAGTAACTTGTTACATGTAAAAAACACAATAGCCTGTGTTTTGCCGCACTGGAGGATTAAAACACTCCCAGCGCTATATCCGCACTGGCGTATTATTTTTCGACCATCCGATACGACTGTGCGGCTCTCGCAGCAGGTGTGCGGCCGTCCGCACGGGCGGCTTGGCGTAAGCGATGGCGCCCGCAGTCAAGGTGTTAACGTGCCCTGCTTTAATTACTGCCTAATCACGCGTTTATTCGACAAAAACATAAATACTCATAGGCTTATGAAGTAGTCATACAAACAAAAAGATATAAGATTCGGTCTTTGTGACCTTGACATAGGAACACAAAAGCACATAGTGCAAACACAACGATCACTTTTATCTGTACCTCCTCTACTATACCAGGCAATGACTTTTCTATGCAGGAGTATGCGAACGCCAGAGGTTCCTACGTAAAAATAGTAAATTGCAATAAAATTATGTATCTATCAGCACAAAGAACTAGCGGAAAAAAATGTATAAAGTACACAACTATAAACTCTTTACGCTATCGAGCGTTGAATTTGAAACAAGGAATACAAGATCATAACCTGACCAAGATAATGGCTGGGCTTTTTATTTGTCAGATAATGATCTTATCGGTTTGACAATCTAAAGATGCGACATGTTCATGTGCCGCATGTAGTTGGACGCTCGCATAATTGATCGCGTTACCAGCATATTTTTTTTTAAAATAATGGAGTAATTTTAGTAGATCGCTTCTATTAATTAGATCGTAACATACCTGCAACACGGTGCGCTGTCTGAGATCATCTAGTTCGCGTTGCTTTTCAGCCAACTGTTGCGCCCACCGTTGCTCTTCTAACGTCACATTCTGTTGTAGGCGACTTAATACTCCTTCCTGTTTCATACAAGACTTATAATTATACTGAAATAATGATATGAATTTAATGTACAAATGTTTTTATAGATGTTGAAAATGTTGTTGAATGAATTTAATATTTAATGTATCATTGAATGTATAGGTACTTATTTATACAATAAGTTAAAATGTTAACTGTATCTTTTTAATGTAATGTAAGGTATGAAACGTTAGATGAAATGTATTTTAAAGCATGAAATATAAATAAAATTAATTTTAAGGCAAGAAATGTTAAGGCAAAGAAAGGGTAAAATAAATAAATGGATATATAATATGAGCGGAGCCCACTAAAATACCACAAATGCATGTAGTAAGTACAAGAAAGATAAAACTTACAGTATCGTCAATGATCCTCTTGTATTTATCGACGAGACTTTGCGACTGCTCATTCTGCTGGATCAAGTCTTTGAGCCGCTCGTCCACGTCCGCGGGTTGCGCGGGCTCGGCGGGCGACACGGGCGCGGCGCGCGCGTGCTGGGCGGCGAGGTTGCGCGCGAAGCCTTGCAGCCAGTCGCGGCCGGCGCCCGCGCCCGGGGCGGCAGACGGACACGCCTCGCGTAACACACTTGCTACTTCGTTGTACTGTGCCTCTTGTGCTTTCGCTATGGCCTCCTGTTACAACAAGAATGATAGTCTGAAAATGAGCTCACTAAAAACACATTCAACATTTAAGTTCTGCAAACACAACTACTAAAATAGTTACAAGATCATTAAAGATCCAAAACGTTACACATAATTATATTGATTTGATTTCACGACATTTAGTGTTCACGCTATCTCCTGTAGTTTTTTATATAACATCTTGAGAATATAACATAACATTAATTGATTATCATATATTTTGTAACTATAGGAAGTGCATAAATGTATTAGCAACAAATATAAACAACAAAGCGAAGCCGGCCGAAGATGTATGTACATGCGAGTGTACACGGTAACATTGCACATAGGTCGCCTGGTGTATGTACTGAAGATAAAGCGGGCACTTACGCGCAGAGAGTCTTGGGCCGGCATCGCACTTGCCGCTTTCGTCTGAAGAGCCTTTTCGGCAGATTGTAACGCCTCCATTACTTTCCAGTTTTTAGTTCGCAATTCCTATGCGGGACGAGTCAAGTAGTTTCATTAATTGGGTTAAAAGATACAGATATAATAGATCAAACATTGTAAGTAGTTTTTATTATAAAACCATGCAAAAAGAATTTAAATTAATAAGACGGAAGCACGATATTTAAAAATCGTGGTTTTTGAAAATGTATTTAGACCAATCCTAAGTACCCAATTTGAAGATGTATTCACACAAATTATACGATTTATCTGTTTATTATGATAGGTCTGCTACAGGCGCGATGTTATCGTAATGTCCCATTAGTGAGGTGCTCACATTGTTCTTGTCCTGGTAGGTCCGCAGCTGTTCCTGCAGACGCGCCAGCTGGTCGCGCTGGTCGCGCGAGCCGCGCTGTGCGGCCGCCAGCTCGTCCCGCAGAGACTCGACGATGCTCTCCACCTTCGCGAGCTCCGCAGCCTGAGAACAACACACTTTATAGGTACGACGTAACCAACAAAGAGCTAATAAAAATTTACTCTAAAATCTCCACACTCCTGAATTCAGACTTTAAAAGGGAAACTTTGTTTGTTTTATCACATAGATGTGCAAAACATGGTCAACATTTATTTATCCAATAAGCATTCCTCTTCGTCAATTAAAACAAATCATTTGTTGTTTAATATTGATAGATGAAAATATTTTGGTACGCATTTAATAATAAGACCAATCTAATAATATGACGGAAGATGCCTATATGACAAACAGGTCGACTTTACAATATAGTAAAAATCAGTAATAATATGAATACTAACCTTAATTTGATCGTTGGAAGGCAGCCCATTTTGCGCAGGCGCTGCTTTTAACTGTTTAATTTCAGCTAGTTCAGTCTCTCGTGCGGCCAGCTGTTCATGCAGCGACGCTATTTCATTTGACAACTGAGCAAACAAAGAGCGTTAGATAAACATAAAAAAGAATATTAATAATTAAGGAAATAAGAAAAGTCTGTAGATACGCTCGAAATCTAGTAGCGTTTCAGGCGGAACTAAGTCTACCTACAGTGATCGGATTTTAATGAGATTTTTTTGGTGAAATTTTGAAAGAGACAAAAAGTAATTTACAAGTGTTCTTACCTGTTGTTTTTGTTTTTCAGACTCATCCTTTAGTATCTCAACATTGCTCTCTGCAGTCTGCGCACGGCTCGCTAATCTCTGCACTTCACTTTGAAGCTCTGCCATAGCTGAAAAAAACGTTTTTTTTTTTAATAAAACGTAATCTTACTAAACTTATTCAGTGTAGTACCTATTCAATGTAGACTGGGTTTGTGTCAGTCGATTAACTTAGATCCAAAAAGGGGTTACAGACAATAATTTTAGTTAATTTATCCTGCCAAAATCCTAATTAGCCTGGGCTATAAGAGCAAGTGTTGTTTGTAGGAACCGACCACGACGACGCGTACCACATGGGAACTAGGGAATAGTCCCGGGACATCCCGGTCCCGAAAATCCCGGGAAGCCCCGGGATTTTTGTATAGACTAAAGAACCGGGACGATCACACCTCGTCCCGGGACTTTCGGGACCTTCGGGACTTAGTTGAAAAGTTTAATTATTTATTTTTTATTTATTTATTTAGAAAACCAACAGCGATACATATAATGTATAACAAATAAATATAACACAGTTTAGTACAGCTAATTATAGGTTTCCCTGTTTAACTTAATTTGTGTATGCCATGCGAACGGATTTTAAACAATATGCAAAAATAAAGTAAAAGACATTAAATAAGAAACGATGGTGAAACACACTATGTCAACTATTAGATTTCAATTAATATCTTGAGAGATGTCATAGATGGCAATTTTGTTCAAAATGTACTTGTGATGAAAAACTTCCTCGTAAATAGTGCATTATTTTAGAACAAATTTGATTTCCACAAAAAGGGCGGCAGTTACAGTGAGCTAACCTTAAGGTAACACACGCTGTCGAGGACTTTTTTTTAGAAGTTTTAAAGAGGAATAATTTCGTAACACTTGATTTTTGCGTAATTTGAACCGTTTACGCAGCGCACGCAATGAAAGCTTTGTTCCCGCTTGAAACATTTCTTATTGCTGCTCCGCTCCTATTAGTCATAGCGTGATGTTATATACCCTATAGCCTTCCTCAACAAATGGACTACTCAACGCAAAAAGAATTTTTCTATTCGAGCCAGTAGTTCCTGATATTAGCGCGCTCAATCAAACAAACAAAAACAAACTCTTCTGCTTTATAATATAAGCATAGAAGTGAAAGAAAAGAAAGAAAATATTTTATTTGGACGCACAGAACATAAAAGAAAAGAACAACAACACAGTTAATGAAAAAGAAACAAGAAAAAACTAAAAAACTAAAGACAAAAAAATAAAAATTAAATAATGACCTGTACGAGACCAAAAAGGCGCCTATCTCAGTATTAAGTATAGATTCAAAGAATAGTAGACGGTTCTGTTTTCGTTGATTTTTTAAAAAATAAAAATGTTTAATTAGTAAAAAGCAGTTTTCGTTACCTACGTACATAAATAAACAATACCAGCAGTAGGTAAAAAAAATACCCAATAAGTCCCGGTTCTCCCGGTGCCTTCAACAAGAAATCCCGTAAATCCCGGGACGCAAGAAGATCGGTTCTTCATTCCCTAATGGGAACATATTCTACCATAATCACAACAGGCGCAGGTCAACTATTGGCCTGTGAGTGAGTGGTAGAGACCTGCGAGTCGCTCCTGCGCCTGGCGCAGCTCCTGCGCGGCGCGCTGCTCGCCGAGCGCGGCGCACTGGCGCTGCTGCTCCAGCTCGCTGCACGCGCGGTTGATCTGTCAACTATTGGCCTGTGAGTGAGTGGTAGAGACCTGCGAGTCGCTCCTGCGCCTGGCGCAGCTCCTGCGCGGCGCGCTGCTCGCCGAGCGCGGCGCACTGGCGCTGCTGCTCCAGCTCGCTGCACGCGCGGTTGATCTGTCAACTATTGGCCTGTGAGTGAGTGGTAGAGACCTGCGAGTCGCTCCTGCGCCTGGCGCAGCTCCTGCGCGGCGCGCTGCTCGCCGAGCGCGGCGCACTGGCGCTGCTGCTCCAGCTCGCTGCACGCGCGGTTGATCTGTCAACTATTGGCCTGTGAGTGAGTGGTAGAGACCTGCGAGTCGCTCCTGCGCCTGGCGCAGCTCCTGCGCGGCGCGCTGCTCGCCGAGCGCGGCGCACTGGCGCTGCTGCTCCAGCTCGCTGCACGCGCGGTTGATCTGTCAACTATTGGCCTGTGAGTGAGTGGTAGAGACCTGCGAGTCGCTCCTGCGCCTGGCGCAGCTCCTGCGCGGCGCGCTGCTCGCCGAGCGCGGCGCACTGGCGCTGCTGCTCCAGCTCGCTGCACGCGCGGTTGATCTGTCAACTATTGGCCTGTGAGTGAGTGGTAGAGACCTGCGAGTCGCTCCTGCGCCTGGCGCAGCTCCTGCGCGGCGCGCTGCTCGCCGAGCGCGGCGCACTGGCGCTGCTGCTCCAGCTCGCTGCACGCGCGGTTGATCTGTCAACTATTGGCCTGTGAGTGAGTGGTAGAGACCTGCGAGTCGCTCCTGCGCCTGGCGCAGCTCCTGCGCGGCGCGCTGCTCGCCGAGCGCGGCGCACTGGCGCTGCTGCTCCAGCTCGCTGCACGCGCGGTTGATCTGTCAACTATTGGCCTGTGAGTGAGTGGTAGAGACCTGCGAGTCGCTCCTGCGCCTGGCGCAGCTCCTGCGCGGCGCGCTGCTCGCCGAGCGCGGCGCACTGGCGCTGCTGCTCCAGCTCGCTGCACGCGCGGTTGATCTGTCAACTATTGGCCTGTGAGTGAGTGGTAGAGACCTGCGAGTCGCTCCTGCGCCTGGCGCAGCTCCTGCGCGGCGCGCTGCTCGCCGAGCGCGGCGCACTGGCGCTGCTGCTCCAGCTCGCTGCACGCGCGGTTGATCTGTCAACTATTGGCCTGTGAGTGAGTGGTAGAGACCTGCGAGTCGCTCCTGCGCCTGGCGCAGCTCCTGCGCGGCGCGCTGCTCGCCGAGCGCGGCGCACTGGCGCTGCTGCTCCAGCTCGCTGCACGCGCGGTTGATCTGTCAACTATTGGCCTGTGAGTGAGTGGTAGAGACCTGCGAGTCGCTCCTGCGCCTGGCGCAGCTCCTGCGCGGCGCGCTGCTCGCCGAGCGCGGCGCACTGGCGCTGCTGCTCCAGCTCGCTGCACGCGCGGTTGATCTGTCAACTATTGGCCTGTGAGTGAGTGGTAGAGACCTGCGAGTCGCTCCTGCGCCTGGCGCAGCTCCTGCGCGGCGCGCTGCTCGCCGAGCGCGGCGCACTGGCGCTGCTGCTCCAGCTCGCTGCACGCGCGGTTGATCTGTCAACTATTGGCCTGTGAGTGAGTGGTAGAGACCTGCGAGTCGCTCCTGCGCCTGGCGCAGCTCCTGCGCGGCGCGCTGCTCGCCGAGCGCGGCGCACTGGCGCTGCTGCTCCAGCTCGCTGCACGCGCGGTTGATCTGTCAACTATTGGCCTGTGAGTGAGTGGTAGAGACCTGCGAGTCGCTCCTGCGCCTGGCGCAGCTCCTGCGCGGCGCGCTGCTCGCCGAGCGCGGCGCACTGGCGCTGCTGCTCCAGCTCGCTGCACGCGCGGTTGATCTGTCAACTATTGGCCTGTGAGTGAGTGGTAGAGACCTGCGAGTCGCTCCTGCGCCTGGCGCAGCTCCTGCGCGGCGCGCTGCTCGCCGAGCGCGGCGCACTGGCGCTGCTGCTCCAGCTCGCTGCACGCGCGGTTGATCTGTCAACTATTGGCCTGTGAGTGAGTGGTAGAGACCTGCGAGTCGCTCCTGCGCCTGGCGCAGCTCCTGCGCGGCGCGCTGCTCGCCGAGCGCGGCGCACTGGCGCTGCTGCTCCAGCTCGCTGCACGCGCGGTTGATCTGTCAACTATTGGCCTGTGAGTGAGTGGTAGAGACCTGCGAGTCGCTCCTGCGCCTGGCGCAGCTCCTGCGCGGCGCGCTGCTCGCCGAGCGCGGCGCACTGGCGCTGCTGCTCCAGCTCGCTGCACGCGCGGTTGATCTGTCAACTATTGGCCTGTGAGTGAGTGGTAGAGACCTGCGAGTCGCTCCTGCGCCTGGCGCAGCTCCTGCGCGGCGCGCTGCTCGCCGAGCGCGGCGCACTGGCGCTGCTGCTCCAGCTCGCTGCACGCGCGGTTGATCTGTCAACTATTGGCCTGTGAGTGAGTGGTAGAGACCTGCGAGTCGCTCCTGCGCCTGGCGCAGCTCCTGCGCGGCGCGCTGCTCGCCGAGCGCGGCGCACTGGCGCTGCTGCTCCAGCTCGCTGCACGCGCGGTTGATCTGTCAACTATTGGCCTGTGAGTGAGTGGTAGAGACCTGCGAGTCGCTCCTGCGCCTGGCGCAGCTCCTGCGCGGCGCGCTGCTCGCCGAGCGCGGCGCACTGGCGCTGCTGCTCCAGCTCGCTGCACGCGCGGTTGATCTGTCAACTATTGGCCTGTGAGTGAGTGGTAGAGACCTGCGAGTCGCTCCTGCGCCTGGCGCAGCTCCTGCGCGGCGCGCTGCTCGCCGAGCGCGGCGCACTGGCGCTGCTGCTCCAGCTCGCTGCACGCGCGGTTGGCGTCCTGCACAACAATCTAAACGTGAATCATGCCGCACTACTATGAACCTTCACTGTCGTTAACACAAACAAAATTCTTGGAAAAGTAAACACCATACGCGGTTAATACGACAGACGTGCATTAAATTACAGTGTAATGCAATGCCCTGAGTAAACACTGAGTGAACGTAGTGTAATTATTAAGGTCATGGCACATTATACCGGCACGGCACCGGCACCGCTCCAAACCAGCAATTGACTTGTCATTCAATTTAGAGCCTTAAATTTTTATTGGGATTTAAGGTGACATGTTCAAACTGAGCAAAAACTACAAAGCAGACTTAAGCCTAAACAACTTAATTGATTTTTGGTATACAGCCTGAAATGGTACCTAGAAGTCGTGGTATAAAGAAAAGCCCCTTATCTCATATTAACCCTGTATAAGAAGAGTTATAATAAAATTATGCATCATTGTTCTGGGCAGTTAATTTTTCATAAATCCAGATGTGAGTGCAGTTCTGAAGTTTGGGATGTCGCTAGTTAGTTGTACAGGTACCTGCAGCTGCTGCGCCAGGTCGGCGGCATGCTGCTGTGCGCATGCGCAGGCGTCGCGCGCGCCGGCCGCGTCCATGCGCAGTTGCGCCGCCTCCAGCGCGTGCGCCGTGAGTTCTGCCTGCAGCGCCGTTAGCTGTGCTACCAGCGTGGCCTCTGCCTGCACATGGAGATCTTCATTAATATCAACGAAACTTATCAAACCTCAATTTTTGTTTCGTTTCGAGCTCATCAAACTTGGCCCCAAAGTCGGTTGATGTTTAATACAATAGCTCTCTCAATGAAGTGGTCATACTCCACGATTGGTTACACCAATCGTGGAGTATGACCACTTCATTGAGAGAGCTATAGCTAGAGGGAAAGATTTACTTACCTCAGACAGTCGCTGGATGTGAAGCTCCATTTGAACACGCGCGGCCTGCGCTTCTCCCTCCACGCCCAGTTTGGACTGCAGCTAAACACAAGGACCAACAAGTTTCACAAAATGTATACCAAACAAGATAAATTTGAAATAGGACTTAGTAATCAGTTGGTAAAATAAAACTGTATAAACAGGAAGGTTAAATTAATGTGTTCGTCCAGAAGAACGTCGAGCAATATGATGATATGTGGTGGGTGGTGTAGTATGCAGGTTACCATGAGCTTCTCCTGCGCCAGCTGATGGTTGTCGTCCAGCAGGCGCTGCAGCCGCGCCTGCTGCGTGTGCAGCTCGGCGCGCGCCGCTGCAGCCGCCTGCTCGCCGCCGCGCGCCGCCGCCACCGCGCGCGTGCGCTCCGCGTTCAGCTGCGACCTACCACAACGACATTTCAATCCGCAGCCACACGACAGAGATTTAGTCCATAGAGAGTGGACCATGGTCAGTTGGTCTTAACACAACCTCATTTATAAACGCAGAGTAAAGTTACTAACAAGATTACCTCCAGATTTGCCCGCCTACATTTTTTGTCATATACGTGGTACCGAGCGCTTCTGAAATACACTCATTTTGTACGCTTTGAAAATCATCTGGTGGGTTGTCTGAAGGGTGAATTCAATGGATAATTACTATTCTGCCCTGAATCAAGTTAAGGCCATTTTATAAACCAAGAAAACCTGACAACAAAATATTCGTACCATTGTAAGTGTAACAATCATTGATAAATCCTATGACGGTAAGTATTTTACCTAAGTTCCTTTAGTTTGGCGTGCAGTGCCTGCGAAGCCTCGATCTCGTCAGCGAGAGCCTTTTCCTTGTCGGCCAGCTGCTTCTTCAGCTTCTGTATTGGGTCGTTGGGACCCTATTAAAAACACATATTAATTAAACTTTTATAATTGCAATAGCGGCTTTACAAGTGATTGTTAAGGTGGATACGCCAGAGTAGCCCGTGAAATAAAAATTTCTTGTTTTTTCATAATGATCGTATTTTCTAAAATAATTGCTTGTTTCTTGATATATTAGCTAATTCATCATCCAAAATTTTGCCAACCTTTTGAATTTTTTAAAATTTTAATTTAATTTTAATTTTATATTTATTTATTTAGTACATGGAGGACTTACAGCTAATAAAAACAAAATAATAATAATAAAATAAAAAATGTAAATATAAAAAAAAATATATATATATAATTTAGGTGTCTTCAAGGCTAGAGTGAATAGGCTCTTAATAAACTAGTGCGCTTCACCATCACTGATTGCATCACTGCTTACCATCAGGTGGGATTACAGTCAAGCACTGGTTTATAATATTAAAAAAAAAAAAAAAACCATAGTCACCAGAAAGCCAATGCGCCAATTTTTTTAAATGCTATTATAAATTGAGTTTACAAGCTAATAAGTTGCGAGGCTCATTTCTGAATTTAGCAAGGTTCATTGGAAGCCATTAACATGATTTATGCCACTCCTAAAGTTAACACAAGTAAGGTGTGTGATAATGCCTCAATGATGGAAAGGCAACAGAAATAATTATGAGCGAACGTAACGAGCTCGAAAATTTCAGCACTCCACGTCAGATAAAATGGGAGAAAAGCGCCTCTACTTGAGCATCGTGTGGAAGTCCAGGATTGGGGGGCTGCCGCCCTGCCCTGCGCTGGGTACGCTCATGAGGTTGTTTGTTGATTAAAATATGATTCGCGACCGTAACAAATATGGTTCTTCTGAGTTATATTATTCAAAATCCCAAATAAAATAAGTTAATTTAATACTATTAAATAGTTTTTCATGAAAAAACGATTTCAATGAAATTACCTATATGAACTTAAAAGGTTGTCTTAATGATTAAAATTTTGTAAACATATTTGTGTTAAGGTCGCAAATCATATTACGTTCAACATACAGCCTGACACTGAACGACAAATTGCAAAAAACACAAGATAGTCAGAATTTCGCGGGCTACTCTGGCAGATCCAACTTAATGTGGGTAAGAAAATTAGTACGACGGTAACGCGTCCAAGTAACATGCAGTCATCAGTCTATCAGTCACACTCTGTGATATTTTAACTAGCAGTTTGATTTCTAACGCGCTGGATCGTTGTTGTCCAAAATTAAAGAATATTATTATAACGGCTAGCTAACACAGCTAGGATACCGGCCTTCTTTCTATGAGGACCTTAATATACCACGCGGACTCAGTACCAGAAGGATAGTTAGATGCAACAAGTAATTATTTATATAAGTTATTTACTTCTGTTTGTTCATTCTACGCCAACATTTAATTACTCTCAGATGTTCCTTTTTTTGCATATCTAGTAAAAATTAAACTTTTTGTCCTTTATTGATATATCCATACAAAATCACAATTGACGCAACTTCTTCGTCATAATACGCGCAACCGGCGATACGATAGTTCCTGGCACAAGGCCTGCATACTTCACACAATGACTGAGCGACGTCGAAGCAATTTAAGTAAGTGCCCGTCTCGTGGTCATCTAACCACGGATCATACGGATATAAATATCATACGTATACCTACTGTATAAGAATACAGGTCGTTGATTATCTAGAAATATTCACTACTCCCTTCAAACGATGCGATGAGAGAAATCGTGGTCATACAATATCTTTATTACTTGACCTTTATTGTCATAGTAAAAAAAAATGATAATCTTTGACTTATCACTACAACATGATAGGAGGTCACATACACAAGTTGATGTAATTGCAGCAGCAATCTTAAACTTTTGCTCTCGAATATCAATAGATAAGCTTACAAATCAACAAATATTGAATTTATGCTGGCCTCCTATCATATTACATGAGATTTAAACGTAACTGACGTAGGGGGGATTGTATCTATTATACACCTTTGCATTTATCTGTTTTCGGAGAACACAAGCATATGGTTGTGTTGGGTTTCTTTTTTGATGTTAGGTGTGCAAGGTGTGTAAGAACCGTAGCATATGGCGCTCTGGAGTTTCTGCCTTTTTTTTCCCATGGGGGTCCATGGGAAAAAAGCGTGAGTTTATGTATGTATATGTGCAAGGTGTAGTGTATGTGTCGAAGCGAACATAGCTTCGCAAGGCAATACATAACATGTACATACCTCAGTCCACTCCGAGTGTTCGGGCAGCGGGTCGTGGTGCTTGTTGAGCAGCGCATCCGTCAGGATCTGTATCTCAGTGCGAGACAGAGCCGCGTCGCGTACCACGCGCACCAGCTCGCCCACGTTCACCCCGCCGCTGTCGCCCGCTACAGACAACAATCGTGCATCAAGATACTGCTGGTACACTCAACGACACCTACGACTTGTTAGTAGCAGCAAATGAGCTCCCTTACTGCTACGAATCAATTCTTTGCCTCCTGAATTTTGATAGTTTCACATGCGGCGCCTTTACAGACGCATCTAAGGCCACCCGCGCACTATGCAGCCTGGCTAAAGCATTCATACATTCCATGGCTGCTTTAGTGCGCGGTTTCCCATACACCGTCATATGCTTGACTGGCTGCCGCAGCCAGGCTACCTAGAGCGCAGGTGGTGTAAGTGTGTCAAACAGGTGGTGGCGTTGGCTCTGTATTTACAAAACTCTGCACAGAAATAATGGCAGTAAAGTTTAGAAGAACAATACTCACCCATAAGCGAGAGTACATTGGGCTCTGCCTTCTTCTTCTTGTTCTTGGGGGGCGGGGAGGAAGTGGGAGGCGGCGCGTTAGCCAGCGCTTGCCTCAGCAGCTTGTCTGTGGTCAGTTCGCTGGGCTGCGGCGCGTTCAGCGGCGGAACCACCTCCTCACGAACAACCTCTGATATTTCCTCGACAGGCTTCTTCTCAGTCTTCTTGCCTAAAGTCATTGACATTACATTCCAGAGCTTTACGTGCTAATTGTGATTATCTTTCTTTGTCATTTATAATACTCAATTGTGTACAAATTAGAGGTCGCAATAGAGGTCTTGAATTGTGTAGCTATGTAATTGTTTTTATATAATTGCATGTTATGAGGTGTTTTAAGATTTTGAAAATAAATAATAGTTTACTATTAAAGGGAAAAGTATTTAGACGATACGAAATGCGATTTTGTATTACACTCTATGTTGCGTCTATGTATTAGATATATTTATATGCACCCTTGCGCTGTTCCTTCGGTGCTTCGCCACTGTTGTGTCGCTCACGAGTAACCTCTTCCTTAACGACTTCGACTGGTACAGGGGGCTTGGCCACTATCTTAGCACTCTTGGGTACCTTTGCTGGTTTACTTTCCTTCTTCTCAGACACTTCCTCCACTTTCTCTGGAGCCTAAAAATAATTTATGTTACGCTATCGTATTGTTATAACAATTATGAATAACATGCCATTATCAGAACATACATACAAACTTTGTTACTTTGTATTAAATCATGCATACGACCGCGCGTGCATCGATAGTGATATGATAGACTTATAATGCAGTCACGACACGACATAAAACAGTGATACGAAGAGAGACGGAGGGAAAATATGACACTACACGTGTTTAATGATATAGTATTGTGCACTACACGTGTTATAGTATTGTGTGCAACTCCTTTTCATTACTTATGAAAAGGAGTTGCACACAATACTGCAACTAAAAACTGAGATCAGCTATAGTAAGCAAAGAAAAAAACACTAGTGAACTAAGTACATCACAACTTCAAAATTATTAATTACACTTTACTTTAATTTCTTTAACAAATTGTACTACTGTACATTATCAAAAAAATTAAACCTAAACCGATGAATTAATTAATGCATTTTTACTCTATTCTACAACAACACATCACAAGTTAACGGAGACACACACATAGACACAACCTCACCAACACATAGTTTGTAGGTGTAGACTCACTTTTTCTGCTACCAGTGATGAATGCATCAATTCAAACTCATCTTTGGGATGCATTTCCTCAAAGTGGTTGGCGACAGTGGTTGTGGTGGAGTCTGGTACTGCACTGGGATCGCTAACGCAACTTGGATCCTCTTTGTTTATCAGTATCGGCTTTACTTTAGGGTCCTTGCCGCGTTTGCGGATCTGTACAGACAGTGTCGTACTGTAGTAGACCCAAGTCATTAAATTTACCATTAGTGTTATCTACATAGCAGTCACCAGCATTCACCCATTCTATCAGATTTTAGTCATTTATCAATTCTAAATGCAGATGATGCAGCATGCTAGAGTTTTTACTTAGTCCTAATGATATGTAAGGAAGGATAGTTATATATTTTTTTTAAATAACTGAAGAAATTCAAGAAATTCAAATTAGGAATCTATTCCTTAGTTCAAAATCAGTTAAGACTATTCTTTCAACCTGCAACAGTTTTTTAAAAATAAATTAGACCCTCTAAATAGAGCCCCATAATTAAACAGTTGATAACCAAGTAAGATTATGTATTTAAAAATGTGACATTGTGAAGGTCCTTCTATAATAATGTATAAAAGTTATTTAGAATAATGTACTGTACATAACTTTTAATCTTTTTATTTAACAGCATTTTTATAAGTTATTACATTATTTTCAATTACATGATAAAGATTTAATGCTATTGGTATGCATGCTACAATGCAATGCTGCCATTTTAGGAAGGGATAAGTACTGTTATACTACTTATATCTTCTCAAGTAATAAAAAGAAAAGTGCAATAAGAAATATTAGCAAGATAAATTATTTGAGATATGGCATAGCGAGTATTTATAAACTTTTGATATTACATTCCTGTACCCATATTAGTTAGGAAAATTTCCTACTCCCGCAGTTGTCAAACAATAAAATATTATGCCTTTAAAATATTATAAGAATTACCGATACATGTCCACAAGCAACTAGTAGGTAGCAATCATACAATTAGTGTTTCAATAACTCTGTCAAACAAAGAGCATACCTTAACATTTGGTGTATCCCTGGGGACATCCACTACTACTGCTGGATTGAACTCAACATGTCCCTTAGGAACTGGCATCACTTCATCTTCCACTCCACTCTCAGCCGGTGCCTCACTCTCCTGCTCACTGCCTGTCACCACTGCACTCTCCTTGTTCTTTTCCTTCTTTGCTAGCTGAAATATCATGTGTATTATTTCAACTGCCATTTCTTGGCATAAAAGAAGAATATATAATTATGTATGTGGTCTAAAAATGTTGGCTATATACTAACTATAATTATGGGAACTTCACTGTTACTTGAACTGTCTATAATATTACAAGTGGATTGCAATAACTTTTAATTGAAAATGTACAACAGTTCCAGTTCCAGTTGTTTGTATTAGGGCTGCAAATACATTCATTAATTATATGAAAGCTTAAATGCAGTCCACCTTCTGCTATACAAGATGGAAAGTTGTAGCCTATATTTTTTACAAGCAAAGAAGAATTGAATTACTCATATCAATATCTACTAGGGTCCACTTAGCTTTACCCTATATACATATTTTATACTTGTTTAAACTATAATATTATTACCAATGAACATACATATTTTAGGATGGACCATCTAGATATATATATATATTATGACTCTAGATAATAATTAGTACAATATTTTTCTATAGGAGCCAGCCAGCTTACAGCAAAAATTTACTGGCCCTCTATCCATTTCAATTAGTTGCTGCATCACACTGATAGACAAAGGAAACCCTCTACCCTTTCCATATATCCCAGTTATATAGATAGAAAAAAATATCTTACCGTTACCTTTTTGTGAGCTTTCTTCTCCTTCTTTTTAGGTTTGTTTTTACTTTCAGCAAGAGCAAGTAGTTCAGTGGTGGCTCTGCGTTGTTGAGCAATAGCCTCTTCATAGCTGGTGCCCGACGCTGAGAAGAGACCCATGAGGAGCAGCATAGCGAGACCGGCGACCCCCACGCCACACAGCACGAGCAATGCCTGCAGCTCCATTGGATCTGCTGCACACACCTACTTGTGATCAAAGTATCGTAAAATATAGCTGTCGCTAATAAAAATCTTATGTGATT
This sequence comes from Euplexia lucipara, assembly GCA_921972225.1. Taxonomy (NCBI): domain Eukaryota; kingdom Metazoa; phylum Arthropoda; class Insecta; order Lepidoptera; family Noctuidae; genus Euplexia; species Euplexia lucipara. Next base: position 8,389,974 of record OV179161.1, on the reverse strand, counting down.
TTGTTCCCTTTATGAGGCTCAACACATCAGTAAACTGCAAACGTAAAAATTCGTCTTACAATATTTAGAATGCTGTATTTCATTCATCTTAAACGGTTCTAGCGGCACATTCTTACTGCGAATAATACAGAGTGATAATGAAGTATACGAACCGCTGTCCAGCAAAAATATTTGTGGAGTAGCACTAGCAATAGCTAAGAGCCAATTTACTGTAGATATACACTAATTTAGTTGGAAATATTTGAACAAAATGAAGGTACGAGTCTATAAGAGCTGACACGTAAGCAATGACACATGTCAAAGGTTATTGACAGTAAAAGTAATGAAGCTGATGATACTGTAAAAAGTAACAATCCAATTAGGACATCCAGTAACTAAAGGAACGCTTATCTTATGTTTACATCGTATCTAATAACAAGATACGTAGATTTACTACCAGTAATTGAAACAAAAACCAACAGCCACCATTTATCATGCTCATAATAAGGTTTAGCGATAAGATATTAAAGTATTTACCTGAACTAAATAAAGTACGCTGATAAAGAAGCAAGCAACCACTTCAATTATTTGAATTATATCGTCACCAATTTACACCTAACGTCAATAAACGAAAGAAATTAATAACGTAGGTAGAATTTTATTTGCTTTCAGCTTTTCTTTTTCCGACGACGGGACCGGACCGGAGAGTCGGAGACACCGCGATCCACAGACTAAATATTATCAATCAACGAACGAACATCGTCGGCCGAGTCGAGCTTATGGAACAAACGACCACAGACCATATAGGACAGGATCACAGGAGTCGATTAAAAAAAGTGACCTCTAATTAGTGGACTGTGCATCTGCAAACAATAATTACTTACTTCTTTGTCACTTAACCGTTTTAATGTAGAACATAACATCATGCCTGTAATCCCTGAATGATTATGTACACCAGGGGTATGGGCATACACAGCATTTGGTCTAGGGGGAACAGCTCATATTTTTTTCCATTTTATTTTTAAACTACTGATAGTTAGAGTTGCTTCTTTCTAATCGCAAGAATAGGTACACTCACATGTATTTAGTACATGAGCACGAATGCATCTACCTATATTATTATTGTACACCGGATTTCCAAAAACAATCACTCAACGTTTTTGAACGAAAATAAAAATGGTTGTTCCTGAGTTGCAATGACAGACAGATGTCAGCTTTCCTAATCAGTTGAATTTCATCGTAGCAAATTTTTGTCAATTACTAAACAGCTGTCCTAATTCCATATTCATAATACAAAAGTCTTCTTTATTATGTAAAACGTATTCTAAGCAGTGCGCCAGTTTTAGGAAGTTTACTATTCTAATGTAATTAAAAGTGTCACAATAAATCCTTGATTTAATCTTTTTGTCCAAGAATGTCGATTCCTCCACTCGTTTGCAGTACTCCTCCACCACCCGACCAGTGTGAAGACGATAAGGATCCTGGGGATTTTGATTTATCATACAGTTGTTAGTATTTCTCTTGTATTCGATTATTTTGTTCTTATAATATAAAATCAAGTTGTTGAAGTTGCCTTTACATTACCTCACTTCTTGTGCGAAGGTTTAATCATACAATAACAATGGCCTATAATAAGTTGGTAGTATTACTCACCATAAACGTTTGATCAATCCCACATCATTTGTAACTCACAGCGCATAATGTGAAATAAACAATAAAAACAGGAATTTCATGAAAGTTCCATTTGGTATTCGCATTGTTATGTGCATTTGCTACTTTCCGAGATGCCTTTTCATAACAATGTTGTGGTGTGTTGTGGTAGAATAATAAGTTAAATACCTCTAAGTTAATAAAATTAACCGGTTTCAGTATCACAAGAGGATGATGACGACGATGAAAACAATGATTACTATGGCAACTTTTCTTCTTACAATCATTATCAATCTGATGACAAACCACTTGAAATTAATGATCCAAAGATAACAAAAACTATAGACATGGAAGTACATAAAGATTTATTCAAGGAATATGAAAATAGTAAAGAAACAGAAACAAGCAGTGTCAGCCATGATGAGTTAGAAAGCAATGATATTATTGGAAACAAATTAAAATGTGAAGAAGATATAAATATTGAAGATTTGAATTTAAAACTAGATGAAGAAATTGTTACTAATATTGTTGAAAACAGTGATGAAAATGAAAGTAGTGACCAGAACACTGATAGTTTCAAAGACTTAAACATTCCATGTAATTCTAATAATAGTAGTCAAGATGATAGTACTAATACATCACCTGAAAATGTGATTGACCCCACTGTTGATGTAAAGCAATCACGTGTAGATTCAGATGTGGTAATTGTTGAACAATCTATTGATATTAATGCTCAACATGAGACTGTTGCAAAAGATCTTGACCTTGGTGATTCAAAAGAGAAAGATGCTGAATCCTCAGTAACAATAAATGAGCCCAAAGTAAGACAAAGTTCTTTGCAAAATTCAAATGACTTTCCCGATAAAGATCAACAATCCCTGAATCAGTTTGATGTTCAAACAAATGAAAATGTAGTTGAAGATGATTTTGGAGATTTTGATGATTTTCAATTTGCTGATAGTAAAAGTAATGTTGTTGATAGCCAGTTTGTTGATAGTTCAAATCCTTGGGAAAATAATGACACCAATGAAATGGAGTTTGGTAACTTCACAGCCAATTTTGAAGAAAACAAATTGCATACACAAAATTCATCACATTTAGAAATTAGACCTATGTCCATTAATGATCAATTTGAGAATCATGTAAAAGAGGAAAACAATGAAGATGATGATGATTTTGGCGACTTTGATGATTTCAAATCATCAGCTTTAAAAACAGAATCGAGTGACGTCCAGGAAGAAGAAGAATGTCAAGAATTATCAGTCCTTAATTTACAATCAACTGATAATGAACATCATATCATGGAAAGCATTACTAAAGTATTAACTTCAGTTTTTATTGAAGAAATATCAAAACCTGATGTAGAGTTTGAGGGAAAACTAGAATCATTGCTAAGTGAAACATGGGGTCATTTGATGGAAACTGATGAAAGGCAACCCTATATTGTGAACTGGAATAATTCATTAGGACAAAAAACACTATTAAAAGCATTATGTATAGACTCCAGAAACATTGTAAGTGATTTCCAATAGTAATTTATTAACCTAGATAGATTTATCTAAAATACACAACCTATCTATGTAGTTTTTTGTTACCACATAAAAAGGTTAGTTACCCCTTGGTTTTACTTTTAAATAAAAATCTCATAGAGACTCTCTCTGCATTATCTTTAACTTAAAAATATTCCAAGATACAGGTTTACAGACAAGAAGAGAAGAGGCAATCCATGCTAAATTCACTACACCAGTTTTGAATTGTGTTAAAGTAGGACAGTAAAAAATGAAAAAAGATAAGTTTATTACTAGGTATTTAAAATTTATGTCATTATTTTTGTTTATTCATATATTGTGGTATAAATCTTTCAGCTTTTTGGACCAAAATGGAGTAGCCACATGCCTAAATATGCAGCAAACTTAAGTGTTGCACCTCTTCAACCACAGAAACAAGCTTCTGCTCCATCTAGTGCCAGTCTAAGTGAACCAGTTGCTGATACAATAGCTAGCAAGCCCACCACATGGTCTGATCCTTTCACTTCAGACGGACAAGAATGTAAGTTAATGTAATCTGTGATTTAATTAATTAGGTACTAACAAAATTACAGTGAATCAAACTCAATTAACATTATGTAATGGGCACTTTATGCAACTCAGTAAAACAACACACATGTTATGCACAGTCCAGTAAAGTAAAAATGCCAGAAAATTACTAATAATATTTGTATATTGTGTTATTGAACCAAAATATTGTGAATACTTGGAACAAATTAAGCTTGTCATAATACTATACTCACCATGGTAATTCTTTTGCATGTCTTGCACTTGGATCAATAACATCCACCTGTAAATTATCTGCTTCATCCTATTCCAATAGTCACCTATGCCGAAGCCCTTCTCCTTGACCTAGAACACCTTATGGCCACCCTAGACCAAATGGCTCATAACCATTCATCCCTCAAGATATCCGAGTTACTATCACATGGTAAGTTGTCTGATCTTTAACACAGGACTTCGGTACAGTTGGTAAGACTTAGTATTTAATTATATACCCAATAAGAACTTTGCCGGTTCATATACCAGCCCTGGAGTGGTATGTATTGATGCATCGTGCATTTGTGCGGTAAAACAAAGACATAATATATGTGCCAAGCAGCAACAACAGCATCTTATAGCAGAGCGTCGTATTTCGTCAAGTGAGTGCACACCACGTGATGGAGTTACGTGCCTTGTCGTGAAAGGGTGGGCAAGGGATAAATTGTTATTTGGGTTGGAAGCAATATTACGAGTAGTACCATCAGTGACGTTTGCTCTCGTCTCGTCTCGGTTCACAACCTTTCTTAACATGAGACTTCGTTTACTGCAGTGTCAGTAAATACCTAGTTAACACATTAACTCAAACTTGAATCATTTGATTCTCTTGTAGTCGTCTAATTACATTACACCGAAAGTTCATAAATCATTCTGTTATTACCTGTTTCAGCTTGTAACACAGAACACGAAAGTACCACCATAACACCAAGACCGCCAGATTTAGATGTCTTTGAAGCCGCAATGTCCACTAAGTCTGAGAAGATATACTCGAATACACTAAGTGTTCAACCAATTCGGCAAATAAATCTTCCCGACACCCATATTTTTACGCCGACTGACTCCGAAATTCCTAGATCTAAAACAATCCATTACGATCCTGGTCCTACTGTTCTCTTGCCACAGCCGGTCGTAACAGATGGTAAAAATCAAACAGAAAACAATCATACGCTAAATACAAATAGTGTAGTTCAAGCCAACACTGATGACAATGAATACTGGGAATTCCAAGATTTCAAGAGCAGATCCGACTCCAGTTCCTTGCCAGGTCTAGTAACCCAGCCTAAAGTACCAGAATCCAATAATCTTGAGACGGCTACTATGGTTAACGCGTTACCTCAACCAAGCATTGCATACCAAACGGAGCTATTGCAACCCATTAAGATAGAGTGTTCAGTGCCTACACTAAATTGGCCTGATCCTGGTGAAGTTAATGTCGCTTATGATGATTTCACAGATTTCGTATCATCATCACAGTCGACTGAAAAACAAGAAAGTGCTATAATACCGACCCCAGAATTAGAAATACAAACGAACAACGTCAGCAAGCCAGAGTATTCGAATGATCTCAAAGTGAAAACGAAAGAAGCTTTTAAAGAATTGGCAAAGCCTGAAAATGACGTGTTTGATGACGATTTTGATACATTCCAATCAGCCATGCCCTCTAAAAGTGCACAAAACGAGGTAAAGACAAACACTTATTCAACTAATCAACTGCCATTGGGCCGACCGACAGACTTTAATTATTCATCGCCGAAAAGTAACAATATTAAGTCTGACTCCATATCATTTACGACTATGCCAAGACCAAACGAAGCTTTAACACACAATGTAAGTTACAATTTGAATACAACAGAGTTTACAAGTAGAAGTTCGTTAACTTCGAACACACAGGCACCAACGAGCCTACTACAGCCTACACCAGCCAGTTTCGGCGCATTAAACGCGCAAAATCAACGAACAACGGGTCAAATACTGCAACCTTTATCTTTAGAAAGTTATTCACAAATAAACTGGCCAAGTCCTGGTATAGACTTGCAGGATCTCTCGAGATTTAATCCTGTTGAAACTCTACAGTCATTGAAAAGTGATTTAAGTGTCAGCTGTCTCAGTAAGGGTGCATCACCAGTTCACACACAAAAAGTCTCAGCAGCTAGTCAATCAGCTGATGATGATGTATGGGGTGAATTTGTATCGAGCAAACCAAAACAACAGCCATCTCAGCTCAAGAAACCACCAGTCTTTACGGAAGACGACGAATGGACAGACTTTATATCGAGCCCGAGTGTGAAGCCCCAAAACGGTTTAAATACGATAAGTTTAAATGTTTACACTAACTCAAATATCCAGAAAACTGTACAGAACAAATTATCAATGAAAAATAACCAGTCGCCTGTCGATCTTCCAACATTAAATTACATAACTCCCAAATCAAACCCTCACAAGACATATAACGATAAACATTTTCAAAACTTATAACAACACAAACACAATGATTGTTCTCATAATTTATTATAACTGTACTTAATATAATAAGTATTACATAAAATTATAATTATGTAAATAGGGTGGTGGTGTATGTATAATAATTTGTAATATTTTTTAAAGTATTTATATAAAAAGTCAGATTTTATAATACTTGATTTTGCACTAGATTTGTAGTATCGTAGGTAATTGTACCCATTAATAGCTGTTACATTAGCACTTGCACAATATGACTAGAGAAACGATAAGTTAATAAACTAGCCAAGTCCCTGTTGGTCCACACGCAGTGAAGGGTTCCGTAGCCTGGAGTCTCTATATTTCCGCATGCTATGCACAGTAGGTATGTACCTATTGATTTCAACTACTGTAAAAGTAATTTAATATTTTTAACCGAATAACAAAAAAGGGTTGTAAATTAGGCTGTATTTAAATTCGATCTACATAAACCGCAAAATAAAAACTATTTTTACAAAAAAATACAAGTGACGCCCTAACAGGTGTAAAATAAATTTAGTCGGTCGGTGGCTAATAATGAAGAAACAAAACAACGAAAGCCACAGACTTCAGAACCTAGAGTCGGTTGTGTTATTTTGTAAAAAAAAGTATTTATTTTTAAACTATGAGAAAGAAACTTTTTTCTGCTTATGTAGCCGATATCCTCATTATAAACGAAAATTTCACTACACCTACACTAAACACCATAGATTTTCCAAATCACTTGCAAATGTTAATGATTTAGGGTTATATTTCAACATGCGGACACTGGACAGACAGTGCAGGACGAAATTATACACATTACGTTTGTGTCATACTCATAAGGTTATGGAACTGTACTATGTGATGCAATGTCGATTTACAGGACTAATCGAGGTAATATTGTAATGCTTCATAATGTGCAAGTTTGTATCAAGTCCCGTCCTTAATTGTTTTGAATTAGTTTAACATTAAGTATTTGTTTGTGTAAAAGAAATAAGATATATGTTATACAAAAATGTAAGCCAGTAAAAGCAATATGTTAATGTTAAAGTACTATTTGATTTATTGTATTTGTATATAATGTGGATTACTTATGTATAAATTGTAAATTTATTTAGAAGTGTATTTGATTAGGTACATACATGAGAAATTATTACTTTGTTTGTTAAAGCACTGATATATAAATTATATAATATAATAATACTATAACTGGTAAATGTTTAGGTTGTATTTCTAATGAGGCACTAAATAATATTGTATTTAACATAGACAATTACCTACTGGATACCAGAAAGTATGTTATAAAATTAAGCATTTTAAATATAACAGGACATCAAGAAGAGAACTGTCAGTTGTTGAAAGTATATTTTTGTCAGTATTTTAATGTCATGAAAACGTAAATAGATATTTTATTTAGAATGTTTAATTTTGCGGATAATATTTATATCAATTATTTAATTATCTACTTGTAAAGACCAATGTGAACTTATCAATGTTTCTTGTTTATACCTACTGTAAACGATTGGTTGTAGCAGTCATAGAGCTGATTGTTTAATAAAGTGTAAATAATGAGACTTATATCCTTCTAAACAGTGGTTTTATTGATTAAAGCATGTCATTAGTGTTCTGCATCAGAGTGTTCTATATCTTCTATATGAGTACCTATGCCTTCTTTGTCGTCATCATCGATATGTGTAAAGAACTTCGGTAAATTATTTTCCATTGTAACTCTAAACTGACATTGCTCAAACTCTGGCCAAGATATAAACCTGAAACAAATAAAATATATATTTAATGATTTCTTTCAGTTACTCTTAATTAAAGGATTTTCAATTCTATTTTTACATGACGATTTCACTACTGAATACTTGTCATTTAAAAATAAACCTTATTTCCAAGTTCATAAAACTGCTATTGCTGCTGTGTTCTTCATTGCTTGCAGGTTTTATACCTGCAAGCAATGAAGAACACCTATCGTGCTGTTCCATTCATAAGCCGCTATAAGAATTGCCAGTGATCTCTGTTATTAGTGCACTGCGCTCGTAACCCACAAATCATGGAGTAAGTTGTGTTTGCCTTTCATTCAAACTGCACAGTCTAAAGAAGGGTCTAAATGCGGTAGATCTCGGAGGGGTTTGAAATGTAAACAAATTATGCCTATAGAACTCACTTCTTAAACACAGTGATTTTTTGTTGTAGATTCAAATCTCCAAATGTGGTAAATATGGTCATATGAGGTAATTGAGCGTCGTCTTTACTAGGTGCTAATTCTTTGTTTGTATCAGGAGGATCTTGACCTGTTATAAGCCATACACCGCAGCCAGGTATCCATTGTCTGAAAAGGATAACTCTTACTTTACATTTATTTATTTATACATTGTTTTTTTTTATAATAAATTAAATCTTAGTTTGAAAAGAAAAGTGGTATTAATTACTTACTCTAACATTGGTATAACCCTTGTTGATTTGGAAAACATGTGTGGTTTGAAGAAATACCATAGCAGTGGTAAATATTCTGAGGGACAAGGTAACTTGTCTTTTTGTGTGATGTTTACAAGAACAAGACTGTGTTCATCCATCTGAAACATAAACATTATTACAATATAAACTTTCAATGTGGTATTAACTGATACTTGCTTTTCTAAATCACATATTTGTTTACATGGTTGGAAAGTCAATCCGTCAATTGCAATAGTTTTAAAACATCACTACATCACTAATATCTGCTACTATTATAGTTTATATCACAACGGCGGTGTTTTACCGTACTCGAGGATTGAAACACGCCTAGCGCTTAAGGTAAGCGTCCACAGGTCCGCATCGCACGTGTCGGAAGCATCGCACGTAACGGATTAATTAGACTGCGTCCACTGTATCGGCAGCGATCGGATTGCCGACGCGAGTATCAGCAATCGGATTGCCGATGCCACCTTCATTCGGATTTTTGTAGTGATCCTACGTACGGAAAGTGTTTGTGAGAATGGAGGAAAGCGATGAAGAAGTCGTTATTGCTTGTTTACTAGCAGAAGAGGAAGAAAAAAATGACGTGTGGCACTCGGAGACTGCCACGGTAAAGCTATTGCATAGCAATTTTTATCAACTCCTCTCCTCTCCCCCACACCTCCCACACCCCTCCCCTCACCCCTCCCTCACTTTCCCCTCCCTTCCCCTCCTGTTCCCTGCCTCTCCCCCTCCGATGAGCGCTCCGTACGGTGCGGATCAGTGGACGCTGTTGTATGAGTTTTTATTTACGTGCGATGCGTCCGATACGTGCGACGCGGACCTGTGGACGCTTACTTTTAATCTGCACTGGCGTGTTGTTTCCGATCATCCGATACGACTCGACTGTGCGGCTGTCGCAGCAGGTGTGCGGCCTGGGCGTAGGCGATAGCGCCCGCAGTCAAGGTGTTAAGTGCATTTTACAGTTATGAAATAAAGCTTCTATGTACTTTTTAATCAGTAATATGAGTAAAGGAGAATAATTCTCCTAAATAAAAAACATATTGAGAATATTACAATTATTGTAATGTTCTAAAGAATATGATTTAAAAGATTTATTTATTTATTTGGGACAAACAAACAGTAACACATTATATCTGCGCAAATAATATATACAAAGATATTATATCAATGTGAAACTCACGTTATCCACAGCATATAAAACTTTTTTAAGATAACTCACCATTAAAACTTTTTTGCTGTCTGGTTTATGTGTCCATGGCAGAAAGTGAACTTTTGGCACATTTGTTAGTACTTTATGATCAAAAAGCATTTGAAATAATGCAGGTATAGATCTGTGTTTTTTCAACTGCACCTCAGAATCTGTAAGAAACTAAAGGATTGAATAAAATAACATTCTGAATAATTTAATAAAAAAACAAATTTTTAATCAAAATAATTAAAGTTATACTTCATAGTGGTGGCCTGGCATAGTGATGAAAAGATCCGGTTTACCAAGTTGATTTGTTGAATTGTGAAATATGATGTTGTTGATTAAATGTTTAACAAAAGACAATCCAGGCATTGATCCAATTATTTTGACAACTCTATCTGTAAAAGTAAAGTCAAATCTTACAGTGAATACAATCACTTTATTTCCCGTAGAATAGTAATACAATAATTGAAGACTTTTTCTAAGCTGTTTCTACACCTTACCTTACCTTACAAGAATACAATGAATACAATCACTTTATTTTCAGTAGAATTAATATGCCTAATAAATTACTTTTTCTTAGCTACTTCAACAATATCTAACATAGAATATCTTCTCTTGTTTGTTACAAAACTCCTCTGAAATGGCTTGACCAATTGTTATGAAATTTTGTGGGTACATTCAGTAGGTCTGAGTATAGGATGTAAACTAAAAGAAACAAATAAATAGATTCTAAGGTGCAACAAAGTTTTCCAGGGCAGCTAGTTTTATTTTAAAAAACGGTGAAGCAGGAAAAGTTTTTTCTTCAAGTAACTAATCCAAATAGCTGTTGCCAGCAGCTTTGCCCACAATAACTCGAAAAATATCCCGTGAGATGATATAATCGGGATAAAAACTATCCTATGTGTTAATCTAGGTTATAAACTATCTGTGTACTAAATTTTATCCAAATCTGTTCAGTAGTTTTTGCGTGAAAGAGTCACAAACATCCATCTATGCAAACAATTTTTCACGATTATAACATTAGTAAGATAATACCTTTGTCATCTGTACAAAGATCTCCCAGTAGTTCTTCAATTCTGTTCCCTTGGTCAATTTTATCTTTGAAAGCCAATTTCCACATGCCAAAGAAATCTGCTAACTTGAATGTTAGTCTACCTGGATATTTAACTTGCAATTTCTGAAAATAGGAAGATATTACTTATGTGAATACACCAGAATAGTAAGTAATGAAAACTGTTTTGTTGTAATAGTAAATTGTTGGTGACTTTTGTACCTTTTGTGAATTAATTATAGAATCTCACTAAGAAAGCACCTCTTAAAAATAGTTTCAATGGTCAGCGGGTCATCTTAGTCTATAAAACATGATATATCAATGGCCAAGATGAAATTAGTTCTAGCTACCATACAGGCCAATCTGACTAGCGTAGGTAGTTTTTCAGTTCTTTTGGTGTACCAAAAGAGTTTCTAATATTCAGGCAGTCAGTTCCTATTTTAAATAAACCAAAAAACATGTTATTTCATGTGTATGGTTAGAGTTAGAAGACTAAGAACATAAGAAAACTTACATTCAACTGAGTTGAGAATTGGCTTGACATTTCATACATATAAATCGGATTATTTTGACATTGTAACAGTTCCTCACTTAGGAAGCCGAATCCAGGGTTGACTTCAACTAAAGGAGAGTTGTCGTTGATTCGATCTTTGATTGTATTTACTATTGCTTTAGCCGTTTTCTTGTTTATCAGGTACATACTCTCAGGGGTTTTATACTTTCTGAGAAGTGCGTTAGGCACTTTGTCTTTAATTTCGCTGTAGTCAGTTGTATTACTTATATAGTTGACGACATCTGCAGACAGTTTTGGTTGTGGTTTCTCCTTTGGTTGTCTGCTGGTTCTATGAGATAACCTCAAATACAATTTCAGGCTACTTCTTTCAGCAGTCAAGTGAACCTTGCTTAATAATTGATTAAACATTTTTAGAAATATTTTTCACTTCTTTTATGTGGTCTTCTATGTAAAATTGAAAATTGTATTTAAACTAAAATCTATCAATGAGAAGATTTGAAGTTAGCGCGAGTCGCGACTGACAGTTTTTACTATATTTGATTTGTTTACGCAATGGTGTCAAACAAACATGTGTCAAACTGTCAAGTGTCAAGTCAAACGTCAATTAAGAAATCGGTAGAGCTGCCCAATAATAGGCATAATATTATAATTTGTATACAAAATCGGTATTTATTTAATTTTTATTACGGAACAAAATAAATGAATAAATATTTTTTTTAATTTGAAACAGGACTGTTTTGCAAATAAAAAAGTTTATTAAATTACATTTTAAATTATAAGTAAAAAAAACTCAAAAACTCTGAAAAACTTACTCTGACTTAAAACTAACTCAAAGTACAGCTTGGCAAAAAAGTGTAGAAACGGAACTAAATTTTTGTCTGTTGGCAACATTTCCAAAATAATGACATCTCTTAGACAAAGTTCTTCATTACGTAAAATTTTGATTTCGACCACCAAACGTTGATTAATAAAGGTAAAAAGTGAAGAATAATGAATAAAACCATTCGGAGTGCTGGCAGGGAGGTTATTTGTAAGGTGAACAGGCGATGTCTGGCGGAAAATGAGGCCTAAACTATTCTTTATGAACTTCACAATGTTTACCAAAGAACCGCTGATAAGACAGGTATGTAAGAGTTTGTTTTGTTGATTTAGTTGAATCAAGTGTTAATTGATGAATACAAAGCTATATTAATTTGCTTGCTTAAGGAATAACTAGAAATTTGAAACAATAAATGTCGAGCATATAGGTTATGTTTACATTTTTTCTGTATTACTCTGGTATAGCGCGCTGAGATACATTGATACTTTGGTGACTTGACTTTTAACTGAATGAACATTCAATTTCTACGCAAATTATACTTTAAGTGCGATATCAAGGGAGAGAATTATTTGTTCTAGCGTTTGCATTAGAAATGTAAAAGAAATTGTCGTGCCATAGTCTAAATCTATTATTTAATTCAGGGAAATCTGTTATCGTTCTTAGCAAAATCGTGCTGGAAGGAGATAAACAAATGGGTATTTTCTACATCCGGCTTATTAACAGTATGTGATAAAAATGTTTTACTTTTAGTATTGTTAGGGATAAATGAAACATTTCGTCTTTACAGGAAGCAGCTGAACGTGCATTCCAAGCTATTACCGAGGAGGATTGGAAGAACTCGTGCTAACATGTAGAAAATGATTACTGGAAAGAAATTAACTATGAACGAGGAAATAGAGTGATTAGTAATAAATCTAAAAGATGATAGCAGCATCACCTCTGAACCCGAACATGACTCAGATGAGTTTGCGGCCTACGTGTTCGGGGTAGAATATTTAGAGGAAGATTTACTAGAATAAAATATAGAAATGATGTTATACAATTTAATGTTTTCTTTTTTTATAATTCCTAAACAATGTTGTGAACTCAGGAGTAGTTACCCAATTTGTTATTTTTAGGTAAGTCAGTTGCGTGTCAAGAACACGTCCTTGTTAAATTAATTCAGTACACCCTAAGAGGACACCATTGTCCACGCTGTCATTGTCTTTCTATTGTGTCTCTAATCGACACGATTGAAAGTGATTACTTACTGATTTAAAAAAATAATACATTATTAGATTAATTTGTCTAAAAAACAGCTAAGTATCAAGACTAGGTTGGTACGCTATGCAGTTGCCACGGGTTGCCATACGAAGAGCACAGTGGCGCCTCCATTATTTTCTACTCTTTTTTGCCAAGCTGTAAGTTTTTCTGAGTTTTTAACATTTGACATTGAATGTCTTTGATTTGACTTAAATATCTGATCACGTTAAACTACTAAAATGTAATTATTAATTTTTAAAGTCAATGCTTTTCAGCTGCAACAATATTATTAATTAATCTAGTACCTACCTACTGAAAAATATATCAACTTGAAAAATAGTATTTGCAAGTTTTTACGTATTCTTTTTAACCTACTAAATAAAGAAGGAGGTTGTATTTTCATGAGGTCCCGGGTTTGATTCCCGAGTCGGGCAGTGTTATTGAGTTTTTCCATCCGGAATTTCTAACTGGCGAAATCTGGGTATAGGTGCCTACTACACCCCTGTCCAATCCTTGCGGGAGTAGGTACAGGCTTGATTTTATGATGATGTGATGTTGTATTTTCCAGGTGATGTGATCTGTAGACCACCCATTACCACAGGTCTACAGTAATAGAGTCCTGACGAAATCAAGGGAACTCTGAATTTTTTTAGACACATCTGTTGCCGTTAGGTTATTCTTTTAATAAAATAACTTATTGGAAATCATTTTGTGCAAGGTGGAAAGAAGCCAAAAATTCAAACAAAATAATAGTCTCAGGAAAATCGTATTTTTCATTTACTTGGTTGTAGACAACTGGATAGCCTCCATAACCCAGTAGGTAACTGATAAACAGTAGGTAGGTAACCTATTGGGGTATAATAAGTGAAATACTGGTATTTCAGTTAAAATGCAAGTTAACGCCAACATAAATTGGGAAAAGGCAGATGATGTTGTAGATGTGTCTGTACCTAACTCTTTCTCCGAGGTTTGCGTTGCAGCAAATTGTTTGTAGGTACCTACTTACTGCAGCAAGAGAGCAGGGCATTGGATTCAGAGAAGTTCACTTATGTTATCGTAATGACGTGAATGCAAGGTAGAGCTACATCAGTTGGTATGTACCTATATATGTACATTTAATTAATTAAGGGTAATCGGACGTAATCACCTTTCGTCCAATGCAGCTGAAATCCTATTCGGGCCCGTTACAACGTTATCAGAGCCGATAATCACTGGGCCCGTCCGTGGTTGATTTATCATTCAGCACAGTAGCAAAACTTTCATTGTAATTATATGAATAACACAGTGATTTTGGAAATTCACGAATTTAAAATGTTTAAAGTGTATATCTTACTGCAGCTGGCTTTTGTAAGCGTTCTCGGAAACGTCGCATTTCATGATTGTGGTAAGCAAGTCGAGTCCACTTTATATTTTGATTTATTTACTAAGAAAACCATACCTATACCACACATATTCACCATAAGCTCAAAGAATATTAGGTATTACTTTATGTTGATACAAAAAATATAAGCGTAGGTACCTACATACATACATAACGTTCTTATACAAAAAGTGCATAAGTACTAAACTAGTAACAATATCTACAATATATATGTATAATAAAATTAAAGCTTAAGTAATTATTGTAAAAAAGGACAGATTACTGAAGAGTATTGTGATGTGAACAAAAGTCACAGGGCAATAGAAGTAGTTTCTTCTATAGGTAACAGTTTAAATAGGTTCGTACTAAAACAAAAATTTGGTAACCGAGTGAAAACTATCTTGTATTTTATTCATCATATGAAATGAAAGAACGAAGAATGTCCAGTTTAGAAGTCATTTTTTTTTAAGCGGCCTTATCATCGAACCATGGGTACTGATGTTCGTAAGACAAAATGGAGGATGATAGCATTTTGTCGTAAGTACCAACATCAGTCGACAGTCATCATTACGTTATCTGTTCACAAGCTCTTGGGCTATTGTGGTATCTCTCATTAACCGCCCATTATAATCAACGACTTCCTTTCTTCAATATAGGTACGAAAATAGTTGTTGTCACCATTTAAGAGACTCCATGAGTGGAGTGTCTCACTGATTATATGGACGATCTCGTGCCACAATGGCCACAGAGCTTTTGCACAAGCGTTGCATAGGTAGGTAGGTACTTTTGATGCACTGAAAGTGAATCGTGTAAGACATTTCAACGCTGTAGGTAAGAACACGAATATTCTTAGTTGCTTAATGTGTTATGACGTAATTCAGTTTGGGGCCACTTGAAATACTTAGTGTTTAGTTTAAGAAAACAAAACATCAGTAAAGGTTTTTAGCTACGACGATAGCAAAATGGGATGTGTGTTACAGTTTATGGTAGGTATATCTATTGTAAGCCCGCTAGGTCTTTGATTTCCACGACTGATTAAAGATTGATGTAGTTAAGTGAACTTTAAGATATCTTTTTCTTTCTAGTTAAAGCGATCTTTCTCTTCACCATGTAATATGTTTTGAGTTCGTCCGGAACTTAGCTACGAGTTTGTTGTGTTATTCAGATTCTGCAGCGTACTGATACCAGGGCACAAATAAAAGTTATGTGATGGCATTGAAGTTTATTTTTATTTATGACATAAGACCGCAATTGGACATTAAAAAGAGTAAGTACTGGACCTAAGTAGCATCCTTGCAATACTCCTAATTCAGTATAGTACGATTCAGATTTAAATCCACTTACAGTAACTGGCTAAAAGCTTGTAAACAAATATAATGCAAGCAAACGCACCAAGGGTTTACCGATACTAATCAGCTAAGGTTTTTTTTAATGGATAAGAATTGTTTACTTTATCAAAAGCGCCCGTAAGACCTGTGTTATATGGCGTCCACTTGCATTATGGTCTCAAATGTTTAAGTTTACGTTTTTAAATCATCTCATCGTCAGAAATCATGTTACTTATATTGTTAAGAATAATTACAGTACCTAATAAACATGTTTTTAACTTATTTGGAAGTATGTTGGTAGATATGTATGGATCGAAATATATAGACTAAAGAATAAGCTGATAAACATTTTGTCGTTCAAAACAGATTGATGATCTGGTGCAGTGCAAACATTATGTAGTACTTAGTTCGTATATATTGTCCTGCATAGCCTGCTTGCGTCTTACCTTTTTAATAAAAACAGTACCACTTTCTTCTTCTTACTTTATTAATCGAACAATAATAATGAATCAAAATACAGGAACAGATTAATTTTATATACCTACCTATGATGACCTACAAGCAATTATCTTTTCTAATTCAATGAATAGAACACTTTCAGTTTTCTAAATGTCAGTTATGCCATTTCCCTGTCAAATGTTAAACCTACTATATAAGATTAATTTTGTTTTAACCATTATATAATGGTTAAAACAAAATAAATGTGCACAGATATGCTTCAGCGGCCGCTGTTAGAGATTGTCAAAACTTTTCTTACAAATCAAGCAAGTCAGTGACGTCGTCGAAGTGTCGTCAATTACTCACAGAAACTGACGTCAATTCTATCTTTCTGTGAAACGCAGTCTGGCGTGAACATGAAAACCTAAGTATTAAATCAGTGATGGCTTCTCTTGTCATTGCCAGCGCACGGTAACGTTATTCCGAGCTCTGTGAGTCCGTCGACAGCGCGGACCCTGTTGCCATCAATCAGGTGCGTGATCAAACGTTCAGCGCGGCTTTCTACTAAAAAAATCTAGAGGGAAAAACCCCGTGGAAAAAGCAAATAACTCTTTTCGACCTGGAAATCGCACCCAGAACCTCACGCTCTACGGTAGCGCTTGCGTCTAGGTACTAGACCAACAAGGCATTTTTTATTAATGTTTTTTTTTATGTAGGTCCTACTAACTTCGGTAATGTTTTCAACATTTTGTTCTAGGTAGGTACTTAGTTGGTGGTAGGGTCCTAATCCGATTTCTGACAAAAATTTTACGTCATTATCATTCGATAATTTGCAATTAGCAGTGAGCACTTAATATCTACATACCTACCTGCATACTTATACCGATAAAAAGTGATTAATAAGGTATCACTGATTCATTGAATATCACAATCTTACTCGTTCGTAGTTGCTGTGATTTCAACCGCTATCGCTTCTGTTGAGCATCGTCATAATCTATCTATAAAGTATTACATTTTAATCCATTATGACTTTTCTAGAAAATTTTATTTTCCAAAATTATACATGCATAAACAAATTGACTAAGTTCAAATAAACAGCAAATGTCTAAATGTTTTTTTTTTTCAAATTATTTAGGTACACAACAAAACAAATCTTAACTTTTAACTGGGTTCACCATGAACCCTTGTAGTTGTACCTACATATAAATTAGTGATGAATATATATATTAAGAAAATAATGAGTATTGAGGAAGACAATAATAATATGACAATCAAATCAATTCTTTAACCTAATGGAGTTCCCATTACGCATACAAAAAATCTATTAAATCTCTAATCTAACCAATAGGATATTTCATTATCATTCATAAATAATCGATGATCCATAATTATATCGTCGCCGATGATACCTACATCATAAATGATGATTCATCGGTATATATCCTGTTGCTTAGGTACTCACGCACTTCAAAAATCCTCGTCTGTTTGAATCTTACCAAACGCAATAACAAAGAATTTGTCTGGGAATGGATTGTTAAAATCATAAATTAAAATGCAGTAAATATACAAAAGCATTCATATGCACATATATATGCATTAGCAATATTATCACAATGTCTATTTCATTATGATGAAAACAAAAGATTATAAATAAAAAAAAAAGTTTTTGCAAAATTTTTACCTACCTACTTACATACATTATAATGTACTTTTCGTACCACTTGCTCAAAAAAGTGACATTCTATGCCACAAAAAGCGAACATAACAATAGTCATTTTTAATCTGTTAAAAACAGGGAAAGAAAATTGTACTGGATTTCATTCATCCCCTAGGGAGAGAATGTGATTTAAATTTGGAATACCTACTTACCGAAATTTATACTGATCTACATCTGTGTTTACACCATTGAGTTTGTATATAAAGCATTATACATCTTTTTAAAAAAGGAATACGCATTTATTATGCAGTTTAAATAATATTACGAAAACCGACGAGGCCGTATGAGCTCGATGCCTTTGCTTTTCCGACAAAAAAGTATGAATCTAGGAATTTGCCGCGTTTTTGTTTTCTTCAAATATATAAACGTTAAGTTTATTTTAATTTTTTTAACCGACTTTCAAAAAAGGAGGAGGTTCTATGTTCGTGTGTATGTATTTTTTTTTTTTTTTTTTTTTTTTTTTTATGTATGTTACCTGATTTCTCCGCCATTTGTGGACCGATTCTCAAAATTCTTTTTTTGTTTGAAAGAGTAGACTCCTGAGGTGGTCCCATTTTAATTTGGTGAAGATCTGGTGCTGATCTTCGGAGATATACAACGGAACTCTTCAAAAATAGACGGCAAATCTATCGTGATTGCTGGAATCGCTTGGATGTTTATTGTTTATACAACATCATGACGTATCATCAAGCCTGTATGCTCAGAGGGGTAGGCAGATGTGTTCAATATACCTAGATTTCGACAGTTAGGTATGTTAAGTTTCATTTATTAGGGTTAGGTGTATAACCCTATTATAATGACATGTATTGTTAATCAATCATCAATCAATTAACAATATAAAATGAATTCATGGCAAATGTTTGTATGGGAACAACTAAAAATGGAAAAATAAAAAACTTTTTTACAAAAAATAAAACCGACTTCAAAAATAACACTAAACGGTGTAAAATAACTCTAAATTCGGAAGTCGGTGGCCCATCATGAGTAAGACAAACCCACCAAAGCCACAGACTTCCGAATTTAGAGTTATTTTACACCGTTTAGTGTTATTTTTGAAGTCGGTTTTATTTTTTGTAAAAAAGTTTTTTTTATAAATAAGTAATGTTCTACAAATACGTTTACTTTTAATTGACATTATTTTTAATAAATGTTTATCTCCTATGAACATTGTGTTAATTTTTTCGCAAATGGTACGAAAAGTAGAGTATTTTCCTCGGTGATAAAGCTGTCTTAGTCTTGGGTGAACTAAAATCCCTCGCTACACTCAGGACTCGTTTTAAATCCCTCGCTTCGCTCGTGATTTAAGTTTTTAACACCCTCGCTACGCTCGGGAGTAAACCTCCAGTCCTTCGTTACGCTCGCGATTTAAATCGTCACCCGCGACAGAAGACACTGCTTTATCCCCTTGGTTAATAATCTACTATTGTAAAACTATGACCTTACATAAAAATAAAGAATAATAATAAGTAGGTAACTTAGTCGTTCTTAAAAATATTTACCTAAATGGTAGTAGATTGGTAGTAGTATCAGCTGCGTTATACTGTAATTTTAATAAGCTTGCATTTTTAGTTCAGAGAAGAAGAATATTGAATTTTCTGTTGGTTACGCGCAAAGACTATATCTTTAGTTACGAAAATAATTCCCTATAAGTTATAATGAAAATTTCTTAGCAACTGCATTGAAACACGACATTAAAAACGTTCTCCGTATTTTCATACACGTGTGGTATTGGAGCACGTTCATCTATATTATCCTCATCTTCGTACAGCAGAGGAGAAGCATAAGACATCTCCGCCTCCTCCACTGGTACAAGTTATCACTCAGACACGGGCACCGCTGCTCTTTGCAGAATTTTGACGTTTCGGGTCGTCACCATCAGGTATTCTGGCCATGAAGCCGCCCTTATTTATCGCCATAAACCCATCGATCATCGACCCATCAATATTGACCCGAACTTGGGCAGAATCGGAAGTCAAAAGTGCGGCCACGCCTGTAGCGCTCACTAACGGGCCCATCCAATAAAACTCGGAATGACTAGTATCCTAGATTTAAGTACCTTTATCTACGTAAGTCGTTACAATTGATAAGTAGGTAAACACAAATCGTTAAAATGACTATTTTTGTTTATTTATTTACTAAAAATATCAAAAAGTAAACCATTATGTAGGTAAGTAGAATAATCGTTTCTATATGTACTTAAAATAGAAACGTGTAATCTTATCTCTTTCAATCCTATGATTTCGATTAGATGTTATTTATTGTTCTTATCGACAACAACGTCTTATTATAAGCGCCTACCAATAAACTAAAACTGATTTTCAGCCTAATTCAAATTACCGGGTCTACGGAAATGAGTGTATCAATCGCGATAGCGAAAGGAAATCTTTTGATTAGTATCTTCAATAATGAGGTAGGTAGACCACTACATAATGCAGATAACACTGTGTAGTTTATCATTACTAATATATTTGGGGAATTAGATTGGTTTAGGTTTTAACTAAAATTTATCAGTTAATATTATTTTACTAGTGCAGCGACCTAAGAGTTGAATCATCTGTGCAGAGACCCGTCTATTGTTCGCAAGGGTGAAGTCATCTGTGCAATGACCCAAGTGTAAGGGTGAAGGTTTCGTGTGCATTGCCGGCCCAACGGATTTATTCGTTTATTATTTTTGATGAAACTTGGGGTCTTTTTTTATATAATGGGTCTACTCTTGACCTCAATCTTGACCTGCGGTCAGAGATGATGTCGACGATGGAACGAGCTTACCCAGGAGAAGTCTACTAACTAGCGACTATAACAGATTGGGGTCATATGAACTCGGGAACACCGATGCATGCAGGCAGGGCATTCCACTCCTTGGCTATGCGCATAATGAAGGAACTGGCAAAGCGCTTCGTGCTAATGTGTGGAACATCTACAAGGAATGGGTGACAGCAGTACGTCTGGATTCCCGATGGAAGAAAGGAGATGGTGGCATGAGCTTGTGGAGCTCTAGAGCACACACACCGAAATACAGTCAGTAAAAGACCGACAGACATATATGCAACTTTGCGGCGATGGGCCAGTACCCACCAGCTTTTCGTCACCAATAAGCCTCTTGGCTCTGCGCTCTACTGAGTCGAGTGTGGCTAGTTGGTACTTGGCTGAGCCATCCCAAAGGTGACAGCAATACTCCATGCTGGACCGGACTTGAGCTGTATATAGTCGAGAGATATAAAAGCTGTCTAGATTTGAAGTGCCGCTTAACCTTATTTAGGATGCCTAGCTTTTTTGCCGCAGTTTGAGCTTTCGACTCAATGTAGGCACCAAAGTTTAAATTAGCACTTACCTTCGTGCCAAGAAGCTCGAGGCCGTCGGTAACTGGTACAGGTGCACTTGAGAAAGTAGGAGCCAGATTGAAGGGGCTCCTTTTGGGCCTCTTTTGGGTCCTGAACAAATTGACGTTTATAATAAAATGAGACACCAACTAACGCAATGGCAACAATTTTCCCCTCATGAACTATGCAATTGCTAGGTGCATTTGCTAGGTAGGACAACTCCCCCATAAGTGCAGGCCTGTTGCAGGACATAAATATTATGCATACAATATTTTGGGCATTTGGGTGGTTTTAGCTTACTAGATATTCTCGAACTATAAAGAAAGGATATTGCAACTGTAAGTCCCTGCTTGCCTGACTAATGATAAAATAATATATACACATTACACTCACCAGTGTAGTCACACTAGTCACTAATTATAGGCACGGATTTCATTTATTCTAATTAATATTATAACCACATTGGCCAGGCAGTCATCCTCTGTCGTGCCAATAATTACTTAAGGGATGATTTGCACACTCAATAAATTGGTCCCCAAAAACGGTTGCTAGCACATTTCTGTAGTAAAAAAGGAGGGCAACGTATGCTAAGGTGCCTGAGCAACCAGTATTCCAAAGTCATAGTCCGAAGGTGTAACGATCTCTACGAGCGGTTGGCTATTATAGTATCCTGCTGACACATCATCATTGTCAGAAATACTCGTACGAATTATTTTATTAATGTGCTTTTCAACAGGGTCGGCTTACGACTTGGCAGCAGTGAACATACAAGGGTGTGACGATCGCATTCCGTGTTACGTCACGGTTGGCGAAGACGTGCTAGTCAGCTTGGACTTTTATGCCGGTAAGTTAACGAAAGTCAATGCAGAGACACATTATGATTGACAGCGGAAACGGGAACAATAACTGGTACAAGATGTTGAAATTAGGTATACACCTGCCTACCTACATATTCTTACATTCTGGACCATAACCGCTAGGCGAATTAATTACTTGAGGCCTGTCTTTCAAAACAACAATGGCAGCGTCACACCGGTTTGACGGTCGGGGCGAAAAGGTTCGGTTAAAACCTAACCTACCCTTGGAAATACCCATCACGAACAAAATTTTCATCCGAACTTGTGTCCTACTGGACACAAGCCTACTAACTCGAAAAAAAATACTGATACGAACCATAATTTTATTGCAGATTTTGTATCTCAAAACCTTGATCAAGATGTTGTGATTCACATAAACCACCTTAACTTGAGAACGGAAGTCAGTCCTGGTAAGTTAATTTCCTTTGTGACCATTGTTTTCCATGATCGTACGGTTAACCGCCCTTAAGTAGCAACAATTTGATGTTGAGGGCCTGTAGTACGAATCTGTACTTTAAGCTTCTATTTTTCCAGAATGTTCGCAATAATATAATAAATTATGAATTGTTTGCACCCAGGAATAAGCGGATCCATCAAACTAAAACAAATGTGGAGGTAGGATGTCCATTTATCGAGTAATTAGGTTTTTCTCTCTCTTCTTTACTCGCATTTAAAGAAAAATATATATGTGCTTGGAGAATAGGTACTGTTATCAAACCTTTACTAAGTATACGCTGAAGGTCTGAATTAACACATACGTTGGCCAGTGGGTCGTCTTAGGCTTAGCTACAATAATCCCTAAAAAAGAGGAAAATGGCTGTGGGAATTTCGAATTGTCTCATGTTGACTTTTCAACCGCAGATTACTGCTGGGACGCGCAGTTATGCAGTTAGTACTTACAACGTTGCACGCTTAGTCGATGCACTTACCTTATGTATAATATTTTTGCGAATTTTAAGTAGGCTCATTCACAAGATTAACCGAATAGTGTTGAGTAAACGTTAGTGTAATGTCTTTAAAGTGTTAAAACGTCGCACGAAACGCATGAGTACTTTGCACACCAGCATCATAAAGTATGTAGGCACATAGGTTCATACTAATGGTTACTATTATGTTTGTAGAACGCTGCGGGATCTACGACTGTCCAGTGATGACCACGGACACCGTGACATCTCTCACCAGCATCATGTCGGTGCCCAACAGTATCGCATTGGTAACTTTTATTATGAGAATATTGTCTGTATTGCGAAGTGTATTTTTCGAAAAGTTACTTGTTAAAAGTTCCTAAAAGGCAAACATTAGTTTCTTATTTATATAAACTGCGTTATTGGTCGCAACCGCTAGGACTGATAACCGCTGCTGCACGAGATCCTGGGTCGGGCAAAACGTTGTTATTGAATTTTTGAAAAGCAGAGCAGCTACCTATATATAGGAGCCTGAATTCGTGCCCGGTTGATGGCAATAGGCGTGCACCCTGTTTCATGCGACTTAACCATAGCTGGCGAAATGTGGGTACTACCGTTAAACCCCTGTCTAACTTTTCCGGGAATCACAGGCGTGATGTTATGTCTTTTTATTTGTATAAAAAGATAAAGTGTACGTACAATTTTCAATTGATTTCGTAACGTTAGGGAGTTAATTTTATACCTTTGGAGTAAGCTATATATGCACAAAAATTAAATTGAAATTAGCAGATAAATTATTTAAAATAAAATTTACATTGTTTGGCAATTTAAACTATTACCACAGTCTAAAAACATACAGTCGTCCGACGAAGCTGTCTAGACAGGGCAATCGTGCGGGGTGTGAGGGGCGAGACGCGGGAAAGCCGCTACCGCACTGCGAACAAACCGATGTTCGTAGTGCGGGAGGTATTATTCAAGTCTAACGCGTGTAGAAGTTATCGGCATTTTTCCAGAGATCAAAGGCGTCGTCCTACTGTATTTATTTATTTATTTAGTACCTATTACTATTTATACTGTGCTATTACTGACTGAAGCCCTGCATGACTAAAATTGCAGCAGATGTTGAACGGCGATACAGATCAGTATTGCTATTGTGTAAAACTCAACCCGTGAACATGTAGGTGAATTGAACTCTCTTTCCAAACTATGTTTTATATTATAGGTACTTACTTATTTTATTCTCTGATACCAGTATAAACTCTTCATTACCATATTAGCAAACATTAAACTATAGATTACCGTTTGGATTATCGTGTCCTTAAGTCTCTTGGTCAATTTTGAAATTCTCGTGCCTCTAACAATACTCATCCGAAACGGTTTGATCGATTTTTTATGAAATTTTAAATATCTTCCCACAAGAACAAAATGCAATAAGAAGAAGATAGATTTATCTTGAAATAACTTACAACCTAATATTTCATTTACAGAACCAGCGTGGCTATCTACTTTGGCGGATAGTAAATGAACAGGGAAAGCAGGTGTTGTGTTACCGGGTGACAGTGCAGACCCAGAGTCCTCTCCAGAAGCTAATGCGACAGTATACATGAAAACGGTTCGTTTTTCACGAGAAGATTAGTAGCCTTGACACCACCCGACCCTTCCGATATTATACCGCGAGCAAACGACAACCAACATAATTATTACATAAAACTGATTCGGAATTAAATGTCAATGACATGTTGTAGCCACAATATTATTTTGTTTTTAAAAAGCCTTGTAACATACATTAGCATACTAACGTACCTATAATTTTGTTTACTAATTAAACGTAGGTACTATAATCAGAATAATAATCATAATCATGTCATTAATAAGTAAGTAGGTAGGTAGGGTCTATATTTTAGAATTGGCCCCAATTGAGGCCGAACTCACAAATATTTGTTGGATCTATACGTACAGGCCTTAAAGTGGACCCCAGAATTGGGAAAAAAGTAGGCACTTACGTACCAAAGTCAATATCATACCATAATCATTATCTATATTATACTAATACGCAAAGCGAAGTCTTTGGATCCTTTTTAGCAAAATGCGCGAAAGGAGAAGTATAAGATTTGGCATAGTGAAAGTTTAAACGTTTAGGTATGTTAGAAATAAATGTAACTAAAAAATTGAAAAAAAAAAAAAAATATATCATTGTTTACGTAGGTAGGTAAATTAGGTATAGACGTTTAGCAATTCTGCCAACATCAAGTTCATAATGTAACCATAGTGATCAACCATTTGGAAATAAACAAAAATGTGACGGCAAATATTATAAGAGTTGTCATTGGTGAACGGAAAAGCAATAGGTTTACGGAAATACGGTCGTTCGACTACTGGTCAATCACTGAGTATGAATATGAACACGCTTAGCGAAAGTATAATTATTGAATTTGAGAATATTGAAAAGAAGAACAGCGGAGCTATTCTCTATTATAGATACAGATTCGACTGCGCGCAAGCTGTATCTTCAGGAAATAGCTCTGCGGAAAGCTAAATGGTTGCACAATTATCGACAAATAGGCGACCACCAGTGATGATATTCGTCACCTTAATCGGAAAAGGTCGTCTTATGGGTTCTTGTGATCGCAGCTCGTAAACTTAAATAGTTAAAAGCAGAGAATGAGTGCAGAAAGATTACTTACTGGCAGTACTAGGCGACCACTATAGTAAATCATGTGACTACATCATATAATTAAATACGACATTATCACTTTTTATGAGCGCGCACTAATTAAAAGAGTTGAATTAATCTTTAAGTCTTTTTAACGCGCAAAGTTTAAACATGAAGTGTGTAAATGAATGCGATCATTGCCATTTACTTAGATGTAGGTGATGGTCGAGGCTAGATAGATATTGAGGATTTAGAACTTCCAGGGGTCACTAGTGAGGAAGTGATTAAGGTAATCATCGTTTTATAATATTATTTTACGTATTCATTCATAGGTCAACTGCTGTTCTTGTTCCATTGATCAAACTAAAGTCTAGACATAATGCGTAGATGGTTGCGCGCTTTGAGGAATACCTCCAAAATGCAACTGGTAGCTGATATAGGTAATACCATTTTTTTTCTATTAAGACACACACTCACACACTGTTTAGATGTTCTTTTTCTCATTTTTTTTAGAGTTATTATTCACAGTCGCAATATTTATAAATAATTATCTGGTAACCTATTTAACGATCAACATATTAAATTAATTTATAACCTCAGACCAATAAAAAAGTTTTGGTCTGAGTTTATAACACATTTGCTCGTAAAGGGTCTCTTATTCCGCCAAATTCAGTATCGTAATGTAGGTACCTATCTCAATACGCACTAGTGCGTATTGGTAATGTAAAACGCACGGTGCAAGATGCTGCGACTTAAAACGACAATTCGTTTTTTAAAATCTTGGTCAAGAGTTTTCATGTCAGAAAAGTGGTCAACATTTTCTGAATAAAATTAACTTTGGGAGATAAAATATAAAAAATAAACTTTTTAAAATTTGTTAATTTAATTAATTTACTTTAAGTATTAGTAATACTGGCTGTTATTGTGCTGATGCGCGCGCATCGCCAATTTGTGATCAAGTTAAAATTATTCCGCGGGCTTTTTCTTTTCGCTGTCTTGTTTTTATTTGAAAATTTCAGTCCAAGTTTTATTTATTTCCTCGCAAATATGTTATAAAACGTCGTATGACATACGTGCGCTTTGATAATTACAGCCTCGAATCTGCTTTCTTGTAGCAATATTGCCTCGGCTGTAATTATCAACCTACCGCACTTATATCATAATGTAGGTACTATTATCATCTGCATTGCTTATTTCGTTATACCATCCTATATTTTTCAGCATTACACGCTGCCGTGTCTAACTTCGTTCTGCCTTAGAATTAATGTATATCTTATTTGTTTTATTATCAGACCTAGGTACTGAATATAAGGTACATGCAAAATTTTATAAGACTCGGTGAAGCCGTTTCGGAAGAGTTTTGTTAAAAACACTTTCACACGTGAATTTGATATATTCAATTGGTAAATCCAATTGAATATATGTAAGTATCACTTTTTCACTTGTTCACAAATGTTTTACAATACTTCTGCATAACTTCATGCAGAAATATTGAAAAAAACATTTAGGTACCATCTTGACCATTCTTCTCCATACGAAACCATCCTACAAATAAACCATCCGACAAATGAACCAAGCGGCTAGTTTTGGTTTAATTTGTAAAAATATTCCAATAGTGCCTTTTTAATGGTCTAATTGATTTAAATTATTTGAACTTGAACTTAACTTACATTAGTAGTGGCAATGAAGTTTTTAAATTCGAACACGAGGTTTCGCGCATATCGCGTGTGAGACGTTTTATTTTTCCGAAATAGCACGCATACTCATGTATACATAGATGCGCATTACAAGTATTAAATACTATATTAAAAAAACACGAAAATACAGACTGCAAAAGATCCTAACGAAGGTAAGTACCTATACCTAACTAGTACTTACCTACGTTAGGATCTGAAGCATTTCTTTTTCTTGCTTTTGCAGAACAGGCCCAATGGGAGAACATAAACCTTTATTAAAAGTTGTGTAACGACACTTTAAACTCAATTTGATATTATGTGTTAAGAATTCCAACACTTTAAACTCAATTTCAAATTCAAATTAGTTTATTTGTGACACATAGGTAAAATGTATGTACATGGTGTTGAATATAAAAAGTTTCACTATGCGCTGCCTTGCAAGGCGTACAAAATGTTTCCTTTACAGCAAGGGTCTTCAACCCGCGGCCCGCGGTTGCCTCCTTTGCGGCCCGCCGCCGCCGCCGTGCCATTAGATTGACAAAAATAAAATTAACATGTATTGTCTACAAATTATGCCTATTTACACATTAGTTAAAAGTAAACAATGTCAGACGGCTTATTGATTAAATTGTATTAAAACAATTTCTACTTAGTGTGTAAAATTACGTAATAAATAACTTCAATGATTATATTATTGCTTTTTAATTACTTTTTGTTTACAATGGAATGCCTTTTTTGTGTTGCGGCCCGTCGAACCAATATCAGAGTATACTAGGCCCTTGTCCTAAAAAAGGTTGAAGACCCTTGCTTTACAGGAATAAAATGTTAAATCTACTTAAGTAAATGTCTAGACTACAACTAAATTTAAAAATAGTACTTAACATTAAAAACTTTGTTATAAATAAAATATACGAAAAATCAAATAATAATTGTAATGAAATAAGATAATAACAATGAAATACAAAACAAATCAGCAATAAGTTTAATTAACACATACAATAAAAGTTATAGATAATTAGGAAATTTGATATATGTACTTATATGTTAAGAATTCCGGCCGATGCGCAATAAGAGAGGAAGGAATAATTTATAAAACAACAATAACTCTAGGGTTATATTCTGTAGGTAAAAATAATACTAAAACTCCTAGAATAGATGGTCCAAAAATGCATAGTTTCGGAGATACCATCAATCATAATTAAATTATCAGTTGTTTAGTATCCGTAACACAAGCTCTGCTTAGCTTGGGACTAGATGGCGTTGTGTGAATAGTCGTGGAATATTATTATTAAGTATTATTTTTATTACCTAATTAGTTCAAAAATTGTCACCAGTACGACGAATTTTCTTTCTAACGTCACTTTTCTTTCACGTAAGGGTGTTACATTAATCATCATGACTTTGTCGAATTATTTTTATGATAGTAAAAAAGGATGATTGAAACATAATTATTATGCCAGTTGATTCTTTGATATGGTCTCAATCATACCCTAGAGTTATGGGATATCAAAAAAAACACTTTGTATACAGGGTGGGATTTAATAATGCCACCTGGAGGGAAAGTACTCTTAGGTAATACTGTATTATATAGACCATTTTTAACCCCCGACGCAAAAAGAGGGGTGTTATAAGTTTCACCGCTATGTGTGTGTGTCTGTCTGTCTGTCTGTCTGTCTGTCTGTCTGTCTGTCTGTCTGTGGCACCGTAGCGCCCAAACGGGTGAACCGATTTAGATGCGGTTTTTTTTATTGGAAAACAGGGTTTCTTGCGATGGTTCTTAGACATAATTCATCAAAATCGGTTCAGCCGTTTCAAGGTTATCAGCTCATTTGTGTTAGCTACCGTTGCTATTTTAGACGTCTATGGGTATTAACTTTACTTAAAAACATATGTGTGTCTTAAAATTTCAAACACCCATGTGTGTAATATTAATAAGCAACATTATGGTGTACTTGGTCTGATGCAGCCAGGATATCTAGCAGACTAATACACTCTTGGGAGAAAAACAGCAGATATGTCGTGTTTGGATTCATTTTAACCAGCATTTGATTCTAAACACAATGTACTGATGGCAACAGGATGAGCTGATGCTGCAGCCAGGCTATCCAGCACACCAGTAGGTAGACTCTTGACAAAATAATAGCAGATATGTCGTGTTTAAATTCATTTCAACCAGCATTGGATTCTGCACACAATGCACTGATGGCAACAGGATGAGCTGATGCTGCAGCCAGGCTATCCAGCACACCAGTAGGTAGACTCTTGACAAAATAATAGCAGATATGTCGTGTTTGGATTTGTTTTAACCAGCATTTGACTCTACATACAATGCACTGAAAAATTCTCACAACTGTATAATCTATAAAACAAAAGTAATTCGTTTAAAAAAATTTAAATAAAAATTAAATTAAAAATTTAAAAAACCCCCACCGCAAAAAAGTAAAACATTTAAAAAGTTAAAAATAACACTTTAGCCATGAAATTTTACGTAACGTCGGGGTACCGTTAAAATAAGTACTTACCTACATACCTACAAGTACTAGGAACATTCCTTACTTAAGCGGTACCCCGACGTGAAGTAAAATTTCATGGCTAAAGTGTTATTTTTAACTTTTTAAATGTTTTACTTTTTTGCGGTGGGGGTTTTTTAAATTTTTAATTTAATTTTTACTCAAAGGAAACACTCCTTTATTTTTGAAAACAAACAAAACTGGATTCAAAGATTTTAGAAAATTCGCTTGCCACACATGGAAATCGAACCGACTAACACCGGCACCGTTTTCTTCGTATATTTCAATTAGATTGAGAATTTAGGGGTGTTAGTTCAATATAGAATTGTTATAGAATTATTAGATACTATATATTAGCATATACTATGTATAGTAATAGAAATATTATGGTGGTTTCGCCGGGAAGGATACTCCTCAGCGCAACCACTTTAAATAAAAGTTTACGTCGAAACTAGAGCTATAGACTTTTTTTTAATAAGACTAGAATTTTATAGACATTCCATAGAATTTTTTACGTTACTTTTACTTGGAAAAGGAAAAGGTGGTTTCGCCAGGAAGCATGACATGAAATATGAATTTGCTCACAATATGACAGTGGATACTGCTCTTCATAATAGGTACCTACTTATATGAAAGATTTTCGTCGGATGACGTACTACCAATACTCTTAAAAATAAGTAGCCCGTCCTTCGACGTACTGTCAATAACGCACTATTTCAATTTTTCGCCTAATGACGTACTGTCAGCGAACGTGATATCTATTACATATATCATGGTCTTCCCCTATTAGACCAGGGTCGATAATTTTTGAAATAAATGATTTTCTTTCTTTCTTTATGTTTCGGGGCACGGAAGGGTCTCGATATGTATAGGTAATCGATGCAGGTCACCGAGCGACCGACCTCATAAAGAGTAGCTAACGTTCGACCGACACTTGAAGCTGTTCGGTATAGTTGTCCATTCAGCTGAACGAACGCTTCTCGTCTCATACAAAACTGGTGTTTACTATGGACAAAATCTAAATGTACCTGGGTGGGTGTGGAATAACTTACCATAGTGCACACGGCTACACATCAAGCTAGCAATGCCTGCAAATACCAATGGCAAACCTATAGGTAGCTTGATCTGTAGCTGTGTGTACTCCAGGTTCGCTTAGTAGTTCTACGGGTATTTTTTTGTCTGTGGTACTACTGGTAGTAATAGGTACTGGTACTCGTAGTCCCTCGGGCAACAAACGTTATTTTGCAGCCATGAGCCCCACTATGTAGCTCCCCATAATTATTGTTAGAGTGAAAAACTAACAGATTTACTGGGTAGATTATCGTATTTGAATCAAGATGGGCGTATCGGCGTTATCTCTGTTACAATTTACGACAGTAAAAACATAAGATCAAGCCTGTATTCTCCTTAGGGCTAGCCAGCTGTACCCACACTATACCCACATTATACTCTAGACTCCGGGGGATAACTGCTACTGGGATCTTGATAGAAAAACTAAATAACACTTTGCCTGACCCGGAAAGTGGATCTTCATGCTTGGCGGAAGCTTTCGACCACTAGACCAACGAGGCAGTGTTATAATTTAACCATAAACTAAGAAGAAAGAACCAAAAACTATTAAGCCGCCATGTCACATACTTACATAATTATATGCCGGTGGTGTCAGGTTCACTATCAAGTAAGGGACGTATCAATTTCCGCGTATACCTACATGGTGTTGTAGCCTGTACCTGGTGATAGAATTATGCACGTGCTAGGTGTAGGCAGGTGATTCTAAGTGGTGCCTGTATTATAACAGTTTTATGGGGTGCGTCTCATAACGTATAAACTCATTTGGTCTAATTTCATTTTACTATCGTTCCTAAGATATAATCAACGTGAGATATACCAACTATTGATATAATTTCTTTACATATAAGTAACATGTATTTATTCTAAAACTTAATTAGTATAACGTTGTTAGATATAACGTTTATGTAATCGAAAATCATTAGGTCTAACATATATGCAAAAAAAAAACGTCATTATGGTTAACAGTGTTAACACCATGACAGTGACTCGGCGGGAGCGAAGCGGAGTGGAGCTTTCGCCTTAGCCTTCGTGGCAGTGTGACCAGATTCAGTATTTTAATACTTTTTGAGTATATTTTAGTAAGTTTTCCAAGAGTCAGTATTTTTATATATTGGCGAAAGCCAGTATTTTTGGGTATATCTTGGAAAAAAGTTATAGCAATACCATAGCCTTGTCATAAAATTATTTAAAAGAAAACTGCGTACCTACATTGATGTTCAGGGGAATTTCCGGATTTAGTGTAAGTATATTTCATTTTGGAGCAAAGATCAGTAAGTTACAGATAGGACATGATAGGTGGGCTCCATAGATATAATAAAGATTTAGATTTCTATGGTGGGCTCCCTAGAATTACATATCATCCAATCATCTAGTCACAAAATGACGTGTTCGTCGTAATATAAATAGAGCGCGCGATTTTATGTTATCGTTATACTTCATACTATTACGCTGTTATCTGATAAGCAATTCAGAAGCCAGAATCCAGAATTCCAGAATTTGATGACTAAAACCAAATTTTAGTTATTGGATATGACATATTTTGATCACATGACTGTGCGGGTCGGCTTACCATTAGTTTCTTATCCTGAAATCTTAGGGAACAAAATATTTAAGCTTAGGTAGGTACCTACCTATAACAGGATAGCAGCCGGCTTTTGGAAATCTCTGGAAACTAGCCAAGTCAGGTGTCTATTTTATATCATCACTATTCTCCTGCCCATTAAGAGCCCCTTTAGAACTAGCTACGCCCCTGAACATCATTCACGCTCGGGACATGATCATAGCTTAGGACTCTGTGCGAATGAGTGATTTTTCCACAGAGTTAAATTGTTAAGGCGCCGTGCCTGAAATCGACTGATTTTGATCAACTTTAATCATTATTTGTGAGAAAGAGAAGAAGAATTTATACAATCCTATTTGTGATTTGAAAAGACGAGTTCCTTGTTTTGCATGTTGTGGAATTAAATATTGGAAATAAATTACTAATTCATGGAAAATCACTAAAACTCACCCACATGTTTTCCAAAAAATGACGCGAGACTGACGTTTGATCATTTAGTTACAATAAACTGAAATAGATTTTGAAAATTAAAAAATCTTACCAATACCAGTATATAGTCAACTTGCACGTGAGGGAACCACTTTTTTAATTTTTACTACAACATACGGAAAAAAAAAATAAGTATGGCGTTACTTTCCGAAAATTTCAAGACTAATCAGTATTTTTTTTCTATTGTTTGAATCACTTTTAAGAAATTTTAAAAGTAACATATTAATCCTCAGTTTATTATATATTCGTACTATTTTTTAACTTATGTACTTTAACATGTGTACCAACATAGTAAACAAATATGTATACACAAAAATTCCGGAGATTTATTTCTCAACCCTCTTAATTTACTTAGAAACTCAAAATATGATATAAAATATTAAAACAGTTTAAGCGATCACTACGCTCGAGCTTTACGCGTGTGATGTTACCTAAACTCCAGCGAGCGAATTTTATGCACGGCCCCTTAATTACGTTTGTGACAAAATCTCAGTACTTTTCTGAGATTTTGTTGCTATTTGTCAGGATACTTCATTTTTCCCATACGGGTTGAATGTGCAGCCTCAATTAAATTAAAACGTATATTCTGACCTGCTTAACTCTCAGTAGTTTAGTTAATGCACGTAAATACCTACCTACTTGCATAAAATTATCATGCAATTGGCAATTTAAACACAGTCGAGTAGTTTATACCTACCTTCGTCTTCGTCAGTGTTCATATTTTTTCGTAAATAGCTTTAAACTAGATACCTACCTAGCTCCATTTTCATCGCCTCTTACATAAAGCCTATATACGTGCTGTTTCTGCAATATTATACCTAAGCCCTGTTTTATTCCTCTTTAATAAGGACCTGTCTTTTTAACCATCGCGGTCGAAAAAACGGAGGAGGTTCTACATCCCACACGTAAGTAACTCTTTTATAAAGCTTTTTTAACAAATCATTACCTACTTTTTACAGTTATCTGATTTAAATGATTCTATTTTTTAACCCCCGACGCAAAAAGAGGGGTGTTATAAGTTTCACCGCTATGTGTGTGTGTCTGTCTGTCTCTCTGTCTGTCTGTCTGTCTGTGGCACCGTAGCGCCCAAACGGGTGAACCGATTTAGATGCGGTTTTTTTTATTTGAAAGCAGGGTTTCTTGCGATGGTTCTTAGACATATTTTATCAAAATCGGTTCAGCCGTTTCAAGGTTATCAGCTCTTTTGTGTTAGCTACCGTTGCTATTTTAGACGTCTATGGGTATTAACTTTACTTACAAACATATGTGTGTCTTAAAATTTCGAACACCCATGTGTGTAATATTAATAAGCAACATTATGGTGTATTTGGTCTGATGCAGCCAGGATATCTAGCAGACTAATACACTCTTGGGAAAATAACAGCAGATATGCTGATATGTTTGGATTCATTTTAACCTGCTTTTGATTCTGCACACATGCCTTGATGGCAACAGGATGAGCTGATGCTGCAGCCAGGCTATTCAGCACACCAGTAGGTAGACTCTTGACAGAATAATAGCAGATATGTCGTGTTTGGATTCATTTCAACCAGCATTTGATTTTGCACACAATGCCTTGATGGCAACAGGATGAGCTGATGCTGCAGCCAGGCTATTCAGCACACCAGTAGGTAGACTCTTGACAGAATAATAGCAGATAGGTCGTGTTTGGATTCATTTCAACAAGCATTTGATTCTAAACACAATGCACTGATGGCAACAGGATGAGCTGATGCTGCAGCCAGGCTATCCAGCACACCAGTAGGTAGACTCTTAACAAAATAATAGCAGATATGTCGTATTTGGATTCGTTTTAACCAGCATTTGACTCTACATACAATGCACTGAATAATTCTCATAACTGTAAACTCTATAAAACAAAATTAATGCGTCTAAAAATTTTAAAATAAAAATTAAATTAAAAATTTAAAAAACCCCCATCGCAAAAAAGTTAAACATTTAAAAAGTTAAAAAAAACACTTTAGCCATGAAATTTTACGTAACGTCGGGGTACCGTTAAAATAAGTACCTACCTACATACCTACAAGTACTAGGAACATTCCTTACTTAAGCGGTACCCCGACGTGAAGTAAAATTTCATGGCTAAAGTGTTATTTTTAACTTTTTAAATGTTTAACTTTTTTGCGATGGGGGTTTTTTAAATTTTTAATTTAATTTTTTATTAGATAAGATGTAAGTACCTATCCCAAATAGAGAGTCCGAAAAATAACCCTAAGTGCATAAAAAAGGAGTGATTGATTTTCCGCCTACCGAATTTTCACCAGGTAAAAACTTTGCGACGTTGATAGCACTAAATACATAGGTAAAACAATTAAGTATGTAGTGTTGTTGAGACAGGTTGAGACAACAACATCATATACATCAACATAGCGGAGATCTGGAGTAGATCTAATGATGGAGAGAAAAGACAGTCGAGGTTACTCCTCAACGGTACACAGCAGCTAACTCCCGCTCGTCCAGCTATCTTAATTTACTTGCAACAACAAAATGAGAAAATAAATACAGCCTTTAAATTTGCAAAATAGGTACCAACTTATATACAGTTTTGATTCGAAAAAGACAGAATGGTCCGGTTATCCGGAGTTCAAGAAGGTAAAGTATAATGAACTACTTTTTATGATAAGATTATTATTAAGTCTTTATTATCTACTTACTGACCCCTATGCTATAAACATGATACGATTTTTTTTTATTAGGTAAGAACAGACAGGCTATTATTAATACAGTCTGAGATGCGGTTAGTCATCATAACATGATAGTGTGATACATAACATCAAAACAATAACTACCAAATGTACAGTCAGCCTCATAAGTCGATATACATATCCATATTTCCTAAACTCATGAACACCTTAGCTTACACAAATTGCTAAACAAGACTAGTGAATTTTGAACCTTTAAGACGTTAATTAAATCCTGGCACTAGTCTGTTCATGAGTTTAGGAAATATGGATATGTACATCGACTTATGAGGCTTACTGTACCTACCTACATTTACCGAAATACGACCGTTTTCTACCCTGAAGGGAGGAAAACGATTATTTCAGATCTTGCCGAGGCTTGACCTTTCGGAGATTAGCTATCATTCATACAGCACTCAAAATCCTCTTACCTGCGTAGTTTCATCTATGAGTGAGTGGCGCGGCGCGGGGTGAAACCCCCGCGCGCGACAGAGGCGGCAGCTAGCGGGAGGCGCGAAGCGTGCCCGCGTTTCTTCGCTAGTACCTACTTCCGAAAGAGTCGGCAAGGAATTGCTCAGGTCAAGCCTCGGCAAGATCTGAAATAATCGTTTTCCTCCCTTCAGGGTAGAAAACGGTCGTATTTCAGTTCTGTGCCTTCGGCTTGACCTTTCGGAGAAGTGTTTATTATCTGACGGCTCATAAGAGATCAGCGTACTGTGACCTAATGTTTTTTTTTTTTTTTTTTTTTGGATAATAACAATAAAAAGTCTCTGCTATCAAGGATCCTTTTCAAAATAAGGGATAAATTAATCAAAACTGTATTTCGGCAAGAATCACACATTTAATCTCCTTCAACAAAAGAATCACACATTTAATCCCCTTCAACAATTTTTCCACTTAACATTAATTAACAATCATGAAATGCTTGTAACTCTTAGATGAACATTCAGTAATCAACAATTAGGACGAAGAACTAAACGGCCTCAAAGGAGCTACTAAGAGTATTACCCATTCGCATTTTAGGTTTCTCGACCGCCTTACAGTAGTGTTTAAAGAAGTTTGTGGAACCTCTCCAATTCCCTCGCCTCAAGATCTCATCCAATGGCGAATCGGTTGCGTAGTCGTAAGAAGCTACTGCCGATCGTATTGAGCCTGGTGTGCAATTGACACCTATATCTTTAAAAGAAGTTCTAAGCCAGCCAGCTATTACTGCTCGGGAGGCAGGCTTTACCTTCCCTCGTGTAGTTATAAAGAGATTATGCAGTTCGTCTCGAGAATTGCGTCTCTCTAAAGTTACATCAATAAGATACTTAATCCATTGTACTAAATCAAAAGCGGGGTTATCAGATTTATTTAATAACCATCCTGACTGACGACCCTTTGCACCATCTGTCTTTGAACCAAACAAGGGCCAAAACGTTACTGATGTTTCTGTGATGATTAAATGATCTGTATCAATACTTAAAAGTGTTAAATCATGTATTCTTCGGCCTGATGATAGTAATAATAAGAAAGCTACATAACGTGACACTTGAAAAATACTCTTGTTATCAGGTGGATGAGACTCTAACCAGAATATCAGGTCCTGAATATTCCATATCCGGGACTTAGGATTATAGGATGCCTGCTTCTGTAAATGAATTGCCTTTAACATTGACGTGACAAGCGGGTGTGAAGACAAGTCTTTTACTTGTTCAGGATTGGCAAGAGTCACTATCGTTGATTTATGCACCAAAATGGTTGCGTATGCAAACTTTTTAACCCTGAATAAAAAGCTAAGGTAAGATGCAACATCATGTGGACGTGGCCTGTCAGGTTGTGCCCCAAACTGTTTACACCACGACGTCCACTGTTTCCATGCCGAACTGTAGGTTTTCCACGTGGAGTCTCGCCAAGCAGATCGAAGAAGCGCAACATCTTCCGCCTGAAGCTCGGCTGTCAGTTTGCTCCACCCCGTACCTTCCAAACCTCTAAAGATAGACCCTTCATTCCCGGAGGGGACAGATTCGTCGACATATCTGTCAAATGTCGCTCTAGGTTCCAAATTTGAAACGGTGTTTCTATTGACCTCCTTTTCAAGTCTCCTCTCCAGAATACGTTTTCCCATCGAGGTACGACAACGAGAAACGTTCCCGAAGCCTTGTTCAAGTGCTGGAGGACTTTGGGGATAAGAGGTGGAGGAGGGAAAACCCATGCCTTCTGAAAGTGCCACTCTTTGCTGAAAGCATTTACAAATAGTGCTTGAGAATCCTTCGCATCTATGCTCACATAATGTGGGACTACCCTGGACAGATTCGTCGCAAATAGATCTATCTGCGGAACGCCCATCGTTTGAAATATTTTTTTTTCGTTATTTCTACACTGAGATGCCAATCTGGAAGATCCTTGCCTCGAGAGAGAGAGTCCGCTATCGTATTGTACCGACCTGGTATGTAAAAGGGGAGAAGGTGCACTTCCAGACGATGAGCCAGTAAAAGTAATCTCTTTGTCGATGTCAGAAGTGTCAATGATCTTGTTCCACCTTGGTTTTTTATATAAGCCACAACAGTTCTGTTGTCTGATTGCACCATCACCGACTGCCCCCTTATTTCTTCCGAAAATTTTGTTAGTGCCATCGAAACTGCGTACAACTCCTTTCGATTTATATGCCACTTTAGTTGTTCCTCGGTCCATCGCTGTGAGAGGTGAAGTTCTCCTACTTGCACCCCCCAGCCTATGTTGGAAGCGTCCGTGGTGACGAATACTTTTGGTTCCGGTATGAAAATTTTCCCTTGTTGGTCTAAGTTCTCCTTCCACCAATGTAAGTCGTTCATGGCCGTCTTTGGCAGCAAGTACAACTTCTTGGGGTACTTTTCTGGCAGCGCTCGAGACGCTCTCTGAAGATTCCTTGTAAACAAACGTCCTAGAGGAGTCACTAGGGAAGCAAAACCCAGCTTGCCTATCAAAGACGTGCCTTGCAACCAGCTCCAAAACCGGCCTTTTATAATTTTTTGAAGATCTCGTGCTAGCTGATCGCGTTTTTGCTTTGGTAAGCTTTTTCTGTTCTTGGAAGTGTTCCATGTAATTCCTAAATATTCTATTTCTGGCGTCGCCTTTACAATCGACTTGTCTAGGTTTAGGACCCAACCCAGGCTTTGGAGGAGGGAAATAGCTTGCTTCATCTGATACTCCAATATTAGAGGGTCCTGGTGGGCAAACAAAAAATCGTCGAGATAGACCACTACGCGAATTCCTCGCGCTCTTAACATGCTTGCTACCCATTTGGTTACTCGGGAAAACGCTAGTGGTGCACTTGAAAGCCCGAAAGGCAGGGAAGTCATTTGATAAATTTGGTTGTCGTAAGAGAATGCCAGGTAACGCCGATGGCTCTTCCTTATTGGAATATGATAGTATGCTTGGGAAATGTCTATTTTTCCCATGAAGTCGCTTGGCTGAAGAAATTTGGGAATGAAAGTTTGATTCACCAGGCGAAAGTTTCTGGAGCTCAAGTAAAGATTTAGGCGCCGGAGGTCGAATATTTGTCGTACCTTGCCATTCTGCTTGGGTATCAAGAACATTCTTGATAAAAATCCACTTTTGGCCGTCGATTTTTCGATAACGCCCTGATCTAATAGAAGCATTAATTCCTTGATCATTGGTTTTGAAGGTTTTGTCGCGAACTTTGCTATCAACCTCGGGGATAGTGGAACAGAGGGGGGTCTTTTGTCGAAAGGTAACGCATAGCTGGTGATGATCTTTAATACAGATACCGGGGCTCCCAATTTTTCCCACTGTTGTTTGTAATTTCTTAGCTGCCCCCCTCTGAATGTCGTGTCAATATTTACGCCGTGGTTGACGCTGTATCTTTTTATCGACACGCTTCGCTGATTGATTGCCAGCTGGCCTGCGCTTTTGGATAGATCCTTGAGGTTGTTGGGTGTGCCACCCAGAGTTCTTTGGTTTTTGCATACGCGACGTACTAGATTGTTGGCTTTTGCTGGGCTGCTGAAAATTATGCCTCCCTTTTTCCAGAGTCTTTCCGAATCGAGAAGGAAATATGCGAGATACACCACCGCTGTCTCTTATGAAACTGGAAAGTTTCTCCTCCTGAAACAAGTGTGTTTCTGACGGTGGTATTTGTTGAAGAATACCCGACAGAGCGTCACTCTTTGGTTTAAATATTCTGCGTCTCATATCAATTGTCTCAGCCCGATGCGCGCAAACATATTGAAGCAAATCGTCCGACGTTGCTTTAAAATCAGAACCCTCCGATAACAAGGTCTTCAAGTCCGTGGAGGCTGCTGGAAACTTTGTCGCTAGCTTTTTAAGTTCTTCGGCCAACGCTTTCCTCTGACAAAGAAGACCATGGACAATAGTACCTAAAACTCCGTCCTGTTTGCTCAGCAATCCCGACGATTGAATACCGATGTCAGCCAGCTCGGCATTCGTCTTTAGGGTGCTAAACACGGGTGAAGCATGCAGTTTTTTCACAACTTCCTTGTACCTTATCCGATTCCACGAATCCGAACCGAACCTTTGACAGGCAATCCCCTCTGCTCTAAGCTGATTAGATGGCGCTGGGATTGTGGGTTCTATTTCCTTTACCACAGGAAGAAATTCCAGTTCTGGCAAACTGGATTCAGCCGGATCTAGGTCAAAACCAGAGCTTAAGGGTGGTGCCTGCCAAGCGTTAGGCGAATGCGACCCTGATGGGACAGGAGGGCAATTCTCATCCTCCGATGACGTGTCCCCTTCTAATGAGCCCTCCCATGTTGAATTATTCTTAGGTGGGGCCAAAGAATCAATTCTCTGCATGATGGCCGAAAACATCCCGTTCATTTGATGTTCTAGAATGTCAATTCTAGAACGTTTCGGTCTGATCGCCCAAGATTCACTTGAATCGGGATCTGATGATATTCGTCGTCTTCTGTTCACGGAGTCACCGTCCGCCTCAAGAGACAAGGCTCGATCGGCCTCCTTCCTTGACATGGGTCTTTCAGGTTTAACTGCCTCGTTGAATAGCTCCGTTGCAGCTGCTGAGCCTCTGATCTTATTACAGACAGCCGGTGGGCTGGTTATTAACGCCCTAGTAAATGCCCAATCAGTCATCTTAAGTTTGATGTCCCGAAACCCCTTCTCAGAAAGCCGAGAAGCCTCCGGAACGAAAGCTTTTGCTAGCTGGTCTGTTGGCAAAGCAAACCTTAGCTTATTCAACACCTGGGGGTCGATGGTTTCACCGAATATCTCTTCCTTAATCAAACGGGTTACCTTCCAAGCCGTCCAACCATCGGGTAGCAACTCCTGAGCCAAAAGTTTAACTCGTTCTAGGATCTCGTTATCGTTCTCTGTTTCACCTGTCTCCTCCAACAGCTCGCCCAGTGAAACGAAAGGCGCCTCCTGAACCATCTGAAGCAAAAGATGAAATAGCTATCAGACATGGCTCTCATGTAGTGAAGCGTGTCACTGACAAGTAATATGACGTGGGCCTATAAGCTGTACGGCTGCGGCCCACGAGCCGTACGGCTGCGGCTCACGAGCCTTCCGGCTGCGGCTCACGAGCCGTACGGCTGCGGCTCACGAGCCTTCCGGCTGCGGCTCACGAGCCGTACGGCTGCGGCTCACGAGCCGTACGGCTGCGGCTCACGAGCCGTACGGCTGCGGCTCACGAGCCGTACGGCTGCGGCTCACGAGCCGTACGGCTGCGGCTCACGAGCCGTACGGCTGCATGCAGTGAGCCAGGTGGCATCGAATGGCGAGCTGAATTGCTGCGGCCAATCTGCCTGTGTGAGCCACCTAATGTCAATAACTAGTGAGCTGTTAAGCTGCGCCTAGTTAAGACAAACAAGTCCAGCATACAAATAATACCGGTGACAAATAATCTAAAATAGCTGTTCTATATAAAAAAAATACGACATACGCACATTCTCAACCAAGTTTTGTAGCAGAATTAACGCTTATTTGTTAAATAATAAATACTTAACATTCTAATAATCGAAGTACTGTTTACGCTTACGTAATTTTTTACGTAAATTAGAACGCCTTCGCCACTCATAACTCTCATAGACAAAACTAAAAATCAAAATAACTTACCTCTTCCTGTGATCTGATACTCTTATCACTCGAGGTAAACTCACAATCACTAATTACGAACGTCACAACGACGTTATGCAGGTTTCTAAGAAAATCGTGCGCACTGTATGGTGAATAACAGCGTACTAGCGAAGAAACGCGGGCACGCTTCGCGCCTCCCGCTAGCTGCCGCCTCTGTCGCGCGCGGGGGTTTCACCCCGCGCCGCGCCACTCACTCATAGATGAAACTACGCAGGTAAGAGGATTTTGAGTGCTGTATGAATGATAGCTAATCTCCGAAAGGTCAAGCCGAAGGCACAGAACTGAAATACCGAATTATGCCTGTTGTCACTCACACGAGCGAGTAGGTAGGTAGGTACGGCTACATTTACATATCAAGCTATTCGTTTCCAGTATTTAAAATGACTTCTCACTGTAGGTACCTACAGGAATCCTTTAACTTCTTAGGTATGTGTATAATATGAGATCAGCTTATACTGGAAATGTCATGTAGGTACCTAAATATCAAGCTATTGTGTAGCGCAAAATTCTATGACCACATATCGATCACTAGTGATCTATGACTAGGGATCTAAAACTAATGTAATTTTTATTTTAAAAATCAACAGAGTACTTATTATTTTGTCTCTAACTCTAATAACATTTGTTTATGTCTATAATTATTATACCTACTGTAGCTAATCAGTTCAAATTCTTACAATATTGGTAACAAAACAATAATTATCTATATTTAGGCAACGGCCAGGATTCAGTTCGCGCGCAGCCGCGCTATTAAATACACGTCGTCACGCTGCATTTGTCGATCTCGTTATCTCGCGAG
The DNA here is from genome assembly GCA_921972225.1 of Euplexia lucipara. Classification (NCBI taxonomy): domain Eukaryota; kingdom Metazoa; phylum Arthropoda; class Insecta; order Lepidoptera; family Noctuidae; genus Euplexia; species Euplexia lucipara. Next base: position 8,347,043 of record OV179161.1, on the reverse strand, counting down.
ATCTCGTACGAAATTTGACGAGATACAATCTCGTAAAATATGGCCGGGATCTCGCGAGATCGGGATCTCGGCGAGACGAGATTGCATTCCCTAATTGGAATTAATAATATCTATTCTTTATTGGTCTGAGATTCCATACTTATAATAAATCTGTAGAAGTAAAATTTCTGTACATTGAAAATATCAAAAAAATAAATAGCAGGGGGTTACTAGACCGACACCGAACCCAAAAATATGATTAAAATTTTTTTTGTCTGTTTTCTGTCTGTATGTTCAGGTATCACGCAAAAACTACCGGTTCGATTACGATGAAACTTGGTATACTTATTCAGTTATTCTTTAATATCCTGGGCACCACACTGGGTACTTTTTATCCCGGAAAGGTATATACAATAAAAAACAAACTTAATTTTGCGGTTCGATCCCTAGACCCGACTACTGTACCAACCGCAATTAATAAGTTTGTCGTAGGTTACGTCACCCGCAGTGGAGTTCACCAAGGGGCGCTGCACACGGCTAACGTACTATAATATTTTATCTTAAGATACAATATAGTTCGCCATAAAATTCAATGGACTATCACACACTACTTACTTACTAAGATAATAAATAATACTTACTTATAATAATGTATGTATTTTCAATGGTGGATGAGGAACTTTACACCCTGTTCCTCATACCTCCAAAATAAAACTGTAGAGAATTCAATTATGTACATTGAATATACATTCAAAATTAATATTGGAGGATGATTGGTGATCGATACTGATGCCAAAAATGCAATCAGTACCTAAATGTTTTGTCTGTCTGTCTGTCTCTCTGTATGTGCACGCATAGTTGAAAATATAGGTGAACTTTGGCGCACCCGATCACTTGTGATCGATGCAGATCGATGTTACATGACCATCAACAACCACAAGGCAATTCCTACTGACTCTTCAATGCATAACAGCATTTAATGCTCACAACAACTTACAATTCCTGCAGGTTGCTTATCAGCAAATTTTAAACTAGGTACCTACGTTGCTAGAGACACTGGATTAGACTTTTCAAAACACACAATAACTATTTACAAGTCCAAAAATGTAGATTTTGAACAATTTGAACCTTTGCCGCTACAATCCATTTAAAATTACAAGGTAGTTACCTAGCAACCTTAAAGCAAGGAGAATTGAGATCACTTAAATGGAAAATCAGAGGCAGTTGGGTAAAAAAACTATGAAAAAAATGTAGGTAGTCAATTAGTCATACACCGTCATTTGAGGTGATTCTCATTCCACCAGAAATTGTTTTTGGGAATGTGCTTATTATTGCGAAGATCACAAATACATCTGGTGACTCTGGTGCACCCCCAATTATGAAAACGTACAACAGTAGGTAGGTTCTTGGATGAGTACCTAAAAGAGATTCAAGATACTAAGTACTCAGACCAATACTGAGACTAAGTAGGTATTGAATGTCTTTGGGATCAAGTGCCTACAACAATTTGGTAGCATCTAAGAATACCACTAAGTTTGCAAGATTGCTAGAGTAGTTAAGTACCTGTGTCTTATTTTATTTTAATGGTAAGTACCTATAAACTGGTAGAAAAATGAATGGAATAGGAATTAAAACTGGAACTGGAATTTATTTATCTTCCCTTGCGAGCAGCCTGCACCTGCATTACCCACATGCAATAATCCTGGAAGTGAAAACCTGCTCCGGGCTCCGGCTACTAAGTCTATTTTCGTCACGAGGTTCACGTAGGTAACCTCTATGGCCGCTCTGGCGCTAGTGGCTTCCAAAGTACCCACCTACAAAAGGTTCTGAACTGTAAAATCAAAATCAATGACACACATTCAAATCTATTATTTTACATAGGCAGCTTGTGATATGATCTTTGTTATGAAGTCAAGAATCTAAAATCCACGATGAACGAGTAAATTAAATATTATTTTAGTTTATGGTAGGTAGGTAAGTACCTAGGGTACCTAGGGTACCTACCTACTTTAAACCCTAAAAATAATGATAAAATTAATAAGCTCCAGTCGTTGTTATTTTAAGCATTTCTAATATAAGTACCTACCTAGTACTAGAAATGCCTGATAAATGCTGCATGTTTTTATCGGTAGAAAACTAACTATTCAGATGTTATAAAAGTTTTCTGCGAATTGTCACTGGACAAAGGCTCATAACTCATATAATTTATTTATTTTTATCAGTACGTTATTTTATCACGACATCAGCAGGATAACTCATAAATTGTGGTGTCTAACGCAGTAATGGAACTATCCATAGGTATATAGCAGCCTGCGAGTTCTCGCGACCACCTCTCTATATATTGGCAAGCGCGATCTTGACGAACTTATTCCACACTCTGTGTAGTATCACACTGAGAGAGAAGTCGCGGTCAGTCGGCAGTGGCGCAAGTGTTGTATTGTCGTGTTTTGTGCTCTCCAAGCGTGACCGTTGCTCCGTCAGACATCGCAGTACACTAAACCTGGGCAGACGCAACAATGGTCGCTCTCCGTGAAGTCGTGTTCCTCGCCGTGTTCGCGGCCTTAGCTGTCACCACACTCGCCACCGACGTGAAACAATGTCCAGGTAATACTTACTTGCTTTTACATAAGCCCGTTGAGCTAGAAAACGGCCCGCTTTCGTTTCTTTTGGCGTTCACAGAAAACATTGTTGAATTGCGATACGATGCCGATGTTTGGACAGTTCTTTAAGGTCAGTAAAATTCTATAAAAATACCTGTTATTTACAAATATTGTACCTACCTACGTTGGTTTAATTAAACGATCGACGATGACTTGAGTGGGTTCGTGCTAAGAATATACCTACTTACCCATTTTAATAATTAATTTTAATACGTAACGAAACAAAAGAACATCATAAATTCGGAGAATAATGTTACTGGAACGCAATCTGACTAACATTTGATAAAATTGCATGTTTTTGTTTATTTATTTTTTTCTAAATAGTATTGTATGTTTATTGTGCTTCGAGTTCTACAAAGTCAGTCAGATATTGGACACTACCAAGTGAAAGATATTGCGGCCATGGCCCTTGATAAAGTCTAACTTGAGTCAGTAGTCAGTGCCACATCTTCTCGTTTTGAATATTACAATAACGATAGGTACATAGTTATTACAATAAATTCTAAACAATACCAGGCCGAAGTATCTACACTACCTTAGATAACTTATAATACCTACCTTGTACGAATATGTAAGAGTGACTAACTTGTATAAGTAGATACTTAATAATATCAGTTTGACCTATGCCCTTGTTCCACAAATAGGAATTCGTTTACTATTGTGTTTAAATCAATCTTACGTAAGATCAATAAGATGATTAATTTCCGATATTTAACTCAAACATTAGCCTTATCGTAGTAAACACACAAATAAAATCGACCAAATGCGTGTTGTACCGCGCAGTGGACATATCGTAGTCAGGAAAATATATTTTTACGATTGGAACTGTAAACATACATTTCTTGACAACTATATGGCATAACATAATGAAAATAGCCTTAGTAGGTATCGGAAAGAAGTATTCACTTGAAACATCTTATTTTATTTTATTATGAGATCCAACACTACCCTACGCGCTACGTTTTCTATTGTCCATCAGTTATCTACATGTGATGGTGAGGAGTGCTAATCTTGATTATTTTTCTCATAATTTCACTATGAGCTACGCCAATAATTAACGGTAGGTAAGTATATTATAAAGTAGACCTTTCTTAGAGTTTTCGTCATCATGGCACCGATAAAAAATGCGCCTTTGAGAGAAATGGCTGTGTGGTCGGATTGAAAAGAAAAGATTCTAAAATTAAACTCAAGAAGACCTCTAAAAACGCAAACCTATCCTTCTCCCATAAGTGGAAACCAAATAGGTACATTCAGTATCTTAATTTTTTTAGTAGGAAACGCAGTAGTTTTACAATGTAGGATCCTCAAGTGTGCATTAAGCGTATATTTTATTACATAAGTAAGCATCAAACATTATTAACAGTGTAAATATGTAAATTGATGTCACAGCCTAGTAACGTGTCCATCTCCATAGGCTACAATTTATTTTGCTTAGTTACAAGCTCTGCACCGCATTGATATTTTACAGGAAATATTATAAGCGTGCATACAGTCGGACATGTACCACAACAAACCTACTTATTACATAATAAAATTGTCGATCTGATGTTGTTGAAGTTATTTCATGACATCGCATTCTATTTTTAAAGCCTTGTAGAATTTAAAACGAACACTAAGTTTTTTTGCAGTTGTCAGCAAAAAAACAACAGTAGTTAGGTACCTTTTTAATTTTCAAGCAGCATCGTTACCTAAATTATAATTCTGATTGAATTGCCATTGTGTGGGTAGTTTAGGAGATCGGTTAGGTACAGCAAATTATGTTCTAAAAAATTAACAACCTCAGACTAATTTATTGGTCTGAGTTAACAACAACAAAATAAGAATTGCGGCTTCGCCAAATAAGTTTAACAAACAAAAAATGCGAACTTTATTAAACTGGACCTGAGAATGCGAGGCATCAAGGACGTACATTACTGAGTAAGTACAGACGTCAGCACAGCTACCTACCCCAAACTGTCAAATTTTCCCAATTGAACATAAACCTTATTGTGTTTTTTTTTTACTAGGTAAGTAAGTATATGAGTAGTTATCACCGTTCTAGGCGCTCAGGCATAACAACTTAACTAGACAAACGTCAAGTTTCTTGTCATACAAAGTACCTATTAATAAATAAATAAAAATAAAAGAGAGGCTCCCTTTTATTTTTCTTTATTTATTTAAACGAGTGGTGGTCAATACTCGTGTTTTCTCTGTATGAGAAGAGGCCTTGCTCAAGGCGGATTCACGATTTCAAACTTATACTAACTATAAGTCTAGGTTTCCTCACGATGTTTTACTTCACCGACAAAATTGTAAATATTTGGTAAAAAACCACCCAAAAATTTCAATGTTGTCCAGAATCAAGTATGGATCTCATGCGACGCTGTCCCTTTCACCCTGTATGTACAAAATGTCATAAGAATCAGTTAAGCCTTTTTAGGGGAGTTTTGCAACAAATACTGCGACACGAGAATTTTATTAGGTATATTAGAAGAGATATATGTACCTACCTATAAGTACCTATATTTGTTTTAGTTTTTATGCATATAAGTATGTTTGTGTACACAATGTAATAAAATCAATTAGCACCCTTTGAGGAAAGACGAACAGATAAAGCGCAAATACCGGAAACCTGTTTTAGTTGATGCCAGCCAAACTAATATTATGTAACTATGTTTTCAACTAAATAGCCGCAAGGAAGAAATTATAAGGGTTCCATATTTTCTATAAAACTACGGTACTTAGGTATAAATATCCCATAACACGTTTGCGGTAACTGACCTTAAACTTCAAGTTTACGAGTAAGCACTAACTTGATTTGTGTGCGCGATGTCTACTGTACAGATAGAAATATTTATACCTTTACCAACGTTGTAAGTAGTTACAACAGCCAAGTGAAGCTTCAGTTTGGATTCTGTAATATTCTGTATTATCTCTTATTCTTTTTCATGCAATGGATACTCATAATAAGTCATGCGCATACTCTTTATTGTAAATAACATAGTCTATTTCAGATCATCCTTTGTCTCATAAATAGCCAGGCCAAGAGTGTTCTAAAATAAAATAGGTACCTACTTATTATTATTAAACATTACTATTTCTCAATCAACTTTACCTACAAGCAATTAAGAGACGAGTGAAAGAGTTTATTTTAAAACGAATCGACAAAATAATAACATTTAACCAAGTTAGATTTCCTAGTCGTAAAAATATGTATATTGTTATCAATCCTTTCTAAACTTTTAGTTGAATTTCTATCCTGAGTTTATCACTGACCCATCTCAACAGTTTTGGTTTTATTTCTCTTATTTAATTTATTAAATCAAAATTAGGTAGTTTATTATTATTTGCAGGTCGCGCTCGCCACGCTGAACTCTCATTGTACCAAAATCCTATACAATGCGAGATCAGCTCATACTGGAAATATACATATATGCATTTAGCAAAATATTTGAAAAGTTAATACTCCAGCAGTTGCTAAGATATTTTAATTTAAATAGCCTCCTTCATTCTGAACAGTATGGCTTTACAAAAGGTTGTTCAACTACTGATGCGGGCATAGCTTTATTAAAGCTACATCACTACGGTATCCAAAACGAGGCTCTTAATATTATAGATTCATATTTAAATAATAGGTTCCAATGTGTTGATGTTAATGGTGCAAAATCTTCCGGACTACCAGTTCAGTTAGGTGTACCTCAAGGCTCAATTCTGGGTCCATTCTTATTTTTGGTATATATTAACGATTTACCATTTTACCTGAACGGTATCTGTGATGTTGTACTATTTGCAGATGACACATCTCTTATTTTTAAAGTAAATAGGAATAGACAAGATTTTGACGACGTAAACAGTGCACTTTCTAAAGTCACAGATTGGTTTACCACTTATAACCTAGTTCTCAATGCCAAAAAAACGAAATGTATAAAGTTCGCCTTGCCTAATGTTAGAAACCTTGGAACTAATCTCGTCATAAGAAATGAACTGGATACTGTAGACTCCGCAGTCTTTCTGGGCATAACCGTTGACTCCAAACTTCAATGGAGCCCACATATGTATATCAACTTTAGCAGGAAGACTCAGCTCTGCCGCCTATGCTGTTAGGAAAGTTAGACAATATACTGATGTTGACACAGCTCGGTTGGTCTACTTTAGTTATTTCTTCCACAGTGTTATGTCTTACGGTATGCTGTTATGGGGAAAAGCTGCAGACATCCAAAACATATTTGTGCTTCAAAAACGAGCAGTTCGTGCAATTTATCAGTTATTTTCTAGAGACTCCATAAAATAACTTTTTAAAGAGATTGGTATACTCACAGTGGCATCGCAATACATTTCTGCCAACATATTATACGTTAGGCAAAATATGCATTTATACACCAAAAACAGTGACATCCACAATGTTAATACCAGAAATAAGCACAAAATATATGCACCTCTCCACCGTCTTCATAAAGTCCATACCTAGTTTATTTGTGGGGCTCGGTATCCGCTTTTACAACAAGTTACCACGTTCTTTCTTGGATTTGCCATTTAATACTTTTAAATCAAAAATTAAATCGAACCTTTGTTCTAGAGCATATTATTCTATTAACGACTACATAGATGATAAGAATAGTTGGTCGCTTTGTTGAACGCAAGACACTTATGTTCTTTCACTGAAATTAATTTATTAACTAGTTGAAACTTATTGTTTGTGTGTGTCACTTTTCATTTTTATTTTTTATTATATTTTTTGTTGACATAATCTTCTCAGTACATTGTATTAAATGAGATGTATTGCATTATGTGGTGAACTAGAGACTTCTATTTATTGGTTAATTTTTACGTAAATAACCGGTAGCAAGTTCGTCATGCTCCCTCAGATGTTACTGCTTGCGGTAGCGTCGAGAGTCGGGTTACCACCTTCCCTCTAATATGGCGAGGGGGTAATGGCTGATCTTTGCGTTATGTTCGTGAACGGGTGCTGCTTGTGGTAACTGGTCGTCTTGCTAGCTTTGGTTTTGCTATTGTTTTAACTATTACCTGTTATTTTCTATGTTTTATTTAACTTCCACAGTTCTAGTTTATCATTTTGTTACATTGTCTTGCAGATCTATGGATTTAATCCAACTCTGCACATGTAAGCTGGCACACCCTTTTTACCTGGAGGATTCTTATTAGTCAGTTGCTTTTCCTTGAGTTAAGTTAGTTTTATTGTCGGTAGCTGTATATTACTGGTATTCTGTATGTTGAGTGTGCTAGCTAACATGTAGTGAATAACTTATTTTAATTATTTTGTAATTATAACTAATTGTAGGTAGGTACTGTGTAAATTCAAGTTCTTCTAACTTATCAGACAGATGTGTTGCTGGAGAGTTTGTTCCGCCACTTCTTCCCAGCAAAAACAATAGGAAGTGGCAAGGGTGGGCTTTTTGGGGGACTGTCTTATTTAATTTCGACGTTCAAAAAGTGCTGATCCTCAGCCTAATTTGGATAAATGACTTTTGATTTTTATTTTGATTTTGATATAGCTTGATGTGTGGCCGTGTGTACCTAATAATGTTAATAAAAAGGTTCACGATATCACACAATTACGTTGACCAATCGGTCAGCAGGGCAATTAGGACGCATTTAGTATCTACCCAGTACCATGGTATATACTTAGTAGGAAGAAGGTAGGCAGCTAGGTATGTGGCTATACACGCGGCCACGGTCATGGCTATCGGCCATTGAGGCATGCAATTATCTAAGATTATAATGGCTGTGAAGGGCTTACGGCGGTATTATAAACTAACTACGACTATTATAAAACCAAAACATGGCAAAGAGAGATATCTCGGGAAATTAAATTATCTTAGAAGCTTGGTTCTTATTAAGTAACTAGCAGACGTCACGCGGTTTCACCCGCGAACCGCGACCGGGAACTGGTCCCGTGGGAATACAGGGATAAAAAGTAGCCTATGTCTTCCGGGGATAGTGTAGCTTCACAATGGTGAAAGAATTTATATAAATCGATCCAGTAGTTTCGGAGCCTATTCAATGGAAACAAACAAACAATCAAACCTTTCCTCTTTATAATATTATAAGTAAGTATAGATAATGAGCCATACATAATCACAAAATACGTTGCTAGAAATGTTGCAAAAAGTTCTGTGCCGTTCCGGACTCTAAAACATATGTAGGTACTTATAACACGATTAATTAATTAGGGCAGTGGTTTTGGTCTATAACTATAATTAGGTACCTATAGGTATTAAAAAGAAAGAAAGTAAGAAAGAAAGAAGGAAAGAAAAATAATATTTACAACGAAACATAACATAAATGTGGGATGTTAATTTAGAATGCATGATAATTTGAAGGAATGTAGGTAGTAGGTAAATATGAACGCAGTGATGGATGAATGAGAGAGTATGAATGTGGGAAGGAGAAAATTTTTTAAAAGGAAGTAGGTAAAAAGGATGACGAGCGAGTGTCAAGATGAAGATGAAAAGACGTAATAATATAATGATACCAGCCTGTTACTGTCCCACTGCAGGGCAAAGGCCTCTTCTCATACAGAGAAGGCACAAGCATACATAATGAATTGAATAAATCACATTGTACTTGCCCGGATTTGAACCACAACCTCGTCCATGAGAGGCAGGCGCCGTAACCTCTGAGCCATCATGACGTTAATAATATGTATTTACCAAACTATAGGTACCTACCTACTATACGATTCGATACCTGGGTCCGTACCTACCCAGACTGTGACAATAAGGCCTAAGTATTACGATTACTTAGCCAACGTGGATGATGTCACTATTGTTAAATACTTTTTAATTTCACCTGAGTTGAATTTTTTTCTGAGTATTTTTATGCTGGCCTTTTCCATGTCCTAAATTTAAAAGTAAAAGGCGAGTTAGACTCGTCATTTGACTGTTATTTTCAGTCAGATTCGTCGAGTCATTCGGTCAGATTTCCGTGTATGTAGTATGAAAGTGTAACTCTTAATAATAAATTAACTTGCATTTACAAACAACAGTCAAAACAAAGAGTCTTTAGTGTAAAGTAGTAGTTAGGTAGGTATTTAACCTACCTTCTATTGTAATCAGACGCGCTTAAGATGAACCTAAGTAGAAAGAAAATCTCATCTTGTCACAGCTCACAGCAGTCTTTCAAGTGATTTTATTTACTTAGGTACTAAGCATGTTGACATTGTTGACAATCTATTCAACATAGTCGCTAGTAGGTTTGCATTCACGTGTAAGTATGTGAATCACATGGGCAATTAAGTACATTCTTGAACTTGACAAACATTAGGTACCTATAGGTATAATAGTTTACAGCGTAAAATACCTACACAATGGCAAGATGCAGCATCATGCGCATGCGCAATTGTGATGCGAGAGTCGATATAACAAAGCAGTATCTTATTTCATTACAAAGCAATATCAATCGTTGACCCCCAAAGGGCATATGTAACAAACAATAGTTCATTCTGATTAAATCAAGGAAGATCTATTAAAATGTAGGCACGTGTACCTATACATATACGTGATTACTTATATTTAAATTCACCAAAAGTATGTCTGTATTATAATTTAAACAGACTAACATTCCGTTCACGAAGTCTTCTGTGCCGCATGCGCTACGCATACAAACAGGCGTGAAGTGTACCTGTTTCAGATACCTACCTAGGTATATTAAACATCTACTGGTAAAAAAATACATAATAGAAATCTGTATACCTAGTTGTTCTAAAAAAATCTGGCCGAGAGTGAGTATGTCATCCTACATAGATGTTAATTTTTTTGTGATCGCTAATCTAACCTTTTTATTCTATTTCCTTTAATGATTAGGTACCTACTAAAATAAATGTGCTAGTTGGAGACAGCTTTTGCGAAATATGCCGTAAGACTGCAAAACTCGCAATTGTCTTGGAGCGTCACGCTTGGTTTGCCCAACGCTTCTAACCTACCTAACTCGTAATCTCGAAGTCTAAGGTTTAAGGAATCCGATAGTTAATCCTATGGACTCCACAATCCCCCCTCGCTTTATCTGACCGCACATTTCTCTAAGCCAAATTCCAACCCGACATCGCACGCAACTAATTGCTTCATCATTGCAATCTGCTGGGGGCGAAGATTTTAGGTCATCCATAATAAGGGAGGTAAGTTATAACGTAACTACGTTTTTCCAACCGATAGCCTAGACCTAAATCCTCAAGCAGTATGCTGAGATTCAAGGCTAAGCTGAACCAAAGTGGACTAAAACTATTGCCCTGAAGTATACCACGCTCGATCCTTACTAGCTCGCTATTCTTCTCGATATGCCGACATCCAGAGTAAATAAGGACCGCTCTCCATTCCACGATACAGACTTCAAGAAGTTGGTGTACAAGGTGCACACAGTTGCGTTCGCTTTATATGTATATCTAACACACTGATGAGCATTTTGTTGTTTCTAACGAAATTGCTCCATGAAAGGATTTCGAAAATGTAATTCACTAAAATGTACAAATTAAAAAACCACAATGGTAAGCAAAAAACAACAATATTTTTAAATTATTTTTCTTGCTATGAGAGAGTAGGTAAGCTTTGCTTATAATTTTTCAAGTAGTCTTAATGCTTACGAGATCTACTACTAATAACCAAGCTGACAGATTGATGGAAGGTGTACCTAAAGGTTCCCTTTTACTAACCTAGTATGACCCTAAAATGTTATGCTATTTACACGGATGATTCAGATTAACTAGACAGGAAAATCCTTTTAATTTTAATACAACGTGCTTTGAAATTAAAATAAACTGATGCATTTTTTTAAATAAGTACAATGGTATTTTATTTTGATGACAAATGCGGGCGGTGAGTCGCCATTTTTGTTTCTACCTCTGGAACTACTAGAACAAAGGAAAATGAAAATACCCTATTTAAAGTAGGTACCCGGAAAACTAAATTCCTTGGTTCCTAAAAACAGCAAATTTTGGCTCACTGCTCGTCGTACCGCCAACTTTAGAAAAATCGACGTCATGAAACTTTGTTATTCTGAACCTAACTTGAATATAGTTTTGCCAACATATAAGTTTTGAGATTTAAATTTATAATTTTTACTAAGTAATGTAGCTAAGTAGAGCATATTATGTTATGACGCTTCACGAAAAAAATTAGTCAGTGGCACGAAGTCTTTATTATCAGGTATATCTTTATTTTTGAGTAACCAGTAGCAAGTTCGTCATGCTCCCTTAGACGTCACTGCTTGCGTTGGCGAAGGAGGGAATGTCTTATGTTTTTTTTAACGTTCAAAAAGGGCTGATTCTCAGTCTAGTTTGAATAAAGACTTTTGATTTTGATATTTTTGAAGAAGGAATAAAATTCCTTTCCGTGCCACGAGTTGGTGGTTCGACGACGGGACGGACATTATAATAGAAAAACCGCGCACTCACACTGCACTGTATGCGAACGCTTGACCTGCTGTGTATTTCAAATAATAATACATTTATTTTAATAATAATACAATTAAAATAACGTATAAGTACCTACCTATATAAATTAAAAAAATAATTGAAATGGACAGGGAAAAATGTGATGCGCCTTGCGGCATGCGCTCTCTCTAGTTATATTTTTTTTTCTAAACTGCAAACACAACACATAGGTACCGGTAAACCGACGTAAGCTACCTACTTTGAATCTATGAAGTAACTTTGATAGTTACACAAAGTACCTACAAATGTTTTTCTTTGTTTTACCCGTATTTATTAACGCCGCTGATTATTTATTCTTCTACTACGAATGTATGTTTCGCCATTGTTTTAGCTTTAACAGATAGTTCTGAGTGGACTAAAACTCATTGTAAAGTTAACCCTGAATTTCCGTCTAAAATGCATTTTAGATAGGGTGACTTGGGAGTTATCAAAGTAGTCCCATTTTCAATAGCCATTTATTCAACAGCATAATTAACTTTTTTTCTCCGGAACTTGCAAAACATTTTTATTAAAGAATCGTTACCTTGTATCGTCTTCGTCACTGTGTTATTTTTTATTTTATTTTATAGGTACATGATTTTTAAATTATTTATTTATCAATCGACTACCTCGTTGGTCTAGTGGTCGCAAGCGCTACTGCTAATCATGAGGTCCCGGGTTCGATCCCCGGGTCGGGCAAAGTGTTATTGAGTTTTTCCATCTGGAATTTTTCAGTAGCAGCCCGGAGTCTGGATTTGTGCCCGATTGATGGCAATAGGCTCGCCCCCTATTACATGGGACTTAAACACAACTGGCGAAATGTGGGTGTACTACCAGGTACACCTCTGCCTAGCCCTTCGGGGATTACAGGCGTGACGTTATGTATGTAAGTACTTATGTTATTTATCAATCTAACCTCGTTTTACGTTCCTACGTGATTTTGCTTTTAGTCAACGAGCGGTTTTAACCTCTATGTTACACTACGTAACTACCTACCTACTTAACTTACATAGGTAGGTATGTTTTTTCTGACCATTTCAAACTCGTCTTAGTTTTTATGATGTCATTACCTGGTTACCTGTAATTTTCCGCTAAGCGGATAATAAATAACATTTTATCATTCAATTGTTACAATACGCTTTTTATGAATTACGAAATCCAACTAAGGTATGTTAAGTAGTTACCTACTTACTTAGTTAATTACGTATTCAGGAATACCTACCTAAAACAGAATACTAACAGACGCAAATATTATAGGTACCAGCCTGTTAGGTATCTGCTGAGAGTAAAAGCCTCTTCTCATATAAAGAAGGCATACTGAACTCACAAAGCTTCCTGAATTCGAAGGGGCTTATGGCTAAATTATAACAGCCACACGGATCGATCGATCCTTAACTTACGCTTTCCGAGGTCGGTCCGTGGATGGGTGACAATTCGTTACATATCTAGACCCCTGCGTGTCACTTTAAGTCGTGGCTTTCGGTCGTCATTTGCTCAATAGTCGTTACGAGTAGCCAGAAACCAGAAAGTCTGACAACCCGACTAACCAAGGAATATCTACCGTGTTACCCAGTTACTGGGTTGTGAAGGTCAGATCGACAGGCGCTCAATAGAAAACACTGATGTTCAGCTCCAACATGGTTAAAAAAGGCAAGGCAGATAATGCTTGCTTAGGACGGGTTAGCGTGCAGCTTCCCTTACGATGTTTTCCTTCACCGATGCCGTGGATATCTCACATAATTTTATAAACAAGTCCAATGACTTTTTACCTGCCCGGATTTGAATCTATATTATAACCTCTTGCCACTGAGGTCCTCCCTTCACGCATGACCAAACCAAAAAGAGTCACGTCGGACTCCTAAACTAACCTCTCGGTTCCTACCAGTAGCTACCTACCAGACTCGGGAACATTCGTATGTAAGTACAGTCAGGGTCAAATATTTCGGGACGAACACTGTTCAAAATGATCTCAACAACAAAGAAAATTAAAATTAAGTAATGACAATTGGATAAGGTTCTAGTCAGAATGACAGTTGTCGTGTACTGAAACATGTCTTTTTAGATCTAAGTTTTAGATCGAACAGTCTATTCGTCCCGAAGTCCCGATATCTTCGGCAAGGTCTTCGGGAGCACTGTGACTGGTGCAGTCGTAGTGATAGGTATGCTGTCTATCTCACTCTACCACCATCTGTATATGCTTCACCAGCTTGTAAATACAGGCGACGGTATCCCACACCTTCCTGCTAACGATCCAGCACTAAACCATTGTCGGAAGGGAGTTTTTAATCCTGAAATATAACTTCCTACTTATGTTAGTCTACTGTTAGTGTCACATTCGCAAAGTGTGCGGAAAATGTCACACGTCGATGGATGTCACGTCTATTCACAAATCCGTGATTTCAGAGGACGTGATTAGGATAACAAAGAATCGAACTACCTATTGGAATGCTTATCTGCTCTACAAAAACATAATAAATGTCATGTGTGTAGTAGGTAGGTATAGGAAGATGTTTTCAACGTCATGTCTATGCTATGTCATAGGTACTAGTAAATACTAAAAAATTAATAACTATGTATAAAAGGTAAGTGAATTACCTACAAATATCTAGTTTGTAATCGGTCGGTACCACGTTGCATTTAAGTACATATTATATTTTTAGTTAGATTTAGTTTAGGTTTAAGGTACCTACACGTAGTCAGCAAAAATATCTAGGGACGGCCCAACTGTTCAAAATGACCTATAGGTAGATACAAAAACAAATGGACGTACCTACCTACTTAGTTTGTTCAATTTTAAAAATAATACATTGACTGTCGATTCCTTCGCAATTTTTTTACACTATAATAACATCGTCTAACCGAAGTTTTTTTGTGAACATTTCAACAAAAAAATATTTATTTACACGAGCACAAAATAGATATGTAGGTATGTAATGGTGATAAGTGTTATAACCGACAGTGTCCTTTGGCAGCGGCCTTCGTCTAGCTAGAATTAAAAAGATATTTTTTGTAACCTAGCGCTGTAAAAAATGGTTGACCACTCAAATATCTAATGAAAATCACGAAACAACGCATATTAAAACAACCGACTTCTTAATGAAAACACTAGATAACAGGCGAAAAATAACTTCAGTTTCGGAAGTCTGCGGCTTTGGTGGTTTTTTTTCGTTCATTTTTGGCCACCGACTTCCGAAACTGAAGTTATTTTTCACCTGTTATCTAGTGTTTTTTTAACCGACTTCAAAAAAAGGACGCGGTTCTCAACTCGGTTGTATTTTTTTTCTTTTTTTTTCTTTAGGGTTTGTTACCTGAGATCTCCGTCATTTATGAAGCGATTTTCAAATAAACTGACCTCTTGTAGGTAATACTGACTGAACGCATGTCTTAAATATGTATTTATATTCTATTGATTGATTGTGATTGACAGAAATATACCTAGTTACCTTTATAATGTAAAAATGTATGTTTTAATAAAGTACTGAAACTTTTTATATTTTTTTTGGGTCTACTAGGTACCTCTACCTACGTGCTTACACTTACTTTTCACGTTTGGTACCGACCTTAATTATAGTATAATGAATATAGACGGGTGCCCAGTGCCCACGCTTGTGAATATTCTGGTTACATACACTTTATAGGTAGGTTAGTACCTAGCCAAATATAACAAAATTACAAAAATAAAAAAAAGCCAAATAACCCAATAGAGGTAGGTAGTCCTCTATTAGGTTATTTGGCTGTAAGCAAGCACGCAATCAAACAAAACCCTGGCCATTGTTGACGATTGCAATATTAATAGGGATAAATTGGACGTGGTTAAGCAAAAAGGATCCAATACAAAACTTGGACAAAAATGAGTTTAAATAACTCTACGTATAAAAAACTATATCATTACGAATAAAAAAACCGTGGTAATATTACACCTACCAAATTATAATTTTTGTTCATTATAAAACAAATAAGTATAGGTAAGTACCTACTGAAAAATACCTCTTGAACTTCAAACGTCAATATCTCAAAGTAACTGGATGTGGACTGGATCATTTTCGTTTACCTAACTACGTCAAATTTGAAGCGTCAATTCCGGTCGGCTCATAACACGATAATTTTTGTATGTTCAATGTTAAAACGAAGGTTACACAAAACAACTTCCTAGTTTCCGAACTTTGCATTGAAGTCGTTGTGATTCTTTGCACAATCTAGATTATAGATTGTGCAAAGAATCACAACGACTTCAATGCAAAGTTACTGTTAAGTTTTATTATATGTAAAATTGCAAAATTACTGTTTTATTATATGTATATACATATAATAAAACAGTAAAAAACTGTGTCTGTACATTACATATTAAAAAAAAATTGAGTAGGGTTTAGAAACAGTAACAGAGCAAGAATCCAAAAAAAAATCTGTGTTTGTCTGTTTGTTTGTACACGCTAATCTTCGGAACTACTGGACGGATTTGAATGTTTTTTTTGTTGTATTGATATTAAGTCTGGGCAACATATAGGTAGGCTATTCTTTATCTTGGAAACGTGAACACCTGATGCAGAACCGCAACAGACCAGCTAAACTATAAGAGGTACAAAAATGGCACCATAGCAATCGTTACAAGATCTGAAACACCTGATGTGGAACTCCAAGAGCCCAGATACACTATATTATAACATATAGTATAGGAATGACGTTTTTAACCCCCGACGCAAAAAGAGGGGTGTTATAAGTTTCACCGCTATGTGTGTGTGTCTGTCTGTCTGTCTGTCTGTCTGTCTGTGGCACCGTAGCGCCCAAACGGGTGAACCGAATTAGATGCGGTTTTTTTTATTTGAAAGCAGGGTTTCTTGCGATGGTTCATAGACATAATTTATTAAAATCGGTTCAGCCGTTTCAAGGTTGTCAGCTCTTTTGTGTTAGCTACCGTTGCTATTTTAGACGTCAATGGGGATTAACTTTACTTACAAACATATGTGTGTCTTAAAATTTCGAACACCCATGTGTGTAATATTAATAAACAACATTACGGTGTATTTGGTCTGATGCAGCCAGGATATCTAGCAGACTAATACACTCTTGGGAAAAAAACAGCAGATATGTCGTGTTTGGATTCATTTTAACCTGCATTTGATTTGGCACACAATGCACTTATGGCAACTGGATGAGCTGATGCTGCAGCCAGGCTATCCAGCACACCATTAGGTAGACTCTTGTCAAAATAATAGCTGATATGTCGTGTTTGGATTCATTTCAACCAGTACTTGATTCTAAACACAATGCACTGATGGCAACAGGATGAGCTGATGCTGCAGCCAGGCTATCCAGCACACCAGTAGGTATACTCTTGACAAAATAATAGCAGATATGTCGTGTTTGGATTCGTTTTAACCAGCATTTGACTCTACATACAATGCACTGAATAATTCTCATAACTGTAAATTCTATAAAACAAAATTAATGCGTTTAAAAATTTTAAAATAAAAATTAAATTAAAAATTTTAAAAACCCCCATCGCAAAAAAGTAAAACATTTAAAAAGTTAAAAATAACACTTTAGCCATGAAATTTTACGTAACGTCGGGGTACCGTTAAAATAAGTACCTACCTACATACCTACAAGTACTAGGAACATTCCTTACTTAAGCGGTACCACGACGTAAAGTAAAATTTCATGGCTAAAGTGTTATTTTTAACTTTTTAAATGTTTTACTTTTTTGCGATGGGGGTTTTTTAAATTTTTAATTTAATTTTTAGCAAAAGTTGTTCGTTCTGATGGGCATTTCCTGTTGACTTATAAAAATCGAAGATTTGAAACATCTGGTGTGGAAATCAAAGCTATCACTAATTTCATTAAATAATTATAAAATAACATAAGCTGGGAGTACCTCCACAGGAAGAAGGGGCGGTAACAGTTTGACTGATTTTCGATGACGATGGTATATCATTGAAAATTTGACTCTACTGGCCCAATTTTTTAGTTTCTTCGTATGTAAAGAAAGTCTTTCAAAAGTCAAAAGAATCATTGAAATTAGTTAACATTGCTAAAGAAGTTCATTTAAACATTAATCTGTAGGTACATCTCTGCCGGTCCCCTTTTAAAATAGAAGGGCGTAATGATATGTTATGGAAATACAAAAACTCTGCATATACCTACATCTGACTATTATAGCAATCGCGAATAATTTGCTGTTATGCGTTGAAGAGTTCCGTTGCCTGTCTTCTTCATCAGTTTTTCTTCACAAATGATACTTTCTAAATGAAAATGCTTGATTTGTTACTAAGAATGTAAAAATCGGTAGGTATGTGTGTAGGTACCTATATTTTTTGAGGAGTTCCCTCAATTCCTCGAGGATCCCTCATCAGATATGAGTTTTGATACAAATGGGATCAACCTGAAAAAATAATTATGAAAATCGGTCCATAAATGGCAGAGTAGGTAATCGCGTAACAAACACACAAAAACAAAAAAAAACACCGTCAAATTGAGAACCTCCTCCTTTTTTTGAAGTCGGTTAAAAATACCCCTAACGTTAACTACATATTCTACCCATCACTGGGATAGTTTATTTCTTCTAGAATATACTTGGTCATTTACTGGTTCTGGAGATATTATAGGTCAAAGTGAAAAATTGTTTTATAAAATCGTATTACAAGTAAACTTTCTTCTGGACAAACATTATCAAAATTAAATTATCGATTACTCTAGTTCGGTGGTTTGCATCACTGTCAAAATCATAACCCTCTTTTTTACGTTGCCGAAGTCGGATAAAAACCACACATATATCAATAATAAAAATATTTACAAAACTGTTTAAAAATATTATTATTTAGGTTTTATATGACGTGGAATTTTATTTAAAATAATTGGAGCCATTCTATATACTTTTACGAAGGAGGGCTGTTTTACTGCGATCAACAAAAATAATGTTCGAATCTCTTTTCCTTAACTGTGGGTCAGATGGGGCTCTTACGTCGAAAAGTTGTGGGTTGGTCTTAACAAACACTGCAGAATCACGGTTACACCCCTCGGACAGTTAATATTGGTTTTAATGTTAAATTAGCGACAACCTCATGGCCTTTGATCCCTTCTAAGAGGGACCTTAGTAGAGACTCGAGGAACAGAACGAAGACTAGCATAGCAATTTCAAATACTAAGTACTTTATCTTCATTTCGTAACAATCAATCAATTTGGATCAACGACAACCTCAACAATCAAGACCTATCCCTAGCCTTTTTATGATGATGATTATGATGCCAATTATGATGGGGTCGGCTTTCAGCCTAATTGGATTTTGCTGGATACCAGTGTTTTACGTGAAGCGACTGCCTTTCAGACCCAGTTACTGGGCGACACGATACCCCTTGGTTAGACTGGTCAGACTTTTCGGCTTCGACTGCCTGTTACGGCTGTCAAAGTTCTACGAATGACAATCAGGACCAACGGCTTTACGTACTTTCCGAGGCACGGGATGTTAGTGATGTCTAAGATAAACTTTAGAAAGTACCTACATATACCTAACCACTGGCGATCACGACATTGACAAGTGTCTCAAAGTTGCATGATCTTTATTCGCAAATTGTTTATTTTCTATAGCGATAAGGTAATACTGCTCTCGACAAAAAAAATGCTATTCCAAATGGTATCTTGAGTGGGGTATATTGACTCTAATCTAAGCGACGCGTTTTTGTTTTGGACAACCACGCGAACGAAGTCGCGGGCACAGCATATAAAACTTAAAACGTGTCAACAGGAAAAATCTAAGTGACATAATAAATTTCCTTTTTCCTTAATTTAAAACTATATGGCATAAAGCCAATAAAGGCACCTTTTGTATGAATATAGATGTCACAATTGGCTTGTATAACAACTAGTAAATTTTTTATCCCATGTCGCAACTTAAAAGCGCCTGTCGCACGAATACCCGATTGATGCGATAATATTTGATGATGAGTTTAATGACGTACAAACGACAAACTCTGCTTCATTGATCGCGAGAGTTTAAGAATATTTACATTTTATACTGGTTAGGTAATGATCACGTAAGACAGTCACAAACTTAATGACAACGTTACTTACAGTGTTTACGTTTATATTTACAGCCGCATCCTTCGAAAACCTGAGTGAAAATGTCCAGCTGTCACCGTGCAAGAAGGTACCCTGCCGCCTCAAAAAAGGCCATGATCAATTCATCAAGATTACATTTATACCAGGTAAGTCTTGACCTTGCTTAATGATTTCTGAAGAATTTGGAGTACTAATATCGAGGATACCAAGCTGTTATTAGACCCGAATTAGGCCGAGAAAGTAGAGGGGATCTAAAGTTCTGAAAGAAAAATAATACATGAGTTATGTGCTATCTTAAGTTAAAGGATGTCATGCAATCTTCCAATTACTACATCCAATAGCCAAGTGCACATCGGTTAATTAAATTAATTAGGTACTTATTAGTTGGATTTGAAGATTTTTCTTTATTTAAGACTAAGCATGCATATCGCCCGCGTGGAGTTCAAACTTTTCCTGGAAAAGTTACACTATTTACGCGGGCGAAACTGCGGGCAGGAGCTAGTAAAATATAAAAATCAAAGGTGGTTTAAGTTTATGACCGGAGGAAAATATGTATAATTTATATTCTGCGGTAGGAAATAAATCTAATTGAGATTGTAGTCTCGATTACCTAGGTAGGTACTAGTGCTACGACCACTTCCGACATGATGACAGACCAAGGCATATTATGTACTTACCTACTGTTCATCATGCTACTATAGGTATACTACTCATCGTTTCAATCGCAGCTCAGGAGCCTCGTTTAAAATACTTTAGGAATTCCCAGAATCTGCTAAAGTAGGTACCAGAATCTGAAAACTGCAATTGCTCTCATCCGAATTGAGAACTTTTATTGTAAGTCGGTTGAAAACAGGGGATGATTGGTTTTTCGCCAGCAAAATTGTTCACTCGTGAACCGACTCTGTGGATACTTGGAAACATAATGTACAGACGCCAGCACATCAAGTTAGGTACCCCAATGTTTCAAATTTCTTTGATCGTTTATCAACTTTATGTTAAACAGATTATCGTTCATATTCATTAGAAATAAAGACAAAAAAAACCCAACCAGCTTTCAGTCTAGCCAAAGTACAATCATCTTTTATGGGGTACTGCGTTAAATGTTACAACAAAATACCTAAGGATATATTAAAACTAAATCAAAGAAACTTTAAAACTTATGTTAAAAAAACACTTTGTAAACAGGCTTATTATATGTATAATACATTAATGGATTATATTGATGATAAAAATGCTTGGAAACATGCTGGTCCTGCTCCATAGGACAACTTAATGTCTGGACAGGAATGTTTGCTTTTTCTCTACATCACACATTGTAATTTGATTTTTTATTTTATTCTTATTTTTATTTTATTAAGTACTTTTTTTTAATAATCAACTTTGGTTAAATATTATGTAAATATGTGAGCACCACGTATCTTCAAATACACTCATACAATTACCAGCCGCGTTGCTTATTTTATATCACCTTGTACCTATCTCAGGATAGCTGTTTTATTTTATTTTTGTCTCATGGTACATCGTCACACATATAATAAGATTATGTATACAAATATTGTAAAATCTATTTTAAAAGAGTAAGTATGGAGTTTCTTGCACATTCTTCTCCATACGAAACTACCTTTTGGAATGTGCAACTAGAATCTTGATAATTTAATTTATTTGTAAGTATAACGTTCAAAAGTGCCTGTTTTCAGGCCAATTGAAATAAATGATTTGACTTTGACTTTGACAATTGGGATTTCACACATTGGGGTAACTTGATGTGCTGGCGTCTGTACTTTAGGTGACACAACAACTTAATAATAATAATAATAATAATAATTTATTAAAACAAGTAACAGGACTCACAGTGTTAGTAACAATACACTTACAAACTAAGTTAGTAACAAACAAAGATTATACATAAACGGAATGTGACTTCATTGCCGCAAGGTGACAGGCCCAGCTGAAACCTTGCAGCAATGGTTCACAAACACGCAATCAAGCCTGCCAGCTATCATAGACAGGATGCTGTTGGCGCTGCCCCGTACCCTACGGACCAAGGATGCGCACCGCTTTCGCATCACCGTGTAGAAACAATCTACGCGTGCCTCAGCAAACATCCCTGACGCGCTGCAGTACCGGGGCAACCCCATCAGCACCCTGTATGCGTTATTGTATTGGACGCGAAGGGCGCTGTATGACTTTTGAGTATAATGTACCCACAGACTGCAAGTATAAAAAGACGTGCAGTAGGCTCTAAATATAGTGCGCTTTACCTCATTAGAGGCACGCCTGAATCTGCAGGCAATCATATTTGCTCTCACACACAGCGCCCTCCGCTCCCTACCAATATCCTCATCATCTTTGAGGCCAGAGGTCAATAAGTGCCCCAGATACTTAAACCTAATGGTGACCTGAAAATAATGATGATGCAGACATTTTTTCTCCCTAGTTTAGGTCTTAAATACCTACGTCGTAACTCATAAGTAGGTCTATCTATATCTACTAATAGTTGAAAGAGATAGTTTGTTTACTGAGTTTGTGACATTACAGAGGGATCTCGGGATCTAGGTACTAAACCGATAAAGATTATTTGATTTAATTTTTTTATTATTTGTTTTTTTTTTACCAAAATAAAGTTAGGTACTTTATTTGAGTGTCCTAAGCTATATTTTATTTTCAAAACTAAGAGGGATCCGAGGGGATGTTAAAGTACCTACATACGAAACGCACGCTGACAAAGTCACGAGGGAAGTGCTAGCTATAAGTAGGTACCTACCTGATATTCATATTGACGAGAGCATTTTTACTTTTACAGACCATGATATAACCGATCTCACGAACCACGTAACTGCGGAAGTGTTAGGCGCCAATCTACCGTTCTTTGGGGTGGACGGTCTCTCTACCTGTTCGAAGCTCACCTTGGAAAACGGCGACCCAGCTGCATGCCCACTCAAAGCAGGCACTAAATATACCTATTCAGATA
Source organism: Euplexia lucipara (assembly GCA_921972225.1). NCBI lineage: Eukaryota > Metazoa > Arthropoda > Insecta > Lepidoptera > Noctuidae > Euplexia > Euplexia lucipara. Next base: position 8,323,977 of record OV179161.1, on the reverse strand, counting down.
GTTTCCCTGTACTCAGTATCTACCCTTCGATTTCAGTGAAAGTACATTGGGAGTTGCAGGATTCTACCAGTAAAGAAGCAGTTAGCTGCTTTGAAGTGCCTGTGCGAATCCAATAATTTAATATTTCATAATAAAAACAATCTCCACAATACAAAAGCGCTCAACTGCTCACTGCTTTATCTTTACAACAACAGATTATCATAATTTTAGTAGTCATGCGTAAGTTAGTAATCGTGTTCAAATTTCTTAAAACTAATCGCTTTGGTAATCTTCATGTTTTCAAATTAGAATAATCATCGCACCGCAGAGATTAAACCACGTGCTGAAATCCTGAAAAATGTCTGGTAACCAGTACTCGTAAATCCGGAGGTCATACTCATTTTGCTCCCTGTTTATAATAAGTAGGTACTAATATATAAGTTTTGTAATGGGTTATTGGCGCAGTTAATATTACACCAATCTTAGCTTACCAATCGCTTTGGTTAGCATTCTCTATCTTGGGTTAAGTACCTGTACTTCGCATCGGTCGCTGATCGTTTTTTGGCATAATTGCATAGAGTTGGTAACTAGTTGTAAAACAGCCCTTTACATTGGATCACAATATCGTGTATCGCAACATTCGCCGCGAGATGTTGTAAGTTGTATTAAGGTTAAGTTACTATGTAAGGATAAAAGACGAAAGAGAACGTTTTTAGTTTGTTTTAATTGCCACTACAAGTTATTAATTAAATATAATTATGTATATTATTTTACTAATGTGTTTGTTTTATTTAAAAATTTCCACTAACCTCTAGGCTATAATGATAAAAATATAGGTACTACATTTTAGTACTTACGAACTAATTTTTCTTTGAGCCAGAAGTAATGGCCGCAGGTACCTCGAAGCATATTAGACTTTTTTCATCGTCATTCAGGCTCCAGTGTACTCGCATGCGGAGCGTGGGGTACGCGGGCAGAACGGGGAACACGTTGGTGTAGATGTAGTCGTGGCCCGCGGGCAGCGGGCACGACGCGTACTCGTCGGCGTCCGCGCGCTTCACGTGCTGACACGCGTCCGTGCCATCCACGCCGATGAACGGAACTGGTATACCTTCGATGACCGCGAACACTTTATTCTTTAACGAATTGACTTCTTTATCTGAAACAAAAATCACGACCTGTAAAGCTCAGACTCAAATAGCAGGAAAGAATCTTAACTAAGTATAGATAGGTGTGCGACCAGTGCGTGTAGGGTGAGTGACTTACTGTAGACAAAGGGATGCTTTGGATATTAGATATGATTATGTGTTCCTGTGGGCTGAGCAGCAGAAATACTTACCACTCTAAAGTTAAAAGGTTTATGTCTAGGTGAGTAGGTACTGTAATCCAATTATTTCTAAAAATTTTGACACAAACACTTTTCCCAGAACAACTATTATCTATTCTTCATTGAATCGGGCTCTGGAAGGTAAATACTTAGGTACACACAGTCTCAAAAGTCGATGACCATATCCCATATTTCCTAAACTCATGAGTTTTGAACTTTTCAAGATGTTCATTGAATTTGGCACTAGTCTTGCTAAGCAATTTGTCTAAGCTAAGGTGTTCATGAGTTTAGGAAATATGGATATGGTCATCGACTTTTGAGGCTAAATAGCAACCAAAAACCACGAAGGTTTAAACTTGTGCAGTCATGAATCTATCTCAATAGGTAGGTATCGGAACATAATGAGTTAGGAGTAGGAATACTCACCGGTAGTAAATTGCATTATTACGGTGACATTGGTGTTCCTCCGCAGTTTGCAGCTGGATTTACCGCACGGTAAAACTTGAATCCTATCCTGTAGACCTTCAAAGGATTCCCCTGAAACAAAGGCGGAGGTCTCCATCAGTCCGTTATGTAGGTCCTTTAAAGTATCACGTATTATGCGTTTCAAATAAGAATAGGAACGTCAATGACTTCTATCTGTCAAATGTCGCTTGAAAAGTACGGCCTGCAACGAAACCTTAATCGCGTATCAATTATTTACCGAGTCGAAGCTTTTCAAAATGAAAAAACGTCTTAAATTAATTAGTCTTGTGGAGTGCCAACGTTTTATTTATTAATTCTGTCTATTACACGGTTTTTTTGCTGTTGTAGTTGATATTTGTTTTTGCTTTCATCTACCGGACTGCTCGAAAATGTGTGAACGATTCGAGGCGCTGTTTTGCATGGAAGGGTTCGAGTGGTTATCTCCAATGTAAACAAATACTTTGAGAGTACAATTTAGAAAATTATTCGTTCGTAATTCGTAAATAAATTATACTATACATATAATATAAATTGTCGTTATTTTAGCAAATAGTTTAGCAATAGCAATAAACATGCTAAGACTGAAGAATTCACATGCTAATGAAATTTATGCGAAATCGCATTAATTACCATCACTACTAGGAACATTCCTTACTTAAGCGGTACCCCGACGTTACGTACAATTTCATGGCTAAAGTGTTATTGTTAACTTTTTAAATGTTTTACTTTTTTGTGGTGGGGGTTTTTAAAATTTTTAATTTAATTTTTATTTTAAAATTTTTAAACGCAGTAATTTTGTTTCATAGAGTATACAGTTATGAGAATTTTTCAGTGCATCGTATGTAGAATCAAATGCTGGTTGAAATGAATCCAAACACGACATATCTGCTATTATTTTGTCAAGAGTCTACCTACTGGTGTGCTGGATAGCCTGGCTGCAGCATCAGCTCATCCTGTTGCCATCAGGGCATTCTGTGCAGAATCAAATGCCGGTTAAAATGAATCCAAACACGACATCTGCTATTATTTTGTCAAGAGTCTACCTTCTGGTGTGCTGAATAGCCTGGCTGCAGCATCAGCTCATCATGTTGCCATCAGTGCATTGTGTACAGAATCAAATGCTGGTTAAAATGAATCCAAACACAACATATCTGCTGTTATTTTCCCAAGAGTGTATTAGTCTGCTAGATATCGTGGCTGCACCAGACCAAGTACACCATAATGTTGCTTATTAATATTACACACATAATATGTTTTTAAGTAAAGTTAATACCCATAGACGTCTAAAATAGAAACGGTAGCTAACACAAAAGAGCTGATAACCTTGAAACGGCTGAACCGATTTTGATGAATTATGTCTAAGAACGCAAGAAACCCTGCTTTCAAATAAAAAAACCGCATCTAAATCGGTTCAACCGTTTGGGCGCTACGCTGCCACAGACAGACAGACAGACAGACAGACAGACAGACTGACAGACAGAAAAAATTAAAAATTTAAAAAACCCCCATCGCAAAAAAGTTAAACATTTAAAAAGTCAAAAATAACACTTAAACCATGAAATTTTACGTAACGTCGGGGTACCGTTAAAATAAGTACATACCTTAAGTACTAGAACATTCCTTACTTAAGCGGTACCCCAACGTGAAGTAAAATTTCATGGTTTAAGTGTTATTTTTGATTTTTTAAATGTTTAACTTTTTTGCGGTGGGGGTTTTTTAAATTTTTAATTTTTTCTTACTTTCTTTATCAATGACTGGCCTGTTGGTCTTGTAGTTAGTGACCCTGACTGCTATGCCGGAGGTCGTGGGTACGATTCCCACCCAGGAAAAATGTTTGTGTGATGAGCACGATCATTTTTTCTGTGTCTGGGTGTAATTTATCTATAATATGTATATATTTAGAAATATATAAGTATGTTTATCAGCTGTTTAGTACCCATAACACAAGCTCTCAAGCTTAACTTGGGACTAAATGGCGTTGTGTAAAAAGTTGTGGAATATTTATTTATTATTTATTTATGTTCCAAAATCCGACTATGAAAAATCGTTGTATTTAATTTATTTTTAGAACGTACCTACTAGGTACAGTCTCACTTTCCTAAAATGTTTTAGTGACCTAAAGCCTAACAGCCTAAAGCCAGCTGTGGTTGTTAAAAAACAAGTAAAACTTTTTATTTTCGGATGTCTGTGGCTTTGGTTGTTTTGTTTCATTCATTATTGGGTAGGTAAGTATTTTATTTTGCAATTTTTATTTATTTAGGCAAACCAACTAAATACACACATAAAGACATTCACATTACAAATCATATTAATTATAATAGTATTGCATTCATCTAAATTATAGGTGAGCACAGCATTCTTTTTTATTCAGATCACTTTATAATAAGTAGGTACCTAATTAATATATAAATGAATAACAAGTAATCTGAGATCAACAATATAATATGTTTAAAATTAATTTGAAAAATAAGTGACTTTTAGCTATTCGTATGTAGGTATGTAAGCACTGTAAGCACTAAATACCTAATGGTCTTACAAAACTGGCTTTGGTAGCCACAGACTTACGAAACAAGAGTTATTTTACACCTACTAAGTAATGTTTTTTTAAGAAGCCGGTTTTTTATTTTTTGTTAAGTTTTTTATGTGGTCGGTTGTATTTTTGTATGGATGAGGATAATATACTTAGATAGTATTTTTGTTAATATTTAATAAAAATATTTTTTCCAGCTATTTCGATTTAAAATACTGAACCGATTTAGGTAAAATTATTATTGGACCGCCTTTGAAGTAAGTACTATCAAACAAAACAGGAATAATTAAAATGCATAATTGTGGGAATACCTAATCGCGTAACAAACACAAAAAAAGTCAAATTGAAAGCCTCTTTCTTGTTTTCTTGTTTTCTTGTTGTTAAAGAGCACACTACTAAGTGTACACTATGGCCTGCAACTTATTAAAAAATATACATAAGTATAAAGCCAAATTCCAAATAATGGCAGTCTTTTTTTACGTAACAAAAAGTGCTTAGTTTGTGTATCTTACCTGGGCACTGCTCAGATGGCGTTACATTCCCGCTGCACAATGTTGTCAGGACTATTGTAAGTGTCGTTGCAACGATCCAAACTTTAAAAAACATGTTCATTTTTAAAACTGTTTAAAGTTACCACAAAAAAATGCACTTTTAGAATTCGACAAAGTTCCCTAGTAAGTTAAGTTAATCATGCACTTTGAACGAGGACGTGCGGCAGCTCTGACTGTCTAGTCGCGTCGACCTGTTTATATACCCAGAAACCGCACACTAATAAATTCAAAATAAGCGAAAACATGAATATATCTTAATGATTTTCAATGATTTGCTAGATACCCCTCGCACGGCGTCGAGTTCAGGTGGATGAGCAATACGGTGGTAAAGCCCCAGGTCACAAGCTTTGCTAGTCGCCAATATGAACGAGCAAAGGTTGCTGTAATTGAACCTAAGCTTGGGCGTGCTGTGTTAAGTACCTACGCTCTATTTATTAACCCCCGACGCAAAAAGAGGGGTGTTATAAGTTTCACCGCTATGTGTATGTGTGTGTGTGTATCTGTCTGTCTGCCTGTCTGTGGCACCGTAGCGCCCAAACGGGTGAACCGATTTAGATGTGTTTTTATTTGAAAGCAGGGTTTCTTGCGATGGTTCTTAGACATAATTTATCAAAATCGGTTCAGCCGTTACAAGGTCATCAGCTCTTTTGTGTTAGCTACCGTTGCTATTTTAGACGTATAGGGGTATTAACTTTACTTACAAACATATGTGTGTCTTAAAATTTCGAACACCCATGTGTGTAATATTAATAAGCAACATTATGGTGTATTTGGTCTGATGCAGCCAGGATATCTAGCAGACAAATACACTCTTGGGAAAATAACAGCAGATATGTCATGTTTGGATTCGTTTAAACCAGCATTTGACTCTACATACAATGCACTGAATAATTCTCATAACTGTAAACTCTATAAAACAAAATTAATGCGTTTAAAAATCTATATACATATAATAGTGCGAGAGCCGGCTGCAAAAATACCTACCTCATCGGCTACCCCAATAAGCTGTATTTAGATCGTTAACCGACACTTAAACACGTAAAAAAAATCAGGTCTGCCAGAGCCAATCCTGCCGGGTCATAGAAATAATTGATATTTTTTGACGTAATTTTTTAGTAAAAATTACCTCATAAGATACCCGAATGAAAGTGCTGGCAGCAGTTAACCATTGATTAGTTATGCAAAAAAAGTTGGTCTGCCATTGCGCACCCTGCCGGAAGTACTTGGCAGACCCCTTTGAATATGCCCCTCTGACACACTAAACCTACCTCATCGAGTACCCGGATGGGACCAACGCTAAATAATAACCAAGGTACCCCTGATAATGGATCAAAAGGTCTGCCAGGTCTAAGCTCGCCGAAACTTAGTGTTCAAAGCGTTTGAAGTTGATAGGGAGCATAATTTCACCTGTAGTCAAAATAACATTATTTTGTTTCTAAATTTATACAACTTTATGAATATTAAATATTTTTTATCAAAACATTGAATAAAACAACAAGTGTAGAGATAATAGATGTATATTCAAAATTTAGCACAATCACTACGAGTTCAATAACATGCTTACAAGTTATATACAACTATCAAAACTTAGTTTAAGTTGGCATTACAGTTACCTGAATTCTGTATTTATATGTGGGTTTAGGGAACTAAGTAGGCTTCTGAGTGTAGAACCTGTTATTGCGTAAATCATCGAAGGAACAGCTAACGCCTAACCAAACTGACCACCCCCAGGATCTCTCAAAATCCAAGTTTAAACAATAATGGTTAGGTTGAGTAGCCATTTACTGTCAATACCTGAGTAGGTACGATAACTATCTTAATTCAAAAATTACAAGCCATTAAATAACTAGCTACAATGATGGTGAAATGACAGCAAGAACTATTTTTAAAAATATAAAGATGCAAAAAAAATGAAAATCAGTCAGATTGAACTGTACTAATGTAAATCAGTAAAAGTTTGTACAAAAATAAAATTATTACTTAACGTAGAATCTCAAATTAATAAAAATCACTTCCATCACTTGAACTGTCAAATGACTTATCAATATCGTCGTCCTCTGAATCATTAATTATAATAGACTCAACACTGAATGGTGTTGGCTCACCTTCATACCATAGAGGTTCTAGGCGATTGTTATTCAAATCCCACCCGTATTTTTTGGTATCTAATTTTATCCGTTTAATTGAACATGCGTTTTGCCACATAGCGTTTACGAAAGCCGTCCGCAATATTTTTTGTTTTATAACCTTTTTACATGGCGGCATTCTACATGAACTATAATTCCTATTTTTTTCAACAAGGGACCTTTTAATTTTTTTCTTGCTTATGTTTTATTAAAGATAACGTATCGGGCAGCATTAGTATTTGTAAAGTTTTTATTTCCATACATTTCGCAACTAAACTTATGAATCAAATCAACTACTTCTGTATCATTCTCGTATACAAAATTCTCGTCTTATTTATTGAAAGCTTCCTGGTAGATGGGATTCTGTTTTAACACCTGGAAATGTTTAGATCTACCTTTATTGTGAAAAACAGCTGAAGTATCTGTCAAATACTAAATGAATTTCATCAGCTTCTATGGTGCAAATTTATTGTAATATCATTTCGGAAAGTTTTTCAAATGTGCTGGGAATTGAGGATGGTCTCAAAACTTTTGCGATCATGAAGAATCAGATACTCGAATACTTTTTCATGCATATAGAAAAAGACGCGACTAAAGTACTTATCCATTTTAGCATCTGACACAGATATTTTAGTTGGTGTTTTAGCACACGCACACCCACTGAAACCAATTATTTGGTTACTTTCGGGCGGATTATCAAGAGCCAAAGATCCAAATGCTTTTAAATTGTACCCATTTATCAAAAACACTAGGTGAAACGTTGTGTCGTTCTTTACCAGCATTTCATGCATACACTGGTTGTGATTACACCGCTGTTTTTCACAATAAAGGTAAATCGAAACGTTTCCAGGTGTTAAAACAGAATCCCATCTACCAGGAAGTTTTCAATAAATAAGACGAGAATTTTGTATACGAGAATGATACAGAAGTAGAAATGTATGGAAATAAAAACTTTACAAATACTAATGCTGCCAGATACGTTATCTATTATCTATAATAAGACAGTAAAAAAACTGTGTCTGTACATTGAATATATTTAAAAAATAATAATTGAGGGGGGTTTAGAAACAGTAATAGAGCACGAATCCAAAAAAAAAAGTCTGTCTGTTTGTCTGTATGTCTGTTTGTTTGTACACACTAATCTTCGGAACTACTGGACGGATTTGAATGATTTTTTTTTGTTGTATAGATATTAAGTCTGGGCAACACATAGGCTATAATTTATTTTGGAAACTGGAACACCTGATGCAGAACCGCAACAGACCAGCTAAACTATAGGAGATACAACAATGGTATCATAGCAAAAATTGATGATAGATCCGAAGCACCTGATGTGGAACTTCAAGAGCCCAGCTACACTATAACATATATAGGAATGACGTCTTAGCAAGAGTGGTTCAGCCTTATGAGCACTCGCTGTTGACGTATAAAAATCGAAGATCTGGAACACCTGTTGTGAAACTCCAAGAGCCCAGCTACACCATAACACATATAGGAATTACGTTTTAGCGAAAGTTGTTCGGTCAGATAGGAATTTCCTGTTGACTTATAAAATCGAAAATCAGAAACATTTGACATGGAAATCAAAGCTATCACTAATTTCACTGCTGGTCGATTCTGTTGAAATCACCGCGTATAAACCTGGGTGTAGTGAGCACTGAAGTCTCTGTCAGTGTCACCTATCAGTTGCTAGGGATTGGCGAAGTATGAATCATAATCGAGAATCGACGTAACTTAATTATTTACATACAAACAAACTTAAACTCACGCCCTATTCCCATGGGGGTGGACAGAAACTGCAGAACGCCACCCACTATAATATTGCTTCACATAGGTACCTACTTGTTAATATTTTTTCTGTGCTAAGTATTTTATTTATTTTATGCTAAGTAAATTGAATAGGTGATAATTTAGTTCGAAAGCTCTATTGGATTTGAATAATTAATTAAATTAAATCAATTTAGGTACCTACTTCATACCTACATAAGGTATTACCTGCTGCGCTGCGCCGCCGATCCGAATCTATGAAAACGCCTTCACATCTTAGTTCACTGTAGACAAATAGCGTCCTACTTTATCTAGTCGTTGCCAAAAATATAAAGCATTTCTACCATCTCAGCACTCTCACAGATACCTACTTACAAAACTAATTCTTCTACGTTCGCATAATTACCAAAAGTCACAATGACAGTTGTACGACACTGACTCGGTGCTGTCGCCATGACAACGATACGCCCACGCGATGCCGGTCGTGTTGTTGTCATAGTAACCACCTAGCGTCCGCGCCGAGTGACTTCGATGTACCGCGCGCGTTTGTTTGTCTTCATCTACCATTTTATAGACTACCTATACGGTGTTTATTTCCAAAGATTTGAATGTCTAATTTCAATTTTTATTATAACCATTCAACAAATATATCGTCATTACATTATTTTGTCAAATATGTTACTTTTTCAACGTTCACATTTTTCGAGTCACAATGATGCACACTCACGCCCGCGTTGTTACTATGACAACGCAAAGCGCGCGCGCGTTAATTTTTTTTTTTAATATTCATTGTTTGGAGGCCATGTTGTTGACGTATGAACCTGTTTGATTTTAAATAATTATTATATTTTAAGATTAAAAAGTCTAAATTTAAATTAACCATTTAAAAAGTCAGTACTTACTTACCTAGTAGTCGTGCCTAATTTGATGTCCAAAATTAAAATAAATAATCGACACCTAGGTAAGATTCTTAAGTTTAACCTTAGTCTGTGACTGTCATGGCCTTTTTTTTCGCGTAGGTATTGTAGGTTATTATAATTAATATCACCAAAAGAATGATCTTTGCTTTGTAAGCATTTTAGAGGTTGTAATTGATAAAAATGCAGTCCGCCGTAGTTTTTTTTTATTAAATACCTACCTACGTACCTACCTAATTATCACATTAGGTACCTAGGTACATAGCTACCTAAACCAACATTTTAATGTTTTCTCAATATTCTAACACAAAATATAAAACAAACCACTTATTAAGGGGGAAAACTAACTAGGTACCTACTAAGAAGGACTTAAGGAGGCCATGGTAACAACGTGCATCTAAGAACAAAGACGCATCGATTTGTCATTGCATTCAAATTTAGTCTTGCACTTTGCAGTGACATTAGATTTTGATATTTTGAATGTTGTTTTGTTAGTAGGTAAGTACTTTTACGGATGCAATTGGTATGACAATTAAAGCTACTACCGAAGTTCCGCCCGTGTTAGTTAAGACTTAACACGTTAGCTGTCCAATGTACCGAATACAATACACGGCGCGTGGGTCCATCACGTCCATGTACCGTAAATGGTACACTCGCCCCTGTAACTTTCTATGCGCTCAGACTTCATGGACTTGTGTGTTATGTTGCTCTATTTATCAGGACTTGTCAACAGGACACCAACAACAGAATATTACAAAAAATGATTTGGACGTTTGGGGTTATCCAAAAAATATGTATGGGGACAGTTAACGTGTTAAGACGAGAGTTAAGTGGCTATTTACATTGACAAGGACGGAAACAACAATCAAGTGATATTCAATTAATCAATATTATAGGAGGCTCCTGTCTTTTCCGTAAGGGGATGGGCGTCGGCGTCTATGTAGCAACGGTAGGTACGGTATTAAACGTCAGTGTGTTACTTAATCCGTGTATTCTTGTGAACTGGCAGAAACCTACCTACTTACAACTTACAAGCAGTGCAAATAAATAGGTAAAACCTCTGCCTCGCATCGTTCCGACCAGAGCGCATTCATGCTGTTTCAATTTCGACTGTGCGACAAATAGAGGGGATTGGATTGTTTGAAACTACCACTGAATGAAAACTCAGAAATGCTAAAATAAATTTAGGTACTCACATTCAATGAATGTTTTATTGTCCTTTTTCTGAGTTGAGTACCTACATTAGTACATATTTATATTACCTACCTACATCATCCAACTAGAAAGCAAGATAAATCCCAATAAGAGGTACAAACCAAGGTAATACAGCATGTTTAGGCCAATCACTAAATTCATTTAACACTTCTAGCTACCATATTGTAGGTACAGGGGCAGAATTCTTACTTAGTGTTGATAGTGTTTCCATCTCCAAGTCTCCATCCGGGATCAAGACTTGAATCCAGTTTATAGCAATAGACGCCCCTTCTTACATGGGACTTGAACATAACGGATACATACTTACTCATTTACATACAGTGTGGCCCACAAAAAAACTTATACAAATATCATATTTTAACATAAATATTTAAGCAATTAGGACAACAAAAATAGTATAGGGAAAACAATAGGTTGTAGAGATAATACAACTACTATCCAGACATTATTATCCCACAAACTATCTCTCTCTCTGTCTCTCTTGCTCTAGCAGTGCTTGGTGAGGTCAGAAATAATTTAATATTGCAAATAAAAATAAGTTTTACTCATTGCTATCATGTTACAGAATTTTGCAAATTTATATTATAAATTCTCCGCTGCTGGGGTTCAACTTCTTGATACCGGTGGGGCAGGCAGACTTCTGTATTGGATGTGTATAGATACAAGGTGTGGCCCGCCACCTCCATCATCATCTGGCAGGAAAACCTGCTTGCTGGAAGCATTACAGTGTACATTATTATTATTATAGCTATATTTATGCATCACTCTATTAATTTATCAGGAGCACAGTATAGAAAGGTAGCATTCTACCTTTCTAAAAGTATAGCGGCATCAATGACATAGAACACCTTGTAAGGCGTACTACCTATGATGAGTAATTGTAACATAACATCTTAGTTCCAAGATCAACCTCCCTATGTTTTAAATAATTGATGTGCTCTTTAGGAATGTTTAACAAACAAAAACTGTGTGTGTTAATTGACAGATACCTTCTTAGCTCAACAGCCACTTGGATTTGTGTGATTGATGCAAGTAGTGGTGATGAAATTTGTTTCCATGGTCGCTCCTTCAAGCAGCTCCAGGCTTGTAAAGACTCATCTGCTGAACAGTAGAATGCATCAGATTAATAATAAATTGAGCTTGCTTTCATGCCAATAATTTACAATGTTGGTTACACTGTTAAACCGAGCAAAAGCTGTCAATTATAATACATAACTTATAAAATGTTCTGATGTACCTTTAGAATAATGATTAGGTAGGTACTTTGAGAATTTAAAACAGGATCCATCAGATCCAAACAGGACATAGGTACTGTTTGATTTTGTATTAGGTACTACTTTACTTAACTTTTTACTGATAATGAAAAACATGAGAACACTAATACAGGCTTGCTTAGCTATATTTTGTAGTTTTATGTAGGTCCCTAGTTACGATCGGTCCGTTTTCGTTCTTGTTACGATCACAATATCCACATTACGTTATCACTTACGTTTCATACAGGGTTGGCATTAAATACTATAATATTACAACTAAAACTTATACAATAACAGTGCTAGACGTCATTAATAATTGTTTGAAAGTTTTCTTTTGTTATTGTTAGGTTATGTATGTGATTTATTATTGATCTGACAGTTTGACAGCCATCCATCACATTTTTTTTTTTTAATTTTATGACCTGGTAACTGGACCTTTAAGTCAAATCTTATTTTATTACAGACATCACAAGACATGACGTCATAGATTATTAATTGCGAAATAAATGTCATTATGTCATGCGTGCGAACAGCCGTGCGGCCACAGAAACTATTTGAGAACGCTCGAATTCAAATAGTCGATTTAAACATGTAAAATGGATGAAGTTTGTTTAGCTTTTTACAGCTTACTATTTGCTTGTTTTAGCTCACTATCACTTTTTTTTCTGAACGTTACAAGTAGGTATTATAAATTTCATGAAAGGCAATTTAGCGGGCTGGCTGGTGCATTCGTTCCAATGTCTATGATAATGATATTTAAAATTTAGATTTGTGTTTCGAGTTAGCCATCAAAAACCAAGGTTTAATTTATTATTAGTACCTATCCTATCTGATATTAGTACCAAAATTTTCGTTCGCAACATAATCTATTACGTCGTGTCTTGTGATGATTGTAATAAAATAAGATTTGACTTAAAGGCTTGACTTAAGTTACCAGGTCATAAAATTAAAAAAAAAAAATGTGATGGATGGCTCAGATGGCTGTCAAACTGTCAGATCAATAATAAATCACATAACCTAACATTAACAAAAGAAAACTTTCAAACAATTATTAATGACGTCTAGCACTGTTATTGTATAAGTTTTAAATGTAATATTATAGTATTTAATGCCAACCCTGTATGAAACGTAATGTGGATATTGTGATCATAACAAGAACGAAAACGGACCGATCGTAAGTAGGAATCTACTTACTTTACAATACAGGTAGCTAAGCAATCCTGTAATAGTGTTCTCATGTTTTTCATTATCAGTAAAAAGTTAAGTAATGAAGTATGTAGGTACCTAATACAAAATCAAACAGTACCTATGTCCTGTTTGGATCTGATGGATCCTGTTTTAAATTCTCATAGTACCTACCTAATCATTATTTTAAAGTTACATCAGAATATATAAAAGTTATGTATTATATTTGACAGCTTTTGCTCGGTTTAACAGTGTAACCAACATTGTAAATTATTGGCATGAAAACAAGCTCAATTTATTATTAATCTGATATATTCTACCGTTCAGCAGATGAGTCTTTACAAGCCTGCAGCTGCTTGAAGGAGCGACCATGGAAACAAATTTCATCACCACTACTTGCATCAATCACACAAATCCAAGTGGCTGTTGAGCTAAGAAGGTACCTGTCAATTAACACACACAGTTTTTGTTTGTTAAACATTCCTAAAGAGCAGATCAATTATTTAAAACACAGAGAGGTTGATCGTGGAACTAAGATGTTATGTTACAATTATTATTTATTTATTTATTTACTCATCATCACTATCATTACAGGAATGTCCTAATTCAATAGTGTGGCTATAATTACAATTTTATTATTTAAGTATGATAACATTGATAACATATTCTGTACATTGTGATTTTTGTGAACTCATCCAGAGAACAAGTAAAAAGATCACTCATCATAGGTAGTCGGTACGCCTTACAAGGTGTTCTATGTCATTGATGCCGCTATACTTTTAGAAAGGTAGCATTAGCCTGCATTAGGCAGTTAATGCAGGCTTTTTATACTGTGCTACTGATAAATTAATAGAATGATGCATAAATATAGCTATAATAATAATAATGTACACTGTAATGCTTTCAGCAAGCAGGTTTTCCTGCCAGATGATGACGGAGGTGGCGGGCCTCACCTTGTATCTACACATCCAATACAGAAGTCTGCCTGCCCCACCGCTGCACCGGTATCAAGAAGTTGAACCCCAGCAGCGGAAAATTTATAATATAAATTTGCAAAGTTCTGTAACATGATAGAAATGAGTAAAACTTATTTTTTATGCAATATTAATTTATTTCTGACCTCACCAAGCACTGCTAGAGCAAGAGAGAGAGAGTTTGTGGGATAATAATATCTGGATAATAGTTGTATTATCTACACAACCTATTGTTTTCCCTATACTATTTTTGTTGTCTTAACTGCTTAAATATTTATATTAAAATATGATATTTGTATAGGTTTTGTGGGCCACATTGTATGTAAATGAGTAAGTATGTATCCGTTATGTTCAAGTCCCATGTAAGAAGGGGCGTCTATTGCTATAAACTGGATTCAAGTCTTGATCCCAGATGGAGACTTGGAGATGGAAATACTATCAACACTAAGTAAGAATTCTGCCCCTGTACCTACAATATGGTAGCTAGAAGTGTTAAATGAAATTAATGATTGGCCTAAACATGCTGTATTACCTTGGTTTGTACCTCTTATTGGGATTTATCTTGCTTTCTAGTTGGATGATGTAGGTAGGTAATATAAATATGTACTAATGTAGGTACTCAACTCAGAAAAAGGACAATAAAACATTCATTGAATGTGAGTACCTAAATTTATTTTAGCATTTCTGAGTTTTCATTCAGTGGTAGTTTCAAACAATCCAATCCCCTCTATTTGTCGCACAGTCAAAATTGAAACAGCGTGAATGCACTCTGGTCGGAACGATGCGAGGCAGAGGTTTTATACCTATTTAGTTGCACTGCTTGTAAGAGTTGTAAGTAGGAAGGTATCTGCCAGTTCTCAAGAATACACGGATTAAGTAACACACTGACGTTAATAATACCGTACCGTTGCTACATAGACGCCGACGCCCATCCCCTTACGGAAAAGACAGGAGCCTCCTATAATATTGATTAATTGAATATCACTTGATTGTTGTTTCCGTCCTTGTCAATGTAAATAGCCACTTAACTCTTGTCTTAAGTCTTAACTAACACGGGCGGAACTTCGGTAGTAGCTTTAATTGTCATACCAATTGCATCCGTAAAAGTACTTACCTACTAACAAAACAACATTCAAAATATCAAAATCTAATGTCACTGCAAAGTGCAAGACTAAATTTGAATGGAATGACAAATCGATGCGTCTTTGTTCTTAGATGCACGTTGTTACCATGGCCTCCTTAAGTCCTTAGTAGGTAGGTACCTAGTTAGTTTTCCCCCTTAATAAGTGGTTTGTTTTATATTTTGTGTTAGAATATTGAGAAAACATTAAAATGTTGGTTTAGGTAGCTATGTACCTAGGTACCTAATGTGATAATTAGGTAGGTACGTAGGTAGGTATTTAATAAAAAAAAACTACGGCGGACTGCATTTTTATCAATTACAACCTCTAAAATGCTTACAAAGCAAAGATCATTCTTTTGGTGATATTAATTATAATAACCTACAATACCTACGCGAAAAAAAAGGCCATGACAGTCACAGACTAAGGTTAAGAATCTTACCTAGGTGTCGATTATTTATTTTAATTTTGGACATCAAATTAGGCACGACTACTAGGTAAGTAAGTACCTACTGACTTTTTAAATGGTTAATTTAAATTTAGACTTTTTAATCTTAAAATATAATAATTATTTAAAATCAAACAGGTTCATACGTCAACAACATGGCCTCCAAACAATGAATATTAAAAAAAAAAATTAACGCGCGCGCGCTTTGCGTTGTCATAGTAACAACGCGGGCGTGAGTGTGCATCATTGTGACTCGAAAAATGTGAACGTTGAAAAAGTAACATATTTGACAAAATAATGTAATGACGATATATTTGTTGAA
Organism: Euplexia lucipara; assembly: GCA_921972225.1. Taxonomy (NCBI): domain Eukaryota; kingdom Metazoa; phylum Arthropoda; class Insecta; order Lepidoptera; family Noctuidae; genus Euplexia; species Euplexia lucipara. The sequence continues at coordinate 8,307,797 of OV179161.1, read as the reverse complement.
TGGTTATAATAAAAATTGAAATTAGACATTCAAATCTTTGGAAATAAACACCGTATAGGTAGTCTATAAAATGGTAGATGAAGACAAACAAACGCGCGCGGTACATCGAAGTCACTCGGCGCGGACGCTAGGTGGTTACTATGACAACAACACGACTGGCATCGCGTGGGCGTATCGTTGTCATGGCGACAGCACCGAGTCAGTGTCGTACAACTGTCATTGTGACTTTTGGTAATTATGCGAACGTAGAAGAATTAGTTTTGTAAGTAGGTATCTGTGAGAGTGCTGAGATGGTAGAAATGCTTTATATTTTTGGCAACGACTAGATAAAGTAGGACGCTATTTGTCTACAGTGAACTAAGATGTGAAGGCGTTTTCATAAATTCGGATCGGCGGCGCAGCGCAGCAGGTAATACCTTATGTAGGTATGAAGTAGGTACCTAAATTGATTTAATTTAATTAATTATTCAAATCCAATAGAGCTTTCGAACTAAATTATCACCTATTCAATTTACTTAGCATAAAATAAATAAAATACTTAGCACAGAAAAAATATTAACAAGTAGGTACTTATGTGAAGCAATATTATAGTGGGTGGCGTTCTGCAGTTTCTGTCCACCCCCATGGGAATAGGGCGTGAGTTTAAGTTTGTTTGTATGTAAATAATTAAGTTACGTCGATTCTCGATTATGATTCATACTTCGCCAATCCCTAGCAACTGATAGGTGACACTGACAGAGACTTCAGTGCTCACTACACCCAGGTTTATACGCGGTGATTTCAACAGAATCGACCACAGGACTGATTTTTGATGACGATGGTATATCATTGAAAATTAGACTCTATTGGCCAAAATTCCCATTTTTTTTAAATTTTATCGAATAAATGTGCCTTCGGGCTTATGTTATTTGAGTGTTTAATTTCCTTTTTTATTTATCTTCGTGACACGGTAGTCTCCCCGGTAACGCAGGGGAGCAACCACTTAGATTTTAATTGATCAGGTATCTCTTCACAATAAAACTATAACCATGCCTAGATAGAGGTCAAATCTTTCCCAATGTTCCAAAGGTGCTAAATGATTAAAGATCATAACTGTTGTGGAACTCCAAAGCCTAGCGACCATATACCATATATTTATAGAAAAGGCGTCTTAGCAAAAGTTGTTAAGTCTGATGGCATTTCCTGTTGACCAACAAAAATAAAAAATCTGGAACGTCTTGAATCGTCTCGCGCATCTCATTGTTTTCCCGTCCCCGGGCTTTTAGAATTCGACATGACGTTTCAGATCTTCGATTTTGACGACCCCGTTGTCGCTGGCATAAGCAACAGGTTCCGCGTACGAAGTCGCGAACAGAAGCTAGTTTTAAAATAAAAATTAAATTAAAAATTTAAAAAACCCCCATCGCAAAAAAGTAAAACATTGAAAAAGTTAAAAATAACACTTTAGCCATGAAATTTTACGTAACGTCGGGGTACCGTTAAAATAAGTACCTTCCTACATACCTACAAGTACTAGGAACATTCCTTACTTAAACGGTACCCCGACGTGAAGTAAAATTTCATGGCTAAAGTGTTATTTTTAACTTTTTAAATGTTTTACTTTTTTGCGATGGGGGTTTTTAAAATTTTTTATTTAATTTTTTTGATAGATTTGTATTGCTCTATACTACGACCTAGTACAGTCAGCCTCATAAGTCGATATACATTTCCATATTTCCTAAACTCATGAACACCTTAGCTTACACAAATTGCTAAGCAAGACTAGTGCCAGGATTTAATTAACGTCTTAAAGGTTCAAAATTCACTAGGCTTGTTTAGCAATTTGTTTATGCTAAGGTGTTCATGAGTTTAGGAAATATGGATATGTATATCGACTTATGAGGCTGACTGTAACTATCTACCTTTCAGCCTGCGTAGCAATGAACATATTGAACACCGAAGAAACGGCCTTTGTCTACAGACGAATCGGCAAAGTGACAGATTATATAGACAGGAACCTCAATCTGTCAAATTTCTTTCAATAAACCTGCCTGCGTGGCAAGACACTTAATTTCTTTCTTCCGAGACACGACAAATTTCTTTCTGTCCAACTTGACATTTCTTCTACCCGATAACCCGAGCATGAGGCGACTCGTTGACAAAGCGTTTGTACGTAGAGAAAGAAATTTACATGCTGTCTATAGCAGCTGTCAAGTTGCTCTTGTCTAGGTCTCATTGATGTAGACTGTATGACACTTGTTGACAGGAAATGTTTCGAAAAGAACTGTCAAAAGTGGAGAAAATAGGTACGCACTTCATGCTCGGCATTCTTCGGCATATAACTTCTCATCTTTCTTGACATTGTCATGCTCGGGACGAAAGAAATGTCTATATAACCTGTCACTTTCCCGATTCGTCTGTAGACAAAGGCCGTTTATTCGGTGTTCAATGTGTTCATGCTACGCAGGCAGATGTAGATTTGATAATATACAGATTTGATAATATATAGGTACCTATAGGTAATGTAGATATTCAAGTTCAAGTTATTTATTTCATAACAAATTACATTTGTGCTATCATTGTAGGTGAGCTTTAAAGGGCAAAGCCAGATTGTATGGACAAGAGACACACTTTTTTTTGCTGTTGCATCCACAGACCGTAAAATGTAAGAATAATAAAATTAATATTAACTATACTTCAACTCAGTCTGAGAAAAGTTAAAGTTCTAAGAGGTGTAGGTACCTACTTGTCGTAATTAATCGCGGCGCCCATATCAGGCATTGGTTAGGAGTACCTAAGTCTAACCCTTTAGGGCGAATGGGCATGACGTTTCTTCATTTGTTGTATTAAAAATAGGAGTAACGTTGCATTCCATGCAGGTTGGGAGTTTTTAATTTAATCCCAATGTTAAATAGGTAGGTACTTCTCGGAAATTCGTGACAGTGAACTGTGTAGGTACCTACCCGATAATAAATCCAAAGTACCTACCAAAAATAAAAGCATAGGGACTAAAATTATGTTGAAACGCGCCCCGAGCGGCTGACAAGTCAATGTGTCCCAAGTACCAATGCACCGTGGAGGAGCAAAACTGCGAAACTCTCGTGTCCATAATGTCGTCCAGTATTGGTTTGGGTTGTATGTTGCATTTTACTTGCACTACCTATACCTACAATACCCGCATTAATATTGCAGGCGGTAAAACATTCCTTTTTTACAAAATATTATCACATAACATGAACATCACACCTGTAATCCGAGGAGTTTATAGGCAGAGGTGTAGCTGTATATGGGGCAGGCCACCACGAACACCACCGGACACAAATGGAGACGTCCTCCGGGCTGCTACCACAGTATAAATATTAATACAGTAGGACGACGCATTTGATCTTTGGAAAAATGCCGACAACGTCTACACGCGTTAGCCCTGAATAATACCTCCCGCACTACGAACATCGTTTTGTTCGCAGTGCGGGAGCGGCTTTCCCGCGTCTCGCCCCTCACACCCCGCACGATTTCCCTGTCTAGACAACTTCGTCGGACGACATACATTCGTCCGACGAAGCTACTTTTTAGCCTGTGCTGCTACTAAGGGATACAAAGTGGAAAAACTCAATACTCAATACTCAATACTCAATTCTTTATTGCATTCCACAACCGCAACTCAATAACGTTATGCCCGGCCCGGGAATCGAACCTCAGGACCTCATGCTCAGCAACTGCTGCTGCGCTTGTAGTAACCACTAGAGCAACGAGGCATGGAAATATACTATTTAATATGACTCATATTAAATAGGATATTTCCATAATTTTAACCTTACCGATGTTTTCTTCTGTCAGATAACGTTCTCTTAAGTAAAAGATCACAAATTGGTCGACTGTATACATACATCGGTGGGTAAATATTCGAGCGTTTCAAACGCCGTCATTACCCTCTTCAAATGTTAATGTAAATGAAATGAAAGAAAAAAATGAAAGAAAAAATGTAAATTAAAGAGACATATATTTAATCCGATATTTCAGCAATATTTAGAATCTGCTAAGTAGGTACTCTTTTCTTATAACCTTCATGGCGCGTTATAAATAAATATACACTGACTTCATTAACATTCAGTTTTTGATTTCCCACGGCAGGTAATTACTAGGTACTTGTTTCTGGTTATTTCTTTACGGAGCAAAAAGCTCGTGTTTGCAAACCTGTTGGTTCACATTGAAGGCGCCTTTGTACGGTTATGTCTTACCTGTGCAATAAAATCAAACAAGCAAAATTAACTAATTAGATAAAGGCCATCAAGAAAATAATACAATTTAATATATATTACAAAATGTATAATTGTAGGTACCTATAATAAAATACAATAATAAAAGTATTTATTTTTATAACAAACGCTACTTAATGTTATGAGGCAGATTTAATACTTTTGTCTTTATTTTAAATTATTATAATACAAACTTAATACTAATGAGTAAAACTTAAAAACAATAGGTAATAGGTACCTACTTATGAAACCTGTTCTAGCCAGTTAAATTAATCTTTAACGTTATAGGATACATAAATGTAAAATTTAAATACACAACATTTTATGATAAACTAATCCATGCTGACTAGAAGAAACTATCTGGTTCTTCTAGTCAGCATGGATTAATAATTCTGAAATGCGATGATTTACTAAGTGTTTAAATCTTTATGCTATTTACTGAGTAGGTACCTATTTCATTGTAGATCCAAAGACATTCAATACTTTACTTTATTAAAATAATCATTCAAAACTTGTGTCCTAGTGGACACAAGTTTATGAGTTTTTTTTTAACACGCTCCGCTGCCTCTTCAATATTCATAATATATGCCTATTATTCTAGATGGCGTTACTGAGACATGGTATCAAAGTTGACATGACATTTCCTTAACATGCCCGCTCTATAGTACCTACCTATTTTAAATCTTTTTGTATATCCAAGTTCTTCAAATGAATCAGACAGATGTGTTGCTGTTCCACTAATTCTTAACTCAGCAAAAACACTAGGAAATGGTGAATGAAGGGTAGGCGTTTTGGGGAACTGTCGAATATATATTTTATTTGATGTTCAAAGAGTGATTCCCAGCCTAATATGAATAAAGATTTTTGATTTTGATTAGTTTTAAACTTCGAATCACAAATAAAAAGACAAGCATTTCAAAGAAAATCAAATTTGTATTCAAATATTTAAAGAAACTACGTCGAAAAGCGAGTCGGACTAGCCCACCGAGGTTCCCGGATTTTGATAAGTAGGTATACATATAGGTATATCATTTTGGAGCTTTAATCGAAATAATTTAAGAAGTCTGATTTGCTATACCTAGGTACTTAATTATACCTACTTAGTGTCGTGATGGGAAAAAATATCGGTTGCTCCAAAAACCGATACTAGAGCCTTAACGATTTAAAATAAGTACCTACTTAATTATTTTATAGTTTGTAATCGACAATTGTATATTAAATACGTATTGCGTAAAACTTAATATTAATTAACGGTTAATTGGCGTGTTAACGTGCATATTTTCAATATACAACTAAACTTTTTATAATAATATAATGTTTTAATACTTACTTAATTGCGGCTGCACAAATAAGCAGCTGTGACAGACAGTCAGACAGACTTATAGACATAAAAATCACACCATAAGCATTATTTCAAAATTGACTTACAATGGCTTAGAATATAGGACTCACGTTTTATATTACGAGTATTTTAATTGGAATTTCGAGATTCCTGCCTTTGAGATCTGTAATGGCTTTGTAAACTATAACTACATAATTTGTTGAACCCCAACAAACTAGACGTAGCAGTAACAGGTAACCCTTTAAATAACAAGTTAACCTTGAGTCAGTCAGCATTATAGGCTAGACTCAGAGATTAAGAAACCTGTTATCTTTTTTGTAGGTAGTGTGTTTAGACTTTAATCCTCTTTTGCTTTCTGCTCATTTTAATTAAAATTTACACAAACATTTCTGTTTCATATTGCATAATCTTAAATTAACCTTGATAACAAATCTAGTTAATTTTATTCAAGCCGTATACTAAAAAGCATTTTTCATATAACGAAGCGGTATTATATCAAGGCATTCTATTTTTAAATATCAATTCGAAACAATTATGTTGTTTTTAGCTCTGAGCCTTAAGTATTCATATTCATTTGTTTTAATAAATAGTAGAATTAAAAGAATGGGCGTCTGCGTGACCAAAATTAGTCTTAAAGTGAATGGACAAAAGGTTCAACAACAAGTTGTATGAAAAAACAAGCTCGAAAACATGACGCTTTGGATGTCCGGCTATCAATCTCACGATTAACAAACTTTGTACAATAAGTATGAGCGACGAAGCTAGTGCTAGTAGCACTGCCAATGGGGGAAATATTCACTTACTCGGAATGAAAAGAAGAAGTTCTGATTCTGATTCTGAATTGAGAAATGTTTGCAAAACTACAAACTTAGATAACAGGACGCGCCTTCAGGGGAATCTACATTTAAAAAACGTGTTAAGTACACTACCTCAAAGGTGGCATGGAAACGAGTGCATAATATTATGACGACGATTACAACTCTTTCAACTTTTTGAATTATATTTTATTTTATTTTTATTGTTTATATTTTTTTATTATAGGTATCTCTTAAACGGTGACTCTTAGGAAAACAAGAATTTAGACATTTTTATAGATAATTTTTTGGTCTACAATTTTTGTCTGGGCTAATTTTATGATGAAACTTACCGCTTCGCAGAAAATCGCAAAAACCTCGTTGTTGTGACCTTTGAACTTATTTTTTTAATTTATTGTTGTTTTGAACAATATTACTGATTTTCAGCTTGTTGTGATTTTAAGCACCTTCACTCTCATTTTTTGGTCTAGATTGACCGGACTATGATGTTCGTCAGAGAAAAAATTGATGGAAAATAAGGAAAATAGCAAAATCTTAACGATTGAATAATAGTTGGGTTTATTTTCTTTTTTTATACAAAATAGGGTAATGCGACCGTGTAGTATAAAGATGGGAAATCTTTTAATGCCGCGTGTAGTAAATTCTTTCCATATTTGTCACTCTGACCGCTTGAAGGAGATGTATTAAATAAAAACCCGCCATCACAAGTTTGCCTACAATGCATGGTTGTGGTTCGATAGTACCTAGTAGTGCAAGGTATAATATATTTTTTGACGTTCAAAACGTGCTATCTCTTAACATATTTAGATTTTTTGAAAAAAGTATCGTTTAACTGAAGTTAATTGCTACATTTGTAACTTCACTCCTACAGGTACCTACTCTATCAATTGCTGCTTAGACATTTCAAAAACATTATTTCGGAAGAGTCGGCTTTCTTCCTCCTTCTACAAGAAACGATTGCCTTTTCGACATACACAACACAACCCAGTTTACTGGATTAAAATACATCTTAATAAAACCTATGAAAGAGAAAATAACTCGACACGTTGAACGTAAAACGCGAAAACTACAGTAGGTACTACTTATACTTAATTTTTATGGTATTTTACCGAAACTTACGCGGCTGAAGTCACAGACTAAAGCTAGTAAAATAAAACCCTGATAATTAGATATGTCTCGCCACGCACGACACTCCTATCTTATAGGATGTGATGCTATCTGTCAGGCGCTGCATGTAAATGACTTAACGTTTTAGTCGGTACTTTAAGAAAGGCATCCTTCAAATTGCCGCAGTTAGACGTGGAAGCCTGGGAGAAATACCGATCCATATTTGTCAGTACATTCTTCGAAGGGTCAGTCCCGACCACGTATTCATCTATCGCGCGGTAGATTGCCTGAAACAAACATTTTATAAACATGAATTTATTAATTAGCTATGAATTAATAATAATATTCCACAACTTTCACACAACGTCATCTAGTCCTAAGCTAAGCAGAGCTGGTGTTATGGTTACTAGACAACTGATAAACATACTTATATACATTTCTAAATACATACGTAGATATTTTAGATAAATTACACCTAGACACAGAACAAGAGATCGTGCTCATCACACAAACATTTTTCCTGGGTGAGAACGGAACCCACGACCTCCGGCATAACATTTTGACTGGCCTGTTGGTCTAGTAATTAGTGACCCTGACTGCTATGCCGGAGGTCGTGTGTTCGATTCTCAAATGATCGTGCTCATCACACAAACATTTGTCCTGACAAATGTTTGTGTGATGAGCACAATCATTTGTTCTGTGTCTGGGTGTTTTATCTATACATATAATAAAACAATAACGACAGAAAAACTGTACATTGAGAATTTTCAAGAAAAAATAAGTGGGTTTTGTTAGAAAAACGTAACTGGTGACAAAAAGTGACTTTTTAGAATTTTTGTCTGTTTGTCTGTATGTATGGGCGGGGTGAACTCAAAAAGTACTGCATGGATTTACTTCAAATTTTGCATGAATATTACTAAGAGGTCGGGTCAACACATAGGCTATATATTATCACGCTATCACCTACGGGGGAGGAGCAGTGAATCTTTATTCTTCTTACTCATTCTGTGGAAGCGTGTAATCAAAGGACGCATATTTAAATGTTGGTTTGGTGTAAGCTATGCTATTATCTAGCTTTACACTATAAAAACTTCGCCATTTAAGTAACTTTGGCAGAGAAACATAGTTTAATGAATGTTAGTAGTATAAAGACAATTTGGAATCAGCGCCATCTATGAGAATGTATAAAAATCAAATCAAGTAACACATGAACACTTTTTGAAAATTAATTTAAATTTTGATCGTGTTGGTGAGGTTAGTAGTTAGTTATTCTTTAAATTCATAGATGGCATTGTGCATTTTTTTCATCTACATATATAATAAAACAGTAACGAAAGAAAAACAGTACATTGAGAATTTTCAAGAAAAAATAAGTGGGTTTTGTTAGAAAAACGTAACTGGTGACAAAAAGTGACTTTTTGGAATTTTTGTCTGTTTGTCTGTTTGCTATCACCTACGGGGGAGGAGCAGTGAATCTTTATTCTTCTAACTCATTCTGTGGAAGCGTGTAATCAAAGGACGCATATTTAAATGTTGGTTTTAAGTAAGCTATGCTATTATCTAGCTTTACACTATAAAAACTACGCAATTTAAGTAACTTTGGCAGAGAAACAAAGTTTAATGAATGTTTGTAGCATAAAGACAATTTGGAATCAGCGCCATCTATGAGAATGTATAAAAATCAAATCAAGTAACACATAAACACTTTTTGAAAATTAATTTCAATTTTGATCGTGTTGATGAGGTTAGTAGGTTAGTTATTCTTAAAATTCATAGATGGCATTGTGCATTTTTTTCATAAAAGTTGTATCGTATAATTCGTTTTGACCACGGATATCGAGGGATATGGCATGTAGGCGTGGTAAGTGTGCCTCAAGTTTGGTCAGTTTGGTCAAAGTAACACGTGACAGCCGAGAACATTGTCTAGTACTAAATTAGCATCGGAATGAGTCGTGTCATTTCGTATTTTTACGAAATGCCGAATTTTTCAGTTTTATTTTGCAAAAATAGGGTAAATACAACAAACCTTAAGAAAAGTGGCGTGTCCTACCACCGGTTAATAAAAATCACTGCATTAATTACAATATTAATAGATTTTACAAATATCTCATTGTGAAATATTTTTGCGTGACTGACGCATGTCACAACAAAACATTAGTGGTGCGTAGCGCTTTTCTCAGATATCGATAATTTATAGAAATTCTTATAAAATAATTTCATAATTAGGTAGTAATATTTGCAATTTAATATTGTTTTGTAAACAAAATGATTTCATTATTAATTTTTATATTTTACAAGTCATTTATATCATTTGATTAAAAACTTTTTACAAAAATACAACCGACTTCACTCTATATACACTCTGACCTCGCATTGTACGAAAATCCTATATCATGCGAGATGAGCTTATACTGGAAATACATAGCTTGATGAGAGCAGCCGTAAGGCCACCACTGAGGTGGCCCAGTGGTGGCCTGCCTCGGTGGAACCTACGACTTACGAACAGTAAGTCGTGGGTTCGAACCGAGGCAGGCGCATTACTTTGTGCAATTTATTTCATCACCACTGCTCTCCAAAACGGTGAAGGAAAACATCGACCGGCATGTCCTAGAACCAAAAATTCAAAGACATGTGACATCTACCAATTCGCACTGGGCCCACGTGGTAGATTATAGCCCATACGCAAAATACGCGCTTTGACGTGGAGTTGCGGATACCAGCCCGGTACCTTTATCTTTATCTTTACATAGCTTGATGTGCAGCCGTGTGTACCTACTATCGTCACTTATTTTTTAATATTAATTACAATATACCATAATCAGTAATCATAATAAACGATACAAATTACGCTCATAGACAACCTCTTTTTTACATTCGGTTTTCATCGATATTTTTATAGATGTAACAAAATACCAAGCCCTATGCTTTGAGTGGGCGTTCCTATAAGTACGAGAGCCCGTGGCCAAATTTCGTCGCCACATCTTTATACGGCTAAACCGTATTAAGTAAATAGATAAATTAGGTTCTTCTCATTCCAAAACCACTAATTAAAAAAAACATTGCTATTCCTGCGACCGACGCGACGTGAACCCTTTTTGTGATCCCATATTAAAAAAAAAATTACTCAAGTGATTTTTCAGAATGTCGTTGAATGATAGATTTTAGATTCGCACAAAGTACTCAACTTCGAATACCAGAAGCGTCACACACACCTAGGGAAAAATAAAAATTAAACCAGTGGTCTCAAAAAATAACCGATATGCAGCATCACAGCGCCTGAAAACATGAAAATATTGACATGATGACAAAAGTGGCCCATAATGTAGAAAACAATAATATATTAAACTAATATTCAGCGTAGGTAGTCATGACGGTAAATAATTACAAAATCGTATCGTGGGGTTAACATCTATGTATAATGCTAATCAATATAATTACATTACAGTTTGCATATTCCTAATCCTCAGAAGTCATTTATAAAGAGCTTCCACGGTTTGCGCTGTGGATGAGCGATTGATTGCTGCGCGGCGTGTCCGCGTGTCTCGGGTTTGATTTCTTTGAAGTTTGTGAACGCACAGATCATACAGGACAATTTCCTATTGTGGGATAACGCAAAAATAAATCGTTTTAATCACTGCCGGACTCATCAGTGTTCACAATCATCACCTTAGATTTAAAATTACCGGTCATTTTATTTTTTGTGGTTTGGGCTCCTATACTAGTGCCCGCCCCTTTTGATCATGTGTGCATTAAGATAAGAAGCATGTGTGGCGTATCTATTCGTTTCGTTTTAGTGTGACTTTTAGGAGGGGGGACACGGTGGCGACACATGAACTTGAACAAATATTGAGTGAAGGCATATCTCCGGATATCTATGGTTTTGACAAATTGAAGTTCCAACAAAACCCTCAAAATCTTGAGCAGAGTTCGGATCGTATCACATGGGATCGTATCAGTGTACGATTTTCAAAAGGAAGGCAGTTGAGGCCGTGGACAGAACCCTGCAGGGCATCTGCAGGAATGAACATTTGATGGGTAGTGTCACAGTTCTGCTCAGTGGCGATTTCAGGCAAACGCTTCCCGAGTTGACGCGGGGATCGAGGGCTGACGAGATGAATGCTTCGGTGAAACGATCTTCGTTGTGGTCACAAGTTCGTACGCTGCGCTTGACCATTAATATAAGAGCTCGGCTCGGCGGCATTGCACGCGCTCAAGAATTCTCCGATGTCCTTCTAAGTCTTGGCAAAGGCACTCTACCAGAAGAGAGAAGTGGACAGGCGGTGCTTTCAGAGTCTCTCGGTAGAGTGGTATCCAGCTTCGAAGAACTCATTCGCTGTGTGTACGTGGACATCAGTCGTATAACGCACCAGCAGAATTCGTGTGAGAGGGCCATTTTGGCGCCCAAAAATGATCATGCTGCAGCAATTAACGAATGCATTCTTTCGGACATTGAGGGGAATGAAGTGGTCTATACGTCGATAAGCACTGTCGTCGAGCAAGATGACGCCACACATTATCCCGTGGAATTTTTGAACTTCCTGTCAGCAAGTTGACTTCCAGCGCATACCATCAAGCTGAATGAAGGTCGGCGTCCCGATTATGCTTTTTAGGAACAAATCTCCTCCAAAGTTGTGTAACGGGTGGTGTCTTAAAGTCATCTCTCTCCACAGACACCATTGAGGTGGAAATTATTACGGGTTGTGGCGTCGGCAAGGCAGTATTTATACAACGCATTCCCCTTATACTTCAGCTTCCCGATCCAGTTCGAGCGTGTACAGTTCCCCGTGAGTGTTTGCTTAGTGATGACAATCAATAAATCGCAGGAGCCGATACTCAGAGCAGCGGGTGTAGATCTCAGGACGAGTTGCTTCTCACACGGGCACCTGTACGTCGCTTGCTCCCGCGCCACCAGTCCTGACTATCTTTACATTTTGGCTCCTGGCAGTATAATTATCAACGTAGTTTATAGGGAAGTGTTATAAGGTATATACCTTTGAACGTATTTTTAACCGACTTAAAAAAAAAGAGGAGGTTCTCAATTCGACGGTGTTTTTTTATGTGTGTTTGTTACGCGATTACTCCGCCATTTATGGACCGATTTTCAAAAATCTTTTTTTTATTTGATAGGGTATACTACCAGGTTGGTCCCATTAGTATTAAACCTCAGATCTGATGAGGGATCCTCGAGGAAATGAGGGAACTCCTCAAATAATATAGGAAAACATGTACCAATTTTTACATTTTTTTTTTGGTGACGAATCAAGCATTTACATTTAGCAAGTATCATTTTGTAAAGAAAAACTGATGAAGAAGACAGGCGATGGAACTCTTCAACGCATAACAACAAATTACTCGCAATAGCTACAGTCACATGTCTGTGCATGGTTTATGTATTTCCCATAACATTACGCCTGTCTATTTTAAAAGGTTTAGAAAGAACTTCTTTTGCAATTGTTAACCGATTTCAATGATTCTTTCAAGTTTTGAAAGACTTTCTTTACATACAAAGAAACTAAAAATTGCAAAATAAAAAAAAAATTACAAAAAAACTCTCTTCATGTAACTTATATTTTAATGCTATTTTAAAAGTTGTTAACTTATAATGCTATAGCGACACTGGAGTCTTAGGTAGGTATATTTGGTGCTGTAGAACCTTCACGCAGACGACGTCGCGGGCAGCAGCTAGTCTATAATATGTATGTATTTAGAAATATGTAAGTATGTTTATCAGCTGTTTAGTACCACAAGCACTCAAGCTTAACTTGGGACTAAATGGCGTTGTGTGAAAAGTTGTGGAATATTTATTATTTATTTATTATAACAGTCAGGGCTACTAACTACGAGACCAACAAGCCAGTCAAATATTTATGACTGGCCTCTTGATCTAGTAGTTGCCCAATAGCATAATTGACATGCACCATTTACATGACGTTGCACTTAAATCACTTAAAGCTAGACCTGAGCACCTGACTAGACGGCCTAGACCCTTATAGATGTGGTCTTGAGTCATAGATCTATTTGCCTTGACAAAGTGACATTCCATCAGTAATAACGATGGTCAACCACAGCTGTTCGCAAAAACACGTGACAATTTACAATTTCGACTCTTCGATATTCCTCAAAGGCGCGGTTGGTGGACTTTGGTGCATCCGGTTTTTGTTAAGTTTAGATAAATCGGCTGCGCTACCAAAGAAGCCAACATCGACCTTTTATCAATCAAGTACTACTTTTGATACTGATTTGATTACTACTTACTATACTATCAATTACAAGTAAGAGATCGCTTTTCGCGATAAAGCCGCCCAGTGAAACAAAGATGTATGTTTGTAAGTTTTTATGGCGTACAATACGCCGCGTGGCGTTGACTGGCCTGTTGGTCTAGTAGTTAGTGACCCTGACTTCTATGCCGGAGGTCGTGGGTTCGATTCCCACCCAGGACAAATGTTTGTGTGATGAGCACGATCATTTGTTCTGTGTCTGGGTGTAATTTATCTATAATATGTATGTATTTAGAAGTATATAATAATACTAGCTGACCCGGCAGACTTCGTACTGCCTAATTAAATTGCAATAAATTCCTGTCAAAATAATTTGTAATGTGACATTTTTTTGTTCCTACATATTTTATAGTCGGGGCAAAAAAACCTACTGAACAGAACCGTCACCCTGGTGATAGGGCGTTGTGAATAAGAAATATAATTAAATAAATCATATTAAGCATTTAAAAATAAGTAATCCCTTTATTGTTAATCATGTGAATCATAATTATTAGCAAAAATCAGTTTTATTTTCATTGTAGTGCTTTGTGATATACGATGTTTTTTGTTTGATTATCTGCCGCATATAGACAAACAAATCTGATGGTTTTCCAACACGGGCACAGGCAACATACAATAAAATTGACCATGTGAGAAACATGGGTTTTCCAGATTAATACCACAAACACTTAATGATTGCCCCTGGGACTTGTTTATGGTCATAGCAAAAGCAAGCCGAACTGGAAATTGTAGTCGTTTAGAGTCAAACGGCACATCATTCGGAATAATTGAGATGTGCGGTATGAGAACGTCTTCTCCTTTATACTTTCCTTTCAGTATAGTTGCTTCTATCACGTTGTTTAGTAATTTTTTTATCGCTAACCGTGTGCCGTTGCAAAGACGCGGTTGGTTGATATTTCGCAACATTATAACTACCGATCCAACCTTTAATTGAAGATTGAGGTGGCAATCCTGGCAAATCCAGCGAGTTTAAAAATTCTGGTGGATAGTTCACTACATCATCTTGGTTAGTAGCCGAATCAACTGATTCATATATCCTCGATTCGCCTGTAATTTGTTCTTGCATTTTTAAATTTAATTCATTTACATCTATGTTTTTTGCAGCCAATATAGCTCGTTCGCTCAACCAATCATGGTTCCTGTAATTTTGAGAAACATCTGGAAACACCTTCTGGATAAGTTCATCTTTTGATCGAGTTAACTGACAAAAACTTCGAGAAATGTTAATGCAGCCAGTCAACATGTCTATAGGAAATTTGCCACTACCAATGTCAATGAGTTGTTTAGAGAATATGTTTCCAGATTGGTCATTTTGCAATTTGACATGCATATTCTTGCTTAACTGAAGTACTTTGACATGTTTCCACAATTGGAGGACTTCAGACATGCATTGAGTTCATCAGCTGGCAATGTTTGACGAAAATCTCTTTAGGGGTTTTCCGGCAACTATTCGAATTTTTCTCGCCGTAAAAACCATCTTTGAACTTCAACGAACAATAGAAAAAAGAATTGGCCAAATTTGTCCAGGCGCTGTTGAGTTACGCGCTTACCAACACATTTTGCGATTATTTTTTATAGATTAATAATTAATTATATTTAATAATATTAGTTATTAATAATAAAGTTACTCAAGAATATATTTGATATGAGAGTTACACCGAGATAGTAAAAATGTTTAACTACTACGCTTGAAGCATAAACACTAATAAATAATAGCCGAAAACTGTAGAGGTAACATCCCTACTTCGTGCTCTTTACAGGGTAAGAAGTGACACCGGTAAACACATGGAGGGGATAACTTACCAAGTGATAATAATTGATGTTATCGAGCGGGATAGAAAATGATAAAATTATGAAAATGACTGTTAAAAAGCAAGGGTTAGTGTTAAAAAAGTGTCAATTTAGAGTTGTATGTATTTTTTGATGCCACTTAATAAAAAATATCAAAAAAATAAAATAAATAAATTTGGGGTGAACACCCCTTATCACTTAGAGGTTAGAAAAATAGATAGAAGCCGATTCTCAGGCTTACTGAATATGCATAAAAAATTTCATGAGAATCGGTCAAGCCGTTTCGGAGGAGTATGGGAACGAACATTGTGACACGAAAATTTTATATATTAGAAAGAACATTATTAATATTATTTCTATTACCTAACTATGCACGATCCACATAATTTACACAGTTCAACTTACCACCTTAAAGACAAATGTCTGCTGTTGAAATTCAATAAAAATTTGCACAATACACGTTATTGATTTGATGGTTTCCAATTTAAATGTTAGGAGACGAATAACTTATTTTTTTTACTTTTTTTTCACAATTCCACAGTAAACACAATGCTTTTCAATATTTACTTTTTGCCTGACATTATGTCAGTTGTCAATCATTCTGTCATTTACTTTTCTCTAATTTTGTGTCTTAGTTTTTCTTAGTGACTATGAAGGTTGCATCTGATTTATGTAATTTAATTTATTTTTATTAGCTCTAATAATGTAATTTATTGTTATTTTTCCTGAATTTTCTTTGCTATAAACCTCACGGAGCCCGAGACCTTTCCAACGAATGCAAAACCGTGGAAATCGGTTCGTGCGTTCTGGAGTTATATCGTCAGGAAGGAAAACCCGACTTATTTTTATATAGTAGATGTATGTTTATCAGCTGTTTAGTACCCATATCACAAGCTCTCAAGCTTAAATTGGGACAATTTTTTTTTTTTTTTTTTTTAAATAAATAAATAAATAAAAATAAAAAAATAAAGAATATTCTATTCTACAACGAGTAAGCGCAGCAGTCGTATTATTGTGTTAGTCAACATACTAAGCCCAATCCGTCGTAAACGCCTTTATAGGCCAGTAACTGAGACTGTCACCTAGGGTGCCATGTTCGTAAAGTCTAGGCGCCGTTTTCGTAGGCTGCCTAAACTTTAAGAATCTTAAAATACACTGGATTTAGAATATAGTGCCTAATAAAAATCTTCCTCTCTCCTACACATCTTAATTTTGCTGTGCCGGACAGAGTCTATGATTGTTACTCAAAACTGTTTAACCTTCCACCTGTATGTACATTATGGATTGCAATAAATACTTGAATACTTGAAAAAAAAAAAACAGGCCAAACCGAGCCGGACTCACAAAATTAAGGTACAGAACCTAATCTATATCTAGGAACTACGAGTATGTTCTGAATCCAGTTTATTATAAGATTCTTGTTTGTATTAATCGAGATCTCCATAAAATTTGTGTGGCTAACATTACCGAGAAATAAAGTGTTTAATTTTATTACGTAATGAAGAAGACAATAAAACAAAGTGTTTACCTGAAAGGCTGGCTGCTTATCATTGTGGAAGGCTTTGCGGCTGCCGTGCAGCAGATAAATACCGCGCGCCGTTGCGTCTGCGCACGCGTCACCGTACATGCACTGGTCCGAACGGTAGTTGTAGCGGCACGACAGGACGTGCACCGCCCGCTCGTGGTAGTGAAATATTATGTTTATTATGTCCTGCAACCAAACACAAATTGATTGCCATTTTTTTTAAAGTAAATAAGTAAGTAAGTATTTTATTTCATAACAATATTACATTGTGTTGAAAATTTAAATAATAATAATAACGTTAACATTATACAATTGCAATTAAATTAAAATTCATTACATACATTTAGAAAGGTCAATAAAAACAGAATCAATAAATCAATAATACAAACAAAAGTCAATTAATAATTAAAGTATATATAATAAATCATGAATAATAAATGGAAAATAAATAGTAAAAATTTCGAGTTACAATGTCATAGTATGTCATCTTGGAATTCATTGATACTGTAATAGCCTTTCCTCAATAAATAGGTTCTCAATTTGTTTTTAAATAAATTAACACTATATATAGTTTTAAACTCTATAGGCAACTTGTTGTACAAAAATACAGACTGATACCTCGGGCTATGTTTGACCACTTTTAATTTTGGTTGAATAGTATTGGGCAAATCTTTCCTACGTGTGCTGGCTCTATTTTGTCTTTGCTCATCAGTCTCAATTTTGTGCAAATTTTTAACTAATCTGGTTAGCAACACTAAAATGTAAAGGCATGGCACTGTTAAGATCCTTAATCTAATAAAATTGTCTCTACGTGATTCCACTTGTTTCATGCGGAGCATAGTTCTAAGAGCTCTTTTTTGAATCACGAATGCCATTTGTATGTTGTACTTGTAGCTATTGCCCCAAAACTCGATGCTGTATCTTAGCCTGGACTCCACCAAGGAAAAGTACACACTTCTAAGTTCAGATAAACTCAATTGTTCCCTTAGTGTTCTTATCGCATAGCACGCCGAGCTTATAGAGTTTGTTATTGACATGGTTTCAACCTTCCAATTCAACAATGCATCAATGTGCACACCTAAAAACTTATTACTATCGACTATTTCGACATTGTTGCCACAAGATACAATCTCCAACTTTACGTTATTTCGTACCGTGGGCTTAAATAAGACACACTTAGTTTTATTTACATTAAGTTTCAAATTATTAGTAGTGAACCAAATTTCAAAAGTTTTTAAAAGAACATTGATCTTGGATTCTAATTCCAGTATATTCTCAGCAGCAACTATCGCATTTGTGTCGTCAGCAAAGATCCGCGCCCGCGATCGCGTCCTTTACACGCTTTTTGATATACTCCATCAAGTCATTCAAAAATATAATAAAGAAGATGGGACCAAGAACGGATCCCTGAGGAACACCACGGCGTACTGTAACTAGATTAGATCTGTACATTTTTTCTTCTCCATCCACTACCGATTTTATCTCAACGTACTGCCGTCTGTTATGCAAGTAAGAGCAAAATAACTTCAACACATTTCCCCTTATGCCATAATGTTCTAGCTTAGCGAGGAGAATACCATGGTCTACTGTGTCGAAGGCAGAACTTAGATCTAGAAATATACCCGCTACTTTTTGTTTATTATTCAGGTGGCAAATAATTCCGTCAATCAACGCCTCAATAGCATCAGCGGTTCCTAATGATGTTTGGTAGCCAAACTGTTGGTCATTTAGGATACCATACATTTTTAAATGTTTAATGTGCCTATCCTTTATTATCTTTTCAAATATCTTTGATAATATCGGCAAGAGGGAAATTGGTCTGTAGTTTCCAGGGTCCGTCTTTGACCCTTTTTTGAAAACAGGAACCACGCGTGCGATTTTAAACTGATCAGGGAACAAACTTTCTTCCTTGTTCTTAATTCCTTGTCACAGGCCTCTAAGTGGACTGTGTTATTGAACTTGTTGGATAGTATATTAGCCACTTCTAAAGGATTATTAGTTGCTGCATTATCTATCTTGAGTAAAATTGGTTCATTGTCCATGTCTTTAGTAGCGTTGCGCTGCCGATTTACTATTTGCCATATCATTTTACTAGAATTTGATGCCATGTGTATTTGTTTCCTGACATCATTTCTTTTTGCACAAGTCACCACTTTTCTAAACGTTCGAATATAGTTATTCCGGTACTCCAGAACTGAATCGTCGCATTGTGTCTTATCTAACGTGTTAAGGAAACGTTTCACCTTGCTAGCTATTCTTATACCACTTGTTATCCATTTCGAACATCTGTTTCTTTTGATATTAACTTTTGCCTTACCCTTCTTGAAGGCGGAAGAATGAATTTCTTCGAATTTTGTTATGAATGTATTTATTTCTGTGCTCCAGTCAGTCTCAGACAACAGGAAGGAATTTATATCAAGAAAAATACTTACAAAACTTATGAGGACTAATACTAGCAAGAAATATCTGTTGCAATAAAGACTTCCTAATGAATTGGGTTTTAAAGGACTTCTGCCAACCCCCTTTAACAATGGAAAAACTCAAGCAACTAACATTTAAAAGTTTTTGTTTTGATTGAACTGTACAATGCAGATATTAAACAATGATTTGTACAAAAAAAAAAAGAAAGATAGAAAGTAAGGAAGAAAGTACATAATGAGTATTGAATATCACCTGCATGAATTATAATTACACAGATTGAGTACTTAATGGATAGTTATTCTGTTTCAGTAGTACCTGCTAGGTGCTACAACATACCTGATCACCCCACGGTATATTGTGCTTCCATTTCAGCATTATTGGAGTGACATAGTCCACCCAGCCAAATGACCGCATCCTTGTCAAGTTCATTAACATCACGCCTGAGTTGAGTCCTACAATAAACAGAGTACTAGTGCTTATTGGATTCATATAGGATACATGTTTGATATTTTTTCTTTTTTCACATAATCAAAAAATAATGGCGATTCATCGAGTCAAAATGTTGCATGACGTCACTAGCCAGAATAGTTTATACTAGATAAGACTTTACAAGCCCCCTCTCCTCAACTTTAATGTGCTTAATCAAAGCTGGTTTCCATCAATTTGTAATAGAAAAAACTACTTGTGTATTATTTTATTTATTATTTATTTATTTAATACTTCAAGCACACTAATGTACAAAGGCGGACTTCATGCCATAGCTAATGCCTAGCTAATAGTTTATAGCTAATAGTAATTTTAACCGACTTTCAAAAAAGGAGGAGGTTCTATGTTCGTGTGTATGTATTTTTTTTTTTTTTTTTTTTATGTATGTTACCTGATTTCTCCGCCATTTGTGGACCGATTCTCGAAATTCTTTTTTTGTTTGAAAGAGTAGACTCCTGAGGTGGTCCCATTTTAATTTGGTGAAGATCTGGTGCTGATCTTCGGAGATATACAACGGAACTCTTCAAAAATAGACGGCAAATCTATCGTGATTGCTGGAATCGCTTGGATGTTTATTGTTTATACAACATCATGGCGTATCATCAAGCCTGTATGCTCAGAGGGGTAGGCAGATGTGTTCAATATACCTAGATTTCTACAGTTAGGTATGTTAAGTTTCTTTTATTTGGGTTAGGTGGATAACCCTATTATAATGACATGTATTGTTAACAATTAACAATATAAAATGAATTCATGGCAAATGTTTGTATGGGAACAACTAAAAATGGAAAAATAAAAAACTTTTTTACAAAAAATAAAACCGACTTAAAAAAAACACTAAACGGTGTAAAATAACTCTAAATTCGGAAGTCGGTGGCCCATCATGAGTAAGACAAACCCAACAAAGCCACAGACTTCCGAATTTAGAGTTATTTTACACCGTTTAGTGTTTTTTTTAAGTCGGTTTTATTTTTTGTAAAAAAGTTTTTTTTATATCTAACTGATGGACTAAGTATATTTTGATGTTCATATTCTGTCACACACCCTTTTATAATAAAAGGGCCTTCACAGAAACATTCAGGAGGTGTGCTTGTGGTAAGCAGGTTTTTAAGTGGTTTAAGTAGTGTATTACTCAACAGTCAACTTCGATGCATTGTAAATTGACCATTCAGAGTCTAAAAAGTCTTTTAGACCAATTAGACAAATATTAACTTGTTACCTACCTCTCACTTGATAAATATACTATCATAGGTTATAACATACACCTACCATATTTGCCATAAAAGGGATGTTTTGCAAATCTTGGATACCAAGAAACATTAGGATTATCATCTTCCAAGGCCATGGCAGATATTTGAGACGTATTGAACAGTGTGAAGAAATGCCAGAGCTCTTCAACAGGCCCCAAGAACAAAGTGTCAGCATCCACATAAATCATAGCATCAATGTGGGGTATTAGTTTCTGAAATATTTAATAATGTTACATGTACAATTTTTTTCTGTGTTTACTATAGCTTTAATATATTTACGCAAAATAAAACATATCACAATAAATCTTTTATAACAACAAGTTTCTTACTGGTATGAACAATCGTTGAGCAGCACATTTACTAAATAGGTTCATCCAGTCTTTTTCACGTTGTTCAGGAAAGCTCACTTCATGAAGCTCAAATTCAATTTGGTTCTTTGTTAAATGTCTCCAATTTGTTAAAGTTTCATTGAACTTTGGTCTCAGGCTGTCGTCGGCGAATATGACGAAGAGTACACGAACTCTTGTAAACAGCAACACAGACTTAACCACATTCAAAGACTCGTTGAATCTTGAGTCGCAAACTACGAAGGATAATACTACCCTGTCTACCTCTTTGGTCTCCTTGTTGTTAAAAACCCTATAAAGATCATTTATCAATATTTGTCGAGTTAAGTTCACAATTTTATTACACTATAGAATAATCCTAAAACAAGGAGTAAACTTACGTGGTGGGCAGACGCCTGTTGACGGTTGAGTATTTTTTTCTATCGCTACTTACTTTAGAGTATAAGTATAAAACAGTAAAGCTACTCAATATTAACAAAATCATAACTTTCAATGATATTTTTTTCATATTTTTGTTGTTAAAAAGTCACAAAAAAAACACTGTTGTTCATTTTACTGACAATAATTTAATTGACATTTTGACATCAACAATTCAATAACAACATGAACATAGATTATACAATCATTCAATCAAAAACAATTTACCACAGACTGAGACAACAGACATTGTGACAGTGGTTAATAGAAACAAATCGTGTTGTAGCCAGCCACATGCATTGGTTCAATCCTTAGACTATATACCTCTAGACGTAGCCCAATTTACAGTGTCAAGTGTGGAAGTGAGACGCAATAATACAAAGTTCGTAGGAAAATTGAGACAAAGCATCGTATCTTCTGTCCCTTACGGCGTGCCGGATTTTTGCATGGCTAACTTTTGAAAGTTAGCCAAACAAAGAGTTGTCACTGTCACGTATATTATTATGCTCGATTTAATTTAAGTTTTCGGATGGTTTTTGCAATTTTTGTAATAGTTTAAGTCATTTAATGAGAAATAGACTCCATTAGATAAGTGTTTAGTGTATGGTGAATGCGCTACGATGGGAGGATTCAGTATAATAGGCTGTAAAAGCCGCTCAGAAAAGGCCAATAACAAAATCTCTTTTCATTCGTAAGTATTCAATACTGTTTGTGTTATTGTATGATTATTGAATTTATACATTTGTGCGCTTTTATTGTCATGGCTTTCAGACCAAAATATGGAAGATTTCTTAAAATAAACTTGATTTCTTATATCACATAACCTAGTAATACTTACTTACAGTGTTGCTACACGTTTCAAATCTTTTCCCTTAACTGTCAGGCCTAATGTTCAAAAGGTAGGCATAATAATCAATTTATAAATCTATGGTGGCTAAACACACAAATTTGTGGGCGAACCCTTATTTTTAAGTTTAAGTGAACATGTGTACGAACGAACAGAGCCCTTTCGACAATCATTAAGTTTTACTCTTGAAGGCAATCGCGTAGGTACTTAAAGGTATTTGGAAGTAAGAATTCATTTTGTAAATAAATGTTAAGTATAAACAAAAAATTAGATATTTTCAAAATAAGTTGGTTTTGTCTAAAGGATAATAGTTATTATACAGCAATGTCAATGTCACACTGGATGTCAGCCATACCTCAATATATTTGATAAATAACACGCGAAAAAATCAAAACAAGCTTCACCTGGTAGTAGTGTATTTTATTTGTGAGAATCAAGGTAAGATTGAAAGTAGGTATTTTACGTGAAATTATATTTTCTCACACATGGATACTTCTACACTCTTATTACCACGTTGAATACGTCGTATTTTGGGACTTTTTTAGGGAATAGCAACACTGAACTTTTATATTGCTGTCGCATGTGCGGCCACGCGGTAGCTCGATCTAGAGGTATATTATCTAAGGTTCAATCGTTGTTGGTTATAATAATATACTTGGTGTTGCAACCTAATGTTTCTGATTGATTAAAATGAATATTTTCAACACCTTATAATTAACAAATACTAATGAAATAAAGTTAAAATCCCTTTCAATGTTTGTTCCTATAAACCCGTACGTTCTTATTCACCCCCAAAGAGTATAATAATAATATGGGAGTTCACCCCGTTTGACGATAGTGTAGGGATACAAATAATAAACGTATTTTGAATACTAGAAAAACGGTTTTTTAACGTATCAATCGGAAAAAATTATCAATCGGAAATATTTGATCCATACTCCAAAAGCTCAACAAACCCAAGGTCCCTGCGATAATATAATTCATGTGCAGCCGCATTTACTGTTTCAGCAGAGGCAGAGATCATATTGGTGGTCGCCGCCGAGAAAGTGACAAACTGAAACTAATACGAATACCACTCTGTCACCTTTTATTGAATTACACACTTTGTACTCTGAAATCTCTGCGTTTAATACACCTCACGCTAATGAGTCTGTGTAGAGCTCTCTAAAATAATCAATAATGTTCTCTGTAAGTATAGTAAACTATTCACTATTTTTTTTTACATTCAGACAGCTGTCATAGTTCAAAACTATGACAGATTGACAGCTTCACAATGACATAGTCAGTCATCAACAAACTGTCAGTCAAAGTGTTACGTTACACAGTCGTCAGTCAGTCTTCCTTCAGCTGTTCCTTAGATAATATAGTCTAAGAGCTGTTCACTACGGTTCGATTCCCACCCAAGACAAATGTTTGTGTGATGAGCACGACTATTTGCTTTGTCTGACCTCAATTAGGGTTGTGGCAGCACTGTTCAGCAAATCAGCAGTTCAGCACATAGAGGAAAGTAATATTGGTTCAGCATTTAGCGTCAACAGCAGCACTTCTGCATTTTAATAAACTTATTACTATTAGTGCTGCTAGCTGAGTCTCGGTTCTGCCTTGTTCCAAGAGAGATAAAAGTGTTTTACTTGAAGATCTTGAAATTACATTTATTAATTGTATCGTACGGTCGTACCTCTCTCAGAAAATGAGTGTGAAACGGGAGGACCAGTTAAAAGAAAAAATATTAAATGTAGCAAAGAAAAATCCTAAAGGCATTTCACATAAAGACATAACAGCGGCAATTCCTGAAGTTTCTTCTGCTGAACTTGTACCTGCCATCAATGAGCTATTACAGCAAGAATATTTTGATTTATTTAATC
This sequence comes from Euplexia lucipara, assembly GCA_921972225.1. Lineage (NCBI taxonomy): Eukaryota > Metazoa > Arthropoda > Insecta > Lepidoptera > Noctuidae > Euplexia > Euplexia lucipara. The sequence goes on along the minus strand of OV179161.1, from coordinate 8,283,071 downwards.
AACATGGTGTTTTAGTGTACAGGTAAGACATCATGATAATAGATTTTGGTCTTTATTTGATACTGATGCATGGCTTATTTACTCAGCACTGAAATATTTTATTTCAGGTTAAAAACTCAAACAAGTAAGCAAGCAGTAAAAGGAGCTGACAATGAAGAAAAAGTTGTTTTTAATTTAATAGAAGAAGCTGGAAACAAGGGTATATGGATAAGAGATATCAGAGTCCGCTCTAACCTGGCTAACACACAACTAACTAAAGTATTGAAAAATCTGGAAAGCAAGAAACTTATTAAAGCCGTAAAATGTGTTAATGTGAGTAAACAACAAACTACTTTATAATGTGAATACCATGTTGCAACAAACTTGCAATACTGTTTTATAAATAATCTTACTGCCTTGTTGGTTCAGTGGCTGTATGCGCTACTACTGAGCACAAGGTCTAGGGTTAAATTCCTGGGTCAGACTGAGCATTAATAATGACTCTTAAAGCTGCGGTATTAAAATAAATATATATTCATTCGGGTAGGGCAAACCCAGTCGCACACATGCTTTATTTAACAAATGTAATTTAAATTTTTAGGCCTCTAAGAAAAAAGTGTATATGCTTTACAATTTGGAACCAGACAGATCAATATCAGGAGGAGCATGGTATCAAGATCAAGACTTTGAGTCTGAATTTGTGGACATCCTCAATGTTCAGTGCCATCGGTTCTTAGGTCAAAGATCTGATAAAATGAAAAACAACCCACGCGGGCCAATTGTGGGCAGGACTCAGTCTTATGCCACAGCTGCTGAAGTGCAAAAATATATCACTGATTTAGGAATAAGTAAAGTAAGTCACTCAATAAATTAACAGGTTATTTTTATTAGTATCTAAATGCTACATAAACATTATATACATGACTATGTGACATATGTATACAAAGAAAAATTGTTGCTTATTCCAAATAGAATATTTTGTACCAAACAAAATGCGTATTTGTTAATGCTTGCAAGATATTACATTAATTACATTTCAAGCCTTGCAAGTTCTACAGTCAGTGACATAATTGTGTTACATAGATTTATGTACATTGTCACTTTTCCTAACATATTTCACTTAAAAAATGTAAGTTGTTACTGGCCAAATGACTTGTGCTAACCCTCAAAATAAATCATACAGTATGAATTTAAATAAGATTGTGCCAATTATATTTGTGTTTCAGGTTGAACTTGATGTGGAAGATGTAATCACAATACTGAATACTTTGGTCTATGATGGTAAGGCAGAGAGCAGTGTGTACCCTGATGGGAGTAAAGTGTACCGTGCTATAGACCCTCTTATGCCTGCACCAGGACTAGTACAAGTGCCGTGCGGTGTCTGCCCACTAATCCATAAATGTGCTTCCACTGGACTTGTTACACCACAAGATTGTACATATATGAAAGAGTGGCTAGAATAAAAAGAAAGTATATAACAGCTGTACTTATTTATTCCCTGATACCTACTTTACAAGTTAAAATAAATTCAAGTACCTACTTAATCCTAAATACATTAAACAAAAAACAAATATTAAATAAATACAATTTCAGAACCATCTATAGCATATTCTGTATAAGTATTATACAAATAAAGTTGTAATAAGAGTAACACAGATTTAAAGTTCTTGTATTGACTTCTTGTTTCAGTATCATCGCAATATCTTTGTGATGCAATCCATGCTATAAGCTGAATTGTTATCAATCAATACTAGGAGTACTATTATATACACAATAAGCTGTCTCTTGCTAGTTCATTGACTGTATGACTTAGCAAATACAAATAAAAAGTTATCAAAAACTGGTAACAACATCTAATTAAATCCACTTTCTCATGCTGCCAAGCAACAACATTTATAACCACTCACATGTTTCAAAACAAGCTTCTAAAATTATTCTCTATATTATACAAAGCAGAAGAGAGTATTGCAGGCTCCCTTTTGGAATTAAATGCTTTTGGGTCTGTGGCTGTATTTTTTTCCTCAAGTTGTACATCATTGTTGTTGTTGGGAAACAGAGAACTAAAGGCATCCATCTGTATATAGTTGAGAGACTGCAGAATCATCCCCTTGTTAGGGTATGGGGTAGCAGTCACAATGACAGTATCGTAATAAGCGTCCTGATGACTGATGTTTTGAGGCTTTGGTGCTGCTGGAGTTGGGGAAGGTGCTGTTGGAGGTATCAGCACAGGGAGCTCCTTCAACACAGGAGGTGGAACTGTTGGTTTCTCTCCACCTGAAAGTTAATTTATGTAATTGATACCTTTTATATCATTAGAGGAGGTTTATACCCAAGAAGGCCACACAACAAGAAAACAGTAAAAAAATACCTAGTTTATAATCCGTTATTATATTTGTACTGTTAAGTGGAAAATAAAGCTATAATAATATAATTAAAGGATTGTATTTGAGAAACAACTGCAGTCAAAATACATACTTATTGAATAAATTATCCTCTCCATTTCTCTTAGCTGAGTTTGTTGTGTCTGTACAGTAAAGTACAGATCAGTTATGGTATCAGAAATGTGCTTCATTTCCTCTTCTTTTTTTGCTTCTTTCGCAGCTTCTTTTTTATTTTGTCTGAAGAAAAAACATACTCCAATTTATTCTTTTAAGCGCTTGGCTAAATATTAGTTGCCGTGCCCCTAGCGCCGGGCCAAAATTGCTACAAATCAATAAAATCATACCTACAGCAAATAAGGAGAAACAATTTGTTGTACCGATTTTTAGTTTTTGTTACATAAATAATATCTCAATTCGATAATAGTTTTAGTTGTACCAAACAGTCAGTAATTTGAAAATAAAACGAAAAATTCATGCATGTTCTCTATCGCAGAAATACGACACGAGCGGTAGGGACACGGAAATATATTATATATGTATATGCGACACATATTTCCGCGGTTTAAAGGCTAAGCGGTTAAACAAACTTAAAGGATTGACCTAAGATGCATTAATTACATTAAAATAATTGTGAGATAGGCAGAGGGGCCGTCGCCTAGCAGCAGGGTGGGAACAGTAGTCTTGTTGCAATTGGCTGGTAAAACTTCACTATTATTATGGTCTGGTTTGGAAGCAATAGTGTAGTGGGCTGTAACAGTAGTGGATCTCAAATCTTTATGCAATCCATAACCTCCGGTGGTAGATATTAATACATAAAAAAATTGCAGACCCTGTTAAACACAACATTTAAAATCATACAGTCTGAAATAAACAATATTACCAAAACTGATTCTTGAGCTTTTTAATTTTAACAGATTTAATAAATCTACCACCACTGTAATGGACTTTATTATTATTGCTTCAATGGATTATATTAGAATACAAGTAAAATATAAAAAATCTAAAATCGGATGTTCATTGTTTTTAGCCATTTTAAGCGAAGAGAAAAAATGAAATAAGTAAAACATCTTATGTCATTTAAAATGCACAAACAAAAAAGGTTTCAATCCTTAACAAACACATCTCCATGTTCACACAAGATAAATGAAAAAAAGCGGATTAAAATGGTTTTATTATTTTAGTTTCATTACACACAAAAGCAATGGGTACGATAAATAAATAAATCACTAAATTGATTTGAACAGTCAAAACAAACATATACTTTTAAAACTGTGCAATATAATACTTTTTTAAGCATTTAATAAATTATGTTGGATTGTGAGATTTGGCATATTTAGCAAAGTATTATGGAGAATATGTGCAGAACTGGAAAATTTTGACCACAAGTTACAACACATTTTTAGATTTTGTCGAAATTTAAAATTTGCTGTGCTTACCTGTTATATTCAAAAAGCAATAAAGCTGCTCCTATGGTGAATATCAATGATTCACCAAGGAGATTTGCTCCTAGTTCTATCGCCATTTCTTGACTAAGGACAGGTATGTTTACTGGTCTCCCCAAGTTTAAAACCCACATTTTGGCCTTTACTTCACACCAATTATAGACTGAAAAAATACACTAAATTTTTTAATTTTCATCTCTTTCATATTCAAACTTTTTTGTAATGCTTCATTACGATTTCAAACGTTTTCTTTTCTTAGCTGTCTGTTACGACATCGTCAGGAAGTGATAGAACTTTTTTTTGTCTGAAATACGACATTCTGAGCATCACATGATAGGTATAAATAGGCTTATATAAACAACATTAACACTTACATTGGGCAGGGGGCATACATACATAAGTTCTGAAAAAGGGATGATGTTTAGCTCGTTCTTTGCAAGCATTTGCGATAGGTTTACTTATTTGCTTTATCAACAAACCACCTAGTTTTGCGATTGGAAATGCGCCTACAACCATAGTTAAGTTGTACAAATTTTGTCAATTTCAATGAGCAGTCAGAAACTGCAAAATTTTAAAATAATAAAAGCTGTAAGAACACAAGGTCAACAATAGTACCGTATTGTCAACTAATGAGTCAGGAACGTCAAAAATCAAAATAGAGAATAGACATAATGTCGTTCAGAATGACATTAAAGACATTATGTCTATACCTTAGATAATATACCTCAATAGTATAATGTACTCTGTGGTCTATACTCTATTTTGACGTTCCTTTCCTTGCCAAAGCTTAAAGCTAATACAATACAATACCTATTGTACCTTAACTTTGTATGGTTTCTTTAAAAAATGAAGGGAAAATTAATCGTTTTGTAAACAATCATTCCTGGGCGCATTCGCGCTCAGCGCTGATACTTACAATAGGTACGCGAAGTTTGTCTCCGCTCCTGGCGGGACAATGTACAAATCAAATCAAATCAATCTTTACTTGTGAACATAAGTACAAAAAGGTGTTATTTATACATTTTAGCTGATCTGTATGTTCGGCCAATAATCGGCATACAAATATAATATTAGTAAGCAGGTTATTTTTACTATCGTAATTAATAAAGTCTAGGATAAAAGAAATGAAGCAATTGAAAAATGTCATGAGCCGCATAAAATACGACCGTTTTCTACCCCGAAGGAAGGAAAACGATTATTTCAGATCTTGCCGAGGCTTGACCTTTCGGAGATTAGCTATCATTCATACAGCACTCAAAATCCTCTTACCTGCGTAGTTTCATCTATGAGTGAGTGGCGCGGCGCGGGATGAAACCCCGGGATGACAGAGGCGGCAGCTAGCGGGAGGCGCAAAGCGCGCCCGCGTTTCTTCGCTAGTACCTACTTCCGAAAGAGTCGGCAAGGAATTGCTCAGGTCAAGCCTCGGCAAGATCTGAAATAATCGTTTTCCTTCCTTCGGGGTAGAAAACGGTCGTATTTCAGTTCTGTGCTTTCGGCTTGACCTTTCGGAGAAGTGTTTATTACGAAGAGATTTAAAATACTATATAGGTATTGAATGTCTTTGGTTTATTATCTGACGGCTCATAAGAAATCAGCGTACTGTGACCCAATAATGTTTTTTTTTGGATAATAACAATAAAAAGTCTCTGCTATCAAGGACCTTTTTCAAAATAAGGGATAAATTAATCAAAACTGTATTTCAGCAAGAATCACACGTTTAATCTCCTTCAACAATTTTTCCACTTAACATTAATTAACAATCATGAAATGCTTGTAACTTTTAGATGAACATTCAGTAATCAACAATTAGGACGAAGAACTAAACGGCCTAAAAAGAGCTACCTACTAAGAGTATTACCCATCCGCATTTTAGGTTTCTCGACCGCCTTACAGTAGTGTTTAAAGAAGTTTGTGGAACCTCTCCAACTCCCTCGCCTCAAGATTTCATCCAATGGCGAATCGGTTGCGTAGTCGTAAGAAGCTACTGCCGATCGTATTGAGCCTGGTGTGCAATTGACACCTATATCTTTAAAAGAAGTTCTTAGCCAGCGGTCCTGAATATTCCATATCCGGGACTTAGGATTATAGGATGCCTGCTTCTGTAAATGAATTGCCTTTAACATTGACGTGACAAGCGGGTGTGAAGACAAGTCTTTTACTTGTTCAGGATTGGCAAGAGTCACTATAGTTGATTTATGTACCAAAATGGTTGCGTATGCTAACTTTTTAACCCTGAATAAAAAGCTAAGGTAAGATGCAACATCATGTGGACGTGGCCTGTCAGGTTTTGCCCCAAACTGTTTACACCACGACGTCCACTGTTTCCATGCCGAACTGTAGGTTTTCCACGTGGAGTCTCGCCAAGCAGATCGAAGAAGCGCAACATCTTCCGCCTGAAGCTCGGCTGTCAGTTTGCTCCACCCCGTACCTTCCAAACCTCTAAAGATAGACCCTTCATTCCCGGAGGGGACAGATTCGTCGACATATCTGTCAAATGTCGCTCTAGGTTCCAAATTTGAAACGGTGTTTCTATTGACCTCCTTTTCAAGTCTCCTCTCCAGAATACGTTTTCCCATCGAGGTACGACAACGAGAAACGTTCCCGAAGCCTTGTTCAAGTGCTGGAGGACTTTGGGGATAAGAGGTGGAGGAGGGAAAACCCATGCCTTCTGAAAGTGCCACTCGCGATTTATATGCCACTTTAGTTGTTCCTCGGTCCATCGCTGTGAGAGGTGAAGTTCTCCTAATTGAACCCCCCAGCCTGTGTTGGAACTGTTGGAAGCGTCCGTGGTGACGAATACTTTTTGTTCCGGTATGAAAATTTTCCCTTGTTGGTCTAAGTTCTCCTTCCGCCAGTGTAAGTCATTCATGGCCGTCTTTGGCAGCAAGTACAACTTCTTGGGGTACTTTTCTGGCAGCACTCGAGACGCTCTCTGAAGATTCCTTGTAAACAGACGTCCTAAAGGAGTCACTAGGGAAGCAAAACCCAGCTTGCCAATCAAAGACATGCCTTGCAACCAGCTCCAAAGGCGGCCTTTTATAATTTTTTGAAGATCTCGTGCTAGCTGATCGCGTTTTTGCTTTGGTAAGCTTTTTCTGTTCGTGGAAGTGTTCCATGTAATTCCTAAATATTTCAATGTAAATATTCTATCTCTGGCGTCGCCTTTACAATCGACTTGTGTAGGTTTAGGACCCAACCCAGGCTTTGGAGGAGGGAAATAGCTTGCTTCATCTGATACTCCAATAGTGGGCAAATAAAAATTCGTCGAGATAGACCACTACGCGAATTCCCCGCGCTCTTAACATGCTTGCTACCCATTTGGTTACTCGGGAAAACACTAGTGGTGCACTTGAAAGCCCGAAAGGCAGGGAAGTCATTTGATAAATTTGGTTGTCGTAAGAGAATGCCAGGTAACGCCGATGGCTCTTCCTTATTGGAATATGATAGAATGCTTAGGAAATGTCTATTTTTTAACCGACTTCAAAAAAGGAGGAGGTTCTATGTTCGTGTGTATGTTTTTTTTTTTTATGTATGTTACCTGATTTCTCCCCCATTTGTGAACCGATTCTCAAAATTCTTTTTTTATTTGAAAGCGTATACTCCTGAGGTGGTCCCATTTTAATTTGGTGAAGATCTGGGGCTGATCTTCGGAGATATACAACGGAACTCTTCAAAAATAGACGGCAAATTAATTGCTGGAATCGCTTGGATATTTATTGGTTATACAACATCATGACGTATCATTACGCCTGTATGCTCTGAGGGGTACGCAGATGTGTACAATATACCTAGATTTCGACAGTTAGGTATGTTAAGTTTCATTTATTAGGGACTAGCTTCTGCCCGCGACTTCGTACGCGGATCCTGTTGCTTATGTCAGCGACAACGGGGTCGTCAAAATCGAAGATCTGAAACGTCTGATGTTGAATTCTAAAAGCCCGGGGATGGGAAAACAATGGGATTCGCGAGACGATTCAAGACGTTCAAGATTTTTTATTCTTGTTCCATCAGACTTAACAACTTTTGCTAAGACGCCATTTCTATTATGTATAAGTTATATTGTCGCTGGGCTTTGGAGTTCCACTACAGGTGCTCCAGATCTTCAAATTTAGTCTCACAGCAGAAAACACTCTTCACGTGGAATAGTTTTTGCAATGGCACCATTTTTATATCTCTTTTACTTTAGGTGTTCCATTTTCCAAAATAAATTATAGCCTATATGTTGCGTGACGATCACGAACAGTGGTCAGTCGCGCATCTCCTTCCCCCACTTATCTCTAGAGTCGATGCGAATATACGCTGAAAACTCAAGCGTCATGCTTTTTCCGTGAACGTCTCCAACTCGCAAGACAGTGCATGATGTTCACGATCAGTGATCAGTCACGCACATATTCTTCACTGGTGTCTAGAGACCTGGATACCTGGTAGATGCGTTAATACGCTGAGAATGCAGGCGTGCTTCGCGATCCCAAGAAGTTTCCGCGGAGCGAGTTGCAGCCTCATGTTCTCGAACAGCATCAAGTCTCTCCTAACCCTCTTTGGTAGATTATTGGGATCTTATGATCTTTAATCATTTAGCATCTTTGTAACATTGGGAAAGATTTGACCTCTTTCTAGGCATGGTTATAGTTTTATTGTGATGATACCTGATCAATTAAAATCTTAGTGGCTGCTCCCCTGCGTTACCGGGTAGGCAACCATGTAACGAAGATAAATGGAAAAGGAAATTAAACACTCAAATAACATAAACCCGAAGGCATAAAAAATAAGAGTTTTGGCCAGTAGAGTCTAATTTTCAATGATATACCATCGTCATCGTAAAGCAGTCCTGAACTGTTCCCGCCTTCACCGCGTGGAGGTACTTATGTTATTTTATAATTATGCAATGAAATTAGTGATAGCTTTAATTTCTATACCAAATGTTTCTGATCTTCGATTTTTATAAGTCAATAGGAAATGCGAAATGTGAAAACCGTTCTTGGTGTCGTCTATTGCCCCCCTGCCCTTGATTACTTCACTGAATTCGAAACGGTCCTAGAATCTTTGGGTTCGGAGTATTCACATCACATAGTCATGGGGGATTTTAACACCAACCTCCTTGCTCAATATTCCCCTCGGTCCTGTAAACTCCTCCATCTTGTCGAGTCAGCTAGTCTCCACGTTTTGCCTCTCCTACCTACTCATCATAATTTAGTTGGTGATGATACTTGGCTCGACCTGATCCTCTCCTCTAATCCTTCCCTAGTCTCTTCGCATGGTCAGTATGTTGCGCCTGGCTTTTCTCACCATGACCTTATTTTCCTGTCCTATATCCTAAAACCTCCTAAACCTAAACCCGTCTTCCAGTACAGGCGTGCCTTTGCACGTATGGATGGTGAGAGACTGCTGCAAGATGCGTCAAACATTGACTGGACACCCTTGGAGGAAGCCGTGACAGTTGACGACAAAGTTTGTTTTTTTAATAAAGTTGTGGTCACGCTTTTCGACACCCATGCTCCTATAAAGAAAATAAAGCTTAAGGGCCCACCCGCACCATGGATGAATAGGGGGATTTGGATGGCAATGCGACGAAGGGACCGCGCGTTTCGCAAGTTTAAAAGGGAGCGGTCTGAGGATAATTGGACCTTTTTTAAGACTGCTAGGAATCGATGTAATCAGATGATACGCAACGCTAAACGCCGACACGTTCTCGATAATATCTCTTCTTCTGCTCCTGCTGATATCTGGAAGTTCCTTGGAAGTTTAGGTATCGGCAAATCGCGACATTCAGACCTTCCTAACACAATTGGGTTGGATGACCTAAATCGCCATTTCTCCACTGTTTCTACACTAGATAGTCTAACCCAATTTGAAACCCTTCACTATCTTGCAGGTCTGACGCGTCCCAATATTGCTCCTTTTGTCTTCAGCCCAGTCGACCCGTGTGAGATCAAAAAGATTATCCTTTCCATTAAATCTAAGGCCGTGGGTTGTGATAACATCAGCCGCCATATGATCGTGACGGCTCTTAATCCACTCCTTCCTGCAATCTCCCACATCGTAAACTTCTCCCTGTACTCCGGTGCTTTTCCTTCCCTGTGGGGCAAAGCGTATGTTCGACCTCTGCCCAAGATTTCTAATCCTACTCTTCCCTGTCATTTTCGCCCTATTTCCATCCTTCCTTTTCTGTCAAAAATACTTGAGGCATGCGTTCATAAACAGTTCGCTTATTTCATTCACCATAATTCCCTCATCAGTCCATTTCAGTCAGGTTTCAGGCCTGGCCACAGCACCATTTCAGCTCTCCTTAAAGTGACTGACGATATTAGGCGAGGAATGGAAGAAACTAAAGTTTCTGTTTTAGTGTTAATCGACTTTTCAAATGCTTTCAATACCGTCAGTCAGTCACGAAGTCCTCTTATCCATCCTTTCCTATCTGATGGTCTCACACGAAGCTTTGGGGTGGTTCGCTTCTTATCTTCGGGGGCGTCAGCAGTCAGTTCCCGCTGGTGACTCTTCTTCCAACTGGTGTGATCTTGTAACTGGCGTCCCTCAAGGCGGCATTTTATCTCCTCTTTTGTTTTCTATTTTTATTAATCTATTAACTACTGCACTTCAGTGTGCGTATCATCTTTATGCCGATGATCTGCAGTTATACTGTCAGGCTAGTGTTGACAACCTATCCGTTGCGATCAAGGAGCTAAATCGGAATCTAGACAAGATAAAAAACTGGTCTGATCGTTTCGGGGTATCGGTTAACCCTTCTAAGTGTCAGGCAATCATTTTAGGGAGCCCCCATAGCATGAGAAAGGTTATCACTTTAGGGTCTTCTGTACTGCCGCTTGTTTTTGACAACACTATTATCCCATTTAGCTCCGACGTCAAGGATCTTGGTCTGCATGTTGACAATTGCCTTGACTGGCGGAAGCAGGTTGCGACCATCAGTCAAAGGGTCACCGGAACGTTGCGGTCTCTTTATCGATTGAAAAATCTTCTCCCGCCACACATAAAGGCAACGCTTGTACAGGCCCTTATCTTTCCCATAATTGACTATGCTGATGTGTGTTACTATGACCTGAATGCAGATCTCCTCAATAAACTTGATAGACTTCTAAATAACTGCATTCGATTCGTCTTCAATCTACGCAAGTATGATCATGTTTCCATGCATCGATCACTTTTAAAATGGCTACCTATTCGTCAGCGCAGAGCCTTGAGGGCCTTGACAACCCTATTTTCTATACTTCACAAACCCACGTCTCCATCATATCTGACTTCTCATTTTCAATATTTGTGTTCGGCACACGATAAGAATCTTCGTTCCACAAATAATCGTCTTCTACGATGTCCTTCTCACCGTTCTGGTTTCATTCACTCTTCTTTTTTCGTCCAGGCGGTTTTCCTTTGGAATGAGCTTCCTCTGAACATCAGGATGGCAACCAGTTTGTTCACGTTTAAAGTAAAGGCACGCGAACACATTCACAAGGTGTTGGCAAACTTATCCCTAAGTTGAGTAAGCAGATTAGTTTCTCCATTAATATGTCTTTTATTTTATTTTTTCCTTTTCTCTTGACCTAGGTATCTCTGGATTTTATATAATATGTATGTATATATGTATTTATCATAAATAATAATTTATTTTTCTTTCAAGTTTTAGTTACCTTCTTGCGCCTACCATGTTCTGTCTCTGCACCACCTTAAGGTAGACTGGTAGAAAATGCCTAAGGCATTAAGTCCGCCTTTGTACAGTTTATTTTACTAGTGCATAAAGTTTTAACAAATAAATAAATAAATAAATGCGTATCAGACCGAACAACTTTTGCTAAGACGTCATTCCTATATGAGTTATGGTGTAGCTGGGCTCTTGGAGTTCCACAACAGGTGTTCCAGATCTTCAAATTTATTCTCTCAGCAGAAAATGCTCATCACGTGGAACATTTTTTGCTATGGTACCATTTTTGTATCTCCTATAGTTTAGCTGGTCTGTTGCGGTTCTGCATCAGGTGTTCCGGATCTTCAAATTTATTCTCTCAGCAGAAAATGCTCATCACGTGGAACAATTTTTGCTATTGTACTGTACCATTTTTGTATCTCATATAGTTTAGCTGGTCTGTTGCGGTTCTGAATCAGGTGTTCCGGATCTTCAAATTTATTCTCTCAGCAAAAAATGCTCATCACGTGGAACAATTTTTGCTATGGTACCATTTTTGTATCTCCTATAGTTTAGCTGGTCTGTTGCGGTTCTGCATCAGGTGTTCCAGTTTCCAGGATAAATTATAGCCAATGTGTTGCCCAGACTTAATATCTATACAACAAAAAAGAAATCATTCAAATCCGTCCAGTAGTTCCGAAGATTAGCGTGTACAAACAAACAGACAAACAGACAAACTTTTTTTTTTGGATTCGTGCTCTATTACTGTTTCTAAACCCCCCTCAATTATTATTTTTTAATATATTCAATGTACAGACACAGTTTTTCTACTGTCTTATTATATGTATAAGTGGATAACCCTATTACCATAGTATGTATAGTTAACAGTTACGTTTAGTGTTTTTTTTGAAGTAGGTTTTATTTTTTGCAAAAAAGTTTTCCCATGAAGTCGCTTGGCTGAAGAAATTTGGGAACGAAAGTTTAATTCACCAGGCGAAAGTTTCTGGAGCTCAAGTAAATATTTAGGCGCCGGAGGTCGAATATTTGTCGTACCTTGCCATTTTACTTGGGTATCAAGAACATTCTTGATAAAAATCCACTTTTGGCCGTCGATTTTTCGATTACGCCCTGATGTAATAGAAGCATTAAGTCCTTGATCATTGGCTTTGAAGGTTTTGTCGCGAACTTTGCTATCAACCTCAGGGATAGTGGAACAGAGGGGGGTCTTTTGTCGAAAGGTATATATATGCTAAGGTATGCATAGCTGGTGATTTTCTCCCAATTTTTCCCACTGTTGTTTGTAAATTCTTAGCTGCCCCCCTCTGAAAGTCGTGTCAATATTTACGCCGTGGTTGACGCTGCACCTTTTTATCGACACGCTTCGCTGATTGATTGCCAGCTGGCCTGCGCTTTTGGATAGATACTTGAGGTTGTTGGGTGTGCCACCCAGAGTTCTTTGGTTTTTGCATACGCGACGTACTAGATTGTTGGCTTTTTCTGGGCTGCTGAAAATTATGCCTCCCTTTTTCCAGAAGTCTTTCCGAACCGAGAAGGAAATATGCCAGATACACCACCGCTGTCTCTTATGAAACTGGAAAGTTTCTCCTCCTGAAACAAGTGTGTTTCTGACGGTGGCATTTGTTGAAGAATAGCCGACAGAGCGTCACTCTTTGGTTTAAATATTCTGCGTCTCATATCAATTGTCTCAGCCCGATGCGCGCAAACATATTGAAGCAAATCGTTCGACGTTGCTTTTAAATCAGAACCCTCCGATAACAAGGTCTTCAAGTCCGCGGAGGCTGCTGGAAACTTTGTCGCTAGCTTTTGAAGTTCTTCGGCCAACGCTTTCCTCTGACAAAGAAAACCATGGACAATAGTACCTAAAACACCGTCCTGTTTGCTTAGCAATCCCGATGAGGCGATGATTGAATACCGATGTCAGCCAGCTCGGCATTCGTTTTTAGGGTCCTAAACACGGGTGAAGCATGCATTTTTTTCACCACTTCCTTGTACCTTATCCGATTCCATCCGAACCGAACCTTTGACAGGCAATCCCCTCCGCTCTAAGCTGATCAGATGGCGCTGGGATTGTGGGTTCTGTTTCCTTTACGACAGGAAGAAATTCCAGTTCTGGCAAGCTGGATTCAGCCGGATCTAGGTCAAAACCAGAGCTTAAGGGTGGTGCCTGCCAGGCGTTAAGCGAATGCGACCCTGATGGGACAGGCGGGCAATTCTCATCCTCCGATGACGTGTCCCCTTCTAATGAGCTCTCCCATGTTGAATTATTCTTAGGTGGGGCCAAAGAATCGATCCTCTGCATGATGACCGAAAACATCCCGTTCATTTGATGTTCTAGAATATCAATTCTAGACGTTTCGGTCTGATCGCCCAAGATTCACTTGAATCGGGATCTGATGATATTCGTCGTCTTCTGTTCACGGAGTCACCGTCCGCCTCAAGAGACAAGGCTCGATCGGCCTCCTTCCTTGACATGGGCCTTTCAGGTTTAACTGCCTCGTTGAATAGCTCCGTTGCGGCTGCTGAGCCTCTGATCTTATTACAGATAGCCGGTGGGCTAGTTATTAACGCCCTAGTAAAGGCCCAATCAGTCATTTTTAGTTTGATGTCCCGAAACCCCTTCTCAGAAAGCCGAGAAGCCTCCGGAACGAAAGCTTTTGCCAGCTGGTCTGTTGGCAAGGCAAATCTTAGCTTATTTAACACCTGGGGGTCGATAGTTTCACCGAATATCTCTTCCTTAATCAAACGGGTTACCTTCCAAGCCGTCCAACCATCGGGTAGCAACTCCTTTTTTTTTTTTTTTTTGTTTTGTGCTGGGAAAAAATGACAATTACGCATACCCGCCCATCGGGGGATGGGAGGCTATGTGGGACTCCCCGGTCAGACCCGGTATACCCACTAAAACAACCCAGCTTTATTCCCGCTTCGTCTAAGTGGCAGGGGACTGGGAAACCGGCACAGCCTTTACGTCCAGTCCTCCGCCGACGATTGCCCCGCATGGCTTCCCCTAGGGGACCGACAAAGGTGGTGACGGGTGCAATGCGGGTGAAGGCACCCCCGTACCGTCGCCCGCCCGTCGCCCCCGTGAACCGCTTGAAAGTCCGAGTCCGAGGAAGCAGTTCGGGGAGAGATCGACCCCCTCCAGGGCCATCCCCCCCCACGACATGGGCCTCTGAGGCTACCGTCGGCCCTCCGGCCTTGGCAACCCCGTCGACCCTGAAGCCAAGGCGCCCTTGGACAAACCGCCCCCCGGACCCGCTTCCGCCAGACAGTGATAAATAAATAAATAAATAAGAAATAAATAAATGATAAATAAACACCTTCAGACACACACACTTTGCTGGAAAGTCACACGCAGACACAGCACAACGATCGCGCTCACCATAAAAATGAGCAGCCCCAAAGTCAGAGTCCGACAGAGAGCGGCCCGGAGGAGAGACTGGCCCCCTCCAGGGCCATCTCCCCCCACGACAGAGGTCTCCGAGGCCACCGTCGGCGCTCCAGCCTTGGCAACCGCGTCGACCCTGAAGCCGAGACCCCCTCGGACAAAACCGCCCCCGCGGACTCGTTACCACGACCGAGGGACTTCCACGTCCGACGCACCAATCAGTGAGTCGTCTGAATCCAGAGAGTAACTATTCCCGTGCCATGGGCACCAAACAGCTAACCAACCCATTCACACGCGACCAAACATACACACTTTTGTTATTTCTTTTCTTTTTTTCTTAATTGATAAATAATTAAATTAAAAATAAATAAACACCTCTGAACATACACAATTTACTCGCAAGTCACACCCAGACACAGCACAACGATCGCGCTCACCATACAAAATGAGCAGCCCCAAAGTCAGAGTCCGACAGAGAGCGGCCCGGAGGAGAGACTGGCCCCCTCCAGGGCCATCTCCCCCCACGACAGAGGTCTCCGAGGCCACCGTCGGCGCTCCAGCCTTGGCAACCCCGTCGACCCTGAAGCCGAGACCCCTCGGACAAAACCGCCCCCGCGGACTCGTTACCACGACCGAGGGACTTCCACGTCCGACGCACCATTCAGTGAGTCGTCTGAATCCAGAGAGTAACTATTCCCGTGCCATGGGCACCAAACAGTTAACCAAGCCATTCACACGCGACCAAACACACACACTTTTGTTCTTTCTTTTCTTTCTTTCTTAATTGATAAATAATTAAATTAAAAATAAATAAACACCTCTGAACATACACAATTTACTCGCAAGTCACACCCAGACACAGCACAACGATCGCGCTCACCATACAAAATGAGCAGCCCCAAAGTCAGAGTCCGACAGAGAGCGGCCCGGAGGAGAGCCTGGCCCCCTCCAGGGCCATCTCCCCCCACGACAGAGGTCTCCGAGGCCACCGTCGGCGCTCCAGCCTTGGCAACCCCGTCGACCCTGAAGCCGAGACCCCTCGGACAAAACCGCCCCCGCGGACTCGTTACCACGACCGAGGGACTTCCACGTCCGACGCACCAATCAGAGAGTCGTCTGAGTTCAAAGAGTAACTATTCCTGTGCCATGGGCACCAAACAGCCAACAAACCCAATAACACACCTCCAAACAAACACAAACATCCATCCCAAGCGGGAATCGAACCCACGTCTAGCGGCACAGCCGCCACAGTGTACTTTGGCCGACCCAGTCTGGCACTGCAATACGGTGGTCAGTACTGGGTCGTTTCCAGGGGACGCGACGTGGACGCAAGCACTGTGAGGTGGTCCCCGGGGTAGCAACTCCTGCGCCAAAAGTTTAACTCGTTCTAGGGTCTCGTTATCGTTCTCTGTTTCACCTGTCTCCTCCAACAGCTCGCCCAGTGAAACGAAAGGCCACCATCTGAACCATCTGAAGCAAAATATGAAATAGCTATCAGACTTGGCTCTCATGTAGTGAAGCGTGTCACTGACAAGTAATTTGACGGGGGCCTATAAGCTGTACGGCTGCGGCCCACGAGCCGTACGGTTGCGGCTCACGAGCCGTACGGCTGCGGCTCACGAGCCGTACGGCTGCGGCTCACGAGCCGTACGGCTGCGGCTCACGAGCCGCACTGCACCGCCTGGCACCGCCTGCCTGGCTCACTACCTGCAGTGAGCCAGGTGGCATCGAATGGCGAGCTGAATTGCTGCGGCCAATCGGCCTGTGTGAGCCACCTAATGTCAATAACTAGTGAACTGTTAAGCTGCGCCTAGTTAAGACAAACAATTCCTGTATACAAATAATACCGGTGACAAATAATCGAAAATAGCTGTTCTATAAAAAAAATACGACATACGCACATTCTCAACCAAGTTTTGTAGTAGAATTAACGCTTATTTGATAATAAATACTTAACATTCTAATAATCGAAGTATTGTTTACGCTTACGTAATTTTTTACGTAAATAAGAACGCCTTCGCCACTCATAAATCTCAAAGACAAAACTAAAAATCAAATTAACTTACCTCTTCCTGTGATCTGATACTCTTATCACTCGAGGTAAACTCCCAATTCCCAATCACTAATTACGAACGTCACAACGACGTTATGCAGGTTTCTAAGAAAATCGTGCGCACTGTATGGTAAATAATTGCGTACTAGCGAAAAACGCGGGCGCGCTTCGCGCCTCCCGCTAGCTGCCGCCTCTATCGCGCGCTGGGGTTTCATCCCGCGCCACGCCACTCACTCATAGATGAAACTACGCAGGTAAGAGGATTTTGAGTGCTGTATGAATGATAGCTGATCTCCGAAAGGTCAAGCCGAAGGCACAGAACTGAAATAAAGTAATTGGATTATATTATTAATTATTAAGAATGTCAAAGAAAATTAAATTTAGTCATATTTTGTCATTTAAAAAGTCTTCAATCGAGTAATACGTCTTTTCAACTGGAAACACGAGGCTGCGTATAAGCTAGAAGCTACCATTGTTTTGGATAAATACTAATTACAGCCTTCATTTTTCCATGTGCAAGTTTAGCCTTTTCATATTTTGTTATGTGGTCAATACTCATTCATTCCCTTAGGAGTCCTGCAGGCAAAGATATTATAGACGGGATATCACGAACACAATTTTCATCCGATATTTATATCCTAGTGGACACAAGCCGATTAGTTTCGTACGCTCCGCTGTAGCTCTAAGATTGCTTTATTATGCATTGCTAGCTAATGTTACTGAGACCGGGATCCCATGTTCACGGTTTTACCTATTATGATATTTCTTCGCGTGTCCCTTTTATAGTATTTTCAATCTCGGCAGGAGATTACATCGGCACCCTGTATTTATTTAATAAAATTGTAAAGATATACTTGATTCAAATTAAATTAAAATTATAATTAACTAAACCCAATTATTTTTTGATCCTTCGATGTCGGCTCTTCCTATCATTGCGAAGCAAAATTCGCCAAGCGTTGGATTGTTCACCCACCAAAAGGGAACGTGAGCTGGGTTTAGACCGTCGTGAGACAGGTTAGTTTTACCCTACTGGTGGCTTGTCTAATGAACCAAATAATGTAAGTTACATACAAAAACTAACAACAAATAAAATAATAAGGGGCATTTACGTGCCCAGAAGACTGGCAGCATTTAAATTAAAACAAAACGTAGAAGTCATTAAATTAAGCATAGGCGCCAGGCGGTGTCTTGCTTGACACACCCTTTGCGTGCTCGGGCCCCATCAAAGACATAGTTTTTAAATCTCTTTGGGCCCCATCGATATTTTGAAATATCTTTTTTTTACTTAATTAAGCGGCCAACTGCGGCCAAGCCTGGCTCTAGTTCTGTCACCTGTCCTGTCACTGTCATGATGTCATCTGTTTAGTGATGATGCAGAAGCTAAGCTAATAATAATCTGTGGTTAGTTGGTTACATACAGTGGTTTACGTTTACTCCTCGCTCGCTCTACTGAACAGTGTGACCATTTGTGGCAGATTTCTGCCATTTTGGCAGATTTTGCTCCTAACTTTTGTCCGTGGCATATTATGTTGACGATTTACAAAAGTGGCAGATTTAGGCAGATTTTAAAGATTTAGACTAAAATCACATAATTTAGTGTAATTTTCAATTATTATACTTATAGTTAAGTTATAAACTGTATTTTTATGTCCTGGTATATGACAAATTCAAATGTCAACAATTTTAACACTATATTTCAATGACATTATGTATTTAAACAGCATTCAAAGACATTTCAGAAGTGTATTGTGTCTTTTAAGTTGTTATTTGAAAACAAAGATCCGCTTTCAATTCATCCGAACTCCACTATGATCTTTTTGCCCCTGATACACATGTAGGTATTTAGGAGTTAATGTCAGCACTGAAATCGATCACTTATCCGTAGTAAGTATGAAACCTGGAATCCAATTATTACTTCAAAGAATGCAAACCTTTCTGACTTAACTGTGTACTTACTCATTAAAGTTAACTTTGATAAATTAAATTTGATAGAAGAATACAAGACATGTTACAATCAGGTGGAAGCAGCACCGCTACCGGGACCATTTGGAAAATTCTTGAACTCGAATGGTGCTACAAATGATCCAAACAGCAAATTTCGCGAAAGCATTATTATGTCTGCCGAGTTTATTAAAGGACACGGAGACTGGCTTCTTACCTCCTTTAAACCAACTAAAAATATGGTCAAAAAGATGTAGTGCGTAAGAAAATTGTTTAATATTATTGAAATATCATTTAATTCGTTAGGATTTTTTCCTTTTTGCGTGATGGCATTTTTTTGGCATTTTTGGCACCTAGTGTGGCAGATTTTGGCAGATTTTAGCCCAGTTTGTGGCAGATTCGCCATTTTTGAGATGGTCACACTGCTACTGAATTATTTGATTTGTGATCTTGTGTGCTTTTGACCTGCCTGTGTATATTTTCAGTCTTCTCGTCTTATTAAATTAGTATCGGTAATTCTTATGGGTCGCTTGAGTATTATTAACTGATACGTAAATTAATTATTATTGTGTGTGAAATTGAAAGACAGATTTTATTATTAAAAAAAACCACTTAGAATATGACGGAAACAAAATCACAAAACATAATGAAGGTAGAAGAATATAACGCTATTGTCGAAGACTTCAATAAACTTACATCATACAGCCGTAAATCCGAAAATGAATTGAAAAAGAAATATAAACAGTGTGTATTCCTCTTTGTATAATTATTAAGATAATCAAAATAAAACAATAAAAATATAAAATAAATTTACAGCTTACCACCATCTACTTTGGGCAGTATAATATCTTTATTAGTACAAAGATCTATGAAACACAGTTACAGAAAATCTCCACAAATTTCCAGTAAATATCAAGAATTTTATGAAGGATTAATGCGGGACAAGAGTAAAGAAAATGTTATTTTACAGTAAGTGTAACACTGTTTGGGTAAACATTGGGTCAGAGTGTCGTCTTGGGGGCACTATGAAAAAAATACTTAAAAAAATTTCGCCACCAATTTCGTAGTAGGTACGACAAACGGTTAGTCGGAGACAAAAACACCAAGACACTTTTAGCCTTATATTTAGGTGTTTTCTACGGTAGAATCGAGAAAATAAACGATTTGCAAAAATAACACCTCGCGCCGTAGCGCCGCCAAGGCTTACACTCCAACCAAACATTGACTTTTAAAAATGAAGTAAGTGTTTAATCACTTTTTTATAATCAGGCTTTCAGATTGTCAAGGAATCAGTCCTGCATTGTTTGCTAGATCACTTTTACAAGGTGTCTACTCTGATTCATCTTTAGCGAAGAAATGCATCAAGGATACTACTTTGATTGAGGAGAAGGACTTAGCTTACCAAGTATTTATGGTATGACAGCAATATTTGTCTTTAATTATTTATTTCTTGAAAAGTTTAAGTTTAGTTCAAGATACCCCAATTTTTCGTCAAATTTTCCCAATTGAATATGAACCTTATTCTGTTTGTCATAAAGTTGAAAAACGATCAAAAAAATTTGACACATTGGGGTAACTTGACGTGCTGGCGTCTGTACCTACTTCAGGGAAGGCTAACCTTTATTGGTGAATGTGCAATATTTTTTATTAAAATAGAATTAATGTACCTAGTAATGCCGTACCTTAGTGATTTGATCAACAAAAATTAAATTAAAACTGGATGCTGCTATAACTTATCTGTTTATAACTCAATATGGGAAATTTGATACACCATTGTTTAATTTTTGGCATGCCCCAAATATTCTAAACAATTTTTTAGAGTATAAGTTTTTTTTATGTTTGTAGTTTCTGTGTTTTTCGTTGCCTTGGTATGTTTAACTTTATTTATAGTAAGTCATTACAAACAATTCTAGTTGCTTTTTAGTTTGGTTTATATTGTAAATAACCTTACTACTTAGTTGTAGTTAGCTTCAAATATTTGCTTGAGCAGTGTCTAAAAATAATGTTGAGCCTACCTACCTGTAATTTAAGAGAGATTTTTTACATTAACTGTTACTTATATTATTTCTAAGATTGTCTGTATGTTTCTTAGTTGGTAAGCCTTTATAAATAAATAAATAAATAATATAAAGTATGCCATCCCTGACCTAAGCAATACATTATTTTTATTTAGTAAACCTAATTTAATTGAAAAATTATTAATTTTATATGTTTCAGGGTATTATGAATGATAACCAGTATGGTCCATATGCAGATATAATAAAACAGTAAGTTATTTTTTTTTTTAAATTAAATCATATATTTCAGATATCTCGGATCCTTAACACAGGCCAAACATAACAAAAGATCAAATCAAATAATATACATAAGTACTTCAATTTAGATATCATTAAATATTACTATTGTTAAAAATATTTAGTTAAATCAAAGTCAACTTCTACCCTTGTAAGCACTTTTCTATACTTCTATGTATGTATAGTAATATTATAAGGAGAAAAGATTTGATTTTTGTTTGTTTGCGTTGAATAGGCTCTGAAACTACTGGACCGAATTGGAAAATTCTTTCAGCTACACTATCCCCAGGTGACATACTTTTTATCCCTGTATTCCCATGGGAACGGGAATTATGCGGGTAATTCCGCGTGTCCTCTGATGGTATTTAATAATAATATTTTTTCTAATTTCAGGTCAATAGGCTTAGAGTATGAGTTGAGATTAGAAAGAGAATTAAGACTATTGAACATCACATTTTCGGATGAAAGTGTTCTGCGGTCACGGGGTTATGACAAGACACCGGACTTTAAATTGGATGTACCTATTGCTGTTGACGGATTCATTGTCAACTGGGTTGAGAGTAAAGCACTATTTGGAGATGAAGAGAATCACTCCGGTTATCTAAAGGAACAACTTCTTTGCTATTGGAACAGATTTGGACCGGGTTTAGTAATATATTGGTTCGGATATTTGAAAACCTTGGATTCCACTCCTGAAGTAAATAGCATGTTTATATTACGTACGAGTTTTCCTGATAAATCAAGCATTACCCAGTACAAAATGGATATTTAATAATATTCAAATATAAAACTACTTTTAAAATAAAAAAGAATTTAATCTCGCATTTTCTTTTTTTTAATAAGTAGGTAGCGTCCAAAATGCACTTGTTAGATTATTTAAACTATAGGAACACTTCTTATTTTATTAGGTAGTGATTATCCTTCATCACCTAGAATCCTACTACTATAGTAGTAGTATTCTCAAGAAACGCGACCTCATTGTCGATCATGGGTAATAGACAGGGTCGATAAATTTTGAAACCAAAAAAATTTACAGTAAACCCTTTAGAAAAGGAGGGAAATATGATAAAAATGAAAGGAAAAATAAATTACGGTCGATCCGAGTTCGGGAAGTGGGAGGGAGGGGGGGTTTAAGGGTAAAAAATGGTTTATCTTGATTTCCGGCAAAACTACAAGTCCTATGGAAAAAGTTAAATGGCAAAGTTGTAGGTAATCAAATAGGTAATAAAAAGATCTACAACTTTTGCATTGGCAATTTTTTCACATAACCTCAAAATTTAGGTGAAAAATTTAAATAACCAAGTTTTTGGTTTTTTATTTTTATCATTTACAAAAATGTTTTTAAGCTATTGCATAGCTTCTATCGCGGGCCTTGAGCGCGGGGACCGAATCCAGAAATTCCGTAACGAAAAAACCTCACGCTCCCCACTCCGACGGGCTAGGAGGTGTGGCTTGAAGGCCGTGCATCGTCTAACGTCGTTTCAGTTCGGCAGTCTTCGACACGGCGTTGTGTGCGATTAGACGTATTGGATAGTGGGGAGGGGAAAGGGGAGGGGGAGTGGGGAGATTGTGAGAGAGGGAAGAGGGTATTGTGAGAGGGGACGGAGGGGCAGGGGAGGGATGTGGAGGGCGGTGGAGGGAAGAGGCAGGGGACGGAAGGAGAAAGTGAGGGAGGGGTGAGAGGAAGGGCGGGGGAGGTGTGGGGGAGAGGGAGGGAGGGGGAGAGGAGAGGAGTTGATAAAAAGGCTATGCTTTACCGCGGCAGTCTCCGAGTGCCACACGTCATTTTTTTTATTTCCGAAATTTGGTGAAAACTTACCTTATTATGTCCCAAATACACTGTAATTTATTTGATGAAAAATATTTATTTTTTTGCCTTATTTTAACTTAATATCAAAAAAGCACCCTGATTTTCAATGGAAAATTCTCCCGTCAATATATCAGCTTTTTCCAAAAAGTCTGAAAGCTTTTTGTTCGTTGAAATCTCTACTTTCTAATGGTGTAAAAAAAAATATACATTACCATAGTAAATATTCTCAGAAAATGCAAAAAATGGAAAAAAACTCAATTCCAAAATGTGTTTTAATCAGTACAATTTTAAGCTATTAATTAAAATTTACACTTTAATTACTCATTAAACGTAAGATTTCATGTTACATTGATGAACGAAAAAATTGCAAATTGAAATAAACTACCTACTATAATTAACAAACAAATTTATACATATAATAAGGCAGTAAAAAAACTGTGTCTGTACATTGAATATATTAAAAAAAAAAATGACGTGTGGTGGCACTCGGAGACTGCCACGGTAAAGCTATTGCATATCATTTTTTATCAACTCCTCTCCTCTCCCCCTCCCCATTCATCCCCTCCCCTACCCCTCCCCTCACCGCTCCCTCCCCTTCCCTCACCCCTCCCTCACTTTCCCCGCCCTTCCGCTCCTGTTCCCTGCCTCTTCCCCTCCCCCTCTCCGCTCCCCTCTCACCTCATCTTTCCCATTCCCCTCCCCCTCCCCTTCCTTCTCCACCCTCTCTCTCTGTCCTCCCTCTCCACTCCCCTCCACATTCCTCCCCTGCCCCTCCGACCCCTCTCACAATCCCCCCTCCCCCACCCCTCCCCTCCCCTCCCCGCCCGCGATAGAAGCTATGCAATAGCTTAAAAATTGAGGTGGGTTTAGAAACAGTAATAGAGCACTAATCCAAAAAAATAAATTGTCTGTTTGTTTGTACACGCTAATCTTCGGAACGTTTTTTTCGTTTATCAATGTAACATGAAATCTTACGTTTAATGAGTAATTTAAAGTGTAAATTTTAATTAATAGCTCAAAATTGTACTGATTAAAACAAATTTTGGAATTTGAGTATTTTTTTCCATTTTCTGAGAATATTTATTAATATTTTTTTTACATCATCAGAAAGTAGTGATTTCAACGAACAAAAAGCTTTCAGAGTTTTTGGAAAAAGCTGATATTTTGACGGGAGAATTTTCGATTGAAAATTAGGGTGCTTTTTTGATATTAAGTTAAAATAAGGCGAAAAAATAAAGATTTTTCATCAAATAAGTTACAGTGTAATAGGGACATAATAAGATAAGTTTTCTCCAAATTTCGTAAATAAAACAACATTTTTGTAAAAGATAGAAATAAAAAACCAAAAACTTGGTTATTTGAATTTTTCACCTAAATTTTGAGGTTATGTGAAAAAATTGTCAATATAAAAGTTGTAGATCTTTTTATTACCTACAACTTTGCTATTGAACTTTTTTCCAAAGGACTTGTAGTTTTGCCGGAAATCAAGATAAACCATTTTTTACCCTTAAACCCCCCCTTCCTCCCACTTCCCGAACTCGGATCGACCGTAATTTATTTTTCCTTTCATTTTTATCATATTCCCCTCCTTCCATAATGGAGGCGCCACTGTGCTCTTCGTATGGCAACCCGTGTCAACCGCATAGCGTACCAACCTAGTCTTGATACTTAGCTGTTATTTAGACAAATTAATCTATATATGTATTATTTTTTTAAATCATTAAGGAATCACTTTTAATCGTGTCAATTTGAGACACAATAGAAAGACAATGTCAGCGTGGACACTGGTGTCCTCTTGGGGTGAAATAAATTAATTGAACAAGGACGTGTTCATCGACACGCAACTGATTACTTACCTAAAAATAACAAATTGGGTAAATACTCTTGAGTTCACAACATTGTTTAGGAATTATAAAAAAAGAAAACATTACATTGTTTAACATAATTTCTATATTTTATTCTAGTAAATCTTCCTCTAAATATTCTACCCCGAACACGTAGGCCGCAAACTCATCTGAGTCATGTTCGGATTCAGAGGTGATGCTGCTATCATCTTCTAGATTTATTACTAATTGCTCTATTTCCACGTTCATAGTTTTTTTTTTCAGTAATCCTTTTCTATTTTTATTACATGTTAGCACGAGTTCTTCCACTCCTCCTCGGTAATAGCTTGGAATGCACGTTCAGCTGCTTCCTGTAAAGACGAAATATTTCATTTATCCCTAACAATAATAAAAGTAAAAAAAAAATTATCATATACTGTTAATAAGCCGGATGTAGAAAATACCCTTTTGTTTATCTCCTTCCAGCACGAAATTTAATTTTCATTCAGTTAAAAGTCAAGTCACCAAAGTATCAATTTATCTCAGCGCTCTATACCAGAGTAATGCAGAAAAAATGTAAACATAACCTATGTGCTCGACATTTATTGTTTCAAATTTCTAGTTGTTCCTTATGCAAGCGAATTAATATAGCTTTGTATTCATCAATTACCACCTGATTCAACTAAAATCAACAAAACAAACTCTTACATACCTATCTTATCAGCGTTTCTTTGGTAAACATTGTGAAGTTCAGAAAGAATAGTTTGGGCCTCATGTTCCGCCAGACATCGCCTGTACACCTTATAAATAACCGCCCTGCCAGCACTCCGAATGGTTTTATTCATTACATACTTTTTTGCCAAGCTGTAGGATGAAACCCATTACTTACGTATTTTTTTTTTCATTTTTTACCATTTTTGAAGGTTTCGGCACTGGTCTATAAATCTTCGAGCGTTTCTAGTTTAGACCGTGCCATACACTTTCATTGACATTTAGGGGACGGTAATGACGGTGGTTCAAACGCTCGAAGATTTACCCTTTTATCTAGAGATACTTAGCATAATTTAGGCAGTGTCATTATTTTGATAATAGAACTGAGAACATGTGTCAAGCCTACCTAGGTACATTATTTAGTAAATTCTCTCGTCACAGTGTTTGCAGCATCCTCCGATATGGCTTGACCGATTTTTATGAAATTGTGTGTAGGTATAGTCAGTCTTTTTCTATTCTTACAAGCCACTCTGTAAGAATGAAAAAGAAAACCCCTGAATTGTTGACAAAAACCATATTACCAATCATTGTCAAATCCAATTTTATATGGTTTTCGTTTCATACCTACCTACATAACCCATTTTAGTTTGTCTTTATGTGGGAAAAATATTATGAAGGAGAGAAAAAGTAAACTAAGAAAACCACTGCCGTTTCATATGAGTTTTACAGTCTGTGAATTGTGATTACTACGTACTGCCACAGTCTAAAAACTTATTATAATATTTATACTGTGGTACTACGTAGTCTGTATTACTACAAATGTCAATCGTGTCATTTTGTCATTGTGTTGTGTGCGTGTGTATTTCCTTCACAGTCGTAATGTTTTTATTAATAATTATCGAAAATAGCAATAATTCTATTAATAAACATAAACAATTGTGCTGTTAGTACATTAAACGTTTCAGTGTAACTACTATAATCTTGATACTTTATGAATATATTGAATATGGGGACTGAACCTTATTCTGATAAAGATAATACATACTGCTGACTAGTCAACAAATATTGGATTATAATTTTATTCCAACAGTAACAGTAGGTACGATGCATATGTAATATAATGAACGGCTCTAGTAGCATTGTTGCACATAACTCTGAACTGAAACCTTCTGAGAACGGTATAGCGCCAAATACATCAGGTATCAATGTTGATAGAAATAAAGCTGCAGGCTCAAATGCTCGCGATGGGTCGGAGGAGCTCCACGATCTTAAAGGGAAAGTTGAATCCCGTCTCCTATCTATGTGGAATAACGTAAAGTTTGGATGGACAGTCAAATTAAAAACCAGCTTTTCAAAGGAATCACCAGTATGGCTACTAGGACGATGCTACCATCGGAAACTGAGTCCGACTGGATCACTAGAATCTTCAACAGAGATTGGGACAGAAGCAACTGCACACCAGCCAATTGAGCAAATATATGGAGAAGGAATTGAAGGTTTTAAATCTGACTTTATCAGCAAAGTTTGGATGACATACAGAAGAGAATTTCCTACTATGTCAGGTTCGTCATTTACCACTGACTGTGGGTGGGGTTGTATGCTTCGAAGTGGTCAAATGTTGCTGGCCCAAGCTTTAGTGACACATTTTCTTGGACGGTCATGGAGGTGGTCTCCTGAGAAGGCAATACAAAATGCCAGAGAGTTTCAAGAGGATTGTCTACACCGCATGATAATCAAATGGTTTGGTGATAAGTCATCAGTAAACAGTCCTCTATCTATTCACCAGATGGTGAGTCTGGGAGAAGCTCTGGGAAAAAAGCCCGGAGACTGGTATGGCCCTGCGTCTGTCGCTCACTGTTTGAAAGCAGTCATGGCAGCTGCTTCAAAAGAAAATTATGAATTTGATAATTTAGAAGTTTATGTTGCTCAAGATTCAACTATTTATATTCAAGATGTATTTTCACTTTGTCGTTTACCAAATGGTTCTTGGAAATCACTCATTCTTTTAGTACCTGTGAAGTTGGGTTCCGACAAATTTAATCCTATTTATGGCCCTTGTCTTACATCACTACTTACATTAGACTTTTGCATAGGAATTATTGGGGGAAGACCCAAACATTCACTATATTTTGTAGGATACCAAGATGATAGATTAATTCACTTGGATCCTCATTACTGTCAGGAAATGGTTGATGTGTGGCAACCCAACTTTTCCTTACAGTCATTTCATTGTCGATCTCCAAGAAAAATGCCTCTTAGTAAAATGGATCCTTCATGCTGTATAGGTTTTTACCTGGCAACGCAGCATGATTTAGAAACTTTTGTTAATATAATACAATCATTCCTTGTCCCCCAGGGAGTTACCACTAATTTAGAGTATCCTATATTCACTCTAAACAGTGGCTCTTGTAGTCATGTAATGAACTTTCCTAATGTTAGATACTCAATCTATGAAACAGAGCAAAACTGGGTGACTCCAAATATTCAAGATAGTGATACAGACATTGAATCTGAAGAATTTGTGTTGGTGTGAAATAAAACAACTGTACATCAACTATTACCAAATATAATTATTTATTTATGTAGCTCTTTAAAGTTGATCTTCATCACGCAAATTGTTGATGTTGCATATTTGATTATGTAAAAATATGTATGGCTTTCCTATGTATTACAGATATAAATAAGGTTGAAGAGAAATATCCTGTAATAGTTACATTTTTATTATATTAAAGACGACGAAATAAATTATAGCATAATAAAATTACGTGTTTTATTATGAAAAACTTGACAATTTGGGGTAGCGTGATGTGCTGGTCTGTCCATAAAGTCCATTTCACAATGACAAGACAAGTAGCTACTAATGATTCATCATATTAAATTTAAGTGTGAGTATTATAATCACATACTCATGAAACCAAAACCCTATTTATTTACATTTTAGAAGCTAAATTGGACCAGAACAGGTGCAAACACAGCCAACAAATGTTGAAATCTGTCAAAAAATCACTCAGTTTTTCTACAAACATTTATATTCAACAAAACAACTGGAGAGATATTTTAAAACTTGTGTGTACTATAGGCAGTGTTGGGTCAATCAACAAATTTTTTCAATCAATTGATTAGTCATGACTAATTTAGTCTAATTTAGTAATGTAGTAGTATGACTAATTTAGTCTACTAAGTTGATTGATAGCGTTCTCCATTTTTGTATTTGACATGATTTATTTTATTATAACTGCTACTACGGTAAAAATTTGAAAGTAGATAAAAGGCAAAAAAGGGTGAAGGAGATTCTTGCATATTGATCACATGACACACGCAATGGGTAGCGTCGTAGACCCATACCCCCACCACTCGTGCGCCGCACACGCAAGTTCTGTTCGTGTAACTGGCAACGACGTAATTTTAGATATTAAATTAGTCATGATTAAATAACTAACACTAATCAATCTTCAATCCCCGTACATGATTGAATTTTTTTAGTCATTACTCATTAGTCAAGATTAAATAATTTAATCTTAGTTATCAATCATCAATCAAACTAAATTTTGCACAACACTGACTATAGGTATATTTTGGTGCAAACACATAGTTACAGTTATAGTAAAAACATCATCACTTATCTTGCCTAATTTGTATTTTTCCAAAGTACAAGAATTTGTACAAAGTACAAGGCAAATATTGTGAAACCATACCTACATTAGGGTAAAATAAAAGTGAATGATAAGTTTCAATAGGAGCAGTGCCTGGTCCTAGTAGACTAGGTCAGAGGGACTCACTCAGTGTGACTGGTTACACTCAAAGTGCAATGTACATTGTACAGCTTTATTTATTAAGTTTTTTGTAGTTCAAGCCCAGGAATTTAATTCTACCTTTTCATAACATAAATTACAATTAATTCCATTTTGTGGCTATGTAAATTATTTAACTATTTGATAAATTTAGATACTTAAAGGAGTAAATCTAGGAAACTGCACACAAGTTTTAACTCTTACACCTGTTATAGCTTGCACTACTACTAAACATGATCACATATATTGTAAAGTTCTTAGTATGAAATCAAAAGTAGTGTCATAATGTAAGCACTTCTACGCACGCCATGTATAAACAACAAAAGGTCTTCTATAGGATACATTTTGGAGAGTGTGCACGGGAATTACATGACTTGATTCCGCCATCACCATTCTACCATCGGACAACCGCCGCGTACGGCGAGTGTCCACCCTTACATCGTTGGCACTCCCACGATTAGGACAAAGCGTTTCGCTTCGTCGTTTATACCGCGTACAACGAAGGACTGGAACAACTTGCCTGCTGCGGTCTTCCCGTCCGATTATAATTTAGGTGTCTTCAAGGCTAAAGTGAATAGGCTCTTAACAAACTAGTGCGCTTCTCCATCACTGATTGCATCACTGCTTACCATCAGGTGGGATTGCAGTCAAGCACTAGTTAAAAAAAAAAAAAAAAAAAAAGAATTTCGGCCAACCGTGTGGTCCGGCCGACGCGCAATGTAAAAGTCAACACGTGGGTATACCCAGCTCTTGTTCAGGGGTGGGCAAATCTGTCTTATTATTTTAATTTTGATCTTAAAGACCTGTTTAGGGTCACTTTTTATAGGTATGCCATGGGTTAAAAGTAAAACCTCGAATACTTGCTGTATTCAGGATTCTAGTTAGTCCAAGACTAAGTATAAGTACCCCATTTCCCGAGACGAATACTCTACTTTGTACGCCTTCAGTAAGATAGTGGAATGCAATACTAATTTATAAAGTAATTTATTAAAAGGTTGACGACCCATGGACTAGATTGAGCTAATATAGCGAAACTTTCTTTAGGTTGGTGGAGTGGCAATAATGTGAAAAAAGTTTGTTCACTTTTCATATGGAAGTTACAATTTCATCAGTTACTACAATAGACAACTACTATATTAGATTTCATAGTGAGAACTTTACTTATTAATATCCTAATCCTACACATCTCTATACCAAAATATTGAAAAATGTTTTTACCAATGCATAGGTAAAGCAAAATTATGGTGCAATATTTATCTAAGTTTTAGAGGATTGTCTTCTGCCATATATTTAATTTTTGTCTTTCACTGGCGGTGGATGCCTGATGAAGTAATGAACAGCATTGTAGGCGAGATGTGGTGCAACATTGTACAGGGGGTGTATTCTGTTGAGTTCATTGCTGGGTCTGCCAACTACGAACGGGTCCCCAGCTCCAGTGCCATGTTGAGCCACTGAGAGACCACTCAGGGCATAGCAAGTGTGATAAATATCTCTATGTCTGAAACAATAGGTTATCAATAGTTATAAAAAAAAAATGCAACAAACTTAGAAATAATGTAATGTACACGTGCACTTCTTAGCCATCTGAAGTTAGCCTAGAATGTCAATTTAAAAAAATACCTATTTAGTTGTCATTGTGATTATCAAGTGGCAAGATAAATTATTAAGGGTGAGATAGTGAACAAACAAGCCAAAGACCAAGATTAACCCAAAGATTTAATTTTTATTTCTTTTATCATTGTTTTGGAACCTAGCTTAGGTTAGCTTTCTTTTGCATAACTTAATAGGTACTTCGGGATCCTCAATCAATCACAAAAAGAAATAAGGAAAAAATCATGATGTGGTAAAATATCACATGTATATTTTTTCAATGAAGGAGCGACTTTCTAAACAGAGTTTTTCTAAGACTACTTTGTATGAAAATACACACTTTACTTGCTAAATAATATTAAAAAAATACAAAAATCATGTGATTAATGCATGGCCCATTATCAGCAACTTTATTGCTTAGTGCAATACACAAGTCATTCTGTTGAAGTCATGGATAATACCAAAACAAAAGAAAGAATACAGTAGGATACTTACTTGCCAGGTTTATCAATAAAACCACCACCAGGCAGGGATTGACAACACACAATTATGTATTCTTGTAATGCGCCTTGGTTGAAAAGTACTGTTTCAATTAATTCTTTATTTTCTGAAAATTAAATTTCTCATATGAATCTCATGAGGTGGTGACGGTCTCTTGTCTCATGCTAGGGATCTGGATTCAAAACTGCACTACTATCAATATTTAGAAGTCATATTAATATATTTTCTCAGTTTATCTTAGACATTACTGGAATTGGTGAAAGAAAAACAATGTGAGCAAAGTGGACTTCTAATTAACGCAAATCTCAGAATTGAAACGGCGCCAAAGCAGCATATCACTCAGTATAGAATAAAATAAAAAAAAAATAAAAAAAAACCACAACTTTCACACAACACCATCTAGTCCCAAGTTAATAGCTTGTCTTATGGGGACTAAACAACTAATAAACATTCTTATTTCTAAATACATACATATTATAGTTAAATTACACCCAGACACAGATCAAATGATCATGGTCATCACACAAATATTTGTCCTGGGTGGGAATTGAACCCACATCCTCTGGCATAGCAGTATGGACCACTAACTACTAGACCAACAGGCTACTAGACTATTACTTTTCTTTTGAATGGCCTTCTTTATTGTACACCATACAAACATACAAATTAATAACAACTCAGGCACTGGGCCAAATTATTTTCAACCTAATTGGTTAATAGTGACATATTAATAGGGCAAAGAACACAGATGTGTTAAGTACATATCTCTAGCCAGGTAATTTATTCAAATTTAAAGACTACATTTTACTTTTATAACTCTAATGTCTCATAACTATAAAATACCTTACCAATGAACAAGTTTATAGGTATCTATATAGGAGAATAGCAGCTATATTAATATAAACTAAAATGTACAGAGGCCAGGACATCAACCTACCCCAATGTGTCAAATTTCTTTGATAGGTTTTCAACTTTATTCTAGACACAATAAGGTTCTTGTTCATTTGGGAAAATTTGACAGTTTGGGGTAGGTTGATGTGCTGGTGTCTGTACCAGATACTCTTAAAAATAAGCTTTAAAATTGCTATTCTGTAAAAGTTACTTTATCGCACATACCACATCTGTGTTCTATGCCATTGTATGATTATTATGACAGACATTTACCTTGGGAAAGAATAGCACTGATAATTGGAAACGCAGCTCCTTGCCAAAATGAATAACATCCATCTACCAACTTATTAGTTCTTCCTTGGAAGCCACCTTCCACACGCATCTGGCGATTCACACACCACCTCAACAATGCATCAATATCACATAAGTGTGTCTTATTCAGCAATGCCAAAGATGCAATCCCACAGAATGCATAACCTCCATGGGCCTCCATGCCAGGACACCCAGCAAATCCACCTTCATAGGTCTGACAGCTGACTATCCATTCTGCTGTTTTGTCAAATAAGGCATCTGTGTATGTGTTTGTTATTTTGGCAATACTGACTGCACAGTAGGCACCTCGTATATCTTGCTCACCACCCTTGTGGAGGGCAAATGATCCATCAACATCTTTCACAGTCCATAAAAACTTTTGTAAACTGCTTCTGTCCAGAGAGTTGTATGCTTCCTCTGTGCCTATAATGCTGAGAGCATTCACAGCAGCATAAGTAGTCCCAAGATGTGGGTACTGTCCGGGACCACCACCATACCCCCCTTCCTCATTCTGGCACAGTGTCAAAAACTTGACTACATCAGATAATGTTTCTGCATCAGGCATATCATTAAGTAGCCACAAGGAGTGCAACACCCAGTAGACAATCCATGTTCTACTGGCATCCAAGCATTCATAGCTCTGTGGTAACGCTCCCAGGCAATCTTTCAACAATTGACTATGAACTCTTTTCCTCACCACAGGGATTTCTGGTTCAATTTCAGCATTTTTTTCAAACTGTTTAAATATTTTCAGTATCATTGTCTCAACATCAACCTGCAAATTAAATATTTTGTTAAAAACAGTCAAATAATTAGTATCTGAACTTAGAGAAACAATTAACGTGAAGTTGAGAAATGAAATGAAAATTCACCACATAATAAAAAACTATGAACACAGCTATTTTATTTCTGATTGGTGAGCAGAATATTTTCACTAAATAACAATATTTTATAAAAAAAAAAACTACAACATTTACCTGATCAGAAGACGAATCGGTCACCACATTCTCTGTATCATAAATTTCAGCAGCAATTTCATCAAAACACCTTATTCGGTTCTCCATTTTTAGGACTGTACTGGTTCTCTACCAGTTAATTTAATAACAAAGCTTCTTAATAGAGCTAAATCTGTTCTGAGCTCAAGAGAAATACCTGTTAACCTGTGGTTAATTTAAGATGCCTAGTTCTTGAAACACAATTGCAGCAAGGTGTGCCAAGAACGCTTGGCATGATTTATATGTAGACACTTAAATCGTTCGTTAGCGGCAAACACACATGATGCATAAATTAGTGTAAAACAAAATAGATTAATAAAAATTTAAAGTCACTTTAGAGATGATTGGTATCTTTCTACTTTTGTAAATTTGTATTTCTGTATTTTCTGTCGAATACTCTTCTATCCACAGAGTAACTATAATGCTTCTTTCTGTCATTTCTGTCAAGCCACAGAATGCTAGCAGAATAGTAGGAAAAAAAAACTTCGACAAGGAATACTTGTCAAACCATTATCTAAGTGTCAAACAGTCAACATCAACATCTCTCAAAAGCAGTGTTGCCAACTGCACCGTAATTACGGTAAAACACCGTAATCAGCTGCCATCTTAGATAATATATAAGCTGTGCACAGACAGCTGAGACAGCCGTCAGAGCAGAGAGAGAGCCACTCACTCAGCCAGCTCAGTGTTTGTTTGTGATCACAGTTGATCATTGATACTAAAGGGATGAATCCGCGAGCTTCATAGTTAAATTTTATTAAAAGATCTTAGTTCGTATAGCGCGTAGAGCAGTGAAAGCGTGGTGAAAACACAAAAAGTATTCAATTCAAGAGGAAGTTACGTTTTTAAAAATCTAAAAATGATGCCCGGAAGAATCGGCAATTTACCAATAGCAAATGAAAACCCATTAGGTCTTTCGTGGCACGATTCTGCATGGATACCTCTGCTGAGCCCGTCTAATATTATGGACTATTTTTCTGAAAGATCAAATCCCTTTTTTGACCGCACATGTAATAACGAGATTGTAAAGATGCAGCGTCTCAGCATGGATCAACTTCAGTAAGTATCAGAAATTACTATCTCATAGTAAATAAATTCTGATGTTGACATTACAGTTAACTTCAATGGGGCTCTCTATAGCTTAATATATTATATACATAGCTTCTCCTTCACATAATGTTATTTAAGTGTTCTTCTAATACATTTCATTGTTATATAGAAACATGACGGGACTAGAATATATTTTGCTGCATGTGCAGGATCCCATCCTGTATGTGATTCGCAAGCAGCACAGACATAGTCCCACACAGGCTATACCTCTAGCCGACTACTACATCATTGCTGGGATTGTCTATCAGGCTCCTGACTTAGCTAGTGTTCTTAACTCTAGATTGGTAAGCTATTTGGATCTTTTTCTTTATGAAATACCTTATGCTGCCAGTAAAAAGGCATAATATATAAATTTAAATAATTTTTTGAGATGAGAGATTTAGATTATTTGATTAGTTTATTTCTAATTGGCACATAATCTTTTAAAATCAATTTAACTCATTAGGCTCCGCGTGGACACCGGTGTCCGCAAACAATAGTAATTTAATTATGTCTGGATTGCGGTAATTGACTAGTTAAAGTATATTAAAAATAACATTTGTACAGGCAAATGTTATTAATATCCAACTCATGTTGCTCATGTTTTTGACTTTGAATGTATTTTCCTCTTGTTTGAGCAAATAAATCATTACAAATGTTTTTCAGCTATCTGCTGTCCATCACTTACAATGCTCATTTGAAGAAACTATGTCATACTCAAGATATCATCCCAGCAAAGGATACTGGTGGGATTTCAAAGCAACTAAGTCAGGTATCTATTGTTTTTCTCACCACTATCATCCATTCTGTTACTAAATATACAGAAGTACCTATATGACCTAGTCTTTGTCCATTAGACTTAACTCAGTAGATCTGTTTGCTTAATTACTATTTACTTTAATTCTAGGGCTAAGTCCATACAATACTGGTCAGTCTTCATCAAAGGACGCAAGCAGCACTCCTAAAGAAGAACCTTCTACATTATTCCAGCGACAGAGGGTAGATATGTTACTTGCTGAACTGGTGAGACAGTTTCCACTGCCAGTTATGCAAACACCCAGCCAGGTGAGTGCTTCGCCACATTATTGTATTTAATTTAGTAGGTACTTATATAATAATTTGTCATAAAACTGCAATATTGACTTGCGCTGGGATATGGAGCCACAATTCAATATAAGTATATCTGGAGGGGAGTGCCACCGCCAAGACGAGCCAAGCGAAGCGCGAGGGCACTAGGTACCTACCTTTTCTCGAAGTGTTTGGTCGTTTTTTTGAACCCGGTTCGAAACCCGGAAGACATGGTTTCCGATGTACCAGAGACTCATATTCTCAGGATATGATGTCTTTAATAGACTAATTAAACATGCAAAGTCTCAATTGAATAGCTCTAATACTTTTTATTTTATTGATATATAAAATACATCGATTTCGTCACTGATGATCATCAAAATGTTTGGGTACTTCCTGAAGTGCTAGAAAGCTGAAATTTGGTATCTAATCTAAGTTTAGTGTAAGTACAACCAACTAAAAAATTCATAAACTCATAACTTTCGCCCCCATCCCCTAAAATGGGGTGGTGGAAGTTTATATCAGATAATATAACCGCTTAAAAGCGAATATCGCCCTGATTTATCGCTTATGGTAATCAGTAAACCATCAAAGAAAAAAGGCAAAGACAGAGAATGGGCTATGAAAACCGGCACTACTGATGTGCACGAAATACACCCCAAAAAAAATACTAAAAGACTGCCTAACAACTTACAAAAAGAACTGAAATCCCACCAAAACATTTCGTGTAAAATGTTGCCAAGACCACCACATAAGGTTTGCCCTGTGAAAAAGATATTAGATCTCATGTAGAGCCAAGCTTCTGAATTTACACGGCCTAACCTACCGACCCTAACTTCACAAATTCTACATTTTAGTATAAATGTATAGCTTGGCTGTTTCGTTACTTATTTCAGAAACTAAATATTCGCATCACCTCCACGACGGTAGC
The DNA here is from genome assembly GCA_921972225.1 of Euplexia lucipara. Taxonomy (NCBI): domain Eukaryota; kingdom Metazoa; phylum Arthropoda; class Insecta; order Lepidoptera; family Noctuidae; genus Euplexia; species Euplexia lucipara. The sequence continues at coordinate 8,246,433 of OV179161.1, read as the reverse complement.
GAAACGGCGAAGCCATACAATTTTACTGATATGTAGAATTTATATTTTATCGCATTCACTTCATTTCGCGCCGCGCCGCACCGCACGTCATGAGCGTTTGGTCACGTAGGACGGTAGGACACTTCAATAGGTTTCGAGTGCTTGTTGTTTTCGCGCCGCTCCCGCCGCTTTGCGTTCGCGTCGGATCGATCATGCAGGACGTCGCGTAACCAATTTATCAATCATTTTCAGACAAATGGTGTCACAGTGAAGACAGAGAACTCTAATGACAAAAGTAGTGATAAAGCTGCAGATGGGAATCTAAATAACATAACAATAAAACAAGAACCTGTAGACCCAAGCAGTTCAGATATGACTAATGGGGGTTTACAAGGACATGCTGAAATCAAAACTGAAATAAAACAGGAAAATATGAAACCACCACCAGAAAAGAAACCAAGATTATAACTTATTACTGTGTATTTTTATTTTAAATAGGATAATTTAATTATGTTATAGTTAGATTAATTGATATCTAAAAATTGGTATAAAACATGTAAGGTGTTTTTCTGTGTTTAAAGGGAATTGCTCATTCTTGGCTGAAACGTGGACAAGCTGATCTGTAAAAAGTATTCTTATGAGAAAATATAATTAAATCTAAAATTAATATTTTTTTAGTTGTCGTCGCCGGAAAGTAAATGTAAAAATATCTCGTTTAATAAGTATTGAAGCTGATTGACTTCAAAATCGTCGCCATTTTATAGTTGGAAACTGATTCTGTGTTGCCACATTAATAACAGTTGTGATTATTCTTACGGTAAAGATAATAATCGATTTCTAAAACATAAGTAATAATATGACTACATTTTCTTGAAAATCAGTAATCAAGTGATTTTCAAACGGTGATATATTTATTTTCGTATAATCATATTGAAAACAAACAAAACACTCATCGTTTTTGGCCTTCAAATCATTTTTATATCCGATTTTAATATTGATTCGTTTGTTGTCGAATCGATTTTTAAATCGATTTTTTTTAATTTTCTGACAACACCAGCTGTCAATAATGACAAATGCATACTATGAAATCAAAGAGTTTAATAATGAAAATATGTTATGAAACTAATGTTTTGCCTCTGTGTATTGTGAATGTTGTTTCGATTACTTTCGCGAAGATTTTTGTTTTTTTTTATGATGAACTCCAATACCGCTTTAATTGAAGACCCGGCTTTACCCATGGACACCGAATCTACTCATGACAATGATCCTGGTGCTATTTTGTTAAAATAAATGTTGAACTGGCATGTCAACCTAGGCAATTACTCAATATTGTTGCAATTTCCTTGTAGGGCGAAGAACGGTGAGTTTCTGTGCTCACGTTATAACCATAATATAGTAAGCTGGGCAAAGCACGAAAGTAATATTATGCCGCCTGCCCAGTTTTTAGAAAACATTTTATTATTTTATGATTCGTTTGATGAGTTTTATTTTTTCATTTACCTAGATGACCTCAGGATATGTTACTACTGCATTAAAAGTTAGAGAATATCAGTTTAATAGGTATAATAATTATGATTTATTTTGGTTGTTTTCTAACATTAGTAGATATGCTAAATATGAACTATTTTTACACTCTCCTGCAACTTTATTACTATAATTAATTTCTTTGAGGTATAAACTATTAAAAACCACAGTCATTAAATATTATATTAAATGTTCACCTTAAGCCAAATGGCCCTAACAAACTGAGCAATTCCCTTTATTACCTTTTTATTTTTATTAATTATACCCACACTATCAATCAATCAATCAATTTTCATTTGCATTAAATATGGTGTGCAAAGATGAATTTCTGACAAATTCATCTTTACCACCATCACACCACCACCATATCGATACCTCTGGGCTCAAAAGGCGTATAGCACAAAACGTGGGTTTTCAGGAGAAGCAAAAATCATTTTTTTATTTTTTTATTTTGTTATATCTCGCTCAATTTTAGAGCTACATAAAAGTATCCAAGGGACAAAGTTCTTAGATTTTTGATGTGTTTAAGAAGGTTTTTTCGAAAATGGCGCTGCTCTTATAATACAGAGCTACAGAGATAGCGTGTGCTTTACGCCCAAAAAAAAAAAAAAAATGTCCTGTACACCCCATAAAAATACGGCCTGAGCAGGTTCGTACAGTCGTAAGCCCAACTTTTCCAAAATTATGCAAAGAAGGGGCGTATAAATAACTTGAATTGTTGTTTATCGAGGTAAAGGACAATATTTTGCAATATTTTTTCTGCAAAACAGGTTTATTTACCTATGAAATTGATATTTTATTTTTTTTTCATTGGTAAAGTTAAGTTAATTAGTATAGACATCTATTCTTAGATTATTATTTAGGATATTAATAGAAATAATCATGATAAGGAATAAAAAACGTTTATTTCACTTTTTTACAAGATGCAAGATCTCATTACAAGAACTTTGTAATGAGATCATTAATTTTCATTTTCTTAATCATTTCTAATCAGCAGTTTTTATAATCTTCTTCATAAGTTTAATGCTTTCTTAGCAGATCTTTTAGTTATAATCTTCATCAATAAAGTTTTAAGCTTTAAAATCAGTTCTCTTAGTCATAATCTTCTTCATAAGTTTTAAGCTTTCTTATCAGTTCTTTTGGTTATAATCTTCTTCATTATAGTTTTAAGCTTTAAAATCAGTTCTCATAGTTAATCTTCTTCATTAGTTTTAAGATTTGTAATCAGTTATCTTAGTCATAATCTCCTTACTTAGTTTTAAGCTTTGTAATCAGTTCTCTTAGTTATAATATTCTTCGTTAGTTTTAAGCCTTATAATCAGTTCTCTTATTTATAGTCTTATTCATTAGTTTTAAGCTTTATAATCAGTTATTTTGGTCTAACCTTCTTCATTAGTTTGAGCTTTGTAATCAGGCCTCTTAGTTTTATAATCAGATTTCTCATTTTGTATCATCATTAGTTTTAATTTTTAATCTTGTCTCTTCATTTTTATTTTCTTCGTTACTTTTAAACTTTCTAATCATCTTCATCTTCGTCGTCAGTTTCATTTAATGTGTCATACACATCACTGTGCCTTGGGAGATTGCGATATTCATTGTCAAATCTTTTGGGTTCAGTCCCGTTTCGCATCGCAGAGACGTATTAGATCCTGGTATTTAGCAGTGGTAATAGGTAGTCTGGAATTATACAAGGGCTTCAAGGGGACGACTTCCTGATGGCTACTTGTGGACTGGGTTAACTGGCGTATTTTGGTTTTTTCTTTTTGGTTGTAATTACCCCTTCCCCTTTCCTTTGCCTTTTCCTTTTAGTTTTTGACAAAGTGTTATTGCAAACGTTTCAGCTTCTCCTGTCATGGAATATTTGACAAATATTTGGTCTGGATTTGTTTTTTTAAATGTAACTACTCTTATGTTATTTAATATTCATTCATTTTAATATTCTTAACGTTATTGTTGTAAATATGTTGGTAGCTAGTTGATCGAAGTCAAGAAAATGTAGGTCGTATAGCACAACTATACTTTTATTTAAAATTATGTTAGGGCGTAAAGAGCAATATTACTTGGCGAACGAGGATGTTGTGATCTTACACCCAAAATCTTCAACCAGTATTGGTTTATACAACGTGCCAATTATTGTGGTGGCAGCATAATGTTCTTTAAGCCCCTAATCTTCAAACAAATTGTGTTTACGTAACGAAAATTATGGGGTCGTATTCGACATTTTTTTGCGAATTTCGCCACGTCGATTACACAGATCGATAGAGAATCAAAAACTGAGTAGGTACGAATATGTAAAAATGTCAAAATGACAAAAATGTGCTATACGCCCTTTGAGCCCAGAGGTATCGAATTATAACCAAAACAAAACGAGCAAAACATGTGCTTGTTTTGTTTTGTGTATATGATGGTCTATAGCTTTTACTTAATTGAGATGCAGTGTTCAGCTGTACACACACACATTTCCCATTTGTTTTCTGTTTAAGATATGATACGTGTTTCTGAACAAAAAATAAATTAATGTATAATGGGTGTAGACTCAAAAAATGACAAATTAGGGAATCAAATTAAAAAACTGCATGTGTGGTCAGCCATCACATTTAGCATATTAGGTACTCTTTATTTACTGCATTTTTGTGAAGGTTTTCATAAGGTCTATCAACGTGCATTTGCAAAATGAAGTCACTTCATGATAACCCATCGTTGTTACATCTTAATAAATACTCAGTATTCTGCTCCGGTTGATTGTTGTATAAATTACCAATATTTTCTTGAGCACTAACAGCATTCGTACAAATCTGACAGTTAATTCATCGAGGGTCTTCTAGTACGGGTAAACCTGTCCCCTTTTGCTGTACACTGAAATCAAACAAAAATCATACCATAAAATGAGGTTAGATTGATAAATAAATAATTTAAAACTCATGTATTTTTTACTATTGTAAAATAAAATAAATTAAAAAAATAACACAGTGACTATACATTAAAAGATAACTAAGTAAAGATTCTTTAATAAAAATATATTACAAGTTCCAGGGAAAAAAAAGTTAATGCTGCTAAATAAATGGCTATTGGAAATGGGGCTACTTTGATAACTCCCAATTAAACATTGCTCTCCAAAGTCACCCATAGCTAAAATGCATTTTAGATGGAAATTCAGGGTTAACTTTGCAATGAGTTTTAGTCCACTCAGAACTATGTGTAAAAGCTAAAACATTGCCTAACAACTAGAATTCGTAGTAGAAGAATAAATAATCAGCTGCGTTTATTTTACGGGTAAAAAAAAGAAAAACATTTGTACTTTGTGTAACTATCAAAGTTACCCCAGAGATTCAAAGTAACCTCGCCGGTATACAATTCTTTTAACCTTTCAATCATATCAATTAGAGACACAAAGAAATACAATGACAGCGCGGACACCGGTGTCCTCTTGGGGTTTCAAATATACTTAGTTACCTTGAGATACCCTGTCTGAAGCCTAATTCAAAACCAAAAGTAAAGCCTTGTTTGTAACCAGCATTAAAACTATCTTGGAACACAGCAACTTGACCGTCAGATGCACCATTCATGTAACCAATCTGGAAGAAGAATGGGTATGGTAGTGGGTCGTCTTAGGGGAAAATATAATGATAATCATTAAAATCATACTGTTTTAGATCAAAATTATCCATGAATTCTATTGTTATTTACCTTGGTGACTGGTTCTATCGTTCGGGCCCATGTTTTTCTGGATATATTTTCGTTATATTCCGACATATCATTTGCAGCTAGCGAGTCACTAGTCAGGATAGGAACGCATTCAAATTGAGATTAAGTAGTGCTATTAGAAGTATTAATTACTATTTATAAATAATGCAGAAAGTGTTTCTCGTTTCTCTTTCTGTTCTGACCACAGACCAATTAGCTTGTTCTGACACTGACTGACACCTCAGTGCTGCCAATAAAAAAATCTCGATTCCCCGCGTGAGTGTTGTCAATTCCCCGAAATTCCCCGCTTGTTTTTGATTTATTCCCCACAAATTCTCCGAATTGATATTTTCGGAATAAAAACACAGTTTTATTCAAAATTTGTTTGATAGATAGGTACTTACTACAAAAAGTTTTATAAAATACAAAAACATAAATAACAAAATTGGCTCACAGATAGTGGCCTTCATTTTAGTTGGAATAGTAGGATATTATCAGTAATCATATGTATTTCGATTGGTTCGAATTTTAGAAGATTCCCCACTTTAGATATACAGCTGCAAGTTTTAACCACTTTTCCATAATTTTACTGAAAAATAGAAACCGAATGCACCAATTTAAAAAATCAACAATGTAGAAATGGATGCGTTCAGAAATACAAAATCGTAATCAAATGACAGTTGATTGTTGAGCAGGATTTTGAGTTGTGTTGCCATTCAAAATGTTGTTAGTAGTGTCGAGCTGTATCTGCCAAGTCCACACGTGATTACAACATAAAATAGTTTTAGCCAAATCGGTCTGGATTCCCCGAAAATCCCCGATTTATGCGAGGATGACATATGAGGCTTTGCCCGCGCCAACCCTCAATTCGCCGCAAATCGGGGATTTTCCCCGCGATCGGCAGCACTGGACACCACACCTAGGAATTAGGAAAGCAATATTTGATATGACTGACACCACTGACTGAAAGTACTGAAACTGAGGGACGGAAGCGACTGACTGACTGACTTGAGTACTTGACTTTGTGACTGACGGACGAATGACGACCATAGACTATATAATATTCAGGTCAGAATGCTTTAGAGAAGAGTAAGTTGAAGTTGAGAGACTAAACTCTGAATAAGGGTGAAGCTAGAACACTGCTTCCATTTTATGGGTGTATTAAAAAGTAACGTTAACACGGCTACACATCAAGCTATGCATTTCCGGTATGAGCTGATCTCGCTAATAAAGGATTTCCGTACAATACGACATCAGTGTAAACTGATAATTATACATTATCAGTTTACATGCTCAGCTTGATGTTGATGTGGAGCCGTGTGTACATATCTTTGGCAGGAAAAGTATAATTATTTTCGAATATCATTTGCCACAGTCGCCTAGTCGCCACTGTGGTCTCTGAGGCCCTAAAGCGGCGGAAATAGGTGTTACGATCCCCCTTACGCTTGAATCATGGAACCTGAGTGACGATAATATGAAATCGCGCGGGTGCCCGCTTAACGCAGTTTCAGCCCTAAGATAGTAATGGTGCCACTATTCTGGATAAGCGTCCAGATGACTGCAGTGCGGAGAAGCACTTGTTATTGACACTAGGTAAGTATGGCTAAGTATAGAGTTTCTTGCCCATTCTTCTCCATAAAAATCTACCTTTTGGAAGGAGCATCCAGAATAATTTTTTAAAGTTAATTTTTGTTCGACGTTCAAAAGTGCCATAAATGGCCTAATTGTTCTATTCTATTTTTTGTTATGGCAAACAAAGCCGATGTCGGCTATTCTGCCAATGTCTAAAGTGAATTAAAAGCAAGTGTGTAAAATAACCTAATTGAAATAAATGGTTTGACTTTGATTGACATTGCTAATGTGATTGATGTCGTACCGTTTCAATGAACTATAAAACTAATCACTTTCACTAATATTACATTTAGTTATTTTTATTTTTCCATGTTATTTTTTTACCGGTTTCAGTACTTCTCTGATAGTTATCTATGGCTTGCCTTAGTCACATCGATCGACATGTTTGACCTAAAGGTCCAGTTAACAGGTCATACATTTCCAGAAAAAATATAAAAAAAACATCGATCGACTGTCGACTGTCAATGTCAAAGTCATCTATGCAATATTTATTTGTGTGACACTGTCATTAAGTATGATTCACGCACGCAGAAGCAGTACACGACTCGTGTTGTAAATAAAAACATAACCTAATACAATAACCTATTTCAATTTACACTGCTACTAATATGAAAAAAAGCAAGAAGTTCTTTGGAAAGAAGAAAGGTACTTTCAAGCCTACGACAAAAAAGAAGAAGAAAGCTGCTGAAGAAAGAATTGTAAACAAGAAAGCTATTTTTAATAGATACAAAAATGCTCAAAAAGTCGAGGATGAATTGGAGAAGAAAAGGAAATTGGAAGAGAAACTACAGCAGCGAGTAACATATTCTGAAAGTGAGGAGGAGGAAGACGCGTACGACCAGTTGTTGTCCTGTTTCAGTAACAAAAAAAGAGCGGTAGCTGTCAGTGATGAAGAAAGCAGTAATAGTAGTGAAATCGATGACGAGGCGCTGGAAACGCCACACGGAGAACAGCACGCCCGCAGTAGCGTTGTTGATGATCAAGAAAGTACCAGTGGGGAAGATAGTGACGAAGATGTTGAGGTAATGACACTTTTAATATAACTTTAAGCAGCAATAGCCGAGCCAACGCTTGATGATCGAGAGGTCGATATCCACTCATTGCACTATTAGGTGATCCCACTCCAAACACAAGCCTAGTTTGATGGGTTAAGTCGTAAGCTATTTTGAGAGGAAAGGGTTAGTTTACCCAAGACCCTGTTGGGACATAAATGTGTATTATGTTATAATACTCTAGTATGATTATTATGCATGTGTAACATTCTAAAGGTAAGTAGGTAGTTTATAAAGTCATATTTTTTTTTTTTCGCGATAAGTATAAACCTATTAACTCTGCCTAAATATATTATAGAAATGCATCATAGTCTTACATACTTAGAACATGTGTCTATATTGCAGGTGCCCATAGATCATGAAATGGATACTGAAGAAGATAATGTGCCCGATGATTCTTTTACAAAGCATCTGCAGCATGACTTAGGAGATGAGTTACTAGTCTCTCTCACAAAAACACCACCGTCTGTGGAGATCACAAACAAAACTTGGCCAGTGTTAGGGAACCTATCTGTAGTTATACCAAAACCTATAGAGACACTTTCTAAAAAAGTAAAACCAAAAGTGTCAATATTAGAAGAAAATACATATGTAACAATGGGAACAGTGCCCACAGTGATAAATAAAATAGATTTCCAACAGTTACATATAAAATCTCAAATACATGGCAATATAGTGTCAGCTAATAAAACAAACTTAATTAAAAGAGACTTGGAATTGACAGAAATATTTACACCATTGCAAAAGGAATTGTTCTCTATTTTTAACAACTATCAAGATTTATATTATCCTGAGAGATCATTCAGCAATGCGGATGAAATACGATATACATACTGTCTTCATGTTGTAAATCATATGTTGAAAACCAGAACTAAGATCCTGCATCACAATGCCAAATTGTCCAAGAAGAGTGACTTGTCTGATGAATACCGTGATCAGGGTTTGGTGAGGCCTAAGGTATGTATAGCATAAACAATGCATGAGTTGTAAACAGGTTTTTCTTTGACTTAAGTAAACCTTTGCTTCAACCAGAAACTTCCCAATTGCTTACTGTGACTGTAAAGCCTGCACCTGGTGACCAGAACCACCAGCCACTGCTTTCTAAAACATACTTACTACTATTAGTGTTAAGATACTTACCCAATATTAAAATTTGTGCACGGTGAAACATAGTGTTGCACATAGAATTTTATATTGGGACCAAGTTAAATACTTTTTACTTATGTTATACCAATAAATTACTTTGACTTAAAACAAACACCCCTACACAGTAGGCAGAACGGGCAGTTCTCTGGAGGATATGGACTCATGTTCAAGTGGTTAGAATTATCATAGTCTCTTGTGAAAGCTCTAAGCAATTTCTGAAGTGTAACCTGTTTCTGGAGGGGCTGATTCCAATGGATAGATAGAAATTATCCTTTTTCTAAATTTCTGCCATTCTTACTTGAGCAAGTGTGGTGATCAATGCCTTTGCCCTGCAGTAGGACAGTAACAGGCTGGTATAATTATTATTAAATTTCTGCAGAAGAATAAGCTTTCCTATTTACAAGATTTTTTGTAGGATTTTTATTGGAAGTATATAAATATTATAATTTTTACAGGTTCTAATTATGGTACCCTTTAAAGATGCGGCCTATAGAATTGTCAAAACCTTGATAGAAATTCTTGTACCTAAAGAAGCGGGAGAAGTAGTCAATAAAAAGAGGTTTGAAGAGGACTTCACGGGTGGTGAACTGATAATGCCACGGAAGAATCCCAAGCCCGAAGACTATGAGCTTTTGTTTAGTGGCAACACTGAAGACACATTCAGACTTGGCATGACAGTTACTAAGAAAACTCTCAAGGTCAGTTGCATCCACACACTTAAAAACCTATTCAAGATATGTGTTTTTGAAAGAAAATCAAACTTTGCTTATTTTAATAGTAACTTTTAACATCACGCCTTTATTTCACCCAAATATTAGGCAAAGGCACATCTATACTAATATATAAAGAGGAAATGTTTGATTGTTTGTTTGCATTGAATAGGCTCCGAAACTACTGAACCGATTTGGAAAATTCTTTCACTGTTGGGAAGCTACACTATCCTTGGGTGACATAGGCTACTTTTTATCCCTGTATTCCCACAGGAACGGGAACAACGCGGGTGAAACCGCGGGACGTCTGCTAGTATACACATATTTTGCAAGTCGTGCTTAAGTCTTATATGTATATCACAATTACATGAGACCTAAGCACAAGCCTATTGTCAAAGAACAGGTACAAAGCTAGACTCGGATGGACTGCTGCTGAGCTATTCCGGTTTGAAACCCAAAAAACTCTGTCCAACAGTGGCGGGGTGTCAATTGGCATACTTGACTAAACTTTAGTTTTTAGCCCCTCATCTAGATTACAAGAAAATATGCGACACGTATTTTTCTTTTTTTTCAAATTAATGGAAAACTGCTTAGATTAAGTGCATTAAAGTTGAGGAGAGGGGGCTTGTAACGTCATTAACTAGTATAAACTGTTCTGGCTAGTGACGTCATGCGACATTTCGACTCGATGTATCGCCGTTATTGTTTGATTACGTGAAAAAAGAAAAAATGTGTAGAATATTTTCTTGTAATCTAGATGAGGGACTAAAAACCAAAATATGTAACACTATTTACTGTCTCTTTTGAAGTCATCGGTCTACCCTCAACCCTGTAAACCTTTGGTGAAAATACGTATTGTATTTTGTCAACACTGAGTCTGGCTGACATTATTCAATAGCAGTAGAGTTGCTCTTTCGAACCTCCAAAGGGAAGCAGATAGGAATCGGGTTGTATGGACACTTCGCCACTGCTGCCTTACCCTGAAATCAAACCCATGACTTCATGTTTAGTAGTGGTACTCGCAACCACTAGACCAACGAGGCAGTCTGATTCTAATTTTATTAACATTGAATTACAGCTCTATACAGACTTCTACTCTTCAGACATTATAGTGACGTCACCTCTGGGTCTGCGTATGATAGTTGGCGCGGAGGGCGAGGAAGACCGTGACTTCGACTTCCTAGCCTCTATAGAAGTGCTGGTGATGGACCAGACTGATGTCTTCCTGATGCAGAACTGGGATCATCTGTTGCATGTCCTTGATCATTTCCATTTGCAGCCAAAGAAAACTCATGGAACTGACTTTTCAAGAGTCAGGTCTTGGGCTGTTAATGGGTGGTCGAAGTACTACAGGTTCGTTTATTTATCTAGGTTAAAAGTCAAAGTACTGAAAGTACCTAGTAAAATAGACTAGATAACAACATTGTTTTTAGCCCATCATCTAACTTACTAGAAAATATCAGACACGTACCTTTATCCTTTGTTCACTTAAAATCAAATAAAAATTCAGTCAAAATGTCGCATGGTTTCACGATTTCGTAGTTTATACTGACGTGACGTGACGTGACGTGACGTAGTTTTTACGCGACTGGCCTGTTGGTCTAGTAGTTAGTGACCCTGACTGCTATGCCGGAGGTCGTGGGTTCGATTCCCACCCAGGACAAATGTTTGTGTGATGAGCACGATCATTTGTTCTGTGTCTGGGTGTAATTTATCTATGATAAGTATGTATTTGGAAATAATAAGTATGTTTATCAGCCGTTTAGTCCCCATAACACAAGCTCTCAAGCTTAACTTGGGACTAAATGGCGTTGTGTGAAAAGTTGTTGAATATTTATTTATTTATTATTTATACTGAATTATGACGTCACCGACCCCCACTCCTTAATTTTAATGCGCTTTATCCAAGTAGTTTTCCATCAATTTGAAAAAGCAAAAATAGAGAAACTGTTTAAATTAATTGTTTTTCTTTGCAGACAGACACTGGTATTCTCATCGGTGGCGTTGCCCGAAATAAAGTCAGTGATAAATAAGAAATGTCACAACTATGCAGGAAAAATCTTAGTCGAAAATCCTCCCGAAGTTGGAAGTATACAGCAAGTGTTGGTACAAGTGCCACAGATCTTTCACAGGTAAATTGTTTTATTTACATTAAATGTAAACATCTCATAACATTTGTGACTTTGAGAGAAATTAACTGTTATTACACCCCAACTTCATACGGATGCGAGAATTTTTATTCAAATACTAAATTCCATTTCCCCCTTTCACTAAAACTTCTCAAAAGCACCTTTCTTTCTTATGTTATGAGGAAAACTTAATTTCCTCCAAATTTTAGCATTCCAGACTTAACCCTTTAACCGCTAGTGTCGCATAAATACGAAACAAATTTCCGTGTCCCTACCGCGCGTGTCGTATTTCTGCGACAGAGAACATGCATGACAGTTTCGTTTAATTTTCGTAATATTGACTGCGTGGTACAACTAACACCATTATAAATTAGAGATATTATTTATGCAACAAAAACTAAGAATATATACAATGACTACTTCTCCTTATTTATTGTATGTATAATTTTATTGATTTGACAAATGATATTTACCCAAGCGCTTAAAAGGTTAATAGTTTTGGCGGTGCCTTGATGGTCAGTCAGGAACTCAGGACTATAGTTAAAAATAAACTGTTTTAAACCGAAGTCTATGGTTCCAAAACCCACTTTAAATCAGTTCAAAATGGTATAAACCATATTCTTCTGTCGTGAGGTTAGTGACTAACGTGGAGTCAGAGGTTTTATGCCACTCGTGGCCCTCTGACTGCACATGCCGTTGAGAGATATCACTCAGTCATTCCGGTTTCCTCACGATGTTTTGAATCCACCGATGTTGGTTTGGAAGGATTATTTGTAACTTGTAACTAAGGACGGCACAGCTATTTTTAGACCAGGTTTACATTTTGTGAACTATTTTATAGGTTTGCGGCAGCTAACCCGCTAGAGGCAGTAGAGGCCAGGTTCCAGTACTTTATCAAGGAGATACTGCCAAAACAACGCGACACGCTAATGAGCCACACACTCATTTACGTACCTAGTTACTTCGATTACGTACAGTTAAGGAACTACTTTAAAAAGGAAGATATTGGCTTTGTTCAGATCTGCGAATATTCTAAGGTGAGAATCTGAGCTTTTAACAAATCAACTTGTATAATTCAGAGGATATCATTATATTGTTAAATAAATAACACAACAAAACCACCAAAGCCACAGACTTCCGAAACTGGAGTTATTTTTCACCTGTTAGTTTTTTTTTAAGAAGTCGGTTGTTTTTTTTGTAAAAAAGTTTTTATTTTGTAATTTTTAGTTTCTTTGTATTATGTAAAGAAAGTCTTTCAAAACTTGAAAGAATCATTGAAATTGGATAACAATTGCTTACTTGTTCTATCTAAACATTAATCTGTACATCTCTGCCGGCCCCTTTTAAAATAGAATGGCGTAATGTTACGTTGTGGAAATACAAAAGCTCAGCATAGACATCTGACTATAGCAATCGCGAATAATTTGCTGTTATGCGTTGAAGAGTTCCGTTGCGTGTCTTCTTCATCAGTCTTTCTTCACCAAATGATACTTTCTAAATGAAAATGCTTGATTTGTTACTAAAAATGTTGAAATCGGTGCGTGTGTGCCTATATTTTTTGAGGAGTTCCCTCAATTCCTCAAAGATCCCTCATCAGATATGAGTTTTGATACAAATGGGACCAATCTGTTAGTATACCCTATCAAACAAAAAAAGAATTTTGAAAATCGGTCCATAAATGACGGTGTACTGAGGTAACAAACCCTAAAAAAAAAAAAAAAAAATATACAACCGAATTGAGAACCTCCTCCTTTTTTTGAAGTCGGTTAAAAATAGGCAAATGTTTCATTGTCTGTGTTTCCTATTCACTTTGTATTAAATTAATTTTTATTACATATTGATAATAAAATAAGAACAAATAAAAAGTTTGCATAACTGCATAATGAGAGTGTTGTTGGGTAGTTTGTTCCGCAACTTCTTCTTCCCAGAAGCTGGCTTTTTGGGGACTGTCTTGTGTAATTTTGACGTTCAAAAAGTGCTGATCCGCAGCGTAATTTGTTAAATGATTTTGATTTTGATATAATCGGTTATTGTTAAATTTCAGGATGGAAAAATCGCGCGTGCAAGAGACATGTTCTTTCACACAGAAGCCCACTTCATGCTGTATTCAGAGCGAGTCCATTTTTTCCGAAGGTTCAGGATAAAGGGCATACGCCATATAATTTTTTATCAGCCCCCTACATATCCACACTTTTTCTCAGAAATGTGTAATTTAATGCAGGTAAGCTCGTACGCAACCGTACACAAGTCTTTTACATTTTTCCGTTTTCATTTTTTTTGCCAAGGTGCGAAACCATTGTTTCATTAGAAATAATAGCACTAGCTTATACCTACCATAAAAAAAGAATACTCTTTATTTACACCATAAAAACTTAAATAGGTACTTAACCCTATTCTTGGCACGGTGGATAATTTGATACATTGAACTTTGTGAAAATCTCAGGACGTTCCGAGACGTATTTAAAAAACATTTATTATTTAATTTGCTACAAAATATAATCCCAATTCTACAAAAAAATACTATTTCATTTTTTGTAACGCCAAAAATGTAGTAGAAAACAAGACGACGAACCGATCGAAGGCGTCTGCGCGTCGCAAGGTAAAAATACTCATTTTTTATTATATTTTAGTCAAATTGTTTTCAAAATCTGTTTAATTCGAATAGGTTACAATATTTGCTACCCGGAAACACTATTTTCAAGTACTAAACTGGATTAAAATCGACAGTAATTTACCGTTTTTTTTCAAGTGTATCAGATATGATACACCGCCAGGTAGCCATCCTTCTAGATATTTTTTGTTATGTATCAAATACGTGACATTGCTCGATTTGTACGGTTACATTTTTTTTGTGAATTTTATTTTTATTATAATTATTTCAGATTATTATTGATATTATTATTGATATTTTTATTGTTTACAATAAAACTTGTGGCTTTGTTCCAAAACCAAACGCAAAATTGGAATTGGATGAAATGATTTCGTCTCTGTGGTTTGGTTTCCCACCCTCCATGGAGCCCACAACTGGGAACGTCTCGCTGTCAAAAAGCTCGAACGTTAGGAGCGCCAAAGAGATATCCTAGGGGTGCGAGGCTGGATAACAGTGAGGCATTGGGTGCTTGATCTTGGCCTGGCGTAGCCCAGGGGGCCAAAAGGCTGGCCCTGGGCAATTCCCACGAACTCCCACGAACTAATCAGCCCTCACTTACACCGTCAGCATGACCTTTACCGCTTCAGCCATCCGAAGACGACCTCAGCGGACCTCACGCAACTCGCCTGCGGCCCTAATCATTAGAGGAGGGCCACCGTTTCGCCTGAAATCCAGACCAAAGACGGCGTGATGCCTCACGGATGCATAACCGCCAGCACCAATCGGCTATACCCCCAGGATTCATTCATCCCTTCTCACGACGCTCGACTGCGCGGGTCCCAGCTCAGGTGATTGCGCACTTACTCCCACTCGTCGTCAGCTGATTTGGTGACTAACGATCCCGCGGCCCCCCAATGACGGAAGGGTCGCAGCTAGGAGAGAGAGTGGAGTACCCGCCACTGTGCCAGGTCGCCCGGTGGTTTTAGTTGCGTATTTCATAGGGAACTAGACCAATAACGGGGTGGCAACCGCGAGAAGGTACACCTTCGGACTTGCCTTGAGTATCTACATGACTGTAGCACTACCACCTCTGAAGGAGATGTTAGGGTAGGCCTGCATCTATCGCCGCCTGTAGGTGGCTCTACGTGGGGATCGTGCGATCGATGGCCCTTTACGGGGCCCCGATCTGGGCGGCTGACCTGACGGCCGGCAGCATCGCTATCCTGCGGAGATCGCAGCGCGCGATGGCCGTCAGGGGTTATTGCACGATCTCCTACGAGGCGGCCGGAGTACTGGCCGGATCCCTGCCCTGGGCATCCGGAGGAAAAGCTGGCGCGCGGCGAGCGACCGACGCAGCGACACATGGAGTTGCGTCGGTCGCAGCTGCGCGAGGTACTGGTGGCGGAATAGCGGGACAGACTTTCGCGCCCTACCGCCGGCCTCGTCACCATCGAGGCGGTCCGGCCGGTGCTCGAGCGCTGACTCGGGAGGAGGCACGGCTCCCTGTCGTTTCGGGTGACGCAGGTGCTTACCGGGCATAGTTGCTTCGGGAAGTACCAGTGTCGCATTAACAGGGAGCCGGTTTTTTTTTCACGTTAAAATTTAATATTTTGTTTTGCTATAATAATCTTTATAACTTGTTGAAAGCCTGGCAGTGTGGCAAATGTGATACATTCGATAAATCATAAACTAATGAAGTTATATTTTTATTTTTATTTTTTCTCCCCTCAATGAATACCTAAGAATACATTTTATGTAAAAAATATAAAACTTTCAAAAAAAAAAAATCTTGCCAAGTATAGGGTTAATAACTTAAAGAATGACGGTGTTACAATGGGCCACCTAATCCATTCCAGTTTGTCTATCATTACCGGTACATCCTTCATCTTGACGTCAGAATGACTGGTATACTACATTATCAACATAGATTTGTGCTTAGGTACCTATACTTCATTTACAGAAGGACAGAAGTTAAAAAAGGTTATTTTTAATGCACACTTTGTAACGAAAGTACAACAAAGCACGTTCCAGTATTACGATAGAAGACGAATTTATTATAATCTATTTTCACTGCAGCTGTCCCATTGTAACCATTTAAACAACTTATTTTAAGAAATGATACGGATTCTTTTAGTTATATTATTTAATTTTAGTTGAAAATTGCAGTGTCAATCATAAAAACCTAAAAGAAGCAGGGATGAACAATACGCGGAATGTTCTTCATTTCACTATTATTCTTCTAAATTTAAAACATGTTTTTGTATACATTGGCAAAAATATAATGATATTTGCTGGAGGTAAAATATAAGTCTTCGGGAGCTGGGCGCGATAACCGACATCCATGCGGGCGAACCCGCGGGCATCAGAAAACAATTTCAATAACATTTTTTTAACTTATCTTTAAAATTAAATTGTCTGCATTCCTGCTTCCACAAGCTTTTTTATCTAAGGCACTTTTGTTTTAAATGTATTTTATTTGAAATTGTGCATGATACCAGTGATCGTGGAGTGCTGATCCTGATGCTGCCCATGTCCACAGGAGGTGAACCAGAACAAGTTCGGTGGTAGCGAGTGCAACATGACGGTGACGGTGCTGTTCTGCCAGTACGACCTCGGGCGCGTGGCCGCGCTGCTCGGCTGCGGCCGCGTCGCGCGCATCGTGCGCTCCGACAACCACGTCCACATGTATGTCACGGGAGAAAAATGAAAACGAACATTTTAATGAATAAATTGTGAATACTTACTAAACAATTGCGTTTTTTTAATCAGTTTTATGCAAAGCAAAGAGATTTAAAGCAAAGACATTCAAAACCCTATAGACCGGACATCACGATCAAAATTTTCGTCCGAAACTTGTGTCCTGCTTGGACACAAGTCTATGAGTTTTTTTTAGTACGCTCCGCTGCCGCTCCAATATTCATATATTGTTCAAGATGGCGTTACTGAGACATGGGATCAAAGTTTTTCCATGATATTTCCTTGACATGCGCTCTCTATGTAGCATTTTAAATCTCTTCGGTTTTATGCGTCGGCCGTCATACCGATATAGATAATTATGACGCTGTCATTGTTGTTTTGACAGTCGGTCCCTAAGTAATTAAACTTTTTTTTAAATGTTGCTCTTTACTAGGAATATCCCCTAAGTCGAAGGTACGTTTACAAACATAATTTAACTAAACTCACATGCACAAACAGACAGACCCGGAACAACTACTTGTAGTGTAGGGCATACAAATATTTGTTCCGTGCGGGAATCAAACCCGCGACACCTGCGCAGCAATCAATCGATAAGCCACTGTTCCGTCGAAGTCGGTTAGTTGTATTTGTGTAAGTTTTGTTTTGGAACACATGGGTTATGGAAACTTACCTTCCTTTTTTCTCTTTGCTTCGCTAGTCGCCAACGGATGGTGGAAAGGTAGGTATAATTTGTAATTCTTTCTTTTAAAAAAAGCTTACTAGCAATGTAGGCCTCCCATTACTAGTAGGTAGGTAGTCTTGTTAACCCCTCCAACGCTTAATATATTTGAGTCTGGAATGGTTTATGTCTTAGATCAGGCTTTAGATCGCTAAGTAATATAAAAAGTAGGGAATGCAATCTCGAGCCGAGATTAGCAAATCGAGATCGGCAGTCTCGAGATCTCGTGCGGAACAAGTCGAGATATATCTAAAAAACAAAATCTCGATAATCTCGAAATCTTGGCGAGATTTGGAGATTATCGAGATTTTGGTTTTTAAACTCAAACACCCTTAAATCGACACAAAACTCGAGGAATGCTATTAGATTAGAATACTACATTAATTAGAATACTCGTAATACTAGTTAGGATAATGAACGCTGTAATATCTTATGAAGTTATTGTCGCGAGGGCGCGTGGATTTTCTTTTCATATTATATTCTGGTTACCTCTAGGTTTACAATGTGATTTGTTTTATAATAATAATATAGGATTGTACTGCTTCGCTTTGATGTGAAGAGAAATACCCGCCTCACGATATGTTAGAGACACTCACCGATACGGATCCCCCTACGACTTGCAAGCGTCTCCCAATCCAGTCTCTTATCTTCGGTCCGCAAGGGCACCGAAGTGTTAACACTATGCCGACCATCAATCCATCCAACTTCTCAGGTGTAACTAGGATATCTGTAAGTTTAATTACCCATGAATCTTTGGGTTAAGTACTACCTATCTGTTTCCATCAATAAAGCTATTTAAAACGGTTATTCAATTGCAATATCTATGATGAAATTTACTTCAAGTTCTCATCAACAATCTTTGAGACACCTATGTGCTAATCAGATACTAGGATTCTTTCCACGTCTGCAGAAGCACGCATTCCTGTTCGACTTCGGCCCATCGCCTCCGTCTAGAATGCTCCCCCTTTATATTACCTATATATATGTATATGATATAGTGTAATTTTACCATACGTTCGTCAACGTTTGTGCCCGTCGGCACATTCACTAAGGCCATGGGGGACCAAGAAGATTTATAAGAGAGGTTGGCCCACGACCCTTCCTATAAACTCCCAAGAGCTTTTATGTCCGGACAAGTAGCTCGCGTGCGGTCGCTGTTATGCCCCCAGCCCAACGCTGAAGGCACGACCAACACATTTAAGTTTAGGTGACTCAAACAATTCCAGTAGGTAAAAGTACCTCCGTATATTTAATTACTAGAACAACAGATAAATAATACTTAGCTTTCCAGGTGGCGCGTATCACGGGTGACAAGAATCTACTTATGATCTTCTTGCACTGAATTTACTTTACAATAAACTTCATTAATTAGTCAGACTGAATATGCTTTAATGACTGTGCGGGAATACCAGGACTTCAGGATAAAATAAAATGAGGATAATATGGACTTGCAAAAAAATGATGTATTGCTTCGACCAAGACACATGAGAGAAAAAAAAATAAGTGACAAGCAATTACATATGTACTTATGTACTTAAAACTAAAACAGGACACATCGTTGATTGCTGCTACGCGTAATCTATTAGGCGCTCCAACATGCCCCCGGACGTTGAAAGATTCTCTTTCAACAAGCTTCATTAGACACGGGTAATGGGCAAATTCGGTTGAAAGCTCTTCTTATTACTCCAGTAGTAGTACGGATGTCAGCCACACGAACGATAGCGTCTGAACCTGGATAGACGGCAACAATTCTACCTAGCTTCCACTTAAGGGGGGGTAGATTATCCTCCTTGATCACTACCAACGAGTCCAGCTTCAAAGTATCTTTGCAGGAACGCCATTTTGTTCTCTGCTGCAACTCGGAAACAAACTCCTTGCTCCACCGACACCAGAAATGCTGACGGAGTTGCTCGATCCTTTCAAAGCGAGTTAAATTATTTATGGAGTGTTCCTGAATATCTCGCTGTGGCAGTGACGTAAGCGGTCTGCCAACAAGAAAATGTCCCGGAGTCAAAGGTGTGAGGTCAGCAGGATCAGCAGACAGCGGCGTCAAAGGGCGAGAATTCAAAATCGCCTCAATTTGGATTAGCGTGGTGTTAAGTTCTTCGAACGTGAGATTACAATTTCCCAACACTCGCTTTAAATGGTATTTTGTCGACTTAACACCCGCTTCCCAGAGTCCGCCAAAGTGAGGGCTATAAGCAGGAATAAAGTGCATCTTAACTCCATCATTAGCCAAACTTGCACCTACGGAATCGCAATTTGATTTTAAAAATTTTGATAAATCGTTGTACGCTCCAACGAATGAGGTGCCGTTGTCGGAATAAATATTAACGGGTTTTCCCCTTCGCGAAATAAACCTATATAAAGCCAGTAAATATTTATTACTAGTTAGGTCACCAACTAGCTCTAAATGAATAGCTTTAGTGGTGAAACAAATAAATATTGCTACGTACACCTTTACTAGCCTGCAACCGCGGCCTTGCCGACTGGCACACAACATTGGGCCGGCATAATCTACGCCAACACTTTCGAAGGGGTAGCCTCCTGGACGGAGACGCTGCTGCGGCAAATTACCCATTAAAGGGGTAACTACATTACCCTTAATACGACAACAGCGCACACAGTTATGATAGCAAGCCTTGGCTAAATTTCGACCGCCTATAGGCCAATAAAATTCTCTGATCGACGCTAATAATAACTGTGGGCCTGCGTGCATTAATCTCTTATGCTCAAAATTAAATAATAGCTTTGTAAATATATGAGTGGACTGTAAAATAATAGGGTGTTTTTTATTATAAGGGAAATCAGAATTTTCTAAGCGTCCTCCGACACGCATTATATTATTGCTGTCTAAAAATACATTAAATTTGAGAAGGGCGCTTTTTGAAGGTAAACTTTGTTTGTTTACTAGTAATTTGTGCTCTGGAAATGAATCGATTTGACATTTTAAAAGAATAACATTTAATGCTTCCTGTAATTCTTCTTGTGATAGAAAATTACTAATTACAGGAAGTTTTCTACAAATTTTAACAAATCTTAACACATAAGCTACGGAACGAATAAGTCTTAAATAATTAGAGAACCGTTTAAAATCTATAAATAAGTTGTAAGAATTACTTTCTACAATAGCGCTTAATGAAACTTGAGGTCGCGTTTCGGGCAAAGTCTCGAGTTCTAAACCTTTGAGTTGAGATGGCCAGTGAGACTGATCTTCCTTTAAGAAGTCAGGGCCACACCACCACAGATGTAATCCGTGCAGAGCATCAATATTTACGCCACGAGATATAAGATCTGCTGGGTTTTTGTTAGTTGGAACATGACGCCAAGTATAGTTTCCTGTCTTATCTAAAATTTCAGCGACGCGATTACGGACAAATGGCTGAAGTTTAGAGGGCATCATTTGTAACCATCCCAATACAATAGTCGAGTCTGTCCAACAATAAACTCGATCGAACTTTGCTCGAAGTGAGTCGACCACCTTCTCACACACGCGAGCTCCCACTACAGCACCACACAGTTCCAACCTCGGAATTGTGGTAGGTTTAATTGGCGCCACACGACTTTTGCCTATCAATAAGCGAACCATGCATTCACCATTACTACTAACACTACGGAGATAAGCACACGCACCGTACGCGCGCTCAGATGCATCCGTGAATACATGGAGTTCTAACGTCTGATACAAATCGGACACAACAAACCGTGGGACACGCAAATTATTTAAAAGAGGGAGATCCTTAATAATAGCTTTAAAGCTAGTGTTGAGGTCCAGAGTTAACGGTTCGTCCCATGAAAGGTTGTCTAACCATAGTTTTTGTAACAACATTTTCATGGTGACAACAAAAGGGGATAAAAGGCCTAAAGGGTCAAAAATGCGTGCAATTACTGAGAGCAAATCACGTTTAGTGCTGCCATTAGAAAGCATCTCTGAGCTAATTAGGTAGCCTAGTTCGTCAGAGTCGGCAAACCAATGAAGTCCTAACAGTTTATTGGGCTCACTGGATCCTATACCTAAATCAAGGGATGACTGAGAAGCCCTTGAGACTAAACTAGGTTCGTTTGACTTCCATTTTCGTAGTGGCATGCAAGCTGATCCCAGTGCTTTTGAAACTTCATCACGAATTTCCATAACTTCATTTAAATCATTGCCACCCGTTAGCAGATCATCCACATAAAAGTCATGTTTTATTATGGTGGCAATCTTATCATTATGACACTCAATGCCTAATTGCTTAAGGCAGCGCGTCGCGAGAAACGGCGCACTCGCCGTACCGTATGTGACGGTATTGAGTTTAAATACCTTGACCGGACAGCCCGTGTCTTCACGCCAAACTACTTGCTGCAAGTGCCTATCAGATGGATGGACTACTATCTGTCTATACATCTTTTCCACATCGGCTGACAAGACATATTTATGCTGTCGAAACCGAAGAAGTATAGACAGGAGGTCATCCTGAACCGTAGGACCCACCATCTGTAAATCATTGAAGGATACTCCTGATGAAGTAGGGCAACTAGCATTAAACACTACACGCAGTTTGGTAGTGGTACTACATTCGCGTAGTACCCCGTGATGAGGTATGTAGTATGCGTTTGAATCTAACTTTTTGTTTACGGTCATATGACCTAATGATTCATATTCTGCCATAAACTCATAATATAATTTTCGAAAATTAGGTTTAGTCTTAAGTCTGCGTTCCAGGGAATAAAACAATTTTGAAGCCCTATGAAATGAATCACCCAGTATAGAAGGGTTCTGCTTCATTGGTATGCGGACACAAAAACGACCATCACCTAAACGAGTCGTGGTTTTAATAAAATACTCCTCGCACAATTTTTCTTCTGGTAAATAATTAGAATGCTGCGAGGAGACCTCTTCAAGAGTCCAAAATCGCGCTAATTCATCGCGAACTAATCTAAGGTCTTGATCATTACACGAACTAGTATGAGTAAAATGGCAACTTATATTACTACTTAAGTTGCTATTATTATATGCAATTGGACCAGAGACGATCCAGCCCAGCCTGGTTTCACACAATACTGGTTTTCCAAACCCTAGTTTTACTTTTCGCGAACCTAACAAGTCCCAGAATAGATCAGCACCAATTAAAAGATCTACATTAGAGGGCGTGTAAAAAGTCGGGTCTGCCAAACAAATATCAGTCGGAATATTTAGGTCAGATAGATCTAATTCACGACATGGCATGTCATTAGTAATTAATGGCAAAACAAAACAAAACAACCTAGCATCATAACTGTTGTCGAGTGACGTCATTTTTACCTGACAAGTAGTACCTACGGGAGAAGTCGCATTATTTATGCCATAGACAGAGCCATCTATCGGACTTGTACCTAATTGAAGTCGTTTACACAGTCGCTCGGTCATAAAACATGATGTACTACCGCTATCGAGTGTCGCTCGCACTATATGCTCATGATCATTACAATCATACAGTTTAACTAAAGCTGTTGACAACAACACGCCGCGCTCCTTCCTGCAGTCGCCATAAGAAGGTGGAATGTTCGCAGATAATGCAACATGATTAGCCTTAGTGTCAGCTGAGGGCGCAGGCGACGCAGACGTTGACGGAGACGAAGTTGTATTATCACTATGATTACTGCTAGTGTCCGACGTGTGAATTAAAATGTTATGTCTACGCTTGCATAACTTACAACCCGGTTTTTTACAATTATTGGAGAAGTGACCCGAACGAAAACAATTGTAACACAGCTTAAAATTAGGCACTAATTTACGACGTTCCTCGTTACTCAAAGCAAGGAACTGTGAACAACTAGTTAAACTATGGTCACCTTTGCAATTGGGACATAGCCTCGTGACAGATTCAGTGCTAATATTATTAGATTGTTGTGTCGTCACCATAGATTTAATTTTACTGGAACCTGATTTAACGGTGTTTGACACGTTGTGTCTCGATAATTCGAGGGTTTCAACTAAGTCAGCGCGTGCGCGAATAAATCGGAGGAGTGCATCAAATGTAATCGTGCTGTCCTTATCAATACGGCCTTTAAACTCCTCCCACTCGCGATAAGACTTCTGATCCAACTTACAAGTAACTAAATGTATCAACAAAGTATCCCATTTGTTGACTGGTTCATCTAATGATTCAAGCGCTCGTAAGTTTTTATTTAATAAGTCTATTAAACCTTTCAAAGCGGCTGAGGATTCCTTTGTGATAACACCTATATTAAATAATGCTGACACGTGATTCTGCACTAACAATCTTTTATTGTCAAACCGATCACAAATTAACTTCCAAGCTACATTATAGTTGCTAGCGGAAAACTGAATTGACTGTACAACCACAGCAGCAGATCCTTCCAGAGAAGCACGCAAATAGTGAAATTTGTTGACTTCATCAATATCGTCATTAAGATGGATGAGGCTAGTAAAGGTGTCGCGAAACTCTAACCAATTGCTATATAATCCATTGAATTTTGGAAGTTGTATGGTAGGCAACTTAACAGGTTTAGAACAACTAACGCGACTACTTTTACCACAAACTGAATCATTATCCATGCTAAATTTCTTCACTAACTGTTGAGCCCTCGACAATGCCTTATAGTACAATGTCTCGAACTCGGAACGCTCAGACAGTTGGGCCTGCGCGTCATCAACCATACATTCTAAGCGTAACTGTACCTCATCGTATTGTTCGTACAACGACTCAATTTTACCCATGCGAAGCTGTAATTCCGTCACATCGGAACTATTAAATTTGGTCTCAATTATTGCGTCCAGGTAGTTGATGAATATAGTTAAGCGGCCCTTAAAACTGCCTCGCTTCTTTACTAATTCCTTCTCCTCGGACATACTGGGACTCGAGTGTTGTCGACCTGAAATGTATACAGTAACAATACGTTTATAAACAGAAGTTATGTAGCTACTTAGTTTAAATACCTATGGTTGATTTTAATGTAATGAACAATGTAATTAACTATTGTATCTTTAATGTAATTTATATATATACTTAATAATAAATCTGTGTACTAATATGAAGATGTGAACTTTTTATTTTAAATTCTTCAACAACAAATTCTAAGTAAATTACACTTAAACAAGCAATTAATCTGAAGTGCAATTCGGTTTAATTAATTTACTGACACAGCAGTCAATGATTGGAAATAATATCTACTTACCACTAACTAGAATAAACTATGACATACGAATACCTACGCATCTAACATTTACTAATGATCTAACTGAATGGTTAACGTTCTAATGCAACAATATAAGTTATATAAATGTAGTGCTAATTACTACTAAACTTAAGTAGTTACTTAAAGTTTTATATAATAATACTTGTCGCTAATTGTACACGTAGTATACAAAGACAACGAAACCATTCAAAATGCAAAACGGTACTCAATTAACACACATAATTTATTTAAATACAAGTCAAATATTATGTACTAACCTTTGGTAACTTATATTAAAGTTAAATACAACCTGTACGAGTGTTGGGTGAAGATATTATCCAATATGAACTTAACACCGTAAAAATAATATGCACTCAATCCACATTCCACGCTGCGGCGTATAACCTCTAAGTCCAGGCTAATTAATTCCGTCGTTAATATCGCTGATTTCATTAATCTTCCAACAAACTTGATGATTATCACAATCTGGCTCGATAATGGACCATGTGCGGGAATACCAGGACTTCAGGATAAAATAAAATGAGGATAATATGGACTTGCAAAAAAATGATGTATTGCTTCGACCAAGACACATGAGAGAAAAAAAAATAAGTGACAAGCAATTACATATGTACTTATGTACTTAAAACTAAAACAGGACACATCGTTGATTGCTGCTACGCGTAATCTATTAGGCGCTCCAACAATGACCATTCAAACAGAGGCGTCCTTTGGTAGCGTCAAGTTGTCAATACTGATTTAGTGTTGCTATTACATTCGTTCTGTACAATTATATATTTACATTTTAAGTTTGGAACATCGCGATTTCATCTTTCGCGACAGTTATGAATAATACAAAACAATGAAAATGAAATCTATTTATTTAAAAAAAGGCAACAAAATTATACTTGACGAAGCAAAAAAATACGGCATTATGGCGCGCATCTTTTAATTATTTAAAAAAAGTAATTATGTAGGTAGGTACACAGTACACAAACACACATTAATTGTGATTTTGAAAATAGTAATCCCTAATGACAAGCCTGTAAGCAAGTGAGGTTAATATTACACAATTTTTTTAGGAGACTTTGAAGATTCACAATTTATCCACCTTTTTTTTTTTTTTTTTTTAAATATTACAAACTAGTGCTTGACTGCAATCCCACCTGATGGTAAGCAGTGATGCAATCAGTGATGTTGAAGCGCACTAGTTTGTTAAGAGCCTATTCACTCTAGCCTTGAAGACACCTAAATTATAATCGGACGGGAAGACCGCAGCAGGCAAGTTGTTCCAGTCCTTCGATGTACGCGGTATAAACGACGAAGCGAAACGCTTTGTCCTAATCGTGGGAGTGCCAACGATGTAAGGGTGGACACTCGCCGTACGCCGGGTTGTCCGATGGTAGAATGGTGATGGCGGAATCAAGTCATGTAATTCCCGTGCACACTCTCCAAAACCTTTCCGCATAAAAACCTTTCTTCGTCTGAATCGGGAACAAAATTCCAGAAGAGCACCGAAGCTTGGTTGTTTATTGATCTGATACTGTTTCGCTTTACACAGTGAGTAGGTACATACAGTGGAATGAGAGATCTATTTCGATTTCCCTCACTCAACGCGTTCAATGAGACTGTATCGAATCAGTTTACTATACCCAGGCACTTTGGGTATTGACGTGATGAGTTGCGAGTTGGGTTTTACTTTCATGTACCTAGGTACTTTATTTAGATATCGATATCTATACTTCTATACTAATTTAAAAAAAGGAAATGTTTGATCGTTTGTTTGCATTGAATAGGCTTCGAAACTACTGGACCGATTTGGAAAATTCTTTCACTGTTGGGAAGCTACACTATCCTCGGGTGACACAGGCTACTTTTTATCCCTGTATTCCCATAAGTAGGAACGGCAACAATGCGGGTGAAACCGCAGGACGTCTGCTAGTTGTTCTATAAAATGATGACATAAAGAAACAAAGAAAGATATAGGTAGGTAATATTTATTGGAAACAAGTAGGTAAAACATGCACGCAGTTTAAAACATGACATTAACAGAAAAATACAAATCCAAAACGCTCATCATGTAGGTAGGTACAAAAGGCTCCACTGCGAGCAATTTCAATTTCCACATTTCCAGTATATGCTGATCACGCATTGTATAGGATTTCCGTACCATGCGAAGCCTGCAACTGTAATTGCACACCTTGCTTGATGTGTAGCCGTGTGTACTATACCGAATTACTAATTATCATGCCTATTACCTACCATTAGATCAGCTTCGTTGGTCTAATGGTCGCAAGCGCTACTGCTGAGCATAAGGTTTCGGTTTCGATCCCCGGGTCGGACAAACTGTTATTGAATGTTTCCATCTGGAATTTCTCAGTAGCAGCACGGAGTCTGGATCTGTGCCCGATTGATGATAATAGGCTCGCCCCCTATTACATGGGATTTAAACAAATCTGTCGAAATGTGGGTGTACCTACCTACTACCAGGTATACCTCTGCCTAGTCCTTCGGGGACTACAGGCGTGACGGTATGTTATGATACTAGGTCCCTACTTAGAATATTTAAATATAGGTATATTGTCAAGGGAATATTAAATTAAACGTCATTTATTATTATCAAAACATTTTATTATACGACAGCGACAACACAACATACCTACATACATAGCCTTAAAGAAAATATCTACCTACACACTTACAACGAACATTTTAAACAAAATTAAGTAGGTAAGTACATATGTTACATTGATACCTACCTAAGTCTAGATACGAAAATAATATTAGGCATTTCTTTAATACACAGCTAAGCTACATTATAATTAGCTACATAATACAAATCTCACTAAATCACCGACAGTGGTCAGTGGTTAAATAATATGTTTAATTAATAAATACCTAACTAAATTAGTCTAATGAACGACATTAACATAGGTAATAATGGCTAGTGTAGTTTGCAGTTTGAGAACCAAGGTGTCGACATTGTCGATGTTTCGATGACATAGACATACTTTTAATGACGCACTTATGCTTAATAGGTTTAAGCCGGACAACCACTAAAGGCAAGCGCGGGCTTAGCAGCCTTAAATTGACTTGAAACAAACAGCCTCTGTTTGAGGCTGCTTGCTCTGAGGCAAAGACTAGAGGCTCGTTGCGGATCAACTCGAGGCGAGTGTCATCAGACGCGGGTCAAATAAGTGCTAGTTTAATAGCTATAAGTAACCATAATTAATTATTTAACGGATCCCAGAGAATACGGTGAGGCTCACAGCATTTTATTAGTCCGCTGACCATTGCGATCCGATGCCACACGTCAATCTCCGTCAAATGCACGGCTCAGGCTAAGGCTCCTTTGAGCACGGAAAAATATGCCTCGGCTCGCGGCGACAAATGTGCCTCAGAGCGAGGCCGCCGCTCGACCCGAGGATGCCTCTAGTGGTGGCGTCTTTAGACATCTACGTGTTCAAACAGTTTTTCTCAAGAGTCGCTGGTAAGGCTTTAAATTCCCTCCTGACTCCTAACTGACTGAGTCCTAACAAGGCTTAACATTATTTGGTGTGACGATTGCACTTATTAACGAAAGTAACATTTGTGCAACAGGGATTTTGCACTCACATTCTTATTTCGGCGTTAGTCGAATTATTATGTCACGAATTTTCTGGCCAGCACGACTCATTGGAACAGACATTGGACATCAGTATATTACGACTAGTATTTTATACGTAGCTACTAGGTAGATTCCCCTTAGTTAGGCAACAGATTCGAACAGGGTTGGGCATATAACTGTAACCACTTACCATTAACATGTTAATAATGTTGTCTATTAGATAACTAGGTACCTACTATCTATATTATACTAAGATTCTTCTCTCACCATTATTCTGATAGGTATTTCAGTTCAGCCTTCCAATGTCACTGACGCCAAAATATATATTTTTTTATCTACATAACTATTTGTATTTAAATAATAAATGGTACATAATTAAGTATGTCCGGTTCCTAAAATACTTATTTTAGGTAGGTATAATGGCGGATGGAATGATTTTATTGTTTTTTTATTTAACTAGGTACTTAATCGTTTCTCAATCATGAAACGAATCGCCAAACAAAGAACAGTCTTTATTGACGGACATTGTATTTTTAGGAATCGGGCGTAAGTTACTTAGGTACACACGTCAGCATATCAAGCTACCCCAAACTGTCAAATTTTCCCAATTGAACATGAACCTTACCCATTTCATTTGTGAAATAAAGTTGAAAAACTATCAAATAAAGACACATTGGGGTAGCTTGATGTTCTGACCTCTGTACATTGTTATCAGTCGCTTATGTTACTGTTACCTTCGTACCTATAGCGTTAATGTTAAGGCTATAAAAGTACCTAACCTAAAACTATCATAGGACTTACAAGTATGTAAAATACATTTTCACCAGCGGGACACTGATCACTGCACTAAATCGTCTAGGGCTTACCATTGATTTTTAAGTTGACTTTTAAGTTGACTAGCTTAACATGGGCCTGGCTCAATAAAACCTAAACAATTAATAAAATAGGTAACTGACTAGACCGACTTGTACCTAAGTTTAGTTGCCGCAATATTAGGTTAGAAGCAGTACCTATGTACCTATAATCTTCACCTTCACGTTTTCTTAGTCACGTTCTTTAGTTTACGAGTGAGCGGGCGTCATGTGCCGCTGTCTGTGTCGTTAGTACTGAATCCCGAAGTCCCGTTGAGTCTAAGCGTGCTGCCAAGTAAGACTGACGCATTGGAAGAAGCGTCCTGACTGGATTCTGTGATGCTGTCTTCATTGAAACCACCGGTGATGTTGTCCGGCGTTGAGTGAACGATGTCGCCATTCACTGTGGTATCGCCTCCTCCTAGGAATAGAATTCATTTCATTAATATCAACTTCTGCTCACTTTTACCACTAGAGTACACATCACGAACCAACTTAGAATATTACCTATGTACACCTATATAACGCTGAATTAACAAATGACCAAATTTCATACTTTCCCCTTTATCACCGCCTAGGCTATCTACTTAAGTAGGACCTAAAAGTTTTTGTAGGTACCAAGTTTCAAGCAAAAAGTGGTTCGTATTGTATAAATTTCAAAATGGTTTAACCGTTGTTACATAAGTAACAATTAGTAGATAGGTATTAGTATAATAATAGTTGAAGTATATGTTGGTACTTATATAAGAAAGTATATGATTCACAGGTTCCCGGGAATTAGGGTTGCCAGGTCGCCAAACCTAATAGCCGGACAGACCAGTCAGTTTGGCCGGACATTTGGGTAAAAAGCCCGGACACCCTACATTATTGAGGATTTTGTGTTTCTCTCATAAAATGTTGTCTTAGAATTGCTTTTTTCATTATTACTATAAAAAATTACGTTTTCTTAAAAACCGGCATTGCGTGTCCGGCCAAAACTTGTTTTGGCCGTACACGCAATCAAAAAGCCTAACTATGTCCGGCTTTATCCGGACGCCTGGCAACGCTACGGCGGGAATAATAGGAAAGAAGAAATATTGTTTGCATCGCAAAAGTTAAAGGCCGCATTTCGCACTGCTGTTTCACAGATATTTTCAAATCAAATCAAATTATTATTAGTTATTATTAGTACGTAATATATAAATGTAGGATCCTCATATTGACCATTGCTGGTATGTGAAACTTAAGATTATGTACGATGTAAGATTAATCTTAAACTAAACACTTTATTTATTACACTACCTACTACATCATTTTTTTATTTGTAAGTCTAAGGTAATTAGTAGTGTAAAAGCATTGACAAGCCAGTTGTACATTTTTTTTCGGAACAATGTAATAGGAAGGTCTCTTATTTCGCTAGGTAATTTATTAAATCCCCAAAGGCTTTTAATGGCTTTTTTACACCATGACTGTGCTCTTAACAAATTATTTGCCATGCAAACCTCATCCTTATAAAAGCAGTACAGCATAATGGTCTAACTTCTTCTATTCGTGTGGTTAGTGACTAATAAACTCGTTTTAGAGTTTGTGCCGCCCATGGGACTCTGGCTTCAAATGCTGTTTGATAATGTGTTTTAAATTTTGAACCTCAACTGTCTTAACAATGGCCTTCGAAGCTTCTAGCAGAAAACCCCCTTATCCCTTTAATTATCCTAAAGGTGTATTTACTTACATGACATGGTTTATTATTTGTGTTATTTGTGTTCAGTGCTACGGGGGGCTCCATAATGTTATACAAACAATAGACGAACTTAATTGTTGGATAAAAGTGTTGATATTTACAGTCGAATGAAACCTTCTAACTACAGATGAATGTGAACATAATCCCATTTAGGCTGATATACCTAGTGAGTGATTGCGTAAGAATTTTGAATAAACACTTCATTTACATTTTCGACCTCTAAAAATATTTTTTATAAAAGTGTTTTAATTTACTAAAATTAGTGTTAAATAGTTAAAAATAAGTGTTTTGTATGATGTCTAGTGATTATACAGTGTTTGTTGCCGTGGTAACTTCAAAAAACAAGGGAACTAAAACCGGCTGCCAACTCATCTCCTCAACGGTGACGGATTAAAAAAAAAACAAACAACCCCGGGAGTATTCTTTTATGTTAATGTACATACATAATATTTACAGACTACAAAACATCAACAAATACTGCTCAGGCTTCTGGCTTAGAAAATGCTATGCGTTTCGTATGATATCTAATATTAGAACAAACTGTTTATTTTATCAGAACTCAGATTAATAGAATAGTGCAGATGGAACGTAGGAACGTGCACGATGTTAGATTGATGTTTAGCCAGTGGTTGTGTGACTAATATCGTAAAGTTTCTGGTTTACTTACAAGATTTCTTAATATATCTCCGAATTGTGAGTTACTGATTTATCTTGGGAATCGCTTCGAGGAATTGATGAGATTTGGACTTTCAAAACCCATTATTTATAAATAAAACGTCGGTAGGTACAACTCAAGACACAAGACTTGCGTGAAAAGTGAACCTTTGGGTAGCCACTGGTTCACTATACGTAGGTACAGTGAGTGTTAACAAACGGTAGATGTGTCATATATTATGCTCTATTCTATTATGTATCTAGATAGGTAGCAGTTTTCATGGTCTTATACTTTGTTATGACCTTAATAACTTTGTTGATTGTTTACTAACTTTGGATTTGTTGGCACTATTACTTACGTAATAGCAGTGTATCTTTTTAAGTCTTTCTAAAATTGTAATCTACAATGTGTTAATCTACAATAGGTCCAAATAGGTATGAAAAATTTAGGGGTCTTACAATGAGTCCAAACGTGCAGAAACATAAATGACAAAACTAAAGGATCTGCTCACGAAATTTTCGATTCTGACCTGTAATATTTACTCCCCATACCCCACATTGGTAAAGTGGTTTTCAGTTTCAGTTACTATTGGGATTTCTTAGCTTTATGCTACTTGTGCGGGTATTCACCCGAGTCCGCCCATCTACTTACCTGATGCACGTTGCGCAGTGCGCTATTCTGGGCAATTCGGCCGAAACCGTTTGCGATTTATAATTATGTTACTTACATTACATGATCAGTATAACCGAGTGCGAGTTACTGTGACTACAAAATCTATATTTAGAGCGACTGCTGGAGGCGCTTATACAAACACTCAAACATCGACGGGCCGCGTCGAACACTGCATAAAACACGTATTAACCGACTTCTAAAAAAGGAAGAGGTTTGTTGTTTTTATGTTTGTTCGCGCATAACTTCATCGCTTGCCAACCGACTTGAAAATATCTTTTTTTGTTGGAAAGTGTATAGGTACTTCCAAAATAGTCCCATAATCACCAAGACGGAATCTGATGATGGAATCTTGGATGAAATCAAATTTTATAGGGAAACGTACAGCGATTTTGGTATTTTTCTCTTAGACGTCGCGAGGGGAGTTTAACACCTCGCTGACTTGGTGAGGCCCGCCGGGCCCGCACCAGTCGGGGTCGCGGAAGTATCTTCTGTTTCCGTGACCCTCGGCTTAGGTGTGAGACGGAACAAAGGCGTAGTTTTTAGTCAATAAGAGTCTTACAGACCCCTCCGCCCTCCCCGGGGCATCCATGAGGATTTGCCGCCCTGCACAAAAAAAAGTGGGTTAGCGGTTAGCTGCTGCGGTTCGTAGGGCGGTTGCGATTTACGGAACAAATATTTAGTAAGACTCCTAGTTAGGGGCAATGTATTTAAAAACGA
Organism: Euplexia lucipara; assembly: GCA_921972225.1. Lineage (NCBI taxonomy): Eukaryota > Metazoa > Arthropoda > Insecta > Lepidoptera > Noctuidae > Euplexia > Euplexia lucipara. The sequence continues at coordinate 8,213,189 of OV179161.1, read as the reverse complement.
CGGAGGATTTCGTACTTTGTAGGTACTTTTTCCATTTGTAATGATAACAACAAAACTTGTAATAAGATTTGGATGAAATTCAAATGGGAATTTGTTCTCAAAAAAGGACCTCCTCCTTTTAGTAAGTCGGCTGAAAAGAGTTTAAGTTTTCACTAATTAAAATACTGCATTAGCGCGCGAATTACTTTCTAATATTCATTACAAACGTGTAACTTAGACCACTTGCGGCGGTGGTGTGATGCTTCACTTCTTACATGGTCAACTAACTTTAGGTGGAATCGTGTTAAGGTCGTGTCTGACCGATATAAATGTGTGTACCATTACTTTTTTTTTAATTTACCGCGAAGGGCAGGCTACAGTCTTTCGACCATATTGCCTAGTCTTACGTCTAGGTATTTTCTTACGTGATAAGTTTTATTCAATAATGTCTTTCGTATTTCGTTTTTAAGTTTTCATAAACTGTCTATTAGATAATATTAAGTCCATCCGTGTACCATTACATTAGATACCAAAGAGTTATCTTAGAGATGATGACGGAGCACACAAAGAGTTTTATCATTGTAAAAAAATGTCGTTGTTTTCTATTTAAAATCAACCTACAAACGTAAATGTGGAACCAACAATGGAATTTTATAGAAAAAAGTATTTTTTATTACAATATAAATATTTATGAATAGTATAAAAATATAATTTAATAACATTTACGTAATTTTTAACTTCATGGCGTAAAATGAAGCTTAGGGCGGGGTTTTTAACATAAAATATAATACAAGGAATTGTTTTGCATTCGCGTCAAAATTCAAATAAAATTAAATATGGACGAGTATTATTTTGAACTTTTTTAATATGAGCTTTACTTTTTTAAGTTGGGGGTTTTTTTTAATATATAATTTATTTTTTTAGTTTACCTGCTTATTATAAATACTTACAGCATTTTAAATATAATTCAACCCGAGTGTCTATTGCTAATCATTTCGGCATCATCTTAACTAGAGATTTACGATTGAACCTGTTTTTAATACGCTTTTATTAGCTTCAAACGTATGTATGTTAGTACGTAACGGAAGCTTCGAACATGATTATAACCTCCTTCACAACGTTGGATTAACTCGAAATTTGGCATCATTATTAAGGACCGATGACAATTCAATATTTAAAACAGTTTGACACGTTATCCTTACTAGAATAATCAGGATTAGCGATTTTTGTTTTCCGAGACCCGCTGCCTTATTCTAAACCGTTCGATTGGTTTCCGTGTCGGTAAGGAACCGTTTTCGACAATCTCATTTCTGAGCCGAAGAACTGCCAAAACGCTATTCACAGATCCGAACGGATACGTTTTTTTTCTATACGATTGATCATTGTATTTATGGGGAACGCTACAAAATGGTAGTAAATGATCAGCGTGGTAGAAAATTTAAAGTAGTAAATAAAATTGGTTTATTTGAATGTTTCGATCCGTTTAATTATAGAATATACAGCTAGTAATTTAATAGACAGCAAACGGTACAAAATGATTTTATTATTAATCAAACAAACTTTATTTCAAATAAACTTGCTTTGTAAACAGCCGTCTGTCAAATTGGCATTGCCAGTTTGACAGACTTTTTTACTTTTTAAACTTTTTTTACTTTTTAAACATTGCCAGTCTGGCAATGCGGAAAAAGTTTTTATTTGAAATAAAACTATGGATTATTTTTTTTATTATAACTTAGCTTAAAAAAGGCTAAATGACTGTAAGTATTTGATATCAATACACAAATCTTGCTATTTGCTCATTGTCAAACAATTACATGTACAACTATACGAATAAAGTAATTCAAAGTGTAATTATGTAGTTCTACATAATTACACTTTGAATATAAGTAAATGCGAAAGTATCAATGAAACACGGTCAATACAATGTTAAAACTTTATTTACTTAAAAGTGCAGTGTTTTAAAGGTTTACAGTGTTTATATTTCTCTGAAATAACCTGGATTTATGAAAATTAAATCGTTTAAATTTTGCTCGGTATGGCTCCCGATAGCAAACAGCTGTCGGAAAGATTTGAGTCTTCTTATCGAATTTGGCTTGTCAAAAAAAATCGGTTTCGGATTTGTGAATTGCGTTTGGATGACATCTTCGACATCTTAGCCGTTCGATTCGGTGCGGAATCTAGTCGAATGGTTGTGAATAAGCCAGCCGGAGTGTCTGCGTTAAGAACAATAAGGGAAACTACCAGGCTTGCGATCACCTTTTTCTCAGAATAGTTTGACTTTGATTAAGATAAAAAAATACGCTTTTATAGAAAATCCAACAAAAAATAGAAGCGTATTTTTTAGTTTATTTTTAAACTATTTTGTTTGTGTATTCATGTGTCAGTTATTTTCAATTATTTCTTTAGTGAAAAGTAAATAACTACGGCAGCGATAATAACATATACCTGCATAGATCCTAAGAAATACACTATCGACAGTTTCATTAGTGATAAAAAATACTCTATTAAACATAAAATAAATGCTATAAAATTGTATAAAATAAATCGTCATTTATATATAAATGTGAAAGTCAATTCTTGCACATAACAAGTCTCTGTGTTCGTTCTGCTTTGAAGACCAACATACACGTCATAATGAACGTCAGTCACAACGAACGGTGAGAAAATAGTAGGACCAATGGGTTATTATATACCTACTGTCTTTCAGAAATTAAGCTCTTCTAAATGAAAAAAAAATACACTTAGTTTTGGACTTGACAGTAAAAAACAGAATTAACTTGTATTTTCAAACATTTACCAAGTCGTAACTGTTCTCTGAGTTTTGGCTGAGTTGGTTGTTTTTGTAAGCGCAGCTAAATTATTCGTCAACACGCAATCATGGGTTGTGTTCACGAATTCAAATTAAAAATATTAAATGTTTATTCCTCAATGCGCAATCATGGTGAAAATTAAAAAAAAGATAGACAGTATCAAATCAACTCAGGAATATTAATTCATAATCCTGTTCCATTCAAGTCGGTGTTTTTGCAACTTGCCTGCCGCGCTGATAGGTTCATTATCATAGCCATAAGATTTTTTTGTTTTGCATACTAGTAACGATATTTTTATCAAAAATAATCATTCAACATCTGTCTATAGGTAAGCCTTTGCCAAACTATGTTGGGGTCGGCTTCCAATTTAACCCGATGCAGCAATACCAGTGTTTTACATGGAGCGACTGCCTGCTCGACCTCCACAATCCAACAACTGGGTAACACGATACCCCTTGGTTAATCTGCCGGGGCCAACGGCTTTACGTTCTTTCCGAGGCACGTAGGAGGACACACAAAAAAGATGAACTCAGTTAATTTCTTAAAGAAGCGAAACTTTGAATTTGTTAAGAACATTATATATTGTTTGTTAATTAGTGGATTGAAATATTCTTTCGCAGACAGGAAAAGGTATACGACAACATACTCCAGTGTATCGGCCACACGCCTTTAGTCCGATTAAACCGAATTCCTAAAACTTACGGGCTGGAATGCGAGATATGTAAGTACCTTTAAATGTAAGTTGTAAAAATACATCATTGTGTAGTGTAGACAATAGATAATATATATTTTTAAATATATTTTATTATTTACACAGTTGACATTGAATATATATTGACATGTATTTTTACTTTGAAAGTATATTATATTTTTTATTTTAATTTTTATTGTGAATGTGAGGACCATGTGGATTCTTTTTTAAAATTTTCTTTTCTAAATATTTTTAAGTTCTTTTATTTATTTATTTTACATTTTGTCTGGCAGTTTGAGTTCTTTATGGGACCAACCCAAATGTTCTTTCTTTGGTATTGTTCGTCAGCACGTGGAGCTCCTCAAGTTCCGAGTTGCGCTCACAATTACTGACAAATGCTTGCACTGACTGATCTGGTCCCCTCATTCTGTGTGGTTCTTTCCTCAAAAGACCATTTCAGACACTAATCGGCATGGATCTTACATGATTTGACCAAAATAATGTCTAGACTTTAAAATAGACTATGACCTCTGAGTTTCTTTCGGTGTTTCTTCTCAGAGTAGTCAGGTAGTGAAACTCCGATCTTATCTACTAGTTAAAAAAAAGACGTGTAAAAGTGTTTGTGAAAACCTATTTACAGAAATAAATATCATTTATCATTTAATTGGTTTCAATGAGTCCGACCTTTGTAAAATAGATTCAAAGCATGTTATCGCGGAGTTAGCAAAGTCCACCCTATACCGACTGTTCTAATTTTCAGACGTCAAATGTGAATTTATGAATCCTGGTGGCTCCATAAAGGATAGAATCACCTTAACCATGATCCGGGATGCACAAGAGCGTGGAATTGTGGATGATCGCACTGAATTTGTGGAAGCTTCCTCGGGTAATACCGGCATCGGGATTGCGTTAAATGCTAGCATTATGGGTAATTTATTGAACATTGTTTAATAGCCTTACGATTTTTACGTGCCGTTTAATTGGATGTACAGAAATAGGGAAACAAGTAATTTCTCCGTTAACAATGAGTCATGGTATGTTATGATGGATGACCATGTATTGCTATGCTTGCCGATGTCAAAAGTATACGATTGCAAAGTGATTGTCTGTTTAAGGTACGTCCGATACCTACCTACGCAAAGTTAGTTAGTTAGATACCTAATCTAAAAAATATGTTTCCTTTTTAGGAAATAAATGTTTTATTGTCACAGAAGATAAGAACTCATCGGAAAAGGTAAACACCATGCGTTTGTTGGGGGCCGAAGTGATCCAAACCAAAACCGATGATCTAGAGTTATCGATAGTTCGCCAAATGAAAGATGAAAAACCTGACATTGTGGTTATGTTAAATCAGGTAAGCTACTTGAGTTCTGGTTTACTTAGCTAGGTACGGTCACCATCGCCACGCATACCTATCATACTGATACCATGTTTTCTGTAAATGATTCTGAAAGTAGATTTTTACATCCTAATTTTTAAGTAATTTCCGAAGTTATTTTTGCTTAAGACTCTAAAGAACTATGAAAAAATCATCATTGCTATCTTATGTTCAATTACGTTTACGTATTCTTAAACGAGGTCTGTTTTCCTGGGTAGATGCAGTATTTACTAACGTGGTCAAGCGTTGTTCCATTTACTTCTATTGTACATACGTTTAATCCTTCGATTCTAGTCAGACAATGATGTTAACCCAAGGACTCACTTCGAGAATACCGGCGCTGAGATAGTTTCAGCACTGGGAGACGTCGACGTGGTGGTTCTCGGAGCAGGCACCGGTGGCACCATGACCGGAGTCGGCAAAAAGTTGAAGGAAAAGAATCCTAATTGCACAGTGGTCGCGGCTGAGCCCGACGGTTCTATCATGATCAACAAGAATGGGAAACTTCATTCGTATTTGGTAAATACACTGTCTAGTTATTTCATCCCATAACAGTGTTTATGCTGGTTTTATTTAGCCCCAACAGATTCGACTTGTATCAATGACTAGTAAGACGTACCTAAGTATCAATGAGTAAATCATATTTCCAGGTGGAAGGTATCGGAGGAACTTCCACGCCGATTGTCCTGGATAAGTCAGTGGTTGACCACGTCGAGGTAGTCACTGATCAAGAAGCCTTCTTGATGTCCAGAGAACTCTCGCAAAAGGAAGGATTGTTATGTGGTGATTGTCTATTATTTCATAATGACGCATTTAACCAGTTTAACAATTATTATAAGGTCCATCTTTGGTATAAAATATCCTTCCCTTAACTCTTGTATCAACGCGTGATTATACATATTTTAGGTCATAAAAGTAAGATGTTATAATATTTATACCTACTTTGAAACTATCATCATTTATAACGGAGTTGCCGTCTTTGTTTGACAATGAATTTGATTAGATATGTGAACAAAAGAGGTATAATAAATAAAAATTCCACAACTTTCACAGAACGCCATCTAGTCCCAAGCTAAGCAGAGCTTGTGTTATGGGTAGGTACTAAACAGTTGATAAACATACTGATATATTTCTAAATAATTACATTTTATCGATAAATAACACCCAGAGACAAAACAAATGATCGTGCTCATCACACAAGCATTTGTCCTGGGTGGGAATCGAACCCACGACCTCCGGCATAGCAGTCAGGGCCACTAACTACTAGACCAACAGGCCAGTCAATTATAGATTACTATCATACCACTAGGAAACTTATGACTAAATAGCCCTGTGTAAAATACCTAGGTACCTACATCGACAGCCAGTGTAGCGGGCTCCGATCTTAGAGTTTTATTTGGTAACGTAACGTAACATATATTAAATTGTATATTTAATTAAAATAACTTTATTTTGAATATAATAACGTGGTCTCAGGTGGAAACAGTGGAGCGGCCATGTGTGCTGCTATCAAGGCGGTGAAAGCATTGAACATCGGCAAGGGCAAGCGCGTGGTGGTCATCCTGCCCGACGGCATCCGTAACTACATGACCAAGTTCGTCAGCGACCAGTGGATGGAAGCACACCGCTTCATGGAACCCCCAGCACACACCATGAAGTAATGTTTTGGAAATGGAAGATTAAAATGATTTACCTAATTAGCACTTTATTGCCTAAATAGGCACTCTATTTATGTATTTGACAATTTAAAAACATGTAAAGGCGGCATTAGCCTTACCCAGCAACGGTCTCTTTTCGGTAGAAGTATAATGATAAGCATCTTTTTGCCAACCAACTAATTATGAATAATTAATTTAAACTACATTCGACGGCTAGACAGTTGTATTAAATATTGTATTGAACCCCAAGATACAGGCTTACCTAGTTAGGGGCCAATATAAAAAAGTATGTACCTAATTATTTTCTACAATATTATTAATTCTTATTTAGTTCTCAAATTTTGTGTTGGGTACTAGATATTTGATAGATTTTAACGGTCAGAGATACGATATTACACATTTTTCTTTGATACTAGTATGTTATTGATAACAAATAAATTATAAGTTAGATATAAGTAATTATAATCGATAAGCATTATTATAATATCATTTTGATTATTTCAGATGGTGGACGCATCTGATTAGCGAATTACGTTTAGATCGCACTTATCCCAAAATGTACAAAGACTGCACATGCGAACAGGTCCTGGAGGCCATGAAGTCAAATAACGTAAACGTCGCCATCATCGTTGATGAAATCGGGTAAGAAACTCAATTTTTATTTAATTGGTTTGTTTAGAAGGTCTAGACACCATTAACCCGACATATCGTCAGAACGAAGATCTACGCGAGACACAATTGCTTTTTAAATGTTTCTATAATTACAGCATACGAGTGGTTAAACACAGGCTTCTCGCGAACGATTGCTCATTTTCTTTAGATTAACTAGTGTAAAGTTGTTCGCATAGAAAATCAAACTCACGTTAGATACAATTCGTCAAAGTAGTGCAGTACCAACCAGGGCAGTGGATTATAATTATTAATTATTCATAGTGCGTTTTAAAAAATAAACATATTTTTATAAAGAAAAATGACTTTCAAAAATAGAAGTGATCGTGCGACGCTTGCTAGACTGGAAGTTTAATTTCGCATATTAGGTATATTAATAAAGTTGACAAGATGAATAATTGTACATAATTTGATTTTAGACACTTCGTGGGCGCTGTTTCTAAGGACAGCCTCCGTAACAGAGCGACCAATCCCACCAAGTTACCCGGACAGGACTGCGAGGAGTTCGACTTCGAAGACGTGGTCACCGACCACCGCGACAAGCACGTGTACACGCTGGCCGACAATGCAGCCAAAGGAAATCCAACTATAGGTCTTCTGTCACGCATATTGGACATCACTCCCTACGTGATCATCGGAAAAGAAGGTCGGAAGGACGGAAATAATAACGTTAGCGGTAAGTTAGATTTCCATAAGTAATGAAAAGTACGTATAGGGGAAATTTCTAATGAAAACCGGAGGGAACCTATTTTACCTTCATCGTTCATAATCGTAATAATACAGTTTGGATGAAGTTTTGATAAGTCTGAAATCGCCAATCCGCCTTTAGCAACCGTGGTGATCAAACCGTGCCAACTGCACATAATATTATGCATGTCATAAAACCATTCTCAGATCAGTCATCCCGCAATGGTATCTACTCTATGAACCGTGACATTTTCAGAGTTCTTCGTTCCAAGTGGAGTGGTGACAGGGGATGACGTCCTCGACTACATTCATGAGCACAGCCATCCGTGCAAACGGAAATAACAATAACAATAGTAATACCTTCGTATTGCGTGAAACAGTAACAAACATTCACACTCGCGTATATCTTCATGAAGTTTCACAGGATTTTACGAATTCAGCCGATTGATTCAATCAAAAACAAACTTTTATTTACAGAATAACATAGCAGGTAGTCCTTAAATTTCACGTTCTTAGTTAAGTAAGCTAAATAAGCATATACATGAGTTATCTGCTGTAAACTGTTGAAGAGTTCCGTCTATATCACCACATTTACGGTCCCAATCATGCTGTAGTTTTCCTAGTTTCAATAAAGCCGGTACACAAATTAATAGAATGGTCACTTTCTTAAGAAATGGTGAAGGAAAGTATAATGAGGAAATCTGCATGCCTGATAGATATATTATATGTCTCTACGATATGTAAAGCCAAGTCGGAGGCCCATGGGCGGCATAAAGTCTGACCCCAGGTTAGTCCTAACCACGAATTTAATATTTAGTAGGTGAAAAATCGATCATCGCCCTATCCAACTAATATTATAAACGCGAAAGTTTGAGAGTATGAATAGATGGATGGATGGATGTTTGTTACTCTTTAACCCTTTAACCGCTTGTGTCGCATAAATATGTCACATATTTTCGTGCCCCTACCGCGCGTGTCGTATTTCTGCGACAGAGAACATGTATGACTTTTTCGTTTTATTTTCAAAATGTTACAAAACCTAAAAATCTATACAACGATTGTTTCTCCTTATTTACGGTAGGTATTATTTTATTGATTTATAGCGATTTTGGCCCGGCGCTAGGGGCACGGCAACTAATATTTAGCCAAGCGCTTAAAAGATTAACGTAAAAACTACTGAATGGATTTTTATGAAACTTTACAATAAGCTTATACTTAGATCAGAATAACACATATAGGCTACAATTTATAAAGATATTGTGTGAATTGTACAAAATATGACGATAAGTGTCAATTAAGTAGGAAAAAATCTACCATCCGCGAGCTATTCTACCCTGCGCTGCCAAAACCGCTAGAGTTACACATATTTATGTAAGTAATGTATTCAGATGGAAATGTTTATCTTAAATAGTCGTACTAAATTAATAAATTGATTCTAGTTTTCTATACTTAGGGGTGGCTTTCCTGTTGCAAATTCAATGGGAGCAACTTCGAATTGTTTTTTTGTCGGTAAAAATACACCTTCGACCCTTCATTTCTATTGACGCAATAAGCGGCCGCAGCGGACAGACGCACAGGGAGAAATCACAAGGATTCCCTTTTGGCAGAGTTTGTGAGCTGGGCTAATACTGCTATAATACATATAATAACTGTTTTCTGGCTGGTCCTGGTGTGTGTGACTTATGTGCTGGAAATCTTACGTTAGATAATAAAACAGGCGATTCACGAGGTAATACCGTGTTCCGTTCGATAGACACCCACAAGTTAAATATTGGTCTGAGTTATTATTATTATTTTTATTTTTATTATTATTTTAAGTATTAACTTCATGATTATTACTTTTTTTAATAATCAACTTTGGATTAAATATTATGTAAATATGTGAGCACCATTTCAGGCCTAATTGAAATAAATGATTTGACTTTTGACTTTTTTTTTGAGTTTTTTTTCCACAATTTAGTTGAGTTTTTTTGCCCATTGTCTCAATGGGGGCTAGGGCCTTTTATATCCTCAGGTTGCAGCTTAAAAAGCTCATATGGAACAACTTAAACATAATAATCGCACTCCCTGAAAAAAGGTCATTGTACTCATTATTACGAGCAACTCTGACTATAGGACGAATAGCGAAACCGTGAAAAAAAAAACATCTGTTCAGTACATTTATGAAAGTGTAATTTCCAACATGTCGATTCGATTCACTAGAAGTCACCCTTTGAAAACTTGAGTGAAGCGAACTGTCAATGCCTTTTATTAGTATGGAATGACAGCTCAAGTTGCTCTCACTTCACCTACATCTCATGGGGTGATTTTAAATAAAAATGTTGAAGATGTTTAGGTCATTTTATATACGAGTAAATCGCACTGCTGAACAGCTGTTTTTATATGCGATTTGAGTGTTCATCCCATAGTAAAAGTTCATAATAATTAGTACAATGACCCTTTGGCAGAAATTATTAGTAAGTTACACGTTGTATAGAACCGCAACTGCCTTTTTGGCCCGTTAGCTTCGCAATAATTAATATAGCAATTACAAGATTAGGTAGGTACCTATTACTATGTTACAAATGAGTTCGCTTGAAAGATGCTTTAAAGTTTATTTATGTGTTTATTAACGACGTTATTAAACTGTCGTTAATTTTACGTGAATAGCCGTAAAAATATCGAATGCTTAGACAAGAACATTAAAATTATATAGTTGGCTACATTCTGTCATGATGTAGGTAATTATATTAAGTCTGTCATTAATAAAAAATAAAACTAGCGGTAAGTACTGCTTTGCTTGCATAAATTGTGTAAATTTCTAAAAAAACACGAATTTAGTTACGCTTAGTGAACATTGTTACTGTTAGGCCTGCGCCTTGGGAAACACTAAAGCCAGGTAAATTTGTTGTAAATGAAAATACGAACAAAAAATGTTTTACATTTATAAGTTCTTTCTTAACATAACAAGCCGCGGCGGCTCGGCGGCGCCGACGTTGCAGGCGTAAAAGTGACGTAGTGGGTTCGTGATTGTTATTCGTGTCATGTTAGTAACTGTTATAAGTTTAGTACAAAGCTCGGGAGTATGCACGCTCACATGGGGATCATCGTTTTAAGTACAACGATTTTTTGGAACATCTCGTATACGTATCTGTACGAGTTCATGTTTACAAGAAACATGAGTGTAAGAGGGAAGCGTGTCGGTGGTGTGACGTACCGGTGGAGGGCATAAAGCATGTGGGTATTGGTGTGGTGCTGGTTTGCTTCTCTACTTTGTGAAACACCTTGCGTTGCGCGTACTGCGCATCCTTGGGCTCCCAGAAGAACACGTAGTACAGCGAGAGCATGATGGCTGCCAGTGACACGCAGAACACGTACACGATGACGGTGAGCACGCGCACGCTCTTCTTATCGCGCTTGCGCTGCTCGTACAGCGCGTCCAGCACGACCTCGTGCCCGCTGGCCGTGCCCAGCCGCACCGAGCCACCGACCGAGCGCACGCTGCCCGAAGTGAACGACTTGCCCGACTTGCCCGACATCCTGCGCCGCCACTGAGCACTGCCGCACCGCACGCGACAAATCCAGGTAACTGGGACACGCTTATTGATATGGCCCACTTCTGGTGATGCGCCGCGGCCGAGTTACCGTGCCGGGTCACGCCGACCGTGTCTGCCGCTTGACACCTCCTGATGCCGACTGCTGTTTCATTATTATGGCGCCCGCTTCGGAATTCATTTGTTTATCCTTTAATTTCACGCTCGGTATACGTAAATCTATTCCAGTTCCTCTGACGTAGCCATACGATCGCGAATCGTCTGTCATGGAACCGTCCCTGAACTTTCATTGTTTTCAGTCATCGAGCATTTTTTCACAGTTTTGTTTTACTATGAATAAGAATATAACAATGTAAAGTGCTGGAAATCTGGCTGTCACTGTGTTAGTTCAAATACATCGTTAAACCGAAGTCACACGCGACCGTGACGGTTGGGGAAGGTTCACACCTCGTTATTTGTTTCGAACGAGAGCGCGAATAATGACGATGTAACGAAGTTAATTTACGAGAATGGTGGCACGTTATTGTGACAGTGAGAGAACAGCGGCGAAGGGCGCGTGGCGCGGGGCGTGCGGCCCGGCGGCGGCGGCTCCGCGTGTGCCGGGCGCGCGTCGCCTCGCCGCCGCGCCGCCGCCGCCGCGCCGTCGAGATCAATAGTTTGCAATACTTCTCTTATATTTTGCAATGACTCTGTTGTGTTGTCATCCGGCAGCAATTTTGTTATGAGTGGATGCAAACAGAAGCTAAAATCTGTTTTATGTTATTTGTTGTTTCAACTAAAATAATATGATGAGTGATGGTGTAGAATGAAGCTATAAAATGTATAGAAATAGAAAATTCGTCAGATGCTATCGTATTGTATATTGTCTTTAGACGCTATGTATATCCGTTCCATATATTTATTTAAGTCTGATATTTGATAGTTTTAAGTAAGTGTAGGTATTTTTACTACTTAATATGTAGATATTAAACACCCACCTCAACCTACCCACTATGGACGTTACGCGTTTTATAATTTAGCGAATGCATTAACTTTACAACAATTCAGTATTTCGATCTACGTTTTGAGGCATACAGTGGACAGGCGTGGTCATAGGCATTCAACTCATCGACAAACTGTGTCTTTTTGAAACTTATTTACTTTCCTATCGTATATAAATTTGATCTATTTTCCGTTTATTTCAAAACATAATCATTTTACTTGTTCAAAACATAATCATTTTACTTGATGCGGTTTTTAAATAAGAGCAAACTCTTCCTAAATATTTTAGCTAAATTTTACAAAACTTATTTATTTATTCGATACTTCAAGCAAATTAATTAACAGAAGCAAACTTAATTACTTGACATACTAGACTTTATTTTTCTACTGGCCAATCAATGTTATAATCTTTCGCTCAATATACTCTACGCCGCCGTAGGTGAGGCACTACCGGCGTAGCACACCCATTGCCTCTCTATTGTACCATCCCGTTGGCTAGGCATTTCTACACTCCGTAGCGCGCCGCAATAGCCTCTACGACGTGCCGAGGCGTAGGCCAGAGGGCAAGACACTTCTACGCTTTTGTAGCGTGCCTACGTGGCCTCTACGATCCGCGGCATAGGCCAGGCACTTCTACGCTTCCGTCGCGTACTTACGTGCCTCTACACCTGCGGCGTAGGCCAGGCACTTCTACGCTTTCGTAGCGTGCCTACGTGGCCTCTACACCCGCGGCGTAGGCCAGACACTTCTACGCTTCCATAGCGTGCCTACGTGGCCTCTACGACCCGCGGCGTAGGCCAGGCCCATCTACGCTTCCGTAGCGTGGCTACGTGGCCACTACACCCGTGGCCTAGGCCAGGCACTTCTACGCTTTCGTAGAGTGCCTACGTGGCCTCTGCACCCGCGGCGTTGTAACGTAACAGAACTTACCTACCTAGGAGGTTAAACAATGTACAAAAATGTAAGTAAAATCACAATGTAAAGACAACATTACAGCGTACGCCAGGCACTTCTACGCTTTTGTTAGCGTGCTTACGTGGCCTCTACGACCCGCGGCGTAGGCCAGGGACTTCAACGCTTTCGTAGCGTGCCTACGTGGCCTCTACACCCGCGACGTAGGCCAGGCACTTCTACGCTTTCGTAGCGTGCCTATGTGGCCTCTACGACCCGCGGCGTAGGCCAGGCACATCTACGCTTCCATAGCGTGCCTACGTGGCCTCTACGACCCGCGGCGTAGGCCAGGCCCATCTACGCTTCCGTAGCGTGCCTACGTGGCCTCTACACCCGTGGCGTAGGCCAGACACTTCTACGCTTTCGTAGCGTGCCTACGTGGCCTCCACACCCGCGGCGTAGGCCAGGCACTTCTACGCTTTCGTAGCGCGCCTACGTGGCCTCTACGATCCCCGGCGTAGGCTAGGCACTTCTACGCTTCCGTAGCGTGCCTACGTGGCCACTACGACCCGCGCGGCGTAGGCCAGGCACATCTACGCTTCCGTAGCGCCGCTTTTGCCTCAACACCGCGTCACTATGCATGCACCGTAGGCCTTTACACCGCACAAAGTGGAAATCGTGTTAAGTTTTTTTTAACACGATTTATCTCAATTGTTTTTTAATAAAACGAGTAGTACTTCTTTGCAAAATCCTTAAATGGTACGAAAGGCGTTGACCATTTTTTTGCGTCATCGTTCCTACGACTAAAACCGTAGCTACGCAATCGATAGCTGATATTTCTGATTCCATTAAAATCCAGTGTCACACCTTACCAATCAGACATTTTTTCCGTGGTCAGAAATAATTAAAAAACCGTATTTTAAATTAAAAGTTTTAAAAAATTATACCGTGGAGAGACGCTTTTGAACGTCATGTTTAAAGATAAAAATAGACAATTTATTAACCTCTCCCAAAGAAAATTCGTGTGAAAAAAATGGTTTAGATAAAAATGATATAAAATGTATGATTAAAAAACGCGATAATTTGCGCATAGCAGTAACGCGTGGCGTGCTGGGCACATTTTGGTTTCCATCTATATTTGTAATGATTTTCTACTAACACATTTGTTTCACAAAACAACCGATAAGTAAAAATGTTCCGCGGTGCAGCGCGCGGCGGCAACACAAATACACTTTTCAATCATTTTACATTTTTTCTACAAGTCAGAATAATAGAAAAGGGATGCCTTGATAAAACCAACAAGAAAATATAATTTAATGAAAGACAATATTTTTATGTTTGTTTGTTTGTTTGTTTGTTTGTTTTTTCACTTTGTTGAAGCGTAACACTCGTTAAAAGCAATACGTTCCAATTAGGACGTTTTCGAGTCTTCACAGGTTTAAGAACAGAGATATATACAAGTTAATGCACACTTTGTGACGAAAGTAAAATAAGCATTTATAATAGGTAATCTATTTTCACACTTAGTTGTAATCGTTTCAACAATTTATTTTAAGAAATGATGTGGATTTCATTAAGTTGTAAATTACTGTGTCAATGATAAAAACCTAAAATAAGCAGGGATGGACAACACATGGAACGTTATTCGTTTTACTTTTATTCCTTTAAATTTAAAATAAAACAATTTGAATGAAAATTGTTTGAACTTATCTTTAAAATAAAATGTTCTGCATTCCTGCTTCTACGAGCCTCTATTTTCTAATGCTTCTTAGAAATGGCTGCCTTTGTACAGTTTTTTTACTGGTGCATAAAGTTTTAATAAATAAATACTTAAATGGATGCTATGAGGCAAAAAACAAAAGGTAATTTTCGTAAATGCGCTCGAACACAACTTCCTCTTTTCGTATGCTTAGTGACTAACTTGGTATCAGAGTGTGTGTATGTGGCCCCATTGGCCTTTGACTTGGCTTCTCAAGGTGGTATTCAACAATTATCTCTCGCAATATTCTTCACCGTTTCTAAAGCGATAATGATTCAGTCATTGGTCCATATGTAAAAATTTTAGCGCAGCCTTCATCTGAAGTAGGAAACTTTACCTTCTGAGTGATTTATTTATTTTTTAATATTGTAAATTGTATTTTAGATATAGTTTAGAATAGTTTAAGTTATGATGAGGCTGACATCCCATTGTGGACAAAAGCCTCATTAAAAAAAAAAGATTCAATACGGACATGAATGCGAAAAGTCAGAAGTGCAGTGCAGTGTCAAGGGAGTCAGCCGGTCACATCACTGAGCTTATGTGCACACAGTACGCAGCACACACGACGCGTAAAATGTCTGAAAACATTTTTTTGTCATACAATGTATAACGACGCCGCATTTTTTTAAATATTGTGATGAGACAAATCTGCCTATTATTTGAAAGAAAGAAAAAACATTTTTACATATCAGAAATGTCATCCTCCCTTCAAACTGAGAAATTTAGTTTCTTAAAACCGGTCGTGCCTACCTAGTCGGGTGCAGATTCATCTAGTCTAACGATTTTATTCGGTTTCGGCCGTTATCTTTAGTGAAGTTTAATTAAAATAAAGAGAACGTACCGACCACAAAGTTTCTTTGAAATAGCTTTGGTTTTGACATTCTTTACAATAAACCCATAATAGATAAACAAATACTGATCCTCTACATTGCATGTTTCATACCTACCCAAGTAATGATTACGCACGCATTGGCTCGTGAGACACAGAAAGTTCACTTAAACGTGAATGAGGATTTTCAGTCAATATTTCCGTCACTTTTGCGATGTTAACTGTAATTGAAGATGTTTATGGCCTGCCAGAGCGAGGCAAACATTCCATCACATCTCGACCGCTTTTGAACGCTTTGTACCACTCATAAGTACTTACGCGTTTTTTACAAATTCGATGCTCCGTAAACCTTCTGTGTGTATCATTCAGTGACGTTTGATGTCCATAATGAAATGTACAAAACAAAATAGATTTATGATTAATAGAAACAGCACTGTATTAAATCTAATTACCATATGCAACTATAACTCTGAAAAAAGTCATTGTGCCAATCTAACAACAATAAAAAAATTACAAAAAAATATTTAGAACCATAAACAAGTCACCCTTTTCCGATACTAATTTGACAGAGTGTAATTAATGACTTTATTTTAATTTATTGTTAAAAAATGTGGGGTAATGTTGAAAAGGAGCAATTTGTGTCTGTTGTCTGTGTTTGTGATTGACGAAATTAGAACGAAGCAGAAGGCGAAGGTGGGTTATACAATGTGAGTAACTATCGTATCTGGTGTCCTTCTGTAGTTTCTGCTTACCCCCATGCAATAAATATGTGACAATATAGTGTGCGAATATGGAGATTACTTATACCTACTCCATTTACAATAGCATTAGACTGAAGTTTAAAAAAGTTATTTTTAATGTACTTCGTAACGAAAGTACAATAAGCATGTTACAATTATTACGATAGACGCCGAATTTATTATAATCTATTTCACTGCAGGTGTCACACTTAGTTGTACCCATTTCAACCATTTATTTTAAGAAATGACATCATTTCAAAATTTAGCAGAATAAAAGTGAAACGAAGAATGTTGCATGTGTCTTCTTTAATGTTTTTATCACCGTTATTTTAATTTTCAACTAAAATGAAATAATATAAATTTAAAATGAAGTCCACATGACTTCATTTTAAATTTAAATTATTTCATTTCATGCAACATTCTTTGTTTCACTTTTTAACCGAATTCAAAAAAAGGAGGAGGTTCTATGTTCGTGTGTATGTATTTTTTTTTGTTTGTATATATGTTACCTGATTTCTCCGCCATTTGTGGACCGATTCTCGAAATTCTTTTTTTGTTTGAAAGAGTAGACTCCGGAGGTAGTCCCATTTTAATTTGCTGAAGATCTGGTGCTGATGTTCGGAGATATACAACGGAACTCTTCAAAAATAGACGGCAAATCTATCGTGATTGCAGGAATCGCTTGGATGTTTATTGTTTATACAACATCATGACGTATCATCAAGCCTGTATGCTCAGAGGGGTAGGCAGATGTGTTCAATATACCTTGATTTCGACAGTTAGGTATGTTAAGTTTCATTTCTTAGGGTTAGGTGGATAACCCTACTATAATGACATGTATTGTTAACAATTAACAATATAAAATGAATTCATGGCAAATGTTTGTATGGGAACAACTAAAAATGGAAAAATAAAAAACTTTTTTACAAAAAATAAAACCGACTTCAAAAATAACACTTAACGGTGTAAAATAACTCTAAATTCGGAAGTCGGTGGCCCATCAAGAATAAGACAAAAGTACCAAAGCCACAGGCTTCCTAATTTATAAATATTCTGCTAAATTTTAAATGATACAATTTTTATTAAAATTGTTTTAACTTATCTTTCAAATAAAATGTTCTGCATTCCTGCTTCTACGAACCTGTTTCTTCTAAAGCTATTATAAATGCAGTATAGTTATTTACCTGACTTACATGGGAATATTACCTACGCTGACATTAAACGTGGGTCTCAAGTACAATAATTAAATAAGTAGGTACATAACATAGGTTTACAAGGTAAAAGGTTTTTCTTTTCTGATACTTATTGAAAAACATTAACCCTATAAAAAATAGCACTCACAAAAATTATCATCAATGATAATGTTACGGATTTTCGCCCGAAATTGGAAGGGCCTAAACACGTCTTATTGATTCTCGTTGTCATTAAAGTAAAGCGGATCTCTTCGGGTCGATCATGTACCTAATCGAACTGAAGACGAGGATAAAAGGATCAGAGTATTTGTCGGGATTCGAGGAGGGGAACGAAGTCGTATTCGTAATCGAAAAACAAATAATATTGGTTTCGTTAAAGGAGATTTATTTAACCTCCAAAAAGTGGATTCTACGATAAATTGTCTAAATATACAAATTAAGTTTGGCATCGGTAAATCTCAAGAAAGACTTACTTGTTAATCATTTCCGAATTTTACGACCACTGTCTAATTTCGGTTGATTTAAGATATTTACTTTGTGGATTTGGGTCTGGACAATGATTACGTACGACGCGACGTGCTTACCAATTTAAACTAGCATAAGTAGGTACCACTGGAACCATCGTACAACATCCGTATATTATTAGGTTTTACACGAAGGGTTTCCTGTAATCCAATTAGCTTAACCCAATTGTGTCCAAACTGAACATCAATTACCTCATTCTGTTGACTTTATGTTGGTTTTGGGAATATTTACGTAAGTATCTATTTAAGTACCCAACTTCGGTTTAGTATTTATAACTGTTTGCATTTTGCTAACTTAGAGGTGCGAGTATGTAGGGTATGGATCTATCTGAACTGTCTATATACTAATACTAATAAATCTATTATAATATTTTAAAGAGGAAACATTTGTACATTGTCGTGCTCCAAACAAATGAAATAATAATTATTTATTTATTTTCTCGCCACAATACACATTGAGTACATAATTTTAGGGAACAGGTGGATACAGTAAGTATATTGCGGGCGACCGGTGCCTAAACTAGGCTTGGGGCCTGTATTTCAGGACACCAGATCTCCACCTTTTAGGTTACATAATATTCCAAATCAGACAGTGGTCAGTTAACAATTATTAAAATGATTTTAAATCTCTATAGTGTTATAGTCTGGTATGGTTAGTATTGTGTGGAGATGACGGAAAGTGTGGAGTGTGGTTTTGTGTAGTGAGTGAGTGAGGATGTAGATGTTTCTGTTGCCTGGACATATCTATGCTACTTAATATTATAAAGAGGAAAAGTTTGATCGTTTGTTTGTTTGCATTGAATAGGCTCCGAACCTCCTGGACCGGTTATAAAAAAATCTTTCACCATTGGATAGCTACACTATCCTCGGGTGACATAGGCTACATTTTATCACCATATTCCTACGGGAACAGGAACTACGCGGGTGAAACCGCGTGACATTTGCTAGTAAATAAATAACATGAAATGCTTCTACAATCTGCCACTTTGTCGATTGTTTTGTAGACAAAATCCGTTTCTACGTTGGTCATACTACGCGTGCAGGAGCTACTAAATCAGAGCAATTAAAGTAATAAGATCGGATCTTGTAAAAAGTATGTACAGACGCCAGCACATCAAGTTACCCCTGCTGTCTGTACCTACTTCAAAGCTAAATAAAGGGAAGACTATATATATCCATATTCTGTTTTTCAAACAAAACTGAAGAATATATTGCAAAGTTATACATTTAATCAACATATTTTTGGAACATCATAATTGTATACTTTTATAAACTAACTTGACGTTCGAATACATTTTGGAGAACATGGGTCTTGTATATTAGAGAATAGAATAGAATGCTCGTTAATATTGTACACCATAAAACTTACAAATAATAACGTAAAGGGCTGCATGGGGTGTTAAAATCAATGTTGATAAATGATTACCATCTTTCTCACATGATAAAAAAAAACTATGACTGCTGAAGTCTTGCGGTTAGAAACTAATTGCATACTTACATTAAGCGCATGCAATTGAGAAATCTGAGTTTATTTCTTGTTTCTTTCTTTTTATTGTGAAAGGATTTTTGTCAAACAACAAACAACTAAGCAACTAAGTATTAATTTAAGCAAAACAGCTTTAGCTGTTTTTGGTTTATAATGACCAATTGTGAGGATATGTACATAATTAAGCATTGCTGATTGCCAGCAGTTTTGTTGCAGAGAATCAAAACAAGTTTGTCAAGTGTTAATTCCCAACATATCATTATCTTTGTTTCCAATCATTTATTGTTACCGCACCGTGATTTTAGATTTTGATGTAAAGGTAGAGTTTTCAAGAGTATGCAGTATTAATTGACTCTCTCATTTTCTGAACTGTTCTGTGTTTTGTTTTGCGAGGTACTTAGATATATTTCCAATTCAAGTGTTTTGTAAAATAAAGTTAAAATGAATGATCCGTGGTGATTACTAGTAATTTATTAAGAGTATCGGTGACTGAAAGAAGTGGCAAAGCATTGCTCGCATGCTACATGATCTTCCGACTGTACTGAGTTACGGACATGCCGAAATTATTTATCCAACTGGCTGCCACGGGTTGGGATAGGGTTTATTTTTAGTAGAGGACCACATGGCCTAATCAAACATTCGAGTAGCATACAAGTATTATATGTACTACTTGATTTAGTTGCAGTTCTATATGAACCAGTATGAAGTAGTATCTGCTATGAAACATTTGATACCATAAGTCTTTTTAGTCCTATGAAGTGTGGACGGTGCAATACTCGGCGATCCCCTACACTTAAGTAATTATAGTGAATTCACCAATTAAGTAAGTAATTAATTGAAACCGCGCGATGTTTTGCCGTTTCACTGTATCCCTGGAGGATTCCACCCAGCCTTGCCGCTATATTTTTATAAAAAAAAACTTTTGTTTTAAATAAATCTAGTCCGTTTGCAGGCAGGCCAGTAAACTGAATTATGTTTATCAATCATCTGGTTTCTCAGTCATGGTAGATTTTTAACTGATCATTATATTCTCTGAATAAGAAAATATAGTTTAACCTAGCGAGGAGTTGGAACGGATTAAAATATTTGTTAGGTATGGATCTCAATAACAATTTCCTTATAATAAGCTTACCAAAGATGTTGGCAGTGGGAGATACCGTGTGCAGGTAATCCGTGCTGTTACCCTGGCGAGCGCTTGCCTGGCCCTCGCCCACATCCAGCGCCACCTCTGGCGAGCGCCATACACAGATGTAATACACGGACAGCAAGATAGCTGCCAGAGAAACCGACAGCAGGTACGCCAGTACCGTCAGCACGCGCACCACTTTGCTGGCTGGCTTCTGCTTGTAGATATCTCGCGTCGCCGATGGTGCTGAGGGAGCCACCTCTTCAGTCGCGCTGTCCTCCTCCGCCTGACCACTTTGACCACACACCGACATCCTTGTGTCGCTTACTACATGTTCGAGAGATATTCGACAAAAAATAAATCAGCCGAGTCCGCGGAGTAGCGCGTGTAGTGTCCGCGGTCGGGTGAGTGCGGCTGTGCGGCGCTTCGAGCGCTGTCCTGCCGCCAGGCCGCGGTGCGCCGCTGTCCGCTGACTCCGGCGCGCTATTTATTCGCCGAGCCGATCATCTACACGCGTCACAGATTTATGAATGCTACCAACCGACACACAAACTTAACATTTTATACCTACTTAGGTAGGAAGATAAAAGGATGTTCCTATTTGGAATTATGTTGCATATTTATATATAGTTCATGTAAGTGCAGGTGTGCAGCGGCTTACTTTGCCATTTAAGTCGGTCGTTTACGGTAAATTGATTATAATATAAAGACTAATGGAAATCATATATATGATTTCCATTAGTCTTTATATTAGTAGTGGAAATACTATACATACATATTTAGTTGCTGCAATAATTGGATTAAAAACAAACCTAATTGTTGATGCTAATTGTTGAAAATTGAATGACAAAAACTTAGTTTGTCAACGTTTGGAAGGACTTTCAGTAACGAAAACTTGAAGGCCTAACTTATTTAAAGATTTGTATAGCGCAGCTCGTCATCCTCTGCTTATTATTTTCCCAAATATGAGCTACGACCCCGTGGCAAAGACACTCTTGCAGCACCCATATTACCAAAACTGTCATTTCATCCTAATTGGGTAAATTCTGACTCAATATAATTATATCAACTAGTAAGCGACTCAAGCGACTCAAGATCTGTTTATTTTTTAACCCCCGACGCAAAAAGAGGGGACTAGTAAGTACATACCTACTAGAAAGATTTCTTACTTAAGCGGTATCCCGACGTGACATAAAATTTCATGGCATAACGATGGGAAAGTTTATTTTTATCTTTTTAATTGTGAGTTTTACTTTCTTGTGTGGGAGGTTTATATTTTTTTTTATGTGTTTCTTCCGCAAAAATTTAAATACGAAATATAATTTTTTGCGGAAGAAACACATAAAAAAAATATCTCTAAGTCTCCGAAATTTCCGAAGCCCTAATCAAGGCTTTCCTATACCACATCCCTTTGTTAGAAAATGAGTAATAAACTTTTTCAGTTCCTCTGTTCCACACATTTAGGTCTAGGTAACTAGTGGGTTAACATTTAAATTTATACAATTTGTATTTTCAACTTTTTTATTGGTATCATCTACCTATATAAAGTTGCATTGTAATACTTTGTAGAAAAATGTATACCGAAGTGAATTTATTTAAGCTTAAAAAATCTAAAAATAGGGATCTGCCGTAATCGACCCTTATGGATCTTTGTCAGATTACTTTTTCTAAGTAAACCATGTGTATATATTTGGGATATTTCGCCATCTCTTCAGAAAATTCAAAGATTAAAGTATTGGAACTTCGTGTTATAAAATAAATATCTCAATGACCGGGTTAGCCGATGATACATTTTCTCTACATCTTGATGAAGCGCCAACATCAATATTCAGAAAACGAATTCCGTGAATCAGGTGTATTCCAAGATTTTGTAAACTTAACTCTATATACAAGACGAATTAAAAACGATGCACACCGTCATAAATCTAACGTTATTTCGATATACCTACCTGGGTTTTGCTCATTATTTTTTAAAATATAATATTCTCGTTCTCGTGTGTTTGTTACAAAACTCCTCCGGAACGGCTTGACCGAATCTAATGAAATGTTGTGGAATAGATTTTTTCTAAAAAAGTAAATATTGAAAATTATTAAATTTAATATTTTAATTCAGCAAAATCATAGTTAATCAATCGAATAAGATCGATTGTAAGACTGCCAAACAAAAATAGTTGTCGCCAAGGCGCGACTTAAGATGTAAAAGGAAAAAGATGAGAATGATTGATAGTAAAAGTGTAAGTATGTGTCTGAAACATGAAAACACTATATTTCCCCTGCTCCTGCACGACAACGCGCGACCTCATACTGCACAGCAGACGGTCTCCAAGTTGCAAGAACTGGAGTTGGAAGCTCACCGTCATCCACCCTACTCACAAGACCTTGCGCCTACAGACTACTACTTTTTCCAGAATTTGGATAACTTCTTGGCGGGAAAAAAATCAATACCTACCCGAGACGCAGTACAAAATGCCTTTCAAGAATTTGTTGCCTCCCGTCCAGCTGATTTCTTTAAGAAGGGCATCAATAAACTGCCACTGCGTTGGCAAAGATGCATTGATTGCATGGGTGATTACTTCGATTAATACAAATAAAAAATATATGAAAAAAATCGTTTAAATTTTTTCATATAAAACGGCAATTTCATAGGTTACTAAATTATAGACCTATTATAAAAGTGCAAATAAATTCGAAAACGAAAATAAAATATACGGATAGGTTGAAATGAGGAAGTTCTCTTAATTACTTTGGCGCTCAGCTCTTTTAAATCTGAAAACTTATAGGAGGCTCGTGTTAGGAAGTTTGACGAATACGGAAAGGGGTCTTCTTAGAAAGTATCTCTCTATGAAGCGCCCTGATCATTGTTGGACTTGTTTGGATCTCAATTCTTCTGTCAAACTCATCACAATCACTAACATTAATTGTAGTAGGTAATGTAAACTCAAATTTTGTTTACCCATGTACATGTGTATATTTGCCAGACGGTATGTTAAAGGCGTTGTGAGACATACTCCATACAAACTGGAAGAATATTAGTTTGTAGCCCTGCGAAACTTTATCTTTTTCTACTAACGGTCCAGTAAATCAATGGCGAAAAAACTTTTCCTTACAGTAAGAACAGTCTTCATCTTCTTCTTCCACCAGGCGTTAATCTCGGCTATTACCAGGGTCCGCCTTCTGACTGAGCTTCCTCTACTTTGCCCGATCTTCAACATCCTTTCCAGTTAGGTCATTGGCTCTTATGTCGGACTTGACGACTTCCAGCCAGCGTTTGCGAGGGCGACCACTAGCCCCAAGGACAGCCATATTCATGCATCTCCGACTAACGTACTCCATAGGGCGGCGCATGATGTGGCCACACCACCGCAGAACATCTTACGACACAACAGTACCTTCTACTTTATTTAGCTCGTATGTGCATGAATGGTCGAGATGGTCTAAACGAGCGAGCCAGTGGCCCAAGAGAGCGTAAGAAGTTCATCCATTAGCCATAATTGGATCGGTACGGTACCTTGGGAACTGTACAATATTGTATGCCCGCCTCTATTGTTCCATGCTCAGCAATCAATCATCCCTGTAATGGACAAGCTACCGTCGTCTAGGGATGTGGTGGATTGACTATTTTACAATATCTACTTTACATAATTGATTAGATTACCGCCCTATTCGTGGAATGCAAACCTAAGAAAAAATAATAGGAAAGTAGGTAAGTAAGTTAGTATTTTCTTAGTGCTAGTAGTTGCTTAGTAGGCGCGAAGGTTCTTGTGGATAAATTATAACAGCCACACGGTTCTATCGAAGGTTAAGCTACGCTTGACGAGGTCGTTTCGTGGATGATTGACCATTTATTACATACCAAGACTTCTCCGTGCCTCGGAAAGCACGTTAAGCCCTTGGTCCCGGCTGTCATTTGTAGATCTTTGGCAGTCGTTACTTGGAGGCAGAAGCCCGAAAGTCTGACAACCAAAACTGGTTGTCAGGCTTACGCCTTGGGTAACCCACGAAGGGGTTTCGTGTTACACAGTTACTGGGTTGTGGAGGTCTGGCAGGCAGTCGCTCCATGTAAAACACTGGCATTCAGCTGCATCTGGTTAAACTGGAAGCCGACCTAGGCAGATTTTGGTAGCTTAGTAGGCGAAATCTACAATTTTAGTTTTCGCCACTTGTTATTCTCCGTAGAAACTTTAAATACTTACATCTAATCGCATACTCACTGCGCGTGCAAAACTTAAATCTATACTCGACCGGTTGAGAAACTACACTATCCCTGGGTCACATAGGCTATTTTTTATCCCTGTATTTCTACGGGAACGGAAACTACCCGGGTGAAACCGCGTGATGTCCGCTAGTATCATAATAATAATACCAGCCTGTTACTGTCCCATTGTAGGGCAAAGGCCTGTTCTCATACAGAGAAGGCATCACGAGCATTCATCATCCGATTTGCTCAAGGCAGGTTAGGTTTCCTCGCAATGTTTTCCTTCACTTACGACGATGTCTAAGATAAACTACATAATGCATTGGAAAAGTCTTATTGGTTTTAGCCCAGATTATAAACACAACCTCGTGCATGAGAGGCGGCTTCCTAAAGTTTTGGCGATTCATGTGATCTGATTATCTTATTAATAAATAGAAAAGAGATGAGTTACATTGATAACTAGTGTGAGATATACCTATTTAATATACCTAATACGCACATAAATAGACAAACAGCGGTATTTTTTTTGTTAAAAAAAAAATTGAATAAATAGGTAGCTATGATTGGTGATTCTTAAGCTTTAGCAATAAATACAGGCAATATACCTACCTATTAAAGATCGCATATACTATCTTAGAAAATAATAATAAACCTTTCAATCGTGTCAAATAAAGACAGAATAGAAAGACCATGACAGCACGGAGTCCGCTTGGGGTTTAATGAATTAAAATACTCAGTTGTTATAACAATAATGGCTTGTAATTACGGAACTTTAAACAAAAGTAATTTACAATTTGCTTTTTTGTCTTTCCAACAGTTTCTGCTTCAGTGCTCTGCGCAGGATCTTTCCTGATGGGTTCTTTGGTATGTCGTCGACGAATATCACTCCGCCATGGAGCCGCGACACGGAAGACAGCTGAGGAGAATGATCACTGGTTTATCATCAAATCATCTATTTTTTCGTGACAAGTTTGATAGTGATGGTATATACTAAAACATTTGTTTGGTAGTGATGTAGTAAGTATACTAATGTCCCGTTAATATGTAAATGTAGGTTATTGATGGATTGTAGCATTACCCTAAGCCGTAAGAGTATATGGTGTGTGTTGACTTAAAGATTACTGTTGTGTAATAGGGGATTAACCTATTACTATGGGACAACCAGCCCAGCACAACTGACGAACCCTGAAATCGCGAAAAAACTCCTACTTTTGTGTACAGGAACAATTGATTCGTTATGTGGTGGTTTGGGGATACTGCCACAAAATCACAGTTTAGCAATTTTTTACATTTGCTAATGGTCCAACGAGGCAGGCACTTATCAAAGTCGTGTACTTAACGTGTAAATCCTTGCATTGCTCATCACTCTCAATCTAACCAAAACCTAAATTGAATACCCGAGCAGCAGTGAATTCCAGTAGCTCCTTTTCAGTGACGGTGGCGCCTGGCCTCTTGACGACGAAGGCAGTGGCCAGCTCGCCCACGGCCTCATCCGGTGCACCCACCACGCCGCACTCCGCAACGCCAGCATGCCCCAGAACTACACTCTCCACCGCTGCCGGTGCAACCTGCAATGCAACACAATGAGGGTAAATCAGTAGATAAAGGTTTTTCATTATTCTCATAGGTCACATATGGGTATAGCGTTTGAAAAGCATCTTAACACGACACTTAAATTTAGCCAGGGTTTAATAACAATACATATTCCACAACTTTCACACAACGCCATCTAGTCCCAAGCTAAGCAGAGCTCGTGTTATGGGTACTGAACAGCTGATAAACATACTTGTATATTTTAAATTTAGTATAGATAAATTACAACGCGACAGAGAACAAATGATCGTGCTTATCACACAAACATTTGTCATTGGTGCAGAATCAACCCCACGACCGGCGGCAGAGCAGTCAAGGCCACTAACTACTCGACCAACAGGCCAGTCAAGAGGTCAGTCAGGTTTATTTAGGTTTCCTTATAAACCAGCTAGCTAACTTATGTACTAAAACGGGACTTTTCTCGAAAGACCTTAGCGGATCCGTGGTTACAACGGTGCACGGGACGTAAACAATGCCAGTTTATCGCCCTCTATATCATAACTGTATTCGTCGATTACAATAATTTTAAACAAAATTATAAACAAGATACTATAATTCATTACTTACAATACGTAAAACATTCTATTAAATGCACAACATTGTTTGGAAGAGGACTATCCACGCACAAGACTCTTTGACGTCGGAGATTGCTAATTAGTGAATCGTACCTATACCTATATATTTTAAATGTCAAAGTTTGTGCGAATGGGTGTAGGTTGTGAGTCCAATGTTTGGTACTCTTTCACGCAAAAACTACTTATTAAATCGATTTTAATTAAATGTAACAATTATGTAGCTTAAACAACAGAATAGCATAAGCTATAGTTAACAAAACAAAAAAAGACAAATAAGCCGAATAAAATTCCATTGCCATCTGCGAGATATTTTGGCGTGCGCTGCGATATTAAATTAAATTTGCGATAAGAACTACATATTTGAAATTAAGATGGAATACGAGTATATGACATAGAAGCACCAATCACAAATCTTGCAAAAATATTGACGCTACAATCAACTTTCTTATGGTTTAAAAATCTATTTCAAATGAGCGACTGTACAATTTTCGCCAAACAGCCAACACAATGAGCTCCGTTATTTACCTGATGTCCCTTATATTTAATAAGTTCTTTAAGTCGGTCCACTATGTAGAAGCAACCATCTTTATCGTAGTAGCCGACATCTCCAGTCTTCATGTATCCCTCCTCATCAAAAATAGAGCGGGTGGCTGCTTCATTGCCAGCGTACCCCTTCATAATTATGGGTCCTTTTAGGCAGATCTCTCCATTTTCATTGGGTCCTAACTTTTTACGAGTTTCGATATCTACAACCTGTAATTAAGGATAAAATTAAAAGAAATAAAAATAAAATAAACGGTCTAACGAAACGAAATTGCGGATGTGATGGGCAAATATAACAATAAAAAAACAACAGGAAAAAAAAACTGTAACTCCTTATTTTAAGTTGCGGTGCGGTCAATAGCCGCTTGCTGCTAGTGTGGTTTCCTGAAATTAGGAGTTAGGATACAAGTTTTCGTTTGGTCATCAATTGATACTGATACCGAAAACTACTACCTATTTTTTGCTTTTTATTTTTTTAGAAAATGACTTAGATGAAGCGCATTAAAGCTAAGGAGTGGGAGCTCATGACTTCTTATTTGATACAAACTGTACCTACTTAAGTAGGCGTGATGTCAAGGAACATTTCTGCTCAATCTATCGCCATTATGACATTTAACAAATATATTGACACCCAGCCTATTCTGAAACTTACTTTAGCCTTTACACCATAAAGAGGATAGCCACCGCTTCCTGGTTTGGTCACAGTCTTCTCATCATCTATGTCCCTTGTAGCCGCCAGTGAGGTTTCCGTCATTCCGTACGCTTGGAAGATGCCTTTGCAATTCTTTAGACTGCAGGTAAAACAGTGTAGGTGAGTTAAGGAAATTAATGTAACTTTGTTAGAAAAGGTAAGTAGTATATTATTGTTGTTATTATAGCGTTAGGGCGGTTTATATATAAGGAGTTGCGTGTTGTGGATTCAAAGAAGATCTACGCATTTGTCCAAAGTAAGTGTAGGTACTTAGGTGTAGCAGCAAAATCTGTACGGCCTAACAACTCTCATACCATTACAAAGACTCATTTCCTCTGGCTACTTACCTACTATGTAGAGATATTACATTTTGATGTTACCTTACCGTTTTAAAGCCAGTGAAATAGTTTCCGAAGACAGCGGAGCGGCCCCACACCAGACAGCGGTAATGGATGACAAGTCAAACTTCTCTATTATAGGCGCCTTCGCCAGGAACACTACGATAGGGGGAACCGCTGCTAGAAAGGTTACCTAAAATTTTAATCTCTATTTAATAAAGATCTTAAATATGTTCAGGCTTAAAGGCAAAAAAAATACACAAGTCTCTTTTGGAGTTGAAGTTGTCACTAAGTAAGGATTTTTAAAAATTGATTCTTTATGAAATTTTGGCATTTTTGTAGGTGGTAAATCATATGGAACTTTTCACTTTGCTTGTGTTGAAATAAAGCATTCAAATAACATGCATATTCAGTTTAAGTGTTTTGTTCGGAGAACTAATTATTACTTTGATTTTGTAGTCGATTAAAAGTAGGATAATCATGTCAAATAAAAAATCGAAAAGAAAGGAAGGTAGTTACTCTGTACTGTTGTATAGCGCCTAGATATTTCAAGGGATTAAATCCATTCAAGTACACCAGCTTCCTGTTTATTAGGATATAGTTGATAGTTGACATCAAGCCATAGGCGTGGTACCATGGTACTATCGTCAGTAACGACGAACCCGGCGGGTGACCCTCAGCTCTGAAAATTAAAAAAAAATAAAATAACTGGCTGTCAAATAACCCGATTCGACGTTTTTAGACATGTATGAAACATTGACTAAAAACATCGCAAGTATCTCTTTGATTCTAATTGAGATATTATAATAAATAGGTATCTTATTAGTATTATTATATTTTTAGATGCCTACAAATAAAAACCTTAAATTATTTGGGTATGTATGATAACGTCTCATTACAACAAAATTACTAATTATCCAAGTAAGTACTCCTTACTTTACATGCTTCTTTTTTGTATAACATGTTCAATGATAATATGCAAAATTTAAAAAGGGTCTGTAATACTCCCTAGTATAACTTAACTTAACTTTGAATATGGGACGAACCCTGAAATCGCGAACTTCAAGAAAATCGTAATAAAATTAAAAGATATACCTTCTATGTAAAGATAAATATGTACCTAAAGTATACATAATTTATGACGAGTTTATCATAACAATTATCACGTTATGACACAATCTGCGATCGACAACGCTAATTATCTACGTGTATTGAACTTCGGCCGCACATTTTTATACATATATAAATAACAAATCTCTAGAGCCAAAAAAGAGGTAGGTTAGTAATTTAATTTGGAGATTAGCCCTGTACCTAGCTCTAATTGCACAGCTATAATCTCTAGAAATACACAAATTAAGTAGGTATTTGATAATTACACAAAACTAGACGCGGAGTATAATACGTTGAGGTGTGTGAGCATGACTCCCTTGGGTAAGCCTGTTGTTCCTGAAGAGTACAGTATATAGGCGACGTCGGACCAGCCCTCGACTTCTTCTGCCTCATACTCATTCGGGTTCACCTGAACTTGTACATTCTTGTACTCTATGATACCGCCCGCAACTGGTTTGCCATTCAATTGTATTATCTTTTCAATACTCGGAATTGTTTTTATAGTCTCCAAATTTCGTTTGAGTCCCACTTCAGAGGCCAAAAGAACTTTTGGTCGTGATATATTAAGGACATGCGTCATTTCATCTGAAACAAACGGACATCAATTATAGAATGTATCGGACATATCTACTTTAGTTGGAGCAGCAAATGGCAATTGACCTACAGTTCAACTAGAACGATTGGCGCTGTAAGTTCCAATGGTCCCCTTAGTACAGGTATTATACTCTTAATGTAATGGCCCATTTCTATATGAATTTTAAGGGTCCGGCGCTGAAATGATGCCGAAATACAGCATGGGTTTGTAACCTGAATCGGCTGCAGATGGTTCCAATTATTTTAACGAATTTTTAGGCTAAATGATTCATCAGTTAAATTAACTGTTATTTATGTAAATATTATAAATACCTATATAAAATAAATAATAGGTAATTATCTAAGGAATGGTTTGCAGTTACGTAATATGATATTTTATTTTATTTTATTAATTTGATACACATATGCTCGTATAGTTATTGTAAATAGGTCTTCAAAAATCTATTGTAAAAGTGTCAAGATATACTTAGTGGAAGGTTCAGAAACGATGAGTTGATGAATGAGTGAGATCTCTACATCATGCTGGACACCCTAGCGTTGAAATGTTTCATCGGCTTTCCCTAACTTTCATTCTTTTTACAAAAAAAAGATTTTTAATCAGAGAAGCGACTTTATAAGAAAAAATCTCATTCCTATCTTATAGCTGTATGGGGATATGAATTATACCTATTTTAGTCATAAGTAGTTTTTTACTGTTTTAAGCAGTACCTACAGAATTCTTGGGATCAGTATGTGTGTACGACCTCTCTACTATCCTGTATAAAATAATTTATTTAGTTTTTAAAATGGATAGGTAAGGCATAAGAAGTGTCGTAAGAATGCGCCAAGTAAATGTACACAACATTGATCTATGGCCATCGTACAATTAAAAAGTTTTGGGGAAGGACTAGCGTTAGCATGGAGTTACAGGTACACATTCTTCTGGTACCTATATATTCCTTTGTATTTGTCTACAAATACAACATACTGTGAATTCATTAGCATGCTCAGTTGACTCATGTTCACGGATCATGGTTCTACCTGTGGTGTATAGTACGTTGAGTGTGGTGACGGTGGCGCCGCAGCACACCACGGCCAGCGCGGAGGGAATGAACTCATCCCTGTTCTCACTGCACAGGGCCACCACATCGCCTCGCTTCACCCCCAACCTCTTGAGCCCCGTCGCCACATTTACAGTCTGTTGTAAAATCTGTCTGTACGTTATCTTTTCATCGGTGTCGCCATTGATCTGTAAACATTTGATTTCAATAAATTAGACTCTATTTGTGAAAAGTAGCAATTTGGAATTTATTTCTAGTCTACTACGAGTATAAATAACCCTTATTGCTAAACAGTAGGTACAAAAAAATACTAGAGCTACAAAATTTTGTTACATGGGTACGTTTCAGATTTTCTATTTTGGCGGCGCTTTTTTGTTACAGCTTTTATAATATAACAAAGGTCTGAACGTCTGCTCTCTCAGGGGTATTCTTTACGATGATGGTGGGGAAGATAGAGCAAAAAAATAAATCCTACCTATTCTTACGTAGATATTTAGCGAAATAACGCTAAAGTCTAGAGTAAAGTCCAAGGTTCACAGAGGTCAAAAAGTAAAGTCTGAGTCTAGCAGTGACCATCACAAATTAATTGACAACATTTTAAGTACCTACCTATTCGTTCTACGCTAAGATTTTTTCATGTTACCTACGCGGAGTTGGAAGCTGGGTGATCATTAAATTTTATTACCTATGTAAAAATGACGACATTTGTTACACCGTGCTAATAGTGCCAAAATCTAATTAGAAAATGTCCAATTAGGTACGTACCTAGGTAGGTACTTAAATGCATATTAACGAGTAGGTTGGCTATTGGTACCTATATATATATGCCTTCGTATCGTCGCTGTGTAAAGTTAAGTGGTGTCATTTTGTGAGTTCGGTATAGTTTTTTATCTCGATGCTCATTATCACAAATATACCTACCTACTTACTAC
Source organism: Euplexia lucipara (assembly GCA_921972225.1). Classification (NCBI taxonomy): domain Eukaryota; kingdom Metazoa; phylum Arthropoda; class Insecta; order Lepidoptera; family Noctuidae; genus Euplexia; species Euplexia lucipara. The sequence continues at coordinate 8,180,644 of OV179161.1, read as the reverse complement.
CACAACAGCGTCGTTATCTACGCGTAAATTACCTAATGACATTCTGCAGGCTGTACCTACTCAATATACAATAAGTTAACCCTATCAGTTATCGCATTAGGTCTTAGACCATAATAAACGATATCTCATGTGAGGATGTGTGAGGCGTGTGTGTGGATCATTCCACATTTCAAAGGCTTTTTTTGTAAATCGATTAATAGCGTTATGTGCAATTTTTTAACGACATAGTGTAGGTCTTAGGTGCAGTTGCTCAGACATTTAGAGTAGATATAGCTATACCCAACAACACACAACAGAAAAGAAGCTACGCAATATGCAATTTCGGAGATCCTTGAAGATAGCAGATGCTTTCGATGTTTTATAGACAGAGGGCTAGGTACCTACATTGATGTTCAAAACAATTTAGTAGGTAATTATGCGCGACGAACCGGTTGAGTTATTTATCTGCAGTCAACTTCACTGTGCGCGAGATCACAAAGAAGATCAAGGACAACGGGCCAAAGTCCGCCACAAACTGTTTAATGAATGAAACAAAACTAAAAACCAAGTTTAGGAAAGTAAGTAAAACTTACCACAGCAACAGTATCTTCTCCTTCGCAATATTCTCTCAGTTTATCAATAGCATACTGTCCAAACGACAAGTGGCTGGGCACACTTAACGCCGGACCGGTCGAAACTACGTTGTTTATTATCATTGTCTGTTTAGGTATATGCACAGCAGTGCTACAGAAGTGATATACACTGGAACTAACAGGCAGGAGTACCACTGACTGAACCGACTCGCTATTCAACTAAGCCAATACTGCTGTTTATCAATAAGGCGCAAAGTCACCATCGCGTTATAAAAGTATTAAGTCCACACAGTTATAAACGCGTACCTCAACTGAGGCCGTGATAGGGTTGCTACAATGCGGTACATAAAACATTTTTGTGTTACTTAAACCGTTTCTTCTGGCTGACATTCGGAATTCTTTGACAGTCTTACGAGTAGTCAAAGCCTTGAACGTTCGACAACTACTTGAATCGAGAAGTATCGCGTTACCCAGTCATTTGGTTGTAGATGCCAGCAGGGCGAATCTCCGTTAGCAGTTCATACTTGACTGGTCTGTTGTTATAGTAGTTAGTGACCCTGACTGCTATGCTGGAGGTCGTGGGCTCGATTCCCACCCAGGACAAATGTTTGTGTGATGAGCATGATCTTTTGTTCTGTATCTGGGTGTAATTTATCTATAATATGCATATGTATTTAGAAATATAAAAGCTTAATCAAGCTTAACTCTTTTATGTAAGTATTTCAAGTAGGTACCTATTGTGTAGGAACAATAGACTGCCCGCCAGTAGTACCGAAAACAGCACCCTACCTACATGCGTGACAGATTTTCTAACAGGATACGAAGGAATTTGAAGGAAATTGTTTGCCATTGCTTGTATGTATTATATGTATTTATTGTATGTTTGAAAAAATGGTCTACTGTAAAATGAAAATATCACAATGGATTTTGTGAAACTGTCAAAATAATGTATCCGCCTTAGTATCGGGTTTTTTATTATTTTACTTGTAAATAAAGTTTTAATTAATAAAATTAATAAAAATTTTCGTAGTGTTTCGCATAAGCGGCAATTATATGCTCACACGCGCACGTAATCAATTGAAGGTGACCGACGCGTGTCATCAGAACTTCTTCTCGCTCGCTCAAATTAAAGTAGACAAGTAAAGACGAAGGCTCCTGGGAGCCTAGAAGTCTGGAACAGTTTGCGAAATTCGAACTTCATATCCGTTTTATGCAGGTCAGTTTAGTTTTTTTTTTTTTTTTCTCTTGTATAATCTGCGATCAGTCCTCGGACTTTAAGCTGATGGGTTCTAGGTGGTTTTCTTTCGGAGTGTGCACTCCATTAAGTGCACTACTCTTGTTTTAGTTAGTTACACTCTCTCATGCAACTTCAAAATGTCATGCCTTTTGAGGCGCTTAGGGTAATCCTGGTTGTTTAATTGCAGTGCCAACTCATTTGGATGCACCGCAAGTCTTTGCTGGTAGTTTTCAGAATTCCATCTTATGACTTCCTTGACTGTGTTCATTTTCAGATTTTCATGAATTTCAGTATTGGTGACAAACCAAGGGACATCAGATATAGTGCGTAAGATGATATTTTGCATTCTTTGGATGGTGTTGATATTGGAGTTGCTGGCACTACCCCAGAGCTGTAAACCGTACGTCCATATAGGCTTGAGGATCATTTTATAAATTAGCAGCTTGTTATCAATTCCTAATTTACTGTTGCGGCCCAACAGCCATAACAAGGTCTTGTACTTAATATTGATCTCTTCTCTCTTTGCCTTAATGTGGTTCTTCCAGGTCAGTCGCCTATCGAGGTGCATTCCAAGGTACTTAACGCTATTCTTTTGAGGTAATGGACTGCCATCAAGACATACTGGTGGACAATCTCCCCTCCTTAAGGTGAATGTTACATGTACTGACTTGGACGAGCTGGCCTTTATTTTCCATCTGCTCAACCAGATACCTATCTCGTCTAATCCTCTCTGTAGAGTTTGTGATGCTTGTTCTGGGTTTTTATTGCTTGATAAGATCGCGGTATCATCAGCGAATGTTGCTATTGTTATCCCTGGCACTTTTGGCAAATCAGCTGTAAAGATGGAGTATAGGACAGGTCCCAGCACCGATCCCTGTGGTACACCCGCTTTGATTTCGTGAGACCTTGAGGTGTCTCCTGCTTCTTTGACTTGGAATACCCTTCCCTTCAGGTAGGACTGCATCAATACATATAAATTGTATGGGAAATTATTTTTGATTTTGTAGCAGGCCCTTATGCCATACTTTATCAAATGCCTGTTGTATGTCCAAGAAGGCTGAAGAGCAATACTCTTTTCTTTCCAGGGTCTCTCTAAGGTCAGTTTAATTACAGAAAAAAATATCTACAGCTTGGCAAAAAAGAGTGTGGAATAAATGAGGTCGCTAGTATCGCGCATGTGGCCACCCTGAATAGTACGACTTAACAGGTTTGATACTTGTTATTTTTTCCCAAAGTTAAGTGGGTGGTTCTGTCTGTCGGATGCTATGCAAACACCATGGAAGGCTTCAATGTCCAGTATTAACACTATTAATAGTGGGCAAATGTACACATTTTTACATGTTGTTATACATAACAACATGTAAAAATGTATACGAAGCATAAGAACTATGTAAGAATGCATATGCATATGCTACGATTCTTACATACTTCTTTTGCTTCGTATGCGATCTCTAGTTTCTGCCTACCAGCGTGGGAAAGAGGCGAGAGTTAATATACCTATGTATGTTATAGTGGGCACTGAAGCCTTGCAAGAAAGTGATGCATTAGGTATACACAGACAGATAATAATCATGCCCTCGAGAGCAGTCTAACCGTAAGGTTGTTAGGAATTAACGACAATAGTTTGTTTACAGGGATAAGATAATGAAAGAACACGTTTTTTTTAGTTTTATTTTAATACCAAAAATTTAATCAGACGAATCGAACACAGTGCCATCAAATATTCGGATCCCGGAAAAGCTCAAATGTTGGCTAGAGCTTCCTGCAACTTCTGAAACACTAGTATTTTCTAATTCTGATAAATCACTGCTACTGTCATCTGTGAGATTTATTACTGTCATGATATTATTTTTCTATTTTCATTACAATATCCTTGCATGATTTTTTCCAATCTTAGTAATGTTTGCAAATGCTTGTTCAGCAGCCACCTTTAAAAACAAAAAATAATCATAAACAATGGTTTTAACATAGCAAATTTAAATATGTATAAACTAGGCTACATACCTTTATATCAATGGATCCAACATTGGTTGAAGCAATTTAATGTTTTGCAATGCCCCATATTAATTCAAGTAGATTCACGTCACAATGATAAGGTGGTAACTTTCTTCAAGCGACCTTTGAAGTTTTCCCGGTGTTTAAAAATATCTTATTTTTTACCTTCCATAAACATTTTTCTTACTGTGTTGACAGATTTACCTAAAACAAAAAGATACAGTACCTACTTTATTATTAATTCCCTATTCTTTATCTTCAAGTATCAAATATGGGTATACGAGGCTCTTTATACTACAAAACATAACCTTAAATTTCAATTTCTGTAAACAAGACAAATAGCTACTTAAATCTGTATATCAACAAAACTACGCATTGAAAACATTTAGAAAAACTTATTTAATGTACAATGATTTAATTAGGGTAGATAAATACCTGTCCTAGCGGCAGTTCTTCGATAAACATTCCCGATATCAGACAAAACTTGTCCTGCTTCAGATTTGGCCAAACACCACAAAAAGACGAGGTAAATCACTGCTCTGATACAACTACGAATGGTTTTATTAACTTTTAATCGTTAATTTTGCAACGAAACTTAATAATTTTGTTAAATTTATGAAAAACGACGAGGATTTACGCACTTTTGACACATGATGTACTAGCACTAGACAAATAAATCAATGTTGCCACAATCATCCACTTTTAGTTTCAACTGTCACCGCGTCAGACTCTTTTTTGCCAAGCTGTACCTTACATTTCATCAAGAAAATAGGTGTCGAATATCTTTATCCGCGCATAAAAGAATGGGGTAGGCAGTTTAAGTAGGTACTTAACAACTTTTCTCTCAACAAATTGCCTACTTAACTCTTCTTTTATTTAATTTAAAAAATACTTTTTAATTAAATAAAATATTGGCAGCATCTTGGATTCTTAGCAGCCCTACTGTTAACTACCTTATTTAGATTTAAAATTTAGAGCCCTAAAACAATAATCCATTATCAATCGAACCGTCATAGTCCGATAATTTTTTACAATACGTTAAGTACAGTAAGCCAAACGTCGCGGCGGCGGCGGTGGTCACACTTTGTCCTTGAGCTGGTCTGGCGTGGTACGAGGTTTAAATTAAATAAGTGGCCACTTTATACTGGTTTTGTTGCTACAACTTACAGTCCAGTCTTTTGACTTTGAGAGAAAGATAGAAACTATCATAAGTAATGCGTCCGTTATCTGTTGATAACCCGCCATTCGTCAAAATATTCACAGTGGCTTGTTAGACGTGTACCTACCTACATAAATACTCTTATTCATTTTACTCTCAGTAAATAAGCTGCCTAGGTACCCAAAAACACGTAAAAATATAAATTGGCACCTATAGGTAGGTACCCTACCTATAACAAACTCCATTAGGTACTTAAGTAGGTTATTATACTTATTGAAGTTATACCCGAGTCTTGTGTGTTCACAAATAAATTGTCCTTATTACTTAAGATAACGAGCCGTTGACATTGCTGACTCACAATAAGCAATCATTTAAATTCCTCATCTAGCTATTTATTTATATTTTAATGCGGGCAGCAACAAGATATAAATGTTTATTTCTATATTGGCTATACTACTTACTACTAGCGACCTACCTCCCACAAATTCGCAACAAATTAAAGACTAAGAAATCGTCAGAAATATTTATTTTACATAATTATTGCTTTTAAAATAATTCATTTATTTATCAGACAACCTAAAAGTACACTGTGTTAGTAACAAAATAACTAAGCCTATGTTAGTACTTAATAGCTAAAACAGATCGGATGCGACTTGTTAGCGTCTATAATACACTAGTGCGCTATCTGCCCGAGCGGCTATGAGACGAGCAATAATTTTGTAAAATAAATAATGTTTCGGGTACAGAATGTTGGACTCCAAATAAAATATTTCTACTAACTGGAAAACAGTGGAAAGCAGCATTCTTTCACTCTCACTCTCGGCAGTCTTTCGCACGTACAACCGTTTTGTCTCTCAGATGGTGAAGTGGCGTGTCCATTACATACAGGATAGCTAACGCAAATCAAGCAGTAACCTGTACTAAACGTGTTGAACAATATCGGTGTACGTCAAGCACGACCCGTTCGGTGGTATCGCACCACCTGCTGTAGGTACGAATGGAAGTCACAAACAATCACCGGCACCGGCCGGTAAGAATGTATAATTTATGAGAATCAGATAAGAAATCAGAGGCACCATGATAGCCGCCGTCACGATCTTTTCGCATCACCGCTATCTAGGTCTGATGCTAGAGCCAGTATGTCGAGCCCTAAGGATGCAAAATGTCCTCCTGACTGCCGACCCTGAAGGGTTTGCTGATGAATGGGAGAAAATAATGCGCCCTTTTTTGGTGTTCTGTTATAGACAATATACGAAGGTGTCTACTGTTACATGTTAGTTGATTCAAACTAAATTATACATCACCGATTAGTTTAGTACCAATTTAGTTTATTCAACCACCATTTACTCCAATAATTATTTATAATTTTATCTACAAATTGTAGGTATATTTTCGGATTGTATAATAATTCATATTTTTATGTTATTGTTTTTCATTGTTATAATTCCATGTTAATTAATGTAATTGGACCTGTGCCGTATTAATTAACTATAAATAAATTCTTATTCTTACGTGACTAACTACTATACCAACAGGCCATTCAAAAGAAAAATATAGTATAGTAGTATAGTATGTTTATCAGCTGTTTAGTACCCATAACACACTTGGGACTAAATGGCGTTGTGTGAAAAAGTTGTGGAATATATTTTATCATTATTATAGTCACAAAGTTAGTTTTAAGTCCAGGTCTTGGTTTATTATATCAGTCTTATATAAAATTAATTACGGTTTACACGATTTTAATCGTCAATAGCCCAATATGGCGACAGCCTGGCGATTGAGGATGAGGGGTCGTGAGTTCGCTCCCCAGTCCCCACCCATTGAACTGTAGCGACATCTATCTCGCCACATACGAACTATCCTACATATCCGCGCAGTTTGAACGTATACAAGTTCCCGACAACAACCGTCGGGCAGTAGTTAGCCCACCAGACACAACACCCGTCTGGTCGGAGGATCCTCCCTTTTCAATGGTGGATGATGGTGGATGAAACTTTACACCCTGTTCCTCATGCCTCTAAACTGGTGACCCCGAGCATGAACATCAGCGCAGCCTTCGTGCAACGTCATCCATCGTGACGTCACCATCACTTCCTCAAGCTTTCGAGCAGCGAGTCACCCAGCCAGCCAGCATCTATGGCTTCAACGGGTCTCCTGACCACCAGCATGCAGCAGACGCGCATACCTGGTCATCACCCACAGCCTCCTCAAGCAACCTTGGCACAGCACACTGCACTTCGGCCGGCCAGCTAGCAGAGACGCACTTCTCTCCTGGTCGACGCAGCAGCCAGCCACTCCACAACACTGCAGCACTGCGACTCACTGGAGCATATATGCAGCATCACCCCGACTCACAGAGGCATCAGCAGCAACACCCCGACCCACTGGGGCATCACCGCAGACCGTTCCGACCATAGATATCCGTGGTTCCGACTCACCGAGAAACTATGCGGCATCGGGTTTGGAATCACTAGGACACCTCACTGGCCTGGCAAGCACTCCAAGACTCAACCTGCTATCAACCTCTGGTCTCGGAGGAGAGTGATGTAGCTACATCTATCTCGCCACATACGAACTATCCTACATCGCGCTATTAAAGTTATCCGCACAGTTTGAACGTACCTATACAAGTTCCCGACAACAACCGTCGGGCAGTAGTTAGCCCACCAGACACAACACCCATCTGGTCGGAGGATCCTCCCTTTTCAATGGTGGATGAAGAACTTTACATTGACCCACTCCAGAAATCCAGACGCAGGCTTGTTAGAGGGATTAACAAGACTTTCGGGATTATGACGGTGACGACTGTCAAATATTAACGGCTTAACGTGCTTTCCGAGACACGTAAGAGTCTTGGTGTGAAATGAATGATCACCCATCCACGGAACGACCTCATCAAGCGTGAAATGTGGGTACGTATGAGGGTCAAAGGTCAAGTAGAGGTGTAGGTATGCCCAGCAGCTACACCTCTCCTTGACCTTTTATTTATTTGCTTGGGAAGGAAAATCTTCATTAATAGGTAGGGTCTGTCAGACACGAAAGAGAGCGGGTACCGCCCTCTTTCAGCCATCCTAAAATCGATCAATAATACAACATCTACAAACAAAACAGTTTTACAAAAAAATCCAACCAACTTCATAAAAAAAACACTAACAGGTGGAAAATAACTGTAGTTTCGGAAGTCGGTTGCAAATAAATAATGACTGAAACAAAACCACTTCACAGATTTCTGAAACTAGAGAACCTGTTAGGTAGTGTTTTGTGTTAGGAAGTCGGTTATATTTTTTTGAAAACAAAAAAGAATAATATAGAATAAAAAGCGCTTAACTTTTTGCTTAAACGTGCCTGTGCCCCGCTCACTATCAAAGAGTTCTTTTATCTGGAGCCAATCCGGAATACAGAATCAGCAGGACTAATATAATTGGGTATCTTCCAGTGACTAACTGGCGTCACGAAGTTGCACACCGAACTTTGATAACAATTAATAATTTACAAAAAAAAGGTTAAAGTGCCAAACTTTAAGCATAGACGCCAGCACATCAAGTTACCCCAATGTGTCCAATTTTCTAAATTTAATATATATGAACCTTATTCTGTTTGACATAAAGTTGAAAAACGATCAAAGAAATTAGACACATTGGGGTAACTTTATGTGCTGGCGTCTGTACCTGAACACATTGGGGAATGTGTCAAATTGTCCCAATTGAATATGAACCTTATGCTCTTTGGCATAAAGTTGAAAAACGATCAAAGAAATTTGACACATGGGGTAACTTGATGTGCTGGCGTCTGTCTGTACCTAGACGTCTAGTTACGGTGACTATCAGACGGGGTACGTTGTGCCTCGTGATAGCTGTGGGCATGATGTCATCCTAGATAGACACTTATGATAGCTAATACCAAAGACATTCAATACTTTTAGTACCTACGCTCCGCTGCCGCTCCAATATTAATATATTATTCTAGACGACGTTACTGAGACATGGGATCAAAGTTTTTCTTTGACCGTTCCTCGCATGTTCGCTTTACAGGGTGTCTCATTCAAATGGGTCAGTATGGGAAAGTCTGAAACTATAAGACATACGAAGATCTGTTCTGAGGATTTTAAAAAACATCTGTACTCCGTTCGGGAATCGAACCCGGTTATTTTGAAAAAAAAAACCTACACTATTTCTATTTAGATATCGATTGTGTAGGTCTTAAGCAGTAGATGTCTGTATGAAACGTGATGTCTAAAATGAATAAAAAGCATTGTTTCCACACATAACTGAGCAACGTGTAAAATTTCAACTTTACAGTTTAACCCCTTACTGCATGGGATTTACGTTTTTTCTGGAAAAAATATATTTGGTAGTCCTTGACATATACTATTAAGTTAGTTCAAGAAAAAAGCGCGGGAAACTTCTAACTTGGTGGACGCGTCCTTTTTGAACTTTTCGTTTTTAATTAATTTTTAACTGAAATATAGTATCAGTAGCCGTAGTTTTAGTGTCGTAGTTTCCTTATATTTTATTTATTTTGATTGTGTATATTCTTCAGTAGGGGTAAGTGTTTTTATATATATTATAGGTGACTGACAATGAATGATCCGCCTGATCCGGGGGGCTTTGTCCCCCCGGTAGGCAGCTATGTTACCATATCGAATGAATCCGGCATGGATACTGATGGGTCTTCTACGACCAAAACTTTAAAAAGAAGTCGTGTGCATGTGTGCAAACACTGCAACAAACGTCGTCGCACCCGCAAGGGCCACGGTTCCGAATCTTCGGGTTGTGGTTGTATCGACTCGTCCATAAGCGCGGAACAATTAATTACACCCATCATTGCTAATTCGTCAATAAGCTCAGAACAAAGTTCACCCACCATTGCTAACATATTAGTTACTTCAGCTCCTTCAGTTCCCGCTCAAATTGGGCGAAAACTGTATGAGAAAACAGACATCGCGCCATTCGTAATCCACATTTCAAAAAATTCTATTTCTGAAAACGATGGAACCACAATGCATCCCATCACATTTGGGAAGTTTTTAAAAAATAATGGCTTCAAAAATATTGTAAATGGGAGTGTCAAGAAAATCGGCCGTAATAAAATAAGCATTTCTTTTTCTAATTTCCTGGACGCAAATTCTTTTATTAACAGTAGTAGTCTTGAGAAATTTAATTATAAAGCTTACATACCCACTTTTAATGTAACTAGAATGGGCTTAGTGCGTGGAGTTCCTGCAGAATGGTCTCCGGAGGAAATTATTGAGAATATTTCGGTACCAATTGGTTGCGGGCCTATTTTAAAGGTCAGGCGCCTTAATTTTAAAACTGTTGTGGATGGCAGTATCATATGGAAACCTTCCCAATCCATTGTGGTTACTTTCGATGGGCAGATTTTACCAAAAAGAATTTTTATGTGTTACAATGCATTACCTGTTGAGTTGTATATTTTCCCCACAGTACAGTGTTTTAACTGCTGCCGTTTTGGACACACAAGACTCCAATGTAGGTCGAAGCCTAAATGTTATAAATGTGGTCAAGGACACACTGGGGATAGCTGTGAAACTGATCCAGAAAATGCATCTTGCTGTCTTTGTTCTGGGTTCCACTATGCAACAAATAAGTCTTGCCCAGAATTTTCAAGGCAAAAATCAATTAAAACTTATATGGCGCAAAGTGCTGTATCATATGCTGAAGCAGCAAAAATCCATCCTCCAGTTTCAAGATCCTTTGCAGACACACTCTTATCTCCACCATCCAAAAACTTGCCTGATACTCCATCTATGTCTTTACCTAACACAATGTCAACAAGTTATAAAAAAACTGTCTTCTTAAAACCACGTTCCCCTCCCAAATCTGTACCAGGATATAATAAAGAAGCTCACAATGCTATTATTAAAGATTTTAACATTCCTCAACCATCAGATGGTTGTGCTTTTTCTAATAAACACAATATTGAAGATAAAGCTGTAAATTTTTCTATTAATGATTTTCTTTCTGCATTAAACAGTCTTCTCTCTCAGTTCAACATTTCACCGTCCAACGTTGCCCCTTCTTTTAATGTACCTCAATTCACTCATAATGGACCACACATCCAAAATAATCCAGTGGAACTGCCGCAGTCTAATAAACAAAAAGAGTGATATTATATATTTGTTAAATAAATTTGAACCTTTTGTCTTTGCTTTAGCAGAGACATGGCTCAAAGCTCATCATATTTTTAAAATCAATGGTTATTTAACCATTAGAGAGGATAGATCTGATGGGTATGGTGGAGTAGCTATACTTATCAAGAATTCTATCCCTTTTTCCAACATTACATTACCTCCTCATAGTGAGGAAATTTCAATTGTAGCTATAAAAGTGTATAATACTTGTCTTGTCTCTATATACATCCCTCACCCTTCTTCTTCTGTACTTCAAGAGATGAATAATCTCCTTTCTTTTCTTCCAAAGCCATTCTTAATATTGGGAGACTTTAATTGCCATCACCAATCATGGGGTTGTTCAATTTCAAATTGTTATGGGGATGAATTACTTGATATAATAGATGTACATAACTTATGCATCTTGAATTCAGGAGCACCCACTCGACGTTCCGATCCTAACCAAAACCAAAGCGCAATTGACCTTTCTATCTGTTCTCCAAACCTTGCCTCTTCCCTAACTTGGTACACTTTGTCCTCTACTTTTGGTAGTGACCATTTCCCAATAGTCATCTCTTATCCTCTTCGTAAACCAAATGCACCAATTAAGAGATCAAATCTAAAACATAAATTACCCCATAGTAATAGTAGTGACTGGGATAAATTTAAGGACATTGTTGACAGAAAACTTTGTTCTTTGCCAGTTATTTCTGATGGTAATGAAAACAGTTGTGCTGAAGCCTTAGCACGCTTATTAATTGCAGCGGCGGATGAGGTTTTTCCTGTAAAAAAGAACAATATTAGTTCAATTCCGTCGCCTCCTTGGTGGGATTCAGAGTGCACAGAAATGATTAATAAGCGTAATGAGGCTGAATATAATTATAACGTTGGGATGTCAGATATTAACTTTGAAATTCTTACTAACATAATTTTAGAAACACGTAAACTATTTAAAAAGAAAAAATTTGAATCTTGGCGTAACTTTTGTTTATCTATTTCACCGAATACTCACCCTACGATTGTCTGGCGTTACATTCGTAGATTTAGATCCATCTATAAGAACCATTCTCATATCCCTGATTCGTTAGCCAGTGACTTTTTAGATAAATTAGCTCCTCCATGGGTTCCCGAGGCTAACCTACCTCTCATACCCAATACCCAAAATATTAGTTCGTCGCTAGATCGTCCATTCACTGTCACTGAATTGAAGTGTGTTATTAATAAAACACGGGATTCAGCCCCAGGCATTGATGGCATACCGTATTCCTTCTTTGCTCATTTAAATGACGACGTTCTCAGTTACTATTTAGAGCTTATTAATTCTATTAAGATTACAGGAAACGTTCCTGTTGAATGGAAACGTCAAATGGTGTTGCCATTCCTTAAACCAAATAAAACTCCTTCTGATGTTTCTTCATACCGCCCCATTGTTTTGTCTTCAATTCTGATAAAACTAGCGGAACACTTAATTAAAAATCGCCTAGAATGGTTTGTTGAAAGTAAGGGTCTCCTGGCAGAATCACAATATGGCTTTAGAAAAGGTAGAAGTACAAGTGACTGTTTAAGCATTTTAACATCGGATATTCGGATTTCATTTTCTAATAATCAATCCACGGTCGCGGTTTTCCTCGACATTAATTCAGCTTATGATAATGTTGTATTATCAGTTTTACAAAATAAATTAAAAGCCTTACAAGTTCCAATGAACTTGTTGAATTTCATCATTAATATCCTGTCTGAACGCTCTGTTAGCATGTCAATAGGGGATCATGTGGTATCGCATACAGTATGGAGAGGTCTCCCACAAGGTTCTGTGCTCAGCCCCCTTTTATACAATATTTACACTTTTGATTTAGATTCATCCTTGCCTAATCATGTTAAAGTTCTTCAATATGCCGATGATTTATTATTATATTCTACAAGTCAGTCTATCGAGCAAGCTAGCTGTTCTATTAATTCTGCCTTATCTGCTTTGGATTCATGGTTACATTTGAACGGTTTGGAGTTATCAACATCTAAAAGCGCAGCTGTTTTATTCACCCGGAAGAGAAACATCCCCGGAGTTAATCTTAACTATAAAGATACGCCTATTCCAGTCAAAGACAATTTCCGATATTTGGGTGTAATTTTAGACCCTAAATTAAGCAGTGTTCCCCATTGCGATTTAATTGTTAATAAATGCGAAAATCATTTAAACATGCTTAGATGCTTGTCAGGTGTTTGGTGGGGTGCACATCCTTTTTCTTTAAAATTAATCTACAATGCTATAATCAGAAGCACATTAGATTATGGGTTATTTATTCTTGAACCAGGTAGTGTTATGGCTTTTAAAAAATTAGATCGCATCCAGTATAAAGCATTGCGGATTATTGCGGGTGCTATGAAGTCGAGCCCCATAAATGCCTTACAGGTAGAATGCGGGGAAGCTCCTTTATATCTTAGAAGACAATTCCTTGCTGATAATTATTTGTTCCGAATTATTCAGTTCTCAACTCATCCTCTCATACCTAAACTGGACACTTTAGTGTCGCTGATTGATTCTTCAGATTACTGGTCCCATAAACGTGCTCCTTGTTTGGTTATAAGCTATAAAAAATACCTTTCTCTATCTTCTCCAATTCACCGTTCCAACAAACTTCCCATATTTAGCAGTAGTTATGACAGTTTACATTTCAATCCCATCATAAAATTTCACTGTATTAATAAATCTGACCCCATTTGTCATTTAAGTTTCAACAATTTTCTGGCCGAACACTCGGAATATCACCACATTTTTACAGATGCTTCCAAGCGTTCTCCGACGGGTTGTGTCGGGATAGGCACATACCACTCGCAATTCAACATCGTTCAAAAAATAAAACTTCCTCCCGAGACTTCCGTTTTTACAGGAGAATGTTTTGGCATTTTAAAAGCCATTGAATATAGTCGGGTTTTTAGGCTCAAGAAAGTTATAATCTTTTCAGATTGTCAAAGTGCTCTTCTAGCCATCAACAAATCCCCATTGTCACATAAATTCCTGTCTCCAATCATTTGTTTGATAAGAGAATTTGCGTACAGGACCTTATCGGAGGGCAATGTCTTGCAATTCGCGTGGGTTCCAGCCCATGCTGGAATCAAGGGCAATGAAGTGGCGGATTCTCTCGCTGGTGAAGCGGTGCAGTGTGGGGACATAGTTCCATACATCAATTTTAACTCAGATATTGTAAATTTACCAAAAACTTTTCTTTTGGACACCTGGAAGGTGGCCTGGGAAATCAGCAGCAGACAAAAGGGTCATTATTTCTCTTTGATCCACCCCGATGTTTCGGAAAAACCGTGGTTTGGCAGGGCTAAGTTTGGCAAGATGGAGACCTCAGTTCTCATTCGTATGAGAATCGGTCACGTCTGCTCTCCTGCTCATCTTGCCAAACTTAAATTTGTCGACGATCCCAGTTGTTCGTGTGGCACAGATGTGGGCGACTTGAATCACATTCTTTTCTCCTGTCCTCTATATGACCGTTCTTCCTTTCTTAGTGATCTATTGTCTCTCCGTATTCCTTTTCCTACTTCAGTTCTTTCTTTATTTTGTACAAATAGTTTACCTGTATATAAATGTATAGCTTCATTCATTTCCATTAATAATATTAAATTGTAATTAAAATATTATTAGTATTTATTTATTTATTTATTTATTTTTTTTCACCAATTTTTTGTATGCATCTCATCATTCATTATTATTTCCTTTATTATTTCCTTTAATCCTACTGATCCTATATCCAAAATTCCGTTTTATAATTTTGATAAATTCCAGTTTCCCTACCTTTGCTACTTGACATTGGCTAAATGCACAAACCGTGCGAAGCCATAAAAAAAAAAAAAAAAAAAAAAAAAAGTTAGTTCAAGCAGTTTTCCAAAATCCGAATAGTTTTCGAAATATGATAAAAAACTTTAATTTCCCATAAATGGCATAATGTGCAGTACAAGCAACTAAAACAAATTTGACATATTTGGCATAATATGCATTGCAGTACAGACGACTGAAAATAATTGCCACAAATGGCATTGCATGCTATAAAGGTAATTTTGAGTAAATTCTCAGTACAAAATAAGGTTTAGAAAATAAAATTCAGAATTCAAATGAAAAAATAGGATAAATTTAATGAGATCAGTTGCATTTAGGAACACATTTTGCACTTAGTATCTATACGGACAATAACAATTCACGTAGATTCAGTATCATAATTTCCCCTTACGTAAGATGAAATAATTTAAAGCAATTCCTATCCTTATTTAGACAAAGGTGTATTACATTTCTCACATTTGATGTAGGATTTGCCCGCGCAACTATACATCTTACAGAGTTGTCATTCCTGTGTGTATGCTGGCAAATGATCCAAACCGTCATTGACAATTTCGGGGAGAGGTAAATCTATTCGTCGTTTTCTTCTTCTTTTAGGTTCTTCAGCAGCAGGTCTTCCACGATGATCGCCCAAAAATGTGCAATCAGCTTCATTATAATCTAGACCTCTGTCTTGCCAGTTAAAGCCAACAGGTATATTTTTGCGATTTGTCCGCGAACGTGACGAACCAGCAGCTAACGGATCAACAGAGGCCTGCTCACCTTCATCTGATGAAGAATCCTCATCAGAATCAGAAGTGTTATCAATGCGCATCGAACTTGAATAATATTCGAAACTTAAATAATAAATCGAACAAGCGTATCGGGAGTGACCTGCGGTGCGGGGAAGACGCGGGGGGCGGGAACACGGCGACGCGAGCGCCCCGCCACCTGGCGGTTAGAATCACTGCGTTTTTTGGCTTAGCAACGACAGGGCACGCAATTCGCTTCCGCACGCTTGCATGTTTTAAACCACTGCTTGTCTCATTTTAAATCTATATACAGTCCTACCGTGTACATCCGTTGGTCATTCGAGCCAGATTTTATTGAGGATTAGCACTAAAGTTAATAGTTCGTGATTACTGCATGTATTAATGCATTAATGTTTCACACGCCGCCGCGAACAGAAAACAAAATGGTGGGCACGCGAAGCACAACACGACGCGAACTCGAACTGCAAAATATGCAAGTAAGCGACATTCAAGATGCGAAACCAGACGAAAAAACCTCTCCACGTGCCTGTAAGTCCTCGAAAAAATCGAGTTCTTCATCATTGAAGGCAAGGAAGGCTCAGTTATTATTAGAAGCCGCAAAAGAAAAAGCACAGTTACAAATGGATCTTATTGATAAGAAGCTTGCTGTGGACCTGGCAGAATTAGAAAGCTGCAGGTCAGAAAAGGAATCCAGTGTGTATGAAAACCGTGATGTGGAAGATTGGCTAGAAACCAGCCAGCAGGAACTGACGAAGGCCGCCGGCCAAATACCCCCTGCTACTGAACCCTTATTCGAGCCGCAACGCATGACCGCCGCGCCCCCGCGCGATGGTACTGATGGCACCATGCAAATGCTGGCCAGCGCACTGAAGGATCTAGCCGCCGCCGCCGCCTCTAACGGTACTAATGGAACCAACACAAGGATGCTGAACCGTCTGTGTACCCCGAAAGACTTACCTATGTTCAATGGTGACCCGCTGGAGTGGTTACACTACAAGCGAGCATACGAAGAATCGTCCGCAGTCTGCAACTTCAGTGACAGGGAGAACTTATGGCGAATCAGACAGAGCTTACACGGACATGCTAAAGAAGCAGTCATGGCGCTGCTGATTGGCGTTACATCTCCAGACGTCGTAATGGCTACGCTGCAGTTGCAATTTGGAAATCCCGATGTAATAATATCTAGAATATTACAAGACATCAACAAGCTACGACCAATGTCACCGGAGTACCAACGAGACATTATTTCCTTCTCGGTAAAAGTGAAAAACTGTGTAGCAGCTGTGTCAGCTATGGGCTGTGAAGATTACCTAAAGGGCATTGCCCTCACGTCGACTGTGTTGTCAAAATTACCTACAGTTTTAGTTTCCAAATGGACTGATTATAGTTACCAACTGCTAGAAGAAAATACAAAACCAAAGTTCGTCGTATTATCAGAGTTTTTAAGTTTAGAAGCAAAGAAAATTACTCAGTGCTGTGTAAATCTACCTAATATACAACAATCAATCGGTAGTCACAACAAACATAAGTTTCAAACAGTGTTAGTAAACAGTGATCAAACTGATAACAAAAACAACAGTGAAAAGTGCGGGTTTTGTCACGGACTATCAAAGCATACACTACCAGAGTGCAAGAAATTTAAAAAAGCTCTACGTAAAGACCGATGGTTCTATGTAAAACGCCGTGGTATCTGTTACAAGTGTCTGGTGTCACGTCACAGGAACGACTCCTGTCCTTCTACCGCGTGTGAAACTTGTGGCAAAGGGCATCATAACTTGTTACACTACAACATAATAAATAAAACCGAAGGCGAATTACCGACTTCATCTACAGTTACCGAACAAAGTGATACGGCCGTGGCGGAAACTATTACTCACTTAAAGTTGGACAATCATTATCGTAAAGTGTTACTAAAGACTGTGCCTGTTACAATTCATGGACCCAACGGCACGTCGCGCAGTGTTGCACTTCTGGACGATGGCTCGACAGTGACACTGATAAGCGAGTCACTCGTGGCGCGACTTGGTTTACGCGGCTATAGGCAATCAATGCGTGTGTGTGGCGTTTGGAACGATACTGAACTAAAATGTGACAGTGAAATAATAAACTTAACTATAACAAACTGTGAAGGAAAAGACTTTACGATAAAAGCGCGTAGTGTAAACAATATGAACTTACCTGCACAAAACAAAACCACCGTTGATCTAACTAATTACGAACTGACACCTGAAATAAAAAGTGCTATTAGTGATGGACAATGTAAACCTGAATTATTAATCGGTCAAGATAACTACCATTTGATCTTGCCGTTACAAATAATAATAAATAAACCGAACGAACCTTACCTGACACGTACTCCTTTGGGGTGGTGTGTACACGGCTGTGTGCGCGCGCCGCCGCCGCCGTCGTCGACGTTGCACGTTCAATCTACACTCTTCATACATGATGTACATCTGGAAACTGAGCGTATTCTGCGAAATATCCACGACGAAATACACCAGTCTTACGCAATCGAGTCCGCTGGCGTTTCTGTTAAACATAGACAGAACGCGGATGATCTTCAAGCGCTAGACCACTTACAACGTACAGCCAAATTAATAAATGGCAGGTGGTACGTCGGACTACCATGGAAAGACCCAAAAAGTAGGATGCCTGACTCCTATACTAACGCATTAAACAGACTGCGAGGGGTCGAGAGGAAAATGAAGTCCAGTGAAGGCTACGCTAGTAGATACCGAGACCGAGTTGAACATCTGATTACCAATGACTTCGCTGCACAGATTGAAGACACGGAAGGGCCGGTAAAAACTTGGTACCTCCCGCACTTTGGGGTCGATAACCCCAACAAAGAAAAGTTAAGGTTAGTCTTTGACGCCGCCGCCAGTTCTAACGGTGTGTGTCTTAACGACTATTTACTGAAAGGACCTGACCTACTCGTCTCTCTGTATGGAACTATGTTGAGATTCAGAGAAAATAAAATAGGTATAACTGGGGATATTAAAGACATGTTTCTGCGAATTAAAATCATAAACGAAGACAGAGATGCGCTCCGCTTTTTGTGGCGAGAATCGCCGGAACAACCTGTGAAAACCTACGCTATGAGTTCACTAATCTTCGGTGCTAACTGCTCACCTTTCATAGCACAATTTATCAAAAACAAAAATGCCGAGCGATATGAGACGTCCATGCCAGCCGCCGTACAAGCGATACATAAACAACATTACATGGACGACTATATTGACAGTTTTCAAGACGAAGAATCAGCTACAAAATTAGTGAATGAAGTTAACCAGATCCATAGACAAGGAGGCTTCGAGATGAGGAACTGGACCTGCAATAATCAGGCCGTTTTAAATTCACTACCTACAGAAACACTACGTTCGACGGCAGTGACGTTCAAGGTTGGACAACAATACGACGGCGAACGCACGCTTGGGTTAATCTGGAACCCAAAAGATGATACGCTAGGATTTGACGTGTCTTTTAAAAGAATTCCCACCGATATAATTACCGGACAGAAGAAACCAACAAAGCGAGAGATGTTACGAGTTATTATGTCCATATTTGATGTCTTCGGGTTCTTATCACCATTTACAATCAGAGGGAAAATAATGCTGCAAGACACATGGCGAACCGCGATCAGCTGGGACGACGAAATAACTGATGACCTTTATGTTAAATGGTCGCAATGGTTGAGCGCATTAAAAAACATAAGCAACTTGCGACTACCAAGACATTATCTATCGGCTACGAGATCACCTGCAACGACCGCTACGAGCTCTACGGGTTCTACGTTACCTACAAACTCACGATCGACTACGAGTAGGAGCGAATCGTACGTTGACCCCTATATGAACTTACAACTGCATGTGTTCTGCGACGCGTCGACAAAAGCTATGTGCGCCGTAGCATATTGGCGATGGATTGACCACAATAAACAAGTACGGGTGGCGTTTGTCTCAAGCAAGTGTCGAGTTGCACCTGTGAAATACGTCTCGGTGCCACGTCTTGAACTTCAAGCTGCCTTACTTGGCGCACGATTGGCAGACACAATAAAACAAGAACATAAAATGGAAATGACACAGAAGTTTATGTGGTGCGACTCTGCTACAGTACTACACTGGATACATAATGATAAGCGTACATATAAACCTTATATAGCACATAGGCTCGGCGAGATCGACGAGTACACACAAATGAAGGAATGGAGGTACATACCTACCAAGATGAATATCGCCGACGTCGCAACCCGCGAGTGCTGCGAAATGGAAATATTAGAGAATGAATGGTTATATGGGCCAGCATTTTTATATGAAGACAAAAGCTTATGGCCGCAGCAATCAGACGTACAGCTACTTGAAGTTAGTGATGTGGACCTTGAATGTGTAAATACCTTTCACATTACACCTATTTGTTTACCAGCTGTACCTGAACCTGAAAAGTTCTCCAGTTGGCGCAGACTGCTGCGAGCTACGTGCGTTGTTATGTCATTCATAGAGAAAAAATGTAAGAAACGTGCCGGCACTGTTGATGGCGCTATGATGGAGCGAGCAGAGAGCTTACTTATAAAATACTCTCAGATGCAATCATTTCCCGAAGACCTGGAAAACCTGAAACAGAAAAATGTTTTATCAAAGAAAAGTAAACTACTTACCTTATCACCAATTACTGATAACGATGGTGTCCTCCGTGTGGGTGGCCGCATCGACGCTGCTTCTGAAATAACACAAAATGTTAAACAACCTGTTATACTCGACGGGCGTAACCATATTACCCACCTTATTGTGAGACACTACCATGAGCAAGCATACCATGGAAACCAAGAGACAGTGGTGAACGAGCTGAAACAAAAATACTGGATTATAAGAATTAGACCCACCGTGAAACACATAACTTCAAAATGTATGCTGTGTAGAATCAAACGAGCTCAACCTCAACCCCCTAGAATGGGAGACTTACCTGAAGCACGACTGGCCCACCATCACCGTCCTTTTACATTTACTGGCGTTGATCTGTTCGGCCCAATGGAAGTGTCAGTAGCACGACGACGAGAGAAGAGGTATGGCGTACTATTTACCTGTTTAACAGTAAGGGCTATACACATCGAGATTGTTGGTAGTCTTACCACTGATGACGTCATAATGGCCCTCCGAAGAATGGCCGCTAGACGTGGTTGGCCGAAACACCTTTATTCAGATAACGGTACTAATTTGAGAGGCGCTGACAACGAGTTAAAGAGATGTGTCGCTGAAATAGATGAAGAACAGTTGACTCGAGACGCACTTACCTACGGTATGACGACGACGTGGACGTTTTCTCCTCCCGCCAGCCCACACTGGGGTGGGGCATGGGAGCGACTCATACGAAGTGTGAAGACCGCCTTGAAGGTTGTCCTAAAGGAAAGATCACCGCGAGAGGTCATACTAAGCACGTTAATGGCAGAGGTGGAACTAATGGTGAACAGCCGCCCTCTTACACATGTGAGTGTAGAACCTAACAGTGAAGAGACTCTGACGCCCAATCACTTTTTACTTGGCTCCTCTAATAATGCACCGGCCATGGGCACGTTTGATGAAGGGGACCTATGCCTCCGCAAGCAATGGCGCATCTCACAGCGATTGGCTGATTTATTTTGGAAGAGATGGGTAAAGGAGGTACTGCCAGACATGCGTCCTCGGAAAAAATGGCAGCAGGAGCAAAGGCCCATACAAGTGGGAGACCTTGTACTCATCGTGGATCCAGCGTCTTCTCGTAATGTCTGGCCGCGAGGGAGAGTAGAAAAAGTGATGCCTGGCCGGGACGGCCGCATCAGAGTAGTAGAGGTCAAGACGAACTCAGGCCTGCTGAGACGATCTGTAGCGCGCATTGCTCGAATACCTACTGAGAATGAGTGCTGACGCACTGGGGTGGGGGGTGTTATCAATGCGCATCGAACTTGAATAATATTCGAAACTTAAATAATAAATCGAACAAGCGTATCGGGAGTGACCTGCGGTGCGGGGAAGACGCGGGGGGCGGGAACACGGCGACGCGAGCGCCCCGCCACCTGGCGGTTAGAATCACTGCGTTTTTTTGGCTTAGCAACGACAGGGCACGCAATTCGCTTCCGCACGCTTGCATGTTTTAAACCACTGCTTGTCTCATTTTAAATCTATATACAGTCCTACCGTGTACAAGAAGGATAAATAATAATGTTTCTTCGTCTCGTAAAATTCCCACTTGGTTAATAGTCTTGATCATCCGGATCATCCCCGGCTAGTTCATCCTCATCATCTTCGCTTTCATTTGGTATATCAAGACCGTAGAATCGCACTGGATCCATTTTTCTGAAAAAAAATATCAAATAAATGCTTTATTGCATAAATTGCCACATCTGGCTGAATGCAAAAATAACTACTACTGCATACAATGCCAAATATGGAAAATAATTTTTCGCGTTACTGCATAATATTCCATATTTGTCATGCTAAGTTTTGGCTTGATTGTCGCAAAATTATTACTGTTTACTTACATGTTTTCAGTGTTTTGAGGCCTTCGATAAGTCTTCTTAGCACTATGATATGAAAATCGAACGAAAAATCGACCCACGAATTTACATTGAATTTTCAAAACTTAGCACACACTGACGAAAATTTGAACTGCCACCGACTGGTTTTGACAGGTTATAGTTTTGTTACGCCGTACACTAGATGGCAGCAAATGGATTTTTATTAAAGCATGGTCGTTGCCGGATCTGTCTTGTTATGCGGTAAAGGGAAAAATAAGATATTTTTGTTTTTTCTGAACGTTTGAAAATAAGTACCCATATTTGGGTAGCTATGCGGTAAGGGGTTAACTAGTCAGGTTTCGCTTGGACACCGGTGTCCGCCAACAATGGTAATTTAATTGTGTCTGGATTGCGGTAGTTGACGAGTGGGGTAGTGAGTCAAATTGGACGTGCAAGATTTACACATCACAACACGTGAGCACATCAAGTTACCCCAATGAGTCAAATTATCCCAATTGAATATGAACCTTATTTTGTATGACATAAAGTTGAAAAACAAAGAAATTTGACACTTTGAACGACGAGGAAACTAAATAAAAGTTGTTAATAAAAAAACCTTACAGGCCGACCGGAAGCTTTTGTCACTGTCTAAAAACATCAAAAAAAAACGTCATTGGTCTGTGAGAATTCTGTAATTTATTATTTTTAGGTCTGTGCATTTTACTTTCATTGACATTGACAGACATTCTGACATCTGACAACAGAATTAATTTTAGGGATGTTGGAAATGATGAAAAGCGTAGAAAATCGATACTCTGCTATCGCTAATATCGCTTACGGTATGAATATGGTTTCTGAAACGTTTCCTTTTCTTGAATTATTTTGACTTTTTTCTAAATTTTAAATACTAGCTGTTGCCCGCGGCTTAGCCTGAATTATAAGTAACTTCTCAAAATTATTCCAGTGGACACATTACCGGGATTATTATGTGCCAATATTCATAAAAAAAAATCTGTTCAACGTGATCCGTATACGCGTGATTGAGTAACAAACATCCAAACATCTTCCTTCATCTTCACATTTTTAATAATAGGTCTTCACCTATGAAATTGCCGTTTTGTATGAAAAAATTTAAACGAATTTTTTTCATGCATGTTTTATTAGTATTAATCGAAGTAATCACCCATGCAATCAATGCATCTTTGCCAACGCAGTGGCAGTTTATTGATGCCCTTCTTAAAGAAATCAGCTGGACGGGAGGCAACAAATTCTTCAAAGGCATTTTGTACTGCCTCTCGGGTATTGAATTTTTTTCCCTCCAAGAAGTTATCCAAATTCTTGAAAAAGTAGTAGTCTGTAGGCGCAAGGTCTGGTGAGTAGGGCGGATGACGGAGAGCTTCCAACCCCAGTTCTTGCAACTTGGAGACCGTCTGCTGTGCAGTATAAGGTCGCGCGTTGTCGTGCAGGAGCAGCGGAGACAAGCGATTGACCAATGCTGGTTGGAGATGTGCCAGCTTCTCCATCATTGTGTTCAGTTCTTCACAGTACACATCTGCAGTAATGCTCACCCCGTTTGGTAAGAAGCTGTGATGAATCACACCGGTGCTAGACCACCAAACAGTGGCCATCACTTTTCTAGGGGTAAGTTTTCGTTTAGGGCATTGTTTACGAGTAGGTGCTGAACCAGGATCCAACCAACTTGCTGAGCGCTTGCGGTTATCAAACAGAATCCATTTTTCATCGCAGGTAACAATGCAGTTCAAAATTCCTTCATTTGTGTGTTTGTTGAGCAGTGCACGGCACGTCTCGACGCGTACTTCGCGCTGGCGATCATTGAGTTCGTGGGGCACCCATTTGTCAAGCTTTTTTACCTTGCCAATATGACGCAAATGGACCAATATTGTTTTGACGCTAACGTCGAAAGCTGCTGCTAATTCAGCCGTAGATGTGTATCATCAGCTTCCACAATCGCCTTTAATTCGTCATTGTCGACCAAAGTCTTCGGACGACCGCGAGGTTCATTTTTCAGGTCGAAATTTCCAGAACGGAAGCGAGCAAACCAATAACAGGTGGTGCGTTGGTTTGTAGTGTTAGCTCTGCTGTTGCGTGCCGCTTGTGCCGCGTTGCTGCCACGACGGTACTCATATTCCATAATTACTCGAATTTTTAACGTATCCATGATGACGAAAAAGATTGAAATGCGATGAAAATGTAACACTAATCAATAAACAAATGACTACTTTTGGAAAAAAAAAACATGATTTAAAATTAAAATTAATTTGAAATTAGAATTCTTAGCCAAACAAAAATTATTTTGATTTGAAATGGCCAGTACTGCAGAACGGCAATTTCATAGGTAATGACCTAATATTTATAGGTGTAGTATTGTTTACAAATATCGATATATCGATATTTTAATTTCGACATGCCTAATGAATGTGATGTGAATGAATCTGTCAAAATGAGAAATAATAACCTCACTTAATCTATTTTATTTAATAATTACTCCATTCAATCCAAAGTCTAATCCATTGCTAATCAGTTAAAAGTGATATTAGAATTATACTTATACCTGCTCGATAAGATTATAATTCCGATAACAAACCTTAAGTTTATTCTTTTTAAGTCAATATTTTGTGAAGTAGGTTGCGTTGTGAGTGTAACAAACACTTGTCCAAGTTTTATAAAAATGCCGGTAACAGTCCATAATAATCTGGTGTCAGGGCCTGAAGAGCGTGGCATTCCAGCGCATTTATCCTATGGACAATTCCTGTTTGACCAACTGAAAAACGGTGGTGATAATGTAGCCTTAGTAAGTGCAAACCTGTAAAGTACCTTCCTAATAATTTGTATGTAGTGGTCGTTTAGTGGTTTTGGCTTATGAGCGCACGGTGAAGTAATAGATTTGACGTTATATAAGATTTCTTACAAAGGACCTGTGTTGAATACTCATATTTTTATGTGCAAGATAATATATGAGAATTCAACACAGGTCCATAAGTATATTTATATTAAAAATAGAATTTATTGATTCATTCATAATTTTTCATTTTAGGTGAGTGCAGAGACTGAAGAATCTGTAACATATAGGTATATTCTTGAAAATAGTGTGAAACTTGCAGTAAGTCTCCGTAAGCTAGGATTAAAAAAAGGTGATCTTGTTGGACTGAGTAGTGAGAACAGGTTTGAGTTTGTGGTGGCGGCACTGGCGGTTATGTACTGCGGAGGAGTCTTGTCCACACTCAACATCACATATACACCGGGTAAGTACCATTTTGCATTTATCAGGCAGTAGAAGCTGACTTCCACAAATAATAGGTAATTGAATGGGCTGTTTGACAAAATTTAAGTGTTTAGTCCTCATCTAGATTACAAGAAAATATTTGACATATATTTTTTTCTTTTCCAAATTGATGGAAACTGCTTAGATGAAGCGCATTAAAGTTGAGGAGAGGGGGCTTGTAACGTCATTATCTAGTATAAACTATACTGGCTAGTGACGTCATGCAACATTTTGACTCAATGTATCGCCATTATTTTATGATTATGTGAAAAAAGAAAAAATCAAAAGAAAAAGAAAAATGAGGGACTAAAACCTAAAATTTTGTCAAATAGACCATTGTGTCTGGAATTCAAAATGGTATAGCAGGTAAAACAAATAAAAAAACTTTGCTTAATACCAAACTTGTTCAGCATTATCATGTGTGTGTGTAAATGTAAAAACAAATAGAATAAATATCCTATTGTTATTTGGATATACAACAACTTTCTTAATTTTGTTTTTTTCAGGTGAAATATCTCATTTATTAAAAATAACAAAGCCAAAATTTATTTTTATTTCACCGATCACATCACAGAACATCTATGATTGCTGTCAAGAACTGTCTGCTTCTTGCAAACTTATTATGTTTGGAGAGTTTGATGTTGTTCCTGATTGTATCATGTATGACAACCTAATCAAAGATCATGTAAATGTGGACGATTTTGTTCTGACCGATGTCAATGGAGTGGAGGATACAGTTGCTGTAATGTGCTCCTCGGGAACAACTGGCTTACCAAAGGGTGTAGAACTCAATCATATTAATTTTCTCACATTGTCAGCACACATGAAGTAAGTGACTCAACTAGACAGAATATTAGTGCTTTGTATTATTTTTAATGCTCTAGTAATTTTCTGAAAAAAATTGAGAGGGCTAAGAGGTTTAAAATAGATCATACTACAGCTACCTACCCTACAGTCTTCTACTATTCTAAATGCGTAGCTAGAAGGTTGTACTAATTATGAAACTGTTTAATAAAAAAAATTCATTGACACTATTATTTTAGGTACTACTTTGAATGTGTACAGGCTCAAAAAAATAATGGTATAGTAACTGGTTTGTCACTAATACCATGGTTCCATGCTTACGGCTTTATCACAACATTTGCTGTAATGGCAATGAATATAAAAATTGTATTTCTAATACGTTTTGATGAACAGCAGTACTTGGAAACAATTCAAAATTACAAAGTAAGTTTGTTTTTAAAATAACTTACAGAGTCATAATTATTACGATCATAATGAAATGCTTTACAATTTTCATTTTTTCTTCTAAAATTATAGTTGTATTCCGTTTATAACATCACACCATTCTCCCAAGAAGACAGGCTGACACGACAGAAAGCCATGTATGCTGCAATCCTTACCTACTCCAAACCTCTTTCACAATCATTCATATTATTATCATAATCATGTGTGCCAGCTGCAAGCACCTGATATAGCATCATATCCAATAAGGTCAGTGTTACCCATTGTGTTTACGGCATGGCGCAAACTATGAGCTCGAAACATTATCAGTAGTAACATAAGAGTAGGTAATGGAGTTTCTTGTCCAATCTTTTCCATACGAATCTACTTTTTGGAAGGGACTGACAGGGGCAACTGGAATATTTTTTTTTATATTTATGTTAACTTAAGTTTGACGTTCAAAAGTAGCTATATCGGCTTAATTGAAAAAAATGGTTTGATTTTGACTTGACTTTGATATCAATCAGCGCATAGTCGCTTACAAAGGACAAGCGTACTTATTGCATACAAAGTGATAGATTTGTTTTGCGCCGTGTCAAGTCCTTTTAGTGCCTTGCTTATGTACAGACGCCAGCACATCAAGTTACCCCAATGTGTCAAATTTTCCCAATTGAATATAAACTTTATTCTGTTTGACATAAAGTTGAAAAACGATCAAAGAAATTTGACACATTGGGGTAACTTGATGTGCAGGCGTCTGTACCTTAAATTTCATCCACAACTAGCATATTTTACTAGCCTACTAGGTATTTAAAAATATTTAATAATTTTCAGATAAATATGACTACAATAGTGCCACCCCTCGCTGTGTTCCTCGCGAAACATCCTCTGGTCCTTAAATATGATTTGTCGTCCTTAGTTGAAGTTTGGTGTGGTGCTGCGCCATTATCGAAGGATATTCAGAAAGCAGTATCGGAAAGGTAATATCATATTTACATATACATATAGGTAGGTACACACACGCCGGTTGCGAGTACCTGACTTTGCTAAGGACATCACCAATAATGTCCGTGCATGTACCGGTTCTTCTAGGGCGTGCCCTCCCCCCGACGTTTCCACTTACATCAGCATTGTAAATACCTACCTTTTGATAATTTATTCATGATTTTCATCATCATTTGCAAAAAAAATAAAGTAACTGTTAGTGTTATGTAAAATAAATAACGCAAAAGAAGCGGCAGGCAATAGGCGACTGATCATGAGCAACGTCATATCAAATTCTAATCTAACCCAGTTTTATTCGTAGCAAACTTACCTTAGTACCTATCTAAATTGCAAGAAATAGGAAAGAGCAGGTTTTAGATTACCTAATTGTTACTCATTTTGCAGGACCGGCATCGATTTTATTAAACAAGGGTATGGCTTGACAGAAGTAACAATGGCTTGTCTTGTGGATCTGACAAGCGGCGAGAAGGTGGGCTCCTGTGGAACACCTGCACCTGGCATGAGTGTCAAGGTACCTATTTTGCCATTACTTACTAACTTACCATGTTAGAATGTCTAAAAGAGACTCCCACCTGCGTGAGGCATGCTAATAATCGGTTCGGCTTTGGTGTTCAACAAATACGAAGTCGAAATTGCCGCAATAAAAACGAGCATTCCCGACATAGATAGCACTTTACAAAATGAGACTTTTCTCAATACAGTGTACACAAAATATGTTTGCTCCACATGTAAAATAATTTAAATTATCAAGACATGCAAGGGGTTAGTGTACCTACTCATCACTTTATACAACTTTTACTAGGGTATAAACTGCTGTTCCCCTAATTAAAATTGTTTAACGCTGGATATTAATAATCTATCTCGGTTGCTATCTTGATCCCGATCTTTGTCTGTAACCAATCAACGACCGAATTCGCCTATCCGAGTCTTAAAGATGTCCAATCAGAAGCAGCCGTCGAAAACAAAGGATCGGGATTTGGATTGAGATAGAATATTAATATCGGGCGTTAGTAAATTTTAATAAAATTGCTGTGTTAGCGAATGTTCGCATTAATCTAAATTTCTTCTTTTCGATTTCACGGTTCTAGTAATACTCGTTCAGTCGTTCATAATAGCACTTTGTATACGTAACGCATAACGATTAATAATGTTTCATTAATTAATTTTCAGGTCATTGATATCGAAAATGGACAAAAGTTGGGACCTGGCCAAGAAGGTGAACTATGGATCAAATCCCCATTGCGTATGAAGGGTTACATGGGCGACCGCTCCGCGAGCGACGAGCTACTAGACAGCGAGGGCTTCCTTAGAACTGGAGACATCGGCTACTACGACACCGAGGGTTATTTCTATATCGTAGACAGACTAAAAGAACTCATCAAATATAAAGGCTTCCAGGTAAACCTATTACAATATTTAGAATTTTTTGTTGGTGCTGTATCTTAGCCAAATTACCGCGATATATTTAGATTTGATTGGGACCGGAATTCATTAATCAATTTGTCACCAAGGACAGATGGAGTTCTAACGAGTATAGATAAAGGATTACATTCGAAATGTAGATAAATGATTCCGCTTCTTTGCTCGCGCAGCTAGCTCGCCGCTGCGCAGGGCATTACTTGGGAACTCAGGGTGACGAAGCAACGTCTTAATAATTACGTAAATGCTTAATCTTTTTTAAATAACTGAATGGAAACAAACCTGACCAACGTTTTAGTTAATTCGAATCATCACATCGTTTCTTCCAGCTAAGTACAGACGCCAGCTCATCAAGTTACCCCAATGTGTTAAATTTGAATATGAACCTTATTGAGTTCGACATAAAGTTGAAAAACGATCAAAGAAATTTGACACATTTTGGTGACTTGATGTGCTGAAGTCTGTACATTATTTAGATATTGGTAGGTACGATGCGATCATGATTCGAAAAAAGGTGGGATTTTATTTACCTCGTGTATGAAAATGTGCCGACATGTTAAAGTCACTCAGGGTGTTGATCTAATCTTTACCACCAGCCCCACTTGAAATATATCAAGCCTTTTACGCAATAAAGTGCGCCAATGAAATATACGTTAGTAGACTAATATGTATACTTGGCTATTAAACTCATAAAACCCTAAACCCTTCACCTAGAGCATTCGCGAATAAACTTATGTTTGCTGTTAAAGCAACAAAGACATTTACAGCCGGGACATCGGGAACAAAATGTTCATCCGATACTTGTTTAGTTTAGTACGCCCCGCTACCGCTCCAATATGACTATATTATACTAGATGGCGTTACTGAGACATGGTATCAGTCTTTTTAAACCCCGACGCAAAAAGAGAGGTGTTATATAGTTTCACCGCTATGTGTGTGTGTGTGTCTGTCTGTCTGTCTGTGGCACCGTAGCGCCCAAAAGGGTGAACCGATTTAGATGCGGTTTTTTTTACTTGAAAGCAGGGTTTCTTGCGATGATTCTTAGACATAATTCATCAAAATCGGTTCAGGCGTTTCAAGGTTATCAGCTCTTTTGTGTTAGCTACCTTTTCTCTTTTATTTTAGACGTCTATGGGTATTACTTTACTTAAAAACTTATGTGTGTCTTAAAATTTGAAACACCCATGTGTGTATTATTAATAAGCAACATTATGGTGTATTTGCTCTGATGCAGCCAGGATATCTAGCAGACTAATACACTCTTGGGAAAATAACAGCAAATATGTCGTGTTTGGATTCATTTTAACCAGCAATTGATTCTGCATACAATGCCCTGATGGCAACAGGATGAGCTGATGCTGCAGCCAGGCTATCCAGCACACCAGTAGGTAGACTCTTGACAAAATAATAGCAGATATATCGTGTTTGGATTCATTTCAACCAGCATTTGATTCTAAACACAATGCACTGATGGCAACAGGATGAGCTGATGCTGCAGCCAGGCTATCCAGCACACCAGTAGGTAGACTCTTGACAAAATAATACCAGATATGTCGTGTTTGGATTCGTTTTAACCAGCATTTGACACATACAATGTACAGACGCCAGCACGTCAAGTTACCCCAATGTGTCAAATTTCTATGATCGTTTTTCAACTTTGTAACAAACCAAATAAGGTTCATATTCAATTGGGAAAATTTGCCACATTAGGGTAACTTGATGTGCTGTCGTCTGTACTGAAATATTCTCATAACTGAATTCTCTATAAAACAAAATTAATGCGTTTAAAAACTTTAAAATAAAAAATAAATTAATAATTATAAAAACCCCCACCGCAAAAACAACATTTAAAAAGTTAAAAATAACACTTTAGCCATGAAATTTTACGTAACCACGGGGTACCGTTAAAATAAGTACCTACATACCTACAAGTACAAATGCATTTATCTATTCTTATTTAATAATTGATTGGCATAGTTTTGTGTGATTTAATATGTTTTGTATGCTTTATTTATTTGTTTTAGTTTAATTTAATTTAATTGTAATTGAGTTTTTAATTGTAATTTATAACTTTTGGTCAATGGGTGTAGTTACCTGAAATAAATGAATTTATTATTATTATTACTAGGAACATTCTTACTTAAGCGGTACCCCAAAGTGAAGTAAAATTTCATGGCTAAAGTGTTATTTTTAACTTTTTAAATGTTTTACTTTTTTGCGGTGGGGGTTTTTTAAATTTTTAATTTATTTTTTTTATGACATATCTTCTATATAGCGTGAATGTTTGTTCAGGTAGCGCCTGCGGAACTGGAAGCGCTCCTCCTGCAGCACAGTGGAGTGGCCGACGCGGGCGTGGTGGGCTTGCCGGACGAGGCGGCCGGAGAACTGCCGCTCGCATTCGTGGTGGCGCAACCAAACTCCAATGTCACCGAAAAAGACCTCGTCGAATTCGTTGCGTCCAAGGTAAAAATATCGATATACGTAACTTCCTTATTTTTTATAAGACTTATGAGGAAGTTGCTGTATTAATGTACAGAGGCTAGCACATCTAGTTGCCCCTATGTGTCAAATTTCTTTAATAGTTTTTCAACTTTCTTACAAACAGAATATTGTTCATGTTCAATTGGGAATAGACAGTTAGGGGTAGCTTGATGGGCTTTCGTCTGTACATTTACGATTTATCAACATTGCGAATGAAAAATACGTTTTGAAGGTTTTGTTTAGGGGAATGATGGTAGGTAGTAGGTAGGTCGGTCTCTTACAATGACAAAACAGACTTACGCTGGATATTAATAATCTATCTCGGTTGCTATCTTGATCCCGATCTTTGTCTGTAACCAATCAACGACCGAATTCGCCTATCCGAGTCTTAAAGATGTCCAATCAGAAGCAGCCGTCAAAAACAAAGGATCGGGATTTGGATTGAGATAGAATATTAATATCGGGCGTTAGAGAATGGACTGAGCTTCCCTTTCCCAATGGGTTGACCACTGAGCGTTGATACCTTGATGGATAGATATACTTATTTACACAAATATAATATGTAAGGATTAAATTTCATTAATTTTAGTAGCATTAGTATCTTTGAGTATTGGATATCTTATTTCCTTTCTCGAGAGTAAAGATTAATAACTCTTTCGAGCTATTGATTAAAATTGATATTAACAACTCTTATCTCTCATTTGTCAAAAATTCTAATTTATCACTAATGAATTACTGATATTTATGCAAGAATGATATATACCTATTTCTGAGCCAAAAATTTTTTTTTTTTTTTGTTCATATTCTGCAATCGGTTCCGTAGGAACATTCAGCTTCAGGTTAAGTGTTTAACGATTGTCTTGGAGGGCAGTCAGTCCAGTGACATGGGCCCTTTATTTCCATAATAGTACTCCCTATAAATCTCTAGGGGACTTTCTTTTTAGTCTTCTAAATGATGAATTACTATTCATTAGGTGCGTAGCCAGTATGTTTGGGTGGTTATCAAGTCTCTTCCTGTATGACTTTTGTGAGTGTTTGATCTCTTCCTGAACTGTTCTGATTTCAAGGTCGTGGTGTAATTGTTGGTTTGTTACAAACCAGGGAGCATTGGTGATTATTCTCAGCATTTTGGACTGAAATCTCTGAAGTATTTCTAAGTTAGAGTTGGAGGCTGTTCCCCATAGCTGAACTCCGTAGGTCCAGATTGGCTTCAGGATACATTTGTATAGCAGCAGTTTATTACCCTGCGACAGTTGGGATTTTTTGCCTAGCATCCAGTATATTTTCCTTAATTGGATCCCCAGTGCTTCCCGTTTTGTAAATATGTGTTTTTTCCAGATTAGGCGACGGTCCAAGTAAAGTCCAAGGTATCTGGCTTCGTTTGCCTGAGGTATCTGCACTCCATTAAGTGACACTGGGGGACATGTTTGGTGTCGCAAAGTAAAGGTCACCTGCACCGACTTAGTTTCATTTGCTTTTATTCGCCAAGTAGTTAGCCATTCCGTGATGTTGTTAAGGGAGTGTTGAAGCATGTGGCTTGCTTGAGCCGGTTCATCATGGACGGTTAAGGCTGCTGTGTCGTCAGCAAACGTGCCAATCAAGACGCCGTCTGTCATTGGTAGATCTGAAGTAAAAATCAGGTAGAGTATTGGACCAAGTACGCTTCCTTGAGGTACTCCTGCATGTGCCATGTGTAGTTGGGTTGTATCTTCTCCTTGCTTAACATAGAAAAACCTGTTCGCGAGATATGATTTCAAGAATATGTAGTAGTTTGACGGGAGTTGTTTTTTTATTTTATACAATAAACCATCGTGCCATACTATATCAAAGGCCTGGGAGATATCTAGAAATGCCGCACAACAATATTTCTTGTTTTCAAAAGCTTTATGTATTTCTTCCACAAGTCTATGCACCTGTTCTATTGTACCATGTTTTTTTCTGAAACCGAATTGGTGATCAGGTATGATTTTATTCTCTGCTATGACTGCGTTTAGTCTCTTCAAGAAGAGTATCTCCATTATTTTAGACAGAATGGGTAGTAGGCTGATTGGTCGGTAGGAAGATACATCTTCAGGAGTTTTACCGGGTTTAAGGATCATTTTGATTTGAGCTACCTTCCATTGGGGGGCAAAAATGCCTCTTTTCAGTACACAGTTAAATAGATGTGTCAGGAAATGTACTGCTAAGTCAGGTATCTCTCGGAGTATTTTTGCATTTATCAGATCGTATCCTGGAGCTTTGTTTTGATTTAACTTTCTGATTGTTTCTATGACCTCAGACTTCTTAATCTTTTTAATTGGCAGGTCGAGTTGATAAGGTTCATTAAGGGAGTCAAAAAGTTCTTTGTGGTTGCTTTTTGATCCATTCTGGACGGTGTTTGGCACAAACACATTGGCTAGATGAGAAGCAAAGGTTTCACCTTTCTCCAGGTCACTTTTAGCCCATGAGCCATCTTTCCTGCGAATCGGTGGATTAGGGACAGTGGGCTTTTTAATTAATTTTGTCGTTTTCCAGAGGGAATAATCGGTAGCAGCCGTAGCGTCTAGGTTACGTAGGTGATTCTGCACATTTTCATTTTTTTCAGCCCTTAATTGCTTTTTAAGTTTAGCCGTTAGGTAGTTCAGCCGTGTTTTATCTGCGGGAAATCTAGTGGTTTGCCACAGTTTACGAGCTTGTCTTTTTTCAGCTACTAGTTCACGAATAGGCTTTGAACATCCTGATTCCGTGTAATTCTTTACAACAGGAGTGCTATCCCAAGCGGCATTTTGGACACATTTGTTGAAATGTTCAACCGCAGTCATAATATCTTCTTCTGTTTTAAGAGGCAGGCAGATGTTTATCGTGGAATCCACTATGGAACGGAAACCATCCCAGTTGGTTCTGCGTTCATGTAACCTTGCCGTTGGTTGAATGCATACGACTTCTTGGGAAACTTCTAGCAGGACTATACTATGATCAGATGAAAGGTCTTGGAGAGAAGTGCATTTAAAGTAGTTGGTAGGAATCCCCTTAATAACACAGAAATCTACTAGGTCTGGGATCTTCTTAGGGTCAGTAGGCCAGTAAGTCGGTTTCCCGGTCGATATTGGATTGAGACGTAGATTATTTATGGCTATCTGTAATTGGCGGCCTTTGGTGGTTGTTAAGCGTGAGCCCCATTGGGTATTTTTGGCATTATAATCTCCTCCTGCAATGAACCTTGGTCCTAGCGTTTGGAAGAAGCTCTCGTAGTCCACTGTTTTAATGGTATGTTTTGGAGGAGAGTACAACGCTGTGACAGTCAGGTGGCCCCTCCAGTCTTCGATGACAATACTTGTGGCCTGTATCTCAGGCGTTTTAAATGCCTCAGCCTCATGATGTTTGATATTATTCTTGATTATAATTGCGGATCCACCGTGGGCCGTACCATCCGGGTGCATTGTATGATAGAATTTGTAATTCTGGATTTTAAGGAAATTCTTCTTCGTAAAGTGTGTTTCGGATACCAGTAGGATATCAATTTTGTTAATTTTTAGAAATGTCTCTACTTCTAGGACATGGTGTGACAGCCCATTGGCATTCCAGAGGGCTATTTTTAACGAATAGAATGTGTCATTTTGGTCATGAGCTCCATCAGGAGATTTGTTATTGATGTTAATTGTTGCATTAGTTGTGTCATGGTATTCATTATTTCTGTCGTGTTATTGTTATTGCTGTTTGTTTGTAATATTGGCAATTCATTTGGGTTTTGATTATTAGCCGGTGTGTGTGGAAGTTTATTAGATAGTAAAGCTTGCTTATATGATCGTTGTTCTTGTTTTTCAGTGCTGTCCCCCTTGTTTGGTATATGTTTGGGAAACGTTACCTGTCGATGTTTTGCCGGTTGAGAAGGATACTTGATTTTCTGAAGCTCTTTATAGATTGAGCAGCCCTTGTAGTTGGCAGGATGGTTGCCATCACAAAGTATACACTTAACAAAGTCAGATCTTTCTTTTCGTTCACACTTGGTCAAAGCGTGGTCTCCAGCACATTTTATACATTTCGGGTTTCTAAAGCAGTATGATTTTGTGTGCCCGTATTGTTGGCAGTTGCTGCATTGTGGAATTTCCCGTTTAGGTCTTGGTGGTTCGAAGACGACTCTACAGTGTAAAAGACTTTTGATTTCATAGATATGTTTATTGTTCCTATTGGATTCTATTTCTACGAAGTGTATTGGTAACGGTTTTTTCGTAGTTCTTTGCTTGACGTTCCAAATATTAGTGGTTTTATGTCCTAGCATTTCTAATTCTGCTTTTATTTCTTCTACATCAGTGGTAGGGTGAAGATTTTTTAGTACTACTTTAAAACCACGAGTTTGTTTTGGCCTGTAAGTATAAAATTCCGTATTTTTTTCTTGCAGATTTTTAACTATTTTTGTATAAAATTCTGTAGATTTAGGTTGGATTCTGACTTGATCGTTATGGAGAACTTTCACTTCATAGTTCTCTGCTGCTATCTCATCAAGCATCTTTAGTAGTGGCTGGATATTGTTAACCCGGTCTACATATATAGGAGGAGCCTTTGCGGGTTTTTCAGCAATTTCATCGATCTGTGTGTCTTGTGTTTCAATATCTAGCTCTGAAAATCTATTTGAAATTGGTGTAGGTTGACTAAGCCAGTAGGTGTCAATTTTCTTTTGTTTTAGGGCCCTATTTGTTTCAGGGCTTTCGCGTTGCCGTTTTCTTTCAGGTACTTTTGTCCAGTGGTCGTTGTCGGCTGTAGAGGTACATATTTCTGTATTAACTGGTGTTAGGGTGTCAATATTATTTAGTGACTGGGTTCTTGTTTTGTTAAAAAAGGATTTGTGAAAAATTTGTTGAGTTAGTATTTTTTCTTGAGGTTTTTCAGGTTGAGATAGAGTGTTTGTTTGTTCTTTGTTTTCCATAGTATTCCCACGAGTAGGGTCGATTTAAACAGGTCACACACGGGGTGACGCCCATTCCCGTGTGAAGGCACTATACAACAATGTGAGCCAGGTCCATTGAGGTTGGCGCTAGCGACTGATAACCCACCAGCCATTCATCCCATTGGCACGCATCCCACCGTAGGATTACGGGTGAGTTTTTATGGAGGCTTTCTACCTCTTGGCCCGGGCGATTAAGCCAAGGCCCCCGATTTCGCTTATGAGGCAAAGTTGCGGGTTGCAGTGGTCATTTCCTACCTCTGCTAATGTACATTCTGGTTAATTGACCGTCGCCCGAGACTCGACGTTGACCTTTTACGGTTGGTTTGGTCTCTCCTGCAACCAACCCTCCTCCTTTCTCATACGGGCTTGGGACCGTCAATGGCGGAGCCAAAAATAATATTAATATACGGGGTACATATCTTTTCATTTCAGTGAGATCTTTTACTTAACTACAGTCCTGTAGTTAAATAAAGGATATGACAGTTTCATTCTGCGGTGTATGCACAAGTGCGCTTTGGTTCTCACAGAAAAGATACAGGAATGGGCAGCAGTGGCTTTGTCTCGTTTTAGAGAGTGGTCAGTTTTGCGATTCTAATGCTAGACCCATTTTTATGTATGTGACAAAAATAATAACTTAGAAATCTTCTTGTAGTAAACAGCAAGCCACATAAGAAATAGTACAATATCCGCTCTAGAATCGATCTTAATTCCCTCTTAGTTTCCTTATAGTACCCTAGAATTCGATAGTGTCAGGTTGCTTATGTAAGTTTGAATATCATAAGGCTGCCTCTGCCTCCATTCAAATTTTAAAAAGATTAGTACCGGCTTCGTTCTTGTAGTAGTCGCAAGTACTACAAGAACAGCATTAGCAGTTACTGCTAATCACTGAAAAAAGGGTCCCGGGTTTCGATTTCAGGGTCGAGCAGTGTTATTTGTAATTTCCATCTGGTATTTTTCAGTAATCTGAATATGTGTCCATCTGAATGGCGCGCCATTTAATCCCAAAACTACTGTAAGTACATCTTGCGTTTGTTCTTAGGCTTCAATGTGGAATCAAAATAAAAAATAAACTGTTACAAATAAGTAAAGAAAAATTCGACCTTGCGGCTGTTATCACAACATTCACAACGTACACCGGTATGAATATTTATATTAAATGCGAGGGTTTGAGTTTAAATCTAACTACATGCTCCACGCTAATACGAAAGAGCGTTTAGCACTATCGTTTTCTATTTATTGTGAAAACCTACAAATAATACCTTTTTTTTTAAACTATTTTTCCATTCTCCTCCAAAACTACCTTTTGAAAGGGCCAACTAGAATCATTTTCTTAACTTTTAAGTCTGAACGTTCAAAAGTGCCTTTTAACGGTCAATTTTTTTTTATACATTGTAAACTAGTGCTTGACTGCAATCCCACCTGGTGGTAAGCAGTGATGCAATCCATGATGGTGACATGAAATAGATGATTGGCTTTGCTTTATGAGCTACGATGCTACGAGCTAGGGTGATGAGGTGATCAATAGACAACCTGTAGTTAGTTCTCTTCTAGTTGTCTTTTCTCCTTCACTATCAGGTCCGTCATAGAGAAGTAGAAAAGATTTGTGGGTATTTTAGAGTAATAGTTCGATGACAATACAACACATAACGATACATTCTGTAAGATACCGTATTCCATCCACCCCACAAAACCTTCGACATGTAAATTTCATTTTAATGTGACCAAAAATCCTTAGCGAACGCTTCTATGTGCTATTTGACAAAATTTAAATTTTTAGTCCGTCAACTAGATTAAAAGAAAATATTCGACGTTTTTTTTTCTTTTTCAAATTGATGGATATTAAGCGCATTAAAGTTGAGGAAAGGGGGCTTGTAACGTCATTACCTAGTATAAACTGCACTGGCTAGCGACATTTTGACTCGATGCATCGCCGAATGAATGATTACATGAAAAAAGAAAAATATTGTGTCTAATATTTTCTTGAAATCTAGATGAGGGCCTAAAAACTAAAATTTTGTCAAATAGCCCATTATGGAATTGTTAGATCAGCTTTCCAGACTGAGCTGGTAGTTGTTGCTGAGACTTGATATTCAGTAAGCACAAACTATTGTACAAGTGGAGATGATGTAGTTTATAAAATTAAATCTGAGTCTAGTTAGAGGCTTGATTCTACTAGAGATCACATAACCAACAAAAGCATTATGTAATGGACTTGGCAGAGGAGTTTACCTGCATGAAATGTTTTTGGCGGGATACGGAGGATCAGTTTTTCCGTGCAACGTAAATACATTTTGTTTTGAGAATTCATGTATTGATTTGCATTTTATACTGAGTTATTAGCCAAAAGTCAATTGGTGTATAGGGGTTTGCAATTTGCATACTAAACAAAATCGTGTTGAAGCGCAAACCTCTATATGCGGAAATTCCAAACAACCCTATTTTTGAGGAACGTATCCCTCGCATAAAGCGGGGTATTACTGCTTATAACTTGTTTTTTTTTTTGGAAATGCAAAAGTAGAGCACTTTTACAAGTAAACACGAGTTATTACATTATTACTTGATAAACATTGATAAAAAAAATATTAGTGCAAAGTATTAAGATAAAAATTTCTTTATCAGGTGTCACCAGCGAAACATCTACGAGGCGGAGTGATATTTCTCAAAGACATACCTAAGAACGCCTCCGGTAAAATCCTCAGAAGGGAGTTAAGAAAACTAATGCAAAAGTATAAAAGCAAGCTTTAATAATATCCAAAAAGTATTCAAATAACAAATTATAGACAATTTATGTTAAGAATTTATTGCTGTTATTGTTTTCTTTAATATAACTATGTGAAGGGCAACAAATGGTTTTATTTACATTTGATCATTTACCTAAGCCTAGTTTACTTTTACAAAGTGATTTTGCTAAACTTAACTATTTATTAGCAAGTGCATCTTTTAATTCTGGCGGTATTTTGTTCAGTGCGAAACTGTGCAAGTCTTTAGAAACGGCCGCTAACACTCCGGTTTTATTTGGGTACAACTCTGCCCCGCCGTATTTATAGAAGTCGCCAAGAATGTCTGTTAGTTTGCCTCCAGCGGCAGACAGAACTGCTTCCGGGGCACAAGTGTCCCATTTCTTGCAGCCAGGGCTGGCAAACACGTAAACTGACGCTTTGCCTTCTAATAGTTGCAGAACCTATAAAAGTAATTAATATCAATGTTGCTTAACTGCATAAATAAAAAAAAAACACGTTTTTTTATTTAATAAGCATCCTATGCAAACCTTATAACCTGCACCACCAACTCTAAGTATCTGTGCAGCATTCATGACTTGCAATGCTTTCTCAACCAGTGGATTAGAATGACTCCTGGTGGTGGTAATGATGAGGGAATCAGGTGGAGGAGCAGGGGTGAACCCTCCCACACCTACTTCTTGTAGCCCCCATATAGTTCTGCCTATAATCTTCTCGCCTCCCAACATGGTTTTGTAATATGGCTGATGAATTACACCAGCCACTGGTTTCTCATTAACTGATATTCCAATCAAAACAGTCACATGTTCAAGAAATCCTGTAACAATTTACATTATTTTTATTTTATAACAATATCATTCCAACACCCATGCAACATGCAATATTTTGGGTATCAATTATTATTATTCAAATCAAGTTAACTGTTATCTATGTATAGGAATTAATTAGAAGAACATCAATTCAAAGTTTTCTGTACAGTCAGAAATAAGAATTAAAATGAAGAAGAAGAATTCAAATTAGTTTATCTGTTACATTGGTTAGGATGATTTTATGTAATTAATATGTACAATACATACATTAAAACGATATTCTTGACCATGTTTCACTGTGTCCATACCACTACAGTGCATTCTAAACAACAAAAACTCAAAAACCTATGCAAATCTTCAATTTACCATAATTTGATTGGAGCAAACTTAAATACCACTTCACACTTATAAAAGGATGACTTAGGTACATTTTCCATCTTTCCCATGGATCTCTCTTCAACATTAGTGCACCTAGAATTATTATTTCAATCATTAAACTATACATAGATTAGATTACGATAATGCATGTTACAATAGAAGGGTGTTGGTATGACTTGTAAAGGTATTGAATTGGAAAGTGAAATAAAATTGATATTATAATTTTTTAAGATATCAACTAATAACGTGTTTTATGGGGCATCATACACACCAGCCGCCGCCCACCGTAAGCACAGCTCTTCTATGATCTACCAAACATCTACAGCGGTTACGGAGGTCGGCGGTTGGTCTCTTAAAAATAGTTTTTACCTTGAGTGTACTCAGAGGTGCCATCAAGAGGATCAACCCAGACAACTATGTCCTCTTCTTTGACACTCTGAAGGTCAACAGGGCACTCCAAAGATAACACATCTTTGTCTGCTTCTGATATTAACCAATCACTGGAAACATCACCCTGAAGAGAAAAATACATGTTAAGTATATTTGTCTATAATTAAGTACCTACTACTAACATTTCCTTTCGAACTTTAAAATCTCCTTGGTGATAGCGTGATAGTAAAAAGACATAAGTTTAAATATGTATGTAAAATACAATTTCTGCCTGACTGAACTCGGCAAATTAAAGTGCCATTCACAATACATTTAACAGACCTTGATCGTTCTTTAACCTTGACTATCAGGAAATACACAAGTCTCAATTTATAATTATCTGTGTAAAAGTAAAAGGCGTTAAATGTTATACAATGTGTAAAAGTATATAAAAAACTTAACAATGAAGTAACTGATCATGAAGTATTAATAACAAAGCTAATAATAAAATTGTCTGATGTAGGTGGAATTTTAAGCTTTTAATGTCATATTGTGACATTCACAAAAGAACATTTACCTCCGACCATGTGTGCATAGGACTTCTATACTATACTACTTATATACTGTAGGGAGACCCAACACATTTAACCAGTGAAGGAATCCTGTCCCTTCAGGTACATATCTAGTCCCT
The DNA here is from genome assembly GCA_921972225.1 of Euplexia lucipara. NCBI lineage: Eukaryota > Metazoa > Arthropoda > Insecta > Lepidoptera > Noctuidae > Euplexia > Euplexia lucipara. The sequence goes on along the minus strand of OV179161.1, from coordinate 8,139,153 downwards.
AAAAAGGTTGTAGTCACGGTCACCTAAAAATAGACCAGTGCAAGGTGGTCTACAGAGTTTCCGATTACATACCTTCAAAGATAGCATCCAAAAGCAGCCCAGACTTTGCATCTTAAATAGGTCCATGCGCCTGCATGGATCTAGTCTCAGGGCCAACCCTAGTTTTAGCAATGTTCGAAACATTGTCTTATTAATTAACTGGCCTGTTGGCTTTGTCAGGGGTCTTGGGTTTGATTCCCAACCAGGACAAAAGTTTGTGTGATGACCACAATCATTTGTTCTGTGTCTGGGTGTCATTTATCTATAAAATGTATGTATATCAGCTGTTTAGTACCCTAGTCACAAGCTCAGCTTAGCTTGGGACTAGATGATGTTGTGAGAAAGTTGTGGAATATTATTATTATTATTAATCTATATCAAGGTTGTGGCCATGCCCATTGTGCCTTTAATGGTGGATCCACGCTCATGCTCGTCATCATGTTAATAAACATTTTATATGTAAGACTAACTGCCACGCTATAACAGCAAACTTGCGTAACAGCAATTTTTTGTAAACATGAGTAAATCACAGTAAAGCTAAAACAAACTACTATCAAAGTTGAGAAATGTTATAAATATTTGATTTAAATTATTTTTGTCAGTTGTTGTCTCAGCAGAAGGGCTTAACTAAGTGATAAAAAGATACTTTTATATACATAAGTAAATAAACAACCTACCAAATTATCATAATATAGTTAAATTATTTACAATTTCATTGTGTCTTAATTACCTACATTGTACAAGTACAAATTAATTATGTAAGTTTAAAATTAATTACATTAAAAATAACCATTAATGTTTACTTTTAGCTACAATATTAAAACTACAGTTTCCTCCACTCTTTTCTTTCACTAAAATAGCTGTTGCGTTTCCTATCAACAAATAAATAAATAAAAATGCTGCAATCACATACCTCACTATCAGAGCCATCTTCTTCACCAATTATATTCACTTTGGGATACTGTGCTGCAAGTGATGCAACAATACAACGCTGAGCAGACCGGTCAGCTTCTGTTTGATAGTCATCTTTACCCTGAAATCGTGTAAGGCAAAACTAAACCTCGAAAACTGTACGAATGGCTAGTCTACAGTTAACACTGTCACTACATTCTAGACATAGTTTCATGTGTGTCTACAAAATATTCTTTCATGTAATGTTATTATTGAACTTTGGCCCCAATAAAGTTATAGCATTTTTTACACTTTTTCCTCAATGTAGTCGTGTCTTATATTGCCATTACAACTAACAACCAGTCAACAAACCTTTTCAACTATTCCCAGTTCTCCTTTACTCATAACATCACGAACAATTTTTCCAGCCCTGTTGGCCACTGATACTGAAGAAGCCAATAGTCTCACAACAAGAGGAACATTTGTCGTCATTTTATCAATATATTCGCGTGATTATTTGTAACAAGTAATTTTAAACTTTCAAATTAAACAATATTTAACTCTGCATCACGTAGGTAAATAACGTAATATTTATGTACGTATTGGTACTTATTGTTAGCTAGTAGCTACCGTCTACGTCACTTGCAATTTCGCAAAAGACTAAAAATGAAAAGAGCAGTGTTGCCAGATGGTTTATTTACATTTTTTTTTTATTGGTTTCCGATAACATTTGAAATACCTTACGGGCAGTTACGGGTTAATTGCGATGAAAGCTAACCCGCAAAATTCAGTTTTTATTGCGCGTTTTGCTATTAACAGTTCGCATTGGTGCGAATGGTAATACAAAACTTTTTACGACCGTGCTTATTACGTTTTTACCAAAGTACAAAATTTTTAAGATTATTATCACTTCGGTCTTCATCAAATCGTGATTATTTCTAGAAATAGCAATATTGAACTTAGAGTTTTAATTATTTTAAGTGCAGGCAGCTGAACGCCCGGGTTGCCCAGACGCCAAAGATGCATTGGTTCAAAAGGTCTCCAAAAATATATTTTGAACATGTGTGGATGTGGAGTCCAAAGACATTCGAGTCTAATCAGAGATATAGGTCGATTAGATTGAAGCAGGATGTGTTTTAGCCAGGGGCTAGCTTTAGAGGTGGGTAACTAGGGCTGTTGGTCGCCCGGGGAGACATAAATTAAATAAATATTCCACAAATTTTCACACAACGCCATTTAGTGCCAAGTTAAGCTTGTGTTATGGGTACTAAACAGCTGATTAACATACTTATATATTTTAAATACTTACATACATATTATAGATAAATTACACCCAGACACAGAATAAATGATCGTGCTCATCATCACACAAACATTTGTCCTGGGTGGGAGTCGAACCCACGACCTCCGGCATAGCAGTCAGGGTCACTAACCAACAGGCCAGTCAAGAGAGGTGCCCTTCGACAAAACTATCACATAAACATGCAGAAACAAATTTTCGAAAATTTTGCTCGGACTCTTTCGTTACCGTTGCATCATGGAGTCACTTCCAGATTTTTTTTGCGATAACTTTATGTGTGTTATAGAGCCTAAATCGTTTTAATTGTTTGTCTCTTACAATACAGGTGTGCGTGTGCCTAGTGTAAGAGGCAGGGTTTACATTGTCTGCACATAGATTTATGCCTTCTAGAGTTAAGCAGTTATGTTATATATTATGAGTAATGTCAAGGCTATAGACAGATTCCTCAATACACAGGGTGGAATTGACGTCAACGCAGAACCTGATGCCACTTTAGGTCTGATATAGAGCCTAAATCATGTTGATGCCTTTCAATAAATAAAAGGCATAAGCAGTTATAGCCTAGTGGTGTGACCGGCGGACTGCTAAATCATAGGTCTCAAGTTCTCAACACTCAAGTTCGAAACAAAGACACGCACCTCTGACTTTTCGGATTTGTGTGATGTGTGGGATTCACTAACCACGTGAAAAGAAGAAGAATGACGGTCAACGGCAGATATGAGGGTAAGAATAGAATCTTTATTACACAAGAAAGTGGTTACTCTAAATTGTGTGAAGTCCCTGACTTCTGTGCTAGGTGGTAAACATGTGTTACGAGAGTCAGGAGATATTAAATAATCCTATGCAATAAGATAATAAATAAAAAATAATAAATGCAGTTAAAAGCAGCCCGTATTGATTTTAAAGTGTTGAAAAGTATGAGCATGAGTGTGCGTGTGTGTGTCTGGGTGTGAGTGTGCGTACCAATGGGTGTTGGTGGGAATTGAATGATCAGGAATAGTTTTTAGCAATCAATAAAATACAATCACTGGGTCAACTTCACTGAGTCAACTCCACTGAGTAACCCTGAATCAAAGCAGGGTTCGCTATTAGACGGTAGGAGCTCCGCGTTAAGCGCACAATATACACACCAAAGCCGTCGACCCGCCGACACAACCGGCGGCGGCTTATGTTGAAAGAAGCATGTCGGCAACATTAGCGCGCGCGTGTTGCCCGCCGACCCGTCGGCGGTGTCGGCGGCTAGCGTACGCAAGCGCTCAGTTGCCCGGCGACACAATTACTAACTGCCAAATAAGTTTCTGATGAGCCGCCGGCAAAGTTTTATGACACTCAATGACTGAAGCCGCCAACCTAGCCCGCCGGCAAAATGTTGCCAACATATGCCGCCGGCTTTGGTGTGTGGTGGGCTTTAAGATTAGGTACGTAATGGAGGCTGACCGATCAAAATAATCTTGCTCGAAGAAGCGTTGGCGAAAGAGCGGCAATAGCCCAATGGGTAAAACCTCAGCCTGGCGATCTAGAGGTCGTTCCCCACCCATTGTAATATTGTCGTGAACCCGCTCCAAATACAAGCATATTTAGCTTAGGTAATAGGAGGGGTTGACAAGACTGATAGTAATGTGAAACCCACATTGCTGGTAGGTGAGCTAAAAAAAACCTTTTAAAAAAGCACTTTCAGGGATCATAAAATCGGATTTCCAGACAAAATTAAACTACCTATTGTTCGTGAAAGCCGGCTTTCGGTCAGCCTGCTAAGACGTTACGTCGAAATAAAAGTAACAAATTTTATTTAAACATGTATTTTGTGTTGAAATAACCAACCATAACCCTAAATTTAATAAAAATGTTTATTAAAATAAAACTGCGCCGTTTCCCAAAACATACATACATATATCAGTAGGTACTAAAAATATGAAGGCATTATAAAATCGATTCACTTCTGGGTCCCCACAGCACCTAAGTCGACAGGGGGAACCGCAGGACGAAAATTTAACTTAACACAATGTTACCTCGATGAGATAAGTATCCCACATATTCACATTCTGACATAATTTATTTTTTCATAAAGCAAGTGCGTATATCAGATAATACATCCACAACAATATACAAAAGCAGAAATATGAATATTGATTATTGAGGATAAGAGCTCACGAGCTCAAGAGGACACGAGCGGTATCTATGTTGCCAACGGTTTGGCAAAAGTTTGGCCAATCTGACTCCTAAACTGAGAAAGTGACGATGGCGGCCGCAGATTTCGAAGTTAGAATATCGACGGCCGCTGCCGACACTCGACACGCCAACGGCAGCGTCGGGCATGTCGACGGCTGTAGTTAGCTAATTCTGCCGTTGGCAACATGCCGCTCGAGTATGAAAGCTCTTAACTTAAAACCACTCATCAAATTTTAACCAAAATATTAATCAACATTGCTCAACATTATCAAATAAAAAAGATATAATCGGTCCACAAATGGCAGAAAAATCGCGAACATACATAACAAATCGGCACCACATACAGTCTAACATACAACTTTCTCCGTATAAGAAATCGGGTTACAAATTAACTACGATTTATTTTAAGAAATACTTTTTACAAGATTATCTGATGCATGGTGGAAAAAGGTTCGTTATTATCTGAAACTGAATGCCGAAACCCATTATTTAATTTTATATAACATATTTTTTTTAAGAAGAGTCACGTTTCCAGGGGAAATAATTTTATGTTAATATGATGATGATTTCTAGAAAATAAAATTTATTAAGTTTCGTTGATTTTTATAATTTGTCAATCAATTTATCGTAAATGTTGCGTAATGAATTCACTTTATATAAAGTAGTTACCGACTAGACCGAATAGACTGGAAATCAACAAAAGAATACCAATATTTTACATGAAGCCACTGCCAATTTGACAGCCATAACCCACAGAGTTATTGGGTAATACGATACCCCTGGGTAAGATGTCGACCTCGAAGGGTCTCAATATATTGTTATGGATCCGATCCCAAAAAGCGTAGTCTAACCTTAGGTCGACTCGAGTGGTATTATTATTTAATAACAAACCCCTTCACATACAACTAAAATAAAACTGATTAGTAACCCATTTCTTATAATGACATAACAGTTCCGAGAAGCTTCTATAAATAGCATATTTCTTATTTAAATTCTAAATCCTGTAAGTTTATGTTGTTCTTGATCATGTGAAGTATGAACAGAAATAAGAGAGAAATAGTTATGTAATAAAGAAGGTATTCACTTATAAATAATAACATAATAGTATGATCATGCTGACACACCAGTATCTTCAAGAAAATAATAATGTTTCCGAAAAACAAATAGTAATGCAGCAAACTATGGCTAACTGTAAAAAATACCAAGTAAGTCACTGAAAAATAAAAACAGGACAAACGAACAACAGATAACATACTTAGCAAACAAGCAAAGCTTGTTCAAGTTAAAAAAGTATAAATTCAATACTTGCAAAATTATAAAATTAACTGAAAAAAAAAATCTATCAACGTTATTTAAAAAAAAACGTTATTAATAGTTACATTTTGTAAACATGTACAATGCATGTGTGTCATTTTACCGCAAGAAAAAGCGCGTACTATGTAAATATGATGTTCCCATTAATTTTATATTATGTGTAAGTACAACTTAGAATGATGTGCAAATATTTGCCTTAAAATATTTTGATCAGGAAGAATAATTGCAAGAAGAGCAACTAAGTAAGTAACAAAACAATGGTGCCGATTGTACAGAAGCTAATCTTGCTATTTGCTCACAAAACAAGCCGTTTCTTAAAAGATTAAATAAATATTTTCTGTCGTGGAGCGCCAGCACATCAACCTACCCCAATGTGTTAAATTTCTTTGATAGGTTTTCAACTTTATTCTAAACACCATAAGGTTCATGTTCAATTGGGAAAATTTGACAGTTTGGGGTAGTTTGATGTGCTGGCGTCTTTACATAGATTAGAGCTGTCAATGTAAGCTGGTCTTTTCTAACGCGGCCCACAGCTAGTCAGTAAGTGTGATCAATTTTCTGATTCCAGTTTAGATTCTCAACAAATGAATCGGCGCCATTGTCTTAATCATATTTAAAAATTAAGAAATTGGCAACAATATAAGTTTTGATCAAATAAAATAACATTTTAATAAAATATTAAAAGTACCAATATTATAAAAGTAATCTTAATTACTACCTTATTGCAATAAGTCTGATAGTATAAATTATGGGCGCCAAGATAAATTGACACCTCTTTTTTATTACATGTAACAAATAGAATTCTATTTTAAAAACTCTCTAAATGTCTTTAGTTTAACTTATAAATCTAAAACAAGTTTTGTTTTTACCTATCCATAATAACTTTTACATTCATTTAACAATAAAGTTGTAATTGCAACAAAAGATGCCCATAATTATTATGATAGAATCTTTGCACATTCATTTAACAATATCCTCTGCTACTATACCCTTTTTCAAATCCATAAATCTGCTGTAAAACATTATAACAATCATATATACTGCGTTTTTTAAAATCATGATTTAAGTGGTTGTCTCTCATCATTTCGAATTTATTTCCAGCCTGCACATGTGCGACAACTCTACGCTTGCACTGCTCCAACGCGCTCTTTACATGTGAATCTTACTGCTTTAAAGCAGTAAGAACGCTAAATAAGGTGACAAATTAATCTAGATACTTTCCTTCGTATCATCTTCGCTAACTTGTTTCAGGATATGTTTGACGATTTGATCAATAGTGTGAGTGTCGAGCATGCGCTCAATGTTCTTGTCTTCGATCACGTATAGAAACAAGTGCTTGGAGTTTTCGCGCAGGCGCTGCACGCGAGTCCATTTCTCTCGGTCTGCAGGCTTCGCACCACACTGCTCGATAACTTTTTCTAATATCTGTGTAAAACGGTTCAGTAAGTCTATTTACATAATCCTGAATATGACATAATTTTGTAATAGTATAACCAGTAAAATATCATACCACGTCTACGCTCTCGTCGGGCCAACCAAACAAATCCAAGGTCTCCTCATCAATTAGGTGTGATAGTAACAATTTCAAATTTTCTGTGAGCTCTTCCTCTGACATTAGAGCAAAATTTCCTTTCTGAAATATAAAATTGCATTTATTAGTCAATGAATTATGTGGCTCTAAAACAGTAATGTACAATTAGTTTACCTTATTTTGGACCTCACTACTGGAACTGCTTTGGTCGTCTTGCATGCCGCCATACAGCACGCCTGCCCCGCTATAGCCTTGCAGAATGCGATCCGACTCCACATCTAACAGGTTCAGTATTGATTCTATTTCAGACTTCTTCACTCTTTCCATTGAATTATTGGCCCCCTGGAAAGAGTAATAAACGGTGAGATTGACGTATTAGTAAGAAAATTATTATTATTAAGAGAAATAAACAGGTATTAGCAACCGCCAGAGAGTTTTGGTGGAAGTCGTTCGTGTTCTAAGATTTAAGTTCTTTAGACTGGCAATCGGATTAAGCTTTTTATTTCCCCGATAATAACCCCGAGAGGACACCGGTGTCCGCGCTGTCATTGTCTTTCTATTGTGTCTCTAATTGACACGATTGAAAGGTTAAATGATATTTATCGTGTATAATATCGCGTGAGACTTACGAGCACGCTGCGCACGTGCTGCAGATGGCCCTTGAACACGGTGGGGTGCAGCTTGCGCACGTGCCGGATGAGCTGCTCGCCGCGCACGTAGGCGCGCGCCGACACGCAGTACATGCAGCGGCGCGGCCGGTCCAGCGTGTGCGTGTCCAGGTGGCGGCGCAGGTTCACCTCGGAGTGGAACGTCTTTGCACACACCTCGCAACTGAACGCTGCAAACATCGCACAATTCAATCTTAAATACGGTACTTGACAGAATATGAACATCAAAATATAATTAGTCAATCAGCTAGATTATAAAAAATAATACCCAAGTATTTTTTTTCTTTTTCAAATTGAGGGAAAACTGCTTAGATTAAGCGCATTAAAGTTGAGGAGCTTGTAACGTCATTAGCTAATATAAACTGTACTGGCTAGAGATGTCATGCGACATTTTGACTCGATGTATCGCCGTCATTTTTTGATTACGTGAAAGAATGTCGAATATTTTCTTGTTATCTAGATGAGGGGCTAAAAACTAAAATTATGTCAAATAGCCCATTATTTTTTTATGTTTTGGCGTTACAATGTCGTGAGGGCCCAGAGCAGAGGTTAAAGCAAATCCGGGCAACTACTATTGTGACCTTTTGTTTAAATTCCTAAGTTCATCTTAGACATCATTGACATCGGCGAAGGAAAACATCGTGAGAAAACCTATACCTACTTGTATTTAGTCAGTATAATTTTGAACTTAAGTGAGCATAGTGATCAATGCTCGTACCTTCTTCGTATAAGAAAAGACCTTTTCCCTGCAGTGAAACAGTAACGCTGGTATTATTATTAGCTTTATGGCGTTTTATCATCTTTTCTAAAGTTAAGATTTTGTACTGTTCACAATTATTTTCTATAGCAATAAAATTATTTATATAAATACTTTGTAATCTAAACTATGAGTATTTCAAAAATTCTTTCACTGATATAAAGCTATTGCTGGCCATTTAATTATTTTATTTTATGGTTGTTGTGGGCAAAAGCTATATAGCCCTATAATAGAAATTATCTGAGGAAACACAAGTTTCATGAGATAGAAAATGATTGAACATGCACACAAATTAAATCATAGTATTGCAATGTATTCACTTACGCTTGTCATCTAAATGCACTTTCAAATGATTATTCAAACTGCCTTCACTGATGAATTCTTTTGATGAGTATGAACATGTTGGCAGGGGACAATATAACTTCTCCAAACCCATATGTTCCCTCAGGTGAACCAACATCCTGAAAACATATAACATGGATTCAAGGTATCTTGACATTGCTCAGTGAAGATTTATGAAAAATTTTTTTTTCATAAATTCCCGTATTTTGAGCAGACCCCATAAATTAATGAACATTACGGTATACATATATTCAGACAAAATGTTTAAGTTTGAGTTAAAGAGTGGATGTTACCTGGCTCTAGTGGAGAAGGTCTGGCCACACTTGCTGCAGAGGTTGCCGGTGTGTTTCTCGAGGTGGCGCTGCAGCTGCACGCGCTGGATGTACGACTTGTTGCACAGCGTGCACTTGTACGGCTTGTCCTCCACGTGCGTTAGCGCATGACGGCGCATCACTTCGATCGTAAACGTGTTGTAGCCGCACTGCAAACACGTGCATATTATAATTAGATAATTAAATATTACGCAACTTTCACCGTGCTATGATATTAGGTAAATGATGGACATACTGATATGTTTCTAAATACATACATATTTAAAGATCAAATATACCTAGACACAGAACAAATGATTGTGCTCATCACACAAATCACAAACATTTGTCTCGGTAAAGAATCGAATGATCTTCGGCATAGCAGTCAGGGTCACTAACCATTAGATCAACAGCCTAGTCAAATTTCACCAAAGTTATTAATATTTTTAATATGTGTAATAGCTCTCAACTATACTTGATTACTTTTTACATTTACAGTTTACACCCATGATGCATAGATTTACAGATGCTAAGTATCTACTTACTATAGATAGATACATAGAAAACACACACAACACACACACTACAATCACCCTGACTCTGCCCCATACATACATAAAACACATCGTCACGCCTGTAGTTCATATAGGGCTAGGCAAAGGTGTACCTGGTACCACATTTCGCCAGTTATGTACTTATCATAGTTTAATAAATAAACTTGATCACTGATGACAGTTACCTCTTCTAATAATACTGCACTTACCTTTTAGCTCCTAATGCCATGCCAGCAGTAAACAAATAAAAAATTGCTTTAATCATAGCTAATATTTTTGATTGAAGTAAACAGTTATTTCAAAATCAACATCAAAAATACATAAAACAGTCCCCCAAAAACGCCCACCCTTCACCACTTCGTAGTGTTACTATGATTTAAATTGCTGTTCAGAATGTTTATTTGCAATATTCTGTTAAACACAAATAAATTTTTAATTTGGATTCAACTTAATTTAATACTGTTATGTACTATGTAGTTAATATAACAAAAGAATTTAGTGAATTCTGAACATTACCACATCGCATGCATACTTCTTCTCGCCATGTATTTCTAAGTGTTTGGTCATAGCAGCTCGAGAGCTAGTCCACTTGCTGCAATGGTGACATTGATATTGTCCAGGTGTGTCTGTGGAAAATATATTCTCTTGTTTAAATGTCTTATAAATCCGGTGTTTTTAATTTAGGGTAAGTAACATAAAAAGTATGAGATAAAAACATATTCTCTTATAAGGTTATTCTTATTTGAGGATAGTCCCGGTACTATGCCCTGTTAGAATGCACTGTTTTGTTAGGGCAGGTGGCACACAACCATAGCTAAGGATCTTCCCTGTCCTTCAAACTAGTATAATCCTGTATCTCCAAGGACAGAGTATCAAAGAAATGTGAGTGTGCAACAAGGCGCAGTGTTAAATAGGATTCAAAATTATCTGTATAGTTAAAATCCCTTGTTGTGTCACGCCACCACTGGAGCCCTCCTAGCGAGCTGCTATTTTTTATATTTTAAATTTAAACTACTTGTTTTAAAATAAATAAATACTGCTTAAAATTTAATTTATTTTTATAGAATCATTCAAATTCAGCGCAAAGGGAACTGAAATGGTCATTATAATATGGAATATGCAGGAAAAAAACTAATTTATTTAAAAAAAAAAATTTCATTAGAAACATTATTTGATCCGGAACTAAAGTAAAACGTACCTACTATATTTTTTATTGAGTCATACCAAAATTACATGCATATTTCCTATTTTTCTAGAGTAGAGTTCAAAAGATCAACAGACACAGAACTTGTTTAGTGCTAAACAAATTCACAATTTGTAAATTTGTTTAGCACTAAACAAGTTTAATGATTTTAAAAACAAACAATACCTAAAGTATCATTAACGAACAATCTCTAGACAAAACAATAAATTGTGGATGAAATTACCTGCATGTTCCTTGTGCCAATGGTTTACCAATTTAGAAAAGTTCCTCGTAGAGTATAGACAATAGTTGCAATAGAAACCTTTGTCTAAAAAATGTTGCAACCTTATGTGGACCATCAAATTATCTTTCCTGGAAAAATTTGCATTGCAAATCTGTAAAAAAAAGGCAACAATCAATTAAAATACTCCTCCTACTGCTTATCAATTGTTTTAAACTTTGGTAATCACAATACATATTTATAAAATAACTGGCTGCCCAATCAAATTACATTCCACCTTTAAAAAAAATATTTATATGAGGCATATTCTAAGACCTACTGAATACCCATATAAAATTTCATAAGAATCAATCAAATCATTTAGGGAAAGTTTAATAACACTGTGACACTAGAGTTTTATATTATTAGAAGATAGTGTCAATAAAAACGTCAAAATTGTCCAATGCTCCTCTAAGATATTTAAATGCATCACAAGCAACTATGCAATTTCTAACAAGAATATAACTACAAACATAAAAAAAAGATAAAGATACCAGGCTGGTATCCACAACTCCACGTCAAAGCGCGTATTTCGCGAGTGGGCCCAGTGCGAATTGGTAGACGTCAAATGCCTTTGAATTTTTAGTTCTGGAACATGCCAGTTACCTCACAATATTTTCTGTCACTGTTTTGAGAGCCTGCCTGGGTTCAACCACCACTGGGCCACTTCTGCTCCAAGCATACAAGAAACTAGTTTTTCCTAAACACCTATTTAGTTTAATATAAAGTAATAAATAGGAAAACAGATTAGAAAACTTACTTCACAACTATATGACGCAACTCCTTGTCCATCACAGCCACTCTGTGCCATATGACGCAGCACATGTGAGTGCCTTACGAAGGTTCTGTTGCAGTGTGGACATGAATAAATGTTTCTCTCATGAACATTTTTGATATGCTCAATTAAAGTTTGCTTATCAGGACAACAGACATTGCACTGATTACAAGAAACACTGTCAGGTAGCTTGGAGTGCTCCTTCCGAAGATGCTCTGTGTAACTCTTCTTAAACCTGAACTTTTTAGGGCATTCTTTGCAACTATATGATGCCTGCAATGAAAATTTAACCAGATAATGATACAAGACATTCATTAGTTGTACTAACTACAATTCTGTGTTGTAGTTCAATGTAAACATTAACATCAAGATGACTTGTTGCCATCAAGAGTTTTTAAGTAGTCAACTTTCTCAATACAATACTAGTGGTTTACTTATTAAAAATAAATCGATTTAAAACATTCTTATTTGACTATTCCAAAGTATTTTTTATTTCACATTTTCTTTAGTATGCGATTTCGGTATCCAGCGCCTACTAATGAATTTAAATGTGATCAATAAATTTGAAATATAGTTAAAACAAGTACCTTCGAGTAAACCATTTCATTGTATTTTAATGCGCAACAACGTCTACGATGCAACGATAGCTCCTTGCCTGTTTTGAAATGCTTATTGCAAGTTTTACAGGCGTATTCATCATCACTAGGAGACGACATTACTTTTCCCTTCTTCGGTATCACAACAGCATAGCAATTGTTTTTGTTACGCGTTTTCCTTTTCTTATTTTTGGCACCAGGCGGTCGCCCTAACTTCTTTCGTTTAGGTGGCATTTGTATAAAGTTTGAATTTTACAATATTGTTTACATTAATAAATTATTCCATAAATTGTTCAGATTTTTGTTTACCAAAGATGTGCAATGAGTTCACATTTATAATATTTGATATTCTTTTCACTCAGGCGCTTGAAACGAAATCCCTGGACCAAGCGCCACGTATATTTTTTCTGTGACGTTATTGACGTTATTGACGTACTCGGTACTTTTTTTTTTTTTTTTTTTTTTTTTTTTTCTTTCTGGCTTCGCACGGTTTGTGCATTTAGCCAATGTCAAGTAGCAAAGGTAGGGAAACTGGAATTTATCAAAATTATTTAAAATTTAAAACGGAATTTAGAAATAGGATCAGTAGGATTAAAGGAAATAATAAAGGAAATAATAATGAATGATGAGAAGCATACAAAAAATTGGTGAAAAAAAAAAAAATAAATAAATAAATACTAATAATATTTTAATTACAATTTAATATTATTAATGGAAATGAATGAAGCTATACATTTATATACAGGTAAACTATTTGTACAAAATAAAGAAAGAACTGAAGTAGGAAAAGGAATACGGAGAGACAAAAGATCACTAAGAAAGGAAGAACGGTCATATAGAGGACAGGAGAAAAGAATGTGATTCAAGTCGCCCACATCTGTGCCACACGAACAACTGGGATCGTTTACAATTTTAAGTTTAGCAAGATGAGCAGGAGAGCAGACGTGACCGATTCTCATACGAATGAGAACTGAGGTCTCCATCTTGCCAAACTTAGCCCTGCCAAACCACGGTTTTTCCGAAACATCGGGGTGGATCAAAGAAAAATAATGACCCTTTTGTCTGCTGCTGATTTCCCAGGCCACCTTCCAGGTGTCCAAAAGAAAAGTTTTAGGTAAATTTACAATATCTGAGTTAAAATTGATGTATGGAACTATGTCCCCACACTGCACCGCTTCACCAGCGAGAGAATCCGCCACTTCATTGCCCTTGATTCCAGCATGGGCTGGAACCCACGCGAATTGCAAGACATTGCCCTCCGATAAGGTCCTGTACGCAAATTCTCTTATCAAACAAATGATTGGAGACAGGAATTTATGTGACAGTGGGGATTTGTTGATGGCTAGAAGAGCACTTTGACAATCTGAAAAGATTATAACTTTCTTGAGCCTAAAAACCCGACTATATTCAATGGCCTTTAAAATGCCAAAACATTCTCCTGTAAAAACGGAAGTCTCGGGAGGAAGTTTTATTTTTTGAACGATGTTGAATTGCGAGTGGTACGTGCCTATCCCGACACAACCCGTCGGAGAACGCTTGGAAGCATCTGTAAAAATGTGGTGATATTCCGAGTGTTCGGCCAGAAAATTGTTGAAACTTAAATGACAAATGGGGTCAGATTTATTAATACAGTGAAATTTTATGATGGGATTGAAATGTAAACTGTCATAACTACTGCTAAATATGGGAAGTTTGTTGGAACGGTGAATTGGAGAAGATAGAGAAAGGTATTTTTTATAGCTTATAACCAAACAAGGAGCACGTTTATGGGACCAGTAATCTGAAGAATCAATCAGCGACACTAAAGTGTCCAGTTTAGGTATTAGAGGATGAGTTGAGAACTGAATAATTCGGAACAAATAATTATCAGCAAGGAATTGTCTTCTAAGATATAAAGGAGCTTCCCCGCATTCTACCTGTAAGGCATTTATGGGGCTCGACTTCATAGCACCCGCAATAATCCGCAATGCTTTATACTGGATGCGATCTAATTTTTTAAAAGCCATAATACTACCTGGTTCAAGAATAAATAACCCATAATCTAATGTGCTTCTGGTTATAGCATTGTAGATTAATTTTAAAGAAAAAGGATGTGCACCCCACCAAACACCTGACAAGCATCTAAGCATGTTTAAATGATTTTCGCATTTATTAACAATAAAATCGCAATGAGGAACACTGCTTAATTTAGGGTCTAAAATTACACCCAAATATCGGAAATTGTCTTTGACTGGAATAGGCGTATCTTTATAGTTAAGATTAACTCCGGGAATGTTTCTCTTCCGGGTGAATAAAACAGCTGCGCTTTTAGATGTTGATAACTCCAAACCGTTCAAATGTAACCATGAATCCAAAGCAGATAAAGCAGAATTAATAGAACAGCTAGCTTGCTCGATAGACTGACTTGTAGAATATAATAATAAATCATCGGCATATTGAAGAACTTTAACATGATTAGACAAAGATGAATCTAAATCAAAAGTGTAAATATTGTATAAAAGGGGGCTGAGCACAGAACCTTGTGGGAGACCTCTCCATACTGTATGCGATACCACATGATCCCCTATTGACATGTTAACAGAGCGTTCAGACAGGATATTAATGATGAAATTCAACAAGTTCATTGGAACTTGTAAGGCTTTTAATTTATTTTGTAAAACTGATAATACAACATTATCATAAGCTGAATTAATGTCTAGGAAAACCGCGACCGTGGATTGATTATTAGAAAATGAAATCCGAATATCCGATGTTAAAATGCTTAAACAGTCACTAGTACTTCTACCTTTTCTAAAGCCATATTGTGATTCTGCCAGGAGACCCTTACTTTCAACAAACCATTCTAGGCGATTTTTAATTAAGTGTTCGGCTAATTTTATCAGAATTGAAGACAAAACAATGGGGCGGTATGAAGAAACATCAGAAGGAGTTTTATTTGGTTTAAGGAATGGTAACACCATTTGACGTTTCCATTCAACAGGAACGTTTCCTGTAATCATAATAGAATTAATAAGCTCTAAATAGTAACTGAGAACGTCGTCATTTAAATGAGCAAAGAAGGAATACGGTATGCCATCAATGCCTGGGGCTGAATCCCGTGTTTTATTAATAACACACTTCAATTCAGTGACAGTGAATGGACGATCTAGCGACGAACTAATATTTTGGGTATTGGGTAGGAGAGCTAGGTTAGCCTCGGGAACCCATGGAGGGGCTAATTTATCTAAAAAGTCGCTGGCTAACGAATCAGGGATAGAAGAATGGTTGTTATAGATGGATCTAAATCTACGAATGTAACGCCAGACAATCGAAGGGTGAGTATTCGGTGAAATAGATAAACAAAAGTTACGCCAAGATTCAATTTTTTTCTTTTTAAACAGTTTACGAGTTTCTAAAATTATGCTAGTAAGAATTTCAAAGTTAATATCTGACATCCCAACGTTATAATTGTATTCAGCCTCATTACGCTTATTAATCATTTCTGTGCACTCTGAATCCCACCAAGGAGGCGACGGAATTGAATTAATATTGTTCTTTTTTACAGGAAAAACCTCATCCGCCGCTGCAATTAATAAGCGTGCTAAAGCTTCAGCACAACTGTTTTCATTACCATCAGAAATAACAGGCAAAGAACAGAGTTTTCTGTCAACAATGCCCTTAAATTTATCCCAGTCACTACTATTACTATGGGGTAATTTATGTTTTAGATTTGATCTCTTAATTGGTGCATTTGGTTTACGAAGAGGATAAGAGATGACTATTGGGAAATGGTCACTACCAAAAGTAGAGGACAGAGTGTACCAAGTTAGAGAAGAGGCAAGGTTTGGAGAACAGATAGAAAGGTCAATTGCGCTTTGGTTTTGGTTAGGATCAGAACGTCGAGTGGGTGCTCCTGAATTCAAGATGCATAAGTTATGTACATCTATTATATCGAGTAATTCATCCCCATAACAATTTGAAATTGTACAGCCCCATGATTGGTGATGGCAATTAAAGTCCCCCAATATTAAGAATGGCTTTGGAAGAAAAGAAAGGAGATTATTCATCTCATGAAGTACAGAAGAAGAAGGGTGAGGGATGTATATAGAGACAAGACAAGTATTATACACTTTTATAGCTACAATTGAAATTTCCTCACTATGAGGAGGTAATGTAATGTTGGAAAAAGGGATAGAATTCTTGATAAGTATAGCTACTCCACCATACCCATCAGATCTATCCTCTCTAATGGTTAAATAACCATTGATTTTAAAAATATGATGAGCTTTGAGCCATGTCTCTGCTAAAGCAAAGACAAAAGGTTCAAATTTATTTAACAAATATATAATATCACTCTTTTTGTTTATTAGACTGCGGCAGTTCCACTGGATTATTTTGGATGTGTGATCCATTATGAGTGAATTGAGGTACATTAAAAGAAGGGGCAACGTTGGACGGTGAAATGTTGAACTGAGAGAGAAGACTGTTTAATGCAGAAAGAAAATCATTAATAGAAAAATTTACATCTTTATCTTCAATATTGTGTTTATTAGAAAAAGCACAACCATCTGATGGTTGAGGAATGTTAAAATCTTTAATAATAGCATTGTGAGCTTCTTTATTATATCCTGGTACAGATTTGGGAGGGGAACGTGGTTTTAAGAAGACAGTTTTTTTTTAACTTGTTGACATTGTGTTAGGTAAAGACATAGATGGAGTATCGGGCAAGTTTTTGGATGGTGGAGATAAGAGTGCGTCTGCAAAGGATCTTGAAACTGGAGGATGGATTTTTGCTGCTTCAGCATATGATACAGCACTTTGCGCCATATAAGTTTTAATTGATTTTTGCCTTGAAAATTCTGGGCAAGACTTATTAGTTGCAAAGTGGAACCCAGAACAAAGGCAGCAAGATGCATTTTCTGGATCAGTTTCACAGCTATCCCCAGTGTGTCCTTGACCACATTTATAACATTTAGGCTTCGACCTACATTGGAGTCTTGTGTGTCCAAAACGGCAGCAGTTAAAACACTGTACTGTGGGGAAAATATACAACTCTACAGGTAATGCATTGTAACACATAAAAATTCTTTTTGGTAAAATCTGCCCATCGAAAGTAACCACAATGGATTGGGAAGGTTTCCATATGGTACTGCCATCCACAACAGTTTTAAAATTAAGGCGTCTGACCTTTAAAATAGGCCCGCAACCAATTGGTACCGAAATATTCTCAATAATTTCCTCCGGAGACCATTC
The DNA here is from genome assembly GCA_921972225.1 of Euplexia lucipara. Taxonomy (NCBI): domain Eukaryota; kingdom Metazoa; phylum Arthropoda; class Insecta; order Lepidoptera; family Noctuidae; genus Euplexia; species Euplexia lucipara. The sequence goes on along the minus strand of OV179161.1, from coordinate 8,121,211 downwards.
CGCAGGAACTCCACGCACTAAGCCCATTCTAGTTACATTAAAAGTGGGTATGTAGGCTTTATAATTGAATTTTTCCAGACTACTACTATTAATAAAAGAATTTGCGTCCAGGAAATTAGAAAAAGAAATGCATATTTTATTACGGCCGATTTTCTTGACACTCCCATTTACAATATTTTTGAAGGCATTATTTTTTAAAAACTTCCCAAATGTGATGGGATGCATTGTGGTTCCATCGTTTTCAGAAATAAATTGTTTTGAAATGTGAATTACGAATGGCGCGATGTCTGTTTTCTCGTACAGTTTTCGCCCAATTTGAGCGGGAACTGAAGGAGCTGGAGTAACCGGAATGTTTGCAGTGGTGGGTGAAATTTGTTCTGCACTTAAGGACGAGTTAGCAGCGATGGGTGTTATTTGTTCGGCGCTTATGGTCGAGTCAATACAACCACAACCCGAAGATTCGGATCCGTGGCCTTTGCGGGTACGACGACGTTTGTTGCAGTGTTTGCACACATGCACACGACTTCTTTTTAAAGATTTGGTCGTAGAAGACCCATCAGTATCCATGCCAGATTCATTCGATATGGTAACATAGCTGCCTACCGGGGGGACAAAGCCCCCCGGATCAGGCGGAACATTCATTGTCACTCACCTATAATATATATAAAAACACTTACCCCTACTGAAGAATATACACAATCAAAATAAATAAAATATAAAGAAACTACGACACTAAAACTACGACTACTGATACTATATTACAGTTAAATATTAATTAAAAACGAAAAGTTCAAAAAGGACGCGTCCACCAAGTTAGAAGTTTCCCGCGCTTTTTCTACTCGGTACTTGATTTGACGCCTTGACGGACAGTGTTGCCAATTAAGCTTCTAAAGTTCTGAGATTCAGGCAGACCTAGACACTACAAACTAAAATTAATTAGTACTTAAATACAAATGGTACTTTTAATCGATCCTTAAAAAACATTTTCAAAACGTTTGGTAAGTTTCCTAGGTCTGTACATGGTTGTTGACAATTTATAAGCGGTTTCTCTTGACACTTGCCGATATAGGGTCACAATGAGCCTCTAATCTTTGAGTGGGTTTCTAACTAAGCTCTAAGTTAGGTTGGAAGCATTTATTTTTATATTTTAGGGATCATTATCAAGAGGCTATGGGGTTTGATTTGAAGTCAAGTGCAAAATAATATATTTTGTACCGGGACAAGTTGTAAAAAGCTATTTTAGCTAGGGGCTACAAAGTTGGCATCACTCTTACATAATATGGTGTTAAATCATGAATTCATGACATGTGATGTTCAGAATCAATGATTCCACTAAAAATATTTCATGTAAAATGTTGCCAAGACGACCACATAAGGTTTGCCCTGTGAAAAAGATATCAGATCTCATGTAGAGCCAAGCTTCTAAATCTACACGGCCTAACTCTACCGACCCTTACCTCAAATCTACATATCAGTAAAAATGTATGGCTTCGCCGTTTCGCTACCGTCGTGGAGGTACATGCGAATAAAGTTTCTGAAGTAAATAACAAGTAACAGCTCTGCCTTTGCCTTTTTTCTTTGATGGTTTACTGATTACCATAAGCGATATATCAGTGCGATATTGCGCTCTAAGCGATTATATTATCTCATACAAACTTTAACCCCCCATTTTAGGGGAGTGGGGCGAAAGTTATAAGTTTATGGTATTTTTGTTGGTTGTATACTAAACTTAGATTACATACTAAATTTCAGATTTCTAGCACTTCAGGAAATAGCCAATCTTGTAATGGCCAATTTTGATGATCATCAGTGTGTCAGTGAGAAAATCAGTAGAGGTATATGAAACCTAACCTAATATAAATATTAGAACTCTCGTTAAAATATTGTATTTTATTCAATGATTAACAATACTTTTGATAAATAATAGTTTGACTATAATTTATTAAAGTCAAACTACTATTTAACTCAAATGCAACCATGAATTTACCATTCAAACTTCATTAGTGTTTGTTCTGAAACTTTTTAAAAGACATTTTTTTTCTTGTTGGTCACCCAAAATCAAAATGTCTTCTTATTTAGGGTGACCATTTGACCCCTAGACTATATCTCTTAGATAATATACGTCTAAGCTATATCTTATATATAAAATTCTCGTCTTATATATAAAATTCTCGTGTCACAATGTTCGTTCCCATACTCCTCCGAAACGGTTTGACCGATTCTCATAATTTTTTTTATGCATATTCAGTATGCCTGAGAATCGGCAACTATCTATTTTTCTAACCTCTAAGTGATAAGGGGTGTTCACCCCAAATTTTTATTTTTTTGTGAATTTGAACGAGAGGACTGTTAATAAAATTTGCTATGCAGTAGCTTTTCCGCGGCAGTCTCCGAGTGCCACACGTCATTTTCTCTTTTTTTTTTAACCATTCAATCACAATGTGCCACAGCGAAGCGTGGCAGGGTACAGCTAGTATTATCTAAGATTTGACCAAATCTAACCAAGACCCAGACCAAATGGTGTTTACCCGGCCATAAAATTAAAAAAAAAATTAAGGGTGACCAAAACGAAAAATAAAGGACCACGCAAAAAATCGTCCCATACCACCAACAGATTTCAAACGTATCTCAATCAATTCATCTTGGCATCATGATCATTTTTTATTATGACGACATCTTCGTAAGTCATAGGGGTATCGCACAAAAAAATATTTTTTATACACACTTTTTGGTACAGTAAATTGTAAAAACGTACAGGAACACTATTTAACTATAAAAAAAACTATTGATAGTGAACAGCCGTGAGATGCACAGGATAAAAAACCAGTCTGGCGGTGCGCATAATATATAGTCTCAATTTTTTGGTATATGGAGAGAGGTCGTCACACTGAATTTAATCTGCCGGCAGTCGGCAGGAATACTATCTGCTATAATGATAGACGAATCATTACTAACTTACAAAACTGGATAACAGTTCTGTTGACATAAATATGTTTGTACATGAACAATAACAAAAAATGTGATTAATACTATCCCAAAAGGTTGTTATTTCATAAATTATACATGTTATAAAAACCTAAAGTGTTTAGTTGATCAATTGTTTATTGTAAAATGTCTAAAACAAGGTTATTTAAAAAAAAATAAGTAGGTACACCCTTTTTAAGTAAACACTTTTTTTGTTAATTAGGTACCCCATATATTTACGGACTAAAAATTATTATTTGTGTTTTTATGAGACTTCATAATAATATTGAAACAAGTCCCATGTCTGTTGGTGGGTTGGGACAGCGCCCATTCAATCTTTTGCATGGTCCTTTAACAAAATTTAAATGCCTAGGTAGGTATAGTAAAAACTTTTACTACTATCTTAAGGTGAAAGCGCCAGGGACCCAGGGTAGTAAGTATGAACGCATTATGATTTATTTCAGTAATAAATTGTTAAAATCACCTATACAAAGTAAGGAGGTCCCTCTAAGTTAATTTATTAGTTTATTTCATGAAATAATCATTTTAAGGGATTAAGAATTTAGAGAGTTGTCTTATTGATTTGAATGTTATTATATTCTGTAAACGATAACGTGTTACGGTCACAAATCATAATTTAAAACAACATACAATCTGACACTGAACGGCAAATTGAAATAACACAAAAAAATGAATTTCGTGAGCTACTCTGGTAGGTACATCATAATTAAAACTTTCGAAAACCATTGAACTCACCCACGATAAAAAATGCACTTAGTACTTAGGTATTAAGTAGGTATGTATGCTTACAATACTTGTAATGTTATTGATAAGGATCAAAGTGTTACCTCTCTTCTTCTCAACTTTCAGCTAGTTCAATCAATGGGAACTGGAAATATAGGTTATACCTAAAACATCAAAATAAGCCACCTAATTGACCTACCTACTTGCGATAACTCCACAAATTTTTCAAATTTTCACTGGCTTAAGTGACCGTAGATTTGAGTATGTACGTACTTACCAACTTCTTTGATAGGTAGGTAATAAAAGGCATAATTCCAAATTGGTACCTCTACCCGTTACCGAGAAAAATCGTCTAAGCTGTATTGACAGACGTATACAGACAAAAAAAAATCAGAATATTCCGGCTTGGGAACCTACCGAACGCTAAAATTAACTAGGTACAATAACTACTTACCAATGTTTTCTTTGGGTATTGCTATAATTTATTTATTTAACCTTGCGTGAGGGCGGCGCAATAACACCAATGATGGAGCAAAAACAAAAAAATTATATGTGTGCTTTGGACCACACGATTGTTAACTCTTTAAAGAAATAGTGCGCGCGCACTGCTCTCTCTTTCTCCTACAGTGTGAACTAGACAATAGGTCTGCACTGTGTCTTCGACATACGAAACGTAACTGGCTTTAAGAGAAAGACAGAAAGAAAACATGTACCTACTCGAACCTTTCTCTCTTGCCCTTACAGTTAATAATATATAAAACTGTGTATAAAACGTACCTACATCTCTCTCCTTTTCTATCTTCAATAAATTACATTTCCTTCTCAGCTTCCGTTCGCCTCGCCGGATCACACTTTTCGTTACGCTCTCGTCACGCTACTCCCCAAGTAAAGCAAGCGTAAAGAAGTTACACTTCAAAAAAATCATCTGCTTTTTATAGATCCTATGCAGACATAGAAACAATGATCTCTTAGACTTAAATAATGAATCCTTTAATTCATGATTTCTAAGATGTAAGTAGATAGGTACCTATACCTACTGTACCTAGATACGTACTGTCTTTATTCAAATAAATTCAACTTTACACAACCAATCCTTGCATATGGAGCTCTGTAGTTTCTACCTACCCCCATGGGAACAAGGCGTGAGTTTATGTAAGTATGTATCCTTGAATCATTTTTCACCTTCCCTCAGACAAAAATAGTTCAATGTAAATTTCAAGACCTATTGCTGTTTGTGCTAAGTTAGTTACCATAGTTACCATGTGTGCAAACAAATTTTTATAAATCATCATGACAACTGTGCTTGACACATAGAAAGCTATTCTTGATTTCAGTTGCAACTTGATAACATTAAAGATTTCCAAAAGTATTGATTACTGTTTAAAATATTTTTTATGTCGATAAAGCATTATGAGCCATGGAAAAAGAATTAGATCCAGATGTTATCAAATCAACACAAATATCCCTAGGGAAATATGTAAAGCGCCCACCGCTGAGTGAGAAATTATTAAAGAAACCACCTTTTCGATTTTTGCACGACATTTTCACGACGGTAAGTTTATCTTAAATCTTTGTGTACAAGTACCACAAAAAATATTAAGGGGTGGCCCTCCCCGTTCACATACCTACCTTTTAAATGTAAATATGGGAGTATCGTTGGATCTTCAGTTTTAGCCGTTTTACTATAGGTAATACATGCGAAAGGTCGTCAGCTCTGGTATCTATGTATAGTAAAATCACCAACCGCAGTTACCGCAGCCATTGCTGAGCACTTGAGCAGTGTTTCAAAATCCTTGTGAATTTGTCTATACATATTTCCAATAGAAAAGAATTTTTTTTCTTAACATTTTTAGCAGTGGGTTGGTAAGTAGGTACCTACTTAGTAGGTACTTACCTGTTTTTTTTTAAATATTTATTTTGTTTAACTAAAAATATTAAATTCTCGCATTCACCTGCCATTTTGCAGAACAGCCGACTACTAAGGTAATTTAAGTACCTACCTACTTTATGAACCTATCAGGAATTAGTTTAAGAAGTTTTTATCGACGTAGATAACCTATTAAGGTACCTACCTATTAAGGTACCTACCTATATTATTTAAAGTATGGTGTATTATGATGTTAAGGTGCTTTTTCAAATATTTCAGGTTCTGAAAACAACAGGTTTTTTTGAAAATTTATTTGAGGAAAGTGAATTGGTATCAGATAATGTAAAAGACAGAGAAAGTAAAATATCCTTCCTTAACAAAGTGATATTTGTTTTGAGTAAGTTGATTTAACAAATAACTTCCACTTGGTTTCAATTTTGCTGTAAGAACCATTCACATGCAACAATTTTTTTACGTCAACAGGTTTAACTACAGGGAAGTCACTGGCTGCAAAACCCTCTAAAATAGTTTCGGGTCAAGAACCCGAAAAAACGAATGAATTACTTCAGTGCTTAGCTAAAGCACTTGATGATAAATTATCGTCAGAAGAAGCTGTAAATAAATACAAAGAAAGTTCAAAACCAGCTCAAATATCTGAAAGTAAGAACAAGGAGCCAATTAAATCAACAAAGAAAACAACAGACCCTAAAAAGATAACAACTCGAGGTAACGAAAAGTTGGGTAGTCAAAGACATGATGCGACGCGATCTACAACTAAGCAAGATAAAGAAAAAACAAACGATGTCAAAGCAAAAAGAAAAGAAAATGGATCAGTCAAAGCTGAACCGCAGGACATCAAGAAAACACAACAATCTAAAACAATCAACACGAAAAACAACAAGGAAAAAAAAGATGTAAAGGTGGATCCTAAAGATAACACACAAAAGCGAAGTAAAATCATAACTTCTAATTCTATAGAAAGAGAAATAGGAAATAATACTTTAAACAAAGCTCAAAGTCAGGACTCCACCACAACCGTAGAAAAAGAAGATGAAGTTGGCAAAGAAATGAATGATGCTCAGGTTGGCAAACAAATGAATGATGATCAAGATAAAACTCCTAGGATAGAGCAGGACGAAGAAGGAAAACTTAATAGCTCTTATACAATAGCCGAAAATGAGTTGAATTCATCATCGTCTTCAAATGATTTAAATGAAATTGAAAATAATTCTAAAAAAGATGAAATAAACACGCAAGAAATTAATATAAATAAAGAAACAGCAGTTATTAGTGACCATCCAAATCAAACATTTAGCGGACCTAATGATAATATAAAGTTAAAAAGTATGGGATTAGATGAAAATAGTCCAGAAAAACAAAAAGTCTACCCCCAACCACCTACCGAACCCGAAGATAAAATTATAAATGCGGAAAAAGACCCTGTGACTTTAGTCAAAGATCCAATGGGCACTACAAGTGACTCAAAAATTTCTCGACAACTCAGTGTAAGGCCGTCATCTTCTAGACCCGGAGCCCCGCGAATGAGAGAAAAGCTTGACAACGTTATAAAAGATCCAGATAATTTTCTCTTGGGTAAAGTCAACATAATCATTGAAAATACTCAGAATGAAGAGGTTCGTACAACTAACCTATGTTGTGCAGATATTATGTCGAGGTTTTTGTGTTTATGCTATAATTAGGTACCTAAATTGTAATTTCAGGAAGAAGAAACGAGTCTCTTAGTAATGGAACAACATGGAAGCTCAGTTCCCCAAGACCAGCAAGAACTTCAACTTTCATCAAACGAACATGGACATCTAGTTCAACAGATTTTGGACTCCCAGAAAGAACTATCTAATTTAACAGGGAAAACAGAGATTGTATGTATTGCTTCATTTATTTCGTATACTTACAGTAGGTATTTAATTCGGAGCTATATGTGCCGCGCTAGTACAAAATAACAATCATGTTAGTTCTGCGCTTGCGTAAGTTTACTGCATAGGCGCATAAAGAAATTTTTACAGTTTATGTAAAAATAAACACTTGACAGCACATAAACTTTCACTGTAGATAATATCTCGCGTAAGAAGATGGTAAGTAGCCGCAGAGTTTCGCCCTAATCAAAAATCGGTTAGGAGGACTGTACCTACTTAACTATAATAATATACTATTACTTATTTGGGTTTGACTGTGCGATCGAAGAGGAGCTAATATTTTAGTTAAGTACTTATCAAATTGATTTTTCCTTTGTAGGAGTGGCAATTCGGAGCTCAGAAAGCAAGAGAGGCGATGAACCAAGAAATCGAGCAACTTCGATTTAACATCCAAGCTTTGTCGCGGGTAGCGAATCCCTTGGGAAAACTATTGGATCACATCCAGGAAGATGTAGAAGTGATGCGTCAGGAACTACATCAGTGGTCTAACATTCACGAAGACGTCACCAAAGAAATGCTAAAACAAAAAACGTTAGTGATTTCTTTGGTCATATTTTTAACTTTTGAGTATTTTCTTTTTTTCACGGAAACTTCCAAGTGCTACGTTAAAAACGAAACGATATGTAGAGTTCAAAATATTCCCAGAATATGCATCAGGGTCATTTAATTTCTATTTAAAACTTTTTCATTAATCCAAGATAATTATATGTTTTAGCCTGAACGAAGACTCGTTGACGCCGTTCCATACTAAATTAAAGCAAACAGAAAGGGACCTTGAAGAGAAGCATGATAAAATTAATGATCTTAAGATATTGATACACAAAAATGCTTTGAGAATTGAAAAGTTATTAACGAGTGGGAGTGTGCAATAATAATTTATCATGTAAATTTGATATTTACAATAAACTTAATCCAACTAACTTGGTAGGTACCGTGTTTTTCCATAAAGCTATAACCATAGCTTGTGCAGAGGCCTTCCTCTAGCAGAGGGAGGGACAGTTAACAGACGTGTTTTATTAACCACTTTCATTATTTCCAACGTGGTAAGCATATAGTAGGTATAGGATTAAATAACAATGTTTTACGAAGTTATCAAAAAAATGGTGAGGAGGAGAACTATTAACTAACTACTTCTAATCAGACTAGGTAAACATCAGACCGCCTGTCTCTGGGCTTGTTAAGAAGTTACTATCTCTTATCCCTCCAGCTCTCATTCTGTTGTGACGTGTCAATATGAATTTCTGGTTTAGTAAGGAGCCAGCTACGCGCGCAACAAAATAACCCGCGCCTAATCAATCAACTACAGTTAGGTTAGGTAAGTTGCTAATTATTGAAGATTGTGGAGCAAGTAAGTGGTCAGCGTCCGTCTTGTGTCACAACACAAGTCCTTATTATGATAAACTTCTGTATAAGCTAAATTAGATGAGGCATATAAGGTAGGTACCTACTCGATAATGTCAGATAATTGTCGTGCAAAACTAACTTTTAACCTCGGTGACGAATGTTCTTCTATGCCCTCCGCCATTCGGCAAGCGGAGGGGTCTGTCAGACTTAAGTACCTATTGACTAATAACCAACCCGGTGTTCCCAGTCTTTACTTGTACCGGGGTTGATGGAAACTTGTGCGACTTCCACGATCCTCAACTAGTACCGGCTACCTCAAGTCTGGGGGGGAGTTTACACTTAACTCCTGACGCCCAATACGGGCGCACCGCCCGCTCGCCTCCTTCAAGTCCTGTGTCCTGTGTGGGGGCGTGGTATTAGGTACCTACGCGGGTAGGTATTACGTTTTAAGCTCAGTTTTAAGTTGAAAAAAGATTATTCTTTTTACAACTTAAGTACTGACCTAATGCAAATTCACGTTTTTATAAGAAGATTTTAACATCAAAACTACTGCTAATACAAGTGGGAATAGGTATTCCTTATTAATGTAGCACCCCCACATTTTACTGTTTATTTTTCAGTCCCATATTATGGGGACCTATATTATGCCCCCTCAATGGCAATACTCCCAGTATTGCCATTGAGGGGGCATAAATCCAGCAATCTTGTTCTGTTACGTCTGTTATTCGTTGCACGTCAGGCAAGCGCTTTAGTTTTGATTCATGCACCTACGCCACAGCGCGCGAAATGAATATAAAAATTCTCTGTATGTATATAGCGTTAATAGCCCAATGGCTAAGGCTGGACTAACAATTGAGAGGTCGTGAGTTCGATCCCCACCCATTACACAGACACATCGGGAAGGGTTAACAAGACGTCTAGTAATGTCCAACCCACATTGCTAGTAAGCTTTTTAAAAAAGAAAAGAAAGATATAGAGCTATGCTCCTCATATTTGGTAGTAGGTGGCACTTGCGACCAAACGCCCAGTGAGGCAGTTGTTTTTAATAAGATTTTCCAAAGTAGCTATGACTATCTGTTACTCCAATAACTAGTAGGTAAACTAGCTCTAGTAACTATAATAATAGGTAAGGCTATTCGTTATCTTAGAGTGAAAAGAAGATATATATATATACCTACTCAATGCGTCCAGGATGCGGATACGGCGAACGTTATTTAATATATTACTTCATCCTCTTGATGCATTGCATAATCTACAAATTGTCGCGTCGAACCAGACGTCAGGTCCATGTCCAGGTACACTTGACGTAACTACGGTTAAGCACCGACCATATCCTTAGCTACGTCAAGTATCACCACCATTTTCATTTAACGCCAAATTTAAATTAAGTATGTACCTATGTACCTTTACCAGTGTATTTAATATAAATACTTATCTTCAGCCTTTATTTTGTCATTGAAATAAAAAAAAACGTCTATAATATTTGTCTTACATAATATATTTACACTTACCTACTTAATACTTAAATAAAATTAAATACTTACCTCTACATAGTAGTTCGGATGCCTAAAATATTGTTCTATCAAAAAGTGTTCTTAGAAAATAATAGGTAGTTAATTCATTAAATTTTTATCAGCTGATTACGCATCTGTTGCCAAAAAATAACGAACTGCACTGATTATATGTATAAAGTAGGTATGTAAATATTTTTTAGTACCTATTCCTACGATGTCCTTACATGATGTATGCTTTGACCATACTTATACATTTCTGAAACATATGCACATAATGTTGTGTCAAAAAAACTTATATTTTCTACAATAATTAATTAAAATGTAGGTACAACCATGATTTATTAACGCGGATGATCTGAATCATCAACATTATCAATTGCTTTAATAACCCTATAGGTCGCGGGTAAAAGTCCTAAACCACTCAGACTCCTAGTCCCATATCTACCAGATATAAATCTATTAAAATTGGATTTTGCTATTGTTGAAATATGTACTACCTATCTACCTAGATACATAGTGCATTTGCACGTATAGTAAGTAGCCACATAAGGTCGATATGGAGGGCAAGTATTTATTATTGCTCTTCAATTAATGTTATGAGTAATTAAATTTAAACTAGATTTTTTTTATGATTGTATAATTTGTACCTAAACTTTTTTACAAAAATATGTAAACCGGCTTGATCAAAAACACGAAACGGCGTAAAATAACTCTTATTTGTTTAGTGGTTTTGTTTCAACAAGCATAGCTTAACATTAATTAAGCTATGCCTGTGACTTTATTCGCAAGCTCTCGCTTCACAAAACTTGTAAAACAGTCGTTAGCGAACTTTGTTTACTAAGTTAACATTAATTCGTTCGCGAGCATTCACAAAACTGTATGTTTCCAAAATTTTGTTATTAGCGTAGGTATACTAGAAGATTCGCAATAAATAAGTACTTACCTAGGCACCTAGATAAGAGCCTTATCATACTAGCGGTTTGGAAGCGGCTGCGGAGCGGAGCGGACCCACCGCGAATGCATCGTAACGTTTTCGTTTGACGGGCTGGCGTTTGTTCGAGGCAGTACAAAATGGCGTCCACTTTGATGTTAGCGGCGATCCCGTTGCGCGTCCGCAACGAATTCGCTGCGCATGCGCGGCGTTTTCGTTGCTTGTCCGTAACAATGTCGTTGCGCGCCCGCTCCGCTTTGAGGACGTTCGCAATCAGCTAGTATGATAAGGCCCTAACTAGATTCCTAATTGCAAAAAAATCGTAAAGCGAATGCCTGCGATGACTACGTTCCTTTACATGGAAATGCTTTAGGTAGGTACACTAATTTATACTGGTTGCTAGGAACCAAAGAGATTTATATTTTATTGAATGGTTTTGGAAAGAACACTGTCGCACAAAGGTACCTACGCGTTAAATTATTATTTTTGGTAAACCATACTTAGACCTGTAAACTTGGGAATCATTTTTTCTATCTACCCTTGTGAGATTGTTCCTTAAAAAGTAAATAAGCCACATGTTTCATTAAAAATCCCATAGGGTGAGACAGAAATCATGATTTTATACATCCACATACACATTTTTAAGTAAGTAGGTACCTAAGTACAACAGAAAAATCGATGAAGATCCATCAATCCTTTCACCATATACATATGTAACATACGCCACAAACATTACCAAAAAATCATCACAAACAATCATCGATGTTAAAGATTAACTTATTATAAGTGTATTTAAAACCACTTTTGCACAAGTTACACAAGGTAAGGTAAGGCTCAGCGCTCACCGAGAAAGCTCGCAGAGCAGTGTTTTTTTTAAGACCACTGAAAACAATACTTTAAGACTATAGCATACAGTGCAAAATTGAATGCACGTCCAAACTTCATTCTCGACCACGCTCGAGCTTGCAAGATGAGCGTTCGAGTGTGCGTTTTGCACTGTATGCTTATAGTCTTAAAGTCGGTTTTCAGTGGTCTCAAAAAAGCTTTGCTCTGTTCTGCTCTCGTCGTGCTCTGAGCCTTACGCGTTCGCACGTCTTGTAGACGTTCCTAATCACCTAAAAACAGGCGAGGCGGCTGAGCCTTACGCGTTCGCACGTCCTGTAGACGTTCCTCATCACCTAAAAACAGGCGAGGCGGCTCACAAGTGCGAAAATGAGTTCTTAAGACCAACAAAAGGCACCAAGCAGCATTACCACACAGAACGAAAGTGATGATTTGTCGCCTGTCAGGTAATGTAATTCTCATTGTATAACATGAAAAAAGATCATCAGATTCGGAACAGAATAACAGTAGTTTAGGATATCATGCCATTTGCACAGTTTCTGCAATATTTGTATGCTACGTTTTGATTTAAAAAATTGAATTTTCTGTTTGCTTTTTGGTATCATACGGTCAGTAAATTTCATGAACTGTAACAGATAGACAGGTAAAAATTTCGCATAGTATGTAACAAAAAAATAAATTTAAGAGAGCTCTCAAAATCGTTTAACTATTTTTAAATTATTTAACTAGCTAAATTTAAGCAATATTATGGACAGAACAATATTTGATCTATTATTTTTCTACAGTAGTTATAAAATATAGTTGAAACAATCCTTCCACCATTTTCAAACACTATTCTGATCCACTTTCTACACAGTTACACATATAAAACATAAAACAGTAATTTATAATAATAATACAAGATTTTTTATGAGAGTATACAGGGTAAACAATAGTGAATCAAACGAAACAGGGTGTGGGGTCATTTACTCATTTCCAGTAAATAAACTCTCTGTGTGATCTTTTCAAAATGTTATAAAATGTTGAGTATTTATTTAAGAAAATACTTAAATTTGATAGAATTGTTGATGGTAGGGCTGTTCAGAGAAATAAAGGACTCATCAAATAAAACACTAAGAGTCAGGTGCCTGGATTTTGTCTATCCTTTAATACCTACATTAAACCCAGGACACCAGTGTCCGCGCTGTCATTGTCTTTCTATTGCGTCGCTTATTGACACAATTGAAAGGTTAATTTAAACCTTGCTATAAAAAAGAAACAGAAAAAATATCAACTACGACATCAATGTGTTTTACCTCATTTCCATTGTCATTGAATAGGCAATTTTTTTCAATACAGGGTAATTTTTTGGTAGTACATTTTTTACAGTAAGACTCGTAAGTTACAAATCTGTTTTTGAGGGACTTAGATTTTAAAAAAAGTGCCAATACTCATAAATCATGGTACCTACTGACTGACTTAAAGGCACTTTTATAGTGGTTATACATTTTCTAGAAGCAACTATACACCATTTATTGCTTTAAAATAGGTACCAATTTTACGCTAATTGGCAATTTATTAAAAAAAAATAGTATTATAAAAAAACTACTCAACATGGTATAAATTTTAAGCAGATCAAGAGAAGTTTTTTACTGGAAATAACCTTAACTATTGCCTTTTTTGTTTGATCCAAGTTTTTGCCCATCATGAATATTATAAGATATTTTTAAGGGAATGTCTCCTTCACTATCAATTTCCAAGCACATGGATAGGTACTTCACATAACATTAGGGTTCTATTGCTGGATTATTTTTGTTATTATTGTCACTATTTTCCTTTCCACGGTCCATTTCTTGATCAGTTCTAGATTGTTTTAGTATTATGGCAGCATGCTCCATAACCATAACTAATCTGTGTTGACCCTCCAATCGTTCTAAACAAGTTTTGCAAATTGTTTTAGGCAGCGGATCTGACTTTGACACCTGAAAATTGAACTTCGTGATTATAAGAAATACTAGTCAGAAAACTTTAGGTAAAGAGATAAATAGATTAATAACTAAGTATACTTATGAACATGATGAATTAATCTTGAACCAACCAATTATTTGCCACAAATAGTTAAAAATCTAAAGTCTACAGCCTTCTTCTACCCATTGCTGGATTATGAAAAATTAATCATCATTTTCATATGTTTTCAGTGGATGGCATGCTATTGAATTCAAAATAAATGTTTATGTTATTCTTTATATAATAGTAATTAAAAATACAGAAAACACAATAAAACTAATTTAAATATGTACACTTAAACTAACTACAAATAAAATAGTAAAAAATCGGAACACTTAGGCGTCAAAGTACTCCTCCCCATCACTGTCATCTGGAAACGTGCCCAGAAGACTGGCAGCATTGCCACGTTGGATGGCAATGCTAATTCTTTGGCCAAAGAATAAGCCAGCCCTCTGGTCACGCGAAGTGTCGACCAGTCGGCGAGAAATCTCCTTAAAAAGGCTGCGTGCACTCGGACCCCATGACCCGAGCGTTTCGACCCCAAACGGCTCAAAACCGTAACTTCCAATGAGGTTACAGTATTTGCGCCGCTTGAGGGCCTCAGCAGCTGCAGCAGCAGCGCCAACACAACTCGCCGTACTTGGAATATGAGATGGCGCAAGGGTATCGACACAGGTTGCGTCCCACACCAAAGGCCTACCCATCTTCCAAGGCAACAACGTCATTCCATCTGGTCTCTTTCCATCGTCTCGTACCAAGCCGTTAGGTTCCAAAATTGCTGGTACGCCGGCGGTGACAAGAGCACGACGAATAATATCGTTAATGCTGGCGTGTCGTGCTATGCGACCTGCACTCCTGCAACAAGACAGGCCATGGTGCCCGGAGCTGTCGACAGCTTCACCACAGTGACACCGATGAGGAGCAACACAAGGAGCACCCAAGCGTAGACACGTAGCGAGCCGAAATGAAGTGTCATCCATCAAAGTGCCTATGGTGGCTGACGGAAGTGCCTGAAGCCACAAACCCGACTCCCATTCTCCCACGGCCAGCAGACGGGCACGCTCAGCAGCACTATATGACGTATTTAAAAGGGAATTCCGAATAGCACTGCAAAGCGGCCCGTCCCACCGACCCTGGGAAGACAAGTTGTCGGGTAAATCCGTATTGGGACAAGTCATTTTCCAAGCGTTCAACGCATCGGTCAAACATGGTACCTCAAAATCAACCAGTGACGCAGGTAAAATATTCCTGGTTAATTTAGCGGTACTATGGACCGAGGAGAGGAAGGCCGGTAAACTTAAACTTGAAATTTTGCGGACGCCGAGACCACCCAAGCGAATGGGAAGTGTGGCTTGCTGCCACGCTCGGTCGTCCAAGGCCACATTTAATATCGATGTAAGAGTAGTTCTAATAATTTGGTCGACTTTTTCTAAAAGTTTTGGATACTTCCAGAGATGAGAGGAGCGAAGGCTATATGTAAATTTTGGTCCAAAACAACAGTATCGAATAAGTGTGAATGAATTCAAAATAAATAATATTACATTTTCAAGCTGCTATTGCATTGCTAAATAATATTTTGAATATGTAATTAAATTATCAGGAACAAACACCACACAGAAAATTGTAAGAATTGTAAAACTTAAAAAAGAAAATTTGTTTACTCAACATACATTTATTGAAAGATATTTACTAATTTTCTCGGATACTCTCAAACGTGTGCCTTCGTCGCCATAAATGTGAAGGACAACTCGATGCATTTCGGAACATAATCGACATATAAAGCCCGTCAAAACAGCTCTATCTAAACTCCCCATGATGGTACCAGTAACACCCGTGAGGGTCAATGTCAGTGGGTCGTCTGAGGGATTACACTGGGTAGTTTTAGTATTTACAAATTCAACTTTAGATGGTTGACTATTGGTGTTTTGTTAATCAAATACAGTCCCAAGGTTTCGTAATAGTAAACAGTAAGCACAGACAGACAGTAACAAATTATGTGTTGTGAACGTGACATTTCATGCATGACAATGACATTTGTTTTGTTTGTTTGACTGGCAACTGGCACTGACAACCAGCAACCAGTGTTGCCGTAGGGCCAAATTATACTTACTCTTAGTAATCATTAATCGCGTGTCGCGCGTCTTTCAAAAAGTCACAATAAATCGCTATCGCTAACCGTTGGTTATTCCACAGAAACAACTATGTTGATTTAAAAAAGGTTTATTATCTATTTTTCATTAATTTGTAAAACCATGAAATTGTGACCACGTGTTACCTCATTTCTCCGTCATTTATGTATGTACCGATTTTCAATATTCGTTTTTTATTTGATAGGGTATACTACAGGTTGGTCCCATTTGTATCAAACCTCAGATCTGATGATGGGACCCTCGAGGAGATGAGATGAAACTCCTCAAATAATATAGGTACACATGTACTGATTTTTACATTGTTAGTAACAAATCATAATCAAGCATTTCCATTTAGCAATAGTATCATTTGGTAAAGAAAAATTGATGAAGAAGACAGGCGACGGAATTACTCGCGATTGCTACAGTCTCATGTATGAGCATGGTTTCTGTATTTCCATTACATAACATTACGACTATCTATTTTAAAAGAGGCCCGGCAGAGACGTACAGATTAATGTTTAGAAAGAACTAGGTACTCTCAAAGCAATTGTTAACCGATTACAATCATTCTTTCAAGTTTTGAAAGACTTTCTTTGCTTACGAATAAACTAAAAATTGCTAATAAAAACTTAAAAAAAAAAACAAACGACTTCTTAAAAAATCACTAACAGGTGAAAAATCCAGCTTCGGAAGTCTGTGGCTTTGGTGGTTTTGTTTCGTTTTTTGTAAAACAGTTTTTATCAAAAAAATTGTTTGGCATTCTGTAGTGCCCATAGTTTACGAGGTTCCAGGTGGGCTCTCAATCCTCTATGAGAACTGAGGGCCCAACTTTACAGCCCATAACTCGGTTATTTGACTTTCGTAAAATCTGATTCCAACTTTCACAATTCTTTAGAAATGTTCCCCTAGTGGCCCTCACACCACACGCACATGAATAAAGTTGGTAGGTTTACGATGGGTTGATACCTAAGTGTATACGAAACCTATGAGGGTTTCGTACACAGGTCCCTCTTATACAGGTCAGAAAGTCAGTGCAAGAGAAATTGAAAAACGATGATAACAATTTAAAATGATATCAAAGTATAAATAACTGTTATAATATTGGGTAAGAGTTTATTAAAGGTGATATACTTAATATAAAGTTAATTAAATTTATTCAGTTCATCCAAAAATGATTTACATTTGTCCCGTAATATTTTAACAGCTTCCACAAATATTACATCAGGCTGCATGGCTCCAACAGACTCGATGTTAACTGAAATAAAACAGATAAATTCTTAGTGATTTAAACACAGCATCACAGCAGCAGATTTATCAATAATACTTGGCCCTATGGAAACAGGGGCCTCAACGTGTTAAACTAACCAATTCAGCTGCTATTTTACAATCTACATAATCATTTTGCTTTTAGATAAGGGCACACTGTCACCCCAAATAAATTAGGATTTGGTATTGCAATGTATTTGTCGTGGCAGCACAACTCTTTTTTTCATGCATCTCTAGTCTTGACACTGTAATCTTAATAATCATCTTTTAGACTTTCACACATTTTACACAATTCATCCGTCAATTCTTTATTCTATTTTTTATTTTGTAGAATAAGATAAATAAATTGCGACCCAGTTGCGTAAAGGACCTGCACACAAAGGGGCCCCTCTAGGATTAGATATGCCATTTTCATCATCAAAATTCCAACTCTAATTACGTAGCTGGATTTATCCCCTTAAACCCCAAGAGATAAGAGAGATTTAAGTTTCGCAATATCAACCAGTCCAGTGCGTCTAGCATGCGCACTTCTTCTATCCAACTTAATCATCTAAAAAAAGTAGTTTTACTAATACATACATATGAAATGGTCTCGTACTCTGCTCAATATGACGGCGTCTTTAACTTCGTCGTATCTGTAGACGTTTCTGCTGCAAGTGTCATATCTGGCATCTCGTACATAAGCCCGCCCTTCGGAGTCCAGGCTGATCACTCCTGGCGCAAAGCAGCTTTGTAGCAACGACGCTTCGCTTCCGCGTACTTCGCGTGTCAATGTCACTTCAGGTAATAAGCGATAAGATGCGGTTGCTGCGAAAAATAATATAATAATAAGTTTAATGTCGTGAATATGTGGTACTGTTACTTATCACATAAACATAGATTCTTTTTCGTGTCCTTAGAATATTTGTTTATTTAATTAAATTACAGGTGATATGGATGAAATAAGGTTTATTCTCACCCATACGCAAAATACGCGCTTTGTCGTCGAGTTGAACCTAAGTACAGCTGATTCAATTACTTACCAACAGGAGAAAACTTAGCGTGGTCTCTGCCAATGCCTTTGACAGCAACGAGGCTAAGATCTAGTTCATGGCCTGGCCTCATCTTCGACACTAGTATGTCTCGGTGTACGGGGCCAATATCTCCTTCTTTATGAACTGAAGATTGGTTTCCAATAGGCTGCCATTTTATTTGTGATGAATAAACTGTAAAATAAATAAAAATGATAGGAGTAATGTTATACTATGTAATATGATCTATTTTCAATAAAAATTACCGACTGCCTCGTTGGTCTAGTGGTTGCAAGCGCTACTGCTGATCACGAGGTCCCGGGTTCGATCCCCGGGTCGGGCAAAGTGTTATTGAGTTTTTCAATCTGGAATTTCTCAGTAGCAGCCCGGAGTCTGGATTTGTGCCCGATGAATGGCAGTAGGCTCGCCCCCTATTACATGGGACTTAAACATAATGGCGAAATGTGGGTGTACTACCAGGTACACCTCTGCCTAGCCCTTCGGGGATTACAGGCGTGACGATATGTATGTATGTTTCAATAAAAATTAAGCTTATATAAAACACTGAACAACAACAATAACAATGATAACAATTTATGTAATCACTGGTAAAAATGATTTCTACAATTTTCATAATACTGATGTTAACGCTTACCACTGTGGTTTTCATATAAGTCTTCGGCCCTATATGAGTCCTTTGGTTGTGACTTATTTACAGTGCACTTTACTTTCATTAAAAACTCTAAGGTGTTGAATTCAGTCCCCTCAGTTGCATCTGTAATCACAAAAAATAAACATAACACAGAAAAAGCAAACTAGTTGATAAAAGACTGCCCAAGTGCGGGTTGGACTTGAATTGCACATGAAGGGTTCTATGTTGACCACAAAATGTTGAAAACATCACTTATGGCATTTTAATTTTTATTATATTTCTTATTAGTTGTAATAGCGACAATAAAAAAACACTTTTGTAAAAAGGCTTAACTGTCTTCATGATTATTATAACAGACAGGAGAGGCTTAGCACTAGGTTCCAGTTGACATTCTTGTGTATGGACTCCTTAAAATAAACTGTTATTACCTTCAGGGCGATATTCAAACAATCTTGGATCTGCTTTGAGGGGAATTAATCCCAATCTATGTGCCAACACTTCATCCTGAATTATTGAAGTGTTATTTCTTATCATAACTTTCTCAATAGCCATGCTTGGGACCTCACTCAACATCAACCTCCGAAATGCATTGGCAAATGCAGGCTGTATGCCAATTAAATCAAATTCCATTTCAAAACTGTCCATTCGAACAATAACTATCCGAAACTTTTTTGTGAACTTTTTAAAATTCCACTTTTCATCAGCCATGCCATAGTCGTTAGGTGCATTCTGAAAAAATATAAGTGGTTACAAATAACAATGTTGAGCCTGTGTGTCGACATTATTAGCATGGAAGTCTTAAGTAATGAGCGGTCTTGATATCTGACTGTAATCTGTGCCTCAGAAAGCATGTTAAGCCATTAGCTCCGGTACAAGTAGTCATAACCCCAGAAGTCAAACAACTAAGACTGGTTACACAATACCCCCTGGCTCAACAGCCAAGGGGTATTGTTTAATGTGTCACTGTGTTGTGGAGATCAGATAAGTAGACGCTCCATGTAAAATATTATTACTAAACGCCTACTACTAAATAATAGGGAAAAGGTTTACAGGGTATCTATAGGCTTTCAAATTAACTACATATACCCTTTTTTACTAAATTAAAATCCTAGAATGATTTTTGAGCTACAGTAACTTATGAATTGAATTGGAAACCTCATCAAATTCCAGTTCAGTATTTGCAGTGCAACCTAGCAATAGGTTTAAAGAGTTTGGAACATTTACCTTCACACGAAACTCCTCTAAAAGGACACGCGGTTTCTCGTCTAAATGGGGCATATTACGTTTAAATTTATGAAGTACCAATGATAAACACGTGCGTGCACTTTTTTGAACACAAACACAACCACCAGGCCCACCAGCCAGACCAAGCCAAGACAATTTTTTGTCACTTTGACACTTCGGAATTAAGATGTCAGATGCGACATGTGAGAATGACAGTGACAAAAGGAAAGCAAGAGAGACAAATCTGTTTTTTTATTTTCTGGTCACCGGACCTTTAAGTCAAATCTTATTTTATTAAACTGCTGCCGGCGAACCTGCCGATGACCCAACTTGACGTCCCACAAATCGATATGGTAAAATATGGTCGTCTCCTATGCATGACTGGCCTGTTGGTCTAGTAGTTAGTGACCCTGACTGCTATGCCGGAGGTCGTGGGTTCGATGCCCACCCAGGACAAATGTTTGTGTGATGAGCACGATCATTTGTTCTGTGTCTGGGTGTAATTTATCTATTAGGTATGTGTTTAGAAATATATAAGTATGTTTATCAGCTATTTAGTACCCATAACACAAGCTCTCAAGCTTAACTTGGGACTAAATGGCGTTGTGTGGAAAGTTGTGGAAAATTTATTATTATTAATATTATTTTGATTTAACCACTAGTGAGTAGTGACCCACCCTGGCTTTAACACCAGTTGCAAATATGTTTTGAATTGACATGTTAATATACAAATACAACAAAAGTTTAATTAGCCATACATATAAAATAGGTGCAGGCGCTTTGTAGTGATGCGCGGACTAACAGGAGTTAAGCTTTATAATATCCATTTTAGCATCCCAAGCGAAAACAGTTTTAGCTCACTAAGATCTAAAAAAGTAATTTTTAGATCTAAGTGGGCTTTGTGAAAACTAGCATAACGTATAAAAAACTATAAATATTTTTGCATAGGTTGCCTTATAGTTTGCAGTTGCAGCGCTATTTTACGATCTAAGTAAGTGTGTTGATTATAATCAATCATTATTGATTAAAATATTGGAAGGTTTGCAGCAAAATCTCACTTTGCAAAAAATGACGGAAAATTAGATTTCGCTGACTGACTAAAAGAACAAAAAAAAATTGACAACAACTTGATACACGCACAGTAAAAACATATAAACACATCTAAGGATAAAGTTATAGGATACCGGGCTGGTATCCGCAACTCCACGTCAAAGCGCGGATTTTGCGTATGGGCCATAATCTTCCTCGCGGGCCCAGTGCGAATTGGTACGTAGATGTCACATGCCTTCGAATTTTTGGTTTTAGCACATGCTGGTTTCCTTTTCCTCACGATGTTTTCCTTCACCGTTTTTGAGAGCAGTATTGATGAAATAAATTACACAAAGTAATGCGCCTGCCTGGGTTCGAACCTACGACTTACTGTTTGTAAGTCGGGGCCGCCACCACACCACTGTGCCACCGCTGCTCTCAAAAATAACACATCTAACACACACACTGACACACATCGTCACATCACTCGTTCACTACATACATCGTCTCACCGAATCGCCTTATCGGGATGCTAATCTCTTTCATAGGTGCTGGATTACTGTTATTAGCCTACAACCTACTCTAGTCGCGTTTTTGTTATAGCAGACTGGAACAGCAGAGTGATGTCTAGTGACTACCTTTGCATGAAACCTAGTACAAGACCCCTCTCCCCCAAACCCTCCAAAAAAATGTGTCAATCCATACACTAAAGGCTAAACACTCTATTTTAATAATACCTACATCTATATACAGGGTGTAACGGAAAGGGTATATACATACGAAGGGCACGGATTCTCTTGGTGATAAGAAACGACATGGCAACGTTTTTATACATATACATACATAATTGTAAAGTTGAGCCCGCCCGCGCCGTCGCGCCTTCGTCGGTTAGGCAGAGCCCTATAGGTCTGTACTAGGCGCGCAGAACCCGAGATAGATTTACTTGAACCTTGCCGGACAGGATTATGACCCTCATAGTGCGGTGACACGTTTGTTATGATTTTGAATTTAATAAACTGTCGATATTAAATAATACCGTGAAGTTTCAAAGTTATTAGTTGGGAGCTGAAATTTTGAGGAAAGACTCGTTATTAAATACTCTATTCACCCTGTTTGTATGTATATACCCTTTCCGTTACACCCTGTATATCCAACCACCCGGGCCCTGTTGTACACTTATGCTTTATTTATATAAAGATAATAAAGCGACAGTTTGAACTTGGCTTGACACGCTCCCGCGTGTCTAGAGAGGTAGGTACATAGTTACAGAAAAGTGTTTAAAAATAGACACTGTAGCAAGCAAGACAAGGGCGGATCCACCGCTGTAGGCATGTCCACAATCCTAATTGAGGTTAGACAGAACAAATGATTGTGCTCATCACAAAAAACATTTGTCTTGGGTGGCAGTCGAATCCACGACCATAGCAGTTAGGGCCTCTAATCACTAGACTAATAGGCAGGATATGGAGCCCTAATTAATGAGATGTTAAATATATAATATTGAGTCAAATTGGTCCCTAATTTCAAAGTAGTATGTGCTTGCAGTTTAACCCCTGTCGGCTGTCGCCCAGGACGCCAATTCCGTAGAGGCGCCCTTCTCCAAACCCATCTGAGGTGGAGTGATAAAAATTTCCGACCTTCTTCTTTTTTTTTTTCTTTTAAGTTACAATTGGCTCGTGCAGGCAGAGGCACTTCAACTTTCATTATTTTATGCTAAATTAAGGTGTCGATATAAAATAATCGTGTTTATTGAGGCTTTCAGTTCATAAAATTGTGAAGTAAGTACAGTAAATATTCTCCCCCATGCTACATTTTGAATTTTTTAATATTTTTAAGAGCCTGGCGCTAAAAACATTTCCTTGGCATGTAATGTATCGGTCGTAGCTTAGGGAATACGCTGACGAATTTTGGAGTGGCCGCACATGGGCCGGGACCACGACTTTTATGAGGCCTGGATCCGCGCCTGCAACAGTGGTTCATCAACTAACTAAATATTGGATAAATGAACAAATGACTTCTGCAACTATGTCGAATTTCAAGCTTACCGTATTATCCACCTAAAGTCACTGACTGAATGGCCGTGACATACAGACAGATACAAAGTAAGCGGTCATAGCTCACTAGTCACTACACCACCCGCAAACTGGTGCCACAGGTCGTAAGGTCAATCCTCAGTCAGTTTCACTCGAAGAAGTAGGTAGTCGACAGTCGCGGTCGTGTACCATATTACGAGCCTATTCCTTTAGCTTATTCGAAGAACATAGGTACCTAAATATATTATTTTTATACTTAGTCTTTTAGTAAAAATAGAGTCCTCGAAAGCAGAAAATTTCGAATTTCGAATAGGGTCAAAGTGAATAATTAACGATATCAAAACGATCAGAGCATACGTTACCAACGTTACACACATAATATAGATTTGTTACCTATAGATACTACTTACACGTCGTATACCAACCTGTCTCAACCAAGCGAGTTTAATTATAAGAAAATTACATTAACATTACTGTGGTTGTTGTGGATTTCAACTTGATATAAAATTTTATTAAGGAAATATGACCGATTTGTTTACCCCGTTTAACCAAGCGTGAAGACTCAGATTTAATGTACTTATGTAGTGTAAGTAAGTATTGAGTTATGGGTAAGCAGGATATGTCAACTTTACCTGGGTTTTATGTAGGTAGGCATAATATACCTACATAGTTTTTAAGTAACTTACGCTACTAGATACTATTAAAAACATTCGTAGATACACCGTAACGTACACGGATGCTAGCTGGCATTACAACAGCAGACACCTTGTAGGTATCTACATACCCTAGTTCTTCCAAAGTTAACGGATAAACTTTTGCAAATAATTTCGTTACTTCATAAGGAAATTGAAACGGACATGACTGTCTCTGAGTCCACGTGCATACGTCACACGCGGGTGCTATTGAAGGTGCTGACCTGGTTTTTTATTAAATGGATTTTGGCTTACATCACTTTGATTATACCTTTTTACTGCCGGTCATGTAGGTAGGTATCTATAGTAAAGAGCGCGAAATATTATAGTCATGTTGTTTTTTGAGACTTTTTGGGTCAACTGCGGTTATTGTGCATGCCGTCGATATCTTGATAGCAACATGACACAATTCCCTTTTAATAAGTTTAAGATGGGTCTGGCAACCTATATAACTATGTTCTGTAACCAGCACATAAGCTAACGTTCCTTTTCACACGACTGGTTGCAATTATCTTTTGGTCTGAACGTGTTCTCAGCCTGGACAGTGTTACACAACCTACACCTTACGCATTTGTGCGTACCTAGATTATGTATTCATGAGCAAAGTTTAGTATTTTTTATTATAATTAGCTGACAAGGAGAACGACTCTTACAAAGCATATCCACTGAAACAAAATAAATGTAGGTAACTAAGTAGCGAAAGTAGGTACTGGTGTCCCCCAAATGATAATCTGTATCAACTGTGGCCGGTACTTATGCAACATGACGAGAGCTAAGCGCCGTTCGCCAGCATCAGTGGCCACCTTACCGCCAGCTGCGACGGGCATTACTCTACCTCCACGAACACACCCTGCTCACTCAGTGCCATTACAATATTGTGCTTATATGGATAATACATTAATTTATATGTGCATCTTAATATAAAATTGCATCAAAATGCAGTCGTTTAATGTTTTGACGTTGTTGACGGTGCTCACTATTGGATATATTAATTCAGGTAATTTTTTCATTATATTTATCATTATACATTATTATTTCTATTATTTCATTATTATTTTTTATTATTTCATTATGTAGGTATCATACAACCTTATTTTTAGTACTTATAAATATTAAACCTAAAGAGGGGTTGCTGTACTCTTTATTATGTACAACTTTTACAATGGGACCGAGACTGAAATCGCGAAAAAAAATCAGCTGTTCCATACATTTTGGCTAGTTAGCGACGAGACCATAAATGTACTGAACAGCAGTTTTTTTCACCCTTTCGTTGCACAAATAAATAAAACTAAAAATAAGGTTAGGTACTTATGTATTACAATCGGTCACTTATGTTTCTATAATACATTCAAATAATTATACAATTGAATAGGTCGTAGTACGTTTCGTTACCGGCATAATAAAACCAATAAAAGCTGGCCTAAACCTTTTACCGTTTCAATTGAACCTCTAGCCAATTTTTTTGACACCGAAATATTTATTTCACAGTAATGTTAAGTCAACTTTCTATGATGATTGGAAACAGCTTTCGTATCTAAACCTAAACTAAACTAAATCTATAGGTATTTCTTTACCTTCATAATTATTACCTACTCCAATTATTTCCACCGTTTCTTACCGTTCTTACTTACTTTAGTTATCTCGCTCATAACGAATCATGTTTGTTGTAGGGATAAACGTATAGTAGTAGTACTAGTAACTATAGTAAGGCTAACCGCACTTCAGTGGTGGTTCACACTATAGTCGTGTGATGATTAGTCTAGTCTGTTGGTCTAATATGGTTCATGGGGCCCTGACTACTATGCCGAAAGCCGTGGGTTCGATTCCCAACTAAGACAAATGTTTGTGTGATGACCTCGCGATCATTTGTTCTGTTCTGGATGTTATAATTTATCGATAGTAGGTATGTATTTAGAAATAAGTATGTTTTTCAGTTGTCTAAAAATATTGCACAAGCTCTGATTAGTTTGGGACTAGATGATGATCTATCCCCGGTGGTGACTAGACGTTCCCTTTGGGTCGTTGTGTAGGTACTTACTGATAATTTGATTGTTTAACTGTAAACCTAAAGCGCTAACTAGTGATTCCATGTGAAGCGTTTTGTCTATCGTTCTGTTGAAACTCCGTACTTTAGTAGCCTAGTTCAAGGAAAAGTTTTACCAATGTTGCCACTGACATGCGGCCTATACTGTACGCTGGTTACACCTACTCTGTAGCTGCATGTAGGTAGTCATGCGGTCTTGCCGTGTGTAAGTACCGTGTCAATCTAAAAAGACTTACTTAGATCGTTTCTTGTCAATTAATTCATTAAACCCCGAGAGGACACCACCGGTACCCGCGCTATCATTGTCTTTCTATTGTGTCTCTAATTGGCACGGTTGAAAGTTTATGAGATTTAAAGTTAAAGTTTATATTGAAAGTTATGGAACAGTGGTGCAGAAAATTAAAAACGTTCGCGTTTCCACCACTGGGCTACCACTAGTAGACTAAATAGTGATGTGATTAAACATCTATAAAAAAAATACAACCGAATTGAGAACCTCCTTCTTTTTTTGAAGTTGGTTAAAAATAGTACCTACTCACCAATAAATAAGAAAGAGCAGATGTTTTCCCGGGATGAGCACGATAGTATTAATTAAGAAGCTCCTGGTGAAGACCTAAAGATTAATTAAAATAAACAAGCTAATTCTTTGGAATCTCTTGATGGCCCTACTTTTAAAGATAGGTAGGCAATTTTTACACTTACTAGTAGGTGGCGAGTAGGTACCTACAAAAAAGCATATATATAGGCGTACCTATAGGCGTAATAATTATTTAGAATATGTTAATCTACAAATTAATTAACATAATTATAATGTTTAAATAAACATAATTGCATCGCATTATATAGCATTGTATAATAATTTGGCATAAAAATAGTTCTACACGTATTATTATCACATAAAAATAGTACCACCAGTCCTTTGTATTTGTTAGCATCATTTTAAAAATATTCGGGGGAATGGCACTGTTAGCCGAAATACAGGCATTGCCTAGTTCGGTTACAGAAGCTAAATCCATTTACTTGTATATAATTACTGCTAAACTGTTTTTGTAACATAGAACTAAGTTTTTTGGGAAATAAAATTTATTATTTATTATTTATTTAACGACATCATGACGTCACGTCTGTAATAATTCTTTGAAAAATTCACGACCTCGGTGAAGGTTTAATTACCAATTTTTAACAACATAACAACAACTTTAATTAGGTATAGTGGGTGAAAATTACACTGTACCTAGGTATATTCCATGGGAGGCGAAGTTTAGAGCCGCAGCGAATATTTTTAAAAAGCGGAAGTCCATACAGTACCTACAGTCGGCCTCAGTTACAAAACAAAACTATAAATCAACTCACTTAAAATCATGTTTATTTGTTAACCGACTTCAAAAAAAGGAGGAGGTTCTCAATTCGGTTGTACGTTTTTTTTTTTTTTGTTTTTTCTTTAGGCTTTGTTACCTCAGTACTCCGTCATTTATGGACCGATTTTTAAAATTCTTCTTTTATTTGATAGGGTATATGAACAGATTGGTCCCATTTGTATCAAAACTCATATCTGATGAGGGATCTTCGAGGAATTGAGGGAACTCCTCAAAAAATATAGGCACACATGCACCGATTTCAACATTTTTAGTAACAAATCAAGCATTTTCATTTAGAAAGTAACATTTGGTGAAGAAGACAGGCGACGGAACTCTTCAACGCATAACAGCAAATTATTCGCCATTGCTATACTCAGATGTATATGCTGAGCTTTTGTGTTTCTATAACAGAACATTACGCCTGTCTATTTTAAAAGGGGCCCGGCAGAGATGTGCAGATTAATGTTTAGAAAGAACTACTTTTGCAATTGTTAACCGATTTCAATAATTCTTTCAAGTTTTGAAAGACTCTTTACATACAAAGAAACTAAAAATTACAAAATAAAAACTTTTTTACAAAAAAAACAACCGACTTCTTAAAAAAACCAACCACCAAAGCCACAGACTTCCGAAACTGGAGTTATTTTTCACCTGTTAGTGTTTTTTTAAGAAGTCGGTTGTTTTTTAACCGACTTTCAAAAAAGGAGGAGGTTCTATGTTCGTGTGTATGTATTTTTTTTTTTTTTTTTTTTTTATGTATGTTACCTGATTTCTCCGCCATTTGTGGACCGATTCTCAAAATTCTTTTTTTGTTTGAAAGAGTAGACTCCTGAGGTGGTCCCATTTTAATTTGGTGAAGATCTGGTGCTGATCTTCGGAGATATACAACGGAACTCTTCAAAAATAGACGGCAAATCTATCGTGATTGCTGGAATCGCTTGGATGTTTATTGTTTATACAACATCGTGACGTATCATCAAGCCTGTATGCTCAGAGGGGTAGGCAGATGTGTTCAATATACATAGATTTCGACTGTTAGGTATGTTAAGTTTCATTTATTAGGGTTAGGTGGATAACCCTATTATAATGACATGTATTGTTAACAATTAACAATATAAAATGAATTCATGGCACATGTTTGTATGGCAACAACTAAAAATGGAAAAATAAAAAACTTTTTTACAAAAAATAAAACCGACTTCAAAAATAACACTAAACGCTGTAAAATAACTCTAAATTCGGAAGTCGGTGGCCTATCAAGAATAAGACAAAAGTACCAAAGCCACAGACTTCCTAATTTAGAGTTATTTTACACCGTTTAGTGTTATTTTTGAAGTCGGTTTTATTTTTTGTAAAAAAGTTTTTTTTTGTAACATATGTACTTACCTATAGGTTCACTGCAAGTGAGGCCGATATTACCGGCCGGACGTAGTCTCAGTAGACAAGGGACCTACCCTGCATCTCTCGATGCTTTCGATCGACTGGCCCGATTGAAAATGCTATACATATCGTATTGTGAGAAGGACCCTGCGTCTGAAGCCCTAACTGCGGGTTGCCTTGGCTCCTAATATTGATACCTACCTAGATCTTTAGTTTTACCTGACTGCCAAAATGGGTTTTGTTTATAGGTATATGTTTGTAATATTTTGTTATATTCTTGATTAGATACCTACCGTATTATCGAAACGGGTGGATAAATTCCAATTAAATATGAAATATTTAGAACTTGAAACCGCCACTAACTGTGACTCACAGACACTGCCTCAGCAGCCGTCGTCTTATTTTTAACCCCCGACGCAAAAAGAGGGGTGTTATAAGTTTCACCGCTATGTGTGTGTGTCTGTCTGTCTGTCTGTCTGTGGCACCGTAGCGCCCAAACGGGTGAACCGATTTAGATGCAGTTTTTTTTATTTGAAAGCAGGGTTTCTTGCGATGGTTCTTAGACATAATTCATCAAAATCGGTTCAGCCATTTCAAGGTTATCAGCTCTTTTGTGTTAGCTACCGTTGCTATTTTAGACGTCTATGAGTATTAACTTTACTTAAAAACATATGTGTGTCTTAAAATTTCAAACACCCATGTGTGTAATATTGATAAGCAACATTATGGTATATTTGGTCTGATGCAGCCAGGATATCTAGCAGACTAATACACTCTTGGGAAAATAACAGCAGATAAGTCGTGTTTGGACTCATTTTAACCAGCATTTGATTCTGCACACAATGCACTGAAGGCAACTGGATGAGCTGATGCTGCAGCCAGGCTATCCAGCACACCAGTAGGTAGATTTTTAACAAAATAATAGCAGATATGTCGTGTTTGGATTCATTTTAACCAGCATTTGATTCTGCACACAATGCCTTGATGGCAACAGGATGAGCTGATGCGGCAGCCAGGCTATCCAACACACCAGTAGGTAGACTCTTGACAAAATAATAGCAGATATGTCGTGTTTGGATTCGTTTTAACCAGCATTTGACTCTCCATACAATGCACTGAAAAAACTCATAACTGTAAAATCTATAAAACAAAATTAATGCGTTTTAAAATTTTAAAATAAAAATTAAATTAAAAATTTAAAAAACCCCCACCGCAAAAAAGTAAAACATTTAAAAAGTTAAAAATAACACATTAGCCATGAAATTTTACGTAACGTCGGGGTACCGTTAGAATAAGTACCTACATACCTACAAGTACTAGGAACATTCCTTACTTAAGCGGTACCCCGACGTGAATTAAAATTTCATGGCTAATGTGTTATTTTTAACTTTTTAAATGTTTTACTTTTTTGCGGTGGGGGTTTTTTAAATTTTTAATTTAATTTATTTATACTTTTACTCGTTTTTGTACTTACCTATCTAGGTACTTGTTATGTTTACCTTTATTTTTATTTGTATTCAATGTCCGTGCTTACCTACTTACCTTCAATTCGGTTAAAATATTTCCTTGTGTTTTAAAAAAAAAACGTGAAAATGAATAATGGTAAAAACAAAATTAATAAAATATAACAGTAGGTACTTATACTTAATTAAATTATTGGTTTGACTAAAGTCCAATGTCACCTGCCATCTGCTTAGCCATTTCCTATCTATGTTGGGATCGGCTTCCATCGGCCATCGGTCAAGCGGATGCAGCTGAATAACATACTTAAGTATAAGTAGCAAGTGAATAACATACTTAAGAAAGGTACATTATTAGGAAGTCCAGTACAGTCAGTAGATAGGCTAAGTAGTATAAATAAGCGGGGATGTTAAAGTTCGAAGGGAAAATCCACGCGGACGATCTCGAGGGCGAATTGCTAGTCTATTACTTAGAATAAATTAAAATCAAAGATAACATTTAAACTAACTTTAATTGACTAATAAAATTAAGCAAAAATCCTCTCACCATATTTAAGTAGTGGGGGCGTCAAGGCTTCTATTTGATGGTACACATAATTCTATGTTGTTCAATTGCAATGGCTGGTGCCTTTAAATGACGATATCGTCCATTTATGAAGATATTGCAGACATAGAGTTCATCATTGCTTTCGACATAATATTGTTAATGCTCTATGGCACCACACTTGCTAGGTAAGGTTTACATACCTGTAGGTACATAGTAGTGAACGTAGGTATGTATTTTATTAGATAAACCCTTTTTACCTCTGCAAGAAAATGTAATAAAGTCTAGATAGCTCTAGGTCACGTCTTGAGTAGGTACTTACCTATTTATTTAGGTACAGACGCCAGCACATCAAGTTACCCCAATGTGTCAAATTTTCCCAATTGCATATGAACCTTATTCTGTTTAACATAAAGTTGCAAAACGTTCAAAGCAATTTAACACATTGGGTTAACTTAATGTGCTGGCGTCTGTACAAACGAGAATACTTCACCGGCTTCACCGCTGATAAATGTTTCAGAATAGAGTAGAATTTGTAGGTACCCCCAAAATGTGGTCATGGTGGTGTGGTCATGTGGTCAACACACTAAATCTATAAGAAAATAGTTAAGTATTGTTTTTTCAGAATCCAAAATATATCGAACATATTATTAATTGATCGCTCACATCCAATAGAATTTCACCCCTTGAGTTTAGATTGAGGAACCATATTAAAAGTATTGTATTTTCTTTCATTTTATTCAATTTACAGAGCTAAGTTTATACATATAATGTGATAGATGATTGATTATGTAGTACAAAATCTATTTGATAGAGACCTATGTGCACGAAACTGATTCATAACAATTCAATGTTTTATATTACCGAAACATAGGTATTGTACCAAAACATTAAATTATTACCAAATTAAGTACTTACTTACTTAAGTTCCTTTAACTAAATAAGTTTAGTTATAGGTATAGTCCGGTCTATTTAGACATTCGAAGTTACATAAAGTCCCAACAAGCTGAATTTCTGTGAAGTTGTTCAAAACATAATTATAAACAATGTCTAGAAGTTCCCCATCATTCCCCTGTAAGGAAAAAAAATAATTCAAGGTCAAAGGTAAAAAAAATGAGTTTTTCGCGGTTTTCAGCAAAACGGTAAGTTTTATCATAAAAGTACCTCGGACAAAAATTGTAGATCATAAAATTATCTATAAAAAATGTATCAATACTTATTTTCTTACGAGCCACCGTTTCTGAGATATAACGATTCAAAAAGTTATAAAAGTCGTTATCGTCATAATATGCACACGTTTCCACGCCACCTATGAGGTAGTGTACTTAGCGTGTTATTTTTAACGTGGTTTCTCCAGTAGGCCTACTCCACGAGTCAGTTGTGATCCTGTTTAATGTCAAACTATTGCAAAATAACGGAAATTTTCAAAGATTGGGAAAGATAAAAGCGATGTAAATGAAAAAAAAGTTTATTCGTCTTATTCGTAAGTTTCAAATTCTTGTTCTTCTTCTTGATCTTCTTCTTGTTCTTCTTCTCCTGCTTCTTCTTCATCTTCATTTTGGATGCAAGTAAATTGCGTCAATAGCGATGTATCGCATGATACTTCGTCGGAGTCAAACGAATCCTCCATTGTTTGTGATTCAATATTAGAGCACGACCGGCCTTGACAATTTTTGCATGCCAAAGAACAAGACAGTCCGACTTTTTTGCAACCACATTTAGCACTGCATCCCTTTTTGCAGTTGCAAAAAATAGTGTTCAGCAGTTTTTCCGGCGCAGGTGGAAGTAAAGTTTGAACTGGCTCTAATATATTGTTGACCAACTTCCAACCCCAGTCTGTAGGGTTACACTGGCTTAAAGATTAAGGGACTGGGTGTCATTTTACCTGATATTCTTGTAGTTAAAACTTATGTATATTTTATATTATAAGTATAAGTTACAATGACCGATAGAAAAATATTTAAACATTTAATATATAATACATATATGTATGTATGTATATATATACATATATACATACATATATATATTACATAAAATATTACAACTCTAGATGTATATACGTGGCGTACTCATGCATATTATGACGATAATAACTTTTATAACTTTTTGAATCGTTATATCTCAGAAACGGTGGCTCGTAAGAAAAAAAGTATTGATACATTTTTTATAGATAATTTTATGATCTACAATTTTTGTCTGAGGTACTTTTATGATAAAACTTACCGTTTTGCTGAAAATCGCGAAAAACTCATTTTTTTGACCTTTGACCTTGAATTAAATTTTTTCCTTACAGGGGAATGATGGGGAACTTCTAGACATTGTTTATAATTATATTTTGAACAATTTCACTGAAATTCAGCTTGTTGGGACTTTATGTAACTTCACTCTCATTTTTTGGTCTAAATAGACCGGACTAGTAAGCTTCAAGGCTTTTTATATTTATTTGTGAGTTGATTGAGAGTAACAGCTGACATAACCAACCAACACATAAGGAGTGAAAGTATCTTAAAGTATATATTAGGTATATCTACGTACTTATGTAGCTGTTGCAAAGACATCCGGACTGCATAAACGTACAACATGAATATAATGACTATGTAGAGATCGCTCTCAGCTGCATTTTCCATGACTTGTCTGTGATCTATTTTAACTGGAAGGAAAGAAGGTTGGTCACGTCCCATACATCGTGTGACCTGACTATAAAATGTCGCGGACATGAATAGTATATGGATTAATTCGTTCCCCTGGGCACAATCATTAATCCTAAATTAAAAATATATTTTATAAAAGCCGAGGATTTAAGAATTTAAGATTTAAGAACGTAACTTTTGAGGTTATGATGTAGGTAATACCTACCGGAGTCTACAGCCATGATTATAACCAATTATCACCTCAGCTCGAATCACAAAATGAAAACGGTACCTAAGAAAGGTGTAATTTATAATACTTACCTACAACCATACTTCTTATAAGATCGTGGAGCTCCTCAAGTTCCGAGTTGAGCTGACGATTATCTACTGACAAATGCTTGTACTGACTAATCTGGTCCCCTCATTCTGTGTGGTTCTTTCCTCAAAAGATCATCTCAGACACTAATCTGAATGGATCTTACCTACATGACATGACCAAGATAATGTCTGGACTTTAAAAGAGACTGTGACCACTGAGTTTCTTTCGGTGTTTCTTCTCAGAGTAGTCAGATAGGTAGTGAAATTCTGATCTCATTTATTAGTAAAAAAAAATGACGTCTAAAAGTGTTTGTGAAATCTATTTACAGAAATAAATATCGTTTATCATTTATTAAGGGCCTATTTCACCATAAGTATCTGAATAGTCACTAGGTACGCTCTGAAAAAAAAAAAACAAAAATGGAACAGGCGCCTCTTTCACCACCTACAATGAAGGTCTTGTTAACTTACTTGGCAGATAATTTCATACAGATTCGGTTCCATTTTTCAATTTATTCTGAGAGTACCTAATGGCTAGTCGGACATAGTGAAATAGGCCCAAAGACGGCAGAGTAGCTTGTCGCAACTGCCAAGCTAAATCCATTCTTAAGGAACAGTCATACATTTAATGGAAAAACGTATAAATTGATTCCTTGCTTTATCTTCTAATGAAAATAAAATATCTCAAAGGTCTGTATAATAAAGATAAATAGAAGGGCACCTTAAATAAAACACCAATATGGTTTTATTATTTTATTCCATATCTTCCCTTACAACAACTGAATCTAAAAATTCAGCAGGAGCAGAAATATTTGACTGGTATCGAGCCCATCCAAGGTACCACACAATCGTCATTACATGAGCACAACATCCAAGTGTGCGTCGCCCTACCAAACAGTTGCAACAATACTCTGCTATACCCTCTCTCCCTGAAGTATCATTTTCAATTAAAATATAAACATAATATTGCTTTCTTGATATATGTCTAGACTTGATTTTCCCCCGTATCAGAGTATTGTTGCCACTTCCTCTCAAATTGTACTCTGAAGTATCTATACTGTCACTTGTTACTTCTATCCTGTACCCGCCATGAAATCTTATATGTTCCCCATAATATGACCGTGCTTGTCGTATCTGATAGGTTCCTAAGGCAAAGAGAATTAATTCATTCATTTCCATTCTAGGAAACATAATTAGGTTATCCCTATCAGCCGTTATATTAATAAAGTTGGAAGACCGTCTGTTCATATTTGTATTTTCTACCAATTGGGACAAATTATTTTGAAAAGAAATCCTTTCCCTGATTATATTTAACATTTCCCCTGCATCATCTCTGTTTCTCAGGCAAACACCAAACCTGTTCAGAAGACTGGCCGCTATTGAAAAATGTTGCATCATATGCGGCAGTCTTATTAAAATAATCTTGTCGTAATAATTTGAAATCTCTTTTAAAATACCCATTTACAACCTCTACAACCCATCGACAAAGTGTAACACATCTACTTCTATTTGCTTGCTCAGTGGTCAGTTGGTGTTCCCCTTCTAAAAGAGATTCTGGCATGTAGGCCTTGTAATTACAGTCTTCCAACAGACTAATAGAGTCTCTGAAACCCCTATCTAAAATAAATATATCATTAGCTTGGAGATACAATCTGAGAGGAGAATTCTCATTTATAAATAAAGATGGCATAATCTCAGCATCTGATGTGGTAGCCTTGTATGGACCAAAACAGTCAAGAATATAGCCGTCACATGATACAATTAAAAACGGTTTAAGTAGATTTCTATACTAGTAGTGAGTAAGTATCTTTTTGGAACATGTAATTTGAACTTTTGTTAATATAAATGTAAGTGCCATCACAAATCAAAATGGCTTGGTTATTATTAGTATTATTATATATACCATTTGGCAACAGCAAATTGTGTTGTAGTAATTCTCCCTTGAAATATGGCTGATTCCAAGATTATTCGGCACAAAGTCCTGCACCAGCAATTCTCTTATGCTGTGCATTAATCTTTCAAGGGTGCGACGAGGGACTCTTAAAAGTTTTGATAATCTGTCATCAGATTCCCCAGTTCTCAATTTCATTAGCAAAGCAGCCAAGCCTAAAACACCTCTATGAGCTTCTTGGATCCTAGGAACTTCATTTAACAATGAAATAAATTCCTCTTTTGATCTTCCAATCCAATAGAAAAATAAATTGTCATCAATATCTTGAATTGCTTCAATACTGCTCAAGTCAAAATAAGTTTTAGAGGAATTTACAAATGAGAACACATGCTCTATTTGTTGCTCATTAAAAGTACTTATGCTGTTTGGCAAATCATATAGATTTTCCCAGTTATTGCTAAATAAATGTTCCTGACAAACTCGAGCAAGTACGGGTATGTAGAATTTATTATTACTCAAGACAGTTGCTCTCAGTGAATCAGCTATTGTCCGCAAATGTACATTAGTACATCCAAAGAATAAACAATGAGAAGCAGTATTTGCAGCCCGTCTGTAGTTAGGCAAAACAATTTCTGCTGCTGGTTGATCAACGATTTCTGCTGCTGGTTGATTAACAATTTCTGCTGCTGGCTGATCAGCAACTATTGGGATTTCAGCTCTATCTTCCTCAGCCTCTATGTGTTGTTCTACAACATGCTCAGTGAGGTTCGGTCCTTCTAAAACATGATCATCAGGATGAATAGATCGTGCATCTTCAATTTGCTGAGCCCGAAGTGCAGATCGTTTGCATTTCTGCCAGCATGGATGACAAACACGATCAGTTGATGTAATCTATAAAAATAACATCTTAGTTTAATACACAATATGGCACATGGGTTAAAAGATAAATAAGAATTATTGAGCCCTGAATTAGAGAGCTGCTCATGGTTACTGACCTGACGTGGAGCAATCCTGGATTCAATGATAATGATAATATTGTCATCCAACACAGAGGCATTTTCTTTCAAAATGAGATCACTTCTTCGCCTTAATATGGATAGACCGCAGATAACACACACTTGTCTATGGCCTTGGCGAGAGGATCCAGCTGCTTGTTGTCCACCGCTGTTGTCAAGGGCTAATGCTTCATTAACTGCATGCATTGCAATGTTCCAACAAGCCTCACAAATGTAATCATCTTCAGTGATCTGAAAAGACGGAGTACCTAAATATTACTACACATGAAACCAAAAGAATATACGTCTAACTTTGTCTTAAAATATTGGCGGTTCCTATTCCAAAATTCCAGTCCAAACTTCATAGATCAATCAATCTACTCAAACACAACCTTCTGACCAATCTTCTCATTACCCACATTATATTAGTATAATATGGGTACATTTGATAAGTATTATATTACTGTCATAATCTATCTGTGTGTCTATCTATCTGTTCTTTATATGTGTATGTCTGTCTTAATTACTAACATAGTATAAGTTTGTTACTAACAAATAAGTAAGAGTTATTTGATAAATAAATTGAATTGGTTGATTGAACATACTAAATCATATCAGAAAAGTATACTTACGAGTACCGGGGCGATCCAATTGCTGATTAACGATATGACTCTGGTGTCAAGTTCTAAGACAACGAAGCGCCGGAGTGTATCAACGACGATATTGCAATGAATACACTGTAAATGTCGACGAGTAGCTCGGTTGTTCGGGTTCATTGTGGCACGTTACTCGGCACTCAGAACCAATTCATAAAGCGAAATCAGTGTCCAGAAAAAAATAGCAGCGGGTCGACAGGTAAAAGAGTTATCGGTGTCCAGGATCAATATCAAGGGTCGTCAGGAGTTGAATGATAATCGGAGTCCGTAATAGAAGCCAAGTCACAAATAAAACACAAAAACCACAAGAAATCGCACAGTACACAACGACGCAAGCGCAACGAACGAAGGACTGCGCGACGGTAAACACTTTGTCAGCTCTCATGTCATAATACGTTCCGTTCTATGCATTCAATATTACTGTCAACCCATCATTTTTAACTCATTTCGGAATACTTAATCCAAATTCCCATCTACAAATGATGTTAATGATAAAACACTACACAATAAATAAAAATTCTTAAATAAAATCTAATATTTAATAAAAGTAAGTGCTTAAAAGTAGTGCCAAAATGAAACGTGTACCACAGATAAAACGGGACGGGTTTAGATGCGTTCCAAAACCTATAAAAAGTAGTCAGGAAATGAGATTTTTATTAAAAAGCTAAATTATTTTACCGGCTTCAATAAAATAAGTTGAGCCCCGTAATTTAATATACACTTAAGTCACTATTTTTTGACGTATCACTCATTGGTGTCCGTTTCATATTTTGGTCAAGTCGTATGTGGCCGATGTTCTTTCATGTTGATAAACTAATATCGGCAATCCTTTAATTCAACGACAGGCACCAATTGAGGCCTATATACCCAAACCAAGGCGGGTATTACATTAGGTAGGTACTGAATACTGAGTTTTACTTGAAATAAGTTCAAAGCCATACTATGCGAATGGTTGAACTTTTTTTAAGTCACACTGCATACAATGTCCTGTAAATGTTCCTAAAACTGCCATCAATCAGACCAAGGGCGGATCCAGCTTTGGCGCCAGGGGGGGGTCAACAATTTAATTTTGATAACAATAGATACTAGTAAAAAGTAGGTATTTTATTAATGTACGTAAGTACCTGCTGTACTTAAAAATATTGATTCTATCCTGTACACTTGAAAAACTTAACAAATATGCACGTGTATATGTAATGTACACATATACACGTGCATATTGCCATCTTCTCTTGAAGACATCCAGAGAAGCACTACCACGCACGGAATGAGGCAGCCTATTTATAATGTGACTCAGGTTGGCTAGACAAATCTTCAAAATAGCTCGCATTTACTAAGTCAATAGGGCACTTTATGTGACGGCTAAACACCCTTATTTCAGCATTTGTGACGCTACAGAATCTTAGATAATCGTTCGAAAACGTGTCCAGCCAGCTTGAAAAACCACTTTTCGCTGGTCTCTCAATTTCGGTAACATAAGTGATTTTGACGACTTTTTGCATATCAACGGGCGTCACATAAATTTGTGACAGGCATCGAGCTAAAAGTTTTGTGATACGTACAGTGGTTCAGTAGAAAAATGCAAAAATCTACGTCCAGCCAGCTTAAATTTACGTAGAAAGCTTTTGGCTGGTACTTCCGAATCTCAATAACGGGAGCGTTTTCGAATATCGTTCATTTGTTCATAGCGACCTCGACGGTTCTTTAATTATCTTTATTTTTGAGTAACCAGAGCAAGTTCGTCATGCTCCCATAGACGTCGCTGCTTGCGGTAGCGTCAAGGATCGGGTTGCCCCCTTCCCTCAAATATGGCGAGGAAGGTAATGGCTGATTTTTGCGATATGCTCGTGAACGGGTGCTGCTTGTGGTGACTATGGTCGACTTGCTTACCAATGGTTTTTTTTTTATTGTTATAACAGTTAACTGCTTATTGGTTTCACTTCGATGGTCCTAGATTATCATTTTAAATTTAGAGTCACAGCCTTATGAAGATAAGCCAGCATTGCACATGTAAGCGGGTACGCCTTTTATACCTGGACGCTGTTATTTTTCAGTTTTATAGTTGTTTTGTTTGAGTTTAGATTTCAATGTTAGTATGAATTTACTTTTTTTTCTTAATCTCGGTATATTGGACCAATTTTGTAGCGTTATAAAAGGGAAAAAAAAATTTACACCACAATATACGTATAATTTTGCTAAAAGAAATCAAAACATTTTTTAAAAAAAATATAAAAAAATACAAAAAGGTATAAAAAAGGTATTGACGACACAAAAACGAAGGTTATCGAGGATACACTCCAATATACCGAGATTAAGAAAAAAAAGTAAATTCATACTAACATTGAAATCTAAACTCAAACAAAACAACTATAAAACTGAAAAATAACAGCGTCCAGATTGTCACGTGTTAGCTAGCACACGCTAGCTAACACGTGACAATCATTCTGAAATGTAATGTTTTACAATTGTGTATAAACATAAGTGCTATTTATTGTATAGATTCTTTGTATACCTAGTTCTTCAAACGAATCAAACAGATGTGTTGCTGGGGAGTTTGTTCCGCCACTTCTTCTTCCCAGCAAAAACACTAGGAAGTGGCGAAGGGTGGGCCGTTTTTGGGGGACTGTCTTTATGTATTTTTTTTTGACGTTCAAAAAGTGCTGATTCTCTGCCTAGTTTGAATAAAGACTTTTGATTTTTTTGATTTTGATTTTGATTTACTAACATTTGGTGGCGCAATGTGTGACAGAAATAACGTTCGATTTATGGCGTCACATGTAGGGGTTTACGAGAAATCAATAAAAACTATTAATGGGAAAATTTAAATGGTCAATATCTTTGAAACTACGCAGTCTCACCGTCACAAATTCAGATTATCATTATCGTCCGCGTCACAAAGTGTTGAAACATTTTGAAGGTCGTAGATCATCAGGCAGGGGAGGTACATGTGTCCAGCCAGCTTGAACTCAGGCTGACTGGACATTAAGTTTTTATTGATATCTCGTAAACCCTTACACGTGACGCCATAAATCAAACATTATTACTGTCAAACATTGCGTCACCAAATGTTAGTAAAGGAACCATATTCGTAAACGCTCCCGTTTTTGAGATTCGGAAGTACCAGTTAAAAGATTTTTGCATTTTTCTACTAAACCACTGTACGTATCACAAAACTTTTAGCTCGATGCCTGTCACAAATTTATGTGATTCCCGTTGATATGCAAAAAGTCGTCAAAATCACTTCCGTTACCGAGATTGAGAGACCAGTGAAAAGTGATTTTTCAAGCTGGCTGGGCAAGTTTTCGATCGATTATCTAAGATTCTGTAGCGTCACAAGTTCTGAA
Source organism: Euplexia lucipara (assembly GCA_921972225.1). NCBI lineage: Eukaryota > Metazoa > Arthropoda > Insecta > Lepidoptera > Noctuidae > Euplexia > Euplexia lucipara. The sequence goes on along the minus strand of OV179161.1, from coordinate 8,080,423 downwards.
ATAAGGGTGTTTAGTCGTCACATAAAGTGCCCTATTGACCTAGTTAAATGCGAGCTATTTTGAAGATTTGTCCAGCCAACCTGAGTCACATTATTTATATTCCATAACCGTGGTGAATGATTTGTCATAACAGCTAGAGGTATGTCGAGGAGTATGACGCGAAATTCTGCAAAAGAACGAAGTGAAGAGGTGGTACGACAAGGGTTTCCAACAAACAAAATAGAAACAGACAAAAAAAAATTAAATAAAACCAAATCTTTTTTTTCCTTTACGTCTTCTCCCAAAACGCGTTATTACGTCATTTACGTCAATGGGTACGTTTTTATGAACGTGGAGAAGTGCCCGTCCGCTAAGGCGATCTTCAACCATTGAAGATCTTAGCCACGATTTAATTCTGCGCAACGTAGAGAAAGACCTTTCTGCTGTCGCTACACTGACACACTACATCGCTAGTGTAGCCATAATACATAAAAAAATCTACAGGATACATATCGATGTCACAATTTAAATTAAGATCAGAAATCGACTGCGGTAAGGGTCCGATTGAGGTTAGGTCTAGCTACCCATTACGCGCCGCGTAGTCGACAAGCGCACGCAAGTGTGGCGCGGTAAAATTCAAGTTTTCGATGCGTTCGTTCCCAAACCTTTGCCATCATTCAAAGTTATTATATTAAATTAATTAAATATTGAAGGTAGCTAGTGTAGCTACGTAGTTACATAAAATCTGTATGGTAACAATATATATAAATAAAATCATTATGTTCAATTAGTGGTCCACCTAAGTCCTGGAACCAGCTCAGGGGGGGGTCATGACCCCCATGACCCTCCCCCTGGATCCGCCGTTGAATCAGACCACGAAACATTCTGTGATTCAGACCAATAAATAATTGTCTTTGAATTTACCTACCTATAGAATAAACATTGGTGGTGAAAACTAGCAACGATTGTAAAACTTCATACCTTCTGTCGGCCTCTTGACCAAGCACCTACCCCGTGAGCTTATTACCTACCAGCATATCTGTATCAAGCTTAATTTAACATGCGTGCTTTTGCATACTCTTACAGGGTGCTGTAAACTATCCCACAGGCAGATAACTGTGAACTCCACGAGACTCTACATTTCTTCCTATATTTATCCGCGCAAACCTTGCCGTTTTGCATGACACAGCAATTTAAACATCTGTAAAATATAGAACAGTTATTTTTGGGCTCCATACAAAAAAGAAACCTTTACTCCGCGGCTATATCCCACTTCGAAGGAAAAACAGGGATCACTCAATTAATCAAATACCAAGTGTTTCTATTTCGATTTACACAGATTCGCGTGCAATTAGTGGCATAGTTAGCTACCACTTATGTTGAATTATAATCATGTAGCTATATTACTTAAGTATCTATCCAATTAGGTAAGGTTGAGGTGTTTGACCCACATCGCGGTGCATTTTCGACGACCTTCGCCGGTGCAGCAGCTGCGCGAAGTGCCGGACCTTTACCACCGCACCGCTCTCCGACACGCCTGCTTACTGTGTCACTGTTGTTGTATAATTATTGTATTTCTTATCTGCGTAATTGCAAACCATTCAAATACCTTTAAGTAGGTAGACGTCAGACATAAAGATCATTTCTTTCTGAGACACCAGACTGTCTTGCTAAAGTTCTGAAACGACAGTATTAGCAAAGTTAACAATCTGTAATCTATGGCTAAACATATTTTAGATGATGTCCAGAGTCGAGACACGATTAGTTTGGTCCCTCAGGCCCAGGCCCCCATCAACGTTTTAAATGTTCATACTTTTTCTGTTACGATTGTAGAGTCAAAAATACCTTTACAAGTGTGCAGCTGTCGTTTTAAAAAGTAGTTTATGATTTTATACAAGGACACGAATTTGCTAGGGCTGAGCAGGCGCTCCGAGCCATGGGTGTTTCGGAAAAAATCTCAGGTGTACCTAGTATGGGCAATGGGCCGGAAGTAGACGCTGACGTGGTTGCATGCAACCACTGTGGCGATGTGGGTACCATAACAAAAGCAAAGTAAAGTAATTAAGGTTTAATTTAATACTAACTACATAACGTGTTAATTACAGCACACATGCATTAAACATTTAATGACAACATTGTACTAGACTAATAATATTAAGTTCATGATTCATAATTTACGTTAAGAAAAAAAACATGCATGAAGCCTTGGGAAATTTTCTTTCATTAAGTAGACTAAGCATAAGGCAGCAGGCCTTAGGTATGCTTAGTGGTTTGTTATGCATTGCATTTTAGTAGTTACTGCATTTTAGTAGTTTCTAGATTGGGGATCAATAAATAAAAATAAGTATATCTAGACTCCATCTCATTATTCGTTGGTCCAATACAATCGACCGCCGAAGCGTGCTGGGTATCGAGGCTTGCAGTCCGGCAAGCCGGGTGTCGCATCCTTCACCTTCGGGTGACAAGGGCAAGGAGGACCGATGGGCGGATCCGAAGTACTGGAATGCACTCGACCGCGGCAGAAGTATCCGAAGTCAGGTCGTAGAACACCCAGCTTATGCTCCATGCACTCATCGAACACTTTCTGTGTTTTACGGCAGTGCCTGAAACTGTAATCCCCTGAGCTTTTGTCCACACAATTAGCATATTGTTTGAATTCATGCAAGCATTCTTTTTTTATTCTTCTGAGCACTTCCATCGCACACGCAGTTACTTGCTTGCCGAGTCCGAGGCATGGCCTAGGGTCGTTCTGCTCCTGGCGACATAGTACGAACTCGTTATTGACGCCCTCACACAGCTTACCAATATAAGGAGAGGCTGTTATAAGAGTCGCTGTTGACATATTCACTTCGTCTGTTTTCAGGTCATCAAACTCGGGAAGGGTCACATCATCTGTGATGACCATTTTGAACGTTGGTTGTTAAATTTAAGATTTCTGGAACTTGTTATAGGTACGATAAATAAATATTGAATGTCTTATTCGACGTTTAGTCAATGTCATTCAAAATGTAAAAAGGTCATTAGAAAACGGTACCTTTCTACTCAATATACCTATGTGGAAAAGTTGAAGTCTTAAGGCCTATTCAAACCTGAGCAATATTCGCTGCCGCTGTGGGAAGAGGTACATACCTACCTACTGCGCGGGTTTCGCTCAGGTATTTAGTATCAAGTACCGCGGCTAGAGCGACATGCCATCTCACATCTGACTGATGACCAACATATCGCACTCATTTTATGAGCACATTTAAAAAGGCCTATTCAAACCTGAGCGATATTCGCTGCCGCTGTGGGTAGAGGTACATACCGCGCGGGTTTCGCTCAGGTATTTAGTATCAAGTACCGCTGATAGAGCAACCTGAGCGATATTCGCTGCCGCTGTGCAACGTGACTGACGTGTATGTTCTTTGGCGACTCAGAAATGACTAACTGGCGAAAATTTCTAACCTCTCTGAGCGAAACTCGACTACCGCGCGTTATTCTACCCACAAGAATAGCAAAATCCGTTTTGGTGTGAACAATAATATTACCACATACCTATACCCACTGGATTTTCTCTGCCGCAGATGGTAGCGAATACCGCTTAGGTCTGAATAGGCCTTTAGTTATCTTTATTTTTAACCCCCGACGCAAAAAGAGGGGTGTTATAAGTTTCACCGCTATGTGTGTGTGTCTGTCTGTCTGTCTGTCTGTCTGTCTGTCTGTCTGTCTGTCTGTGGCACCGTAGCGCCCAAACGGGTGAACCGATTTAGATGCGGTCTTTTTTATTTGAAAGCAGGGTTTCTTGCGATGGTTCTTAGACATAATTCATCAAAATCGGTTCAGCCGTTTCAAGGTTATCAGCTCTTTTATGTTAGCTACCGTTGCTATTTTAGACATCTATGGGTATTAACTTTACTTACAAACATATGTGTGTCTTAAAATTTTGAACACCCATGTGAGTAATATTAATAAGCAACATTATGGTGTATTTGGTCTGATGCATGCAGCCAAGATATCTAGCAGACTAATACACTCTTGGGAAAATAACAGCAGATATGTCGTGTTTGGATTAATTTTAACCTGCATTTGATTCTGCACACAATGCACTGATGACAACTGAATGAGCTGATGCTGCAGCCAGGCTATCCAGCTCACCAGTAGATAGACTCTTGACAGAATAATAGCAGATAGGTCGTGTTTGGATTCATTTCAACCAGCATTTGATTCTGCACACAATGCCCTGATGGCAACTGGATGAGCTGATGCTGCAGCCAGGCTATCCAGCACACCAGTAGGTAGACTCTTGACAAAATAATAGCAGATTTATGTCGTGTTTGGATTCATTTCAACCAGCATTTGATTCTGCACACAATGCCTTGATGGCAACAGGATGAGCTGATGCTGTAGCCAGGCTATCCAGCTCACCAGTAGATAGACTCTTGACAGAATAATAGCAGATAGGTCGTGTTTGGATTCATTTCAACCAGCATTTGATTCTGCACACAATGCCCTGATGGCAACTGGATGAGCTGATGCTGCAGCCAGGCTATCCAGCACACCAGTAGGTAGACTCTTGACAAAATAATAGCAGATTATGTCGTGTTTGGATTCGTTTTAACCAGCATTTGACTCTACATACAATGCACTGAAAAATTCTCATAACTGTAAACTCTATAAAACAAAATGAATGCGTTTAAAAAATTTAAAATAAAAATTAAATTAAAAATTTAAAAAACCCCCATCGCAAAAAAGTAAAACATTTAAAAAGTTAAAAATAACACTTTAGCAATGAAATTTTACGTAACGTCGGGGTACCGTTAAAATAAGTACCTACCTACATACCTACAACCTACAAGTACTAGGAACATTCCTTACTTAAACGGTACCCCGACGTGAAGTAAAATTTCATTGCTAAAGTGTTATTTTTAACTTTTTAAATGTTTTACTTTTTTGCGATGGGGGTTTTTTAAATTTTTAATTTAATTTTTATTCTATCTTCTTTTAATAAATAAAATTCACGTGTCACAGTGTTCGTTACAAAGCTCCTCTGAAACGGTTTAACCGAGTATTTTGAAATGGTGTGTGTAGGTTTATTGTGTAGGTCGGATACTGAGTAGGCCTAAGAAATGGGTCGTGGACTATATTTAAAAAAAAAGGCGGGACTAAGTTTGCCGTGGCAGCTAGTCTAGTCCAATATATAAAATTCTCATGACACTTTGTTTGTTACTAAACTCCTCCGAAACAGCTTGACCGATTATTGTTTTGTAGGATATAAACTGGGACGTAAAGTGACGTGGCACTGAAATCTGATTATATTTACCCAACTGCCAAAAAAGGGTTATGTTTTTATAGTGCCACCTACAAGTAGGTATTTTATTGTTATACTTAATGTTTTTCTTCCCAGTGGACTGCCAATCAGTGGTGTGCCCTGCAGTACGTACGAGTAGTGGCTGGCTGGACCTGTTCCCACTGCCATGCCAGAAGAACTCTGAATGTCGAGTTATGAGCAATCAGCACCTTTGCTGCAAAGGTTTCTGCACGAAAGGTGTCAAGCCATCAGGGGCTATTCAACAACAACGGTTAGTGTTTATTATTTGGTTGAAGTATACTTCTAACTCATCTTTTTTTTTTTCAATACTAACTAACTACTTACTACATTCAATACTAAATGGTAGGTACCTACCGTTGCTTTTAGAATTAATTAAAAATGCTTTGCACGTTTACTGCTTGATTATGTTCTTAGTTACACTTACAAGTTAACAACTAGTTACAACACAAATTACCTACACAGAATTCATTCTTGTCTGGACATCCTATACCTATTACCTACACTCTGTTATGATTTATCGATAGACTACGTAGGTATTTCATTTTTTATACTTCACTTCTAAAGAGCTGCCACTGGTTGGTAGTCATACATACGTAGGAAATCTATATAGGTACTTATAATAAATCTGTAGAAGTAAAATTTCTGTACATTGAAAATATCAAAAAACTAAATAGCAGGGGGTATTACTAGACAGACACCGAACCCAAAAATATGATTAAAAAATTTTTTGTCTGTCTGTCTGTCTGTCTGTATGTTCAGGTATCACGCAAAAACTACCGGTTCGATTACGATGAAAATTGGTATACTTATTCTTTATTATCCCGGGCACCACACTGGGTACTTTTTATCCCGAAAAAGTATATACAATGAAAAACAAACTTAATTTTGCGGTTCGATCCCTAGACCCGACTACTGTACCAACCGTAAATAATAAGTTTGTCGTAGGTTACGTCACCCGCAGTGGATTTCACCAAGGGGCGCTGCACACGGCTAAAATACTATAATATTTTTTCTTAAGATACAATAGTTCGCCATAAAATTCAATGGACTATCACACACGATAATAAATAATACTTATAATAAAACTGTAGAGAAGTCAACTCTGATGAGGAGGATTAGTGATCGATACTGATGCCAAAAATGCAATGAGTAAATGTTTTGTCTGTCTGTGTGTCTGTTTGCATGTACTATCACACACCTAAGATAATAAATAATACTTATAATAAAACTGTAGAGAACCCAAGTAGCACAAAACTGCATTATAAGATGTCACAAGAGGTAACATCGGTAATTTTAGCACTTATGAAGTGTTATTATTATTACAGTACACTCGACCTGCATTAGGTCAAAAGTGAGCTTTCACCTGAATAAGAACGTTATTATGCGTCACGGAGACCACACTGTAACGCTTGCAGCGTTAATATAGGTAACAAGTTCAGTATTATGCAGCTTTAAGCAACTTAAAGGATTTTTGTGGACTTTAACTAAGCTATATTCTGAATTGAAGACCACAAGTGTACCATTAGACCACTTGCATTTTAAGAAAGAACAAGTGAGCTACTATAATGTAATCAGTTATTCTGTGGCTTCAAATAACAAAGATATAATGCCTTTTGCTGCACACAGTGGAATTTGTGTAATGTTAATCAGCATGTTACACGCAATCGTATAATAGCTCTTATAAAGCCCACATGATCACTATTGGTGATCATTATATAATGCTAACTTAAAGCAAATTGCTCTATATTAGCTCACATGTTACCCATAATCTCCGTGAGAGCTGAATACTTGTACTATCGTTGACAATTAATCTACTAGTGCCGTTAAATAAGACCTTGAAGACTTCTTTATTCAGCACTTGGTAGGTAAGTATACTCATCGCGTCGTTTAAGATATTGTGATATGTGGAAATATAAAAAAAAAGACTGGCGGAATACCTACATCGAAAAATTAATACACAATATTTGAGGATTCTGAACAGAAATACAGATGATACAGTGAACCTACAGTTATTTGCATACATGTTACCCACTAACAAGCTTTACATGAATCTGTAGCTGACTTGTGTAACACAAGAACCACTCGTAACAGCTCGTTACTGATTCATGTACCACGAGTGGACACATAAACAGCTCATGCGGTTTGATTGTGGTTAATACGGTACGCATTGCATGTCTGCCATTTTTAGATTCTAACCTATGTATACAATTATAATAACAATTTGTTTTTGCTTAGTTAACTAAAATAACAACAGAGTTTGAATAGAAAATGTAATCATTTTACACGTAAACAGCATATTGTCAAATTATAAAGGAAAAATAAAAAGACTTATTTTTTAAAATTAATATCATCAAACTATTTTATACCATAATTTTCAAGTAAACTGTGATATTTTGAGAGCGCGTGAAAATTTTCGTCTATAACTATATAGTATTTGACAATAAACTCTCTTTCCCATTCGAATTTCATGGACATGGAGGAAAACAAATTTTTACTTTCCGATAATATTAAATTTGCCTATATTTCCCACAAACACTTTACAAAATGGTTCACACAAAACATATCAAAATAATAAGTATTAGGGTGAAAATTATTCACAATTTTGCCACTTGTGAATTGTCCGGTCCATAAAAGAGTTACTAATATCCTGGAGTGTATTTTGTGCTGAAAAATAGGTAATAAGTACTCTATTATTCAGCCCTTGTGGTGTATTAAAGGTAACACATACCCTGATAATCAGTCATTATTCAACTCTTGGGGGGACTGTTACCTTTAATAATGCTCTAATAACGCTGATTTAGTGCAACCAGCTACATTATACAGCTGATTAATTTGTGCCCAAATCAGAGTTATATCAGCTGAGTATGCGCCTCTAACGCTCTTATTCAGCAGGTTTATTCAGCTGAAGATTCCATTGTGAACAGTGATTCAGCTACTATTCAGCGCTTCTGTGCTACTTGGGAAGTCAACTCTGAATGTTTTGTCTGAACTTTTATAGGGATTTTAACCAAACTTGGTACGGTTGTAATAAATACGCCTGGGCAGGTTGATCTTAGTCTCAGTTGTTTTACACATGGTCAGTAGTACGGCGCCCTTTCCCGGGTCATTAGTTCCAGAAATCTTTACCGGAATGATCAACTTTGAAAGTAGTCTATCCGGAAGTATTATGCTAAAATTATTACGTTTATAATAGATATCAACGCACAGCCCACACCGCTGGTATTAGAGACATGAAACTTGAAGGGATGTTCTTAGTGAAAAGTACGTATCCACTAAAAAACGATTTTTGGAAATTCAACCCTTATAGGGAAAACATATGGGACGGAAGTTCGACATCCACGCGGGCGAAGCCGCGGGCAAAAGCTTAATCACATCAATCACTTATTATTAGTGATGCGGAGAAATGTAATTGAAAAACATTGTCCCCAGCAATATTAGAGCGGCAGCGGAGCGTATCTACTAAACAAAACTCATAGATTTGTGTCCATAGTGGACACAAGTATCGGGTGAAAATTTTGTTCGTGATGTCCCGTCAATAGTACCTACTTAAGTATTGATGTCTTTGGGAATATTATACAGCAGAGCCGTGAGGGCAAAAGTGAAAATTTAGGTAGGAACGGCTAAAAATATATGGCTTAGTTTGGTAGGTACTATTATTTTATATATAAATATTCTTGTATGGCACGGAACATTTACCACGCAAGACGGACTCACGCTTGGCTAGCTATTTTGCATTTTTTTGTATTTTTTGAAGGCTAATCTCGACCTCCATACTCTAGTAATTTTCTAGAACGATAGGAATGTTCAAATGTTATGCAAATATGCATGCATTTTTAAGTAAACTAAAAATATAGCATCAGCTGTTATTGCCTACCTAATCTAATGAAGCAGGTGAATGGCGCGAAGCGAAATAAACAATGTTATACGAATAACTAGGTAACTTTGCATGTCATATTATAACCACACATGAGTACTCATGTGTATAGGTACTCATGTGTGGTTATCCCTTGTCTATATCCCCCCAACCCCTTATCCCTTGTCATTTTATCATGGAGTAGGTATACCTACTCCATGATAAAACGACAAGGGATATTTTATATAGAACTAGCAGACGTCACGCAGTTTCACCCGCGTAGTTTCCGTTCCCGTGAGAATACGGGGATAAAAATGTCCACCGGGAATAGTGTAGCTTTCCACCAGTAGGTACAATATTTTTTAAAATTGGATCATTAGTTCCGAAGATTACCCCCTACATATACAAACTTACAAACTTACAAATTTTTCCTCTTTATAATATTAGTATAGAAGTAGGTATAGGAATCTACATGACAGAGCTAGTAAAGTTTCAACAATACTCCTGGAAATTGTTGTCCAGCGTTGTGGTAGGCTTTAAATTGTTTAAGTAGGTACCTACCTACCTACCTACTTACCTACTTGAAATTTGCTGGAAACTTAGCAGACGTGACGTGATGATATCACACACATGTAGCATGGTAGGTACTTACTTACATAACTATTAAAAAGCCAAATAAAAAAAAAAACCTGATTTTCTCATATTTTAAGTGACACAGGTTAGGGAATGCAATCTCGAGCCGAGATTAACAAATCGAGATCTCGCCTGTTGAACCTGGTGTCGAGATTGGCAGTTTCGGGATCTCGTGCAAAACTAGTCGAGATCTGACGAGATTTTGGTTTTTAAACTCAAACACACTTAAATCGATACAAAACTCGAGGAATGCTATTAGATTAGAATACTACATTAATTAGAATACCTACCTACTCGTACCTTAGTTAGGATATCGCTGTAATATCTTATGAAGTTATGAATAATACAAAACAATGAAAGTGAAATCTATTTATTTAAAAAAAGTCAACAAAATCATACTTTATAAAGCAAAAAAAATACACATCTTTGAATTATTTAAAAAAAGTAATTACGTAGGTACCTACACAGTACACAAACACGTCAAACACACATTAATTGTGATTTTGAAAAAAGCTTCTATCTCGATATAAATCTCGATCGATATTGTCGAGATCTCGAACGAGATTAAGAAAACGAGATTGCTTATTTTCGAGATTGAATATCGAAAAAATGGCCGAGATCTCGTGTTTTCGAGATCTCGCGAGATCGAGATTGCATTCCCTACTACAGGTTCAACGACCGGCGTAGTGTAGGTGATTCACTAATGTTTCAATCCATTGACAAATCTTTAGTTTACAACCAACGTTTCGTATACTATTTATTTCACAAACAACTCGTTTCGCAAATATTTTATTTTTTACAAACGTTATTTGACAAATAAGTAGGTACAGGTCTTACCTACTTCTTTTTATAAATGTTTCGGATGATTACCTATTTATCATTTATACCTACTTGAAATGTGACAACGAACATATCGTTGGTGATAAACAGGGCCGCGCCGACCCCCCACAGCGCCTGTGTGCGAAACCTATGAAACGCCTCTTTTTTCACGAATCTTCATATTTCAACTTATGTTTTCAGCAGCTTAGATAATTTGCGTTTTAATCGTGTTTCGCAATGTTAATTGGTAGCCAATAGTAAATTAACTTAATTATTACTTTCTAATGTCACCCCTAAGTTAATCTAGGAAAAGAGTAGGTACGAACAATAATTTCAGCGAGCGAAGCGAGCTCGAAATTTTTGACCACTTCACCTCAGACAAGATTGGGGAAGGATGCCCCAAAAATTTGTCACTCTGGGCGATTGTACCGTTTGCCCAAAACTTTTAAAGCCAACACAGGCGAAAAACACATGCGGGTTTGAAGTTTTCCCTGATTAGGGCTCCACAATTATTTAAACTCTTATTAATATTTTGGGGAAGTATATTGTAAAGGTAGGTTATCCAGAAAAATCTTAGCAAGCGAAGCGAGCTTGAAAATTTTTAGCACTTTACCTCAACACATGTGATATGATATGTCACAGCTAAAGTTAACTCAAGTAAAGCTGAAAGTGTATAAAAGAAGCGAGCGAAGCGAGCTTGATTTTTAGCACTTCAGCTCAGATATATTAAGATTATCAATACTTACTCCAATAATAATTTTATAAATTTATAATTGGAGTATTGAAATAGTTAAATTATATGTATAAATTTCGATAGCGGCGCGGCCGGCGCCTCTATTGTCTTGGCGCCTGTGTGCGCCGCACACTTCGCACACAGGGGCGGCGCGGCGCGGCCGTGATAAACATTTGAAGAGTTACGCACAGACTTGTTATGTAGTGATAATATAGGTACCTACCTACCATTGATGATTTTGAATGAGAATGTTAAAAGTGCTGGCCTTAGGACTTCTGAACAACCGGGACCGTCACCCAGAGCTGCATGTGCTTAAAGCCTGTATTGACTTTCGGAGTTAATTCCTACTGCCTACTCGTAAACCGGAAGCACGTCGCACATCGCCCAAAGCACCTTCTGCAAACCTAGTGTTACGAACCGAACTTAATTGGCATCACCTTTTTGGAACATTTAATTTGTATTCCAAATTCTAATAATAATATGACTGACAGTAGCTAGACTTGTGTCCAAAGAGTATAATAATCTTGTGTCTCTTTTGGTTTACACGATTGTGAATGTTTTGTAAAATAAACTGTGGTTACCTATTTAAACCAGCGCGTTTTAGTTATAGTAGCTACGATCAGTAACACCTAGTAGGTATGTAAAAAAATCGACTCCCCTGGACCAAAAGCTGGGCACGTCTATGAAGATTCTACTAACTGAGTTAATTTAGGTTCAGCTACATACCTACCTACTCTTAAATTTTACGCACAAAAATGAGAGCGATGAACACATCTATATACTTATAATAAATCTGTAGAAGTAAAATTTCTGTACATTGAAAATATCAAAAAAATAAATAGCAGGGGGTATTACTAGACCGACAGCGAACCCAAAAATATGATTTAAAAAATTTTTGTCTGTCTGTCTGTCTGTCTGTCTGTCTGTCTGTCTGTCTGTATGTTCAGGTATCACGCAAAAACTACCGGTTCGATTACGATGAAACTTGGTATACTTATTCTTTAATATCCTGGGCACAACACTGGGTACTTTTTATCCCGGAAAAGTATATACAATAAAAAAACAAACTTAATTTTGCGGTTCGACCCCTAGACCCGACTACTGTACCAACCGCAAATAATAAGTTTGTCGTAGGTTACGTCACCCGCAGTGGTGTTCACCAAGGGACGCTGCACAGGGCTAAGATATTATAATATTTTATCTTGAGATACAATATCGCTCGCCATACAGTTCAATGGACAATCACACACTACGAAGATAATTATGTACATTATTATTATTATTATTTATTTATTTATCATTAAAAAAAGAAAAATAAGCCCCACAAAACCGTTGCAATGGTTTGACTGTGGGGGCGAAGAGTCTCTAGACATGTCAACATAAACATACCTAAAAATTAAACAATAATTAGATTTCAATATATATTAAAATTAATATTGGAGGATGATTGGTGATCGATACTGATGCCAAAAATGCAATCAGTAAATGTTTTGTCTGTCTGTCTGTCTGTCTGTATGTGCACGCATAGTTCAATAACTATTATAGGGATTGGGATTGACTTGGTACGGTTGTAATCAATACGCCTGGGTAGGTTGATCTTAGTCTCAGTTGTTTTACACATGGTCAGTTGTACGGCGCTCTTTCCCGGGTCAGTAGTTCCAGAATTTTTTATGCATACATACTGGAAGGATCAACTTTGAAAGTAGTCTATCTGGAAGTATTATACTAAAATTATTACGTTTATATATCAACGCACAGCCCAAACCGCTGGTATTAGAGACATGAAACTTGAAGGGGACTTCTTAGTTAAGAATAAGTATCCACTAAAACACGATTTTTGGAAATTCAACCCTTAATGGGAAAACATAGGTGCCGGAAGTTCGACATCCACGCGGGCGAAGCCGCGGGCAAAAGCTAGTTTATCATAAAACTAATGACCACCAACAGACTCGAGCGAGACTCGGCATTCACTTTACATTTAAATATGAAAAAATTGGCACATTGGCGCATCGCTTTATTTTACGCAATCAGTAGATAGGATTAGAAATAACTTCATCGATAGCCAGACATTTTAGGACAACAAAATGCTAAGTCATCATCATCATGTCATCATACTCGTACACTACTATCGCTAAATCACTTCATTAAAACATTTAAATTAGTGGTGTAATTTAGTGAGCAGAACCCAAAAAAACAGGCGAAATACCTACTTACTTACCTACTATACAACTCTAAAAAAATTTTTGACTTTCGCTCTATACCTACTTTGTTTGCGTACTATGCTCAAGGCATGCTCTGCTATCTTGCATTTCCCGATATGTCCTGCCAGCTGACATTTAGTTCACCCTGCCTATCTATCATCATATCATCTAGAACCCACGGTGGTTTCCATTGTAGAATGACCCAGATAACGGCTACCGTAGTGGCACCGAGTAGCACAAGCCCCAGCACGACAAGCAGTACAAGCACAAGCACCTCTAGTAGCACCACGACCACGACCACCACTACTACCACTACTACATCTGCTCCGAGTACCACCAGCTCCACCACCACGACTACGACCACGACGCCGCGGCCGACCACCACGACCACGACTGAAGCCCCGCGCCCCTTCTTGCAGCTTTTGCCCCTACAGATACCGCAGGCCACCACGCAAGTTAGTGCACCAGTTAAGACCAGTGAGTATTACTTACCTTATTTATAATTATTATAATTAGACTAAGATATGCAGACATTTGAAAAAAAATGTGTTATATTTTTTATGAAGCTGGGCCCTACGGTTTTTCCGCACCCTCACGCCAAAATATATCGCAATGGCCGATTTTTTTAACTTAGTTGTAATTTTTTGTTTTAGTTTGGCCTATTTGCACTGTTACACAATACCGTAATTAATTATAGCTTAGAGGTTATTCTGATGTCTAATCGCATCAAAATACATTCTCCAATTTTTGCGTGAAACAGTTAAACATCCACTCACACTCACACACATCCATTCTCATGAACTTTGATATTGAAATATAATAATATTAGTAGATAGTATACTATACTCTATTAAGTATTAGCTTTTTATAGTGCATCTCTATTACAAGTTGTCCGTCTTCACTTAGGTACCTACACTGTGCTACACCTAAACGTAATGAGTAGTTAAGTTATACGACGTAGCCATCATTTCATCAACCAAAACACTGAAAACAATGATGCGTAATTTGGGTACTTACCTACCTATTTTTCCCAATTTACAAAATAAACATTTATCAAAAGAAAAATTGATCCCTTTAATTTTCATTTACGTACCTACCTAATTTAAAGCCAATTTGTTGTAAGTAGGTAGGTACTTACCTAAAAATAATGATGTCTCTTTTCTGTCATTTGTGTTAATAACCCAAATTTAAATCGTAACTTTCTTTAATTTCGGTACGAATGTAAATTTTAGGGTAACTACGGTCAAAAACTTACAATAAGGCGACTTGTTCGTAACTAGTGAAAACGGGCATATTATGTACCTATAATTATTATGACAATGCAGTTAAATATTGCTTCCTTAATTATTATAATTACGTAAACCATAGGTATCTCGGATAGAATTGATTCTAATCTAAGTTTGTTTTGTCGTGAAAACTTGAAATGAAACGGACGATCAAGGCTGTTTGCTGTGTTCTTGAAAATATAGGACGTGGTCAATCTTTCGCAACGAAACCTTCGTAACTTTTAGGCAGAATATCTAGAAGTACCTACCTAGTTAGAGTACCTAATTAATTTTCCATATCTAATTGAAACAATCATCTTCATAACAATGTAGGTAACAGCCAAACTACAACCTAATATAAGTTCTAAAAATACAATCTACTAGTAATGCGACGGAAATAGGTTTGACGGCACGATTGGCACAATGGCTGAGCGGCTTCGCTGCATGTCGCGGGTTTGATTCCCGCACGGAACAAATATTTCTATGGCCTACAGGTAGTTGTTCCAGGACCAGGTTCCAGGTCCATTGCCTGCATGTAACGTAGTACTATAATTTAGTGACCAAAACTATTTATATTACTTAATTAAATAAATATTCAAAACTAGAACTAAGTTTATAGTAGAACAGTGTTAGTGAGTATGCAATTTGTACTTAAATAAGGACTTACTTAATTATGGTTGAAATTATCTGCAAAAAATGACACAAAAATACAACAATATTGTTTTATATGATTTTGACCTACGATTTAGTATCTATTGACTGAACCCAAACTAAATTAAGAAGACTGCATTTACCTACATAGTCAAATTACATTATGGATATAAAACTAAGTACCTAAATTAAAAAACTTGTTTTCAACCGTTTTCAACACACTTGATGTTTGTCCCTAACCTTAGCCTATTGTTTAACAATAGATCTGTTGACTGTACCTATTAAGATTTATAAAATAATATCGTAAACTAGAATAAATATGAATGTAATATCCCACTATAACTACGACCGTTACAAAGACTTAGTTTGATAATGAACTAGGCTTATAATATTGTTCATAGGCAATGCCATAACTGCTGACGTAACTTATTCACGCTTACACAACTCTAAATCCGTTTATGTGTATAACGCGGATTACTCGAGTGCAGGCAAGACGCAGAAGCTGGTGTGCCCGAAATCTGGACAAGCGCCTGCGGTGCTGTTCCCAATCCCGTGCGAGAAGAACTCTCAATGCCGAGCGACCAGTGGGCCCGACCAAGTGTGCTGTCAGGGACGCTGCGTGAAAGGTGTTCCGGCGCCGCGGCCTACCTCGGCACCCAAAACACACCAACGTAGGTTTTTTGCACTTACCTATAACCACTTATTTAAAGTACTTAATAATCATGTAGCGAATTACGTAAATCCATACCGGTTTAAAAGTTGACCTGAGAAAAATGAATGTGCCTGCACTGCGCTGCACACAAGACGAGATTTCTGCGAAGCAAATAATAATATTAAGAATCTTGTTGTAATGTTTGGTTTTAATGAATTTTACGCAGACTGCATACCTTTAACTGACATTTTGATGGGTAAGTACTTAGAGATACCTACCTATACTACGTACCTATCAAAATTGCAGTTACCTACCAGCTGGCCATCTACTCAGACCACCTATTCACACTCCTTTACAACGCTAGACTAAATGGTGGCCAGTCAAAGTGTTACTACCTACTACCCGCACGGTCAACTAGGGCGCACTAGATTTGATTGTTGAGGTTCATAAGTAGTCAGGACCCTGGATAGTCCCCAGTTTCAGGTAATTGGGCTCACCCGCTCTATATTACCCAAAATAAGTCCTGCAAAATAACGTTAGTTGAGACTGGGGAAATATGTGTGTGTACATAACAACAATGCGTATGCACCCCTTCAAACAAAACATGCATCAGAACTTATACAGGGTGTAACGGAAAGGGTATATACATCCGAAGGGCACGGATTCTCTTGGTGATAAGAAACGACATGGCAACGTTTTTATACATATACATACATAATTGTAAAGTTGAGCCCGCCCGCGCCGTCGCGCCTTCGTCGGTTAGGCAGAGCCCGATAGGTCTGTACTAGGCGCGCAGAACCCGAGATAGATATACTGGAACCTTGCCGGACAGGATTATGACCCTCATAGTGCGGTGACACGTTTGTTATGATTTTGCATTTAATAAACTGTCGATATTAAATAATATCGTGAAGTTTCAAAGTTATTAGTTGGGAGCTGAAATTTTGAGGAAAGACTCGTTATTAAATACTCTATTCACCCTGTTTGTATGTATATACCCTTTCCGTTACACCTTGTATAACTCAACGAAAAGGCCTGGTTTTCACCAAAGCAGAGCTAAGAGATGTGTCGCCCAACTAATCGGCTTGCATCATTTTGACAGCTGTGCTTCGGTTCACCACAATCAAAGAGATTTAAAATACTAATGTCTTTGACCACAATACAATATCCTGTTGATTACGAGACATCAGGTCCTCCGCTCTCCGCTTTGGTGGAGTCTCGCCCTAATTGCTAATTCTACCATAATTCCTTATTGCAGCTTTATTGGGTGTGATTCCTCGTGAATGTCCATCGGCGCCACTCGGCGAACTACTGTTCGAAGTTCAAACTTGCAAGGCCGACTCGGACTGCTGGCCGCGTATCTGCTGTCCTGATGGCACGCGCTCCTACTGCCGTACTGCCCGGGCCCGACTCGATCTAGTGCCAGTCGCCAACCAAATTGACGGACGTAAGTAATTATTCTTGTGGGTTTTATTCTTGTGCGTTATAGGATTAGAAATTTATAATGATCAGTACCTATCATTATAAATTTCTAAAATCCAATAACGATATCTCTAAAACTTCTGCCGTTCGAGCACTACCAACTTCTAGATACGAAAAACGTTAAAAAACCTTTTACTGCCGAGTACCGATAATGACTCGTTATAATTGTATGTTTCAGCCGTGCGGATGTTAGAGCAATACTTGCAGTGCACGCCTCCTCCTCAATACGACCTGTTTCCTCAGAAGTGCAGCTCCAGCGTGGACTGTTTTCCTAACTTGTGTTGCGCAGAGGGTGGTAAGAAGCACTGCAGACCACCACAGCGCAGCCTTCTAGCTTTGATCGCTGGAGTAGGACAGGTAGACACTTTGTAGATTGAAATACCTACCTAATAGAATTACTTTCAATCTCAGACCAATATTTATTGGTCTGAGCTTTCAATATCAAATTTTCATAAACTTGATAGGTATAAAAGACAAAAAATGTCAAATTCAAATGGTAATTTAATTACCAGTCTAATAATCAAACAGAAACCTATTATATTTCCACTTAACCTTGGTTTAATTATATTTCAGAGAGTCGGATCTACGTTAGTCAACCTGCGTCAGGCTCAAGTAAACGCCAATAAATCGTAGAGTTTAATTTATTGTGATTTTTATTGTTAGTTTTTTTTTTATACTTTTGTACAGTTTTGTAAAATAAATTATATTTCTTAGTTTCGATTTCGTTTTATTTAGAGCAATAAATCTATCTGACGTTTTTACGAACCCAAAAACCCCAATGTGCCTGGAGATCACCCACCAAAAAGAACCATGTGTTTGGCATACCATGAACCAAGCCTACAGTGGTTATTGACGACAGACCTGAAGTATGTCACTGAAAAGATCTGTCGGAGAACTAAGCCTAAAATATCATAATCCTGCATCATGATATTTTGCTTGGATGTGGTTATAGTCCTAGGCCCTCACTATATGGTTGCCACAAGAAAAGGAGTGTTGGTAGATCAAGAGCCAGATGGGTGGATGAAATTAACCTTTCAATCGTGTCAATTAGAGACACAATAGAAAGACAATGACCGGCGCACACACCGGTGTCCTCTTGGTGTTTAACGAATTAAGATGATAGCAAGTAGGACCTGAGTGAGTAATGCATAGATTTAGATAACACTACGTAAATCTATGCATTTCTCACTCAAGTATGTAAAAGGCTGTTCCCACGTACTGTAACACAACAGCACATGGGACCAGCCTTTTACACAGCCTGCTAAATGATGAATTAAGGTCTTGGTCTCTTGCCTCTCCTGATTGCCCCCTCAGGGAGACATCAGAACTTGATTTTGAAATGTTATTGAATACTGGTATATCCCCATCATGTATGTCATGCATAACATTAATCCATAAAAGAATAAATATGTGTTTGCGTGGTCCTCACAGGATATTATAATAAATTAATACTCATTTATTTGCAAGTGGCCTGTATGTCCAAAGCTGATGTAACTGTGACAAGGTATATAATTTCAAAATCAAGTTCTGATATCTCTCCAACGGAGACAATAAGACTGAAAACATTCTGGTTGATATGTTAATGATCAAAAATTAAGTAACTAAAAAAATTCTATTAGGATTTTAATGCTGTATTCACATTACAGGAATTTGTTTGACATGACTGATTACCTCTGGGTGACAAAATTGTTATCATTCAGAAATTGGATTATGTTAAACATTGAAACAAGTTTATTAACTTAATTTAAAGTTTATTGGTGTAACATTTAATCAAGCTGAAACAAAAGAAACAAATATGTTAATCATAATAGTAACCAAAACTAATTATCATTACTAGTTCACAAAATAAAGTGTTTAGCCAACTATGAAGCCAAATAATTTGAAAATTAAAAATTCAAGGGACTGTAATACCAATATGCTGCTAGTTACTTTGAACTCTAGTTAATTTTAACACACTGTACTATTATGGTTGATAACCTATGTGACTACAACAGAAACCACCAGTTTAGATGTTGCATGTTTGATAATAATATTTTAATTATTAATAATTCCAATAATACAGCAGCAAAAGGCCTACTACCCTTTGCAGTATAGACTTCTAAGGGTAACTTACTAACCCCATCAGTTGAATAATAATTAAAAGTAATATCTGGCTACGAATACAACATTCAAACAGATAGGTATACTAAATCCTTCCAGATAATACTACGAAAATTGATTCTTGGAGAGTTTAATTTAAGGTCTATATAGATTTATAGGTCTACCTGACTGAATAGTTCCTACATCATTTTATTGTATCATTTCACAATCAAAACAACCATCTAAGATTGGCATGGTACATACCTTCTTGAAACCAATGTCATGAGCGTATTCCCTGAAGCACTGTCTGCAGATGTTCAGACCATACTTGCGGATGAGACCGTGTCTGTTGGAACAGGCGCGGCTGAAACATGCAAAGTAACACTTCAAACACGTGTTCTAACCAAGAACATTTCCTTGTGAAAATACACTTTCTAAGTTTCTTAGAATTCCTACCATGAGCGAGAGCCCTGGCCGTAGCGGCGAGGATGAGAATACCAAATGTTTGCGTGACCCATTGTGCAAATTATTTAATTCTTGCGCTGCACCGCAGTAAGGAAACACGTCCAAAATGGCGGCTTCTACACATAAAAAGAAAGAATGAGCGAGTTTTTGAGTCTATGGTACTGCCACTGTCATAGTCGGAAATTTGACATAACCCAGTCACAATGTACAATGTGCCCAACCGTAGATAGAGAATCTATCTACGTGCCCAGCCTTCTTGCAAACATACTATATAAAAACAAGCAAACATACTATCATACCTTTATCATACTATTAATAAAAACTATTAGGGAAATAAACACATTTTTTTTTAATAGTTATTTATATGAGTAACGAAGCATTTATCATCAGGAGTATTGAAGTTGGAATCATATCGAGTAAAAAACTTCGACAAAATCTTGTTTCTTAGCGTCAAATTAACTACATTTTTTTGTTTGACTTCTTAATTTGTTTATAATATGTATGTTAAAAAAAACAGTTAATTACAATAAATCATATTTTTTTGTGAGTTTTGCGCTGTACGGTATCAACATTCATTTTTAACCCCCGACGCAAAAAGAGTTTTATTTAAGTGATATGTGTGTGTGTGTCTGTCTGTCTGTGGCACCGTAGCGCTTAAACGGGTGTACCGATTTAGATGCTTTTTTTTTTATTTGAAAGCAGGCTTCCTTGCGATGATTCTTAGACATGATTCATCAAAATCGGTTCAGCCTTTCAAGGTTATCAGCTCTTTTGTTGTAGTAACAGATATGTCGTGTTTGGATTCGTTTTAACCAGCATTTGATTCTTCATACAATGCCCTGATGGCAATTATACATTTAGATTAGAGCCTTTTTAAAAAAATATATTAATAAATAATTTTAATTTTTAGTTTAATTTAATTTTTTTTATTTTTATTGAATTTTTGCTGTAGTAACAGTATTATAATCATTTTTAAAACATCAAGTAGCTCTCGCAGAGTCGCATCGCAGCAGCTCTCGAGATTGTATTTTCTGAAATAGGTTACACTCATTTATTTTTATGTTCCACATTAATCGCGAATTCAGAAAAGTCCGCGCTTACATTATTCGGGTAAAATTATTATTATTGATTAGGTTTCACGTTCCATCAAAGCGGACTAAAGGGCTTATTACACACTTCGATTTGTAGGATCCTCTAGGAAATCGGAAGATGTTATCGCCGTTATGGCAGATTGGATCCGATTTATGGTACCGGTACCGACTGCTTGGTTGCTTCCTAACTAGGATCCTACAAATCGATTAGTGTAATCAGCCCTTTAATTCAAATGGCCAATACTCAGTGGGGTCAATGAACTCACAAAATTTTGCTAGTGACCGATGACCACTGACTAAAAAACTTTGTTTTAAAGAGTGACGTCGATGACATTGACGTGTACAGGAATTTAGTAGTGATGCCTGCGTTCGATTATTTTAATCGAGTTGTTAGTAGAACTGTGTTTAATATTTCATTGTTGCAGAAAGGTAATTTAAGAATTAAATAATTCTTAAAATAACCGTGAACATGTTTTCTTGTCTGAATAAAGTTTTTAAGCCATTTAAGTCGACTTCAATAAAAAAAAGTCGGGCGGAGCGATCGCTTAACGAAGTCGCTCATAATCATAATCATCATTTTTTCCTCCGTGGGTAGGTGACCATTAATTAAGACTGCATTTCATATTAATTCATTAAACCACAAGCGGACGCCCGCCAGCCTCCACGCTGTTATTGTTTTTCTATTGTGTCTCTAATTGACACGATTGAAAGGTTAAGGACCCCTCTATGCCTCGGAAAACCAGTGAATCCGATGGTGCCGGCTAGGCGGCTGTCGTTTGTTGACTTTTGATAGTTGTTACATTACAAGTAATCAGAACTTAGGTCAGTGGGTCATCTTAGGGGCAGAGTTGTGGAGTCACAAGGATCCTGGTCACTTAGCAGGTGGTCAGATACGCAGTTGCTTCGTGTAAAACATTGGTATTGAGCTGCATCCGAATAGACTATAAGCAAAGCTTAACAAAGCTGGGAAAGGCTAGGCAGAAGATGAGTTGTGATAATTATGTATTGTAAAGTATGTGAACATTATTTGTAACAAATTTATTCTATTCTACAAATACTGTATGGCAGTTGCTGTAATTGAATGGTAAAACCCTGGAATTAAGGAAAAAAATAAAAACACACTCTCTAAATTCTTCTTACTTTCAATAAGATTGCATATCATTCAGCTACTGTATTGTTTTAAGAAAATCCCTAGATACACGGAAAAGGAAAGAAATTAGGGAGGCCTTGGTCCTCCAGCGGGAAAATCCAGCTACTCAGGCTAGTGTTATAAGTTAAACACTGAATTGTCCTTAGAAAGTAAAAAACTTCATTATTTTGGCGTTGACATTTCGATTCAAGAATATCGAGTTTAAATTTTCGTTCTTGAATCTTCATTCGGAAAGTCTGGGTCCGACACTGGTCGTTGTTTGACAGATTTTAAAGAGATACCATTTATTTATCAATGGGGCATTGATTTGAGGCTTTTACAGGTGATTTATTAAAGGTAAATAATTAATTACCTTATGTTTTTTGATTATTAAAGTACATTTGTTTAGCAAAACGTTCGCGGTGAAGCTAATATTTGTCAAATTTCACAGTCGCGTTTATAGATTGATTCTAACTTGTCATTGCTCGTCCATAATAATTAATCAATTTAAATTAATACAATAGTTCTGGTGAATTCTATCTTTAGTAAACCCAAATTCATGATTTTCCAGTACATACGGTTGTTCTTCATATTTACTCTCTAATTTACAACAACACAGCCACGTTGACGTTCGCATGTTGGCTTTTTAGAGTCTTAGCACAGAAACTATAAAACAATAATAATTATTGTCTCTAAGTTAGGAAATAAGTAGGTATGATGACTTCCTCGAACTTAGGAAATCGTTACTTTTGTACCGTTGCTAGGTACCTACACTTTACCGCGCGCGACCATAGCTATTTCTTACATATTATATTTAAAACATTGGTTAAAGTAGGTAATTAAATTGATCAAATTCTAAGACCAACAAAAATTTGTTGACATCAAATTAGTATTTCTTATAATACTAAATCTTGTGTTATCTCTGGAAGATCACACATATTTTGTACTTCCTTGTGGACGAATTAATTGGTGTAGAGGTGTATATCGATGTTATATGCCCTTTACTTCTAAACGAATTCATAAAAATATGTACATAATTAAACAATGTCAAATCCATAAAAAAGTCAGACCAATAAAAATATTATGAATCATGAGGTCAACTTAAAATAATATAAACACTGAGTCACAATAGTTTTATTTATCAATATTCATATCAATGAATAATGATGCATCTTTTGAAAGAGCAAAAAGTATAAACCTTTAGAGAACCTTGGCAATAAAGCATGGTAAAATTGTTTTAAAATCTATTGTTTTGTTTTCAGGTATCTACTTTCACAATGGGGTTCATATTTAATGCTGTAAAGAGGTTAATAAAGACGATCATAAAGCTGTCTTTGTTTTTGGCTCTGTTTGCCATCAGCATTGTTCTTATCCCTAATTTGCCACCATTTACAAAATTTACCAGCATTGAGTGAGTAAACATTTTATTCTTTATGATAGTTGGCTTATTTTTTGTGTTTTATAATTTTTTCAACTGCTTTATTGGTCTAGTGGTTGCAAGCGTTACTGGCAAGCATGAGGTACCGGGTTGGGCAAAGTATTACTGAGTTTCTTTATCTGTACTTTCTCAGTAAACAAATAAATAAATATTCCACAATGTTTTCACACATTTAGTCCCAAGTTAAGCTTGAGAGCTTGTGTTATGGGTACTAAACAGCTGATAAACATACTTATATATTTCTAAATACATACATTTATAGATAAATTACACCCAGACACAGAACAAATGATTGTGCTAATCACACAAAAATTTGTCCTAGGTGGGAATCGAACCCACAACCTCCGTGATAGCTGTCAGGGTCACTAACTACTACACCAACAGGCCAGTAGCAACCTTCAATTTATTGCCCGATTGATGGCAATAGGCTCACCCCCTATTACAAGGCTTACATAACTGGTGAAATGTGGATTTACTACTGATACACCTCTGCCTAATCATTTGGGGATTACAGGCGTGATGTTATTTATGTATGTATTTTAATTTTCCAATGGGAATCTGATATACCTTGTGGTTTTTTTAGGTTATCTCCATTACAGCCAAGAGTTGGTCCACTAGCCATAAATAATGCCTTAAACAACGCTGGCAGATTATACAGTGGAAAACTTTTAGGACCCGAAGCATTCCAAATATTTAAAGGTGAACTGTACACCAGTCTTGCAACTGGAGAAGTTGTCAAACTGTCACCGGAAGGTCATGTCACATTTGTAACTACAGTCGGGCAACCATGCAGTAAGTAATTTTGTTCTTCTATTGTCTTATTCATCAATATATAGTCCCCGTCATGAGAACAGTGCCAAGAGACTACGCTTTGTCCTCACGGAGGTCATGAGTTCACGGAAAGTAGTAAATTTTAAATATGTTTGAAGTTGTTAACTATGTTATAGTTCAGTTTTAGATTTGAGAGTTAATTGCTTGTATTTTGGCAAATTTGTGGGTCAGTCTTCCTAAGTAAGCATAGAAGAAACACTATCTTTATTTAGTCCAAGTAATAAAATGTTTGTTCCATAGCATAGATAAAATAAAATATACCTTTGAGTACACTACAATGTAATTAAAATTTAAAGACTGCTGCATAATTAAATACTTAAGTATTTATTTCCATAGATAGTTGTTGTGGTTTTTACCTACTTAGTCAAAGGTAATCTTTTTTTTGTAGGTGGCCTTGTTCATGAACATATTTGTGGCAGACCCCTTGGAATCGCAATTGATGAAAAAGACGAATCTTTGTATGTAGCTGATGCATACCATGGCATCTGGAAAGTAAACTTGAAGACGAACAAGAAGCAGTTGTTAGTGTCGCCCAGAGTGGCGATTAATAAGCGCCTACCGAAACTATTCAATTCCATTGCGTTGGCAAAGAATGGAGACTTTTACTGGACGGACTCATCCAGTGACTTCCACTTGAAGGATGGTGCAATAAGCTTAATGACTGACCCTTCTGGAAGGTAATATAAGTCATCATTATACCTTTTCTTTTGTACAGTGGCCAGCACATCACGCTACCCAGTGTCTTGTTTCTTTGATAGGTTTTCAACTTTATTACAAATAGAGTAAGGTTCATGTACAATTTGGAAAATTTGACGGCTTGGGGTAGCTTGATGTGCTGGCATTTGTACTTGCTATCGTCTTGTTGTTTCATGATGGTATGATTGATGCTCAAATATTTACGTGTTTCAGATTGTTCCATTATGATGCTGCAAAGAACCAAAGTAAAGTTCTCCTTGATGACCTATGGTTCGCGAATGGTGTGGTTATTTCACCTAACAATGACTTCGTAGTAGTCTCGGAGAGTTCCCGTGCGAGAATTATGAAATATTTCATCAGTGGACCTAAAAAAGGACAATCAGAAGTTTTTATTGATGGGTTGCCAGGTAATTTTTAACTTAAACCTGCCCTTTTCCTTTCCTGGATATGCTTATATTCCTATTTAAGGTTTAGCTATAGTAAATCCCCAGACCCTTGCTAGTGCCAGCCCACGCCGCCGAGCCGCAGCTATAAATTTAAAGTCTCGCCTAAATCATGTCAATCAGATCCAGCCTGTCCCCTTCCTATCTTCTCCCAGCGACGACCTAAATCGAGGCCCATACCCTGCAGGGGTGCTATTAGTCTGTAGTTGCTTGGTTGTAATTTAATTTTACCCTGGCTGGAAGTCTTAATTTATTAAGTCATCAGGATTAACCAGTTAAGCTGTAGACGTCCTCCAAGGATAAAATGTGTGGTGCCACACTTAATCGCTTTCGAAAACTCGCAGTCTAGTCTAATATATCCAAAAAGTATAGTTTCCACACTAGCTACAGGCTACAGGCAAATTGGGATTAGAGCAGGTGCATGATGACTTTTACAACTCAGTTACTTTTACAGTTATATTCAGAATACCATGAAAACAACAAAAAAATGCCTGTTACCTTGGCATTTCAGCAATAAGTAATTATATCATATTGGTCTTAATAAGCCGGCGCAGTGATGTTATAATCACGAACTATTTCATTCCATGTGTTTTTATAATCCCTATCTTTTAAAAAATATTTTTATTTAAGTAGGTAGATAAAATCTCTTAGGTTCTTTTATTTCAGTAAAATATACAGCTAAGTAATGGATATATTTTGACTGAATATAAGATTGCTTACATTGCATGTACGTTTATCTTACAATAAGTATGATTATTGATAAGAAAGTAAAGTTATTTCAGTTGGTAGGTATCTATAAAACTGAACCATTTTTATTCGATGTCTTTTTAATAGTTAACACCTCGAAGCTGGTGACGTGTTAGTACTTATTGACACACAAACAGATTGAGTGATAGTTATCAAAGCACTTTATTGATAAATGATAAAAATCAAACTTCGATGACAGTTTTAGTTTCTACAAATTATTTAATATATACTTTTGTATCCATGCTGAGGGCTATTGAATAATTTCTTAATCATATACACTTGCAACATACCAACGACAAACATTAAGCTTATCTGAAAGCCAGACCACACATCGACAATAAATGTGTCTTCAAACGCCATGTAACTGTCGCGCGACTTGCTCGCAGCATAAACACTTAGCAAACGTCGCGACTTCACCACGTGCCCTAAGGTCAGCGATAGAGAATCTGCCATTGGAGCCACTGGCACGTAATACTCTTTGCCGTTTTCATCGGTTCCCTGCCACTCCAACACTTCTTTTTGTTCAGCTCCATCGGCATCCACGTCTGCAACCTCTGCTTCGGCTGTACTATTTGAGTCTTTGTCTTCTACGAGGATATATACAAATACTAGTTTGGAGTTTATTAAACTAAACGTGTTGTCCATACAGAAAGAGTAATCTCCATCCACTTCTAAATCCATAATGATCGCATTTTCTGAACTTTTGTAATCTGTCACAAGTTTAACTTCATTAGGGTCTATTACTTCGAAGCTTATATCCCGATCTCCGTGTTGTCCGTCCAACACTTGGTAGTACACTTCTAGCATCTGCCCAGCTTTCCCTGCTTCAAAGACACACATCCGTGCTCCGGGTTCTACTCTGAAGTTGATTTCACTCACGTACATTTGTTGACCGAAACATTTTGTGGCCAGTATTAGAATCGAAACAAAGAAAAAAGTGGCAGAGTACATGACTGCACCGGTTTTTTTTAAAGTTACTATTAAAACTAGTTAATGCTGAAAATAATGTATGTAGGTACACTGTTATTGACACAGGTGCTTTGTGTAGTGGTTGTTTGCCTGTGATCATGGTCCAAGCGTTTGATCGAATTGTGGTGACGCGTTCTGTCCATCTGTACAAACAGGCGTCCCCGACAACTCTCGCGCGCTGCCCGACGGCTCGGGCCTGCTGGTTGCGCTGTACACCGTGTTCGAAGAGGAGCGACCTCCCCTCACGCAGCTGCTGGCCGCCACGCCACTCGTCAGGAAGCTGATCGCGCGTCTTCACCGACTCGTCGAAATACCCTTCGAATACCTCAACACAATTTATCCACACATTATATTTGATGAGATTGTATACGCAGTAAGTATAGTAACTCTACAAACTAAACCGATTTGAACTGATTTTTATCTTCAAAACACGCTAAATTACTTCATGTTTTTAATTTAACCATCTGGCTCAGTGAATCTGGCTAGAAGAGACATTTCTAATTTCTTAGGTGTTGTATACTTGATAAAGGCACCTGGAAGCCAAACATATTACGACTTGTCGAGTTCCCTGATATCTTAACAAAATAATGCTGGCCTATAAAACTATGAATGAAAATATCTACCTAACCTAACTGGTGTTAAAAGTTTAAGTTAGTTCAATTATGTTCCACTCCTTTACAGGTTGGTCACTTTAAAAGTTTGTCCGGTCTAACCCCGCCTTTGTCTGGACTGTTGCAACTGGATTGGGATGGAAACATTGTGGCCGGATACTACAACACAGATAAAACCCTAGGCCACGTAAGTGATGGCATTGTGTTCAACAACAAACTTTATACAGGCAGTCCACATGTACAGGATTTCGTTGGAACAATACCTGCCCCTCCTCTTTTAAAAAAGGCATTTGAATCTTCTAAAACGCCGGAAACTCCTAAGGTTGAGAAGAACACACAAAAAGCTAAACCCGTCCAACAAGCACCAATCAAGAAGACTGATGAAAAACCTAAAGCTAAGGTAGAAGAAAAGCAGAAGGTGGAAACCAAAACAAAAGTTGATGAAAAACCTAAAACAATAACTACGCCGGTAGCAGAGAAAGCAAAGGTTGAGAAAGAAGTGCCCAAAGTAGCTAAACCAGTCGCAGCAGCACCCAAGGCACCGCAGCAAGCTACGCCAGTCGCACAGCAGCCTGCCGCCGCAAAGCCTAACGCGGAGGCGAAGGCACCCCAGCCAGCACAGAAAGCACCATCGCCACCCAAGCCTAACGTAGAAACACAGGCACCGAAGGCCCCATCGCCACCCAAGCCTAAAGTGGAAACAAAGGCGCCCCAGCAAGCACCAAAGGCGCCCCAGCAAGCACCAAAAGCGCCCCAGCAAGCACCGAAAGCGCCCCAGGAAGCACCAAAGGCGCCCCAGGAAACGCCAAAGGCGCCATCGCCACCTAAGCCTGTACCTGCTGCCGCAAAAGCACCAACAAAAGCTGAACCCAAAGCAACTCCCAAACCTGAAGTAAAAGCAACCCCTCCTCCAAAGCAGGCTGAGAAAACTACTCCTCCCCCTCCCAAGAAGACACCAACTGAATCCAAAACTGAAGCACCCAAGAAAGCTCAACAAGCGGCCAAACAGGATGTTCCTAAAACTGCTGAAATTAAACCCAAACCTATAAGAGAGGAAATCCCGTCGGACACCGCCAAGCCAGCCAAGGAAACATTGAAAGTTATAAAGAGAGATGGTCCCGCTGAGATCCATGTGCCTAATCAATAAGTATTACAAGAGGTTGTGGTTACATTCAATGTGGGTAATAGTTTAAAAATGTCCCGCAAAGGAACAAAATTTATGAACAGAACCCAAAACATTGGTTGTTTTTATATTGTTTCATGTTTTGATAAGATCTGCAAACTGCATTTACTTGCTTGTGATTATTGATACCTATGTTTTTTTTAATAATTTTAGCGTCATTCCAATTTCATTCCTTTCCTTTTACTAGTTGATATAAAACTTTTTAAACTAAAATATATTTTTATTAATTGATAGTACAAGGGTGAAGTCAGATAAGCTTAACCTAACATGATTTGCATTGCTCAAAATGAAACGGAAGAATGTTTGCAATAGCTTTAGGTAACTTAACTTTCCATACCACTTCAAGGTGACTGAGACTTACATATAACTTACACGAGTGATCAGCACTGTTTTATCTTTGTATTATCTTTTACGTGCGGCAATCAGAAAGCTGCTAGCCCTATTTACTGCTCTAGTTAGTGCTTACATCTTGTTTTCTCGAAGACTTGTCTTGTTCTCAAAGTGTGATGCCAAATACCTGTAAAAAGCATCATGCAACGTAATTTTGAGTACAAGTGTGCTCCTTTTCAATCGGCAAATTGTCGTCTTGACTCATAATCGGATTTGTTCTTTGTTCATTTATTAGTGTCGTTAAGATTGTCTGGCCCCTCCCTAACACCCTAATAGTATAATAGCGAAAACACAACACCGTAGATAGATGAATAGTATTTGCACTGTCATTATTCCAATTCTTAAAATACTTAGTATTAGTAATTTAGTAGTAGAGTTAAACTAGGTATACTCTTTTTGGCGTTACGAATGGATTTCTTCCTTCTATTTATTTGATTGTGATATGTGTACCTTCAAGTTTAGTTTAAACTTATCAAATTGGACCAATTTGTAAATTATTTATTGCAATAATAATTATGTATGTTGAGAACATCACAAAAAAATTATTTCACTTCAGATAAAAAAGATACCATATGCGTATAATATTATGAATAATCTTATTTTTTTGGACGTAATTATTGTTTTAGTGCAAATAATTATACCTAATATCACCTCACTTGTCACATGTTGTGCCGTTTATCGTTACTCAGATACTTAGTTAGTTACCGAAGTCGCTAATTAGTGCAATAATATGGATGGCATTATGAATGTTTATTCCTGTAAAGATTATTTACAAATAGAGTTATTCTATCGTAACAATCCAGTACAAACCTGGAGCAATAATTGGATATATTACCACTACAAAATAAATTATGTGTAGATCAATCACTGAGAGAACAAATTGAAAAGTATATTGGTCAAATTATTCAAACAATAATATATAATCCAAACAACGATTCAACGTGATTGACAGCTTGTTTATTTATCACCTTTAGACATAATTACAATTAGAAAAATCTTGATTAAATTATTCAAATATCGGGCTTTGCTGTTTCGTCTGAGTGATAAAGCAATAAATTAATAAAGAAATGTTAAAGTAATAATACTACAAGTACACTAATAATGTTTCATCCAAGATACAAAAAAACTGAGCAATATTTGTCGAGTAAGCAATATAAAGTATATTTTTATTACATAATGTACATTTATATAATAAACCGCTAAAAAATTATGTACTTGAGTCTTTTTTAAAGTACCTCCTTAAGTCCATTCCAAAGGTAACATCGCCGCCTCATAGTGAAGATCATGGCGAGTGTTTCGTACGGAGCGAGTCTGTGACTGTGGTGTAATGTCCCGTATGACTGCGGCAGATATTATTATGCTGTGTAAAAAGCACACGTGTGATTCCGTGTTGTGGGTTCAGACTTGCATCAGGAGGCAGAAGCGTGTTGAGAATAACAAAACAATATTAAATGTTTCTATTCATTTTATTTGTTATGGAAAATATTATGAATAATATGTTTACATTTTAGTAATAAAATAGGGCAAATAAGAATGGTGTGATAAGACACGTATACATAACTAAATTCTAGACTTTTTTTTTCCAATGAGGGTAGGTAAAAACTATAGAACGCCACCCAGCTGCTTCGTTTAACAGAATTACCGTGAGCCCTCTTTAAAATATAATCAATTATTTATATTGACTGGCCTGAGTTGGTCTAGTAGTTAGTGACCCTGACCGCTATGCCGGAGGTCGTGGGTTCGATTCCCACCCAGGACAAATGTTTGTGTGATGAGCACGATCATTTGTTCTGTGTCTGGGTGTAATTTATCTAAAATATGTATGTATTTAGAAATATATAAGTATGTTTATCAGCTGTTTAGTACCCATAACACAAGCTCTCAAGCTTAACTTGGGACTAAATGGCGTTGTGTTAAAAGTTGTGGAACATTTATTTATTTAATTATCCTGGTTCGGAGAATTTAAGTCGTTTATGAGAGGTATTAGAAGTTAGCGAAAAAAAATAGTCCAGTTGAGAGTAGATTTCTCACAATTATTTTTTGAATGAAAGGTGAACAAAAAACAAATAATATTCCAATTTGGACAATTCGCAAATTAACCTATTTATGTAAGTCCTGTAAAATCATCATTTTAAGGGCGGATTTCGCTGCGTTACACTTAAGTGCTCGAAACGACGATGGCTGATCGTTGAATGCTCTACGCACATTATCACTCCATTCCTTACAAATAGATTAACACAAATGTTACAGAATAATGCCAGAGAGCATAATTATTTATACAAATGAAGCACAACATGTAACTTAATGGAATGTTAAATATCAACTATATCTAAAATGTTCGTAACAAAAGCTTACTTAATCATTCGAAAGTTTTAAAAGGTATTCCTAAGCTTGTTTTGTTCTAAAAGTAAGGGCATTTAATGGTTCTGCCAAATAGAATAGAGATCAAGAAGGAGAAATATAGGAATCGATACACAATATCTTATTCATAATACTTTTCTATTTTCAATAAATATTACTATGTACATTGAAAATATTCACACTATTGGTGTCTAATTCAATTTATTGCATTAAATATCCAATTCACTTTTCCGCGCTATCTCCTAATATCTACACTTATTGTTTCAACTTGTCGCCACAATTTTTATACCTGTATATTCGATCCTCCGTAAGTACATTTCGGAACTTAGTCATATAAATTGGCATCCGAGCCCTACAATCTGTTTAAACGTAGTTATGTCGAATGTAAGGCAAACCGTTACAGCGTGGTTTTACGTCCACTGTGCATCTAGTCATGAACAAGTCTTGTCTATGTACTAAGTGAGCAAAGAAGGCGGTTGCTATATGAACACTTGCTCGGCTGCGAGCGCGTCCGCAAACGGTTTGACGACGCATCTCGTCGCGAAGTAGAATATTAAACCGAATGTTATTGAGATGGGCAGCGCCGGCAGCGCTTTCTTGAGTATCGCTAGGAGAAGCAGAGTCAGGCACAAACCCTGTCGATTAAAACAGAAAAAAAATACACAACTCAGTCGGCGACAGACACGAACAAGCCTCCACACTTTCTACAATAGCCAGACCAGTGAACAATGTAATAACATAGTCACATAGTTTTAATACTATTAATAAAAAATACTCACGATTAATATAGCTACGAAGCACGCAAGAGTTGTATTCCAGTCTCCGTACGAGCTGGCCTTGCCGACCAACACGCTGTAGAATATGAAGTCTCCCAACCCGAGCTTCACACCCTCTGAGAATTAACCACCAAGCACACAAATTAGTTAGGTAAGGTTTCATGTAGAGCTCCTCTTTTTACAGTGTAAGGCGATCAGTGTTTAGAGCGATGAATTGATGACATAAGATTAAACTTGTAGTCTATTCACGCTGGTAAGGTTGGCAAGTCCCATGAATGTACCATGTTGAGGTCTGTTACTGTTTTAGATTGTGAGAACACTTTTCTCATAAACTCTATGAACTCACACATTTTAACAGTGAAATATTTTTTAAACCCCACGCGGACGCCGGTGGTCATTGTCTTTATATTGTGTCTCTTTGACACTATTTAAAGGTTAATGTCGGAAAGGTTGGCGCAATGACTGCGCGATGAGCTGGTGGGCTGCGTGTCGCGGGTTTGATTCACGAACGGATATTTGTATACACTACAGGTAGTTGTTTCGGGTCTAGCTGTTTAAGTATGTGAGTTTATATGCTTGTAAACGCGACTTGTAACAATCATCGATAAAAAAAAACTTAATAAATAATAAGTAGGTCTTACTTTCCTCGTCGTCGGGCTGCGGCAGCGCTGCGGGCGGGCGCTCGACGCGCGTGGTGTAGCGCGGCGGCTCGGCGCCCGCCGTGCTGTCCACGCGCAGGCGCCGCTGCTGCCACGCCGCGTCGAAGCCGGCCGCCGCGCCCGCGTCGCCCGCCGACCCGCCCGAGCCCGTCGAGCGCTCCCGCCCTGCACACAAACACACCACGTTTCATTAAACAGTAGGAAATAACAACATTCTATGTTTCAGTTCACAAAATGGGTGAACGCATCGTTACATTCTATTATGCTAAAAAAATTCGTTCTTAATGTAGTTCGTTAATACGTTGATAAAATCACCTGAATTGCACTTACTTAAACCAAATATGTTTAATCAATAATCCCCTTATTAATAAAATAATACTAACACGAAACCTCGAAGAATGTGTAATAATGCTAAAGATAATAACTTCGCATTTATTAAGAAGGGGGTAATTTAAGACAATCAATTTAAGAAAAAAAAAGAGAGGGTCGCCGTTCTGTGGGGTTGAAAAATAAAAAGTAAGTAAAGTAAGCTTTGGAAAGATTAAAGGAGTTTAGTTAAGATAGTAAAAACGGAGAAGTTAAATGAAGTTTATGGAGTGCGCATAAATATTATAGCACTCCATTGATAGCGCATGGGAGAAGTAGGATGCGGGACAACGGACCGTGCGGGTTGAGAGGACGCAGCTCGCGCGCGCGCGGCTCACCTTCCCGCGCCGCTTCGGGCTCGCTCGCCGCGCCCGAGGCCGTCGGCGCGGCCAGGCAGTACATCACCGTCGCTGAAACATTACATATTACTTTATTAATATAATTTCTAAAATGGCCTACTACAATATTATATTGAATTATATTAATTAGAACATTACATTTCACTCTACAATTTTTTTTTCAAATGACCCACATGTTCCTAATTCAGCAATTTACAGGCACATGTTTAAACATACTCACATGAATAAATTAAAGCAGGAAATATTGGTTCGTTTCGTTCTTGTGCTGTTTCTACAAGTATTCTTAATGGACCTTTTGGAGTTAAAACTGCTACCAAGTCTGAAACAAAAACGGACTTTTAAAACAGAACTTCAAGGAGAAAAACATCTACAATAAATAGACATAATTAATAGACAAAAGCTGTCTAAGAAAACACATTTATGATGGAAAAAGCCAATTTAACTAAATAAATGAAAAAATAACTGCATTTAGTTTCATGGGTTTTGATCTCCAATTATTTATTTTAGCTTTTATTAAATATAGGTCTTGTTTTGGTTTAAATTATATTACTTACCCCAAATAGATATAACAGCAAGAACAGCCCACGTGGTCCATTCAGGTAGGTATTTAATGAAGACAAGTGCCATCAGCGCCGCTATGAAGATCAGGTAGGCTTGCTGCAGACGCAGCGGACCCTTCCAATGGATTACGATCATACCAACTACGCCGAAGTTCCACATTCCAAACAACAGTGTTATGTAGTCCATTGGTATGTTGTATGCTCTCAGTGCTTCCCTGAATACATGAGCTTTTTAATAAACATAACGCGCACTATCGTTCGTTCGCGTTAAGAATGCAGTAAGAATGCAGTGCAACTGCAAGATAAAGGTGTATTCCACAGTGGTGTTAAATTCAAAGAAATTATATTTTATTTAAGATTAAGTTTAAAGAATTTATCAAAATGAATTTGAAAAGATATGATTGGTTAGGGGGAGGGGCTAGGCCGACGGATAATGATGACTTTACTGCATTCTTAACGCGAACGTCCTGTAGTTACATGTTTTTACTATCTTAGGTCTATTAAGATGCAAGATCCCGAAAGTATGTATAGACGCCAGCACATCAATCTAGCCTAAACTGTCAAATTTCCCTAATAAATTTTGAACCTTATGCATTAGCAATAAAGTTGAAAATTCATTAAAGAAATTTGACAGATTGTAGTAGGTTGATGTGCTGGCATCTGTACCTATGTATACTCCTGAAGAAATATCAGTCAGAACTCAGAAGATATAGAAGTGCAAAACATATGTATTCTCGTTTTAGTCAATAGCTATATTACAAGTGATCAAATATTAAACAAGCCAAATCATATTAATATTTTGTCATATTTATAACAATAGTTATTGATATTACTATTAAAAACTTCTTGCTAACAGGGAAAAATTACAATACAATTAATAATGTTTTTTTTTTACATAGGGCCATATTTTAATGACTTCAATATCATTCTGCTATTGATATCCTTCCGGGAAATCCTAACAGGTTTAATTAATTAAAGACTGATACTCACTCAATATATAAATATGAGAACAGAAACAGCAGCATCAGTGATGACAGTATGAGCCATCCGTGGATAATTTTGTAACATCTCTTCTTGTACAGTACTATGAGCAATACAGTCATTAACGCAATTACACTTAGCAGGATCAATGAGTTGGCAAGAGCATTCCATACTTTTGTCACTGCATATGGACTTTCCTCATGAAATGGTGTGTAGGCTCTGAAAATATATTACATGCAGGTTAAGGTTTTTGAAGCTTAACCTTTCAACCGTGTCAATTAGAGACACAATAGAAAGACAATGAGAGTGCGGACACTGGCATTCTCTTGGGGTTTAATGAATTAATATGAGTATTGCATGTGGGTTACAAAAAAACCTTCTCCAGATCTGCAGTGACATCCAATGTCTAATAAATATAAATCAAAATGAAATGATATTTAATTCTGTAAAGGTAAACCTTCCCAGATACTTTTACATCAATTTTTTTTTAAAGTAAATAGCATTTCCAAAGTGACTGACGGGGGTCATGATCTCTTTTAAAGTCCAGACAAAAGATAGTATTAATTTATTACGCAAGTCTAACAACTCATTTATTGTTTGATTGAATACTTACAAATATACATCTTTAACTGAATAAAAATTGATTGAGGATATTGTTGCAACAACGACGAGCATGCACAAGGTGACTGGCACAAACAGTTTGATGACATGACGGGCTCCATATTTAAGTTCAAGCTCTTCTATTTGTGGCTCTGCTGGTGGTGGTTGCGGAGGCATGTTTGGTGCTGAACTGCTGCCTGCACCTGGCCCACCACTTGGTATTCCCTCAACACTCTGAACAAGGAAACATAAGAATTAATAAAAACAAAACACTTGTTTTGTTAATAGTATGTAACTGGGTTTTGTTTTGATGTTGCATTTATGGTCAGAAGATAATAAGAAACTCTTAACATTTTTGTTCTAGTGAATTTCTCTGAAGCTTTAAAATTTGCTTGCTTGGTCCTTAGTCCTGACAGCTACTATATTCTAGAAGTAATTATTTATTTTTAAAAGAAATGATTGCTGTTTGTCGGTTAGCAAATAATATTAATATTTCCCAACTTTCTCACAACAACATCTAGTGCCAAGCTACAGGCCACTCACTTTTCAGCAGTGGCTAAATATAAAAAAAGAAAGTTGGAAAACTTGGGAATATTGTGCTTTAAGTCAAGAATCAAAATTTGTACACCTGGAGTATGTCTGTGGGTTAGCAATAAGAATATACTTGTTGTGTTGTTAATGATTATGTACTTTGTAACGATGTAGTTGTTTTGGGTAGTTGATAATAAAATATGGTAACAAACAATATCACTCCTAGTTCTTGTTAGAAGCAAACAGAATACTTCTTAGATTATACTGAACTTGTCTCAAAAATACTCTTATAAATTTACTTACAACAACACCACTGTGAGTCTTTTAAAAAAGTTGAAACTTAAGGAGCATTTTTAGAAAGCATTCTTTTAATTCAAACTTAGTGATTCATAGGTGTGGGTGTGTACAACAAAGCAGTGAATAACAGTGAATCATGGATCCACAGGTCTACATAACTTCAGAGTACAACTTACATTATACTCAAAAAGATTAGATTGTGAGTGTTAAAATAATGCTATAGTAATAACAGTAAGAGATTAGCAAGTTGTCGTGAACGTATGACAGTGTAAATAAAGTGCAGTTTTACTGTCAATTTACTTACGCCATAAGAACGCTGATTATCGGATTTATTCTTTCGTTTCTTCGCTATACGTTCCGCAATCACCCGATCGGGACGGGCTTCAGCGATGTGGCCGTCCATGAGTGCTGTGTGCTCAGTCGCCTCCTCTGTTACGCTGCCGGTGTCACTCATTCAAGTATTCTTTGGATCTCGGGCATTATGTTTAAACACTGTTTATTAATGGTTTAGTGCAGGTTGGTTTATAAACTAATATTCATTAAAACAAAGCGTTTTGCACAGATTATAGTAATAAGCACTACGTTTCGCAAAATTCTAGTTTCCTACGCGTTCCGAATTAGTGGAATAGTGGTGTTCAAAGTTGCTATATATATTATAGCAATCACTTGCTTAATGCTTTAAATTTTAAGCAATTAGCAAGCTTTTTAAAAAGCTCGGTGGATGACAGCATGCTTTAAAAGAATATTACATCGCGTTTATAAATTACGATAAAACAGAACCGTTAAAAATACTATGAACTCTCCTTAATACTTGCCAGGCTTAGGACTGTTTATAATTGAATAAATGTTATTACCAAATAAAATATTACATTTTTCGTCAAAAATTGACAAAACACAAAATCACACAACAACAACACATTAACTCACTCAATCAATGGTCCTTTCTTACACAATTATAGGTTTATAATTAATCAATATTGCGTGTCCTATCACTGAATTTATTTACACTAAAAAAGCACAAAGCAAATTAGCATTTAAGCATCTAAGTATCGTATTTACGTGAGCCGCCCGAGATCGCAAATTCGCACGCGGTGCGTGTCAAGCATGCGACAACTGTCCGCCCCGCCCGGCCCCTGCTTATTCTGCTTATTGCGTTCACGCGACGGACAGTGCTATGTAAAAGCATTAAGCAAATAGCAACTTTGAAAGCCATTTGCTTTATGTTATGTGTATTAAGCACGGTGCTTTATGATATATTAACCACTTAGACTAGAGGTATATTATCTAAGATTAACCACCACTATTCCGAATGGACCCACAGACCACAGCATATATACCATTAATCATAGTAAACCACAGACTGTATAATATTCGATTAGCATGACTCGACTGTTAGTAAAAAGTAACAAACCTACTTAGGAGGCTAGAACCAGAACAAGAACACGAATGGTTGTCCGGAGGGACAGCTCACAGCGGACTTGGGGCGTTCTCCACTCTTTTTTCTTTTTGCCGCGGAGTGGATGAACCTCATGGATGTCCGCCGTCCCGGGGAGGGCGGAGGGGTCTGTCAGACTTTAACTGACTGAGAAACGAAAATACTTCCGCAACTCCAGACTGGGGCGTCCTCCACCCTAAAGCGTAATACACACTGAGCTCGCCGGGCCGCCGATACAGCCCGGCGCCGCGGCGGCCTGTATGAAAAGAATCATGTCGGCAACATGCGCCCGCGCAAGCACAGCACTCAAGACCTGAGGTGGGGATCGTGGAAGTCACCCAGGTTCTCGTGCTCCCCGGTTAAGTGTAGGATGAAAGCACCAAACTTTCCAACACGGAATAAAAAGCATGCACAGGCTTCTTTTGAAATGTCCTACATTCAGTCCATTTCTACGGGGAGATAAATGGGCAACGCGAATGTGTAGGGTCAACCAGGGTCTGTTGTTGTTGACGTTTGACGTTGCGTCTTAACGATGCCCAAATTAGAGGTCATCAAAGAATTAGTATTTATAAAGGCACTTCTATTCTAAGACAACTAAAGCGGCAGTCTTAGCATTTACATTTGGTTCCTTTAACGTTGCCACAGCAGTGATTAGGGATATATTTCTGACAGCACGAATGGCGATGGCTGAAGATATATATTCGCTATAGATTCGTTTGACCTGTTGGTTTAGTACTTAGTTGCCCTGACTACAATGCTGGAGGTTGTAGGTTCGATTCTCACCCAGGACAAATGTTTGTATGATGAGCACGATCATTTGTTGTCTGGGAGTAATTTATTATGTGCCGTAATGTAATGCCGTGTGTATGTATGTGTGTGTGAGTAATTGTATTTATAAATACACATAACACAAGCTCTGCTTAGCTTAGGTAGGACTAGATGGCGTTGTGTAAAAGTTGTGGAATATTTATTTAAATAGGGCATTACAGTTCGACGGACGGTCAGCGAAGACTAGGGTTCCGTTGGCAACCTTTTAGTGCGGAACCCTAAAAAACATTGCATTGCCGAATTTTGTTTAATATTTTTCGGACGCCTGTTATCGCAAAGAATGAACGCGTATTTCACTTTCTGTGTGACACGTTCACACAGAAAGTGAAAAACGCGTTCATAATAATGCTGAGCACAACGTATAGCCTACTACCTACATTATGAAAGAATCGATATGACACTTAAAAACATAGAATATTGAAGTAAACACTCTTCCGCATAAGTATGAAAATATAATGGTATGTGAAGGTGCAGCCTTTTTAAAGATTTTATGCACAAAGGTGAGAAAGAGTGCCGAAATTACCACCCGCTGCAAGTTTTGAATGTCTCTTCGGTCGGTTGACGTCACAACGATTTGCATGGGTCGGCTGTTGGAGTAGATAGATTTATTAGAATCGCCCCAAAAATTTATAAATATAAAATATATGTATTTATAATACGACACATTTTATTTCAAATTCAGAAAATATATGAAGACAGAGGTAAAATAATAACTAAACAACTATGTGAACTGTTTATAGATAAAGTCCTTCAGGTGTGCCCTCCTTCTTGCGGTACAGGACACTTTCCTTAGATTTCTTGAAGTCTTCATTTGTTACTTTCATTCGGCGTTCTCGTAACGCCATTAAACCCGCTTCGGTGCAAATAGCCTAAAATTATAATAAAAATATAGGTACAAACTTTATAAATAAATACTTTTTCAGAGATCTTGAGAGATCAGTTCTAATAGTTGTCTTTTGTAGTTTTGTTAGACAAGTAATGAAACGCATTTATGTGTTTTAACTTCTACTATTATTAATTTTACTTTATTTTGTATTATTCTTGTTCTATTACTTTACTACTAAAACCCACTGCATCAGATGATTCGAGTTATCGAATCAGACTTTTTTACAGTACAATCATATGAAACCAATGTATATTACAACAATAAAATCAAGAACAATTTCTACCTTAATATCAGCGCCAGAGAGATCATCTTTCGACATGATAAGTTCAGACAAATTGACATCATCAGCCAGAGTCATTCTTGATGTG
This sequence comes from Euplexia lucipara, assembly GCA_921972225.1. Taxonomy (NCBI): domain Eukaryota; kingdom Metazoa; phylum Arthropoda; class Insecta; order Lepidoptera; family Noctuidae; genus Euplexia; species Euplexia lucipara. The sequence goes on along the minus strand of OV179161.1, from coordinate 8,039,768 downwards.
TGAATGGTGAAGATCCTTCGCTTGGTCTTCTCATCGGGCAAAGGAAACTCAATTTTTCGGTCTATACGGCCAGGACGAATTAGAGCCGGATCTAAAGTTTCTATGCGATTTGTGGCCATGATAACCTGCAAATAAATCACTGAGTTAATAAAATGATTTGCAAGAGAGAGTCCTTCTTAATTTCTTGTTGTTTGATACAGATCTTCATCATCTGCTTAGCTTTTTCCTAACCATGCTGGAGCAATCTTCATGTCGTACCTTAGTAGAATACCAGTAAGTATTCCATAAGGTGCAACTGGGTAACACAAATCCCCACTGAAGTGGGATGAAATGTTTGATTGAATTCATAACCATATTCAAACAAATTAACTGATAAATACTAAAGTTATGCAACTGAACATTTTCAAATAATTTATCTTTCAGGTAATATACTCACTTTGACATCACCTCGTGAATCAAATCCATCAAGTTGGTTAAGCAACTCCAACATAGTTCTTTGGATTTCTCTCTCACCACCAGAGTTGGAATCGTAACTGAAAAATTATTATTTTTTTAAACAGTTCTTTGGACACACATATACAGGGTGTAAAAAGACCCTTAACGTAAACGAAAACTATACATTCTGCCCATCACTGGGATAGTTTTTTTTGTTCTAGAACATACCTAGGAATTCACTGGTTTTGGAGATATTGAAGGTCAAAGTGCAATATGTTTTTGTCGTTTTTTTTTTCAAAATTGTATTCCAAGTATCGATTTAAAAAAAAGAATACGCATTTGAAGTTACAAAAATGCAATGGATACTAAACAAGCGGGCCGGTCGGGTCAACGATCAAGCGCGAGTGGCTATACGCTCAGCTGATCGAAAGTTGCGTTGCGTTGTCGCGCTATGCAATGCGCGCAATAAAAAGCATCTCTTTTTTAAAGATGAAAAAAAGTATTTTCTCAGCATTGTTTTTTGGTTAAAGTTACATTACATGAGAATGTGTGGTTATTGGCTGTGGTCGGTCTTTTTACACCCTGTATAATCAGCAATTAAAAACATTTTTACCGTTTTGTTCCCACTGCATCAATTTCGTCAATGAAAACAATTGATGGTGCATGCTCTTCAGCCACCCTGAACAGTTCACGAACCAGTTTGGGCCCATCACCCTGTGCAAATTAAATAAATTATTAGTAAACGAGAAAATTTCCAACAGATAATGGCTTGTTGAACATTTAATACAGATGTTCATCAAACAGATAAATGGCTTATTGTTCCTGGAACAGATTACCATGAAGCAGAAATAATATAATGAAAAAAAAAAAGTATAATGATTATTTAGTCCCACACAGAACTCAAAATAGACAAGTGACAAAACTGTCAAATAATTTATACACTTATTTTTGCAAGTCACTGGTTAAAAAATAACATACCAAGTATTTCTGGATAAGCTCCGAGCCAACAACACGCAGAAAAGTAGCAGAGGTCTGGTTGGCGACAGCTTTAGCTAACAAGGTCTTGCCAGTTCCAGGAGGGCCATACAGGATTACACCTTTAGGAGGCTTGATTCCCATCTCCTCATAGTACTCAGGATGAGTTAGTGGCAGCTCCACAGATTCCTTAAAATAATATAAGATAGACAAAAGAGTTGTGAACCATTTATTGTTTTGTAGCAATGATCTGCAGTTTCAGGTGAACACTAATCATGGTGAATGGTTTGGTCTGGTGATTCATGTATTTTATGCCCAACTCTTTCAAAATTCATTCTCTAAATGACGGTGAAAAATGCATCAACATCCATTGTACACTTGCAAATTTGCATGGATACCTTTGTATCAATTTTCGAGTGAACATTTGATTTGATGGTATCATTTGTCGCTTCACAGGATTTCATTTCTGAACTGTCCATGTAATTTTGCAGAGCTCTGTACACTGTTGTTTTTGATCAGCCAAATGAAAAATAAAGAAATATGTGGCACTATGAAGCAAAATATTTTCCTACCTTAATTTCCTGTATTTGAGTATCTAGTCCTCCAATATCAGCGTATGTCTCTTGTGGGGCCTTCTCCAACTTCATTACAGAGACCATGGGATCTGTATCATCACCTAGCACCCCTACCACGGCATGGACCTGGAAAAAACATATTTAATGCTATTAAGAAATATTTAAAGATTCCCTCTTTATTTTAGTTTTTTTATTTATTTGAGTTCAAGTATCACACATTTTAGAGAGGCAAGCTAAATCAACTACCTGGTATGTTAAGCTGGGTATATAGAGATAAGATGTTCATGGTGTTTCTGACAATTTATGTGAAACTGTAGACATACGCCCGATATTAATATTCTATCTCAATCCAAATCCCGTTCCTTTGTTTTTGACGGCTGCTTCTGATTGGACATTTTTAAGACTCGGATAGGCGAATTCGGTCGTTGATTGGTTACAGACAAAGATCGGGATCAAGATAGCAACCGTGATAGATTATTAATATGCAGCGATAGGCTACATTCACACATTAATTGTATCTTTTTTCTTCATTTGTTTTTCTAAGTGAGAAGTTTACCTGTATGTCCTCCATGTATTAAGTAAAAAAATAAACATATTTTGTCACAAAAGATTAGTATTCTCAAATTAGAATTTCTTTTGCACTACTATGCAGCTTTGTACCTACTTCTGATCAAACTTACATGACACACACTGGAACAAATGTTCTTCAGCTCAGTTTTAAATAAACATGATTAATTACCTTATGGTTTAACAGCACGGAGCAGCCAGGCTCCAGCTGGTCCTTGTCAACAAAGGAGAGGATGCTGACATAGTGCTCACTGCCCACAGACGTGGACACTATAGCATGGTTGTCATCTATGATCTCCTCTAAGTTGCCCACAGACATTGGTGTCCCTCTCAGGTCATCCACCTGGCAAAGTATTAGGAATTGGTAATTTTCACAATTAAATACCAGCACAGGCACAGGTTTTTCCTCATACAGAAGGTACAAGCATTAATCCCCTCACTTAATCAATGTTGTATTGCAATGTCAGACATGAGAAACGTAAATTTGAAACAACAAATTAATATGTTTCAAAAACAATAATTCTCTGGATAAGAAGTGTAATTTTATTGCAAAGAAAAAACAGTGTACAAACCCTTGTTTGCACTTAGGTAAAAGAGAAGTACCTAGGTATTTTGTTTATTTTGAGTTTTGAATAACAAGGTATGAATGCCTAATTGAAATCTCAAACAAAGAAGTTCTTTGTGTGGAAAAGCAAATTTTGTATTCGTTTTATGTTTATACTGATGAACAATTTGAGTGTTTTTTTTTTCTTACTTTTTCATAGTGAGAGCAATATGTGTAACCTCGAAAGAAGATGAAAATCTCACCTTCGACCTTTCTTCTTCAATCTTTTCCTCCTGTGGCTTCAGTCTTTCCTGATTGCGAATGAATTCCTCCTCCATCAGAAGGTAATCCTTAATTCTTTCTAATTTTAACAGTTTCAGCCTACACCTTGTGTGAGGTGTCACTTGGGGCAGTTTCAAGGCGGCATCTGGTCCTTTAGCCTTGCGCTTCTTCTTACCTACTCTAGTTGGGATTGGAGGTTCGTATTTCTTCTTCTTATCCTTGTCATCTTTCTTGTCTCCACCGCTTCCTCCTCCAGATTGGTTCTGACCCTAATAAAACAATAGTATAATCAACTCAATAGAGGCAAAGAGAAACATTGATATTAATCAATCAATGCTATACAAAGCTGATAGTTACCATTTTATATTTCTATTGTAATTCCAATACACAGCAGTAAATTCTTAACTTTATTCTCTCAAAATCAATGACTTCACGAACCGATGATTACAAAGCGGAATTTGAGCCATAGACTCACAAGTATTTGGTTTCCAGCCACAGATAAAAATATTTTTCCAAGGTTGACAAAACAGATGTTTCGTTCTAAAATTCAACTTCATTTTAAGTGCGTTCTTAGTTTTTCAAAAAAAGCAACGGTACACACGTAACGTAGTTATGACGAACTTACGACAAAGTTACTTGCTCTGTGCTTTCGACCATCTACACTCCGGCTAGTCAGATAACAGTAAAATTTATGTTTGATGTTTTCTTATAAAGGTAAAATACGTAGCTTTGATACCTAGGCCGAGAATTCCATTCTTAAGTCACGGACCAGCTAGCTAAATACACCTTTTTAGCCTCCTTCTTACGACTGTCGGGTAGTCTTTGAATGGTATTCTCGGCCGCCAAGTATCAAAGCTACGTATTGTTCCTTTCTAAGCAAATTCAAACAAAGTGTAATTTTATATCAGCAGCGAAAACATAGAACTTAAATTTTACTGCGGTTGTTTTAGCTTAATTTGAAATCTATTTTCTGCTTTTATTTTTATACCAGTTTTTATAATTAATCTTGACTATAAATCAGATGTCTAAATTGTAAACGTTTAGTTTTAACTTTTGACTTTTTGACGTGTCTGCACGTCGTGTACGCCTCATGTCATTACATCGTTTTTGTGGAATGGAATATTAAAAACTCAAAAAGTGGCGTTGTGAATTTAAATACTAATTATTTGAAACGTGAAGATAAATAATAGATTTATAAATAATAAATTACTAAAATGAATCTAAATTATTTAATTAGCAGTGTCTATTTACATTAAAAACAAACAATTTTTCTCAACAGCTGATGCCAAACAATTTTGGCAAAATTCTTTAGATTGCAGCTACCTTTGAATAGTTTTCAAGATGGTTTTAGCAGATTTAGGTCGTAAAATTACCACTGCTCTGCAATCCTTAAGCAGAGCAACAATCATCAATGAAGACGTATGTTTATTATATAAATATGATAATGAATTTGATTGATGTCAGTAGGGTATTCGGTGTAAGGTAATCACTCATACACTTACAGGTATTAAATTCTATGCTGAAACAAATATGCGCTGCTCTTTTGGAAGCTGATGTCAACATTCGTCTGGTCAAGAATCTTCGAGAGAATGTTCGGGCTGTCATTGATTTTGATGAGATGGCTGGTGGTCTCAACAAGCGACGGATGATACAGTCAGCTGTGTTCAAAGAACTTGTACAGGTAGGATCATTATCATGTTATTTGCTTTTAATACTGAATGTAAGCATGGCATTGGCATTGGCATTGTGGCATTAAGTCCGCCTCTGTACATTAGTGTGCTTGAAGTATTAAATAAATAAATAAATGTAACAACCACAAAATGAATAATTAGTAATCACTCCACAGCATAGTGCATACTGATTGAAATAATAATAAATCTACAATACATGTCTACATATGTAACGAATTGGTGGAGTATCCAATATTATTTTATTTGGAAAAAAGTGCCCAAAAGATTATGTCTCAACCAATTGTTTCTGTAAATTCTCTCTCCAATAAATTGTCTCTCTATTTGCATGAATCTCAATAGACTCAATCAAACACACACACAAACAGACCTTCTGTAAATGTATGACTCTTCCTTAGTCATGTGTAGAAAATCCTTGCAGTGAGTACTTTGTACTCATCAGCACTTTGCAAGCATTAATTAATAATAATAATAATAAATATTCCACAACGTTCACACAATGCCATCTAGTCCCAAGCTAAGCAGAGCTTGTGTTATGGGTACTAAGCAGCTGATAAAAATACTTATATATTTCTAAATACATACATATTATAGATAAATTACACCCAGACACAGAACAAATGATCATGCTCATCACACAAACATTTGTCCTGGATGGGAATCGAACCCACAACCTCCGGCATAGCAGTCAGGGTCACCAATAGGCCAGTCAAATTATAGTACAATGTTGTGCAAATATGCATCTTAACTGTGAAACCCTCTACTAAGCATGAGGAATGATTCAGATCTTAATATGTTACATAAATTCTACTTGTTTATGCTTTCAAAGAAGATACAATTATTTTTGTAATTAGTTTTAATTAGTAAAGGTAAGTGACAGCAAAGGTAATCTAGGATAGTTTGTTTTTAACAAATCAAAAGTGTTTCATAGTACTTTCACACAACATAGATATTTCATTCATAAATATTGTTTTTTGGTATCCATTTCAGCTAGTAGACCCAGGTGTGAAACCATACCAACCAATCAAAGGCAAACCCAACGTCATCATGTTTGTAGGTCTTCAAGGTTCTGGCAAGACCACAACTTGTACTAAACTGGCATATCACTACTTGAGAAAAAATTGGAAGTCTTGTCTAGTATGTGCTGACACATTCAGAGCTGGTGCCTACGATCAGGTCAAACAGAATTGTACTAAGGCCAGGATACCTTTTTACGGAAGGTTAGTTTTCTTCACTTTTGTTACATTTATTGGATATTTTAAATTTATAATCAACTAGTGATTACCCCTTGAAGTCTTGTGGCTAAGGCATAATAGCCACATGAGTCAATAAAAGGTTAAGCTACAATTGCTAAGGTTGATCTGTCAATGGCTGACCATTTGTTACATTAAGGACTGCTATGTAATTTAATTTAATTTATTACATTTGTTATAAAGATTTCAGTTTTGTGATTTTTTCCAGATTTTAGCCATTTTGATTTTCGAGTATGGCAAGCGAATATTCGAAAATCTTTTAATGTAGTGCATTTCATTTTGTATTTAGAATATAAATTAAGTCTTTGTTCAGTAAAAGTTTCTATCTAGTGTGTTTAAGGTTTTTTCCCTCCATGTAACAAAGTCGTGGGATGCCCAGTATATTTAATATTGATTATGGTCTTTGTTTAGAGAAGTTTATTTGTGTTATGAAAAGCTTTACATAGGTATATGTTTTTGTTTATAGTTACACAGAAGTAGATCCAGTAGTGATAGCAACAACTGGTGTGGAAATGTTCAAGAAAGAAGGATTTGAGATGATTATAGTGGACACAAGTGGACGTCACAAACAGGAAGAGTCACTGTTCGAGGAGATGTTGGCAGTTGCTAACGCCATTGTGAGTTCTTAAAGTACATTTTAAATATTCTAGATTATTTCAATCATTTCATGTTTTACTTTACCAGTAATTTTATACCACTTGGATTCAATCCCCAGGTCAAGCAAAGTATTATTCAGTTTTTCCATATGGAAATTTTTAATAGTAGTCTGAGTTAGACTTTAAGCAGCAATAACCCAATGGCTAAGGCGTCAGCCTGACGATCGAGAGGTCGTGAGTTCGATCCCCACCCATTGCACTATTGATGTGAACCCACTTCAGACATAAGCATATTTAGCTCAGTTGGAGGGGTTAACTAGTGATGTGCAACCCACATTGCTGTAAGCTTAAAAAAAAACTTTATGTGTGCATCTCTCATCACTCTCTTTCATCTCTCCCTATTTCTTGGGATTACAGGCATGATGTTATGTTTATGTGTAAAAAATATCTTTGTTTATCATATTATTATGTATATTTGTATTTTCTGTTATTTCCAATTTAACCAGACTTTTATACCTTGTTGACCAATGCTTGCTTGTTACCCAGAAACCGGACAACATAATATTCGTCATGGACGCGACAATTGGTCAGGCTTGCGAGGCACAAGCTCGAGCCTTCAAAGAAAAAGTAGACATTGGTTCAGTTATCATCACTAAGTTGGATGGCCATGCTAAGGGTGGTGGTGCACTATCAGCGTGAGTATTTCATTACCTTGTTGATTAAAGTTAGTGATGTTGATTCCTTTGCTCACAAACTAACTGAACTAAAATTAAAAATTTATAGCTTTCTGTCTGGCTCAACAATTATTAGTCTGGTAAAGTTATAGCCTGTAAAATAGGGCTACCCTTGCAAAAGTTCTTTGCAATTTAGGCAAGAGTGAAAGTCTATTTTGACTGGAACCCTTCCAAAAGTTCTTTGCAATTTATGTAAAAGTGAAAGTTTATTTTGACTGGATCCAGAAAGACAAAAAAACAGTCTATGATTAATTAGGTTATAATATGAATTTGCAGAAACTTTGATTGATGCATTTTGAAATTTCAATGGTAAGTAAGGGAAATTTAGTTCAACTAAAATTGTTAGCTCTTATGCTAGGGATGAATATAATCCTATTAATGTTATAAATGTGAAAGTTTGTGAATATGTTCGGATGTTTGTTTGTCAAGCATGCATGGACTGTTGATCAGATTTGTATGAATATTAGCACATTATAGACATAGTTAATTCCCTGGATTAACACAAAGATTACTTTTTATCCTGGTAATGTGTTCCCTTGGCATAATAGTTTATGTTACTTTTACGCGGGAGAATCCGCGACCAGAAGCTAGTATTATATATTTTAAAAGAAAGGAAAAGATGGGAATAGGTAAAATCTAGTTCAGGTGGTGAACAAGGAAGTCAGCACCACTGTGAATTAGAGCTGAAAACTTATTCTGAGATTTCTTTTGTTGTGCCATTCAGTAATTACTTTCAATTTTTCTTTTTTTCAGTGTGGCCGCTACACAAAGTCCAATCATCTTTATAGGTACTGGAGAACACATTGATGACTTGGAACCATTCAAAACCAAGCCTTTTATCAACAAACTGCTGGGCATGGGAGATATTGAGGGACTTTTGGACAAAGTGAATGAGCTCAAACTCGATGATAATGATGAGTTACTAGAAAAACTTAAACATGGTCAGTTCACATTGCGTGCCATGTATGAACAATTTCAAAACATCATGAAAATGGGACCCTTTTCACAAATTATGGTACTTATGAACATTTATAAATTCGACACATTAATGTGTTTCATAGTTATTAATGCAGAGCTGATATATGTTTTTTTTTACAGGGCATGATTCCTGGTTTTTCCCAAGACCTAATGTCAAAAGGTGGCGAAAAAGAATCAATGGCTAAACTGAAGAGTCTTATGACCATAATGGACTCAATGAATGAAGGAGAATTAGACCACCGCGACGGCGCCAAATTATTTTCAAAACAACCGACCAGGATCACGCGAGTGGCACAAGGCGCAGGCGTCACAGAAAGGGATGTAAAGGATTTAATTGCTCAGTACACCAAGTTTGCAGCAGTTGTAAAAAAGATGGGCGGTATCAAAGGATTATTCAAAGGAGGTGACATGGCAAAGAATGTAAACCAAACTCAAATGGTTAAGCTTAACCAACAAATGGCAAAGATGATGGATCCACGAATCTTACAACAGATGGGTGGCATGTCTGGTCTTCACAACATGATGAGACAGCTTCAGCAAGGGTCCAGTGGAATGAATAGTTTAATGGGTGGCAAATGACACTAATTTTACCTATGCCATAAGTTAACTTTAATATTTGTAATTATCATGGTGCTTTAAAAAAGGGTGGACAGGGGTTTGTTAAAGAATAAATGAGACTCTGCATAGAACTCGCTTGTACTTTGTTAACGACCCAAAAGTAATTTTTTGGCAGTAATTTATTTTTCCAAAGACAAGAATTATTATTATAAACTTTATTTTGGGTTTCACATCATTTGTAAATTATTATTATACAATCAAATACTAATACAATAAAATAATACGCTAATTTTGGGGGCATTTGGATATTTATTTTGTTTCACATGGCAACACTTTCAGTGTCTCAGTCTTTTTTGGCGCAATTCCGTCCGCCCTTTTTTATACGTCCGTGGTATTGAACTGTATTTTATCCAATAAAGGTGGTCACCTATATCTATTTTTATTTAGTAAAATCTACCTAACTCTATTAAGGTCTTGAGACTTTAGAGTCAACCTATAAGGGCTGAAACTGCGTTAAGGGCAACCGCGCGGTTTCATAGAAAAGTGCTCCTGCGCGGGCGTCCGTCGGGAAGGCGCACCCCACACCCACGCAACGGGGCCGCCTCCGTGCGACGGAACCCATCGCGGAGACTTGTATGAAACCGCGCGGGTGCCCGCAAAACTGCGTAAATAAGATAATCCTGTCTCCGCAACGGGGACTGTCGCGTCCAGTGGTCTCGAATCTACCGATTTTTCGGCATTTCTACCGATATGGGCTCTGTTCTACCGAAATATAACGACTTTTCTACGATTTCACAGTATACATGGAAATTCTCCCGATTTTTCTACCGATTTTACACTTTTAAGTTGGCAACCCTTTTCATTTATGTTTCTCAATAGTATGGACCTAGTGCAGAATGTACAACATATATTTTGGGGAATGAATACCCTTGACACCCTTGTGTCCTACAATTCGATGTTATAAGGGGCTTCCCGCTCGGGAATTTACCTGTCTAGTTTAAATAAACAGTAATTCGGTTTTATTTTTTCATTATTTTTCTTAACTTTGAAGAGCGAGTACCTAACCGAAAGAGTCGCTACAAAATCAGATAATTAAGTTAAAATGTCGTCTGACGAGGAGCCAAGTTATCCGCCGAGCAAGTTAGCTGAGGAGAAGTATCGGTTTATAGAAACAGTGGATATAATTATACCCTAATCGCTACTAGACATACTGATATACCTACGTAATTTTAATTCTTTATTTTTAATTTCAGGTAAAATAAGATTGTAGTGTATGTATACAATAATAAGTTATTAGGGGCGGAATTTCTAGGTGGATAACTTTTATCCGATTAATAAATATGGCGGTAGGACACATTATCTATAGAAAAGCTATTTTTATTTTATTCCTTAGTTAGTTATCAGCTATTTTAACCATTGACCAATTGATCCTTAACTTAACTTTAGTATGAAAAAAAATGGTAAACAACGTGACGTCCGACGTATTTTTAAATTAAAATTATTTGTTAGCTAGTAAAACTTCCAGTAATGATTATAGAATCCTTCTTTGAAAAACCGAGTGAGTGTGTGGGTCCGGACTAAGATGTAAGTCAAAAAACCTATTTTATTATATTTTTTTAATATGGCAAACAAAGTGAAGTCGAATATTGTGCCAATGTAAAGTGATTTGAAAAGCAAGTATGTGTTAAAAGAACAACAACTATGGGCAGTTATAAAAATCTTCAATATTCTTATTATATCTTTTAATATCCTCAAGTTCTTCAAGTAAAGTTGAACTCAACAACAAGTCAAAAAATCGAAGTCTCCAATCTCCATTAGGAGGACAATTTTTACCTATGACATAATCATCGCTGTCAATGTCACTGTCTCTCTCTATTGTCAGTCAATTCAGCAATGTCACTGTCAATTCGTTATTTCGCCAAATTTTTCATTAGAAAAGCTTAGGTTTATTTGAAAAATTGTTCTTTTTTTTTCAAGGAAGAATTAATAATTATTTATTATTTAAATAGTTTTTGATAACGTTATGCACACCATTTGTTTAGGAATATTTAAGTTTGGTAGAAATATTCCGAAAAGGGTAATTGTCACATATATTTACTTGAAACCTATTTTTAAGGTTATCTTCACTGTTTTGTGAGAATTTCTTGGTGTACCTATGTAGAGTTTTAGTACCGCATCGCTAAACTAAATACTAATAGCTGTTGATCGGGGAGGTTTAGTTTTTAGTTTTAGTTTTGTGTTAGAAATCCAGGTAGGGTGTTGGGCTTCCCGGTTGGATTTTTTCGTAGTGCCCGGAGTTTGGAAGTTGTCTCAAGTTGTTGTAGTGACATTTTCGTCGGTGAGCACGTAAACCCGCTCACGGTTCAAGTCCGATTGGTGTCCCACCAGGCTAAAAGTGATAGAGATGAAACGCGCGCCCCTGTCTGCTGTTCATAAACTTCGCTTTAATGTCTCCTGAATGCGTCACTAGTCTCTGTCAGGTTTCTTTACCATGTCCAAAGCCTGTAGTGTAAAAATGATTATAAACTGTATACTGCTTTTAGGCATACACAACACACAATACTAATACGATTTTGATACGCAAAATACGTTCAAAAATGGATCAAGAATTAAAATGTCGAGAAAATCCAGTTGTGCTGAAGTTAGAATCAGCAGAATTCAAAAACATATTCACTCCAGAAGTTACAGAGCTCAAGAACTTATTTGACAAATACAAATATGAAATAAGGGTAGCTGGAGGTGCAGTCAGGTAATAAGGTAATCTAGATATTAGGGCCTACTACATAACAGTCTAAAAATGATCCAATCCAAACATTATCTGCCATAGATTGATTTGCTTGCTGCAATGCTTTGTTTTTTGCAGCAATGTTTTTTTTTTTATAATGAAAGCATTACAAGTTTCTATTATGTAACAGTGTTTTAAAATAATACAATTTGTTTCAGAGATCTATTACTGGGTCAGAGTCCGAAAGACCTTGATTTTGCTACTACAGCAACTCCAAAACAAATGAAAGATATGTTTACTGCTGAAAATGTTAGAATGATCAATGCAAATGGTGAAAAGCATGGCACTATAACAGCCAGAATAAATGATAAGGAGAGTTTTGAGGTAACTACACTCAGGATAGACCTAGTCACTGATGGGCGACATGCTGAAGTTGAGTTTACTACTGACTGGAAACTAGATGCTAACAGGAGGGATCTCACTATTAATTCCATGTATTTAGGTGGGCATATTCTTATTAATATTGTTTATAATTTCACTTATTTTACTCAATGTATCAATAATGTGTTTTTCGTTAGGTTTTGATGGCTCTGTTTATGACTATTTCTTTGGATATGAAGATTTACAAAAGCGCAGGATAATGTTTGTTGGTGATCCTGATAAAAGAGTCAAAGAGGATTATCTCAGGATATTGAGATATTTTCGATTTTATGGAAAGATTGCAGATAAACCTAATAATCATGATGAAAATACACTCAAAGTTTTGAAAGAAAATGTTAAGGGGCTAAAAAATATATCTGGGGAAAGAATTTGGGTGGAACTTAAGAAAATGCTGCAAGGAAATTTTGCAGGAAGTCTCTTGAAAACAATGATTGATTTGGGAGTTGGAGAATACATAGGTGAATCTTAATGTTATATTTTTAATTAATATTTATATGAATAATATTAAATGCTCTTGTTTGCTTTTGTGTTGGTAAATTTCTATTTCTCAAAGCAATTATTTAATGCAGGTTTGCCATCCTCACCTAATGTTGAAGAACTAGATAGAGTGTTACAGAGAGCTGAACACCTCAAGATGCACCCAATTAGTTACCTAGCAGCTCTTCTAACAGATCTTGATGATGTGACAGTGTTGTACAGTAGGCTCAAGTTCTCAAGCTATGACAGAGATCTGGCTTACTTCCTGGTAGAACACAGGGGAGACAAAGTAGCTACTAGGCCATTATTGTAAGTGGTATTTTTTATTTGGTAGTGGCCCACCAGACTAAACCCCTATCAGAGGTTGCTACCCTGTAACTTATATCTCTAACATGTGTTTTATTATTATAGCATTTCTTTTCTAAAAATATTTTAATATTTCAGACCTTATGAAAAACTAGTTTTGAATTCAAAAATAAAGCAAAAGGATGCAATTGATTATGTAAAAGAAGTATTGAAGTACAGAGGAGATGTACTTTTAAATCAATTCAATGAATGGGTAGTGCCACGGTTCCCTATTAGTGGTAAAATGTTGAAAGATGCTGGAGTTCCACCAGGCAGAATGTATGGACCCATCATAAATAAGCTCAAAGAAATTTGGATTGAAAATGAATACAAGCAACCAGTAGAGGAGCTAATTAAACACATCCCTAACATTATAGAAGAATTTGAGAATAAAAAAATAAAACGCACTTAAACTGAACAAAACATAATTTTATTTTTGACGTGACAACGTCTTATAAATTGGTTTGCCGGGTGACACTTCAAGAAACTGCGTTACGCTCCGCTCACGTTATGCGCTCACAATGAGAGCGAGTGAGAGGCACGCGTCCCTTCCACTCGGGCATGGTTAGCCCGCCTAAGAGCGAGAGAGACAGACATAAAAAGTGAATGTTTTAAATATAATTCTTTGTATAAATAAATGTTTTAAATTGTTACTATTATTTCATCCTTCTTCCTACTATACGAATGAATATTCACATTAAAATTATTTTACCACTCAAAGTCGTTGTCACGTAAAACTTTCGCCCGTATACCGACTTTACAGGCAACCAATTTTTTTCTAAAGAGTAAACATATACACACATCAAAAGTGTCTAGGGATCAAGCATTTTTATGCGGATTTCTTGAGATTGAGATGTGGCTTTGTAATAAATTTATGATTTTATAAATTTATATGGATCCTCTTTGGTGCATTTCATAATTTGAATCAGGAACTGTGAATCAAATTCGAGTAAAAGATGAAAATCAGCTGTCAATATTTTCCCTATAAAAACATACAACGCATTGAAGACATTATTAGTGCTACTGTTTCCCTACTACTGATTAAAACCAACGTTATTATGGAGCGGCGACGTCATTTAAGCAGGGAAGAAATGCTCAGAGCCGTGGGAATGATAGAAGCTGGTTCCCGGCAACGTACTGTGGCTTTAGCTCTGAATACAAGTCAGAGTGTTATCAGTCGACTTTGGACACGTTACCGAAGCACTGGTACCGTGGCTGAGCGCCATGGAGGACGGTATCGCTGCACCACACGGAGACAAGACCGATACATTCAAATCTTAACTCGAAGAGCTCCAACAATAACCGCCATGATGTTAGCCGTGAGGCTTCATCACTCTTCAGGGAACTTAATTAGCGACCAAACAGTCAGAAACCGCTTGCATGAAGTGAACCTTCATTCCCGAAGACCGCTACGGGTACCACCTATGCCTATAGCAATGCACAATCGTAGGATTCGATATCAATGGGCTCTTGAACACAGAAATTGGGCAGAAGAACAATGGCGTTTCGTGTGCTTTTCTGATGAGTCTCGTTTTGGTATGAGACCGGATACAAGACGTATACGACACTGGAGAACCCCTGGACGCCAACAGCGATTAAAATCCTGCCAGGAAGTCCATCCTTATAGTGGTGGAACCATCATGGTATGGGCGGGTATTTGGATCGGCGGAAGAACTGAGTTGATTTGGATCAGAGGCAACCTCAACGCTCAAATTTATGCTGAGACGATTGTATCAGACGTCATCGTTCTCTACAAGTGCAAATCGGTCCCTTATTTCAGTTAATGCATGATAATGCACGACCGCACACCGCAAGAGTTGTAAGACAGACTCTCGCCGCAGCTAACATCAATGTCCTGCCCTGGCCTGCTCAGTCGCCAGACTTGAACCCGATTGAGCATGCATGGGATATGCTACAGAGAAGAGCTCTGCCGAATATGGAGGGTATCCAGTCGCAAGAAGACCTTTTTTTTGTTGTTGCAACGAACATGGGCGGCCATTCCACAGCGTGATTTGGATGAACTCATTTTGAGTATGCCAAACCGATGTTCTTGTGTTGTTAGTGTTCGCGGTAGAAACACGGATTATTACTTGTTTAAGTTACCCAATAAAATTTTAAAGAAAACTGTTATTTCAGTCTTTTTTTCGAACTTTAATGTTAGTGGTTCATATGTCAAAAATCCCTTTATTAGGAAAATGGCAAATTTCTTTATTAATGCAAAGGTGACTTGGTTTATCGTTACTGTTACAAACGAAAACACTTTATTTGATGAATCCTTAAAGAAAATTTTAATTAATATCAATCAGGAGAAAAGTTATTGCAAAAATATATGTTGATCCCTAGACACTTTTGATGTGTGTATTATCAGTGATTTTATTCAATAGGTAATAGTTGCAATATAATCTTAGCATTTTATTGCTGTAATTAAGCAATTGGCTTTTAGGCAGGCATGCTTCACAGTCCACCACATTATTGCTTACCATCTGGTGAAGTGGTGAGGTAGTGGACAAACGCAAGCCTATTATTAATAATAATAATAATAAAAAAAATTAATGAGACTTTGGAGCTTCATATGGTTCATATCTATTACAGCCATCATCGTCATCCTTGTGATCTAAAAAGCATCTCTTGCAGAACAGATAACGGCAGCCAAGGCACCTCATCCTTGCATCTTCATTGCATATTTCACAAAAAGGCAGTTCATCAGATGGTTTCATTATGTCATCTTCAAAACTTGCCTCTGCTTTTATCTAAAGAAAACAGCCAAGTTAGTATTCAAACCCCGCAAGTTAGGTAGCACATTTATGCATACATTATATGTATGCTAAAGATACTACGGAAAAAAAGGTATTCTTAAGTCTCTGGTCATCTTACACATCTATAATGTTTGGACAAAACATGATAACTTTAAAATTCAATGAATGGGTCCGCTCGCCGTCGACAGGGAGTTCATGCTCACACACTGGAGCCGAAATGGTCCCGTACAGTGCGGTTTCAGAGGAATTTCCTCCCGCGTACACTTGGATTGTGGAATGAGCTCCCTGCAGAGGTTTTCTCAGAGGGCTACAGTATGGAGTTCTTCAAAAGGGGAGTAAATAGGTTTTTAAAGGGTCGGCAACGCGCGTGTGGCGCCTCTGGTGTTGCAAGTGTCCATAGGCTACGGTAACCGCTTACCATCAGGCGGGCCGTAAGCTTGTTTGCCACCGTTGTGGTATGAAAAAAAAAAAAAAAATTACCTTTTCAACAATTTTTTTGACAGTGGCCTCCTCGTCATCTGATTCTTCATTTTTTGAAACTGTAGTAGTTCCTTGCGAGCCTGGGTTAGTTGAGTTAGTTCCTTTAAGTTTTTGCATACGGGCCTCTATATCACTTAAAAGACCATCAAACTCATCTGTGTATTTAGTATCAATATTGGTTTGCTCCATGTACTGCTTTATCAAGTCATTTGCTTGCTCTTGTTCTGTTCTGGTGTCTGGTGGTGGTAATACAGGCTGCAAAAAAAAAGATTAAAGTTCGAAATAAATAAGATGACCACAGATAATGGTAATTTTGAGAAAAATGTTTTTTGTTACCTTAGTTGTAACCACTTCAATGGGTACCCCTTTTAATTTTGCCAGTCTTGAATATATCTCAGCAACTGAAGTGGAAGGTGTTGCACCTTTGATATTTTGAAGACGACTTTTGATATCTTCATCTGTTGTAGTAGGTGTTCTGCCTTCTTTTAACTTTTCTAGTCTTTCTAATATCAGTTGATCTTTTGTCCCTGCTTTACTGTCAACATTAACAGTTTGCTTTGGGTCCATGGCACCTATCCTCCTAAAATACACCAGATGTATAGCTAATTTTATTTTAGTTAAAAACAAATCTTCAAGAATAAAATCAAAGTCAGATCAGAAGTCATTTATTCAAATTAGGCTGGGTATCGGTACTTTTTGAACATTAAAATTACATAAGACAGTCCCCCAAAAAGCCCGCCCTTCGCCAGTACCTAGTGTTTTGCTGGAAAGAAGAAGTGAAGAAGTGGCGGAACAAACTTCCCAGCAACATGTCTGTCTGATAAGTTAAAAGAACTTGAATGTATACACTAACTAAACTGAAGCAAATTTAAACTGACTAAAAAGGACTCCTGGTATAAAGGGTGTGCCAGCTTACAAGTGCAGTGTTGGAGTGCCTGCTTCAAGAGCATAGGATAGCTGCAATTTTATTTACCTGTAGTATGCATCAGGTGCTTCAATATTTTTAGGTTCATTAGGTTTTAAGTTATTGTTTTTACATTTTGCACATACCTAAAACAATCAAGTATTTTATTAAACAGATGGCAATATGATATACCTAATATTTGATGGCTTTTAAACCTACAAAATATTGTTTTTTATCAATACCTTGTAGGTAATGGAATATGTTATGATGTCTAATTTACCAACTGTGTATGTGCAAGTACATACATATACTCTAAACAATAATTTAGATAGGTAGGAAACTTATTTATGCGTAAATAGGTAAGTAAGTACTAATTTTTCCATGTAGGTCTAAATCTAATCTTTTGTTTTTATGTTTAAAAATATCATTTGAAAATGGAATTTTGTGAAGTGTGGAAGCCTGATTAGATGGCTTTAGCTAGGTAATAATAAACAATATACTTAATAATCCCTGTAGGTATAATCGAGGTTCATTTGTTTGGCCTGACCTTCGTTTCAGCGTTAAGTTTTGGCAAAAATATTTTGTTGTCCAAACATTTGGAGCAATAGCTGAAGCCGCAACTGGGACATCCTTTCTAAAAATAATAAAGAAATAATAATTCTGATTTCAGCTGACTATAGATTATTTTTATTATTCTAAGAAAAGGTGCATCAAATATACCTAATTTAAAAACTAATCATCACTAAATAATTAGGTACTACTTACCTCTTTACGAAGCAATGAAAACGGTTTTGTACACGAATTACAAGACATTTTTGACGTACAATAATTAATTTGACAATTTTCCTCTTCACTGAATTGAATTTTTAGCCCCAAAATCAAAAAAATGTAATCTTCACAATATTTATCTTTTTATTTACAATGACATGACATACCAGTGTTGCCAGTCGAATCTTGTCACAAATTACCTGAAGTATTAAAAAAAGTAACCTTTTTGAATACAAAATACCTTTCATATTTTTTTAGTGTAAAGGTATTAAAAGCTTATCAGCTATATTCCTTAATAATATGATGTCTTCCTTCACCAATATCTAAGATCAACGGTAGTACTTAGGTACGAATTGCATTATTTCATTGGTATTTGCCTGGATTTGAACCCACAACCTCGTGTATGAGAGGTTGAGGCTACAACCACAGGGCTGTCACAGTTTTTTGAGGCACTTCTCGCAGTTTTCCTAGAGGAGGATGTGAACTGACTTGATCCTGTGGAGAGGACTATATGCATGTATTTTTTTTATATTTTTAATTCACTGTTTACAACGTTTTAACATAGTAAAAAATATAAAAATATTTAAAAATTGCTGTAATGAAGCTTAAAAAAATATTTAAAATACAGGATAAATTTGAGCTGTTTAAACGCTGCCATTTTCGCGCGCCATTTCGATTACGTCATTTACTATGATCCTATTACTATTACTATGGGTGTTTTCGTTCTTCTAACCATTTCACCATGAAAAAAGCTCGAAAAGCAGATTACCGGTATTGCTTGTATCCGAATGCAATAAACATTATCAGATTGTGCTTTTACAAAACCACTTTCAGTAATTTATCTTAATTACTTTTTATAACCTCACTATGAAGCTAAAATTAGAATTGAACATTAAATTAGTTCACAACTCACACGGCAATAATTATGTTTTCCATTAAAAGTCCATTCCAATACTTAATGTCATACTTGCACATTGTATGTTTTGTAGGCGTTGAGTTGTTGTCGTAGTATTTGACGTCAAGTTTCGTTATAACCAATGGTGATGCGTTTCACAAATTTGAATTTCCCGCGCTTAATTCGCACTTTTATTTTTAATTTTAAATAAATATGACGCTATTAAAAAGTAAAATAATGATTTAGTTCATATTTTCTGCCGTTAAAGATTCGGAAAAAAAATATTCGAGCCATATTTAAATTACATGCATTTTCCCTAATAAGGGTATATGCATGTATTTTTTTTATATTTTTAATTCACTGTTTACAACGTTTTAACATAGTAAAAAATATAAACATATTTAAAAATTGCTGTAATGAAGCTTAAAAAAATATTTAAAATACAGGATAAATTTGAGCTGTTTAAACGCTGCCATTTTCGCGCGCCATTTCGATTACGTCATTTACTATGATCCTATTACTATTACTATGGGTGTTTTCGTTCTTCTAACCATTTCACCATGAAAAAAGCTCGAAAAGCAGATTACCGGTATTGCTTGTATCCGAATGCAATAAACATTATCAGATTGTGCTTTTGCAAAACCACTTTCAGTAATTTATCTTAATTTTTTTTTTTATAACCACACTATGAAGCTAAAATTAGACTTGAACACTAAATTAGTTCACTACTCACACGGCAATAATTATGTTTTCCATTAAAAGTCCATTCCAATACTTAATGTCATACTTACACATTGTATGTTTTGTAGGCGTTGAGTTGTTGTCGTAGTATTTGACGTCAAGTCTGTGGCCCTAGTGAAAAAGGGTATAAGTCCAATTTTGTCGAAAATGAGTTATGTGTACCAAAGTGATAAGAAAAAAATGCTCTATCGTTTGGTGAAGACAGATCTAAGATATCTCTAAAAATAAGAAAGTTACTTTGTGTAAAAGGGTCCAACTGACACCAAAAAAAACTGTAAAAGTCGGTTTTCTGATCACTTTGGTACACTTAACTCATTTTAGACAAAATTGGACTTATACCCCTTTTCACTAGGGCCACAGAAGTTTCGTTATAACCAATGGTGATGCGTTTCACAAATTTGAATTTCCCGCGCTTAATTCGCACTTTTATTTTTAATTTTAAATAAATATGACGCTATTAAAAAGTAAAATAATGATTTAGTTTATATTTTCTGCCGTTAAAGATTCGGAAAAAAAATATTCGAGCCATATTTAAATTACATGCATATTCCCTATTAACTAAAAAAATAATGAAGACCTCCAGCCGGGTATATAACTATGCGACTCCGCTAAGGGCACCCCCTGGGGGTACGGGCTTCGGTCGCTGGGAGAGGGCAGCAAGGGACAGGCTGGATCTGAGTGATAATTATTAGGGGCAGCCAATTTATATATACAGGTTCATAGTCATAGTAGTCATAGTATTTTATTGATAAGGGATTCTTACAAGTCATATACAGATTAAACAAGCAGCAGCACGGGCTGGCAGGAACAAGGGAAGGGGGGAGGATGATGGACGGGATCGTCGCAACATGCCTCGTGGACGAGGACAGAAACAGGCTGTGTTTTTGCAAACTGTGCTGGTGTACTTTGCGCTCTCCTGAAGTAGGTTGATCGCGTCATTAGGGACTGTGAGGGTAAACCTCGGATGACGTATCTTCGAGATACGGGAGGGAGGATGTCGGGCGGCCGACACCATGAGGGGGATGGGTTGCTTTGCAGCAGAGTCCAGGAAATGCTTGGTGAGGAGTTTCATGAACTGCTGAATTGTGATTTAGGCTGTCACAACAACAATCAAGCCAGCATACAAGTCTAAAAAAAGAAGTTATTTTATTAACAAAGCAGTTTTAATTTGGAATGCTCTGAATACCATTTGAAGTAATAACAAATTTTATGATGGAATTAGGTAAGTGGGGAGCAAATACTATTGATAGTTCCCTGATATAAGTTTCATGTTTATCAGTAACTTGCTCATTTCTGGTTTTTAGTAACTGTTTTATATCAAATGTTTTTGATGTCTTCTTTAACATGAGCCGTGTAGTGACCATATTTGACCATGCCAGGCCCAGGGAAGGCAATACATGAGACGAGTCTTCAAAGGAAGCTGTAACTTGGTTTATACAGAGAATCGCTAAATTATATTCTTGCGCCAATGTTACCAATACAGTGGCAATTTCTCTTAGGTCTTCGGCTCTCTTCACATAATTAGTACTTTCACATCTAAAAGGTGCTGCTATAGAATCAATAACTATAAGAGATAAGTCATGCTGTGCTAACAACTTAGGCAACCGCACTCTCACACAAGATAACAAATCTTTTGCTTCGGTTATATGTTCCACAAACACATTTTTTCCATAGTCAACGTTGGGGTTGAACTGTGTAAGATTCATTTTCATTTCTTCAAATCTTCTAGTTGGAAATACATCTTCAGTACAAATATAAACACACCCATTTGCCCAATGTTTTAGAGTTATTTGTAATGCTAATTGAGTTTTTCCACTGGCGCTTTCGCCATAAACCTCTGTGATTGTACCTTTTTGAAGACCACCATTCAATAGCGTATCTATGCCAATACAACCTGTTGATATTTTAAGTTTATCGTCTTTAATTTTCTTCAAGTCCTTACCCGTAACAGTAATTGGACATATGTTATCGGTCACAATATTTTTTAAAAGCAAGATATCATCAACACACAAGTTAGTAGACTTCTTGATATCCCAAATCGAAAGAATAATGATTTGCTTAACTGTGGATATTCCAGCCCTGTCTATTACTTCATAAATGTTTGGAGGTATTGAATGTTTCAACGTCGCCATGTTTCAATTAAATAAACCGTTATATTTTACACTAGAGGAAAATATAGCATAAAGCATGTACTAAACATTACATAAATTTGATAAATATTATTATGAGCGGTGCCGGTGAGACTACAAACAAAACGAGTTGATGTGATGGTTGTCATTGTCAAACTTGTCAAAATCAGTCAAAATGTCAATGAACTTTTCTTGGCTTCGCACGATTTGTGCCATAAACTATATACCTGTAGAGATCAATGAACTTGTTGCATTGAGGCTTAGTTATTATACCTCATTAAGGGCTTATTACACTATCCGATTTGTAGGAATCCTAATTCTAGAAATCCGCCCCGCTCCGGTAAAACCCAAAATTCCTCATTGGCTTCCCTTACTACAAGGCAAAGCACACTTAATTACTCCTCATGAGTCGCGCATCGTTACGAGCAGTTA
This sequence comes from Euplexia lucipara, assembly GCA_921972225.1. Classification (NCBI taxonomy): domain Eukaryota; kingdom Metazoa; phylum Arthropoda; class Insecta; order Lepidoptera; family Noctuidae; genus Euplexia; species Euplexia lucipara. The sequence goes on along the minus strand of OV179161.1, from coordinate 8,017,490 downwards.
CTTTATGGCAGGTAATAACTAAACGCACCGAAGTGGTAGTGTCAGACTGTACACCTGTTTCAAAGTTCTGAATGTCAATGTCATATTTATGACAATGATTTATGTGTCAAACATATGTGTTATCAAGGACTTAGGATTAAGGATTGTTGATGATCTAAAGAAATACAAAGCTACTTATTCACAAAAGCTGACTAAATCTAGATTCGAACCTTTCACTAAAGTTAAAAAAATAGATAATACGGAACACTACGTTTATGATCGTTGTTTGCTGCTAAATTGACACCAATGTTCATAGATCGAATTTTAAACAGCATTCGCTATATAGCGATACACTTTCACCCCGCAGGGTCGAAGCCTGCGCTCAATGCTAGTCAGTCCGCTGCGCGATACGCTAGTATATCGTCGACCTCGCCCAGTAGAAGGAAAATGGTGTGTTAAATACTTCAATTAGTAAAGTTTCATGTCGTCGATTGTTTCTTTTATCTCATGAGGGTTATTGTTTTGCAGGCAGACAAATTGACTCAAGAGGAGCGTGAAGCACAGCTACAGCCACTGTTGCAATCTGGTTGGAAAGTGCAAACCAACCGGGATGCTATAGAGAAAGAATTTCAATTCAAGGACTTTAACCAAGCCTTTGGCTTTATGAGTAGAGTGGCATTGCTGGCTGAGAAAATGGATCACCATCCTGAATGGTTCAATGTTTATAATAAACTTCAAGTAAGCAATAATTTTATTAAATCAATAACATAACTATTCATTTACTTATAATTTGAATAATTTCCAATCAAGATTGTTTCCAATGTATTTTTTTTTGTATTTTACTGATAACTGCTGATGTAACAATGTACAACTGTGTTTATAGTGCTATTAGTTTTAGTTTTTAATTTGTTTAACAATATTTCTACACAGATTTTTAATGATATTTATGACAGAAATGAATATAATAAACCTAAAAAGGAAATAATCCTGTGTCAATACTTAAATGAATCTGTCTATAATATTTTACTATATAAAAATAACTATGGAACAGAATAGACTCTGTAGCCCAAAAAAACATACAATTGTATAACTTTAAGGGCTACATGGAATATAATAGGGTACCAGAGTTATTAAATACATTAAATGATGTAATTATTATTACAGGTTACACTGTCTTCTCATGATGTTAATGGACTGAGCAAGAGGGATATCAGAATGGCTTTATTTATGGATAAGAATTATAATTAAGTTGCTTTTTATTTGTAAGTGTTAACAAGCTATCACAGACAATAACAACGGAAAAATGTAAATGTATTCAGTAAATGTTCGGAATGTATCCAGTGTTGTACGAGTGTAAAAATGTAAAGAACCAAAACTTGTTTTATTTTTAATTTATTATAAGGACTTTTGCACAGTGTACATACCATGCCTGTATACCCTAACCATATCATCTTACATTTCTTCTAAATTATGAAGTTAGTAGCTGCTGTGCTAGTAAATTATTACACAGTTCAAATGAATAAATGGCTAGGTATTAATAACACTTTTACGCAATATTTGGTAAGTAGGTAAAGTAATATCTTTACTTCCATAGGTATGTTGGGAACATGGGACTTCCGACCTATGACCATGACGCATTCCTCGCGTTGTCATGATGCTTTCCTTGCGTTATGTCATAACGCATTCCTCGCGATGTCATGATGCATTTGTCGCGCCACTTCTTGCCTCCATAAACACTAGGAACTGGTGAAGGGCGGACGTTTTGGGGGGCTGTCTTATGTGATAAGTGCTGTTGTGAGCCTAATTTGCACCATGAACTTACCACGACAGAAGGCGAGAGATTAATAAAATTATATCAAATTGCAGGGAGAATGCCACTGTTGCTGGGCCTAAGTTGAGAACTACTCCTCTTCGGCGAATACTGCGCCATGTCCTTGGGTCAGGTCTCAGAATCTAATAGGGTCAGTCGGGGGTCGCGCAAGTATCTTATGCTCCCGTGACCCCCGGCGCAGGTGAGAGATGACAGACCCCTTCGCCCTCCCCGGGGCGGAGGACATCCATAAGGATTCTCCACCCCGCAAAAAAAGGCCTCAAAACAGGCAGTGACAAGCCGCCGGCCACAGGCGGGCTCGCAATACCTATAGCTACGATAAAATAGATGGTAGATAGGGAGGTGCGTTATAAGGCTGTTTGTCCCGCAAGCCATAAAGTACTGGGTTAGTTTCCGGACGGGTAATATCCTAGATATAGAAAGAAACGTCTCCAACAGTGGTTGACTTGTATAATATGATTACAAGGGTCTACGTAACGTAATGAATGTACCGACTTATATGGTTAGGTAAGCGAGTGCAATCCTGACGTCGGCATCGCCGCAGACTGCGATAAACTAAGTTAGTATTTGCAGCCGCCAGATGACTTCAGAACGCGTTATGTAAGTTTACCTACTGCTTAAAGTAGGCTACAAATGATTGCGCAGTACCTACCTGGTACATTTTATACTAAAACAGCAACGTGCTATGCCATGCGCGTCGAAAGGCCTGCGGTAGACTAACGTGACGCGAAGTATTGTAACGTTAATCTCAAGAATGTTATAATTTAGTAGGTAGGTACCCAAGGTGTAATTGAAAACAGTCTTTCTCACTATAATCATAATTTTATTAATCGCTGCAACATCGTACCTTCTGCGAAATCGTGTTTTTATAATGTAAAATTTGTGCCACACTTCTAAAAGGACGAGTTACTTTTTAGATTTGAGTCTGGTTGTGCCCGACTGATGGCAATGCTCTGTTCATTCCCAGTCCCCCCGTGGGGATTGTCACCGAAGGCAAATGGGAATAAAAATTCCCAGTCGCCACCGGCGGTGACTGGGAAGTCACTGCCCCCACTTCAGTTTCGCTATAAACATAGCTTTATTTCTTGTGAAACATAAAATAATGAGGTTTATTCCAAACCTGCATCTGTCTAATAGATGGTAGCATTGAAATAAAGTGTCCAACATAGACTAGCGCTGCAATGTATAGCGAATCTGAAGTGGCCGGGCAATGAGTTCCCAGTCACCCCCGGTGGCGACTGGGAATTTTTATTCCTATTTGCCTCCGGTGGCAAGCCCCGCGGGGGCCACTGGAAATGGACGGTCAACCTAGCCCTTCATGGATTACAGGCGTGATGTTAGGTATATTCAAATTGGGTAAGTATATTTACATATCTCTTGCTCTGTAAGTACACCCTTACACCCCTGAATGCCGGGGTGTATGACTATCATTACAGCATAGGTTTTGGAATTTGAAAAAAGAACTGTCATACTCATACTGCACGAAGAATATTTTTAAAAAGTTAATTTTTTTTTCTCGGTATCGATTAATTACTCGAATCGGAATCTAGACAATTTATTTTATAAAGATTTTATTTTAAATATGGAACTATTTGTTTCCACATCGTATGTTAGATGGAATCGATTTAAAAATCAAACTGGCCAGCAAGATTTGACGCGCTTGCGTGCGTGAAAAAAAAAGGCAGTCTACTAGTAGGCGCGAAAGCATCGCGAAAATAATTAATTTTAATTAAATACACATTTTTTTCTTCTTAATAAATGTTCATTGAAACCTGCTGTCTTGTTGTTTACTTACCTCACAATCGATATGTAAAGCAGAGTATTTATCTCGGGCGTAAGCATCAATTGCATACTCGGGTTAATTAGCGCCTTCGCTTCGCTCAGGCGCCAAAAACCTCGTATGCAATTGATGTCATACAGCCCTTGGTTAATAATCTACTATTACATATCTCTTGCTCTGTAAGTACACCCTTACACCCCTGAATGCCGGGGTGTATGACTATCATTACAGCATAGGTTTTGGAATTTGAAAAAAGAACTGTCATACTCATACTGCACGAAGAATATTTTTAAAAAGTTAATTTTTTTTTTCTCGGTATCGATTAATTACTCGAATCGGAATCTAGACAATTTATTTTATAAAGATTTTATTTTAAATATGGAACTATTTGTTTCCACATCGTATGTTAGATGGAATCGATTTAAAAATCAAACTGGCCAGCAAGATTTGACGCGCTTGCGTGCGTGAAAAAAAAAGGCAGTCTACTAGTAGGCGCGAAAGCATCGCGAAAATAATTAATTTTCTTGTTTGAGTTCTTTTTCAAAAGTTTTTACTATTAATTTTAATTAAATACACATTTTTTTCTTCTTAATAAATGTTCATTGAAACCTGCTGTCTTGTTGTTTACTTACCTCACAATCGGTATGTAAAGCAGAGTATTTATCTCGGGCGTAAGCATCAATTGCATACTCGGGTTAATTAGCGCCTTCGCTTCGCTCAGGCGCCAAAAACCTCGTATGCAATTGATGTCATACAGCCCTTGGTTAATAATCTACTATTACATATCTCTTGCTCTGTAAGTACACCCTTACACCCCTGAATGCCGGGGTGTATGACTATCATTACAGCATAGGTTTTGGAATTTGAAAAAAGAACTGTCATACTCATACTGCACGAAGAATATTTTTAAAAAGTTAATTTTTTTTTCTCGGTATCGATTAATTACTCGAATCGGAATCTAGACAATTTATTTTATAAAGATTTTATTTTAAATATGGAACTATTTGTTTCCACATCGTATGTTAGATGGAATCGATTTAAAAATCAAACTGGCCAGCAAGATTTGACGCGCTTGCGTGCGTGAAAAAAAAAAGGCAGTCTACTAGTAGGCGCGAAAGCATCGCGAAAATAATTAATTGAAACCTGCTGTCTTGTTGTTTACTTACCTCACAATCGATATGTAAAGCAGAGTATTTATCTCGGGCGTAAGCATCAATTGCATACTCGGGTTATTAGCGCCTTCGCTTCGCTCAGGCGCCAAAAACCTCGTATGCAATTGATGTCATACAGCCCTTGGTTAATAATCTACTATAATCGGAGTATTTTTGAGATAATTGACTACGCACCGTGTCAATGCTGTTACCTCACATCACGGGCAGTGTCGAGGATAACCGCTTTCTATTTTAATAAACATTGTATGGACCGTTTTACTACGACCACGACCATCAAGAATTCAAGGGTCAACCTTGATTTTTTTTCATGAGAAGTATCGAAATACTTGTCCCTAAGTAACACATTCAATTCTAACGGAGTACAATTTATTTTTTAATCATAAATTAAAATGTTTGGCCAGTGTACATTTTGTGTAGGTAATAGAAGGTAGGAATGTTTTATGTAATTTTCTTTAGATAGCAAGGACATGTCCGTTTGTCGTTAAATGGTTCATTTTCGAATACGGAAGTGCATGGATAGGCTTTTTCTATGGTCCTCTTCAGTTCCAGAGCATGCGCCAAACCCTTAGTCTCGCACACAAATTTCATCTAAAAAAGGATGATACTTAGGTAATTTTATGTATATAGGTACGTACCTACTTATATGCCTTTTCCTGACAAGGTTAAGTTGGTAGGTAAGTACACACATAAAGGTATACGAAGTAGGTACCTAAAAATCAGAAAAACTCAACGGGTTTACCTACCTACTCAATAACAATGTTTAACTGATCAGTAGGTATATATTAGCATTATTATTTTTTTGTCTGTCGGTTACGCTGCACAGCAGCCGATTAACATAATGATTGTCACACGCCGGATCATTTTATTCATACCAAAAACAGGTTTCTGTCAGTTTGTACCTACTGGCAGTCGCCAGGCTTTGTCGAGTTTGTAAAACTGCATACGAAGGGAACAAAGGCAGATGACTCAGTAAAGTAATTAGGTTTAGCCAAAGAGATTTAGGATATAGAGAGGACGGACATGCGAAGAAATGTCATAGAAAAACTGTGATCCCATGTCTCAGTAACGCCATCTACAATAATATTCCAATATTGGAGCGGCAGCAGAGCGTACTAAATTAAACTCATAGGCTTGTTCGTGATGACCCGTCTTTAGTACCTAAGTATTGAATGTCTCTGGGTTTAGCGGAACGTAAACTTACGCTCCGTCCTATGAAAATCAGCTTATTTTTAACCAACTTCAAAAAGGAGGAGGTTAAATTCTCAATTCGATTGATTTTTTTTTACACTCAGAGGCGATCAACCGCCCTTGAAGCTTTGAATACTTATGCTATTTTTACAATTCTTAATGAAAACATACACAAATACAACAAATAAGTACCTAGGTGTACCTCATTCAAAGGACTAGCAGTTCGGGGCGTGTGGAAGGTAGTTACAACACGTTTGACCCGCTACGTCAAGACTAATTATGCACAAACGGGTGACTATAGGTACCTTTAGTCGCTCGTCCGTCTAAATCCTGAGGTACGTACCTCAACAAAGTAATCCGAGCCGTCTGTCCACGAGTTGTCTTGAAAGTGACGATGAATATTGTAGCCTCCAGATGCGATCAGTGCCATTAACTTATATTTCGATACAGGGTCGTTCCTCACACCAACCTGTTGTCAAGATCATCAATTACGAATTAACGAAAGACTGAATTCACGACCACTGCAGGGTCAAAGAAATGCAAAGAGATTTAATGAATGTCTTTGAAGAAATGTAACTTTTTATCGACGTTGATAAATTTTCGGATTCGTGTACTTACACAGCATAGCAAAAGAAAGTGAACGTACCGTACGCTGTAGCCCAAACTGTCTGTTTTTCCAATTTAACATGAACCTTATAAAATTTGACACTTTGGGGTAGCTCGATGTGCTGACCTCTATAGTAGGTAACTACTCTGTACTTTTATGTTAATCATCTACTTAATCTCATGGGTAAGTACGGTACATAGGTAAATGTCAAAATCATTTTGTTCAAAATCCTGGTACCTATAACAACTATTGGCTTGTAAGTTTCCAACTAGCAACGAGCACGTTTCATGGTCCGTGGTCGTGACTGCTCATAATAGGTAGGTACCTACTTTCTTCTAAATATCTACTGTTATTTTTAACTGAAGGTTCTTAACTTAATTACAATAATATTGTAAGTAGGTCCTTACCCTAAACTTCACTAAACGTCCTTCGGCGGCTAATCCTCTTTCCAAACAACGAACCAACATGATATTATCAACATTACCTCCTGTTAGTAAGCAAACCACACTGCAAAAAGAAATACAAATCATAGGTACCTAACATGATTGAAAATAAGAAAAATAACAATAAAAGTAATCGGTCATCCTAATTAGTTTAATTTAAATTTTTCCGTTCGTGGTGCGTTTTAAGCCCTACAAATCAATGATATTATAAGTAAAAGGTGTAGATAGGTTATAAGCGTTCAGCAAGCGACACGTTAAAATGTGGCTAATTAGTCAGACTTGACCTCAGTGTCGCGTCGCGCCGTCAACGGAAGCGTGCGTGCGTTATTGTGCCGTTTTTGAAGATCGAATGTTTTTTAGGTAACCTATCTACACCATCAAAAACCACGCGTTTTTAATTTATTGGCTATCGCATGAACTACGTCCGAGAAATAGGTACTTAGGCAAAGTGACAACAATGCCTACCTATTTGCCATTTCAAATTAGCCCTTGTTCGTTCAGTTAAGAACAATAAGTTTCTCCTTACGATGAAGTCTCACACTCTCAATCATTTTTTAAAACAAAATTTTTAAAGACCAATAAGACGTGTGACTGTACCTACCAGTAGTAGTAGTATTAATTTACCTTTTGCTAATTTCGTCCGTGTAGATTTCGAAATTTTGCCTTCGAACTTTAACATCCTTTCCACCCCCACTTTTGGAAAAAAAAATCTACCTACTCCGATTTGCTTTCAAATACTTACTAAAGATTTAAAAAAATAGTTTTAGTATTTTTTCAGGTCACCGTACAGTATTTATTTACACAAGTTTACTCAAGGCTTAACATGGTGATGGTACTTTCGTGTTTTCGTCATACTCTCGTTTTCTTATAATTAAAAAGAAATAATATCTACTACCTATCTCATAGACATATTTTAAAGATTAGTTTTAAAGACTGAACATGCTTCTAAAGATGATACATACTTTTTTGACTTCAGTTCTGGCACTAGGTTTCCGAGGATGGCCGCCAGTGAACAGGCCCCAGCACCTTCCACAATGAACTTTTCTCTCTCTGCTAAATGTAGCATGGCGCGGGTGACCCAGTCCTCTTTCACTAGGAGCTTTAAAGGGCATGGAAAATTACACTCATGAGTAATTTCTCTAATTAATTGAAAGTCTTAATATGTATAGTATGTACAGGTAAGTACTTATAAAATAAATATAATTAAAGTATCTGATCCTCAGGTCAAAATAACAGCTTTTTACTTAATGCACATTAAGAAATATGGTAGCGTCCGTCTGTCTATTTCTTTTGGTCTCATCTCCGAAACTGCAAGACTCACAAGCAGATATAGTTAATGTACCTACGAAGTAACTTTCTACACTAGTCTTACATACAAGCCTATAATATATGATCAGTGTAGGTACAGTCAGCCTCATAAGTCGATATACATATTCATATTTCCTAAACTCATGAACACCTTAGCTTACACAAATTGCTAAACAAGACTAATGCCAGGATTTAATTAACGTCTTAAAGGTTCAAAATTCACTAGTCTCGTTTAGGAAATATGGATATGTATACGACTTAAGACGCTGACTGTCTTAGATCAATAATTGATCGAAGCTGACTGTACTTGAAAACGACAACAACATCCAAGTCATCAAACAATCTGCTGGTCATGCGACTGCGAGATTGTAATCAAGCTTATTGCAGGTAACCAGGTGATTTTTAAAGAAGAGCATTGCAAGATGCGCGGTGGTGGACACCCAATTTTAGTAAGTCTAAGGGGTAGCGCAAACGTAGGCAACGTTTTGTTAGCGACCATACAATCTTCATCATCACAGTGAACGGCTGATTTCATAATGGTTATATAGAACATGTTTCCGAAACAAGACACAAAAGTGTCCACGTTTAGACACAGTAGGCGCCGGTGCCTAACATTACTTACCACTTTATCTAGAAGTGGCATCGCAGTGGCAAAAGCATTACAACCGACAGTACTGACAGTGATAGCATCGGCGACGTTTGTTTGTATCGGCAGGACGACCGGCTCATCGGCTTCCAAAGAGTCGAAGAACGTCGGCGTCACCTCAGGTTGGACACCCTGTGAGGATTACACGCAGTAAAGAGACAAGTTTATTGGTATCCAATAAAGAGTAGGTATTCTATTCTACGAACATATTTTTTTACTTCAATGTTTGTGAATAATGGATATGGGATGTAACAAATGAAATAAGTAACAATTTCGCGCGCCTTTTTTCTCATTTTTATGAGAAGCCGCCTCGAAGCCGCCTATATGCTAGGCGGGTGGTGAGGTTGCTACCATAGTAGATATTTATTAGGGGCAAACACGTCACACCACAAAGGAGCAACCTCACCACCCGCCATCCTCGTTGTTCCACGACCTACTACTATTTCTTTATATACATAATTCTTCGGTAGGTACAATCAGCCTCATAAGTCGATATACATATCCATATTTCCTAAACTCATGAACACCTTAGCTTACACAAATTGCTAAACAAGACTAGTGCCAGGATTTAATTAACGTCTTAAAGGTTCAAAATTCACTAGTCTTGTTTAGCAATTTGTGTAAGCTAAGGTGTACTATATATGTATGTCGACTTATGAGGCTGACTGTACCTACGTGGTGTGTGTTATCTAACTCTTAAACGGTGCATGAATAGTTTAGATTAACAATTGGACCCTGGGATCTGCAAGGGTAGCTTATTTATTTATTTACACAGTTATATGCAGGCTCTTTTTTTTTATAAAATAGTGTAAGTTGTAGGACTTGTAGGTATGTGGTACCTACCCAAAGACAAACGCTAAACAAATCAAGTGCCATTCAAAATATACGTTTTAAATTAAAAACTGCCCTAAGTAGAATAGTAGCAGAACTTACATAAATAAGAACTGAAGGTTTCTGGTGCTTAATAACAGTAGCAACGGCAGCAGCTAATCCTCCAGTACCCACTGGTACAATCACCGCGTCCAGAAACGGTGTGGTTTCCAAAATTTCTATCGCCATGGAGCCATACCCGGCAAGCACATGTGGATTGTCGCGCCTGATGAAATAAATTATTGAAATAGTAAAAAGAAATACAGAAAATTGTAAAACAAATTTTATACGTAAAGTAGGTAGATTCTATATGTTTATGGCAGATGGGTTTTCCCTTTAGAACCCAATCTCTTAAATTATCCGGGTGTCCCAATAGTTCGAAGTAGGTACAAGATTATGATTTTAGAACACACCTTAACGGTTATGAAAGGCTATAGCCGTGTAGACAACGTTTTAGCTCCGTAAATTGCACTGATTGAAGTGTGGTGTGACAAGAGTGAAGTTGGCACTTTGATCTTCTTCTTATCGTGTGGTTAGTAACTAACCTGGTGTCAGAGTTTTAATGCCGCCCATGGGCCTCTGACTTGGCATCACACGCCGTCGAGAAATATCTCTTAGGCACGCCGGTTTCCTCACGATGTTTTCCTACACACACGCACTTTGATATATGTTTATAAGTAATATAAGTATGTACATGTACGTACCCATTAATATAAGTGAGCCCCTTGTCTCTTGCTAGAGCTCGCGCAATCTTTTGAGCTTCCGCCAGGTTTGTTCCCTGCACAACCACTTTTGCTCCGTATCCATGACATCTTTGCATTTTGTCAATGGCTAATGAAATGGGCATAACCACAATGACCGGGATGTTCATCTTTGCTGCGTGATAGCATAGACCTAGCGCCTCATTACCAGATGAAGCCATGACTACACCAAGCTTTTTCTTGTCAGGTGGTAAAAGTTGAAGAGCATTCAAAGAGCCCCTTTCCTTGAAACTGCAATGAATGTGAATTTATAAGCCTCGATGCAGAAAGAGAGCCGTTTTAAGTTTGACTTATGTATCTAGGTCAATGCCAAACTTAAATTTTCAATACACAGGATGGAACAATCTATGATCCCTGAAGGGAAACCATTTTAAATTCTTAAGATAGATCGTTATACTTAAGGTGGATCCCATTAAATGACTCTTTCATGAAATAATCTTTCAATGGGATTATAATTATTTTAAGAACTTAGAGGGTTTTCTTAATGATTGTAATTCTGAAAACACCTACGTATTACGGTCGTAAATCATATTTTGTTTATCATACAGTCTGACACTAAACGGCAAATTGCATAAAACCGAGGAAAATTTGACAAAATCAAAAGTTTTTATTCAAACTAGGTCGAGAATCAGCACTTTTAAAACGTCAAAACAAAATAAGACAGTCTCCCAAAATGCCCCACCCTTCACTTTGACTTCGTCTTGAATTTCGCGGCCTACCCTGGCGCAGGAAACATTCCTTTACATGATAAAATTATGTCATATATAATAGGTACGTACCTGCCAGATTTTTGCATGAATTCCAGTTTATAATGAATGCCTATACCAAAATCTTTCTGGGTGTGCGCCGCCTAAAATTTCATTTTGCTATTAGGTTTGGTACTTTTATAAGATTTAAGGATTTAAGATAAAAACTTTCCAATCGGCTAACAAATCAAATTACATAACTTACCAAGACAGGAGTGTTGATAAGGTACGGCCGTATTCTTTGTGCTGCTTCTACAACATCTTCATACTTTACTAACTTGGGATTTTCCGGGTCACAAAATTCGTCGAAATCTTCCTAAAGGTAAAAGTAAAGTGACTGTACAAGTGCTGACATAGCACTCGAGGCAGGATTGCAATAGGGGAGGGCACAATGAAACCGAGAGTTTAATGACAAATGCACTCACACTTCCCGGTCTAATACCCGAAGCGCTGGCAACTTTTGAAGATTTCGGAGACCCCCGGTTGTCCAGGTCCAGTTTGAGGATACACAAATAAATCGTTTCAGAAAAAAATATTGAATACCGACGAGGTTTACTTACATTTTTTCGACTCATGTTGACTATTTGTATGTGGGCTGTACGTAAAGGAAGGGTGGCTTGTTTGGGTTTTGGTAAATCTTGGAATTTGGAGTAAACTTATTGCATGGTTGTGTGTGATGTCACAGAGTGGACGTTGCTGTTGTTCGTTTCTGACAAACTGACAAGAAGTGAAACGTCCGTCTTTTAACTGCTTTAGACGTCACCAAGTAGGTAGGTACTAAAACGCTTAAATAAGGACTGTGATTTCGTGGAGTATATTCGCATTGAGAACTACTGCTACATATGCATCTGCTGCTCATTTGCACTCACCGTGGAACCATTCACGTAAAATCAAATGGTATTTGTGACTATATAGGCAGGATGGGTAGTCAGTGCAGACCACTTAATACACTCGCACTTACAATAGTAAATACAGGACATAACACCTATATTACAGGTACGAGGGTGACAACTTGAAAAACCACCTAACAGTATACTTAATTGCAATATCGTGGCATGTTAAAAATAGCTTTTTAACAGATCTGTGAACCAAAGACCAACAGACCAACATGGTGGGTCATCCTGATCGATCCGTGATCTTTAATAAGTTGATCGTATAGGCACTAATGATAGATTGATTTAAAATATTCTATATCATTTTATTTTTATTGAGACAGACTATCAGTATGAATGTAAACTAGACATGTGTAAGTAATGCGAGTGATGCATCACATGTAATATCACCCGAGCGCATACTATAACATCACACATTACACCACTGAAATAAGCATCACACCATCACACTAAACATCACACGCGCGGTAGCAGCGCAGTAGCTCGTGACATGTCAATGACTCCGATGACTCGCAGCGCAGTCATGCAGTTCATGGGTCCTTCCTTGACTTATCACTTTAATTTTTCTGTACCAACAATCATGTACCCATATTTTCAAATAAAAATATCTTTATCTTTATCTTTCATTTCTTTCATGTAATTATGAATCATCATAATGACACGCGGACAATATCGTATCGCTCGCTGCAATGTTACTATTTCAATAACACGTCCTATTCCTATTACACTAGAACATTGCACTACATTAGAACGCGCGATGGTGTGCTATCGCATGGCGCTACATCATAATATCACGTGTGATGTTTAGTGTGATACTGTAATGGTGTAATGTAATATCACTCGGCACGAAATGTAATGACATATCACATCACTTCGTAGTGCACTGTTTTGCACATGTCTAATGTAAACCGGTGAACGAATCACCGATGTAAACGAAGCAAAAGAAGTAGGTACCTATGTAAGAATCGTAGTTCAAGGCGCTCTGTAGTTTCTGCCTACCCCACGGAAAAAAGGCGTGATTTTATCGTCAATATATGTATCAGCAGGTATAGACAATTATAATTAAGAGAAGTATTAACAGTAATCAGAGCAGGATGGATTCTGTCTATAGACATTGTGGCAATTGAGAATTAGTGGACCATGTAACTTTTTGTGTCCCATTTTCGTACTTAGCACAATAAAATTAAAACGGACTTTTCACAATAATCGTTCTAGGGATATGTTTTCGACACTACCCACCATGCTCTGTGCTACTCACATCATAGCCATGTCGTCTATATATGGGCAGAAAGAAATAAAAAAATGTAATAATTACTTATAACTGTTTTAATTTTAATAGGAAAATAAACCATTGCATCGTCTGATCTAAAACAATGTTTTTGTACTTGTAAAGTTGAATACTACGATAATACCTTTAATATAATTATTAGTTACCTAAAATAAATGGACAATCTTGTAGCTCATTATCAGTATAAAAGGTTTGGGAAGCATACGCATTTGTATTTGGGCTTGAAAGTGTCTTCCGAAAAGTCACAGGTATCCGGGAAAAATTTATCTAGAATATTTTTCAATCGAAGGGCTTGCTTGAAATTTTTGGTCTCGCAAATAATGCTTAGCTGTAAAATAAAAATAGATTATGAGTCTATAACACTATATTACATAGGTATAGAGTAGAATGTTGATATGGATCAGCAACTAATGATCTATTGACCTGTTTGTTCTAGATCCATTACGAATGGAACCTCTAAAACTACGTAAATCTATATCATCCCTTAAAATCTCTTTGATTTAGCTTGGGTGGTAAGTACGTCAGAGCCAGTCCGAGACAGGGGGTGGTATTTATCTTACCTTAGTAAGTCCTCCCCCTCCCAAAAAAAGTAAATTCATACCTTAGACGTCTCAAATATTCGTGCTAATTTTCATTTCAATAATATTGTATTTAATTTCTTATAATTTGTGTTATCAAATATGAGCCCCCAAAAATCTTTGCCTGTGACCACGCTTGTGTGCATGGTATCCACTGTTTTTCGCAACCTACGCTGGGTTGCAAAAAAACTGTTGATACCATAACATCTTCAAGAATTACAGGGATACAGTAACGGCCATGAATCCCGAATGCATGCCGAATCCACTGGGTGAGACGGTATCTACATAAGTAAGGGATATGTTAGTTTTGTTCTTCGGTTGGGGTTATATAGACGTAGGTAAATCTTACGTAGTTATCCAGTAAATTATCTTCATGAAGCCAATAATTTTCCGCTCCAGAACATAGTATATTGCATTGCATGTACTTCATCACTTTTAAAATATTGTTTCGTTTATTATCCTGTCCTGGCGCCGAACGTATCTGTAAGCAGATATATCAAATTAAAGTCAAATATTTTTTTTCAAATAGACCGTGAAAAGGCACTTTTGAATCCTTTAAAAATAGACCAAACGATAAAATCTTTTTTTTAAATAATGCCCGCGATCTCAATATCTCATAGTATGAGATACCTAAGCATAGTTTTTTTGAAAAAAAAAGTGCAGAAAGCGAAAATGATTGAATTTCCTCCACTATAGGGACCACAGCTGATGATGATATTTGTCATCTTAGTCGGGGAAAACCCTCTTATGGGCGCAAAGTAATCTGAGCTTTAAACTATTAATTTTTATTTAAAAGAAAACTTTGCCCACATTAGAAATTTTCCAGTGTCGGGGGTGCGTCTACAAACATATCTATACAAATAGCCAGACTCGCAACAACTTACGGTCATTGAGAAAATTCGACCTTCGGATGCCTTCCCGTGTAAAATAGCACGTTTTAAATGCCATAATTCTATATTACCTCCAGACACGATACAAACCACCCTGTAAGGAAAATTCATTAATTTTCACATCCAATGGCGTTAAATGCATTGATAAAACAAAACGTTTTATTCAAATCTAAACAAGAACAATAGATTAGATTCAGATAGGTATTTTGTATTCAGACTTTTAGTTCATAATGTTGTGAAATACAGTGATGATCCTCGCATCCCTATGTAAAAATTTTGCTATATTTTAAATGAATTAATAATTTGTAGATGCATTAATACAACATTTAAGTGATTTAATCTTGTGGCGCATGGCGCTAAAATATCCGATGTATGAATTCAATGTATCGGAATATAGTCCGACTCGCGCTTGAAGAGTTTTTGAGTGGCCGTAGGCCGTGACCACAACCTTCTCGGAGGCCTGGATCCGTGCTTGGCCCAGTTGGTAGGTCCCACGAGTGTTCGAATTTTTGGTTCCAGATCATGCCGGTTTCCTCTAGGTGTTTTTCTTTACCGTTTTGAGAACAGTGGTGATGAACCTCTGGGTTCGAACCTACGAGAAAACTCGTAAATCGCGGCGGCAACTGCTCTTCTTTTACTTGGTGCGCGTCTGAAAATCCTTATGGATGTTGCTCTGAGTCAAGGGAAAGAAAAAAATATGGAACTTACTTTTTGCCTTTTAACTCTGGAAGTATGTTAGGTATGCACATAAGGGCACCTAAACTGATTGCGCCTGCGCCTTCCGCTATTATACTTTCCTCTTCTACCAGATGTAAAACAGCTCGAGCAGTCCAATCGTCGTTGATCAATACCTTAAGTTATAACGTTATAAGAATCTTTCTGATCTTCAACACTTGAAGCAATTTAACCGTGATTGTTGCGACCAGACGGTCGCAACAATCACGTATAGAACACAAACCAAAATGTACCCAGGACGCCATGTGTCATGTAGGCATGACAAATTTATAGGATTAATTTGTGGATTGGCGCTGAGGGTACGGTTTTGCTTTTTTGACGTGGCGATCAAGAAGTTAATGGAAAGATGGTTTAGTGGGTAGTCCCCGGCCGTTGATAAAAAATATCTCGTCAAATTCCAACAAACGCTTTGTGTAATTGTCTTCTAAAACTGAATCTCCCTTATTACCGCACACCAACTAAAGTTGCACCCGGTGAGACTTCCGGATTTACCATACATTTTCATTACGAGGATTATTATGTTTATAAGGGAGGAATTGATTAGTGAGAGGGATTACCCAGCGGTTGTAGTAGTACGTATTGATTCTTGACTTGAAGTCGATATTACCCAACTTTAAGTCGCGAGTGAATCAATCAATCACTAGGTAACTTCTAGACCAAGCACGCTCCATCGGTTACCATAAGATGAGACAGTAGTCAAACGCGAGCCTCTTAATACAAATATTAGAAGTGTTTTAGGTAGGAACAAAACACACGTTGCACAGTACAAAGCGTTTTGTTAGCTAACTGATTCACCGCAAGTGGGAACGACTACAGAGTGCTATTCAGTCATATTTCCCTGAAAATGTAGGTGAAGTAAAGGCGAACTGAGCTGTTCATCCCATACCAATGCTAGGATTTAACGGCTCATATAATTCTCACTTCACCTATCTTCTTGCGAGGTGACTTTTACAGAATAGACCGGCTGTGGGTGAGGTGAGACACACCAGTTTGTCGATAAGAGACCGTGCTGTGTGGAACGCGTTGTCTCCGGCTTTCGGCACAGTAAGTGAGGCCGCCAAACTCTTTTCAGCTGCAGTCCTGTAGGGTCTCTCATTGTCTAGCGCCTTAGCAAAACTGCAGCTTTTGCCTGCTTCCACTCCCTAGTAACGAAACAAATTTAATTTAAAAACATTTATCTTATTCGTCGTAACAGTCGCGCACGTAAAGATAAAACAAATCAAGAGGTTATCGTTGTGTTACAAAGTGAATACAATAATAGTAATGTTTTCATGATATTTTTTCTTTCATTGATTCAACGTCATCTAGTATTTTTAAGTGACCTTGAAATGATGGTTTTGCTAGGTAAGTACCTAAATGCATTTTTATAAAAGACATGACTTAAGTACTTATAATAAGTATACTTAGTCAAAAGTCGTCTTAGTCGTGTTTATAAAATGCATTTTTGAAAATTCTAAGATTGCCGACAGCTTCAGTAGGTACGATTGGTAGCCAACTTTTTATAGAAAGTAAGTATGTAAGTATGAAGTAGAGAATAACATTACATAAATCAAAATATTCGGTTTAAAGTGTTTGGCTACTGTAGCAATGCCTGCTATAAGTCCCCCGCCGCCGATAGGGACAATTATTGCTTCCACATCAGGCAACTGATCTAATATTTCAATACCAATACATCCTGCTCCAGCTATCACATCAGGGTGGTCATATCTGAAAAGAAGTAATTTTCTGTCTTAATAGTCAACATAAATTCACGCCCTTATTCCCTACACCCACATTTCCCCAGTTATGATTAGGTAAGTCTCATTTAATAGAAGGCAAAGTCTATTGCGATGAAAGAGTCACAAGTTCAGACTACGAGCTATTACCGACGGAAAAACCAAGGAACACTGCCCGACCTGTGAATCGAACCCCAGAATGTGTGATAACTCAAGCCGGGATCACGGGACGCCCAAGATGGACTGGCCTAATTGATTCTTCAGAAAGGTAAGATGCTTGTTTTATCGCAACAACTTGCGTGTACCTACTCGTCGTATAACATCTATCATTCTTTTGTTTTGTTTGTGTTTGTTAAGGGTAGATCTCCAGAGGCATTTTTTTTCGTGTCGGGCTGGATAAACCCACTTTAAAATCGAAAAACGTTTTTAAAATATTTTTTAATATACATTTTGGTGTCTTATCTACATGGTACAAGACTAATATTATGAATAAGTTTATTTTAAATATTAAAAAAAAATCATAAACCCTAAAATTCTGATCGCTCTGGGTTGACCCGACTCCCGATTGAATGAATTAAATATTCTTTAACTTTTTAATAAGAAGGTTCATATGAAACAACTTGTTTACAATACATAACGAATAGTTAATCTTCATCGTAATAAATTATTTTAAGTTATAATAACAATACTTTTGCCACAATTTGAATTTGAAATCGTGACCGGGCATTTTATCTCATCGCTCTGCGCTGAGGTAAAACATCGCGCTCATCCCTAGTTACGCGTTATAGACACTCTATTCCTGTCCCGCGCGGTAACCCTGGCAGGGGTCTAACCGCCGAGGAGGAAACCTGTGTGCCACGAACCAGCACTCCAACATTACGAAGGTAAGTTTATGATTGCTCTGGATTTGGTTCTCGAATTTTATGATTGCTATGGCACGTTATTTAAATTAAATAGTAAGCTTATGAATGTGTCTGTTAAGTGAATTAAGTGATCGTTGTGATGTTTTTTATGAGACGTAATCATAACTTTCTACTGCTTTTAAATTCGGCTATATTTATGATTTTGTGACTTTTTCTGATCGCTATGGCTGTGATTGCTCTGTCCAAAAAGAACAGAGCAATGATATTTTGCATTAATTGTACGTTATAAATCTATTGTAAGTAGTAGTAACAATGACAAACGATAAACTGTACATATGACCTTTAATTTATAACCATTCCTGGGGTGTTTCTTTGGGTAACCTAAACCCATAAACAGATATTGACGTATTTCACCTTGATGATATTATTGTAATGGCATTTAGCTAACCACAACTTTAACCCTTTCTTCTCTAAAATTTAATGGCAACTATTTTTGCAGGTTAAAATCATGCCTCGAAATAAATTACCTACGAGTATTGAAGAAAAACGTCTTAGGAAGAAATTGGCTGAGCGTCGTAGAATGGCCAAGATAAAATATGATCCATATCTAAGACGCATAATGGCTTGTAAAGTCAAGAGAGAGTTACCAAATGCAAAAAGCTTGGGGCACAGTACTACCAATGAGTGACTGATCTATTGACTATGAAAATTTAATTAGGTACTCCAAGTATTTCCGAGGTAGTTTTATCTTCGTTGGAAAACAATACCACCTTGACAAAGGTTGCTGCAGCAGAAGATTTACCCGACTCCGACTCCGAGTACTATTCAATTATCTGAGCTTAAAATAAACCTTATAGAAATTGTATTTTTTTACTTTGTGTTAAAATTTGTATCATTATAATTTGCAAACAATACTTTAATCTGATCTGACCATCTGAATTGCATTTTACTTTGTGTTCTTCTTTTTAATTCTTCACCTTCCACTAAAGATATACCTAGTTAAGGAAAATGTGATCATTACAAATCTCTTACATATCTTGTAAAGACTGTTATTTTAGCATGATTCTAAGTTCTATTAAGTATTATGATTACAAATAGTTACGTTTATAAATTGTTCATTTTTAAGAATTTTATTTTGTTTTTTGTAAACGTTAGTTTTCTTTAATAACTTTTTAAAAACTAATATTGATTGAGTCTAAATCATTTAATAACTATAAAAGACTGTACGTAATATTGGTGGATTTCAAAAGGTTTTTAAAGTTGTCTCATTTACCTAGAAGTGATTTAATTAATTCCAAATAAATGAAATTAAGCCAAAAGTTGATCTTTATAATTTTGTTAATTTGCTATTTATTTTTAATATGGAAGTACTTATGACTGATAATATGCCTTGACCTTTTTCTAAAATAATACATTTCTCTTACATATACTAATCTTGTTACACGTACACTGACCATGACTTAAAACGGCTAAATAAATAATATTTTATCATTATTATTTATTTTTGTTTCACTAATTTCACCATTTATGATCGCTCTGGCACCAATTATGATTGCTCTGGTCGCGAAATTTTTTGAACTTAAATATTTCCATAACCGTTTGTGTAAATTGAAGGCCAATAATAAAAATGTACTATTTTAATATCATTCTTTTTAATGAGATACTTAATAACCATTATATTTCAATATCTGAAAAGCACCAGAGCGATCACACGAATACGCCCGTTTTGGAGATTGACCCTTAAACACAAACAAAACAAAAGAAGTATGTAAGAATTGTAGCAGCTAGCGTTCTGTAGTTTCTACCTTCCCTTTGGAAAAAGACGTGAGTGTAAGTATGATCTTATCTTTTAAAAAACCGGACAAGTGCGAGTTGGACTCGCTCTCCGAGGGTTCCGTACGTAGATAAATATAAAAAAATAAGGATTGAATCCCGCAGTTTTTTTCTGAAAAAGACGTTTTTTTAATATTTTTCATTAAAAATAAGAAAAATATCGTCTGAAAAATAAATAAAATATATTTTTCATCCCACCATCTCGGAAAGAGTATTTTTAATCTTCAATATCTGAGTGGAAAAGCCGTTTTTATTCTCTAGAGGATAAAGTAAATTGAATTTAGAACATCGTGTGCACTAAGTTTGTGAATTAAAAAAAACATTAAACCTATTTACTGCTACCTCTATTGTGCCGAATATATCATACAACTTTTTTTTAATTTGTTAAAAACTCAGACTGTTGTTCTTTTTTCAATTTGCTTTGTACGCGGTTCTTTACGCGGCATTTTTTCACGTCATTGCTAAACCTTATATTAAAAACAAGAAACTTGAAAACAAGTGAAAAAACTAAAATGAGTGATTCTAGCGACGAGGAAGTTTGTTTGACGCCAACAGAATTGACTGAAACTGTTAATAATGCGCAAATGAGCTTTCTCCCTCAACAATCACGCGAGAAGTAGGTATAAAACAGTACAATATGTTCAAAACGTGGCGACTAGCAAAAGGAGCCAAAACTTTCTCAGAAAACGTTTTTTTTCGCATTTAGTCATTTCCTCGCTGAGGTGGAATGAAAAGTTACGTGTTGCACTCGAGTGCAAAGATTTTTCACCTCGTGCTCTTTTGATTCCCTCGCTAACGCTCAGGATTCTAATTTTGAATCACTCGCTGCGCTCGTGATTCAATTTTAGAATCCTTCGCTTGCTCGGTCATCAAAATTGAACACGCGGTTAAAAAGCAACTTTGCACTCTTGTATAACAAATAACTATTGCAACGTGCTCATAAGGCCCTATAATATGATACCTATCCCCCATTTAAACTAGAAACTTCAATTTAAAACGACCCCCGTAAAGACCTCTGTTTTCTTAAGAATTAATTAGTTACAAATGTATAGTTTTGACACTTTTTCTTGTAGGTACCTGTGTGTGGTACGTGTGGTTTATTACGATGTTACTTGCCAAATTTGAAATTTCATAGTTTCAACGAGAAGTACTCTATGAATTGTGATTCTCTTGGAGAGTGTCGAAATATACATTGCATTTTTTGTTGTTAAAAAAAAACGGCCGTATCTTTTTTTACGTAAACTAAGAAGTTTAAATTTTTTTACAACTTAAACGACCATGGACTTGAGTATACGGTTTAAATTTCAACTCGATACCTTCACGCATAAAATAAAGCGTCTTGACAGACAGACAGACAGACAACAAAGTGATCTTATAAAGGTTCGTTTTTCTTTTTGAGGTATCTACGGAACCCTAAAAATACTATTCATTCAACCTAAACAACAAAGTGAAGTGATTCACCGCTCATTTTACTGTTACCGTTAGCCAGCATCATCCCACTGCTGGGCAAAGGTTCTCTCCCTATGACTTTCAGTTCTTTTGATTCAGAGCAGTAGTGGACCACTGATTGTTTGTTTTGTCCAGTTACTATAATTATATACTGCTCTCCGTTGCAGGTTGGCAAACCCAGAGTTTGCACTTTTGAATGTTTTTCAAAGACTAATTGTTGCACTCAGAGAGCTTTAATGATTACTTAAGCCATCACTTAGTAAAGGTTTTGACAGTTTTGTCATACAAAAGTATGTCAAGTCATTACTAAGTGACGGCTTAAGTAATCATTAAATATCTCTGAGAGCCGCAGCAAGTCTTGTATTGATAATGCATAATTACCCGTTCAGGTAGGTACCAACGCGACCTTGGTCAGCTATTAGTTTAAAAGCGTATGTCTTAGCCTCGTCGATGTTCTTCCCGTGGAGCACCACCATGGCTCCAAAACTCAGGCACTGGTTCACGACGGCGTAATGGGTACCCACGGGGAGTACGACAGTAACTTGGATTTTCATTAGATGACCCTGATGTGCTAATGCCTGTACACCGACAAAAATACAAAGCCTTTGTTGTAGCCACAGTATTGTAAATTTAGTTCAATTGAAAGAGCGATAAAATGAGAATTATGTTATATCTACTTCAGACATTTCAAAAAAATAATGACGACCTTTTAATTATGGTTAATTGGATATTACCCACGACAGATGGATGGACGGGAAAGCAGAGTTCTATTGGTTACAGAACTGTCATAAGATCCATTTAAATAGAGATAAGGTATATATAGGTACTTACCAAAGCCCAATTTCCTACTGACGCTGTGAAGACACCATTATTGCGCTGATCCGGACGTAATTTATGTAACACATATATTGCTGATCGTTCGTGGAAACTGTTCAAGTAAAATATGAACACATGTAAATAAACATTTTTAAAACAATATATGATATTGTCCTTCCAACCGAATTGTGGTAGCGGCGGTCAATCTTAATGGAGAATGGCGAAGATTGCAAGAAAATATTAGACACAAAAGTTTGAAGAGTGCGTATACACATATAAATTACTACTGCCCTCACCCTCAAAGTGAAAATTTGAACGTGGAGGGATCAAGACCGGGGACAGTGGAATATCGTGCTTTCGATGCGTGGGTGTGCCATCAACTTTCAAACTTCGAGCTACTGAAAAAAATATTATAGGTACAATTGCCCGACTTTGGAAGCGACCCAAGGAACCCACGTTTTGCTAACGCGTTAGTACGAAACACAGTACATAATATGCACATTTCACACATTATTTAATAATATAAATTTTTACCTTCCAGTAGTATGACCAGTCTCCACTTTAAAATATAAACCCATGTCAAACTTTTTAGGATTTTTTGTAGGCTGAAATAAATTGAAATACATTTTGTTAACTTTTGTATGATACCTATATATTATGATATGTTACCTATAGGCTGTAACGGGTTATACATGTGAAGCCTCGCATTTCCGTTCGACATTCCGGCGTTAATACTCAAACCCAACTCACCCTGAAACCCTTTGGCAGAAGGGTTTTTGATTGGGTTTACCCAACAACTACCCTTATGCAATTGATTCCATTTCCGGCGTAATACATTCATCGTAAGGATTTATCTAAACGCTTGAAACAAACGTATTTAAGACGTCTTACTGAAATAAGGAGCTTTTAGTTCGTAGATGGAAGTCTGGATTAGTTTTTATAGAAGGTGGAGGACATCGCCGCTGTCGATAAGTTCCCTTCATTATTCTGGAATCGGCAATAAATTTCAGACCATTTCAGACAATAATCTGCATGGTTCTAACATGATCTGACTAAGATAATGTCTGGACTTTAAAAGAGACTGTGACCTCTGAGTTTCTTTCGGTGTTTCTTCTCAGAGTAGTCAGACAATGAAACACTGACCTCACCTTCTAGTTAAAAAATGACACGTGAAAGTGGTTGTATGAACCTATTTACAGTAATAAATATCATTTATTCATTTATATATATCCAGTGTAATATTTTTTCGTCGGCTTTACCTTATTTCCAAGTTTTACTTGATGTTCTTTTTACCTTAAACTATGCAGTTTAAAATCGTGATTTCTGTCTAAAGCAGTCAGGTTTTAAATAAAAGAAGTGACTATAATTTTCTTCTTATGGAACAATCTGACAGGGTTAGGTAGAAATGAAGATGGTTTCATGGTTCTTTACAGTGTTAAGCCAAATCATCTTTAGAAAAAAACCTACGAAAATTTTCAATTGTAGAGGGGGCCAGAAACATGTTCAAAAATTATGGTATCAGTACCTATGTGCGACAATATCCCTCAACACTATACATATTTGTAGCCAAGTCCAACTGCAATCAAATGTAAGATGTATACAAACAATTACCAAGAGTGGAGTCGCGGGAACAATGCTTTTTAATAAATCATTTGCTTTCTTAACATGGTTATAGTATATAGTTTTTGGGTTATTTGGATCAGAATATCGGTCAAATTCGGGATACGGTGGCATCTGAAATTTAAGTACGAGTACCTAATTATTATTATGATTATGTTTTACTCTTCTGATTAAATAACTGTAGGTAAGCAATGATGTTATTGAAACCAACTTCTCAACAAAAATGAAGTATCAGGAAATCAGGCTGAGCCTACATTTATTTTTAACGCATTTAGTTAAAGAAAAATTTATTTTTCTTTAACTAAATGCGTTAAAAATAAATGTTAAGTAAGTTATAACGCGAAAGCGGAATTTGTTGGACATACCTACCAAAGCTAGTGGCAATTAAAATATAGCTTATAATAGCCCTGCTGGACTGGAAGAAAAAACTATGAAATCCAGTCAGTTTACCTTTATCTCAAAACAAATCAGGCAAAAGGCACATGGTGTCTAACAACTGTCTCTATAACAAATAATGGTGCTGGGTAAACGCAGTGTGTTAGAATATAATAATGCGAAGAGTTGAATTATGTATTTTTGTAAGTCAGTCTACAATATGTGATGATCGACGATAAGAATTTTAAAATAGTAACTTACTGGACACCATGCGAATAGCTTTTGTGTTTTACGCCTTGTGAGCACCGCTGGAGATAAACCTAGACTGTACCTGCAGTCTGGAGGGGTCGGAGGTGGAAGCGGTTCTCGAGGCATATTGGTATATAGTTAAATAATATCTATTAATACATAAAACCAGTAGTAAAAAGGGTCATTTTAATTAAGGTTTGATTACAACTTAAATAGATAACATTGTTGCATTGCAGGTTGCAGCAGTTTACGTGTTTTGGCGCAACGCGGCCACTATATAAATAAAACAGTAATTTAGGACTGCCATATTTGTCAGAATTCATACTGTCAAATCCAGCGGTGACATGGTCTCAAGATCACAGATGCTTAAATCATTTCAAATACACACAATTTTGAATGCACAGTAAGTTGTAAACTATTTGATTAATTATTTTAGATATACCTAAGTTGTCGCCAATAAACGATGGCCAGTACTAAATCATCTAACAAGATTAGGGTCAATCTCCAAAACGGGCGTATTCGTGTGATCGCTCTGGTGCTTTTCAGATATTGATTTATAATGTATGTATCTCATTAAAAAGAATGATATTCAAATAGAACATTTTTATTATTGGCCTTCAATTTACACAAACGGTTATGGAAATATTTAAGTTTAAAAAATTTCGCGACCAGAGCAATCATAATTGGTGCCAGAGCGATCATAAATGGTGAAATTAGTATAACAAAAATAAATAATAATGATAAAATATTATTTATTTAGCCGTTTTAAGTCATGTTCAGTGTACGTGTAACAAGATTATTATATGTAAGAGAAATGTATTATTTTAGAAAAAGGTCAAGGCATATTATCAGTCATAAGTACTTCCATATTAAAAATAAATAACAAATTAACAAAATTATAAAGATCAACTTTTGGCTTAGTTTCATTTATTTGGACTTAATTAAATCACTTCTAGGTAAATGAGACAACATTAAAAACCTTTTGAAATCTACCAATATTACATACAGTCTTTTATAGTTATTAAATGATTTAGACTCAATCAATATTAGTTTTTAAAAAGTTATTAAAGAAAACTAACGTTTACAAAGAACAAAATGAAATTCTTAAAAATGAATAATATATATAAAAACGTAACTATTTGTAATCATAATACTTAATAGGAATCATGACTAAATTAACAGTCTTTACAAGATATGTAAGAGATTTGTCATGATCACATTTTCCTTAACTAGGTATATCTTTAGTGGAAAGTGAAGAATTAAAAAGCAGAACACAAAGTAAAATGCAATTCAGATGGTCAGATCAGATTAAAGTACTGTCTGCAAATTATAATGATACAAATTTTAACACAAAGTAAAAAAATACAATTTTTGTAAGGCTTAGTTGATCAGGAAACTAAAAATTAAGGTTTATTTTAAGCTCAGATAATTGAATAGTACTCGGAGTCGGAGTCGGGTAAATTTTCTGCTGCAGCAACCTTTGTCAAGGTGTTATTGTTTTCCAACGAAGATAAAACTACCTCGGAAATACTTGGAGTACCTAATTAAATTTTCATAGTCAATAGATCTGTCACTCATTGGTAGTACTGTGCCCCGAGCTTTTTGCCTTTGGTAACTCTCTCTTGACTTTACAAGCCATTGTGCGTCTTAGATATGGATCATATTTTATCTTGGCCATTCTACGACGCTCAGCCAATTTCTCCCTAAGACGTTTTTCTTCACCTACTCGTAGATAATTTATTTCGAGGCATGATTTCAACCAGCAAAAATAGTTGCCATTAAATTTTATGGCATTTAACTAACCACAACTGTAAAGTTGTGGTTAGATAAATGCCATTACAAAAATATCATCAAGGTAAAATACGTCAATATCTGTTTATGGGTTTAGGTTACCCAAAGAAACCCCCCAGGAATGGTTGTAAATTAAAGGTCATATGTATAGTTCATCGTTTGTCATTGTTACTACTACTTACAATAGATTTATAACGTACAATTAATGCAAAATATCATTGCTCTGTTCTTTTTGGACAGAGCAATCACAGCCATAGCGATCAGAAAAAGTCACAAAATCATAAATATAGCCGAATTTAAAAGCAGTAGAAAGTTATGATTGCGTCTCATAAAAAACATCACAACGATCACTTAATTCACATAACAGACACATTCGTAAGCTTACTATTTAATTTAAATAACGTGCCATAGCAATTATAAAATTCGAGAACCAAATCCAGAGCAATCATAAACTTACCTTCGTAATGTTGGAGTGCTGGTTCGTGGCACACAGGTTTCCCTCTCGGCGGTTAGACTACTGCTAGGGTTACCCCGCGGGAGGAGAATAGAGTGTCTATAACGCGTAACTAGGGATGAGCGCGATGTTTTACCTCAGCGCAGAGCGATGAGACAAAATGCCCGGTCACGATTTCAAATTCAAATTGTGGCAAAAGTATTGTTAATATAACTTAAAATAATTTATTACGATGAAGATTAACTATTTGTTATGTAATGTAAACAAGTTGTTTCATATGAACCTTCTTATTAAAAAGTCAAAAAATATTTTATTCATTCAATCGGGAGTCGGGTCAACCCAGAGCGATCAGAATTTTAGGGTTTAAGATTTTTTTATAAATATTTAAAATAAACTTATTCATAATATTAGTCTTGTACCATGTAGATTGGACACCAAACTGTATATTAAAAAATATTTTAAAAACGTTTTTCGATTTTAAAGTGGGTTTATCCAGCCCGACACGAAAAAAAATGCCTCTGGAGATCTACCCATTAGAGCTCTTATAAACAAGCAGCATGGCTCATACACACGAGCATACCGACGCCGCCGCGCCGGCTGCCGCGGCCGCCTGCCACCTGCCCTGACAAAACAGTGGCAAAAATATCCTCATAAAGAGTCGGGTTTCAGTTTTTGAACAAATTTGTTTACTTCTATGATTAATACAAATAAAATGCTTCATTCATTTATTGACAGAACTAGTATACAGGGTTAAAATACCTATGCATAACATTGTTTTGTGAAGTATGTTCTACTTAAAGGTTCTACTTGTACCTCGCTGGCAATCGTTGCTATGGTAATAATATTCTGATAAATAATAATTTTACAAACTTGTACGTCTTCATATTTATTGTAGGTACTAAGATTTATTAAAAGGTAATATAAAATGTTTCAGCTTTTTCCATAATAAATAAACGAACTTCTTACACAACTACGAAAACGGTTGCTACGCAACCGTTGTCGTAGTTGTTATTTCTAAGAACTTCACATGGTAGCTGAGCAAGTGAAACTTTAAGTTTGTACGAGTACACGAGTACCAAGTCGAAATGTCGAACATAAAAATCGATCCACTCACGAAGGATATTACGACACTTGGGTATGTTACTATAGTTCAGGAATAAAGGGTTCGGTAACAGAAAATCATACCTACACATTATTAAAACACAAACATATTTAATTCCTTTTCCACAGTATTTCATACCACGTTAAAATCACTCATTAGTAAGTTCTGTACTTACTTGCTAGTTTTATTAAACTCTAATCTATCATAGAGGAGTTCTAGAGACGCTTATTGCTCGGTGTCTCGAACAAGAAGCCCGGCCGTTCGTTCTCCCTTTCATGAGGACGCCACTCGAAACGCCCCACGAGCTGTCATTCGTTCGAATGACATAAGCTTTAGTCAATTAAATATCTAGGGATACCAGCTGCCTTATTCTAAACCGTTCGATTGGTTTCCGTGTCGGTAAGGAACCGTTTTCGACAATCTCATTTCCGAGCCGGAGAATTGCCAAAACGCTATTCACAGATCCGAACGGATACGTTTTTTTTTCTATACGATTGATTATTGTATTTATGGGGAACGCTACAAAATGGTAGTAAATGATCAGCGTGGTAGAAAATTTAAAGTAGTCAATAAAATTGGTTTAGTTGAATGTTTCGATCCGTTTAATTATAGAATATACAGCTAGTAATTTAATAGACAGCAAACGGTACAAAATGATTTTATTATTAATCAAACAAACTTTATTTCGAATAAACTTGCTTTGTAAACAGCCGTTTGTCAAACTGGCATTGCCGGTTTGACAGACTTTTTTACTTTTTAAACTTTTTCCGCATTGCCAGTCTGGCAATGTGGAAAAAGTTTTTATTTGAAATAAAACTATGGATTAAAATTTCTTTTATTATAACTTTGCTTTAAAAAGGCTAAATGACTGTAAGTATTTGATATCAATACACAAATCTTGCTATTTGCTTATTGTCAAACAATAACACGTACAACTATACGAATAAAGTAATTCAAAGTGTAATTATGTTCTTCTACATAATTACACTTTGAATTTATGTAAATGCGAAAGTATCAATGAAATACGGTCAATGCAATAATAAAACTTCATTTACGTAAAAGTGCAGTGTTTTAAAGGTTTACAGTGTTTATATTTCTCTGAAATAACCTGGATTTATGAAAAATAATCGAACGTCTTAGATGTCAAAGATGTCATCCAAACGCAATTGACAAATCCGAAAGCGATTTTTTTTTGATAACACAAGCAAAGTTATAATAAAAAGAAATCCATAGTTTTCTTTCAAATAAAAACTTTTTCCGCATTGCCAGACTGGCAATGCGGAAAAAGTTTAAAAAGTAAAAAAGTGTATTGCCAGTTTGACAGACTGGCAATACACTTTCACACAGGCTGTTTACAAAGCAAGTTTATTTGAAATAAAGTTTGTTTGATTAATAATAACATCAATTTGCACCGTTTGCTGTCTAATATGTTACTAGCTGTATATTCTATAATTAAACGGATCGAAACATTCAAATAAACCAATTTTATTTACTACTTTAAATTTTCTACCACGCTGATCTTTTTACTACCATTTTGTAGCGTTCCCCACAAATACAATGATCAATCATATCGAAAAAACGTATCCGTTCGGATCTGTGAATAGCTTTTTGGCAGTTCTTCGGCTCGGAAATGAGATTGTCGAAAACGGTTCCTTACCGACACGGAAACCAATTAAACGGTTTAGAATATGGCAGCAGATACAAGCTAACAGGTAATTCAAGCCGAAGCCGACATAAATTATTTAAATATAATAAATAAATAATAAATAAATATTCCACAACTTTTCACACAACGCCATTTAGTCCCAAGTTAAGCTTGAGAGCTTGTGTTATGGGTACTAAACAGCTGATAAACATACTTATATATTTCTAAATACATACATATTATAGATAAATAACACCCAGACACAGAACAAATGATCGTGCTCATCGCACAAACATTTGTCCTGGGTGGGAATCGAACCCACGACCTCCGGCATAGCAGTCAGGGTCACTAACTACTAGACCAACAGGCATGTCAAGAAGGCATATGTTGAGAAAGCCTTGACTGCAAATGCAAATGCGGATGAAAAAGAAAAGGATCGATTAGCGAAATCTGAGCTCATCCTTATTATCGCTCTGTCCGAGCTTAAACAAATTAAATACCGCGGCACTGAAAAAGAAGTAGGTATGGGACAAATTAAAGAACACTTATGCCAGTAAGGGACCTACGCGCAAAGCGACCCTACTTAAACAGCTGATCCTAACTGAATTAGACAACCAAGATATACGAGCACACTTGAACAAGTTTATGGACACAGTTGACAAGCTGGCTGATATGGGCGTTACTATAAACAAAGACTTGACCATCATGATGTTATACAGTCTCTACTCCGAATATGAGAACTTCAGAGTCACAATCGAAATGCGTGACACTCTTCCTTAGCCAGATGAGCTTAAAACGAAAATACTTGAAGAGTTTTTAGCCCGTCATAACTATAACATGACCAATGACGACGAACCTAGATCCTCATATCAAGAAGAAGCTTTATACGCGTCCTGTCGAATCTGCAAACGAAGAGGTATCATCTTCAAACACAAAACACACAAAATATGTACAAGCTGCTGGAAGAAAAATAATGGGAAACTGGGGTTATTGTACATTGTAAACTCTTTTCTGAGTAATGACATAAACGAAATTGATAAAAATAATGTTTTTATAGTTTTTATTTACCCATATCAACAATACTACATCATTGCCCGGCAGCTTAACCCGAAGGTCATGGTTTCCACGTGAGCTGCCGTCGGTTGGTAGCCATCACTCCTGACAGCTCATCGGGTAGACATAATGTTGATGATACATATTTACATATGTCAGTTTGGTTGTGTCAAGTGAAAAAGTCTATTGAAATAAAATTAAATATTGTGATTGTACTCTCTTAAAAGACTTTCTGAGTGTATCTATCTGACTGCAGAAGGGTTTTATTCCACAAATAAGGTACCTGCATTAAGTTACGGGCCAGCTAAAAATCTTTCCTGTTAAGATGGATAACTTTACCACCATAATTGGACTACGTGGAAATACAAAGTTTCCATCATGCTGCGAGGCACAGAAGGCGCCATGGAGGCAGCTAATGGAAAGCTTTGTAAACCAATTTTGGGAATAGAAGATGGTGCACTGATGGCCTATAATGCAGAATTGCTGAAGTATAGGAAGGCAGACAGCGACGCCCTACTTATCATGACGAGCAATATGACTGAAGAGACTCTTACGAAAGTCATGCGTTTTGAAACAGCACATGAAGTATGGCAAGAACTTCATCGACTGTTTGATGGTCAGTCCGAAGACAGAGCATGTACACATTATGCATGCAATTCTTTAGTTTTAAAAATAGATCAGAGGATGTATCTACCACGATGTCTAAATTGAAAAACATTTTGAATGATTTTAATGCTGAAATTTTGAAGACTGATCCTAACATGAAGCTGCCGGAAATGTTCTTGATCTGTAAAATTCTAGATTCCCTCAATGAAAAAATTTTCAGTTTCAAATCAAGTTGGATGCTACTAAACAAGCAAGATAGGACTATCGAATCACTGACCGCACAACTGTGTGGGTGGTCATATTGAATACACTGAAGAAGTGCTCGCCTCTACCACTAAGGTGCAGTTTACACCGAAATCAAAAGACGAAAACTTAAGGTGCAGGTACTGCTCAGAAAAAGGCCACCGCATTAAAAATTGCAAGCAATGGATTAAAGATGGCTTCGAAGCAGCAGCAAGTCCAAAACATAACATTAATGATTTATACTTGCTCAGAAGAGAAAGACGCTGAAAATTGGTACGTACCTAGATAATGGTGCCACGACTCATGTCACCAACAGGAAAGACGTATTCACAAGTTTTGAGAACTTTGGTTCAGACCACACTGTTACGACGGCAGATGGCACCGTAGTTCCTACAGAATAGAAAGGGTCTGTGGTAGTTGAAACCAATGTTAATGGCAAAATTATGAAATTGACCCTGAGTGATGTCTGGTATGTTCCGAAGCTTACCAAGAATCTACTATCCATGTTAGCTGCACAAGATAAACTGCAAAACAGTACATTTATTTCCAATACAAAAGAGTGCAGGCTGGAACTAAATGGTCAGGTTAAAGCAGTTGGCAACAGGAATCACAATGGAGGACTGTACAAGTTGCACATGAAGACAGTTCGGTCACGTTCAAGATGCCTATGAAGAAGAAGAGTTCATAGATGCTCAACAAGAGATTAGAGATTCTGAACTAAATAGATATAATTTGAGAGACAAGAGAACTCTTAGACCTCCACAGCGGATGAAGGATTATGTCTGTCTGATGGACAATGATAACTTTCCTGAGACTTACAAAGAAGCGATAGATCGAGAGGACAGTGATGAGTGGCTAAGGCGTTAAATATGGAAATGGATTCGCTGATGCAGAATGAAGTATGGAGTCTTTGCGAACTACCGCCCAACAGAAAGGCATTACCGTGCAAATGGTTATTTAGGATCAAACGAAATCCAGATGATTCTGTAGATAAATATAAGGCGAGGTTAGTAGTGAAAGGATTTAAATAAAAGAAGGGTCTGGATTACGAACAGACGTTTAGTCCCGTAGCAAGACTGTTCACAATACGTGCACTTTTAAGCGTTAGCGCTCAGGAACGGCTCTTGTGCAATGTACAGTGTGATGTTGAAACTGCATTCCTGAATGGGAAATTAATGGAGGACATTTTCATGAAGCAACCTGATGGTTTTAGTGATGGTTCTACGAAAGTATGTCGCCTAATAATCGTAGTTTGTATGCTCTGAAACAAGCACCAAGGTGCTGGAACAGTTGTTTTGAAGGCATACTGCTAGACATGGGATTCAAACAAAGTGACGCCGATTGTTGTCTGTTTACTAAGGAGATCGGACAAAAGAAAATACTTTTTACTTTGTTCGTTGATGATGGTCTAGTAGCTGCTAAGAGTTGGCGAACGAATTCCTAGAAGATCTTAAAAAGAAATTGAAGATCACTATAAAACCTGCTTCATACTACTTAGGACTTCAGATTAAGACCGCAAGTGATGGTTCAATAACTATAAGTCAAGAAGCCTATCTGAAAAAGATATTGCAGCGTTTTGGAATGGCCGACTGCAATCCAGTCTCTACCCCTAGTCAAAAGAATAATTCAATACCTGAAAGGGACCATATCTCTTGGACTAACATACGGTAGTGGGCTTAAACAGCTAATAGTCTATAGTGATGCTGACCACGGAGGAGACTATACCACTGGACGATCGACTACTGGCGTAGTGTGTTTATACACAGGAGCAACTGTGTCTTGGCTAAGTCAACGGCAAGCTACAGTTGCTATATCCACAACAGAAGCGGAAATAGTTGCTGCTAGTGAGGCTGCTAGGGAACTAGTATGGCTACAAAGGGTTTTTGAAGTAATGACGGATATAGAAGACATACCATGAGACATGTCCTCAAAGTGGATAACGAAGCCGCTATAAGCACACAACCCCGAGTTCCACAAATGGACAAAGCACATCTGGATCAGACATTTCTTCGTAAGGGAAATGGTACAGGAAGCAACCCTCATGATCATAAGACAGCTTCAGTAGACCAGTTGGCTGATGTCTTAACTAAGGTAGTTCCAAGACCTCAGCTTGTGGATTTACGCTCAAAGATTAGAATGCATTAGGCAACCATTATACTTTTAATCAATTTGGGAAAGTGTTATAGTACAATGTAAACTCTTTACTCAGTACATGACATAAACGTATGTCAGTTTGGTTGTGTCAAGTGAAAAAGTCTATTGAAATAAAATTAAGTAAATTGTGATTGTACTCTCTTAAAAGACTTTCTGATTTTATCTATCTGACTGCAGAAGGGTTTTATTCCACAAATAAGGTACCTGCATTAGAAACCGCAACAACAAAAACAAAATTCTTCATCTCATCAAAACCACATCGCTACGCAGCAGTGTCTTCTAACAAAAAATAAGAAACCTGAAGACAGCACTTGGATTGTGGACAGTGGCTGTACCTCACACATGACTTTCCAAAGAGACCTGTTTAAGAACATTGAGAAAACATCCAGACAACTCAACTTCGCAACTGAAGACTACACTGCAGAGATTGAAGGGAAAGGTACAGTCTCTTTTACTACAAAAAATGGCAACGGTCATGCATTCACACACCTGAAAGACACACTATACGTACCTTGCCTATGCACCAATCTACTATCTGTCAGCAAAATAACGAACGCTGGATGTACAATTCAATTCACAAAAAATGAGGTGATAATAAACAATCCAAAGGATAAGATTAGTCTCACTGCCGACAAAGAATACGGTCTCTATTATCTAAAACATAGCAAGCATGAGTGCTACACCTGACCAGCGATGAATGAAACACTTCCAATTACCACAAAAACGGAATCATCTAACATCGAAGATTGTCATAAGAAATTGGGGTATGAACCCTAGTTAGACATGAAATTAGCACTTCAGAATCAAAACATAATTGGCTTGCGTTTTAATCCTTAAGAAACATTACCGGAATGTGAAGCGAGCATTCAAGCGAAAATGCATCGAGTTATCGAGTACCAGCTCCTCGCGAGAAAACAACTCAAAGAACAACAGAACGCTTACAAATTGTTCACTCTGGCGTTTGTGGACCTATCCGATAAGCGGAAAAAGTACTTTGTCACATTCATCGACGATTACTCCCGATATAGTCGAGTTTACCTGCTGAAATGCAAGAGCGAAGTCTTAGAAAAATTCAAAGAGTTCAAAGAGTTAGCAGAAACGTACACGGGGAACAAACTCAAGGTACTACAATCCGATAATGGCAGCAAATATATCAACAGGGACTTTGACGCTTATCTGAAACGCTGCAGCATACAAAGAATACTTAGTGCCCCGCACACAGAGCACCACAATGAGTTAGCAGAGAGGAAAAATCGTACCCTGGTTGAAAAAGCAAGAGCCCTAATGATTGACGCAAGTGCTGGGGAGAAGCAATCATGACAGCGAACTACTTGTCTAACAGGAACTTATACAGTGCTATAGAAAACTAAACACCATTTGAACCATGGGTTGGTAGAAAACCTATCATTATCCACCTGTTTATATTTGGCTCTAAAACTTTTGTTCTCATCAAAGGCAATAATGGTCACAAATTTGCAACAAAAGCTATTCCTGGCATGTTTGTTGGCTACTCTGAATCATCAAAAGCATTCACGATTCTTCTACCATCCAAAAACAAAGTGGTAATATCGAAGGATATCCGTGTGATGAAATCCATGTTTTACGACAGTATAAACAAAAACAACATCACCGATATTTTCAACAATGACAGTTTCTTCGAATCTCCAGAACCCTCAAAACCGTCGACTACCACGTAAGCAAGTAACAAAACAACTTGACGACACTGAAGATGGAGACGTCACACCACTAAACGGCAGGCTGAAGTTATAGCGGCGAGCGAAGCGGCTCAAGAAATACTATGGCTGAATGAATTGTTTAACGATCTAACAAAAACAAAAAGGCCAGTCCTAAACATAGACAATAAGTTGGCAGTGTTCTTAGCGAACAATCCAAACATATACGAATACCACAAGCGCACCAAACATATCAAATAAAACATATATAATAAAATACTTCTTTGAGAATGTGTAAGCAATGAAGAGTTCAGTGTTAACAAGTTCCTGGCGAAGTCCAGCTCGCTTTGCTATTTACCAAGCCGCTATTTGGGCCCTGACTAAAGGAATTAAGTTCCAGAATGGGACTTAGGAATTTAACCAAAAATTTTCTTAAAAACTTTCGAGGGTATGAAGTATGTTCTACTTGTACATACCTTCTTATTCTTTATAAGACTAATCCTCTATGGCAATCGTTGCCATGGTAATAATATTGTTAGATGGCAACACCAGACACTCCCCACCAGCGCAGCCACGCCTATAAAACGAAGAACCCTGCGTAGACTCGTTCATTTTGTCCGCTGTCGTAGAACTATCTACATCGCTCCTCTGCCCATTTTTGATTTATTTTGCTATTTTATTTTTTGTTAAATGTGATTATTGCAGTTTGCTATTAAAATTATTTTTTAATGTTGTAAATGTTTTATTTATAAGATCAGAAGTGGGATATGAAGGCCTAAATCCGCTAGAATACCATCTCTGATTCTATAAATTTGAATTAAACGATTTTTAAACGTGTTCTAAATAATTAATTAATTTTTAAATGCTAAGTTGGGCAGAGACGCAATGCCTTCCGATAGTAAGAGGAAAGGAAGACGTCATGTACGTACTCCCTCGCCTCCTAGTGGTCTAGACCAGATTTTAAAGAGGCTTCAAGATCTGGAGGAACGAGCACGTGGGAACGAGTTGCAACCTGTTCGTCGCCCTCGTGCCATGTCGAGCACGCCGCCGCCAGACGTGGAGCCCGCCACAACACCTGCCTGCACAGCCCCAGCGTCTGTCACCCCGACGCAAGAGTTTGCAACCACACCGTTGCCGACAGAGAGCGACGTCAAAAGCGTAGCCGAACGATTTCTCGACGCCATGATGTCTTTCCCGGTGAGATCAAACCAATATTTTGTCTCGGACTTTGATCCAGGTGTTCATGATGTCGACACGTGGTGCGATGAAGTTGACAAAGCCCGATCGCTTAATCGTTGGGAAGATGGTGAATGCCTTGCTCGCATAGGTCGTTGTCTTAAGGGGGAAGCCCGTACCTGGCTTAGTGAGTGGACTAGCACCACGCGTACATGGTCTAATTTTAAATTAGAATTAAAATCATTATGCCCACGTTCTGTCGATGTCGCGAACATTCTTTATGATGTAATGCGGACAGAGTCCGATAAATACTCCACATACGCTGAGTATGCTCGTAAATCACTTTTAAGGTTACGCATAGTTAAAGGATTAAGTAACGAGCTGCTTACTGCTATCATTATTCGTTTAATTTCAGATCCACAAATTCGCGCTATGGCTTCCAACGCTAAATTATCGCCTGATTCAATAGTGGAGTTTTTATCGAGCTTTGTTAAACCGTCTAACAGCTATAATAAGAAAGTGTTCCCTAGTGGTAATCGATTCGATAAATCATCCAACAGTAATAGCTCAAATCGCAAACCATTAAAACGTCAATATGATTCTAGAGATTTAAAATCAATCAAATGTTTTCAGTGTAATCAATTAGGTCATAAGAGTGTTAATTGTAATAAACGATCAAATACAACCCCGAGCGATAAAAACGAAAAAGCAATCGCGTTACCGGCGACATCTCGTGGTGAAGCGTTAAAGTGTACGTTTTGCAAAAAAGTAGGTCATTCGGAGAGTACTTGTTTTGCTAAAGAACGCGCGAATTCTCGAAATATAAATGGTGTCAACTTTTGTCGCGAAATTGCGGGTAGTTATAAAAATCGTGATGTGACAACTGCTGTTATATTGGGAATTCCACTAGACGTACTAATTGATAGTGGTTCATGTGTTTCTTTAATGACAAAGAATATTGCAAAACATTTCCCGTGTCAAATGAAGCCTACTGATCAGTTATTATGTGGCTTAGGCGGTACGGAAGTTAGATCGGAATCAATTGTAACATTACCCGTTGAGTTTAACGATATAACCGTAGAAATTGATTTTTATATTGTAGGTTGCAATAATTTAAATGTACCTGTCATTATCGGTACGGACGTACTAAATAGAAAAGGCATTACTTATGTGCGGACCGGTGATTGTCAACGCATAGTTCATAGTGAGGCGACCGTGATGGATGGTTTGTATGTAAATAATATCTCTTTGTCCGATCAAGTAAATACGTCGGTATCTGGAACTGATAGGGAACGGTTATTGGAGACCCTTACAAAGTATTCAGAGTTCTTTTTGAGTGGTACCGCGACCACAACAGTGAAAGATAGTGAGATGCATATAAAGTTAACAACTGATGTGCCCGTGTACTACAGAGTACAGACCCTACAAGTACAAGACATGAGATGGTCAGGTTAGACCGAGCAATTATAAAATTAATGCATTGGTTAGATCAATGCGACCAAGTAATGTCAAACAAGTTCGCCAATTCCTTGGCCTCGCAGGGTATTTCCGAAGGTACATTCCTAATTACGCGATTAAAACTGCGCAAACCGCCTAAAAGGTTTCAAGTTAATGATTTAGTTTATGTGATTAAGAGCTCTCAAAGTACTGGCAAGTTGGATTGTGGCATGCGAGGCCCATATAGGGTTGTGAGTGTTCTACCTAACGATAGGTACGAACTAAAATTGATAGCTGGTTCGTATGGCAAAACCAGTCAAGCAGCTGCAGGGTGCATGGTGTTGTGGCGTGGCGAATGGACGCCTGACATATGCGCCGGTTTCTTTGAGAGTTAGTTGAGAACTTTCATTGGTATTGTTTGTTGTATGCACCCTGCTTTTGCTTACATTTGTAGACTGTATGTACCAAACAATCACTGTTTGCAATATTGTTTTGTTGTTGGGTGCCGGAGACTCATGTAAATCCTTAGTGCACATGGTTTTGAGTAGGCACATACTGTGGACTGTACTATTGAGAGTGCAGTCCATGGTGGAGGTATCGAGGTTGATGTCGGTGGGGCCCATGCTGACTATAGACCGAGTGTAAATCCTGAAGTAGGTCTCATGGTTGACCTGCTGTAACCAATGTAAATCCTGATGCGCGCATGGTATTTGGTGTAGGAATATGACCTGAGTAAATCCTACTTGTGATATGAAGTCGTTATGTACGACTGTTTGGTTGTTTTGCAAAGTGTTTGTGTTGTTCGGTACATAAAGTTAACATTGCTATTTGAATATTACAACTCTTGTGCTATCTTGTGTAATAACTTTGTATGTGATCTTAATGTTTGTGCACTGCTGTGGTTACAGGTTGCGATGAAGATCTTCCATCCGATGGTGAGGACGATGGTGCTGGTCCATCATCGAGAGCTGACGAAGGCTGCGAGGACGCTGCCATGTCAGGAGAGGCCGTGTTAGATGGCAACACCAGACACTCCCCACCAGCGCAGCCACGCCTATAAAACGAAGAACCCTGCGTAGACTCGTTCATTTTGTCCGCTGTCGTAGAACTATCTACATCGCTCCTCTGCCCATTTTTGATTTATTTTGCTATTTTATTTTTTGTTAAATGTGATTATTGCAGTTTGCTATTAAAATTATTTTTTAATGTTGTAAATGTTTTATTTATAAGAATATTATTATAAATAATAATTTTACAAACTTGTATGTCTTCATATTTATTGTAGGTACTAAGATTTACTAAAAGGTAATATAAAATGCTTCAGCTTTTTCTCTAATAAATAAACGAAGTTCTTACACATACAAACCGTTGTCGTACTTGTTATTTCTAAGAACTTCACAATATTCGCGTTTTGTAAGTACACTACTGCATGCAGACAGGATTCGGTGCAAGGCACGGGCCGCGCTTTTTGGTCGACGGTTTCTCAAGCTTGCCATTTAAATCTTGAAAGAGATAATCTTTATAGTGTTTCTTGATTAGGTCCACCATCTGCTTAGTATGGTCCCACCCTCTGGTTTCACAAATTATTTTAAACTGAAACATTCAAAGATTTGTACTTAACTAACTGTTACAGTTGTGTTGCGGTCATTACATTAATTATTCGGTCCTAACATTCGTTAGGTTAATAAAGGTTTGAACATTTTACTACGGAAGCTTGGCTTATCTGATCAGCCACCATTTTAATTTCTTAAAAAATATCCGCTCAAGATGAATGAAGTACCTATAGGTACAGGGTAGAAAATCAGTAGATAAATAATTACTACCTGTAGGTAACTTACTGTTATAGTTTTTAAAAGAAATACAGTTTGCATTTACAGATGTTTCGACAAGCTCACTAAAAACGGGAAGCGAACCAACTAAAAAACTTTTCACACAAAAAATAAAACCAACTTCCACTGAACCACACACCACCACAGGCGTAAAATAACCAAAAATATCTAAAGTTTCGGAAGTCGGTGGCCAAAAATTATCAAACAATACAACCAAAGCTACCGTCCCCATGGATTTTTTCTACCTTGTATTTATATTTTTTCAAAAATTAAAATAATTTAGGGAATTACCTGAATGATATACACGCCATGGCCAACGCAAGCCCGCTCCGGCACGCAGTCCCGCATGGTGATGCCGATACTCGAGAGCCTGCCGCACAACTCGGCCAGCCCGCCAGGCTTGTCTGATACCGACACTTTAAACTTCACTAGCCGACTCTCCGCCGCCATTCCTCTATCAAGTGCGCGCCCTAATGTCGTCGGGTCGATATTGCCTCCAGTAATGATGACTACAACTCTGAAAATAAATTAATTAGGTAATAGCTTTTTGAATTTAAATTGGTCAAACTAAAAGTACAAAAATATGTTTTGCGAATATTGGATAAAAAATAAACGGCAAAGAGTGAGTCAGACTCTTAGTTCAGAAATAAGTATTATTCCATTTTCAAAGTTATTTTTATGCGACTGAAAACTATGTTTGTAATTTACTTTCTTATTACTAAAAACATAACAACAGAAAACTTGGTGTAAACCTGTTCTATTTATAAAAAAACCTCTACGCACTAGGATTATTTCAGATTTTTCGCGTAGTAATCTTTAAAGATCGCCGAAGTTCAGAAGAAACGCCAATTATTTAATAACAATATTTTGCTCCATAAGTCAAGAATGAAATAAAAAAAATGTTTCATATCGTTACGTGATAACAGACAGACAGATATAAAGATAAACAAATGAAGCCTCACAAAGTATTTTTTAACAATTTTGCTAAGGAACTCAAAAATGGCTAAATAGGCACACGTTATACACAGGTTGACATTGTGATAAATCATTATAAATACAGAAGTATAAAAATAAATTGGATGCTCACCTTTTGCCCTTTAAGTTAGGGAAAAGGCCCGACATAAGAGCAGCTATACCCGTTGCCCCGGCACCTTCTACATTAAACTTTTCTTCTTCAATTATATGCATAATCGCGCGCGCCACCCAGTCTTCTTCAACAACAACCTAATAAAATAAAACTTGTGAAAAAAAAAAAGAAGCATTCGAAAGCACCGACGACGTAAAAACCAGAGACGTCTGTCCTGGATTGCTTGGCTCATAAAATTAACTACTTACTTCCAATATTAAGATAGATAGATATAAGTACCACATATTCGGTACACCAAGAAAAAACACAGCAGACGGATCTTGTGATATGTCTATGTTTAACTAAATTTAAAACCAATAAGCACTAGCACTTAGCTCGCGACTTCGTCTGCGTGGATTTCGCACTTTTACATCCCCTCCACAACCTCTTAGTTTAAAAAATAAATTATAGCCTATGACACTCACAAATGATACGACTTTCTATTGGTAAAAGAATTTTCAAAATTGGTTCAGTAAATCCAGAGATTATTCCCTACAACGTCACAAACCTAAAAACTGTACCTTTTTATAATCTCTTCTATATAAAATTCGTAGTTAGTTGTTCGTTTCGTTAGTTACCATTCTCCTCCGTAACAGCTTGACGGATTTTTATGAAATTTAATATGCATATTCTATAGATAAACATAAGGCACCTTTGCCAATTTTATTTATATGACCTGTCAAGTTTAGGTATTGGGTTCTTTTTCGACCTTATTTATTACATTCTAGCAGATGTTCCGCGGTTTCATCCGCGTAGGTCCCGTTCCCGTGGGAATACAGGCATAAAAAGTAGCCTGTCTTAATCCAGGGTGTCAGTTAACTCCATACAAAATTTTATTAAAAATCCATTCAGTAGTTTTTATGTGAAAGAGTAACAAACATCTATCCATCCATCCATCTATCCATACTCACAAACTTTCGTATTTATAATTTTAGTAGGATTATAAGGATATTTTGTGATCTAATTGAAGCTAATAAAAAGCAAAACAATTTACAAAAAAAATACCATTTTATCGACTATCCCTTTGAGGTTAAAGAACGTGTTTACTCCGACTTTATTGACACCTAATCCATCAGCAATCGTCGAGTCTATTGGAAGAAAGATGCGTTCGTTTCTCCTGAATGCCTCAGTCATGCTGCATGTTTTGTTTGTTTCGATTCCCTGTATACAGCAGAAAGTTTTAGGTTATGGTGTAAATAATAATCGTAACAAAATGAATAAGATTCTTTGCATTTAAATATCCGAACTCAATCGTGGGTGAGGTAAAGCTCTCTGGGAAAGGACAAGCATATAATATGAGGTTATTTGTGAGGTTGACGAGGCCACTACAAATTGAAATAGTGTTTACTAAACCTTAGATGCGGCTCAAAATACATATGTACCGACATCAGCACAACAAGCTCCCGAAACTGAACATGAACCTTATTCTGTTAGTTATAAAGTTGGAATACTATCAAAGAAAATAAAACAAACTTACACCTTAGATGCGGCTCAAAATACATATGTACCGACGGCAGCACAACAAGCTACCCTAAACTGAACATGAACCTTATTCTGTTGGTTATAAAGTTGGAATACTATCAAAGAAATTTAAACAAACTCACGTAAATTTCTGTGTCAGGTTTGAGATGTTTCACAGCTATGGCTACTCCAGCAAGGAGACTGCCGCCCCCGCACGGCACCAGCACTGCGTCTACATTAGGTACTTGGTCTATTATCTCAATACCAACAGTGCCTTGACCTTCTATTACGTTTGGGTGGTCGAAACTGAAAACAGTTGTTCAGTTTTCAACAAAAGTAAATCAAAGAATGTGTTGAATACAAATTGAAGCTTACCCGTTAATATACAACATCTTTTTTTCTTTAGCCAAGGTCATAGCATGTCGTTTTGCCTCCGCCATATTTTTCCCATGCAATATAATCTGTCCGCCATGTCTCTGAGCATTGTTTATTTTAGCTAGAGAGGCCAGCAATGGCATGACGACTATGCTCGGTATTCCTAGTTGAGAAGCATTGTACGTCACAGCAGTACCGTGGTTGCCGGAACTGGCAGTTACCACCCCATATCTTTTTTGATCGTCGCTCAGTACCATCATAGTGTTGCGTACTCCACGTTCCTTGAAACTTAAGATTTAAGATGAAGTATGAGGTAAATTGTCTAAAAATTCAATTATATTGTAATGCTTCCTGCATTACAATGTAATTAAATTTTTAGACAATTTAAAGATTTTTGAATAGGCTATGCCTAAAATTTACGTCAAAAGGATTAGTAATCGCCAAGTAGGGAGCGCGGCATGCTCCGTCAGTTACGCCGTAGCAGCGTAGCACAGTGTGCTACGGGCTACGGCGTAACTGTGCTACGTTCAAAACGCGTTCAGCTGTTATTTAGGCTAATGTTGTTTTAAATGCATGAACGAGTTAAAGTGAGGCCACAATAACTTAAATAATTGATTATTACCATCCTGTGTATTGTAGAAACTCCTGTTTCATATATATTTCCATTCCTAGT
The DNA here is from genome assembly GCA_921972225.1 of Euplexia lucipara. NCBI lineage: Eukaryota > Metazoa > Arthropoda > Insecta > Lepidoptera > Noctuidae > Euplexia > Euplexia lucipara. The sequence goes on along the minus strand of OV179161.1, from coordinate 7,974,057 downwards.
TTCTCTGACATGTGAGCCCGCTGCGAGCAAGCAAATTAGTGAACTTAAATACTTAATTCCGATCAACAAAAAAAAATACAAACATAAATCAAAAGCACTGGAAATCTATATATACACACATCAAAAGTGTCTAGGGATCAACATATATTTTTGCAATAACTTTTCTCCTGATTGATATTAATTAAAATTTTCTTTAAGGATTCATCAAATAAAGTGTTTTCGTTTGTCACAGTAACGATAAACCAAGTCACCTTTGCATTAATAAAGAAATTTGCCATTTTCCTAATAAAGGGATTTTTGACATTTGAACCACTAACATTAAAGTTCGAAAAAAAGACTGAAATAACAGTTTTCTTTAAAATTTTATTGGGTAACTTAAACAATTAATAATCCGTGTTTCTACAGCGAACACTAACAACACAAGAACATCGGTTTGGCATACTCAAAATGAGTTCATCCAAATCACGCTGTGGAATGGCCGCCCATGTTCGTTGCAACAACAAAAAAAGGTCTTCTTGCGACTGGATACCCTCCATATTCGGCAGAGCTCTTCTCTATACCATATCCCATGCATGCTCAATCGGGTTCAAGTCTGGCGACTGAGCAGGCCAGGGCAGGACATTGATGTTAGCTGCGGCGAGAGTCTGTCTTACAACTCTTGCGGTGTGCGGTCGTGCATTATCATGCATTAACTGAAATAAGGGACCGATTTGCACTTGTAGAGGAACGATGACGTCTGATACAATCGTCTCAGCATAAATTTGAGCATTGAGGTTGCCTCTGATCCAAATCAACTCAGTTCTTCCGCCGATCCAAATACCCGCCCATACCATGATGGTTCCACCACTATAAGGATGGACTTCCTGGCAGGATTTTAATCGCTGTTGGCATCCAGGGGTTCTCCAGTGTCGTATACGTCTTGTATCCGGTCTCATACCAAAACGAGACTCATCAGAAAAGCACACGAAACGCCATTGTTCTTCTGCCCAATTTCTGTGTTCAAGAGCCCATTGATATCGAATCCTACGATTGTGCATTGCTATAGGTGGTACCCGTAGCGGTCTTCGGGAATGAAGGTTCACTTCATGCAAGCGGTTTCTGACTGTTTGGTCGCTAATTAAGTTCCCTGAAGAGTGATGAAGCCTCACGGCTAACATCATGGCGGTTATTGTTGGAGCTCTTCGAGTTAAGATTTGAATGTATCGGTCTTGTCTCCGTGTGGTGCAGCGATACCGTCCTCCATGGCGCTCAGCCACGGTACCAGTGCTTCGGTAACGTGTCCAAAGTCGACTGATAACACTCTGACTTGTATTCAGAGCTAAAGCCACAGTACGTTGCCGGGAACCAGCTTCTATCATTCCCACGGCTCTGAGCATTTCTTCCCTGCTTAAATGACGTCGCCGCTCCATAATAACGTTGGTTTTAATCAGTAGTAGGGAAACAGTAGCACTAATAATGTCTTCAATGCGTTGTATGTTTTTATAGGGAAAATATTGACAGCTGATTTTCATCTATTACTCGAATTTGATTCACAGTTCCTGATTCAAATTATGAAATGCACCAAAAAGGATCCATATAAATTTATAAAATCATAAATTTATTACAAAGCCACATCTCAATCTCAGGAAATCCGCATAAAAATGCTTGATCCCTAGACACTTTTGATGTGTGTATATATAAAAGAAAGTCGTGTTAGTTACACCACTTATAACTCAAGAACGGCTGGATCAATTTGAATGATTTTGGTCTTTTTGGATTTCTCTTTGTCAGGAATAGCATAATAATTAATAAAAAACATGAAAAGTCCTCGAAAAAATAAATATCAAGAATATTCGTTGTCTCAAACATTTTTCAAACGCAGCGCCATCTTGGATAACGTGAAGTCAAACTTCCCAGTTCATTATCAGGTGACAATTTGACATTGACAAGTCTTAAGCTAAACCTAAGAAAGTAAGGTTGTCAGTTTATACGTTCCTACGTTCTGAAATTTATTTTGTTACTAGCTGTACCCTGCCACGCTTCGCTGTGGTACATTGTGATTGAATGGTTAAAAAAAAAGAGAAAATGACGTGTGGCACTCGGAGACTGCCGCGGTAAAGCTATTGCATTGCATTTTTTATCAACTCCTCTGAAAAAAAAAAATTAACAAAAATATAAAAAAAAAAAAATTGGTGTGAACACCCCTTATCACTTAGAGGTTAGAAAAATAGATAGTAGCCGATTCTCAGGCTTACTGAATATGCATAAAAAATTTCATGAGAATCGGTCAAGCCGTTTCGGAGGAGTATGGAAACGAACATTGTGACACGAGAATTTTATATATAAGAAGATTAAACTCATAGGTTTTATGTAGCATAAAAAAGTCTTATATTTCAGAAATCAATTTACGTAATTAACAATGACGACAGAGACAAACTTTAATAATTCTTTGCAAATAGAACTTATTCTACTGTTATGACTTTATTTAAAGTAGACCGGGAAAACTATAAGTATAAATTATATGTAACATAGAGGCAATAAATAGTTCAGATTAAAATTATGAATTTAGTATTTTTTAAATCAATGCATTTTAGTAAGGTAGTTAGGTTAGGTAGTTAGGTTAGCTATAGGATAGGTATGGTCAGTTAGGTTAGGGTATATATACATGTAGTAATTTTAATTCTATTGAACACAAAATGTCTAAATAAGATCAAAGTAGAGACTCGCTACATAAAAAGTAGTAGTAGTTATTATTGGTTTGGATCTATTTGTTAATAATAAGTTGTCGTCTTATGAAACGTATGTAGGTATATCTAATATAAAAAAAAAAATGATAAGAGCAATAAATTGACTCTAAGGCACAGCGAAGTTTGCCGGGGCAGCTAGTTATATATAAAATTACTTGTTTATTGTTACTTGTCTGCTACTTCCCTTTTTTAATATAAAAGCTTATATTGACAGGTATGGTGATCAGGTACTGGCAAATGAATGGTTTTAGCGCCGAATAGAACTTTCCAGATTTTTGGATTGGGGCGGTTCTCCAGGAAAACTATGGTGAGCACACAAAATTCTTGTGCATAAACATTGGCGCTCAGTTTTGGTATTGTCGCCCATATTCAACCTCTCTAAAAACTATTATCATCGCACTTACCACGCATTGTGTCCGAGTAATGAATCCTACCATTCGTCGAGACGCATCTAATATCCCTTCGTAAGTAATCTTAATTGGGTTATCTGGATCGCAGTTCACATCGTATTCTGGATCCTTGAAAAATATAACACATTTTTACAAAGGATAATAAATGTTACTAATTGCACCAATAAGTAATGTTAAGCATCTATTTTGACTATGAAAGAGTACCTATCATGCTCGGATTAGCTGTTCGTATCAGTTATACCTATACCTCAGTATAAATATTAATACAGTAGGACGACGCCTTTGATATCTGGAAAAATGCCGACAACGTCTACACGCGTTAGCCCTGAATAATACCTCCCGAAATACGAACATCGTTTAGTTCGCAATTCGGGAGCGGCTTGCCCGCGTCTTGCCCCTCACACCCCGCACGATTGCCCTGTTTAGACGGCTTCGTCGGACGACTGTAGGTTTTTAGACTGTCCCTATACTTACTTATCTACGTTAAATTTTAATCTACATTCGTGACTAAAGCATTTAATTGGACTAGCATTGATTCTGTAATAAATCTTCCAGAATAAATTCTCCGCATCCGCAAATCTCTAACCGCATCAAAACCGTTTGCGTGGTTTAGGAGGTATTAACGGATAGACTAAACAGCCGCGGAATGCAACTTTGTTTAATACATCTAGGGTAGCTCGTTCGAGGGTTTTCTGACGAAGTTTGTGGTCAAGAATGCCTGAGACATTGCCGTCTGCACGCTGGGTCGATCCCATGGACACGATAGGTGCAACGAGCCAGGTGAACAGTTGACGACGGCAGTGAATTCGATTCAGTAAAAATCACCACGTTGAAACTTGAGTGAAGTGAACTGACAATGCCTAGCATTAGTTTCATTCGCCTTTGCTTCACCTATATTTTCACGGAGTGCTTTTTACAGAATAGCACTGTTGAAGTCAGAATGGATTTTTGATAAATAAACACTCACATCTTTAGGATTAGCCATGTTTTTTCCAAATATTTTTTTTCTACTTTTGGACACTAGTAATTTTTCATATTGTATGTAAATGATGGATTGAATAAATAGTCATGATTAAAACATTTTTTATAAAATATGTGGTCAAAATATTGTGAAATTTATTTTACGTTTGTTCCATAGATAAAAACTAACTGTCATAATAATATGAGTCTATTTATCTATTTCAACCTTCTTGCGTGTTGTTGTTATGATACTCCGATTATTAAAAAAAGGTCTATTATAAATACTTTAGACACGAAAGAAAATCGGTTTAAATAGTATTGTTTGGATTCAACTCGATGCGCCAAGACGGACGAAGCTCAGATAGGTACCTCATATTGACCTTACTTTACTAAGTAAAAAAAAAACTAACAGGTTCAATGATCTTAGTTGCGATTATACATCATGGAGGCACATGGGCCCAGCTTTACTTGGGTTAATTTTACCTGTATTCCCGTTGTCCCTGCAGACCATGTCTCCGTTAAAGGGGACAATGGGAATTTAATAAAATAATACACAGTTAAACTGCGTAAGCAGTTTTATGGGTCAGTGTACTTAGTTTTAAGATTTTTTATGTAAATAAATAAATCAATCAATCAATAACAATTACTTCCTGTTGTCCCCGTTAATTTATTGTAATAATACATATATACTTTACAAAGATTTGTTAGCATAAGGACAGATTCGCATTAAGCCAAGATTAAACACATAGGATTGCGACAAAAAAAACGTACCTAAATATCTCTTTATTTGTTTCTGTATTTTGAATTAAAATCTATTATGTAATGTAAAGAGTAGAAAATAATACACATACGCACTTCTCGAATTATCACAACTATTTATTTTATTATAGAGTAAATACTATTAGTTTACAAACTTGGACAGAGTTTCGACTTATTTCGTCTCATGTATTTTCAAAATTGCGCGCTCAGTACTTCGTGTTTTCATAAACTCCGACTGTCAGATCTGACGTCTATGACATCAAAATTGGCGGGCTTAACTGACAACTCTCGCTCCAAATTGTCGTTGGCTTGGCTTGACTTGGCTTTGGCGTAGGCTGAACATATAGCATCAATGGCATGGCGTTACAGTAAAAATAGATATTTTTCATTTTAGTTTTAGGCTTGCCACGATAAAACTAAATAACGAACACTAATTAATTAATTTATATTATTTATTTCTTTTTTAAACTCGTGTAATTCCCACGTTTGAAAAATAAAAATTAAGTTGACAACGATACGTGAAATTCTGTTCGTTGTCCCCGTTACCCGTAAGTAGGTACATACAGACGCCAGCACATCAACCTACTCCAATGTGTCAAATTTCTTTGATAGGTTTTCAACTTTAATCTAAACAAAATAAGGTACATGTTCAATTGGAATAATTTGACAGTTTAAATTGGGGCGTCTGTACTCAAGGTGTTGAACGGTAAGGAATTATATGACGTTTTGTCATAACGGGGACAAAGGGAATACAGGGAAAAAAATCGGTTAATCGATTAAATCCAATAAAAATAAAATCCAATGAAGTCACAATTTTATTATTGTTAGATAATGAAACAGGGTAGGGTTGGCACATTTAGATCATCTTAGATCAGATCATATAGCTACTTCTGCATACACATGGGGTTCGGCGCGAGACATGGGCCCCGTTTAGTTCCCGCGGGTTTGTCTGACTTTTCGCCCATTTCTTGGAAGAAATATTCTTTGTAGTTCTTCTTTATCAACTCTACCAAGTCTTTAGTGTGCTCCCATCCTCTGGTTTCAACAATTACTTTTAACTGCAACAAACACGTTAATAATATAGCTAAGTACAAGTACCTAATTAGGTTGTACCTACTAGCAGTAGGTCGGGCAAAAACCCTAAAAAATTGAGAAGACTAGTAAATAATCATATCTGACAAAATTTTAGTTTTTAGTCCTTCATCTAGATTACAAGAAAATATTCGACACGTATTTTTTTCTTTTTCAAATTGATGAAAAACTGCTTAGATTAAGCGTATTAAAGTTGAAGAGAGGCTTGTAACGTCATTACCTAGTATATACTGTACTGGCTAGTGACGTTTCGCGACATTTTGACTCGATGTATCGACGTTATTTTTTGATAAGGTGAAAAAAGAAAAATATACATACATATCGTCACGCCTGTAATCCCCGAAGGGCTAGGCAGAGGTGTACCTGGTAGTACAGCCACATTTCGCCATTATGTTTAAGTCCCATGTAATAGGGGGCGAGCCTATTGCCATCCATCGGGCACAAATCCAGACTCCGGGCTGCTCTGAGAAATCCCAGATTGAAAAACTCAATAACACTTTGCCCGACCCGGGGATCGAACCCGGGACCTCATGATCAGCAGTAGCGCTTGCGGCCACTAGACCAACGAGGCAGTCAGAAAAATATGTGTCGAATATTTTCTTGTAATCTAGATGTGGAACTAAAATCTAAAATTTTGTCAAATAGCCCATTGGGTAAGTATGTGACATAACAATAAGCGTAAGGGTCGCCGCACACGGGCCACCGGCCACAGCCACAAACGCCAAAGCACAACCACATTTTGCCAGTTATGTTTAAGTGACATCAGTAGGGCACCGATCTAGGCTTCGGGTTTCTACTGAGAAATTTCAGAGAGAAAACTCACTAACGCATTGGGACTATTTGGGACTTATGATCAGCAGTAGTGCTTGCTACTACTAGTCTAACAAAGCAATACGAGGCGTCAAGGTATGTAGTAGTAGTAGTAATAATCTTTTTAAGCATTTTCTAGGAAGGTATATAATAGCTAGGAAGATATATATATATATATATATACTTACTTGGACACTGAAGACATCTCCTTTGACCCAAGCTCGCTCCGGCACACAGTCACGCATGGTGATGCCCGAGTTGGCCAGCATGCCGCACAGGTCGGCCAGCCCGCCTGGCCGGTCTGATACCGTCACTTTGAATTTCACGAGCCGACCTTCTGCTGCCATGCCTCGTTCTAGAGCGCGCGATAGGGTAGTCGAGTCGATGTTACCCCCAGAGCAGATAGTAACCACTCTGAAACATTCGCATTTATTAGAGCTAGGCTAAAGAATATAATACTTTTTATTGTACTCCACAAAAAAATTACGAATTATAACTTTAAGAGCTACATAGGGTGTTACAATGGATGGCCTTATTGCTGAAAGAGATCTCTTACAAACAACCTTTGGATGGACTTGATAGTGAAGTAAACAAGATAAGCAAGCTAGCTAGCATAGCTATCCTAGGATTTATATAACAATAGTTTTACTTTCGATTTTTGGTTGATAAGCAAACTGGAGGCAGCTGGTTTTAAAGGAGTAAAAAACAGTTTTATCTCTCATTTCTCTCACGATTAAAGCATACCTGTGACATACTTTACTTACACATTGAAGCAACAAATACTTAACTTGTTTGAAGACGGTGCAATTTTAATGTTGCTTGAACTTGTTGCATTAAAATTGCGGGTATAGCCAACAGTGTCAGTAAACGCAACAAAGCTTATCATAAGCCACAGTCTTATTTTCTTTTGTGCCGTCACAAGGACATAATTATACGGTGATCAGCGTACTAAAGCCCTGAAAGAGGCACTCAACTCAGCACTTACTTTTTGCCTTTGAGGTTAGGGAACAAGCCAGCCATAATAGATGCGACGCCAACTGCTCCGGCACCTTCCACAACGACTTTCTCTTCTTCAATTATGTGCATAATCGCACGAGCCACCCAGTCTTCTCTTACTACAACCTAAAACATTGATAACCTCGTAGGTATCGTTAGAAAAAGTTATGACAGTGTTCGTCCTTCGATTTCATAATGTGTCTTACCATTTTATCGACTACTCCTTTGAGGTTAAAGAACGTGTTGACTCCTACTTTATTAACAGACAATCCATCAGCAATTGAAGGCTCTAAGTTAATAAATACTCGTTCATTCTTCTTGAGCGCCTCTACCATACTGCTCGTATGGTCTGTTACAATTCCCTGCAAAACGACATACAATTCAATCAAAGTTTTCATTATAAATTCTTAATGACTGATGAGGTAACTCACATAAACTTCAGTGTCAGGCTTGAGATGTTTTACAGCGATTGCAATTCCAGCAAGAAGACTGCCGCCCCCGCACGGTACCAACACTGCATCCACAGATGGCAGTTGTTCTATAACTTCAATACCAATGGTGCCCTGACCTTCAATAACATTCGGGTGATCGAAACTGCAAATATATAGATTTGATTAACATGATGAATCACTCTTGTACCTAAATATTTAGAATATTAAATCTAATAAATATTTCACAACATTCCAAAACTAAGCAGAGCTTGTTAGACAACTGACAAACATCTATACTAATATTATAAAGAGGAAAGGTTTGATTGTTTGTTTGTTTTGCATTGAATAGGCTCCGAAACTACTGGACCGATTTGAAAAATTCTTTCACCGTTGGGAAACTAAGTATATCCCCGGTTGAGATACGCTACTTTTTATCCCTGCATATTCCCACGAGAACAGAAAATACGCGTGCGAAACCGCGTGACTTCTGCTAGTATATTTATAAGTATATACATAAATTACACCCAGATACAGAACAAATGATCGTGCTCATCACACAATTTTTGTCTTGGCTGGTAATCAAACCCACGACCTCCGGCATAGCAGTCAGGGCAGGACCGCTAACCACTAGAGCAACAGGCCTTACAACTATATATCCACAAGATTCAATTGAGTGCTACGTACCCATTAATGTACATCATTTTCTTTTCTTTTGATTTGGTCATACCATAAAGCTTCGCTTCGGCCAGCGTTGATCCATGTAATACTATTTTTCCGCCTTGTCGTTCTGCCTTGTTCACTTTGTTGATGGGTGCATGCACTGGCATGTAGACCACACTAGGTATACCCAGACGAGTAGCGTGATATGCTAGAGCGCATGCGTGGTTCCCAGTACTAGCAGCTGCTACACCATATTTCTTTTGCTCATCGTTTAGCAATGTTAAAGTATTACACACACCGCGTTCCTTGAAGCTATGGAAATAATTTCTGTTAAACAAATCATAATTTAAATCCGACGTAAGGACTATAACTTTTATACTCCCTGTTTGCGCTTAAATCTAAGGATTACGTCTAGGTAACCATGGATGGTGCAATATTTTAGACAGGGCAACTTTATAAATTATGGTATAGATAGATAATAAAATCTTTTATTAAAAAAGACTACGTTAAACAACGCGTGTTCATCTGATTGACCCATAGGCAACTTCATAGTCCACCATTAACGAATCAACTTTTGTATCATATTCTCTCGATAAATGTTTGAATTTTACGTTTGTTCCCAACGAGTCACACTGTAACCTGTAACAGTGTGACTCGTTGGGATTTTTTTTCCCAACCAGTCACACTGTTACTCGTTGGGAAAACTTTTTAAAGTTCGTTCCCATCGAGTCACACTGTTAAGTACTCGATGGGGCAACTTTTGGGACTGGTTACCCGGAACGCAACTGTTTAGATTAGGTTAATTTCTCCTTTAAAAATGGGTAGGTTAGGTTAGGTTAAAACTGTGATCTCCTACGCACGAGCCGAGCGAGCGAAGCGAGCGGTGCCGCGGTAGCGGCCGGCGAGTGCCAGAAACGACTTACCAATGTGAGTAAATTATAAATGATGATAAATATATCATTTATCTTCATTTATTATTTACCTACATTGTTTAATTTTTTGCCCCATCGAGTAACAGTGTGAAAGGTTGGGAGAACAATTTAAAAAAAAATCCCAACCAGTCACACTGTATCACGTTACGGTGTGACTCGTTGGGAGCGAACTTTAAAAAGTTTTCCCAACGAGTAACAGTGTGACTGGTTGGGAAAAAAAATCCCAACGAGTCACACTGTTACAGGTTACAGTGTGACTCGTTGGGAACAAATCGAATTTTATGAATAAAAAACGACATAACATCACGCCTGTAATCCCCGAAGGATTAGGCAGAAGTGTACCTGTAGTAGGTACATCAACATTTCGCCAGTAGGGAATCTTAAAGTCCCATGTTATAGGGAGCAAGCCTCTTGCCATCAATCGGGCACAAACTACTCAATAAAACTGTGCCCGACCCGAGGATCGAACTCGGGATCTCTTGGAATATAATCTCCAAAAGTTGATTAAATTAACAATGAGGGTCCAAGATTAAGCTAGGCAACCCTGGTGCAATTTATAATGTACGTAATAAACATATAAACTTATTCATCATCAAATAAAACATGAGGGTATATATTTCTATCTACTAACGGATCTTAGACTATTAGTATCAAGTATAACGTTTACTAAAATAATTGTAAGTTTTACCATCCTGTGACCTGGAGGAATTCCTCTTTCAAATATAACTCCATACCCAGTTTCTGCGACATGTGAGCTTTCTATGAAAATTAAAATTCAATATATAATACATTTAGATTTACAATTTGTGTATATATTATGATTCAAAGCTACCTAGCGTTGGCATTTCAATGTAGCAGTGGTTCTCAAAGTTCAGTGGACTGCGACCCACCTAATAGAACAAAAATTTTCAAAATCGAACTAGTTAACCTGTTAATTAGGATTTATTTTTCAAAAAGAGGGACAAATGTTTTACCTTTTGTCATAATAACTTTAGCATTTACTTCAATTTAGTTACTTATAAACACACTAGTTTGATTTCGCCACTTAGTTTTGTTCTTAACAAGGTATAGCTGAAAACCCCGCCGCACTTGCCCATTGGCCTGATCAGTCGATCCGTCGCCGTCGCCGCGTCGTAGATATCATTTTTTAGGACCCGCACATTGGGACGTATACTTTGGGAACTGTTGGCCTAAAGTTTTTGTTATGTAACGTGTAAGTAAATTTGTACTTACTTGCAATGGTGTCCGCACAACCTGGCCTACTATTCGTTTTGATGCAGCTAGTATACCTTCAAATTTTATCTTACGTGGATTGTCTGGATCACACCACTCATCGTATTCTGGATCCTAAACATGTTAAGTTGCTTTATTTTTGTGTTGTATTGTGAATTTGTTGGAATGGTTATATTATACATTCATCTCTTTCATTAATCTTGATTTACATAACTTGTTTTTAAATGAAATTTCAACCGCACCAGATTTCTTTTACGATGAGGAACCTTCTGACTCCTGACCTATTTCTGACTTCCCACAGCAAAAGTAGTTCATATTCATGTCCTTTAATAGTTTAGCCATTACTTCATTGTAACACCCCGGTGCTGCACCAGGTGCATTACAAAACTGATGTTGCTGACAGGCATTATCATCAGTACCCTAAGTGCGAGTTGTTTTTACGCTAACGCGATCGAAACGTTCACCGCGTTTGGCTCTGTGATTGGTTAAAAGCTTGGAGCGAGCCAATCGGAGCGCCGAACGTCATGAACGTGTCGATCGCGTTAACGTAAAACAAACTCGCACTAGGCACTCTGACTAGCCTTTTTTCCAACTAGGTATAATAAGGTCGGCTTTTAGTACTACATGCAGCATATATATATATATATATATATATATAAAAAATATATGGAAAAGGCAATGCAGAGAATTTTATATCCGTTCCCTACTATACTTCTTAATCGACTACCAAAAACAGCCGATTAAATACGATAAAACTTTTAATTCGTGATTTACTTACGTCTTTAGGATTCATGATGCAGGTTTTACTGTTTTTCTGGAGTTGTCTAATTTTCTTTGTCTGCTATTTACATTAACATTTTGAAACTGATCATTTTGTATTGTTTGCGGGTTATGAACGGAATATTTTATTTATTAGAAAACACTGAAAATGCCGAAATCATGTTTGTTAATTTTGACAATTTAATTCTGCACTTTATTTTTATTTCTGTCAAAGTCGCTGAGTGTTTCAGATATAAAAGAAGGTTTTAATAAAAGAGGTTGTCCGTTTGTCTTAATTTTGAAAAGTTTAAGAGTTTCAAGAAAGAGTTCTGATAGATTCACTAGATTAAACGGGAAAAACACTTCAGAAAGGCACGTCCCAGAATCTTTTTTTGTTAATCGAAGTCCCATGCTGTACCTACCTACCTATAGGTACCTACTGATAATATTTCTACCTACCTACTCGTATATTATCTAGAAGACATACTGCGCCTACTTCAAATAAATTGGCATAGTACCTAGGAGGAGGGGAGGAGGTTCTCAATTCGGTTGTACATTTTTTTTTTTTTTTTAGGGTTTGTTACCTCAGTACTCCGTTATTTATGGACCGATTTTCAAAATTCTTTTTTTTTGATAGGGTATACTAACAGATTGGTCCCATTTGTATAAAACTCATATCTTATGAGGGATCTTCGAGGAATTGAGGGAACTCTTCAAAAAATATAGGCACACACGCACCGACTTTAATATTTTTAGTAACAAATCAAGCATTTTCATTTAGAAAGTATAATTTGGTGAAGAAAAACTGAGGAAGAAGACAGGCAACGGAACTCTTCAACGCACAACAGAACGAAATTATTCGCGATTTCAATAGTCAGATGTCTATGCTGAGCTTTTGTATTTCCACAACCTAACATTACGCCATTCTATTTTAAAAGGGGCCGGTAGAGATGTACAGATTAATGTTTAGATAGAACTTCTTTAGCAATTGTTATCCAATTTCAATGATTCTTTCAAGTTTTGAAAGACTTTCTTTACATATTAAGAAACTAAAAATTATAAAATAAAAACTTTTTGACAAAAAAAACAACCGACTTCTTAAAAAAAAACTAACAGGTGAAAAATAAGTCCAGTTTCGGAAGTCGGTGGCCAATAATGAACAAAACAAAACCACCAAAGCCACGATCGCTAGTTCTCTACGCCATTACAAGGTTATCCAGTAATTACCATACACCACCATCCTTATCTTGCGAACGACCTTACAAGAATCAGTGCGACCTTGCCTCGCTGGCGCAATATTACGAATCTTTAATACAAATATGTATGCAAATAAAAAACAAGAAGTATATTTTTTTCAATTTATTTGCTTACTGTAATTTTCTTTAAGCCTTAACTAGGTTTGTATGTCTGAACATGACGCGAATGAGAACCAAGTTTGTCGGGAATTCGTCTGTTAATTAATAGAATATAAGTAGGTACTTAATAAAAACAAATAGCTTAATGAAGTAATAATGTCATCAGGATTATCACAGATATTTTGTGAAATAACTTACGAACTAAACATCCTTAAAATAAACTATAAGTACCTACTTACTAATAAAAAAGAGATAAATAGGTACATGAGAAAATCGATAATAATTCATTTTGGTAAGTTTCGTATGATATAATAATAATAATAAATATTATAATCTTTCGTATGATTTTACATAAAAAAAGCTCATAAAAGCTATCACTTTGGTATCATCTTACTAAGATAGATATCGCCATAGGAACTCTAGAATTGTTATTTGTCACTCAAACCACTACTTGTTTGAAAGTCACACTCTGGGCCTCAGACCAATTCTTTTTTATTGGTCTGAGCTCTGGGCTTTATTTTATCCTTTCAATATTAACAGTCATATGTAAGTCCTACTACCTATGGTGGGTCCATAGGTAGTAGGTATATATAATGAAGATAATATTTTCTGACGAATCGAACCCTACGTCTATACATAATATACATATACAAGTACCACTACACCCGTCCGCAGCACTGCCACCAGATATTAAAATGAGTAAATAGTGTCAGCTTTGAGTAGACAATCACTTAATGCGACACGTCATCAGTAAATGCGACACGTCGTCAGTTAATGCGATACGTCGTCAGTAAATGTATCACGTCGCGCGTCGTCAGTTAATGCGACACGTCATCCTGGGACTCGGTACTGTTCCGACGGGGGTAGGCATCGTATTCGCCCGCAAAGTCCCACTCCCGGTATGTGCTCGCGATCACTTCTCGTAGCTCTTCCAAGTGCTCAGGACCACGGGTTTCGCACACCACTTTCACCTTTAAACAACGTACAATCATGAAACATAATTATGACTGCCTAGTGTTTGCTAAGCCTTAGATCCTAGATTTGGTTTTCTCATAGATAACCCGGAGTCTAGTTTTTGCTCTAGCTAGATTGATAGCAATAGGCTCGGCACCTAAAATGGGTTCTTAATGTCTCGAATGACGGCGGCGTGCACCTCATAGGTACGTAAGTAAAAGCAAATCTGACTATCAATGAATGGGCCGCCTACTTAAACATAAGTAGCGAAACATAGACCAGGCACGTTACAACTCTGCTTAATCCTTCGGGTAATACAAGCGTGATGATAAAATTTTCTCTTATGTTCAATAAGGACGCGTTATAGGTAGGTTCAAAATAGGATGTCAAACTAAACTCAATCTTACCCGAACACTGAAAATGTCGCCATGAACCCAAGCGCGCTCTTGCATGATGTCTTTAATGGACACGCCGGTAGAAGAGATGAGCTTGCAGAGCTCCGCGATTCCGCCGGGTCGGTCGCTCACCGTCACCTTGAACTTCACGAGACGCTGTTCCGCGGCCAGCCCTCGCTCTAGACAGCGGCCCAAGATCGTCGTGTCGATGTTACCCCCCGACAATATACACACAACCCTGAAACATAACGATCTAGGTTAATTCTGGGATAAAAAGGTTTTCTTGACAAAAGATGGATTTTACTGGACTCGTCAATTTTTTGGTTATGTTCGGCAGACTTTGTTACCAAGCCTGGTGACGACTTTCTTACAAAAAATAAGTTCCTATGCATGGACACTTTAAAGATCATCATATAAGTATTAAAATAAATAAAATGTACTGGGTCTGTGTGATATATAACAGCCTATATGAAAGTATTTACAGTTGTAGATTATACCAAAAATAATTTTATTATACTCATTTATCTACAGACGCCAGCACATCAAGTTACCCCAAAATGTCAAATTTTCCCAATTGAATATGAACCTAATTCTATTTGACATTAAGTTGAAAAACGATCATGAAATTTGACACATTGGGGTAACTAATTGATGTGCTGGCGTCTGTACCTACCACTCTATTAACCAATTCATTCATTTGTGCGGAACCCCAATTATTTTTCTGACAATAAAGTAGCATAATTTCTGGTTGACTGGTTGAAAATGCCTAAGGCATTAAGTCCGCCTTTGTACATTTTTGTGCTTGAAGTATGAAATAAATAATAAATTTACTCTCTAAAACATTAACTGTCTGTCAGTGAAAGTTCCGTAAGTTCTTGCTGTTACACATGTACTTAAATAAGTTTTATATTAAAAAAAAATTGAAATGGGTAATCCCATTTTTTTTTAAATTTGGTAGATACATATATTATTATAGTATACTTTTACATGCATGCATTAAGTAGGTAAAAAGCGCTAGCTATAAGCTACTAACTTCTTGCCGGCCAGCTCAGGCACGAGTCCTGCCATAATGGCGGCGACACCGACAGCGCCCCCTCCCTCCACCACGTACTTCTCCTGCTCGATCAAGCGCAAGATGGCGCGAGCGATCCAGTCCTCATTCACTGTTATCTGTCAAATAATCAACTACAGTCTGTCACATCTCATTGACGGTAGTCATACGCCCGATATTAATAATCAATCCTGATCCAATTTTTGCCATCTAAGATCGATATTCCAATCCATTTTTCGAGAAATGCTTGCCAATAACCTACCTGCAGATTGATTTTATTATCCTCGAAGTCAATCCATCTATGGGAGGGCGGATCACAAATAAAAGATTGGCCTCTGTTCGGAAATGACAGTTTTTGCTTGCCAATAACCAATCTGTCCACTTTGACATTTGGTTCGATCGGTGTAAACAATCGCAGAGTTCAATCCAAGAAATTCCGAGGATTGCAAGTACTATCGTTGATACTAATTACGATTTAGAACAAGTTATGGCATTTTCTGTATTTTCAAGTGATAGTGACGATAGTGATATGGAGGTCCTTGCTCTATTATCCGACTTGGACACTGACAGCGACGCTGATGATAGACAACGTGCTTGTCCACGAAGACTCAGAAGGGTGAACTACATGCAAACTCTGGATGACGCCGAGTTTACTTTTAGGTTTAGGTTAACTGAATTTATGCCTGCCATCAGCGTAACCTCATCGAGGTAATTTTTAATAGTATCTTGTGAATGTACTAACACTAGAAATTGTCACCACCTCTAGTATAGGTAGTCAAAATATGGTTGACCGTGACATCCAAACAAGAATATTTATATAATGTAATCAAATAAAACAATATTATGTGAATAAGGTTTATTTTTTATTTTATCAACATGTTTATGCACAAGTAAAAAACTGTACAAAGGCGGAATGCAATAGGCACTCACATGCCAACAACAGAACCAGTGGCTGTACTCCCTAATAATTCAGCAACACCAGTCCAGGTCCAGTACATTATCAGGGGGTATGTACATACCTACTCGTACTCTGATGTTCCCCCACCAGTCTGCAAAAATATAAAAAAATATTAGGTATTTTTGTTTTTCACTGGCATTGGGCCGTGTGCACAGGCCTCCCGCGAGAGGCTGTGCCCACGGGAGGCATGTGTCTCTTACATTGAATTAAAATTACTGAATGTTGAAAACAACTTACGTGTATGCGGTTCATTCTTATTAAAGTGCTGCATTTACGAGAGTTCCTTTTCACATTCTCCCACTTTAAACGCTGTTGCTGTGGTGTTCGACGATGAAATAGGGTAGTGGCATTAAATCTATGCGCTCATCGAAGCCATTCTTCGTTTTCTTCTTGTTGTTGGTGGCGTTGGTAGTTTTGGATAAAATGATTGTACGGTAGTCTTTTCTATTAGCTCCAACAAAGACTTCGTCTCATCCTTGGATAAGGGAGCCCAAATTATAGAGGAGGGTACCCTCTCAAATAGGTAGGTCAATTCATATTATATAAAGATTACTTTTAGGTACTAACAAAATAAATTTTATTTCGAAAATGAAGTTCAGTTGAAGTTTGAACAATTTGATAGTTGAAGCCACTACAGACTCACACGCGTGCCATCGTAACGCTCCATTTTACCCAATACACCTTTTTTAACTTATACATTTCGATGAATAGGTATCGTTCGAAATTATATAGCAAATAGATGATTCGACATAAACTGTCTTCTTCTTATCGTGTGGTTAGTAACTAACCTGGTGTCAGAGTTTTAATGCCGCCCATGGGCCTCTGACTTGGCATCACATGCCCTCGAGAATAGTCTCTCAGGCATGCCGGTTACCTCACGATGTTTTCCTGTTTTGACATAAACTGTTATCACAATAAATCGTAAAACCTGTTTTTGTAAAGTTATTTTCAAATGACATATAAATGTAAAACAAAAACATTATTAAGTTTTGAATAAAATGAAATGTCCAAGAGGGAATGGATTACCCGTTATCTGTAGATTGAGTAAAACTAGGATTGTCTTTTTTCGTTATTGGCACTAGGATTGAAGATCGATCCACGGATCGGTACATATCTGCGATCGATTTATATCTTGGATTATGGATTGATTATTAATTTCGGGCGATAGTAAGATAGATAAATCTGGAGAAGGTATTCCTGCTTGGAATTAAACAATCAGTCCACCTATGCCAATTATTGTTAGGCTTAGTTATTTTTAAAACTAAACGTTTTTGTATAATATAGTTAAGATGTACATACATAGGTTTACTGAAATAAATACCCATCCACAGAAGACAAAAATCAATGCCAAATAATAACATACTCGTAACATCAGCATCACACTTAAATTTTCCATGTAACAGGGGATAAAAAGATTATCCGAACTAGGAATCAAACCCAGGTCATCAATATTGTGACATCATAGGCACAATTTTGATTTAATCAACAGCCAAAATAACTTTCTATTTTATAACATTTCTCAAAGAAACTGACAAATGAAGTTTGATTTATTTTTGCTGTTTGAAGGAATTAGGAACATAAGAACAAGACAACAGAATTCACCATGTCTAAAACCTTAACACCGCATTAAAATCAGACCATCCGTTTGGGAGAAATGCCACAGGCACACGCACCGACATGACATGACATAGCCGCCAAACTTAAACACCCCTCAACGTCAGGGGTTAATAATAGAACGATAATAATGTAATTACTGTTAGGTACCTACTACGCATTACTACTAAAAATAATTAAATTATCAGCACAATGCGAATTGTTTTAAAAATGGACGAATGACGTACCTACCAACATAAATATTACCGTAAGTGACAAACGCAATAACTAATATCTAATAACATTATTATGCGTAATTGTGACGTTTACATTAACTGATAAAATAACTCGTCTCTAACGCAACTGAATTATTCCGGATTAGTTCCACTTTGTTCTGGACGAGAAAGCAAATGTTTACCTTACCCATAGCCTTGTAGAAGACATTATTTGTAAGTCTATCAAACGCGAAATCTTGTGTTAGAAAACGGAACATATTTGCAACATACGCGAGGCGTAGGAGTAGGTACGCTATAAACTGTGCCTGTACATACTCTTCTTCAACCGATTTATCATGTTCTTTCGAGGATTCAGATTGGCATATTAAAAAGAGGTTAGGGGTTCTAGGCGCTCACCATCCGGTCGACATGGCTCTTGACAGTGGCGAAGGCGTTGTACCCGACGGTGGGCACCGCCAGTCCATCTGCCAGCGTGGACCTGATCTCCACGCTCATCGGTTCGTCGTGCTTCATCGCGCACTGCATGCTGGGACACTTCTCCGTCTCCACGCCCTGGATCACAACATTATTAGTAAGAAAAATATTACAGACACAGTTTCAACATTAAAGAGGGGTAAGAGGGTAAGTTTCCACTAAATCAGAGCCTGGCGGAGCGGAGACTTGCAGAAATCGACCAATCACAATGGTTGAATTCCTCATTGCGTTACTTTACTAATCTGTGATAAGACAACTCCTGCAAGACAACGCTCCGTTCCACCCAACTCTGCTTCAGTGAAAACGCACCCTAAGGCGCAATAACAGTTGCGCAGTTCGATAGATACTATTAGGTAGGTACCATTGTACCAATAAAGTCTTACTGTGTGGTCTTAACCATTGATGGCTCAACCTTGCCATTTGAAGCATGATACACCGTTGATATGACAGAAAAGTAAACTCAATTATGTCGTTTTACTCCATGAAATATAATTGAAAGAACAATGGGCAACTTTATATGGACCGTGGGCCCAGTGTTGTAGCACTTTTTTACCTACCTTAAAATACAGATCCGAGTAATCTCAACATTTTACTATAAAGCAGCACAGCTCTAATGCATTAAAAAAACAAGTTACAGCTGTTCTAAATAATCAATAATTTCCGTTACGAATGCTAATAGTTTGGCTTAATGATGCGCATACAAAATTGTGTCTACATGTTGCCAGTTGGAATGCATTATTCTCTTTTATATGACACCTTGAACAATTCAGTTTAAGAATAAGTAGTGTAAAAATATTCTTTATTTCGGTATTGGGATAGGACTATAATTGAAAAATACTTTTGATTATGAAAATGAAACCTCTTTATTCACTAAAATATAACATATTCATGCATAACCAGCCGATTAGTATCCCACTACTGGGTACCGTCGAAACTCAGAACGACAAGGATAAGGCGTTAGTTCTTACTAAACTGTAAAGAATTGTCCTAATGAGTGTTGTTGCTCTCAATAATAATCTCGTCCCAGGCACTTGCGGGGCCAACAAAGTTTTCTAAATGCCTTCCAATACCGAAGTACCATATAATACTGACGACATGGGCGCATGCTCCAACAGTCCTTATTCCTGTTAAGCATGAACAATAACATGCGTGGATAGCATTAATGTCCTGAACATTGGAGTTCATCAATATATAAGTATAATATGTCGTATTTGACCTGTGTCGTGATAAAATACGACCTCTCATTAGCGTGCAGGTGTCCGTTGTTAAGTCCAAAGTAGTTAGTCGTAGGTAGCAAGAATGGTGGAGAAAGAAAGAAAACACGCGCACGGCAAAATGGCTCCGTTACGACTGACAAGGGCGCAAGTGCGATCAAGGAAGCGCGATGGTTATGTGCTATCTCACTCACTCTCTCACGCTCCGATAATGAGTATGTCCCGCTCGCTCCTGTACTATCGATAAAGATCGCTACCTGCACTTGCGCTAACCGGTTTTTAACAACATGAGTGCATGTTCTGTCCTGCTCCCTGAGTACTTTGTCTCTTTCTAATAGTTCATTTATGCTATTCATAATTAAATAACACAACGTAAATGTATAATAATTATATACGGGCATCATTAGGTCATAATATTAGCATTTGTAACGGTAAATTATTGGACTTTTGGAACCGCTGTAACTTTTTTATTTGAATATTTAGAGTAATGCTGCCATAGAACAAAATGTTGAGATTATTCATATCTTCATTTTAAGATAGGTAAGAAAATGCTACAACACTGGGCCCATTCTGCCCATTGTTCTTTAAGTACTAAAATGTGTACAGTGTAGGTGTAGTGTTTCGGAAATCATAATGAGTAGGTTATAATGCCGAAACGTCCGTTATAGTTAAGTAATTACTAATTAGCAAGTTGCGAATTTACAAGTACAACATAATGTAATAATTGTTTGTGTAATTAACGCGGGCGCTATCTTCATCACTCGGCGATACCCTCTGTCGACATGATGTGATGTCAATGTCATTCCGGTATCGTAAGGTAAGGGAGGCTGGGGTTCAAAGCTCCCGGGATAAGTTGGTCCGGCTCGGGTAGCTAAATACATAGGTTTTCGTAACTTCGTAAAGACGTGTGGCAGTGGTTGTTGCTTCAGAAATAAGAAATCAAAATTCATAACGCGGCGGCACGTAGGTACAAGACTTATTTGTTTTATAGATGACATGTTTTCTATTTTTAACCGACTTCCCAAAAAGGAGGAGGTTCTCAATTTGACGGTATGTTTTTTTTTTTGTGTGTTTGTTACGCGATTACTCTGCCATTTATGATCCGATTTTCAAAACTCTTTTTTTATTTGATAGGGTATACTACCAGGTTGGTCCCATTTGTATCAAACCTTAGATCTGATGATGGGATCCTCGAGGAATTGAGGGAACTCCTCAAATAATATAGGTACACATGTACCTACCGATTTTTACATTTTTGGTAACAAATCAAGCATTTTCATTTAGCAAGTATCATTTGGTGAAGAAAAACTGATGAAGAACACAGGCAACGGAACTCTTCAACGCATAACAGCAAATTACTCGCGATTGCTACAGTCACATGTCTGTGCAAGGTTTATGTATTTCCATAACATAACATTACGCCTGTCTATTTTAAAAGGGGCCCGGCAGAGATGTACAGATTAATGTTTAGAAAGAACTTCTTTTGCAATTGTTAACAGAGTTCAATGATTCTTTCAAGTTTTGAAAGACTTTCTTTACATACGAAGAAACTAAAAATAGCAAAATAAAAACTTTTTTACAAAAAAAATCAACCGACTTCTTAAAAAAACACTAACAGGTGAAAAATAACTCCAGTTTCGGAAGTCGGTGGCCAATAATGAACGAAATAAAACCACCAAAGCCACAGACTTCCGAAACTGGAGTTATTTTTCACCTGTTAGTGTTTTTTTAAGAAGTCGGTTGTTTTTTTTTGTAAAAAAGTTTTTATCATCTATTTACAACTATTTTATAGAGAAATGGACTCAGGTGGAAAAAATATAGTTTATTTTTAAAATAGATACTTAAGTATAAATTTGTTTTCAGATAGATCTGAAATCCAAAAAAAGGGGTGATGATAAAAAAATTATAAAATGATACCTGGTCTATTTACTTATTTCTGCAAATAGGTTTTCACAAACACTTTTTACACATCATTTTTTAAACTAGTAGATGAGATCGGAGTTTCACTATCTGACTACCTACTCTAAGAAGAAACACCGAAAGAAACTTAGAGGTCACAGTCACAGTCTCTTTTAAAGTCCAGACATTATCTTGGTCAAATCGTGTAAGAAGGTAAGAACCATGTAGATTAGTGTCTGAAATGTATTTAGAGGAAAGAACCTTACGGAACATCATACAATGAATGACACATAGAAAGAGTTTACTTTCAGGTAGGTACTAACGGATTGCACGGCTAACCCATAAAAACCTAAAAACCTACCCGGGTTTTAATTACCTACGTTTACATTCATGGAGAAAATTATGGGGTTATCGCAGAATGAAAAGATATTTAAATACTTGGATACCATAGCACTTATTACAAAACAATTTTTAAGCAAAGTAGGTACCTATAATAGTTACTTTCTAAATAGAGCTGTGCTTGGCAATATAACCTACCTACTTTAATTTACTTTTTTTTAATTTACTTTTCTAAACTCATACTCTTTTTTCACCATGAGTAGGAAAGTATTAGGTACCTTACTTTTGACTAACGAAAAATAACAACAGGATTTTTTTTTGCGTCAGGAGGATATTGGACAATTTCCATTAAAATCATAGTGTACTTTAGGGCTGATTTTTCAATAGTCAGATAACTATTATCTAAAGAATAGAATAGCTGTTTGACATACCTATCTATTTATCTATTTATGAAAGCTGTCAAACCGCCATTTTTTTTCTTCTGTTGTAATATTTGATCATTGAAAAATCAGCCCTTTATAGGTAGTAAATCTATGGAACAAATTACTCGTCGCGCGACCAAAAGGGTATTGCCTCAATTTTCATGCCCGATAAGACTTATTTCGTTGTGTATTAGCGATGTCAAAGGTTGCACAGATAAACAAACATTGACACACACTTTTTCTTATCGCGTAGGTAATTAAGCTTATTTTGTTATTAGTTCTCATGTCGTGTTTACCTATCCGCTGCTTTGATTAGGAAACCCGGAATCTCGAATCAATATATCAATATTGATTTGAGATTGTAGGTTGTCCCTAACTGATATTTGAGATAACCTATACCTGCATATCGGCTATGCGTCCACATGAAACGCA
Organism: Euplexia lucipara; assembly: GCA_921972225.1. NCBI lineage: Eukaryota > Metazoa > Arthropoda > Insecta > Lepidoptera > Noctuidae > Euplexia > Euplexia lucipara. Next base: position 7,950,967 of record OV179161.1, on the reverse strand, counting down.
AAACGATTAGGTAGGTATTATGTAAGTAAGTTTCACAGGAGAGCCTAGTAGGTAGGTACTTACTTAAATTATTAATGAATAATGGTTTTAGATAGTGATATACCAAACCTTGTTCTCTCTAAAATAGTACCTACGTGTACTTAGGTACCTACACGAAGCGATTTAAGACATCAACGAAACGTTAAAGAAAGTGACTCAGTAGAGATTCTCTTTTCTTTATACGAAAATTGTCCGGTGGTCGTCCAGGCCCTACATGATCAAACAGATTGGTTACGCTGGAAGATAGTATTTCGTGAATTGCTTGAATTCTATCTAGTACGTTTTCTTGTTTTAAGTGGTTTAAACTTTGTCGATCATATTTTACCTACTTGAATTCAGCTCAGTATTGGAATCCCCAATCACAACTTTCGTATTATCAATTGTCTCTTTGCTCTCATTTTCAAGCTCGCTTTGCTCACTCTTGCAACACTGAATAACTTAGTTCTGAATTCTTATCGACGACTCAACATAGTCACTTCCATACTAGGTACCTACTTAATCAAACAGAATCTATTTGAGGTGTTAAACTTTCAAGCTAGCTTGGCTCACTCTTTTATACCTCTAGGAGTTTGTAAACTCACCATAAAATACTCTCAACTAATCTCGAGGCAGCAAACACTTCTTATACATATATAGAGATAACACCAAGGTTGTCTGCGGAAGAAATCGCTTTTAGCGATGCCGATAAGGCCGCCCATTGTAACACTGTAGCTCTTAAAGTTATCATTTTTAAGTTTTTACTTATTCTATTTTGTTAATTGTTGACCCACATCAAATAAAAAAGAAACAAAAAGAAGATCAATCAATCTTGGGTCTTCAAGTCAAGAGTGAACAGGTTGCTTCTAGGCAAGCGTTCTTCATCGTCGACCACATCATCGCTTACCATCCAGGTGAGATAGTGGTAAAACGCGTGCCTATCAATAATAAAAAAAAATCACGGAACATCCTAATAGTCTGAAACCATTTCGGAAGACCCATCAATAAATTATAGCTTATCATACAATCATTGTTTATTCATCTTGTAGACGTCCAACCTCGGATGCTGAACTATGTGATGACCTTATGACGATGTAGACTTTTGTTAAGTGCACATAAAATACGCGTTACTTTCGTTTTAAACCCCTTTGGTATTAAAAATGGCTGTGGTACCTAAGTGTAGCAGTCGGTGACAGTTCCGTAACTGCCGATGTTTTTTAAATAAACGATCAAAAATCATTAAAAAAGGTGAACCGAGGTCATCGAAAAAAACAAAGCATCTCGATCTAAATGAAGAAAGTAGTTTTTTCTGTTTTCTTTCAACAACTGTAGGCCATGGGCTCTCTTCTAGTACTGCTCAGTATTTTCGCTTTTCATCAGTGCGGTTCTGGTCAAATCACTGCGTGGAAATGTAGGCGTAGTGAGGGCGAATTGAGCTGTCATTCCATATTAATGCAATTCATTGACAGTTCACTTCACTCAAGTTTTCACGGCGTGACTTTTACTGAATCGACCGGCTGTAGCAGGTAGTGCAGTGGGTTGTAATTTGACTACAGGGTTCAGAGTGGGTTGGTAGACTTTATACATAGATGCGAGGACAATATCCTCACTTTTTTTTCATTTCATTTTATCTAAACGTAGGTAGGTGGTAGGTACCACGTCGATTATTCCTGTTCGTTCATCCATAATGATTAGATCATGAACAATATCCAGTCATTTTGATAGATCTCTTTGTTAACACTAGCTAATATAGATATAGATAGGAATTAGCCTCAGATCAGATCCGATAACCTTTGCTATTAGGTACAACGAACTAGGTACTACATGTAGATCTGTGGTTCAGTAAGAATCTATTTAATTTGATCCACAAGAAGAAGGAAGACATCCAAATCCGTAGTTTGAATGTTTTTTTATACTCATGGGACATTAGATTTGAGGTTGAGCTTGGCTTTAAAGAACAGTTTAAATTCCGGATCATTTCGTTTTTAATCGGCTTCTAAAAGGGAGGAGAACGACAACAAATGATTTCAAAGATAAGTCACAATAAATATCTAGATAAAAAACTTACTTAAGTGTGAAAACATTCTGAGATTGAAATTCGACCTCTACAAATCTTTGTTACTGCAGGAAAAAGCACTTACGTAGATAAGGACGTGGGGTTTGAGATGCTTGATGGCGGTGGCAACGCCGGCGAGCAGCCCCCCACCACCCACTGGCACGAGGACGGCATCCACCTCCGGCACCTGCTCTATGATCTCCAGGCCCACCGTGCCCTGCCCCGCCATGATGTGAGGATGGTCATAGCTAGGTCATCAAGTCAGGGTTAGGGGTAAATTAAAGTAGAGTTTTGGTACCTACTTCTAAAACATTTTGCTTTGTTATGTGGTTCAAGTTGATTGAAGTCGAGTATTGAACAAAACGCCAATAACAAATAAGAGAAAGTGCAATTTGACTTGCCGAGTATCCCGATGTTCTTTTTTTGATTACCTATTCTTGGTTGGAAAAATATTTTTCAATTTTATATGATTGCTACCGCAAAAAAAATTTGATTGTAAAGGGCTTATTACTAGCAAAATTGTTCTAAATCTTAGATCAGCTGGATTTATTTCAGATTTGGGTATATCTAATCTTCGGAGATAAGGGCATGGATTATTTATCATCTTAAGTCAAGTACCTACCTAAATACTATGTAGGTGCTTATTTCAGATGCTTATTTCATTTAGTTGTGCATACCTAGGTATGCACAACTAAATGAAATAAGCGTCTGATTATCAGACACGACAAACAAATGAAATTACATAAAGATTCCTTTTTCACCATTTTGAAATGGAACCCTAATAAACACAACATGAGTTCACAGTTTACAAAATAAAAGCATTAACTCAACTCACCCGTTGATGTAAATAAGAGAGTGATCTTGGGCCATGCTCATGGCGTGATGCTTGGCCTCCTTCATATCGTGCCCATGTATGATGACGTTGGCACCGAAAGAGCGACACTTCTCAATCTTCATGATCGGGGCCACATTAGGCATCACGACCGTAGCAGGGATGTTCAGCATATTGGCATGATAACTCAGGGCCTGTGAGTGGTTACCGAGGGATGCGGAAATCACGCCACGGGTCTTATTTTCTTTAGAAAGTAACAACAGGGCGTTTCTAGCGCCACGTTCTTTGAAGCTGTTGAAAACCAGATGTTTTAGCATTACTTCACCACAATTGGGTACAGACGCCAGCACATCAAGTTACCCCAATGTGTCAAATTTTCCCAATTGAATATGAACCTTATGCTGTTGGACATAAAGTTGAAAAACGATCACAGAAATTTGGCACATTGGGGTAACTTGATGTGCTGGCGTCTGTACATAAAAGCCCCCATCACATTATGTTATATCATCTGCTGAGCCTTTTCCCAACTATGTTGGGCCAGGTTCCAGTCTAACCGGATGTAGCTGAATACCACTGTTTTACTGAAAGCAACTGCGTATCTGACCTCCACAACCCTGGATTAATAATTATTAAACTGGATGGCAGACTTGCGGCCTTCTAACAACCCAAAACGACAGTCAAAAATCGAAAAATGAGAGCTGGGAGAGAACCAATGGCTTAACTAACTCACTTTCGGAAGATCGGAGGGGTCTTGATGTTATGAATGGCCAGCCATCCACAGACTGATCTCAAGCCTAGCTTAACCTTCGATTGACACGTGTGACATATTATGATATTAATTTACGGTACCACAAGCAGCTGCCTACATTGATATTGTTTGATGTTTAAAATCAACGTAAAAAAGTCTTACAAAGACTGCCATGTAACGAAGGAATTTTGGTCTAGAACTAAGAACTTCAAATCTACGCTTACAATCATAATAATTATAAACGTTGCTTGGTCAGATAACGTACTATGGTAACTAACGGTACTTAATCGAAATCAAATTGAACGTACCTCCCAGTGTGTTGAAGAAAATCATTTTTTAGATAAATTTCCATTCCAAAAGTTGTAGACATGTGAGATTTCTGAAATACACATAGATATTAATTTCCTTAACTTAAGTGGATCGGTAGGTATTATTTATTTTGCAAAAGATTTAGAAATACCTACCTATCACAACTGTGACAATAGTTAGAAGAGTCACATAATGAAGGTACGTACCTACGTACTTTTGAGTGCATTGATGAAAATGTGGATTTGTGCCAGGTTGACGGCAATGAAAAATAAAAATAAAATAAATAATATTCCACAACTTTTCACACAAAGCCATTTAGTCCCAAGCTAAGTTTGAGAGCTCCCTCGCCCCCTACTACATCGGACTTGAACATAACTGAGGAAATGAGGTTGTACCTACCTAGGTATCTACTATAGATACTGACACCTCTGCATTACCGTTCGGCGAATACACGCGTACCGATATGCATGACATTCGTTCAAGTAGGTAGGTACAATTTCACCTACATATTTTTAGGACCTTACATTTGTTAATATTGAAATATACCTTCTTTAAATTTTGAATGTAACAATCAGGAAAGTCAGCTAAAGCTAGGTTCACAGTACCCAGGGACGTAAGTTGCTGGCGATTTAGTTTAAAGTGTTAGTTAAAAATCCGTAAGTTAATTCAAAAACCAGCAGGTTCTCTATTCTCAATTTATCAGCCAGGATTCCGGTTTTTTCGGTTTTCTATTTCTTTTATGACTCGCTAAAGTATTAGGGAGAATTGATTACGATAAAATTTAGCATACAGTTCGACAATGATTTGGTGAACTCAGTTCATCCGGATTGGTGACCCCTAAATGATAGGTAGTCATCGGTCATCAATATTTTCTTAATTTAGTAGAATTGTCGCTGGTAAAGAGCTTATTACACTATCCGATTTGTAGCATCTTATCTAGGATCTTAGCAATCTGTCTTAACAGCATTGCATTTATTTTTCACCTTCCGATTTCCTAGTTAGGTTTCCTATAGGTCAGATAGTGTAATAAGCCCTTTACCAACAAATCTTCAGACTGTAATCGCCAGTGACTTCAAATCTCTTATAATCGCCAGGGCGCTTGCGGTTTAATTTTCTTTGGTAGACCTCGCTTAGGGGACAACAACTTTTTAAGCTATCAAAATTCATCACTCACCACGCATGGCGTTTTCACAATCTGGCTCTGGATTCTGTAAGCAGCTGCTGATACATCTTCGAATGAAATTTTTTGTGGCTTCTCTTTATCGCACATCGGATCATACTCTACCGTCTGAAACACCATATTTATTTAGTTATATCGCTAATAACACTTTCGCATAATTAAATCTAATCCACCGTTAAGCATCGATTCCCTTTGACTGCTTACAGAGAAATGAGTGTATCGGGACGTTATCGCTTATAAAAGCACTAATTACTAAAAGATAAGGGTTAAAGGTGAAACTATGCTCGTGCATGATGGAATATTATATGCCTTGCCTATCAATGTATTAGGCCAGTAGGTGGGCATCTATCAGTTAAGAGTAAGTAGGTACTTACAGCGGGTTCAAACTTATAGCGCTCCATTTAGATATAAGTAGTGTAGATAAATTTAATATAAAAAAAACCGTTCAAAATTTATTACTCCAATTTCGGACGACTGCAGAGGCGCGCGCTTGAAAAATTAGTGTTTTATCTTTTGTTTAATTTTCGTCAAGTAAATTGATAAGACATGCTGTTGTTTTTCGCACAGTAATTACTTAATTTTGCACTCAATATTGAACTCTATTGTTAGATCAAAATATTTTGAATTAAAAAAGGATGTTTCATGGTTTTAATATTTATCTCGTAAATAAACTTTTTTGTATATAATATAAAAAACGTTTTTTTTTCTTCCAAAAACAACAAAACGTGAATAGAAAGTTTAATAGTAAGTTTATTTTAATCTGTGGTGTAAAATGCAGGCAAACTAAAACCACTGACGTATCTCATAGCCAATTAATTATCTATGGTGTAACTAATTGTGACAGCCGACACTGACAGCCAGATCCAGTCAGTCAGTTTCAATTTCGATGGCAGATTAATAGATAACTTGTTTGGTGTTTTTTTCGTAATTCAATTAATTAACAAACAACAATAAAGTGCTTTTATCGTCTAACATTAAAAGTTAAGAAACTAAGATGCCGTACGCCAACCAGCCTTCTGTACACATTACAGAACTAACAGACGACAATGTAAAGTTCGTCGTTGAAGACACCGAGCTAAGCGTCGCCAACAGTATGAGACGTGTGTTTATAGCAGAAACGCCGACAATGGCTATTGATTGGGTGCAGCTAGAAGCTAATTCCACCGTGCTTAGCGACGAATTTCTGGCACACCGCATCGGTCTCATTCCACTTATATCTGATGATGTGGTTGACAAGATTCGTTACTCACGAGATTGTATGTGTGCTGATTTCTGCTCAGAATGCAGCGTAGAGTTTACACTGGACGTGAAATGTACAGGTGATCAAACAAGGCACGTAACTACGGCAGATCTAAAATCTAGCGATCCAAGAGTGGTGCCCGTGACGTCAAGACACAGGGACGAGGACCAGGCTGACTATGGTGAGACTGATGAGATTTTAATCATTAAACTACGTAAAGGTCAGGAGTTGAAGTTGAGAGCATATGCAAAGAAAGGATTTGGCAAGGAACATGCAAAATGGAACCCCACTGCCGGGGTGTGCTTCGAGTATGACCCTGACAATATTATGAGACATACATTGTATCCTAAACCTGATGAGTGGCCTAAAAGTGAACATACTGAGCTTGATGAAGACCAGTTTGAAGCAGAATTTAACTGGGAGGCAAAACCAAACAAATTCTTTTACAATGTGGAGTCATCGGGAGCACTTAAACCAGAAAACATTGTACTTATGGGTATAGTGGTGTTGAAGAATAAACTGCTCAATTTACAAGTACAGTTGGCGCAGGAAGCTCAGAATGATGCGTTAGCTATCAATTAGTTTGTAAATTATTTTCAATAAAAGTATCACTCCATTTTATAAATGTGTTATTATTTCACAGATAATGTACGTCTAGACTTAATACTTATAATAAATTAATAAATACCGATGGGTTTCGTAGATATTTCTCCATTTTTGAGTCACTGTTAAACTGTTCACTTGTAACTAGGAGTACTGTTACTGATATAACTAATCAACTGAGTGTAACTAACCAGACGCTTGCATCATGAAGTGTAATTACATTGCATTTTCAAGAGAATGTAAAACATGATTGCAATCTAAAACTTGTTTACTGAGGTATTTCTTCAATCCAGTTTGCTCTTGGGAACATAAAATTTTAATGGAAAGTAATAATTACATTGATGCAAAGATCAAAAGAGATAAGATAAGATTAAATTGAATGTTTTGTTGTGTGCAGACGACATGTATCAACTAGTTGGGATGGCTGATATCTGACCATCTATTGTAGTATGGATTAGTACATTATTTCCTTTATTTATAGTTACCTACATATGTGTCAGAAAAGTTTGGAAAGAGACAAAATTAAAGCATGGAACGAGTTAGGAAATTGACTAAATGCATTAAGTGATGAACTAGTGCATTTGACCTATTAGGGCAAGACTCCACCAAAGTGGAGACGAGAGGAGATGTCTTGTAATTAACCAATAGGATATTGTATTGTGCTGAAACTAAGCACTGAGCGGTCAAAATGACGCAAACTGATTGGTTTTAAAACACATCTCTTCTCGTCTTCGCTTTGGTGGAGTCTCACCCTCATGGTTAGCAACAAAACAGTGAATATGATCTGTGTTGTCAACCCAAGCTACATTTATTTATACTATACTTCTACTATTTTAGCTTGTTTCTCCTTCAGCATATGATGCCATATAATATTGAACTAAGTATTAAAAATCTAATTGTCAATTACATTATATGACATTAAAATGTCATAACAAAATAATTTGTATTGTTTTAAAATAAAAATAATGAAAAAATGCAACATTAAAGAGAAGCTGTAGGTAAATGAAAGCAGAGATAGTACCTACCTAATATGAAACAACATTTGATATTTTTATTAGTTTTACAATAGTACTGGACTGGAGAATCTACTAAAACATGTCTGAAGTATCTCAATGTGGAGTAACGGGATCGTGTCGGGCGTGCAATATTCCTGGCGATAGTTTTCCGAAACAATATGAACCTCACAGTGAAGAGCCTGAGGTAAGCCTGAAACTCCGGTTCATCCTAGTTTAGGCAAATTTACAACTGTGATCAAATCCACCGTTAAAGATATTTTATTGTACCTGAATGTCTTTGATAGTACCTAATTGTGTCTCTTTTATAAATACACCATTATTATTATTATAGTTGCATAAGTGGTAGGGGTCGCCCAGCACATTCTGAAGGTGGTTTGTAAACTAATATACCTACAGCATTAACTCACGCCTCCATTTGATGAGGGTAGGCAGAAATTCGGCGCCTGCCTGAGCAAAACTGCGCCGCAGCCTCAACAACTTTTCACTTACAACATTTGAACTGCACGCCAGGAAATGGCAAACTGGATGCAATATTTGGTGCGGAGCCGATTGCGTAGTCGAATATGATCTATTATTATGTATACCTTCCTAAGTACTTAAGTCGATCTCTAGTCGATAGGTACCTACGCCTTAAATATAAATAAATATATATAAATATTTCACAACTTTCACACAACGCCATCTAGTCCCGAGCTAAGCTAAGAGCTTGTGTTAACGCATTTATTTATAGAAGTACAATAACAACCATAGCTTATAAGTACAAAATAAACACACTACCTACTAAACAGCTGATATACATAGGTAAGTACCTATGTATATCAGCTGTTTAGTAGGTAGGGTGTAATTTATCTATAATATATGTATGTATTTAAAATATATAAGTATATATTTTAAATACATACATATCGCTGGCCCCGGGCAATATAGCGGTAAACGCCGGTTACGCCCTTTTTAATGTTATTTGATTTTTGGCTTCTCGGAGTATCAATCTATCACCCTTATTTTTTTAAATTTTTTAAATTAATATTTCTTTAGAATAAATGACAATAACAGCTTTATTGCATGGAAAATTCTCTTACGACTAAAAATGTATTATTGCAATACTCTAAGAAACATAACACAAAAAAACGGTGAACATCTTTACACTAAATTTCTAAACAAAGGGTAACAGTAATAAATTTAACCGCCTTTTTGAAAATAAACGTATTATATCAATAAACTGTAGGTAAACACTTAATACGAAGTAATCACAAGAGATTTTATTCCGTACAAGCTATTACGCCTTTCTTCCCGGAAATGTATTGTAACTTAGTGATCACGAAGATCAGTGGCACTATATCTTACGACATATGAATACTAAAGATATTAAGAAAATGCAACTAGTTAGAACAAAAAACAGGACACAAACTATTAGCAATTTTTGAAGATAAATGGATCAGAATCAATTGAGGTTTGCAAATTTTTTTTTTTTAATACCCTTAGCATTAGCGAAAAAACAGTTTACACAGCAATAGAGAAAGGGAAATCTGAAGAAGTCAAAGATAACAGGGGTCAGCATGAAAATAGACCACGGAAAATGAGTGTTTCAACCGAGCAAAGTGTTATTACACATATAAAACAATTTCCAGTTAAAGAATCACATTATGTTCGAAGAGATACTAAGAAGTTATACTTAGAAGAAACACTGAACATTTCCAAAATGTACAGGCTGTATTCTGATGAATGGTTTAAGAGTGCAAATTATCCAAATGATGTAAAGATGGCCACAAAACGACAGTATGAAACTGTGTTTAATACAAAATTCAATTATTCTTTTCACAAACCTCAAAAAGATATCGCACATATCTTTTTGAGGTTTGTGAAAAGAATGTGTGTACATTGTATCGTCAAGCTGATAGTGAAAGAAAAGGCCAACTCCAAGAAGCTTGCACAAAGCACATTTTAAACAAGGAATGTGTTCGTGAACTAAAATCTAAAGATAAAACAGAAGTCGATTCTACAACTACTGTCGTCGCTATTTATGATCTTGCAAAAGTCTTGACGATCCCTCAATCAGAAGTAGGAATCTTTCATTACAAGCGAAAGTATCCTCCCCCCATCTGCCGATAAATCTCCAGGAGATTTTTGTCTATTGTCTTACTGTTGTGTCGGCCACTGACCACAAATGAGTAGATATATAACTTAACAATTTACGACTCATTAAGTGGCAGAGGTTACTGCTATCTGTGGCACTATCAAGTGGCCAAAAGGGGTGCTAATGAAATCGGCACTTGCGTCCTAAATTTTATTGAAACTGAGAGCCAACGTGGTATCAAGAATTTTATATTTTATTCTGATGGTTGTGCTGGGCAGGATAAAAATAGGATTATCTTTGCTCTGGAGATATCTATATTGGTCCAAAAAGTATGGATTTAACATAATACATAGGTACTTTGAAACTGGCCATAGCCAGTCTGAAGGAGATTCGATACATTCTCTTATCGAACGCGCAAAAAAGAACCACACGATTTATACTCCTGATCAATGGTGAAAAATTTCATCTTAAAGAAAAGGAACAACATAATTTCTTAAATTTGAAGGAGATAATGGACAAAAGACACTGGTTGCGGGCAGACCAAACTAATGAAAAAGTTATGTGGACAAAGATTCACGAAATCAAGATTACTCTAGCTCATCCAGATGTTATTTATTTAAAGTATAACTTTGACAATGAGTATGTTTCTTTGAATACTGCATCAAACACCAGATCTTCAAGAGGAAGACCCAAAAAGACGCCAGTGACTGATGTATCAGGAGATGAACTGAGAAATCTGTACAGAGAGTCAATCGCCTTACCAAAACCACTTTACGATGATTTGATGAGTCTCTGCAAAACCGAAGCAATCCCGAAACATTATCATACATTTTATAACAATTTGCATTGTTTTGGGAACTCTGAAGCAGAAATCGATATTGAAAGCGAAGACTCAGATTAAAGCAGCATATTTTTTTTTCCTTATAACATTGGTTTTGACCTTTTTATTTTTGTTTCCATAATAAAACAGTTCCTACAAATTATGTGATTCTCTTCAAATTAAGGTAGCATAGTATTTTTTTGGTGTTTTTTGTGTTTGTTTCAAAAGTTTAATATTTAATAAAAAAAAATGTGATTTTATTCAAATTAAGGCATACTTAGTATTTTTTTTAAGAGTTTTGTGTGTTTGTTTCCAAAGTTTAATAATTAATAAAAAAAAAAAAAAAAATGTGATTTTGTTAAGATAGCATAGTATTTTTTATTTTTTAAGAGTTTTTTGTGTGTTTGTTTCCAAAGTTTAGTAGGTATTCATTAAAAAATATGTGATTTGAAAGGTTTTTTTTATTCAAAGTTGTTATCACTTAAAATGTAACTAAACAAAAGTTAGGTAGTAGTAACATTAAAAAAAATATGTATAAATTTCATAAAATACGTCTAAAATGGTTAAAAATAAAAATAAATAACATTGTAGGGTCGGTCTGTTACAACGGTTACATAAAAATATGTTTCATTGATAGGATTCTAAAATAGCGATTAGTGGATGATACAGCTAAGCTTTGGCTATAAAATTTCCCTGAAGAAGGTGGTAATCGGCTGGTACGCCCTAGATCTAAAGCGGAAATTACGTCGTATTATATTCTTACATTCCTGAATCTCAGTGGTCGGTGTGTTTATAAAGTCATTAATGATGTTGCAATTGAAACAGTATCGTCTTTAATTTGTATTATACATTTTTTCAATTATTTCGTAAATATTTATACCATTACAATTATTTTTAAAAGGCTAGATTGGTAAAAAAATTAGCTTTCATTTGAAATTTTGAACGTCTATTTTGGATCAGTGTACGCTGCACTATAAACAAATTAGCTTCTTTTATTTCTCCTGTAAAATTAGATTTTTGATATTACCGCTTTATTGCCCGGACCCAGCGATATATTATAGATAAATTACACCCAGACACAGAACAAATGATCGTGCTCATCACACAAACATTTGTCCTGGGTGGGAATCGAACCCACGACCTCGGGCATAGCAGTCAGGGGCACTAACTACTAGACCAACAGGCCAGTCAAATACTACCAAAAGATAAGTACATTTTTTCACCGCAAACCACAAGCCTGTACGTACCGAAAATCTTAGAAGTTAATATTTATGTTCTTCAGGAAATTGATAAAAAACCAATAACGGATACACCAAGCAAAATTAAATTAAAACTGCAGGACGTACAAGATGCACATAATCGGATCAAGAAGAACGTCGTGTTCACACCGGTCATTGTGAGTATTGTGCCCATTTTCAGTACCTTAGGTAACAATAGGCGATACCTACCTTAGTAATAATTAGAGTAGATTTTATTTTATTTATTTGGTAAACAGTAGTAACACATTAGATTGTAAAGTTCGGTCAAAATTGTGATCGAATTCCCGGGCTCCTAAACTAGGTACCTACGCAGTCTACGCAGACCTGTATCTTAGGAGTCGGGGGGTTAAACGGCTAAAGGGTTATGCGGGGAATAGGTAGGACCTTAATGTTTTAGCCTTGTGTTAGTGAATATGGGCGCCTATCCAACTACCTCTATCTATAATACCAACACCTATTAGTGCTAAACCTAACTCATGTAAACCTTATTTTATTCTATCTGTCAAATGTCGCTTGAAAAGTACGGCCTGCAACGAAACCTTAATCGCGTACCTACTTGTCAATTATTTTCTTTTTTTGGTTAAATCGAGTCGCAGTTATTAATATTGAAAAACCGTCTTAAATTAAGTACCTAATTAGTTTTGTGGAGTGCTTATGTTTTATTTATTAATTATGTTAGTTACGCGGTTGTTTGTTGTTGTTGTTAACATTTGTTTTTGTTTTCATCTCCCTGACTGCTCAAAAATGTGTGAACGAGGCGCTGTTTTGCATGAGAGGAGTCGAGAGATTATCTCCAATGTAGACAAAAACAAAAATTATTCTTTCTTAATTCGTAAATACTTAAATTATATTTAGAAAAAACCTTGTTTTGCTGATCTTACCCAAATTATTCGAATTGACAGCTATGAGTCACAACATGGCGCAAAGTCATTCCTATTCTCATTTGAAACGCATAGTAACCATAAACATGTTTTTAGGAAGCAAAACATATTGGAAGATCATTTTGCAATGTAATCTTGAAATGTGAAAATTTACAAAATACAGGAAGGTACGTATGAAATACTTAGTTGATACTAAGCCAAAATAAATAATAATGGCTGACGCTAAGGTGGCTGACCGTTTATCTGCTGCGCTACGTGGCTCGGGTTCGATTCCTGATCAAACCAATGAACCATCACGACTTTCTGCTATTGGTACTTGGCCATTCATAATACAACTTTTAATATTCTAAACGTAACATAACGCCTGTTTTTCCCGAACAAAGGGATAGGCAGAGGTGTATTTGCGTTACACCCATATTGCGCCAATTATCGAGCCTATTGCCATCGTTAGGGCACAAATCAGGACTCCGGGCTGCTATTGAGCAATTCCAAATGGAAATATTCAATAACGCTTTGCCGACTTGGGGATTGACCACTAGATCAATGAGGCAAAATATTAATTATAATTAATATTTGATTGTAGTTTTAAAGCGCGCGGAGCCTGTAACGTTATCTCAAACATGTCGCCTTCCGATAGAAGTAAGGGTTGCACTGTGTCGGGCAGCCGAAATTTTGTCAGCGCTATGACGTACTATGGAAATCGACAATCAGTGCCCATCAACGTCATCGTACCTAAGGATTGTCCTCTCGTTGACAAGCAGCGGTTCAAGGAGAACTTTGCAATTGTAAAGGTTTACGGCAACGACCGAAATGATGCCAGCCTGCATGCCCTCACTTATTGTGATGAAATCGGCTCCACTTATGTGCACGGGTAAATGATTCTCATTGTTCTTAAATTAAGTAGGTAGTTCAGGAACATTTATTTATTTAATACATTTTAGGAAGCCGTTTTAATGCCACATTGCTAATTACAAGCCTTCCCAGATAGATAAACACAATCGATTAAGCTATGGCACAACACAGTTTGAGTGATAATTATTTACTTTCAGTCAATCAATTTCTTCCGATTTTATTTTTACTTTAAACTTTAAAAAATCACAAATACAGTAGAACTATAAAAAAAACTTGTCTTTTTACTGTTTTATGTAAAACAACAACCGAAAAAGAACTTATAAAAAAACCGAGGATATATTTTAACGGATGTGGATGTCCCTTGACAAGAAGTAACGAGCATAGGCTTACCTACTTACCTCGTATTAATGCGCAGGTCAGACCGATTGGACTTAATTGCGGGTTACGGTACGGTGGGACTGGAGCTGCTGACACAACTGGAAAACATGGACGCCATCTTGTGTCCTGTCGGCAGCGGCGGGCTCGTGGCGGGTATCTTGTTGGCCGTCAAGAGCCTAAAGCCCAATTGCTTGATATACGTATGATACATTGATATTTAAGTAGGTACATAATTCCCTTGCAATCTAGCCAGACTTTTATTATAACAGAATAGGACCTATAACCATTTTAACTATGGATTCAAATGATGTTGTCATACGCCAAGATTAAAGCGCTTTGCATATGGAGCAACTATTGCAGCAACTGGCAACTGGCAACTAGCTGTTTACATATTGTGAAAAGGGATTGCGCACACATAGTTACTCGAGTTTGAGTGCAAAGTTGATAGTTGACTCAACTAAAGTCGCTCCGTGGGCAAAGCGCCGAATAATGATCATCGTCTTTCAATTGCTATTTTTTGTGCAAAACTGTTTCAATAAATGTATGCAGCTTTTTGATAGGGCGTGGAATGTTCGGCGGTACCGACAATGACTAAAGCGCTCCAAGAAAAGAAACCCGTAATGATTCAGCAGAAACCGACCATTGCCGACAGCCTCTGCTGTGGTATCGTTGGCCAAAATGCTTTCAATATTATTAGAGGATACCTCGATAGAATGGTTTGTCATTACCTACCTTCATTCACTCTACATAATATATTCAAAGGTTAGGAACATCTGCACATTACATGATTACCTACCAAATCGAAAATCCGTGCATGTATGAAGGGCGTAGGATCATCTAAAAACCCATTAATTAGCAAAATAGTAGCTAAGAGGATGCCTACATGTCCAACAGTAGAATTTTTTAGTTAATACCTAGTTTGTTACTATGCATAGGTATGCCTCTTTCGTAGCGCATTATTTACCAAACCTTAATGGATAAGTGTCTATTATACATCTGAAATATTTATAGATAACAGTCGATGAAGCGTGGATTTCGCGAGCGATGATCAACATTCTGGAAAGAGAGAAGATGGTGGTGGAAGGGGCGGCGGCGTGCCCTGTCGCCGCAGTCATGGCGGGAAAAGTACCTGAACTGCGCGGCAAAAAGTAAACAACGGGCTTAAATCCCGCTAAGAACATTTTGTTATGCCATATAATAGTTCCACAAACATTAAACAGTCAAGGCCATCTTATTCAGACAACATTTCAGCTTTCTAGCATCATCGGTTACGGTTCGAAAATACGACGATGAAACGGTTCCAGAAAAAAAAATTAGGTAGCACCCCGCCCCCTTTGGTGAACTGTGGCGGGTGGCTGCAGTGCCCCCTGACAGTGGTCTGAATTTAGTTAGAACAGTCACAAATGCGATTGACGAGCTTTACAACTAGCGGAGGACACAGTAGATTTTACACCTACTGCTGCAACTTTTGATTGAACGATGTTTGTTGCAGCATTGTGTGTGTGCTGTCTGGCGGAAATATCAACAGCAGTCGAATGTCGAGGGTGATCGACCGCGGCATGGCGGCTGAGGGCCGGCTAGTCAAGTTTAGCGTGACGCTGCCCGATGTGCCCGGCGCCATGGCCAAGTTACTAGCCAAGGTCATGGATATCGGAGCTGACGTCAAGAGTTTTGTGCCCGAACGCGCTTGGATGAGACGAGACATTTTTACTGTTTCTGTATGAGTTTTGGCCTTGCTTTGTGTATTTGTAAATTGGATTGTAGATTGTATTGTAAAGACGTTGCATGTTCAGCAGCGATAGACCAACTTTATGTGTCCTAATATGGTCCTAATTCACCTTGGTACAATAAGGCTCAACATAACCTATCAAAGCAAAACTCTAGTAACGTTAACTAAAACTTGCTTCCAGGTGAACATGCTGATTGAAACAAGTGACTTGCGCCACGCTAAGGACTTGGAGAAGAAGTTGGTGAAGGACTATCCACATTCACACTTTATTATGTTATAGTTTCTGTTTCGCTTCCGTTTTGTTGCCGTGCCTGTAGTCACGCTCGCTATTTAGGTTACACTCTGATACAAATAACAATAAACTATGTATTTTCTTTAAAACATAAAATTCTTTTCTTTTCCTTGTCCCAATTTTCAAGAAAAAGTAATTGCAGGACCACGACAGCGTCTAAGTTCCTCATAAAAAGGGACAGTCTTGCTACCCACGGCTACATACCTACATACAAGGTGGAAGAGACCAAACAACCCGATAAGAAAAGAAGTTAAAAGGCGCACGTTTCAACGGGTTATTATAATACTTCTTAGTAGCAAACTACTACCTATCTTCCACAAGTTCTGCGTCTGCCACATCAACAAAGAGATTTAAGAAACTATGAAATGTCTTTGCACGTCAAAGAATGTCACAGGTTAATGTCAACCAGAATAAGTTAATCTAGCCATGAGCCATTGAATTAGAAAAGCTAAATACAGGAATACAATTTAGTACCTACTTTTAACAAACATTATAAATTCTAGTTATTCTACCTACGTGTTCAAGACTTAAAAAAATATGGTAGGAAATAATTGTGCAACACCTAGATCAAACAATGTGTCGTGAGCAAATCCTAGTAGTTTTATGAGTGTTTGATTTCAGAATGATTTCTTCGATAAGGATGACCGTCCGCATGTTTTAACATTCAATGAAATCAAACAAGCTGCTGACAACATCGAAGGAGCCATCATACATACCCCGCTTTGTGTTAGTAGACTCGGAATCATACAAATACAGACGAGATAAACTCATTGAAATA
This sequence comes from Euplexia lucipara, assembly GCA_921972225.1. Lineage (NCBI taxonomy): Eukaryota > Metazoa > Arthropoda > Insecta > Lepidoptera > Noctuidae > Euplexia > Euplexia lucipara. The sequence goes on along the minus strand of OV179161.1, from coordinate 7,933,905 downwards.
GTTACCTAAGTACCTACTTATAAATTTCATAAACTTAATTAATTTTAAGATTTTACGTTTCCAGGAGGCAAAACTAAGTAAATATATGGACTACAATATCTATTTGAAATGTGAGAATTTACAGTATACTGGCAGGTAAGCATGGATTTATTTCTGGAACATATGTTTTAATGAAAATTTTAACGTCTTCTCTTACTATAAGTAGTCCGAGTAACGGGTCGGTCTTCTGCAAAAGCATAGCTGGCGTAGCCCTCGAGCCTAACGCGAGTAGGGGTCGGATTAACTGCTACAGCGTAACCCTGTTGTAAAGGGACTGTTTGCTACAGCGTAACCATGTTGTAGAGGGACTGTTTAACTGCTACGCCGTAGCTGTCGTAAGACCTGCAAACAATTAACTTCTACAGCGTGGCTAACAGAGCTCAACCGGTACACACGCCTCGAGAAATAAGGGGGACAATCGTAGAGCGACCCTCTACTCTACGATTTTCTCTAGCATCTTTCTGATAGCTACAGCCTAGCTGGCGTAGCCCACTCGACGGGACGGTTTTTCTGTTACATTGTGGCTGGTGTAGCTCAGTAGTACCTGGGCGGTATATTTGCTACAGCGTGGCTGATAAATAAGGAACTAACCAAATATATTCAGTTGAATTCAGCTTTTGTCCATAGAAAACATCCGTATTGTGTCTGCTCAGCTGAACGGACACTAGCAGAATGGAACTATAAACGAATAAGTTTGGTTATTCCGTCTATTAATACATCAAAAACACGTCTTGTTAATATTTTGTCATCGAACTTAGTTGCGCAGAGCGCGGTGTCCGCAACGCGTTGCTATCGTACGGCGTGGAAGGCATCCAGCGCGGTGTGATTGTGCCGTCTCACGGCAACATGGCACTAGGCGCGGCGTACCACGGTAACACGCTAGGCGTGCCGGTACGTATGTGCCATCTTGAAATTAATAATCTCATTAGTCATTCATTACGTACCTACATATTTAAAGGCCTAACTAATAGTCGATACTAGAGAGTAATGTAGGTCCTACTTTCGGGATAATTATTAATATACCTAGGTACTTACTTGTGTAAAATCCAAACGGCGCGCATCTTTTGCTTTTTGGGCGCTGCTCTCTTGGGAGTGTGTTCGCTAACACGTGTTACATTCCACTGACTGGGCTAGTTTTAAGTTCCATTCAACTCATTATTATTTCCGTTGCATTTTCTTCTTTTCCACTGCGCATGTTTAGGTGACGGTGGTAATGCCGGAGCACACGCCGTCCGGGCACACACACCGCTGCTCCGAGCTGGGCGCCGACGTGGTGCTGTGCGGAGACTCCATCGACGACACCTTCCAGTACGCCCGCAAAGTGCAACAGGACAGCAACCAGATACTACTTAGGTAACTGCCACAGGCCTTTCATGCGACACAGATACTAGGTACCTACTTATGTCACATTGCGCTTCTGATTGAACCTGTTGCACAGATACCTACGTGTGACAAAGTTCACGTTTTTCAAAACTCGATGTTTTATTGTACACTAGCACTTCGCTCGCGACTTCATCCGCGTGAATATTTTCCTTTCGAGGTCTGGATATCTCCTCCACAACCTCGTATATTAATCGGTAATATAATTAGCTTTCAATGATGAAAGAATTTTTAAAATCGTGTTCAATAGGTACCAAAAAAAGAAAAATGTAATCTAAGTACCCTCTTTTAAATATTAGTATAGGTAGGTAGTACCTACTTAGGATTTTTTAAGTACCTATTCATAGGTACCTACTTAAAAAATCAAACTTCTGACTACCTGCACATCAAGTATAATATCACAATATAGGCGATTATACTGATTATGCAAAACATTTTTAGCTGCATCAAAGACATTCAATACCTATAGACCGGATATCACGATCAAAATTTTCGTCCGAAAAAGTGTGTCCTGCTGGATACAAGTCTATGAGTTTTTTGTAGTACCTACGCTCCGCTGCCGCTCCAATATTCATATATTATTCTAGATGGCGTTACTGAGGACATGGAATCAAAGTTTTTCTATGACATTTCCTTGACATGCCCGCTCTACAGGGTGTCTCATTCAAATGGGTCAGTATGGGAAAGTCTGAAACTAACTATAAGACATACGAAGATCTGTTCTGAGGAATCATGTCATCGATTTTAATAAAAAGAAAAACTGCATTCATACATTTTAAAAAACATCTGTACTCCGTTCGGGAATCGAACCCGGTTATTTTGAAAAAAAAAAACTACACTATTTCTATTTAGATATCGATTGTGTAGGTCTTAAGCAGCAAATGTCTGTATGAAACATGATGTCTAAAATGAATCAAATGCAATGTTTCCACATACTTTAATTTATTTTAGTAGCCGCTCGAAGTGACCACCGCCTTTTTCAGTACAATATTCAACACGTTTAGGTAACGATCTTACAATAGCATTTTGTATCTTCATGTGGTGAATTTGCGTTAAAATTGTCTGTATGGCTACTTTTAGGTCTACAACGGTGTCATAGCTTGTTTTGTACACTTCATCCTCAACGTAACCCCACAAGAAATAGTCCAGAGGCGGTATTGAAAAAGGCGGTGGTCACTTCGAGCACCTACTAAAATAAATTAAAGTACTTATGTGGAAACAATGCATTTTATTCATTTTAGACATCATGTTTCATACAGACATTTGCTGCTTAAGACCTACACAATCGATATCTAAATAGAAATAGTGTAGTTTTTTTTTTCAAAATAACCGGGTTCGATTCCCGAACGGAGTACAGATGTTTTTTAAAATGTATGAATGCAGTTTTTCTTTTTATTAAAATCGATGACATGGTTCCTCAGAACAGATCTTCGTATGTCTTATAGTTTCAGACTTTCCCATACTGACCCATTTGAATGAGACACCCTGTATAGTATTTTAAATCTCTTTGAGCTGCATCTAAATTTGATTTATAGTAACCAAATAAATGCTGAATCAGTAGCGAGAGCGACTAGCAACTGTCAAAGTTCTATGAGTAGGTAACAGCTGGCTAGCTTGACGCTGTGTACAGGCACTTTTAATGAATCTTGGGACCTATTCAGTCATTTCTTCTTCCCAGTAAAAACTCTAGGAAGTGGTGAAGGGCAGGCGGGCGTTTTGGAAGATTGACTTTGTAATTTTTGACGTTCAAAAAGACCTGATTCTCAGCCGAAATAAGTTTTTTTTTTAATTCATCTGTATAAATACTTACTTACTAACATTCTTTCAGTTCGGATGATCCGTCGGTAATGGCGGGTCTAGGCACGGTGGGCTTGGAGATCATCACCCAGCTGCCAGAAACGGATGCTGTGATCGTGCCGGTGGGCTGCGGCGGGCTGCTGGCCGGTGTACTCGTTGCCTGCAAAAAACTCAAGTGTTCCTGCCTTGTTTATGTTAGCCTTGAGCATGTTTATTTATGGTCCACTAGTAGTTTACAATAGTAACCACAACTTGAAGAGATACCCACCGTACCCACATGACCTAATGATGGTTGGCAGCAGGGTTGGCGCAATGGCTGAGTAATTTGCTGCTGCCTTGCGTGTCACGGGTTTGATTCCACACGGAATATTTTTTTTATTCACCTTTAAATTATCTTATGTACTTACTAGGTAGGTAATGTGGGTTGCACATTAGTCTTGTCAACCCCTCCAACTAACAATTGGGCTATTACCGATTCTTCTTGTATATACGGCCTACAAGTGGTTGTTCCGCGTCTGAATATTTTTGTATGTGAGTATGAATGTCGCACGAGACAGGAGAAATTCCATATTTTTATTAAAAAATCATCTGAGCACTGAAGCATGAGTTAGGCAAGCCCTTGTTAATGGACCTCGCGATCCGTCTCGTTGTGGGCATTCGCGGGGAATGGGGATCCACTGAATGGGCACAAGACTAGTCGCTGTAGGTACCTACTGATGCTTTAGGCAGACTAATCTTCAGCACTGACTGTCTGCCAGCTGTATAGTACCTAAATACTGCTTGTTTGTATATTTTAAGCCGTTACCACAATTTCAGGGCGCTGAATGTTCCAAGGTGCCGAAAATGGCGAAAGCGATTCAAGCGGGGCGACCAGTATCAGTTAACGTAGTTCCTACCCTGGCAGACGGCATCAGCATCTCCACTGTCGGGATCAATGCATTTTCAACCATCAAAGGAAGACTTGACAGGATGGTGAGCCACCTGTTTCTTCTTATCGGGTTTGCGTTGTTTTCTTAACCAATAATTATAAGAACTGTCCTCAACCGATTAACCGCCTAAGTGGGATTCATCCGACAACTATTTTCGGGTCCATTCCGCTCGAGACATATAAATGCGACCAAAACAACCTGTTTATTCAATATGATTTCTGATAAATGTATTGCCGATTTATAGGTAAGTTGGGCGCTGGGTATACCGGTGTATACGGCAATGGAGATACTTAGGTAATCGGGCGGTTAAAAGGTTTACTTAGATCGGAAGGTATAGGTATTCATTAGGTATCTTTCTCACGAAACAGACACGCTGTGCTTTTTGTACCTGTACTTAGTGGTATATTTTCGACATTGCAGTTGCTAGTAGACGAGGTGTACATAGCACGGGCAATTATAACTATGCTGGAGCGCGAACGGCTCGTGGCGGATGGCGCGGGGGTGTGTGCTATCGCCGCAGTCATGCAAGGACTAGTGCCCGAGCTTCGGGGGAAACGGTAAGGGAATAAGCAATTTATACGAAAACGGTAAAGGAAATCATTGTGTGGAAACCAGCATGGCCTTGGCATTTCTCGAGGGCATCATGCGATGCCAAGTCAGAGGCCCATGGGCGGCATCAAAACTGTTGACACTAGGTTAGTCACTACACGTTAAGAAGACCAAGACTCCATTTAGATAATGTGAGTAATCTTATGAATTCTTTTCTGTATACCTAATCCATAATGATGCACCATAGTTGAGACCACCGAACTCCATTTTACAACTTATAACTGGCGATATTTATTTTGGTTAGGGCGGTGTGCGTCGTAAGCGGTGGTAACATCGACTCCGGGCGACTCACGCGCATTATTCAACGCGGTCTTGGCTCTTCTGGACGGCTGATGAGGTTCGCGGTGCCAGTCCCAGACCGCTATGGCGGGCTCGAACAACTCGCCAAGACCATATCCAAAGAAAGCGCCGTACTCAAGAGCCTGGTCACAGAGCAGATGTGGGTGCACAGCGATGTCGGAACCACTTGGGTATTTATGTTAATAATGTACTTCTGGAAAATCTTGTTCAAATGTTTGCACGTTACAAGTCAATTTGTTATCTACATAGGCGGCAATCACCATTAAACTGGCCTGAAATATCCGACACGGTTCAGGCACCCGACTTCCATCGTCTTATTTATTGGGGCAACTTGGAAAACCATTAACTATAGCGAGTCAAATAGTTCAGCTGCGGATTTATTAAAAATGCGAAATATTGCAACTACTACGCATAGCAACTCGGTTGATCATCGCAGTAAATTATCACGCATTGAGGCTCAAAGAGACTGTTGATCCTAATTCTCATGATGGAGACCCCTTAAGACTCCTTTTGGGATGCGCAGGAGATGTATGATGAATAAGTAATGATGCCACCACGTTCTCGGTGCGAAAAAGGGATGTTCTGCCAGTAGAATCATAATTGGTATTTTTAAAAGTCTTTTGCGGTAGCACGCAGATCCTTTCCGTATATCTCGATTGCCAAGCGTCTTATATTGACACTGAAAAAAGTACCTATCTACCCAACGCTAAATAAGTATTCCCGAAAATTTAGAATTAAAGTTATATTTCGTAACTTTTTTTTAAATTTACTGTTGTTGCAAAAATCTAACGGCAACTGTTTTTTTTTTATATGAGGATTACCTAGTTGCAGTTACACTACCGGTAATTTGCCAAATACAAAAAAAAACCGTACCTAATAATGGTTATCAATGTAATCGGCAAACTAGATGTTAACTTGTGCTGATTTCAGGCCAATGTGGTGGTTGAGACTGCAAATGAGGAGCATGCGTCTAGTTTTAAGGATCATCTACACCATCTGTACCCTACCGCTAGGTTCGCCGTCCTCGACCGAGACGAGAAACCCATAGTTACAACCACTAACTAGGTAGGTTTTATAAAATGTGTACACTTTTGATTCTTTACCTGTTGAAATTTTACTTTTGTGTAGTGCGTAAAGTGTAAATTTTAAAGAGAAGGATTATAAATATGAAACAAAAGGTGTTTTGTTATTTTTTTTATTGTTTTTTACTTATACATAATCTTATGCGACAGGGTCATCACCCTTGGTGGCCCTCGTGTAGATCACCTGACCGTGATGCTGGACTACCTGTTTGATTAAACCTGAAACAACCAAATAAAAAGTATCAAGTACAAGTTGTATTTACAATGAGGTATTTTATGACAAACAATAGATATTCAGACTCAATATATCAGTTTGTAACTGTCATAGTTTATCCAGAGAAAATGTTCATCATAATGACTATCAGGCACAACAGAAATTCAATTGTTTGGGGCTCACCAGTGACCAACAAATACCTAGACTTCATGAACAATACAATTGAATGCCAGTTTGGTACAAAAACTCAATGATAATCCTAAATGCAGTGCCCATGTTATCACATTTGCACTGCATTTAGGGTTATCATTGAGATTCACAATATGGAGTATCAGTGAGGGGTAACATAAAAGCAAGGTAATTGATTTGATTGCTTAATCATGCACAAACCACTTTCAGCTTCATGTCACTTGGTATATTTTTGAAACAATTAGAAAAAAAAAACAAAAAAGCCAATAAATTCAATAACAAACACTGTGTTGCCAAATACTACATTTGTATTTTTATTAATTAAAAATGGTAAAGAGGCCTTACTATGTATATTGGTACTATGGGTATTTGTAATTAAATAAATTCAAGAAAAATCCCATAGCTTCACATATTTCTGGTTGTGGGTCACAGAACCTTGGGACACACTTAGGCCAATGCGCATGCAGCAACAATTGCCACACAATTTCAAATCTCTCTGCACACAACTAATGATTTATATTCTTCTCTCTCTAACAACACACAGCGATTTTTCACACACGTATTTAGCTATCAATAGTAAAATGTTACACTGTTTCATAGTGCAATGATGTTGGTGCAAGATATGTCACTAAATAATATAAACAAACAATAAAGTAACTCAAACAATTATCTAACATAAAACATAAATAAGTTATAACTTATAAGCCGAATTGCTCAGTCAGAAGAAGTAACTTAGGTGACAATATCATACCTTTTTCTCTAAGCTCAATGAGTGCCCGTCTCGCGAGTGAGCCTCGGACCTTCAATCTTTCAGAGACAACGGCGGGTGTGATCAGCTTGTACTGGGGCACTTCCTTGTACAGTTTCTCATATGTGGGCTTGTCAAACAACACCTGGTTGTTCAACTTGTCACGGACTTTTCCTTTGGACCACTTCTGCAAGGTAAAGAAATGTGTTAGTCTTCCTTTCAAGTCCTGGTGTACATTATTCATGATATAAGCTGTTGCCATCAGCCTCAATATATCAGTAATTTACTCTCACAGAGTTCAAGTTTTTAAATGTATAATCATCTGGCAACATAAATACAACTGCTTTCTTTGGGATTATCTCATGCTTTAACAGCTTGAAATGCACCTGGTGCAAACAGGGGTCGATTATAATCACAAATTATTTTAAATGATTCCGCTTTACATTTACTTTACTGTGTTAAATCAATTCACTCTCGGGATTCACTGTCTTTCACACGCACATAACCTATCTTTTATGAGTTCGTAAAAAGATTACCTTCTTCTTGGCTTTGCCGCCACCGGATCCTTCCTTCTTCTTCTGTGTTTTCTGGGGCTGCTTGGCCGAAGCCTTAGTGTCCTTTTTGGGCGGCTGAAATCACAAATCATTGTTGACAACAAGCTTCGCCACGAGGCCCCCATTCCAACTTCTCGTTAAAATTTTACTCGATGTCACAAACAGTAATTGCATTTAAATCACTTGATATTTTAGCGTTAATTATATTGAATCACAATTTAAAAAGACGTATTTAAACGAGATTATCAATGAAAATCGAAAATAATAAAGCGACAGCTTATTCACTCACCATCTTGAAACCGGAAAGAAGGTTGTAGAATATTGTCTATGAATTAAACTGTTCTGACATTTACGTTCCAAACTTCACATCTGTACAATACGAAACGAAAACCCTTTTGGGTTAGGTTTATTTTATCATAATCAAAAGATATTATTTTGTTAAAAACAACTTATAATTATCATACGTTTTTATTTATTGTAAAAATTAGTAGGTAAAGCGATTAAAGATTTTATGAAATGTTTTACAGCGCTCACTGTAACCATAGACACCTCAACACGCGTATTGAAATATTGCTATAGATGTCGCTAGTATCTTTTGACCCTTGAATTATTTCAAATCACTAGCCTACCATGGCTAAAAAAGTGCGTTTCATCGTCATTTCATTTGTTTTTCCCGGCAATAATTATTTTATTTATTTATTAAAACTTTATGCACTAGTAAAATAAACTGTACAAAGGCGGACTTAATGCCTTAGGCATTTTCTACCAGTCTACCTTAAGGTGGTGCAGAGACAGAACATATAATAATATTCTATGCTTTCCGGAAGAATTTCTCTAAATGCATCTGTCGCGTGGTTTCGAGGAAGTAGGCGGAGACACAGGCAGCGATTTTGCTACACCTAGTTTTAAAGCCAAGATTTAAAAAAAACAACTTAGTCAAACAATTAGCCTTTATTTATAGAAGCTCCCATTTCTTTTACCTCAATCCATAATTCACCTATTGCAGCAATAATAAATAATATGTACAGTATTTCTACTTAGATGTAGGTACATTACCGGTGTTCAATAATTAATTTACTTATAACATAAAAGACAAATTGTGGGTGTACTACACACAGCCTACCCCTCCAAAAATACAGACGTGATGATATAAATAATTTTAAAAGACTATATCAAAATGAATGCTACATTTGTGACTTTAATGATTCGTAGTACGATAATTCTTCTTCGGTTACGGATGATCGGAATGTTTGCACTCCATGTAACAGTTCCGAAACTCCCAGAATGACGGAGTCAGGACTTAATTCGGTCTCTTTTATTGTACCTGAAAAAAACATATATTAATTTCCGAAAATCGAACAGGAACGAATTATGAAACAGAGTGGGGCATTGCTCTGAAACAATCTTTACATTGTATTATTTGGTCTGATTCAATTACATTTTGAGTTAAAATGATTGTTATTTTAAATCTTCCGCGGATCATATTTGAACTTTTGCGGACCATTGCTGTATTGATTGGGAATCAATGCTCAAAAGCAACCTTTTTATTGAAATCAAACAGAAAATGAAACATAATGTATAATGTAACATTTTATTGTTTTGCGAGAAATGCGGTGATGACCACATGAAATATTAATGTGGAAATACTACTGAAAGTTAGTAGCTCTACACCGTTTTAATTCAATATGAGTATTAGCTGCTGCAGTTGGTTGATAAACGTCTATGGCGTATGGCTTTCTCTCGAAGGCACTTAGCAGTAAGATTCTAAAGACAAGTAAGTTACCAGCATGTAGTTTTGCGACCAGCGCCCGGACGGCGGCTGACCTCGCGGTAGACACGACTTGCAAGAGATCGGCTCCCGTACAACTGTCCGGTAAGGCCGCCGCTACCGACTCCAGGTCCACTTCATCACGTAACTTATAACTGGAACATACGGAACTATTATAAAAAAGCTACAAAAATATAATAATACCAGCCTGTTACTGGCTTATTGCTGGGCAAAGGCCTGTCTTCATACAGAAAAAGCTTTGATCACCACGCTTACTCAAGGCGGATTGGGATTCAAACTTATATTAATTATAAGTCCAGGTTTCCTCACGATGTTCTCCTTCACCAATGTCAATGATGCCTTTTTTGCTTCACTGGAATCTCAAAAACAGTCTAAAGTTGTCACTAAGAGGTGTTAAGTGCAATATTTAGAGACCTCATTCCATTTTGATGGTTTTAGACTTGCTAAAAGTGATCGGCTAAATCTAGCGGTGTTGTAGTCATGCGGCAAATAGGAATGCGTCGTTTTGAGCTATATTAACCAATACTTTATGTTAAAACAATTTTAATTATTTTTATTTTATTTTAAATTTAGAAGAATAAAAGTGAAACGACTAACGTACCATGTATTATTCATCCCCGCTTGAATGATAAAAACTAAAAGAGTTTTTATCATTCACACAGTAAATTTCAACTACAATGAAATAATTTAACTAAATGAAATCCACATCATTTCTTAAAATGAATTGTTGAAATGGTTCAACTAAGTGTGACATCTGCCTGTGATTTAAAAAAAAAATGTACAGACGCCCCAGAACTACAAAGTTACCCCAATGTGTCAAATTTTCCCTATTGAATATGAACCTTATTTTGTTTGACATAAAGTTGAAAAACGATCAAAGAAATTTGACACATTGTGGTAACTTGATGTGCTGGCGTCTGTACTTATTTTATTTTTGTTACAAAACGTAAGTACAGACGCCAGCACGTCAAGTTACCCCAATGTGTCAAATTTCTTTGATCGTTTTTCAACCTTTATGTCAAACAGGATAAGGTTCATATTCAATTGGGAAAATTTGACACATTGGGGTAACTTGATGTGCTGGCGTCTGTACATTAAAAATAACCATTTTTAACTTCTGTCTAATGCTATAAATATAATATAATGTAGTAAGAATACTGACTTTCTACAAAGTGCTTTGAGTACGCAGGTTTTCTCTTGCAAGCCGCAGTAGGGCCCCACGTATATGAGCTTGTCGAGGCGCCCGGGACGCAGCAGCGATTGCTCCAATAAGTCGGGCCGATTCGTCGCACCCATTATGAAAACGAAACTCGTAGTATCTGCATCTGGAATTATTTAAAGTCAGACTTTGACAAGATAGTCAGATATAAATTGTAAAACCATAAGAAACTGAAAAGATGAAACATTCAGATTTGTATATCGCAAAGAAACTTGTACTACGATTTTGGAATGACAACATTAGAATATCGAGATCTGTCCCTGTCCCTGTCCTTCTAACTTTGCATTGAAACATTTTGGAAGATACAAATCAATGGACACTGTATTAAGTAAGTTACTAAAATATTCTATTTTGAATTGCAAATTAAGTATCTCACATAATTGTGTATTACACATGTGAGGTGCCATACATGCCCAAATAAAAAGTACGGCTTGGTAAAGGAAGCATAAAAACTTAAACACTTCTTTAAGACCAGGCACATACACGCCGAGAGTCAGTACACTGTTTGATAGATAGCTGTGTCATATTGGTCTACAAAGTTTGGCCAACAGTAAGGCCCAAGTCTTTACAAATGTAATTGGTGTCCGTGTCACTAACCTTCTCCACTGCTGACACCATCGAGCTCGGCCAACAGTTGGCTGACGACGCGGTCGCTGGCGCCTCCTGAGTCGCCGGCCGCTCCTCGTCGCGGGGCTAGCGCGTCCAGCTCGTCCAGAAACACTATGCACGGCGACGATGCACGCGCCGCCTCGAATACTACAAACAAACTTATTTATTTTGTGGTGTACCTGTTCGCATTTCTGCGATACCGGAATAGCAACTTTAACGCCTACAGATTAAGTTTAGTTTTTATTGCGACTTAAATATTTTTTAAACAATAATAATAATAATGTTTATATAACACCAAACATACATAGATACAGCAAAAGAAAACCATATACATAACAGCTTAACTCTAGAGGGCATAAATCTATGTGCAGACAATGTAAACCCTGCCTCTTACACTAGGAACACCTGTATTGTAATGTAACAGTACTAATTAATATAAAATCAACTTTATTGGCGTATACGCTAAGTTGATATTTCTGTCCAGATGTGAATACTAACCTTTTCTGACATTTTCCTCAGACTGTCCAATATACATGTTGAGTAGCTCTGGCCCCTTGACGCTCAGGAAACTTACATTGAGTTCTGTGCTTACCGCTTTAGCCACAAGCGTCTTGCCGCAACCTGGAGGGCCGTAGAGAAGTATACCTACAACAGAATAAGAAATATGTATACTATGTACAGACCGCATCATAGTGGACGCAAAACTTGAATAAACAGGCCTCTCATTTAATGAAAACTGTTTTTGAAACTCTGTACTAAGCTAGGCTATGAACGTTAACGAAGCTAGAGTAGGATCGCAAGTGGCGTTCCGTAGTTACCGCCAACAGGCGTGAACTTTAGAGCAAAAACGAATTTCTCACCTGATCTCTTCAAGCTGGAATTTTTGAACAAATGTGGATATTTTATAGGGAATTCTATAGTCTTCAATAGTTCTTTCTTCAGTTTCTCTAGTCCGCCAATGTCTTCCCAGTACACCTTTGGTATTTTAGGAGCATCCAAATGTTGACTTTGCAGACCTCGAATGGACTCTGTTTAAGACATTTTGAATCAAGTTTTAATTAAATCTTAGCTAAGGTAAAGATATGTATAGAGAGTTTGTTAGATAGCTCACCAAGAGCAGAGTTAAAATCTTCCTCTTCAACCACATGCAAGGCAGGGACCGGTGGTAGCTGGTTGTAACTGTTGTGCTGTTTCAAATAAGACTCTCTTATCGCAAAATGCAGTAGAGTATCCAAGTCTCCATATAGAAATGTCTCTGTTTTCGCGGCTACCCTCTGCAAGACCTCTCTAGAAGATTTACTCAAACACACCAGTTCCTTGTCAGTGCTCAACTGGTTCGGTGCCACCTGCTCCTCCCCATCTATGTTCAGCTGCATCACAGACGCGAACCACTCCAGCATTTCATATCTTTGCTGAACATTTAGTCTAGGTATGTGAATCTTTTCTAGAAACATTCTTAACATATTTGGCTTCAGGTCTTGTCTTTCCGTTATGGCAATAAATATGATTGGGTGTTTGGTGTAGTTTTGGTACAAATCTGTAATGGTGTTCATAAAGTATTCTAAAACTCTGCAGTCTTCGTTGTTTTCTGGATCAACTGCAAATACCTGGAATATAAAAGGTATATAATAGAGATTAACAAAGGATTGCAAAAATTAGGCAATCCAACTGTGGTTAGGGCCGTCTGAAATGTAGTGAGGGGTTTTAATTCAAGTAGCATTGCTGCAGTCGGTCTAGAAAAGTTTTTGATGATCTGGATGAGCTCGATACAAATTGGCGAGAACAATCTAACATTAACAGCTACTAGGAACAAATTCAAATGCTCTTAAATTGAATTATGTCATCAGTTCTAATACCTCAAAGTTATCCAGCACTACAATAACAGGCGCAGCTGCTTTCGCCTTCTGTACTGTGGAGTTGATCTTGCTCTCAGTTTGTTTGGCAGTAGAACTTTGAAGAGCATTGCAGTCTATTGGGAGGGAGTTCATTCCTGAAAATTATTGGAATCTTATGAGTAAAACCTTTTCAAAGAAATGGAAAATATTTCGCTGGAAAATAACGTGCTATATTTTCCGCCCAGTAAGAGCTATATTACCTTAAATTCAATTTTTTTTCTATTAAAATAACAATTGCAACTTTGGGAAAACATTTTGAAATAACACTTTTAAATACTGTTTCCTGTTCAGCCTACTATGAATAATGGCATAGCATGGTTTCCAAAGTACTTTAGTTTGTAATAGCATACAATGTACTAGCATAAAAATACTTTAAGAGGAAATCTCTTTTAATTGCTTTACAGTAAGTTTGTGACTGCGTTAGTAAGTTGCTGCATACCAAAAAGATATTATAATAGTTAATTTTACAAACAATTGCAAACTCACCATTGTATTTGGCTAATATTTTGATAAGTAGATGTCTGCCAGATCCAGTTGAGCCACTAAGGAGTAGCATAGGAATGATAGGGGTTGACATAGAAGACAGGAGTTCATCTGGAATTTTTTAAATCAATTATTATCTTTTAACTAGTGTTTTTGAATAAAACAAATCATTTTACAGATACTTACTCATTTCTCCAGTCAAAAATGGTTGAATTGTCTCTTGTATCTGGTCAAATTTATGTTTCAGCCCCGTAGGACACAGTTGCAGCATGTTATTAAGGCTTTTGTTTTGCCGTGGTTTGAAGAACTCATCTTTGGGCTTTACACTGTGTACATTTTCTCCTAAAGTTAGTTGAGTCACACCCTTTACTATGAAGAATGCCCGCACAACTTTGTCCTTTGACTCATTGTTAATTACAGTGACATCACTAGACAGCTTCTTACATTTGAAATATAGTCGCCCAGTTGATTGCACTAAGTCCAAATACTTATAATGATACTTAGCAGTCATGTCTGGGGTGAGGTCTATGCTAAATATGTCATTGGTGCTCACTAATTTAGGCGTTTCAAAATAGTTATTTAAAACCTCTTTGATGAAGTCGTTGGCTAAGTCATAGTCATTTACTATGAGGCTCACTTCTGCTGCTGCTGCAATTTTAGGTGAGCTATCTAAGCTGGGCACTGGGTGAAAAGTCACACCAATATCTTTACAAATATTTAAGCCAAAGCAGGATGTAATGTTATAAAATTCATTTTCATTTGTATATGCTATATTTTCTGAGACATGTTTAGATCCAACTATTGGAACTATTCTTATGTTTTCAACATTATTTTGTGCTGTGTCAGCCCAGAGCTTTTTGTGTAACTCTGAAGTCATAAAGTGAAGATTAAATTGAATTTCCTTATTGCTATTTTTCTTTTCTTGGTGCTTTCTTCTCTCATCTGGAGTTAGCTTTAATGCTACCCACAAAACTCCATTGTCTAGGTAGAATAAATTTTCACTACCCAGCTGGATAAACTGTTCTTTGGATATTATTATGCATTTATTCATTAGAACTGGTAGGTTATCATCCAATCTTTCTTTAATGAGTGATTTAACTAGATGTAATGGAGCAGTTTTTACTTCAAAACAGTCCATGGTTTTTTGATTGGAATTCTTCCTTTGGCACCAAATTCTATACTTTATCGAGAGAAAAACGAGGAAGCAGTAGTAGTTGTACTTTGGATAGACAACTTTTAAACAAAACTTTATCACCCATAGTTTACGAGAAGTTTGTTCATTCATAGTAACTTAAACCACTTTTAAGTAAAAGATAAGAATAACGAAAAAATAAATAAAAATAAAAATTATTTTGCGATTTTAAATGATTTTTTTAATCATTTTTGACGAACCAATGCATTTTGTTAACAGACTGATAATAACAATGCTTTTTGTTTCATTCGTTGGACATTGGTCACAGAGTACATTATACTATACATTGGTCCATTGCTTGCTGTAAAGTGACAGTGACAGAGAGTCCATACAAAAATTTATGTCAAAGTGACACTGAAATAGATAAATTTGGGTGCGTTCAATTATTTCAATTCATTTTTAAAATTTTAATTTGGTAAATTCTATTACGGTTGGTTCCTTGTTTTGTAGACACATTGTAATAAAGCAAGTTGGGGCTTATAAAATCTATTATCATGGCCATTCGATCCCATATTTTTTCGATAATACCAAATATTTCCATTAGCTTCCCGTCTGTACCCTAAAATTAAAGTATAGTGGGTTAGGGTATAAGAGGGCCACTATGAAGTATGTGGAAGTGATCAAGTGATCGTAGGACCGTAGGTAGGCGTAGGCTACTGTTTGCTCGCTTTGCCACTGTCATTAATTGTCCATTTTGACGGTTTCCTTTCCCTTAACAAGCATTTGACACACTTTAAAATCCATGTCATTTGAAAATCCACTGAAAGTTATACAAAGATGTATTTAACGTGGGCGTCTTTTAACAATTTACGTATGCTTATGATGGCATGCATGCCTGTTGTAATATTCTATCTAATATGGTTAGTCAACACTTCAGAAGGAATTCGTAGTGAAGAGGGAACTTTGTTGGATCTCGTGTGTTGGCCTGATGGAAATGCTATACCGGTCATTATAGCTTGTGGATCTATTATTGCAGTTGTTATAGAGGTATCTAATTCAAGTCTTCAATACCTACAGTTTGCGCCATCCGACTTTTCCTATCTGTTTGAACTTTATTTGTGGCTGAAAACTGCAGCTCGCCATTTTTTGCGCTTATGGAATGCGCAAAAAATGGCGAGCTGCAGTTTTAGTAGGTACATAGCTACCTACCTATAGATAGTATCTACCTATTCATAAACCTAGACGAACTATAATGTGTTTAGAATTCCTAAAATTTTTGGATTCCCCCAGTTTGCGCAATGTTTAATCTTTAGTCCAGTCCGGACGCCCATGTTACCCTAAGAGTTTTAAAATATTAATAATCATTATTATACTTTTTTTACCAGCTTTACGGTTTGTATCAGTTATTTAAAGCCGGCTTACCAAAGAGAGAGTATGACGTCACAAACGGCCTGTTCTACTACGTCTGGGCGCTTATAATAATGATCATCATTTTCCTCGCAATTATGTTTTACTCTGGACTTCAGTCTACTATAATACGAGGTAGCTCATTCATATTTAACAGTCGTAAAATTTATTTAAGTATAGAATCTAGTGCCTAGGTACAGGTAGGTACTACCAGCTGCCCGTACCTAAGTAGTTTGCCGATTTTCTGGAAGATAAGTAGGTGTATACTTATACCTACACCAATTTTTTTATTATGTACAAAAAATGGGCTTCATCCGTGCCTGTTACTGATCATATTTGCGTAATCAAAAGTAAAAAAAAAACGAAATTCAATTTTTAAATATGCCACTAGGTATTTAGTTAAACTTAAATAACGAAAACTGCTGTTGGAGGCGGGGCATGCTTGAGCGAGATCACGCGAACGTGAGCGAGAGATGTGACGTTAATGAATTGAATATTTAGCTTAGGTACCTATGTCATGAATAGCATGTACAATATTTCCTTAAGTTGGCCAATTATTAGTGACTTGATTTTGGGCTAAAAAAACAAACGCTAATAACTTTGCTGTATAGGAATATTATTTATTGATACTTTACAAACAAAGAGATTTATATTGAATGTCTTTGTTTACAAATATAAAATGAGAAGACCGTCTAAAATAAGCCCTTTAAGTATTTGTACTAATTAAAAAATAGTGGTGTATAAAACCTTGTGGTAGCACATTGGTCGAAACGCTTTAAGCTTTCTACACTGCCTGCCTCTCCATACAACCTTTAGCTATGCCAAATTTCGCTCTTCTTCGTACGCTCAATATTCTTGTCATGTCGGTCTTTCACTTCACGCCTAACACGTAACGTATTTATGGACAATGATGGATCATAACCACACTATTTCCAAACTACTAACTGCCACTCCTGCCAGCCAGAATCAGGCAGTCGAGTTGTCCATTGTCGAGTCAATGAACGTGACTATATACTATTTAGTCCCCGTGAAAATTGTGTTCATTAGCAATTTCAATCAGACGTTCTTGCCGTAGCTAAAATAAAAGGCGGCATAACAAAAGCCATGCTCAGATACTCCAGCCATCTGCCGTCGAAGGTGGCCATAGACAGACTGCAGACCAGGTTCCATTGCTGCGGTCGAGTCACTTTCCAGGAGTGGTTTTATATACCTTGGTATATGAATGGGGAGCATATGGACTCTAAAACTTTGTTAGTATGAAACAAAATGGATTTTCGTTTATAATCACAAGTAGGTAGGTACCTACTAAGGTTCTACCACCAGCCATCGGAGATTTTACCTGCATAAAACCTATGTATCTTTATATACATCATCGCCTATGTGTTATTCAGAAGTCTAAGCTTTACTATTCAGAAGTTTCATCAAAATCCCACAAAATTCTCACAAACTAACATTTTTATTATAAGTAGGATTGTTTCTGAATAAGGGAGTAGGTACTGTCATTCAGCGATGCTATAGTAATATAACCAATTAAGGAAAACACACCCTTATTCAGCTCCATGCAGCTTTTAGCCATGGAAAACACCAGTTTCGTACGAGACGCGTACCTACGCGTTCCACAGTCTGGTTTTAGCCTGGCCAGTTGTAAGTAGGTAAGTAGTAGATACAATTGCCAGTACAATTGTAATTCCGCTATATTTTAGCGACCGGTGGATCCAGTATAATTTCGGGGAAATTATACGGGATTTAAGGATGTCTCATTCAAATCGGTCAGTATGGGAAAGTCTGAAACTATAAGACATCGAAGATCTGTTCTGAGGTAACATGTCATCGATTTTAATAACAAGAAAGACTGCATTCATACATTTTAAAAAACATCTGTAAGTACTCCGTTCGGTTCGGGAATCGAACCCGGTTATTTTGAAAAAAAAAACCTACACTATTTCTATTTAGATATCGATTGTGTAGGTCGTAAGCAGTAAATGTCTGTATGAAACATGATGTCTAAAATTAATAAAATGCATTGTTTCCACATACTTTAATTTATTTTAGTAGGTTGCTCGAAGTGACCACCGCCTTTTTCAATACAATATTCAACACGTTTAGGTAAAATAACCAGGTTCGATTCCCAAACGGAGTACAGATGTTTTTTAAAATGTATGAATGCAGTTTTTCTTGTTATTAAAATCGATAACATGGTTCCTCAGAACAGATCTTCGTAAGTATGTCTTATAGTTTCAGACTTTCCCATACTGACCGATTTGAATGAGACACCCTGTATATATCGCTAGTACATTCATAGCTGGTAACTGAAGAGAAGTTTGCGAGTGCCATGCTGTTGACAATATCCTTTCAGTTAGAACAGCCTAGGGTAATGGTAGGTACGATTATTTTAACAGTTCAGACCACAAGTTTGTGTCAGACAACGTCCCGTATAGCTGCTGCTCCACAGATGAATTGTATCCGTGTATACACCACGGAGTAACTCAAAAGGGCACTATTTACAAGTATAATCCTCAGGTTAGTGACAATTTATCTTTTTTGGGACAATCATATACTATTTCCAAACCACTGCCACTCCTGAAACTCACAATGAACACTATAGCGACTAGGAACCAGAAAAGCATAGAGTCACTGAAGCCCGACGAGGGAATGAGTCCCGTCCCGGAGAAACGATGCAACTGTCTTGGATCTCACAAATAAATAAATTTGAAAAGGACATCGGAGGAGTTAGAAGAATACGTAATTTCTTCACATCATTTTGCCTTGTCATAATACTGCTTTTCCGACGGTAGATATGACGTTTTTTTTTTTTTTTTTTTTTTTTTTTTTTTTTTTTTTTTTTTTTTTAAATAAATATTCCACAACTTTTTCACACAACGCCATCTAGTCCCAAGCTAAGCTAAGAGCTTGTGTTATGGGTACTAAACAGCTGATAAACATACTTATATATTTCTAAATACATACATATTATAGATAAATTACACCCAGACACAGAACAAATGATCGTGCTCATCACACAAACATTTGCCCTGGGTGGGAATCGAACCCACGACCTCCGGCATAGCAGTCAGGGTCACTAACTACTAGACCAACAGGCCAGTCAACTAGACAGTCAACTAGTTTCTAACTAGACTAGACGTATTTAATTAGCAGTTGAAGCTCACACATCCTTATTATAATAATACCAACCTGGTAGTATCCCACTGTAGGGCAAAGGCCTCTTTTCATATAGAGAAGTCTCGAGTATTGATCACTACGATTGCTCAAGGCAGATTAGCGATTTAAAACAGATATTATCTATAAGTCTAGGTTTCCTCACGATGTTTTCCTTCGACGACAACGTCAAAGATATCTAAGATAAACTTAGAAAGTAGGTACAAATTAATTGAAAAAAAAAGTCACATTGGTATTTGCGCGGATTTGAACCACAACCTCGTGCATAAGAGGTAAGCGCATTAACCTCTGGGCCATCATGACTCACACAAACGCCTAAAAGGTTTCCATGAAAGACTAATGGATGTGTTTAACCACGCAGTGGAACAAAATTTAAGCACTTTTTATACCTATTTTGCAGACACAACTGACGATTTGGGATGCCGGTTGTGAGGAAAAACTGATTAGTGAAATGATGTCAGTGTCGTGGCGGTTCAATGCCGTGATGGCTCTCATAATAATAGCTATGGTTAAGTATTGTTGAGTTATCTCCTTATCTCGAATTCTATCATTAATATTAATGAGAAAATACATTACCTATTGCTTACATTACAGTCATGACGCTATTACTTAAAAATATGAGTAATAGGTACCTACTATATCAATAGGTATTAACTACTAATATTACAAAGAGGTGAAATCTGTTTATTGGTAAGTTGGTATGTGTTTGTGTGGCAATTAATTCGCATTCCAAAAACTCTTTCTTTAGTACCTACCTAGCAGACATCAGATAAAATTTAGCATCAGCAATTTTGCAATGATTATGATATCTAGCGTTTGTGTTTTCACAATATTTCATGGGCATGAACAAGTACAAAGTTTGCGTATGAACTACATATAATATATACCTTTATTTTTGGTGAGGGATGGAAAACCTTATGGATGTTTCCCGCCCCGGGGTGGGTAGAGAGGTCTATCAAACTCTTACTGACTAAAACCAACCCGGTGTTCCAAACCCACACCTAGGCTGGGCCCGGGGGTGTACAAGAACATAAGATACTTCCGCAACTCCCGACTGATTAACTATATCTAAACCAACCTATTTTATTAACAGTTACTACAAGTAATAGCAGGGCGGTATCTCCACACAGCTTACCGAGGCGGCTTGCACGTGGATAACCAGATCAGTTGCAAAGCTTACCTGCTACGTTCCATAACCGACACTGAACCATCAAAAAACCAGGTCAGGAAGAAAGTGTTCAGAAAGAAGAAGTTTCGTCAAGCGCGAACCTTGCAGTGGGTCTCTGTGTCGTACAGACGCGGGAAGAGACGATATGTGACATCGTCAGCATCGGACGGCAACAGCTCTGATGAGTTGCTGAAGCCCATTTATGAATAAGTTTAATGGAAGCTATAAGATGGCCCCAAAACATTTAAAACTGTTAGTTGACACTGGAAAGAGTTGCGCAACTTACTAAATATACTTTGTATACGGTTGCCCTTTACTGACAGCAAGCAGTAAAAAGGAGCACAAAAATTAGCAGCGTAACTACAATCTACTAGACGCGCTAAAATGTGAACTCCCCGCCTTGAATAGACACACCAAAAAAATAAATTAAATAATATTATTATATTATTTAATTATTATTAATTTTTTTTGAATAGATATACCATTCGGATTCTCCAGGCCCAGTGACATGAATAATACCTAATTTTGTTTCGTTTGCCAACGCCTGTGAGCATGACATAGATACCAGAAGGCTCTCTGGAGAACGGGTGACTCAAGACATAATTATTGTGACGCAGAGCGGATTGGAAACTCGAAAGTTCGAATCACACACGATACGCGTTATGGGAGGTTTGTGGTCATTCTGCCCAGATAAAAAACAAATTAACAGATATTACCTACTGGAGTTTATAAGCCGGATATTATGATATTTGAGTCCACTGTCCATATGAGCAGACTCCATACGTTCCCACCTGGACTTAAAAATATTTTGAAAATAAATGGTTAAATTTGAAAAAAAAAAGTGTTTTTTTCCTTAGCTAATGAATTTATTATTCTACTCATTTACATCTAAATAATACTAGAATAAGTTTGCATAAGAAGCATTACCTACCTGTCTCAAATGAACAACTTTATAATTGATAATACAATTATTTTTTATTAACGAACGATTGTATCAGCTCTGGCACTGCGATCTCCTTGAGGCGGTGAAGGTTGTCCCACCAGTACGGCAGCATGTGATGGTGGATCAGCTTAAACCATGGCGTCACATCTTCGTCCTTTAGGCTTTCTATGAAACTGATCAAAACACACTCATTGTCACACTTGTTTATTGTCATGCGTGTTTACGCCCACGTGCGGCCCAGGCCCGCATGCGTGCTGCCCGCAACCTATATACATGTTTTAATTCCCATGCGTGCTAGGAACACGCACGCGGGACATCGGTGAGACTTGGCACACATGCGGGTCTGGCCACAGTAGGTACATTTTTTTAGCCAGCACGCGGGCGCAAACACGCATAACTATTAAAAAGGTCCTTAGTCTTGCTGCCAACAGTTTCAAGTTACATTTCTAATTCTGCTAAAGTGTTGTAGGCGAAAAGAGATGGGAGATTTACAGGGTGAATAACACCGACCCTTTTTTGCAACAGAGCAATGATTAGCGCTGCCCAACGGCCTCAGTATGTACTTGGTAAATGGTCAGGCAATTATTAATGGTGAGTAGTACTAGTAGGCCGTTAGGTGAGGACAGACCTTTAGGAAAAACAGTTCCTGCATTTAGGTGCAGCCCCGTGCAGAGCGCTCTGACATATTTGCACCGATTTAAAAAAAGGAGCGTATAATATCTAGTATTTTACACAATAAAATATTTATAAAATTTATATACTTATATTTTTTTAAATCTGATTGTTATATATGTTTATTAAGAAGAATAGTAATAACTGTTCGTACCTGTTTATCTTGTTTCTAGGGATATATTTGACGTCATCAATTTCGTTAGGGTTGGGCTTCACAGGTGCGTCGCTTTTAAGGATGAGCACATGATCCAGTTCGTATTCAGCCCAAACGCCGTCACCAGGATCCTCGTATATGAACCGTGATATGAATGTGAAGTCCTCGCGTTTTAGCTGGGAACAAATTCATCTGTGATGCATCGTATTTCTGTGATGAATATACGAATATCTTTCAAAAATATTCCTTTCATCCCTCTCAAAAAAAATCCCAAACATACGAATACTTGGTTATTCGTCACCTTCACCGTTGTTCATAGTTCCTGGACGTAGATCTCCCTATAGAAATAATCGCTACTAGAACTGATTCTGCGCAGTCTGCACTGCTCCAACTGATTCTCGCAACGCATCTTCGCTTAATTAGTTACACTTACTTACTTACTATGACGAATTTAAAGCAGATTATTTTTACCTGCTTTTTATTTCGTTCGATCAAGCCAGATGGAAAGTGGTGGATGAGGTATTATATGATAAAACGAGCTTGTCCAGAAGATACCTGTTCACTCTTGTTTTTAAGGCAGACACGTAATGTGAGAGGGAAGTATAGACTATTTGCGGCTTTGGGATAGCCATATTTTTAATTTCTTACTTGATGTTTAGGTATCCCCAGTTCCTCGTCGAGTCTTCGAATAGCGGCGGTTGTGACGTCTTCTGGTACACCGTTGATCAGCAATGGATGACTGCAGCATGTGTTTGTATAGGCATTCGGATAAGTTACCTGGAACATAAAGGTTTAGGTTAAATTGGTGTATCTAGTAGAGTCTACGGTATTCCACACGGCCACACATTGTATCGTGAATTGATCCTGATAGCGTACTTACAAGATTCAACCACTCAAGCGATTTTAGAGTAGTTTTTAATATAAGGGAAAACTTTGAACACTGCAATGCCCAGTGATCATCACTATGAAGTATCAGCGGAGATAGAAAGAAAGAAAGAAAAAGCATTTATTTGGCACGACACAGGCACACGTTTAAAGTAAAACTAGGTAGTTACAAAAAAAAAAAAAAAAAGAATGATGTGCCTTGCGGCTGCGCCAAATAGGTCCAGTTCAGCAAAGATACACAATAGCCCTATTCAATGCACTGTAGTATTGTGTTCGGTGATGATGATGATTTAACGAGTTTAACAATAAGCTTTGAAAAGCGTTAGGATTTTAACTAACACAACATTTTATTTTAAATTATAGGTATCAATAGAGAAGGTTGGTGGAGGTTGTGGTTCAAAACTGGGCCTACCTACTTTCTAAGTTTATCTCAGACATCACTGGCATCGGTGAAGGAAAACATCGTGAGGAAACCTGGAATATAAGTTTGAAATCGGCAATCCGCCTTGAGTAAGCGTGGTGATCAATGCTCGAGCCTTGTCAGTATGAGAAAAGGCCTTTGCCCTGCAGTGGGACAGTCACAGGCTGGTATTATTATTATTATTTTTTATTAATATCAGTAGAGAAAGCAAAGGTACTTTTTGAGAAGCTCTCTTCTGAACAAGCAGTTGTCCCGCCGAGTTGAACATCAGCACACTGAAGGCTCTGTGCAGAGGAACCTTTCCGTTGGAATCGACTCTGTGGCATTCCCTCTTGGTGGCAGATCCGATGATGTTGTCTTTCTCATCCACCAGCAAACACATGTCATTGTCCAACGCTGCCACCTTGGAAAGAATATTTATTGGAGTTTTATTAAAAGGTAAGTAGAAGTACTTTTATGTGTATAGACTATAGGTACAACAAGGTTGGTTTTATTACTCGTTCGTGACATTTAGAAACAAAATGGGGATGAGATGTGATGTTAATCGGTACCGATTTATCGTTTTTTTTTAATCACCCTTGAGTAGGTACCTATTATTATTTAATTAATTTACCTGATACCTCAAGCTCACCCATGGAAAGAGGCGGCCTGCATACCTAACTTATAATAAATACAGAAAAAAAACTTTTTATTTTTCAAGGGTTAAATTGTAGTCACTAAAATTCTATGCTAGGTTATTACCTACTTCAGAGCTAGCAGTAGGTAGTGAAATTTATTTTTAACCATTATTAATGGTTAAAAGTAAATTTGTGCCCAACTCGAAAACATCTGAAACAATCAGCTGTTCCATTCATTTTGGTACAGTAGATATTAATTAAACGTTCGCATGAAACTGCTGCCTATTCTTATTTCCAGATTTCCCAGTTGGTCACAAAGTGAATTGTGTTTATTCATGGTTAACATACTTAGGTAGCCTGCGTGATTCTTAGGATAGTGTTGGAAAAACAACCTGTATAGGGTACAAATAGGAACTTCGAGAAGTTGAATAAAATACTTCTGTAGGGTAAATTAGGCTGCTGTAGGTTATAGGTAGGTAGGTACCTACTTGACAGGTTTTTTTGTAAGTTGGTCATACCTAGAAAGAGATGGGCACACGACATTGTTGCCATTGCGGGAGTACCTATGTTGGATGAGACTCACACAAGGACGCGGTGCTTGGCACCAGTAAAGAGAGTCCTATACCCAGCAGTGGGTTAAGGCGTGCTGCGTATGATGCTGATTGCTGATGACGATGAGTTCGTACCTGTACATCCGTTATGTCCGTGGATTGATTCATCGCAGCGTTGACACACACAAACTTTCTGTTCACATTTGAAGCATTCCACAGCATTCGACCACTGTTAAAAGTTGTTCTTATACTCCGACCCAACATATTTTAAAAGGTAGCCAAGTAAAATACCGAAAGTTTTGTCGAAAAATGTAGGTATTTAAATAGTTTTTTCAACAAAAAAACCAGATGTTTTTACATAATATTATGTAAATATGATAATTCCTTACAATGTATAGGATTTTGATTGTTTACCTTCAGAATTTGAAATAAGTAGGTAGGTACCTCTCTCCGATTGGCATTTGCCGCATCATCATGTATGATTAAGTGGTTATAAGTTAATAAAAAAAATATAAATTAAGTATCCTACCGATACTATTAATTTATATTTTTTTAACTAACTACCTACCTAGTACCACTACCTAGTTTGTTTGGAGATTTTTTTTATTGAGTGCTGTTTTAAAGTATTCACAGACGATCGAATTTGGTTCGGAACGGACCACGAACATGGTGTGCTTCGAACCAAATTCAATCGTGTGGCGCACGGTCCGCTGGACATTATTATTATTAATATCGGTACGGCTGGTTCGAAGCGCTCGCACATCGAACGCGGTGCGTTCCGAACCGAACCAATCGTGTGGACGGCGCACCGGACCAAATGTCGGTCCAGTCGCTATTGTGCCACCGTACGCGCAACATCAAGATCAAGATCAAACAATTCAATAAATGCTTCGGAACTCATTCGAAGATATGTACGAAAATCTTTATCATCGAGATCTTTAATGAGATTCATATGACTGTATTGTTGTCTGTTTCTGAGATAAAATCTTGCCCGTTATTTTCTTCTTTTTCGTTCGTTATGTAATGGCGATGTAGCAACGATAGTTGCCGCAACTAATGCCATTTTGGCCTGTTTTGATAGAATAGGCGGCATGTCGAGGAGACGTGTTCACGCAATGCTAGCAGTGCTAGCACAATAACCGACTGGACGGTTCGGAGTCTGGTGCGCTTGTCTGTTGTGTAGACCACACCGTACGGTTCGTGGTCCGTTCCGAACCAAGTTCGATCGTCTGTGAATACTTTCAGATTGGGCAAAGGCCAGAAAGAAAGGTGGACTGAGAAATTTACGAGTTCGCACTCACTTTAGAAGTTACATATATTTCTGTATGAATACACCAGAGAAAAACTTTCTTTACAAAGTGGGGTGCATAAAGTTTTGAGCTTATTGCGTGGGTCTGGCGCCGATGCCGATGGGGAATATAAGCACAAAATGGTTTTCTTTGGAGTTCTCAACCAAAAAGGTACAGAGTCCAGCACATCAAGCTACCTTCCTATGCCTTGCACCTGATATAGCCGTAGGCATGCTGAACATGGCACTGGCATGGCAATAAAATAAGCACTAGCCGGTCCACAGTGCGACATAGCGCTGTTTACCTACAAACAAAAATGTTAGTAGGTCTGTAGACCAGGTACGTACTTTAAATATTAATTCCTACTTACTAATAATGTTAAGGTAAGCGGTTTTTGTTAATAGTTACTTACATCATCGCTGAGCCGAAAATACTTAACAAAAACCAAACACGTGTACCTAATTAGAAGACGACGCGACGGATACGATTTTTTGAAAATTGATAACAACAACTTCGCTGACCAATGAGTATATATGGCTCAAGGGAAACCATTAGAATAAGATCACGAGTCACAGGTGATTCATTTATCATTTGAGGCACATTTCTCGGTATTCAGAACGTGTCGTGACATGTTTTTTAATCGGATGTACAGCAAAAAACCTTGTGTTTGGAATGATAAAAGAAAATTTCGCGTTTTTTTTATATTTTTCCAATTTGCACTAAGGAAATTTACCATAAATAAAACTCTTAAACTGGAATGTTAGCATTTTATTAAAAGATATAGGTAGGTAATAGACAACATTTCAAAATTTTAACCTCCATGTTTTATTATGTTATCTAAAAGTAAATCCAAAACTAGAGGACCCATATTTTTTGGTTTTTCGAAATTATGTACTTTTCATTCATAATTTTAACTTTGAAATTCGGTGCATTCTAAAAAGACGTAAGCGCCAAATGACGTCATTCATACGGTCGAATGGCGATAATTCCGTTGCTTTACTGTGATACGTCAAAAAAAAATAGTTTCTTAGATGTCACTGTCATTTAGCAGTTGTCAATGTCACACATTGACATTAGATATGTCTTGTTTGACATTAGATATGTCATTTTTGACATTAGATATGTCTTTTTTGACATTAGGTACGTAATTTTTGACAGAAATGTCTTGTTTGACATTATAGTTTTCATCTTAAAAAAATAGCTTGCTTTCGCAAAGGTAAACACATCATTCCACCGTATAAGTGACGTCACCGCATGGTTTTTGGTTTTTATTTTTTTTCTCAGAAATTAAGCTATAAAAAAATTAAAAAAATATATATTTGAACTTAGCATACAAAAATGAAGAAACGGTATTTTTGTTTTAGGGTCATGTCAATTTTGAAATGTTGTCAATTATAAAATCAAGCATGTTTCTCATTATAACATTCTAAACAGAATGCTTTTTGACACCCTTTGCACTCAGTGTGTACTTGCTTCGCTTCTCTTGCCAATAATCCTTCGTTTTTCAATTTGACATAGCACCCAGTGCATCTTTTTCGGACGAGTTTATTGTTTGCCTTTCGAGGTATTTCTTGTAGAGAATGTCCAGAATTATTTGAAGCGGCTATTGAAGATCTTGGAGAGCTATAGGTGGTTGAAGATCTTTGAGGTTGATTACTTTCTGTGGTTGATGCAACAGGTCCAAGGAAATGTCGGACTAGATGTTCTTGGACTTGTAAAACTGTCAACTTAGGGCCGTCTGCCAACTCGTTGTAGATGCATCTTGCATTGTTAATGGCGACTTGAAATAGCAAATCGATTGCTATCTTTTTGTACCACGTTATACTTTTATGTAACGGCGAATGAAGGAAAGCAAGTTGGTCTGAAATATCAATGCCTTTTTTAGCATCATTGTAATCGATGATTGCATCAGGTTTCATAACGTTGCCGCGATAGGTAGTGACGTTCGACATACCGTCTCCATGGCAGGTTGAGATCATAAGGACGTCGTGTTTATCGTGCCATTTTAGTACTGTATAGAGGTTGTCTGTCCTTTTGTCTAGCTATTTGTTCTCCATTTCTTAGCTTCGCTTTTACTACTTCTTTTGGCAAATTTCTTCTATTTTTACGTAAAGTGCCGTATAAATCAGTATTGCGACCTTTTAGATACTCAGCCAATGGCAAACTGGTATAAAAGTTGTCAGCGACGATAATACGACCGGCATCTAAAAGCGGCTCCGTCAGCTGTACCACTATTGATCCAGGTTTATCAAGACCCTCTAATTGATGCGAAATCCCGGAATAAATTTGGTACGACCACGTGTAGCTATTTATTGCGCAGGCCTTATATATTTTCATACCGTAGCGATCTGTTTTGGCTGGGTTATAAGTTCTTTTTAGCCACCTACCATGAAATTTGACCATTGACTCATCAACGACAATAATATCGGAAGGTATGTAAAGACTACGAAAATTGTTTACCATTTTATGTATAAGTGGGTCTATTTTATGAGTTATTTGCTCTTTAATGACACCTAATTGGATTCCTGTAAAGTGCCAGCATCTTAGAATGGAGCTGAACCTGTTGAACGACATATTTATTCTGGACAAAAGAGGATTATAGTAAAGCACGTCTAATTTCCAGTAGTGCTCGATTGACGGCTTAGGATTGAGACCCATGTAGATTATTACTCCAAAAAATGTTTTCAATTCCTCTCTAGTGACGTTTTTCCATCTCGCCATTCGACTAAATCGCGCAGTTCGTAATTCTTTCAACAACTGAGCGTAAATATTGGTATGAATGACCATTTCATCAATTAAATCATCAGGTACAAAATAAGCATAAATTTTGCTCAAACTAACTCGGCCATCTTCAGTAATTGCGTCGATGTTTTGTACACCGTGATTGCTTATAAACGTTTCCCGCCCTATAGGCAAAACCTCTCTTTTCCATTGGGCACCAGATTGATTGGATGCCGATAAACTTGCTGGTGTGGGTGACGGAATTTCAGTACTTCTGCCTGCACTACTTGCTTTAAAATCTGAAATTACCTCGGATTCTTCGCTTTCCTGATCTTCATCGTTGAACTGATATTCTTCGTCGCTTCCACTACTAAATGGTTCTTCATCTGAAGTTTCTAAATACCGCAATAACTCTTCAATTGTATTTCTTCTATTTGTCATTTTATAGAAAAAAAAAAACGATTTATAACCACAAATAGACCGTATTCCAATAAAATAACAAAACCTCAAATAAATATTCAACTTTATAATCCAATTGTAGTTATGACAGTTGAATGGCATTTGACGTACAATTTGTATGATGTCTTGAAATTGTCAATCAAATATGCATGTGTTCACATATGACTCATTCAACGTGGTAAAGAATTTATCGCCGTTCGTGAGTCACATGCATGTGACTCAAAAAAATAACCGAATAAAATTAGTAGAACTAGTAATTCTTTGGAATGTGAAAAAAAAAACGATTAATTTAAGATTAATTTATTACAAAAAGTGGAATAATAAATCGACTTAAAGTTGTAATTTTTTGTGTATTTTTAATTTAACAGAACTCTGATTAACATAATATTTTTAGCATTTATTTAGTATCACGTTTGACAAATTGGAAAAACAAATCGATTAATTTAAGAAAATTCGATTATTTCATCAATGATTTTTAATAATTTATTTTACGTTGGATGTCCCTCCCTAGTTAAAAATATTTTGTATGATATTGTAATGATGTTATGTAGCGTAACAAATAAAAAAAAACATTTGAACGTAAGGCTTTATCAAAATGAGTTGTATGTATAGGGACAGGGAGAAAAGTAACGACCTGCTGTCGCCCATTTTCCCGCTAGATGGCGTTGAAGTTATTTTTTTTTGTTGATTTTGTTTTATGTGTAATTGGCAAATTAGTAAGTCGTAGAAGTATTTGTTGCGGATACATTTGTCCATGAATAAAATCTGCTAATAGTACACACTGTTCGTGTCGTTTATGCTCACCGACTATTAAAAACTAACCCTACATAATTAGGTATGCCTTTGTCGTCGTAGCAAAAATTAAGGAGTCTTAAAGGTTAAATAAAACAGGCCGTCTTTTTAATAATAAATATAACATTTTGATTTTATTGTTGCATTTATAGTAAAATTGTACAGAGCATAGAAGTTTCATCTAGGGTTTTCCTGTGAAAATAATATTTTTTTGTAAGCACCCGTCGTTATAAATAGAAAAAATAACTATATACAGCTTTATAATAATTCGAAAAAGAAAAAAATAAAAGTGAGCAAAACTAGAGCTGTTTTATTACTCTTCTCGCTTTTAAACATAGTAAATACATTTTGTTAATTAAGGATGCATAAGAGGTAGAACTCACCAGAAATAATTGAACAATAAACATAATAGATGCACTAACCTAGCCTACAGCTTATTATGCCAAATTAATACAGGATGGACCACAAGAGTGAGTGGTTTCATTTGTTAATTTCTCGTGAAGGCGGAGCATTGAATGGCTGACAAGAGTGACAAGTATGGTGTTAACCGCCTTATTGTATATCAATGGGCTATTTGACAAAATTTTAGTTTAGTCCCTCATCTATATTACAAGAAAATATTCGACACTTATTTTTTCTTTTTTAACGTAATCAAAAAATAACGGCGAAACATCGAGTCAAAATGTCGCATGACGTCACTAGGCAGTACAGTTTACAGGGTGTCTCATTCAAATCGGTCAGTATGGGAAAGTCTGAAACTATAAGATACGAAGATCTGTTCTGAGGAATCATGTCATCGATTTTAATAATAAGAAAAACTGCATTCATACATCTTAAAAAACATCTGTACTCTGTTCGGGAATCGAACCCGGTTATTTTGAAAGAAAAAACCTACACTATTTCTATTTAGATATCGATTGTGTAGGTCTTAAGAAGTAAATGTCTGTATGAAACATGATGTCTAAAATGAATAAAATGCATTGTTTCCACATACTTTAATTTATTTTAGTAGGTGCTAGAAGTGACCACGTTTACAATATTACTACAATAGTACAGATGTTTTTTAAAATGTATGAATGTAGTTTTTCTTGTTATTAAAATCGATGACATGGTTCCTAAGAACAGATCTTCGTATGTCTTATAGTTTCAGACTTTCCCATACTGACCGTTTTGAATGAGACACCCTGTATACTATAGATTATGACGTTACAAGCCCCCTCCTCAACTTTAATGCGCTTAATCTAAGCTGTTTTCCATCAATTTGAAAAATAAAAATAATAATTGTGTATTCTTTTTTATAATCTAACTAATGGACTAATCACATTGAGATTTTCATATTCTGTCAAGTACGGTATTGCCGTGCCCCTAGTGCCCAACTTATAAATTGTCAATACATTTATCATGTTGCCTAAACAAGCCTATTTATTTTTGTAGAATGTAAAGTAGAACAAAGAAATCAAATTGTCCAAGTTTTTTTATTCGTATAAATACAACTCGGGGGGAATAAACGCAAAAATTGTTGTCTGATAAATACGACTTAGGCGGGTAATGGGTTAAATGCATAGTTTTATGAATATTTAGACGCCATGAAATTGTAACGGAAGCATATCACGTGCTTTGTGTCGACCACAAAAACAGTGACGATTCTATCGGTAAAGATCGTACAAATCATCAGATATTATTACTAGGTAGTATTAGGTTTAGGTAGTATTTTTTCCATGGTCAACAAAAATAATTACGTCCGCTTCAGTCCAGAAAATGACGTGTAACAGTACTGATAAACATGAAGTTTCCAGGCTTCTTATGTTGTTTACACGTATCGTCGAAATCTCTACGACATCCTTGTGACCCATTCTGCTTAACGCCGAATATAAAATAATAATAAAGAAAAAAACCTATATTTTTCATTGTCCGCTCGTATAAATTAAACCAATATATTTTGTTTATGTCTATAGCAGGGGTGGGCAAACTCAAATCAGGCCTAGGAAATTAGTGTTCATCGTTAATTTTTTGTCATTCGAAGTTTTGGCATACTTTTATAAGTTATTCTCTATTAGTTCCTGGCCTCGTGAATTGTAACTGTTATTCTACAATACAAAATGTAGAAAAAAACTCAATTGGCTTTCAGGAGCTGCCTACTTAGCCGCGAAAAGTCCAAATGCTGCAGCTGATGATTAATTTAGTAATCAACGAGTTCAGAATCAGCTGCCATCTTGGAGTAAAACTGTGTTCTCGTCGTCACGTGACCCTTTAAGCTACGTTCACACGGCAACCATTCGATGCAATGCATAAGGGCAACTGCGTGCACGCGTGTCTAACGGCGAGTTGTGTGAACGAGACAACGTGAACATAAGTGCCACTGCGTGTCGTATTCAAGGAAATCGATTCGAGGCACGGCATTCTCTGTGGCGATACGGTATACGGTAAAACATGTATCTCAATCACGACGGCGTTTTCCCGTATCGACACCTAGTGAACAGTTTGGTATATTGTCTACTGCCACTACTATGTTCGTAAATAAGAAGAAAAAGAGCGTAAGGTAAACGAGAAAAGTATGGCCGTGTGAACGTGGCCTTACAGTAAATTCCGAGAAGTTTTAAACCGTCAAGTTGTGAGTAAAATACACATACGCACTATAGAGATAATTATCTTATGCATGCTATTCTGAACTCTATTTGGGTCGTGTTTAAGTTCATTATCAACTAAAAACTCCTCCGAACACATTGCCCCTGGTGATAAAAGTTTGCCCATCCTTGGTCTACAGTCCAAAGCTACTATAAGGTGACAGTCTGACTTATTTAGTTTCATTCATAAACTTCTGTATCTTTTCAGGTTCCGTTAGTTCCTTCAATCGGTGGAGGTTGTCCCACCAAAGCTTGAGCCGGTGTCGACGAATCATGTTGAACCAGGGCGTGATAGGACCTTCCAGAGTCGGTATGAACCTAAAGACAAAAAAAAATGGTTGTATAATCTAACACATCGGACATGCGACTAACATAAAACCTTTATTTCAGTGTTAATTTGTGTTTCGATGTTAAGTTGTGCTATGCTGTCAATATACACTATGAATTTTACGAACACGAACTCGGAAAGTCGGAACCTGTGGGCCATAAAATTATTTCATAACCGCGCCACTCAGTGCATCAGCCACTGCGCCAACCATGCCAACAAGACTCTGAAACCCCTTTGACGGATACATGCGTGATGTTATGCTTACTCTAGTAGAATAATTATATCAACATACGCGTTAAACTCAGCCTTAGGCACGAAGCAATACTCGGAGATCTCGCTGGAGTTGGGCTTGACCTTGACGTCGCTTTGGAAGAAGAGAATGTGGTCGATCTCGTGCTCTCCCCACACGCCGTCGCCGGGGTCGTGGTAGTGCACGCGCGTCATGAACGTGAACAGCTCCGGGTCCATCTGAGTAACAAAGAAGGATTATAGAAAAACATATTTGAGAACAACACATTATCATCTGCCTAGCTTTTTCATAACTATGTTGGAATCGTTTTCCAGTTAATCCGGATGCAGCTTTATACCACTGTTTTACATGAAGCAACTGCCTGGCTGACCACAATCCAGTTACTGGGTAAAAGTCGGTAAAACAACACAGCTTAGTTAAACTGGTTGTCTTTTTTGGCTTCTGACTACATGTAACAACTGTCAAAAATCCACAAATGACAGCCGAAATCAAAATTGCTTAACCTGCTTTCGAAGCCATGGAGGAGTCTTGTTATGTAAGCAATGGCCACCTGTCAATGGAATGGCCTCGCCAAGCATAGCTGAACCTTCGATAGAGTCATGCAAGTGTTATTATTTGGCGAAACATAATCTCTACTAGACATATTTTGGCATAATTTTTATCGTTTTTATCAGGGAAAAAGGTTACTCAGAGGTTATGTAATACAAACATTTTAGTTTTTTGCATTCTTTCAACATATAAACTGTAACTATGCTAAATCCCAAACATCACTGTGCGCACAAAATTTTATGATCAGTCTATATGTAGAAATTGTAAGAGTATACAGTGTATTTTGTACACGGTGTTTGTTACCATACTACTTCTAAACGGCTGCACCAATTCGAATGAAATTTTGTTTATGTGCTTGAGTGGGTTCCTGGATGGTATAGAATTAGAGCCCGATAGGTGGCGCTGAGATCAGGCAAGACAACATCGGCCGGGTCCGCAAGAATATTAATTATAGATTACAAGTTCTAGCCAAAGCAAATACCTGATCTAAAGGAATGCCTAACTCATGGTTGAGCCTGCGTCTTGCTGCCGTGACGACATCTTCAGCCTTCTCGTCAATGTACAGGGGATGACTGCAACACGCATTTGTGTAGTAATCTGGGTATGTTACCTGAAACATTTGAAATTACACTTAGTTATAAAGATAGGTTTTTCTGAGAGGGCGCTACTGTGCTGCTGTTTACTTCGTCTCCGTATTTATCGTAACATTAAAAAAATATTTGTGTACTTTTACCAGTGAAAAGAACAAAAAGTGAAAAATAACCGATACATTCTTAACGTTAAGTGTGGGCAAACCTTTTAAACAAGTGACTCAGTGTTAAATAGTGAAAAGAACTGAAGAGACAAAAAACGTTACTGTGCAACAAAAAAACCTCCAACAGAACTATAAAAACATTGATATATCAAAACAGTTATTGAACAGTTAAAGTGTTGAACAAATTTCGACTTAGTTAAGCCTTTTTTAAAAAATCAATAAGTATATAACCTATTTACTAAATGACATAGCAAAAACATATACCCTAGTCTATGAAGACATCATTAAGGCATAGACGCTAACGCCATCTGTTAAAAACTGTCGGTACCATAACAGCTACGATCAAACTGTTAACACTGTGAACTGTAACTACATACTGCTCGACCGACTCGATCGAGCGATCTTCAGCTTGGTAGGAACTACAGAGGGCTGCCAAGAGAGGGCGTACTAGTACCATAACACAACAAACATCAATCTAATATTTAAAAACATGGAAGAAGTTATGAATGCGCTAAAAAATATTCAAAAGGAACTTGATGAACAAAAAAATACAATCTTAAAAAGCGGAGAAAAAGTGACCGAACAGGTAACCCAAAATATAAACTGCATTTTAGAAGAAAAGTTCAAAATACTAGACGAGAAATACGACAGCCTGAAGGAAAAATTAGAAAATCAAGAAAAACGACTCTATTTTATAGAAAAACAGATAAGAAAGAATAATATTGTCTTTTTCGGACTAGAAGAAACAGAAACATCTTATTCAAACCTAGAAAAACTCATGATCAACTTTATAAAGGAACACTTCTCTTTGGACCTGGATCAAAGAGATATACAGGAAATAAAGAGAATAGGAAAAAAAGGGGACAGACCTAGACCAATAATAGTAACATTTTCTACGCTCGGTACAAAAATCAACATATTCAAAAGGAGTAGTTCACTGAAAAATACAGCATTTTATGTAACAGAAGATTACCCCCAAAATATAATTGAAAAAAGAAAACAATTACAAGAGCAGGTACGAATTGAAAGAGATAAAGGAAACTCTGTAATAATAAAATACGATAAACTAATAATACGAGACAAAAATAACTCAACAGCGAAAAATAAAAGAATGCTTTCAGTTTCTCCGGAAACCAACCCTGCTGGGCGTGACGAAGTTAGAACGCAGGCTAGCAAGAAAAATAAAACCCAAAATACAAATAACCAAAAGTCACGTAAAAAATCTTCTAGCCTGTCTGAAGAGATCGTAAAGCCTGGGATACTGAACTTCTTGACTACCAAAATTCCAAATAACACACCCGGAGCAAAGGAAAATAACAAGAAGATCTAGCAACTACAACACCCCTCTCACACGGTCAACACAAGTAAAACGACAATGAAAAACAATTTAATTCTTCCAAGCCGGCTGGTCACCGAGGAAGAGTATGACCAAAACCCTCCAAAGAATCAAACAACATTACCTACAAAAGTATCTACAACAACTAATATCACCACTACTTCGACTACAACAGGAAAGCTCTATATCCTGACATACAACGTCAAAACACTCTCAACATACGAACACCTGATAGAATTAAATGAATCTCTATCAGAAATAAAATACGACGTAATTGGACTGGCTGAAACGAGGCGAATGGGAAACAAAATAGAAGAGTATGAAAACTTTATATTATGTTACACGGGACAAACGCCGGGCTTGTACGGCGTGGGTTTTATGGTAAAAAAATGTCACAAAAACAACATAGAAAGCTATATTGGTCTAACAGAAAGAGTCGCAATCCTAAACTTGGTATTTGGAAATACTCGGCTATCAATCATACAAGCCTATGCCCCTACGGAAAAAGCAGCCCAAATAGAAATCGACAGTTTCTATTGTACACTCAACAAAGCGATAGAAAGGTCATATAAAGACTTCATACTGATGGGGGATTGGAATGCAAAAATTGGTAAGCCAAAAAAAGAAGAATATTTAGTCATGAAACAGAACGGCTATGGTAAAAGAAATGAGAGAGGACAGAGACTGATAGATTTTGCTACTGAAAACAAATTGTCAATTTTAAACACATTTTATAAGAAAAAAATAAAAAACAGGTGGACATGGATCTCTCCTGATAAAAAATACAAAAACGAAATCGATCTCGTTCTATCAAACCGTCCTCAAATATTTCAAAACATAGAAGTATTGAACATAAACTACCCTTCGGACCACAGACCAGTTAGAGCAACGATAACATGTAAACTACCAAAGAAAAGTCGAACCAAATACAATAATCATCAAGAAAAAAAGATAACTAACGAAGATGATATCTCCAAATTCAAGGAGTACATAAAAACAACACTGAACGCACCGCTAAACAAATCAGTACAAAGCTATTACGACGATATTATCAAAGCTATAACCAGAAGCCTGCAAGCAATACAAAACAAAAATAAAGAAAGTAAACCCCATAAAATTCTGTCAAATTGCACTCTACAGCTTATGAAGAGACGGAAGGAACTTCAACAGACAAAAAACAAATCTAGAGCAATGAAAAATGAGATCTCTGCCCTTTATAAGCTCATAAGCAAGTACATCAAGAAGGACTACAATAACTACAGATATAACACTATAGAAAAACACATAAGTCAAACGGGGGGCACAAGGAAAGCTTACAAAGAGCTGAGATCGAATAAAACATGGATCGAAGGATTGAAACAGAGCGAAACAATACACAACAATCGTAACGATATCATTACCGTAGCAACACACTTCTATAAAGAATTATACAGTACAAAAGAAACGACATGTACGGATAGTAAAGATCAACATCCAAACCCCAACTACGGCAACCCACCTGTGCCTCAGATTGAAATATGTGAAGTAATAGAAGCAACAAAAGCTCTCAAATCAGACAAAAGTCCAGGTTCTGACGGCATCACAAATGAAATACTAAAAACTGGTTCAGCAACCCTTATCGCCCACCTGACAGAACTGTTCAATCTCATTATTGAAACTGGAGAGACACCCACCCAATGGTCTGAATCTGACATTATTCTTATTTACAAGAAAGGCGACCCAAACGATATAGGGAACTACAGACCTATAAGCCTACTACCTACAATCTACAAGCTCTTCTCCTCTATAATAAATAAAAGAATGAACTCTACACTAGAAACACGACAACCTATCGAACAAGCTGGATTCAGAAAAGGATACTCAACGATTGACCACATACATACCATAGAACTTATCATAGAAAAATATAGAGAAAAAAATAGACCACTCTACATTGCATACATTGATTACCAAAAAGCATTTGACTGTGTATCGCAAAAAAGCATTTGGGAAACCCTAGCAACACAAGGGGTAGAGACAGAATACATTCGTGTAATCAAGAGTGTATACAACAACAGCAAGAGTAGAGTCAAACTAGAGACGGCTGGACCGTGGTTCCCGGTCAGAAGAGGAGTAAGACAAGGCGACCCACTCTCACCACTGCTATTTATAGCAACACTGGAGTCGATCATCAGTCAACTCAATTGGAAAGGTCGAGGTATTAAGATCAAAGAAGCCTACCTAAGTCACCTAAGATTTGCCGATGACCTGATCTTACTATCAGAAACAGGATCAGAAATTCAGTATATGATAGAGTCACTCAATGATTCCAGCAAATTGGTAGGCTTAGAAATGAATCTATCCAAAACTATGCTGATGACTAACAGTACAAAGAAAATACTATATGTGGGATCCGAACCTCTCAAATATACAGACAACTACATATACCTGGGTAAACAAATTAGCTTTGACCAGAATAGTAACGAACAAGAAATAGAACGCAGGACGCAGTTAACATGGAACAAATACTGGGCACTAAAGGACATTTTCAAAAGCAGCATGCCAACTCAAATTAAAACCAAGGTACTGAACTCCTGCCTTATACCGTGTTTAACGTATGCTTGTCAGACATGGAAGTTCAATAAAAGAACAAAAGATAAAATAAGTACATGCCAACGAGGATTAGAGCGCAGTATGATGAATATAAAAAAGATACAGAAAATAAGACACACAAAAATTAGAGATATCACCAAGGCAAGGGACGGATTGGTACACGCTCAGTCACTAAAATGGAAATGGGCCGGACATGTGGCGCGCCTAAAGGACCAGAGATGGACGAAAAGGGTAACCACATGGGCAGGCCCACTAGGCAAAAGAAGGAGAGGTAGACCAGTAAATAGTTGGGAAGATGAGCTCAAAAAAATAGCCGGACCAAACTGGATTCGAGTAGCTCAATCTAGAGAGGATTGGCTATCTTTGGAGGAGGCCTTCACCTACAGAGGGGTTCTTGCAGACTAAATATAATTTATAGTATAGCAAAGTAGGATTAATTAGAATTTATGTAACAATTTAAACTAACAAGTAAATTTAAGAAATATACTTAATTACTAACAAAAATTTTATAAACTAGTAAGTTATAAAAATTTCATTCATAGCACCTACTTAATTTTTTCTGTTTTGTAATCTGCATGAATAAAAGGCTTTTTTATTTTTTTTTATTTTTATTTTATTATAAAGATAGGTAGAGATGAAAGTGAGCTAAACTTGAATAGAATAGAATAGAATAGAATAGCATTTATTTGCAAATATGGGTTATACATAAGTAAGTAGTAGTAGGTTTTCATCAGAGTTCTGCCATATTTCACCATTTGGACATTCATTGACCCCTTTAATAATAAATTAACATGGTGTAAAGTTACATTGAAAGTTAAGTTAAAAGGATGAATAAGCAAAGCAAAAAAAGTATGTAAGAATCGCAGCATATAGGGCTCTGCAGTTTTTGGCTACCCCCATGGGATAAAGGCGCCAATTTATGTATGTATGTAAAGTTACGCTAAATTTAATAAAAAAAATGATGGTAAATATTATACAGATAGTCACTATATTCTGCATATTAATAAGGTAGTTTTATAACTAAAACTGTGTCCTTTTACACCGCAACAGTCTACACAAGACAGAAAATATCACAGAATCATTTGTATCCTTATTAAGAGAATAGCTGTTGCCCTAATATGAAACTGAATCCACAATCGATAGAGATTAAGTTATAAATAAAACATGTCAATTACACAAATGGACATGGTCAAAGTCTGCTCTGACAATCAGTTAGTTGAGGACATAGAAATATTAAAAACAGAAATATCAGTCTTTTATACTATATCTTTGGTTGAGGTGAATAGATTAGTCTATTCTCCTCAAACACCATAGATATAGTATAAAAGTAGTATAGTATTAAAGTTGCAGTATATTTAGGGACACTGCAACTTTTATTAAAGCCGCTTCGATCTATGTGGACTTTGACCCTTAGCTTTAAACATGATTAATGATGCAATTTATCTTTAATATACATACTTTTTGGCTAGATCTCCTCTGCATAAGCATGTCTCCTCTCTTGTTGAACAGGAATACACTGAAGGCACGATGGAGTAGTACTTTGCCATCATCTCCTACTTTATGGCATTCTCTCTTGGTTGCTGTACCAAGAAAGTTGTCTTTTTCATCCACTAATAGACATATGTCCTTGTCTAAAGCCTCCAACTGGAAATAAACATTAACCTTTCAATTGAGTCAATTAGAGACACAATAGAAATACGATGACAGACGGACACCGGTGTCCTTCCGTGGTTTAACAAATTAAAGTATGGTAAAAATATGAAAACAGGAATGACGGCGAAGCCTTTTTGGGTCTGTTGATGGGTCACAGTGTAATCTGACAGAATCTTATAGATGATATTTGGGAGTGCCAGACTTTTACGTTCTCTCTTCCAAAAGTGTGTTACTTTTTTTGAAGTAGTCAGGGTTATTATCAAGTTTAGTGTTATTGCTGACATACTATCTATTTGTTGATTCTCTCTTTGTAAAGAAACTAAGATAGATCTGTGTTGAAATACAATAATTAGTAGAATTAAATATTTATTTTTATAGGTAAGGTTCTTGTAAGTTTTTGAAAATTTGAATTTACATATCTGTAATATTTATCATAGCAGAATTACACATACAGATACTGGTTTTTAGATAAAGGATAGTCAAAGCAGGTAAAATCTCAGATGGAGAGTCACAGACAGCTCCAGCCTACAGTGAAAGTATTGAATACTGTTCCTCAAACCTTTGGACAGCTGATATTGTATGTTTTCCATTTGATACTAGGATCTTGTCTACAAATCATAGCATATGGCGCTCTGTAGTTTCTGCCTCCCCCCATGGGAAAAAGGCGTCAGTTTATGTGTCTATGTATCTTGTATACTGAAACCACCAAACTGGAATTTTTGGGATGATTTAGAGATTGCTTTACATGTAAACAATGTACCTTAAAATATTTGCTTCCCTTATTTAAATTACATAGTGCAAGTAATGCAATTTAATTTTAAATAATTAGTTTTAAGTTTACCTACAATCTATATACTTTAAAATTTATTTTATTTTAACACACTAGAACGAGAAGAATTACCTGCTAAGTTGTGTTCGTTACAAAATATTACATTGTGACTGTGTGTGTGCTTATTATTCTTAAATGTTAAAAATGGCAACTATTATAAAACAACAAAGTAACTTAATAAAGCAATGTCATACTTATTTCCGATGTACAATATTGACAACTCACCTGAATGGGATCAACACCATCCTTTTCTTCAGCCTGTGGCTTCAAAGGCTCTGAAGCTAGAAGCCTCTTCTCCACTCGCACCGCATTCCATAAGGACCTTGTTAACCTTCGTACCAGCATCTTGAGCAGTCCAACAAAGAATGATCATTAGACTGTACATGACACGGTATTTTTATGGTAATTCAAGAGATGTCAATCTTTGAACACAATACAATATTAATATAAGTCTAGTAGCGGTTTTTAAACAGGTTCTTCATTTACATATGAAATAAAAGAGACAAGACAAGAATAAGTTCAAGTAGTTATATAATCTACTTAATTCTGTAATTTTTAACTATTATAGGATACCAAGGACATAAATGGTCACTTTTCTAGCGGTGTACCACTGTCATCTGACCACTACTCATTTATTAACAAGGGAAAGCTGTTGATGTACGAATTATAATATTATTTTGCAATAATTTAAGATAGGTACAAATGCAAAAAATTATGTAAACATTGAAGTTTATCATAATCAATCTTTTTCCTATCTTTATGTAACCTCTGGAACTCAGCTTGATCTGAATATCTGCAAGGTGCATGGATTTAATAGAAGACGATAGTGTTCGAGTGCAGGCTAAGCGGAGAAATCATTGTGGTGCCCCAATTATAGATCATAATGTTATTTACAAAAACAATTTTGATGTGTTCTTTATGTTCTGGAGATGATAATTTATATTTTGATATAGATACGACCAATTGTTTTATTCCTCCGGAACGTACACAATACATAGTAACATTTTGCATATTAACTGACACTGTATTGTTAATAATTCGACGAAAATATTTCTTGAAAATTATCGGCATATCCCGCGTAACACTTGTTTCGCACATTTTGTTTACAAAATTAAGTCTACTTCCAGGTTTTAAACAAATAATAAGAACAAGTAGGTACCTTGCTGCGTATATTGCTATGTTATTTTAATACTCCAGTGATGCGTTGCGTATGAACAATAAAAATATAAATTTACGACGTTTCGCCCTAATCGCCCTCCAGCCAGACATATACTCAATTTTTTTAGTTTTTACTTCTTTCTTTTCTTTTTTCTCCACGCTCACTCTTAGTGTTACCAACTCCCGAATAATTTTACCACTGCGTTTTTGTCAAAAATCCCTAAAACTATTATCTAAGTACTTGAAAAACTATCTTATAGTTTAGGGAACTTTTTCTTATCATCTTCTTTATTTATTTATTTATTTATTTAAAAAGGCTAACCAACTAAGACACATACAGACAATCTTAGAAATAATACAAGTAACAGTTAATGTATGCTCTTAAATTACAGGTAGGCTCAACATTATTTTTAGACACTGCTCAAGCAAATATTTGAAACTAACTACAACTAGCAAGGTTATTCACAGAGATAAATAAAGGTAAACATACCAAGGCAACGAAAAACACAGAAACTACAAACATAAAAAAAATTATCGTAACTTTCAGGAAAAAAAATCAAATTGCCTTTTAAAAACAGCAGTAAATTACAGCTTGGCAAAAAAGTGTAGAAACGGAACTAAATTTTTGACTGTTGGCAACAATTCCAAAATAATGACATCTCATAATAAACAAAGTTCACGATTTCGTAAAATTTTAATTTCGACCACCAAACGTTGATTAATAACCGTTAAAAGTGAAGAATAATGAATAAAACCATTCGGAGTGCTGAAGGGAGGTTTTTTATAAGGTGTACAGGCGATGTCTGGCGGAACATGAGGCCCAAACAATTCTTTCTGAACTTCACAATGTTTACCAAAGAAACGCTGATAAGACAGGTATGTAAGAGTTTGTTTTGTTGATTTTAGTTGAATCAAGTGTTAATTGATGAATACAAAGCTATATTAATTCGCTTGCTTAAGGAATAACTAGAAATTTGAAACAATAAATGTCGAGCCCATAGGTTATGTTTACATTTTTTCTGCATTACTCTGGTATAGCGCGCTGAGATAAATTGATACTTTGGTGACTTGACTTTTAACTGAATGAAAATTAAATTTCTTCGTAAATTATACTTTAAGTGGGAGATAATTACTTGTTCTAGCGTTTGCATTAGAAAAGTAAAAGAATTGGTCGTGCCATAGTCTAAATCTATTATTTAATCTTTCAACTGAGGTAATTAGAGACACAATAGAAAGACAATGACAGGCGGACACCGGTGTCCTCTCGGGGTTTAATGAATTAATTCAGGGAAATCTGTTATCGTTCTAAGCAAAATCGTGCTGGAAGGAGATAAACAAAGGGGTATTTTCTATATCTGGCTTATTAGCAGTATGTAATAAAATGTTTTACTTTTAATATTGTTAGGGATAAATGAAATATTTCGTCTTTACAGGAAGCAACTGAACTTTCATTCCAAGCTATTACCGAGGAGGATTGGAAGAACTCGTGCTAACGAGTTCTTCCAATCCTCCTCGGTAATACATGTAATAAAAATAGAAAACGATTACTGGAAAAAAAATAACTATGAATGAGGAAATAGAGCGATTAGTAATAAATCTAGAAGATGATAGCAGCTTCACCTCTCAACCCGAACATGACTCAGATGAGTTTGCGGCCGGTGTTAGGGGTAGAATATTTAGAGGAAGATTTACTAGAATAAAATATAGAAATTATGAACAATGTAATGTTTTCTTTTTTTATAATTCCTAAACAATGTTGTGATCTCAGGAGTATTTACCCAATTTATTATTTTTAGGTAAGTAATCAGTTCCGTGACGAGAACACGTCTTTGTTCAATAATTAATTACTGATTTAAAAAATAATACAAAATTAGATTAATTTGTCTAAAAAACAGCTAAGTATCAAGACTAGGTTGGTATGCTATGCGGTTGCCACGGGTTGCAATACGAAGAGCACAGTGGCGCCTCCATTATTTTCTACTCTTTTTTGCCAAGCTGTAGTAACAACTCGCGGTTGAAAGATGCTAACAGCCATGCGTCAAGTTTCAAAAGCTAAACTGCTGCAAAACATACCTTTGCTCAGGTAACCTATATACAGGTTAACCATTTAATACTAAAATTCCCTAATATATTAAGCCCCCAGAGGAATCCTATTTCACTTAAACACCCCCGTAAACTGGGGAAAAGAACCCCGAGTTGGGAACCCTGTAGTCACAGAATATAAATACGGTACGGGGTACGGTACATGATACGCACGCGGCCGGTGATTAGTGATGTACTACCTACAGCTTGGCAAAAAAGAGTAGAAAATAATGGAGGCGCCACTGTGCTCTTCGTATGGCAACCCGTGGCAACTGCATAGCGTACCAACCTAGTCTTGATACTTAGCTGTTTTTAGACAAATTAATCTTATGTATTATTTCTTTAGATCAGTAAGTAATTTAACAAGGACGTGTTTTTGACACGCAACTGATTACTTACCTAAAAATATGGGTAACTACTCCAGAGTTCACAACATTGTTTAGGAATTATAATA
Source organism: Euplexia lucipara (assembly GCA_921972225.1). Taxonomy (NCBI): domain Eukaryota; kingdom Metazoa; phylum Arthropoda; class Insecta; order Lepidoptera; family Noctuidae; genus Euplexia; species Euplexia lucipara. The sequence continues at coordinate 7,889,072 of OV179161.1, read as the reverse complement.
AAAGAAAACATTGTATAACATAATTTTTATATTTTATTCTAGTAAATCTTCCTCTAAATATTCTACCCCGAACACATAGGCCGCAAACTCATCTGAGTTATGTTCGGGTTTAGAGGTGATGCTGCTATCATCTTCTAGATTTATTACTAATCACTTTATTTCCTCGTTCATAGTTATTTTTTTTCCAGTACCTATTCCTTTTCTATTTTTATTACATGTTAGCACGAGTTCTTCCAATCCTCCTCGGTAATAGCTTAGAATGCACGTTCAGCTGCTTCCTGTAAAGACGAAATATTTCATTTATCCCTAACAATATTAAAAGTAAAACATTTTTATCACATACTGTTAATAAGCCGGATGTAGAAAACACCCTATTGTTTATCTCCTTCCAGCACGATTTTGCTTAGAACGATATCAGATTTCCCTGAATTAAATAATAGATTTAGACTATGGCACGACAATTTCTTTTACATTTCTAATGCAAACGCTAGAACAAATAATTCTCCCTTGATATCGCACTTAAAGTATAATTTGCGTAGAAATTGAATTTTCTAAAATTAAAAGTCAAGTCACCAAAGTATCAATTTGTCTCAGCGCGCTATACCAGAGTAAAGCAGAAAAAATGTAAACATAACCTATGTGCTCGACATTTATTGTTTCAAATTTCTAGTTATTCTCTATGCAAGCAAATTAATATAGCTTTGTATTCATCAATTAACACTTGATTTAACTAAAATTTACAAAACAAACTCTTACATATCTGTCTTATCAGTGGTTCTTTGGTAAACATTGTGAAGTTCATAAATAATAGTTTGGGCCTCATGTTCCGCCAGACATCGCCTGTACACCTTATAAATAACCTCCCTGCCAGCACTCACACACTTTTTACCTTTATTAATCAACGTTTGGTGGTCGAAATTAAAATTTTACGAAATTATGAACTTTGTTTAATATGAGATGTCATTATTTTAGAAATGTTGCCAACATACAAAAATTTAGTTCCGTTTCTACACTTTTTTGCCAAGCTGTAACCGTAACAACTAAAGAAAATAATAATTTACACTGACAGCATTAAAATCATGCAATTTATACGAGTTGATAGCGATAGTCTAGATAATAATCTAGATAATCTCACACTTGTGAATTGGTAGCTATTACTATTTTTTACTATAATATTAGGTATAATTTAATTAAGAAAATCTGTTATCTAAAAACAGCTAGGTAAAAAATAACGAAAAAGTTTAGTTTATCATTGCGAGAAAGCAAACTCATTTGCTGATGAAAAGAAATGTCCATAGTTTTTGCGCTCTGGCCGATTTTTATATTTGAAGAAAAAAAACTTAAATTCGCGCCACTTTTAGCTAATTTCTAAAAGAAATCGTGGCACAATGTTGGTCATGTTGATTGTTGGTTAAGTTGAAACTGGATTAAGTACCTACTTAGGTTTGTGCAATCATACAAGTATTGTAATTTGATGTTATTGTTTAAAATACTACGATGTATAGGTACCTACGTAATTATCTTGTCGTTTATAACTTTTAGCTTAACATAACTTGAGCGGTTTTTACGGTAGGTAGGATAGAGGAACAAGATCTATTTATAAGTTAATTATGCTTTCCTTGTGTTTAGGAGCTACAGGAAGGGTGCGCCGGTCCTAAAATAACTTTGTCCGACAACTCACGGGACTTTTAAACACATCATAGTTCTAGTATTGACTATCGAATCATCATGTGTTAAGTGTGGAAGATACATATAGTTTGTTAATTCAAAGTTTGCAACTTAACGAACAACAGAGTGCGTGAAAATACTTACATAGACAAGCACATTTTCTATTGAAAGTTAAAATACTAAATAATTATGTCTATTGTAAAACTTGCGGTGCGTGTTAGGCCCTTTTCAGAAAAGTAAGTTTTAAGCTTCGTTCATATTGATCGAAGGTTTTAGGTGATTAGTAGGTACTTATGTAGGTATAATATACCTAAAGGTACCTACTCACCTAAAACGTGTTATTCACATAGATTTCTTATTTCACAGAGAACTGAGGTCAGAAAAAGATCGCACACCAGTTGTGAACGTTGTAGATAATAATACAGTCACAATTACCAATATCAAAGTAAGTACCTAGATTGTAATTAATATCATAATCAAGTGACTTGCCAATTTCTTATTTCTAGAGTTCCGTACCCAAAGGGTAAAAATGGGACCCCACTTATTTCTAAGACTCCACTGTCCGAGTGTCCGTCTGTCTGTCACCAGGCTGTTTCTCATGAACCATGATGCCTAGACTGGTGAATTTTTCATAGATGATGTTTTTGTTGCCGCTATAACAAGAAATACTTACTAAAAGCAGAATAAAAAAATATTTATGCGGCGTTTCCATCTATGTAACCCACATGTATTTTTTTCCTAGGTACCTACGTCCCGAACCTATATGCTCGAGTTCGAATCGCACTTCGACGATTTTTTAAATTTAAATGGGCATGGAATCAAAGTTACGGAAACTGGCAAAGCATTCGAAAATGCTAGCCCGGGTTTATGTACCTTGACAGGAATATAATATTTGCATCCTTAAATTATTTTTATAATTGGCGAAGTGTAAGTACCTACTACACACTTATGCAGTGGTAAACTTCTGCCTAATGCCTTTCCCTTCGAGGATTACAGGCGTGATAGTATGTTAATAAATTATTCTAGGGTTGCCGCAAAACAAAAAATATTTTTAAATGTTTTTTGGCGATGTATCTTCTAAAATAATTATGGGACATCTCAAAACCATTGTTATTTTTTTTTTCTGTAATGTTTAATACAAAGTTAGATTGATTTATTATTTACTTAGATTTATTTCAGATTTTTATGTTTTGCGTTACGAATATTTCTAGACATTAATATAAATATTATTAAAATTAATGTCTTTGTGGTGCAAATGAAACCCTTTCTTTTGATTTCTAATAAGGCTTGATTAAAAAAAAACATATTTTACAATATTTTTTTCCAAATATTTTTTTTCATCAAGAGACATACATCGTTATTAGGCATCATGTAGTTCCCTGTTACGATTGTAACAGTTATTTCTCATAACTAAATATTTGCCTAGGTAAGTGTATCAGGCGCAGGCGACAGTCGTGAGCGGACTCGTCAATATTATGCTGATTACACCTTCGACAGTTTCTGCCCAATCACGCAGCCATCTTATGCATCGCAGGAAAAGGTTAGTGTCTGTTTATCGAAATTTTGAGATTCCCAAGAGTCTGGTTTAGGTACTTACCTACTTAATTGACAACATTTCAAAATTTTGGTTTTTCGAAATTATGTAAGTACTTTTCATTCATAATTTTAACTTTGAATTTTGGTGCATTCTAAAAAGACGTAAGCGCCAAATGACATCATTCATACGGTGGAATGGCGATACATCCTTTGCTTTACTGTGATACGTCAAAGAAAAAACTGTTACTTAGATGTCACTGTCATTAAGCAGTTGTCTATGTCATACATTGACATTCGATATGTCTTGTTTGACATTAGATATGTATTGTTTGACATTCGATATGTCATGTTTGACATTATGGTTAATTATCTTAAAAAATAGCTTGCCTACGCAAAGGTAACTACCTCATTCCACCGTATACGTGACGTCATCGCATGTTTTTGGGTTTTTATTTTCTTTTCAGAAACTAAGCAATAAAAAAAACTAAAAAAATATATTTGAGCTCAGCATACAAAAATGAAGAAACGGTATTTTTGTTTTAGGGTCATGCCAATTTTGAAATGATGTCAATTGACTCACGGTTTTGATTCCTTCTTTCTCAAATAGGATTCAAAATGTTGCTTGTGATGTGCCGTCTATAGTGAGTAGGTAAGTAACTCCCTAAAGACGGGTATCACGAGCATAATAGTCTAGTTTAGTACGCTCCACTGCAGCTCCAAAATGGCTAAGCAAAGGATGTATCGCCATTCCACCGTATGAATGACGTCATATTTATGAAAATATAATGTATGTTAGAAAGAATCTGCATCTTTTTAGCAAAATAAGTGATAGGCATAATTTTAACACTAGAAATAAAGATAAAATAGCTCAACCAGCTTTCAGACTAGCCAAAGTACAATCATCTTTTATGGGGTACTGCGTTAAATGCTACAACAAAATACCTAATGATATATTAAAACTAAATCAAAGAAACTTTAAAACTTATGTTAAAAAAACACTTTGCAAACAGGCTTATTATACATTAATGGATTATATTGAAGATAAAAATGCTTGGGAACATGCTGGTCCTGCTCCATAGGACAACTTAGTGTCTGGACGGGAATGTTTGCTTTTTGTCTACATCACACATTGTAATTTGATTTTTTATTTTATTTTTATTTTAAGTATTAACTTCATGATTATTACTTTTTTTTTTAATAATCAACTTTGGATTAAATATTATGTAAATATGTGAGCACCATGTATCTTTCAATACGCTCATACTATTACCAGCCGCGTTGCTTATTTTATATCACCTATCTCAGGATAGCTGTTTTTTTTTTCTCATGGTACATCGTCCTCACATATAATCTGATTATGTATACAAATATTGTAAAATCTATTTTAAAAGAGTAAGTATGGAGTTTCTTGCACATTCTTCTCCATACAAAACTACCTTTTGGAATGTGCAACTAGAATCATATTAATTTAATTTATTTGTAAGTATAACGTTCAAAAGTGCCTGTTTTCAGGCCTAATTGAAATAAATGATTTGACTTTGACTTTGACTTTGGCTTCATAATGCTAGAATGGCATAATGAAGCCATTTTAGAATAGCTAAAGCATAATGGAATAGCTAGCAGCAGTAGCAGCTAGATGGAGTTATTGAGACATGGGAATTTATCCATGAAAGGAGAATGTTTTTCGTACTATGCGCCTGGTCCAAAAAAAATCTGCGGTCCCCACTTCCCCAGGCATGAACCCATTGTTGATCGACTCATTCATTTGAACTTACTATGTGTGCAGAGACGCAAGAAAATCGAACCTGAAGTTTAGGTACGAGTTACATTTATTTTTTACTTATGATGCAACAATGCAATGTTGATGAGGACTAATTATTTGCTAAGGTACCTATATCTCGATTTGTGCAGGACAGACTTTTATGATTCTTTATAATAAAATATTGCATTTGAGATGATATTTAAAACTAACCATTTGGCAAGTTTGGGGTCACTTTTATTTTTATTATTATTTTTGGAACCAAAAAAAAAACATTCTCCTTTCTTCGGATCTCCTCTCAATGGTATCTTAAATCTCATTGTTCTTTCTACAACGTATGAGTTACAAAGTCTGAGTAGATACCGAATTAAAGGTGATAAAACGAAGGGAATAGATAGGTACTGGTCCAGCTAGTCTATTCTGTGAAAAGGTAGGTGAACTGAAGGCGAAGTGATCTGTTCTCCCCTACCCACTCATCTGCCTTGCCTTTTCCCAACCTCGTTGAGGTCGGTATCCAGTTTAATCGGATGCAGCTGAATACCATGCGGCCGCATCTCTGACCTCCACAACCCAGTAACTGGGTAACCCTTGGTTGTCAGACTTTCGGGCTTGTGACTACCCGTAACGACTGTGGTTGTACAGACACCAGCACATCAAGTTACCCCAATGTGTCAAATTTCTTTGATCGTTTTTCAACTTTATATCAAACAGAATAAGGTTTATATTCTCCCAATTGAATATGAACCTTATTCTGTTTGACATTGAAAATTTGACACATTAATAATAATAATAATAAGCTTCTGGACACGGCTCGCATTGTTACGCGATTCCTCTCCCTGGAGCCCTGACCGACCTTGTTTCCGATACCGGTGGGCTACTATTTTTTATATTTTTAAATGTTTTTTTTTTAAATTAATATTTAAAAATGTAATTTATAAGAATTTTAAATGAATATACGAAATAATAATAACATTGGGGTAACTTGATGCGCTGGCGTCTGTACCTACAAATGACAGTTGGGACCAACAGCTTAACGCGTTTGCCGAGACACAGAGAACTTCAGAGAAGTCTTGGTACTTAAGTAATGAATGGTCACCCATCTATAGACCAACCTCATGAAGCGAAGCTTAACCCTGCGGTCGAGCCGTGCAGCTGTTATTATTTAATCACTAACTAATTCTAGAATGATGTTTTCAGAATATGTATTTCACTGTAGGTACTATTGAAATGAGAAGTGATGTCACGGTTTTGTCAGTATTAAAATGTTTACTTTCTTAGAGCATTTATAGAGTAGTGGAATGCATTTTCAAGCAGAGATTGGATTTAAGACCAAAACTATCTATTTACTACAGTAGTTCACATTTTTTAACCAATCAATAAATGTATTAACTTACCTTGTATCAAATGGTAACTATTTATTTACCAATGGTAGGTGTTCGAGGCCATCGGCCAGGAAGTCATAGCCAGCGTATCCAGGGGTTGTTCAGCATGTGTGCTGGCGTATGGGCAGAGCGCGACCGGCAAGACGCATACCATGATGGGCACAGAAGCGCAGCCCGGCCTGATCCCGCGACTCTGCAAGGCGCTGTATGAACAGCAACCGGTTGATTTTACTATCAGGTACTAAACTACATGCATATTTGAGTACCTAATATAAAAGCTGTAAAAAGACTCATCACTAAGCCGTCATTTATAAATAAATAAATACCTAAATATTCCACAATATTCACACAACGCCATCTAGTCCCAAGCTAAGCAGAGCTTGTGTTATGGACTTAACAGCTTATATACATACTTATATATTTCTAAATACATACATATTATAGATAAATTACACCCAGGCACAGAACAAATAATCGTGCTCATCATACAAACATTTGTCCTGGGTGGGAATCGAACCCACGACCTCCGGCATAGCAACTACTAGACCAACAGGCCAGTCTATGCTTGCTGTACAACAAACTAAGTAACATTGAACGAATATATTTGCTGAGGAATGATTTTATCACGCACGCAAAACATTGTGCTGTTAGGTGAATGCAACAGTACAAGGATCGTGGGAATATTTAATGTTACTTAAATTATTGTGTGATTTCGTCTAAATTACCTAAGAAATCTCGGTGTTTGCCTTCGTTCTGCCATTAATATCTCCGCAACCAGAAGTTTCCCGGTATGGTTAAAACATATACACCACAACGATCGCAAAAGCAAGTGATTCTCGGATTCGTGAAGCGACTTTTTACACCTATAAATATTTATATTGTGCTTGTTATGTTACTATGTTGCATACCTGGGTAGCTATTGTAACTATACCTTGATATGGAGGTTATAATACCTAAAGATTAAGTAAAGGTTAAGTATAGGTATAAGTAGGGTTACCATAATCATGAAGCTCTAAACCGGGACAGGAGCGAAGCAGGCCTAAGCCAAAGAAAAACACAGGCTACTACCAAAAAATGTTTTATTATTAAAAAAACAGATATTGAGTAAGGTACTTATTTATTGTGCCATTCGTACTTCTCGCTTGAGTGAACTTTTTTCAAGAAATTATTATTCTTTTTAATTTTTTCATAAAAGTCGGTGCATGTAATTCCAAAGTTTAATTTACAGTACAGTAGATAACGACGTACTGTCGATTCTAGCATGCGTCCTCGGTCATCCGAAACACATTTGGTCGGACACCTTTGGGGTGCGGGCTGCGGCAGATACAGTGTGCCGCCGGCCGCACACCGCACCTACCCCCGCGCGTACCTACTGGGCATTATTATTGTTTGTTCGTTTTTCATAATACCGACACGTTGCAACACGGACGTACACACCACGTATTAACTTAACCGGGACAAAATACCAAACCGGCCGGGACGCCGGGACCAGTGCATGAAACCGGGGCAATCCCGGTCAAACCGGGACGTATGGTAAGCCTAGGTATAAGCATTGCTAAAGGGACACTTTGGTCCTTATGTGAAAGTCCGTTTAGTCTCTCCTAGACAGTTCACAAATTCAAATAAGGTTCTCAGAAAGTAGGCCTCGGCAAGAACCCTACTATGAATTCTAATGGCAATAGTGCCGTGTGAGGTAATCTTGCGCTTGGTGGTTGCAATCCAAATAGATCTATGTAAAGTGTAAAAAAAATAAGGAATTCATACTGTGTGCAGTGCATAACTTACTCACACTGAATTAAACTACTTTGCTCTGTTATCTTTTCTTATGGCTGAATTTATCTTTTTTCTAGTCATAGTTTTATGTGAAACTGTTAATGCATTATGTACAGACGCCAACACATCAACCTACCCCAGACTGTCAAATTTTCCCAATTGAACATGAACCTTATTGTGATTAGAATAAAGTTGAAAACCTATTAAAGAAATTTGAAACATTGGGGTAGGTTGATGTGCTGGCGTCTATACATACCATATGTGTAGAATTTCTATACGCTACTGTTTACTTTTCCTAAAAATAATAAAAAAAGTGCGAATATGCTTTTCAATTTTAGTGGACGTCGGGACCTACGTACCTATTTTTCTATTCCCAAAAGCTTTTCGTTTTCGGCAAGTAAATTGTTTCTATCGTTTATGCATTTCGTGTGAAGAAGCCATAGGTGGCAGGCACGCGATGCGATTGTCAAAATGGAATGGGTGTCGCGTCATTATTTCATCGGCGCCAATTCTTTCACGGTAAATGATTGCGGATATTAATGCGTAAGTATATTACCACAGTTTTTGTATTACTTTCATAGTAAACCATCATTTATTGTGTATTCTATATCTACTTTCTGCAGCTTTTTCGATCATTGCTAAAGATCATTAGTAATTGTTACCCTTTACTTCTTCAGTCTCACTCGTCCCATGGGACAACTGATAAGTATTTAATATACCTACTTTATAAATTACTAGCACACGTCACGCGGTTTCACCCGCGTAGTTCCCGGTCCCGTGGGAATACAGGGATAAAAAGTAGCCTATGTCACCCGGGGATAGTGTAGCTTCACAACGGTGAAAGAATTTTTCAAATCGGTCCAGTAGTTTCGGAGCCTATTCAATGCAAACAAACAATCAAACCTTTCCTCTTTATAATATTAGTATATAGATATCCCACTAGTCCCATGGGACAACTGGTACTTATATTGTAGTCCTGCTATTCCTATTACCTTACGTATAGAGCAACGGTGGCCCAGTGGAGGCGGCCCCGACTTACGAACAGTAAGTCATGGGTTCGAACCCAGGCAGGCGTATTACTTTGTAATTTATTTCATCACCACTGCTCTTGAAAACGGTGAAGGAAAACGTCGTGAGGAAATCGGCATGTCCTAGTACCAAAAATTCGAAGACATGTGACATCTACCAATTCGCACTGGGCCCGCGTGGTAGTTTATGGCCTATCCGCAAAATACGCGCTTTGACGTGGAGTTGCGGATACCAGCCCGGTATCTTTATCTTTATCGTTTTATCTTACGTATTTCCTTATTGTCCCATTTTTGTATGTTACCCTGTTTACAAATTACCTCATGGGGTTATTATTCAGTTCTAGATATTAATGCCATCATGAGACTGGATCAATGTGACATTGGGATAGAACCTTTACCCTTTATTTTAAAATAATATATGTATATGGTGAACCGTATGCCCTCCGATTGACCTTATAGGTGAGACAATAATGAACCCCTTATCTTTAAGACTAAGGTCGGTAAGGAATCGTTCATGCCGTTTGAAAAATACAATTGGCTTGTTTAATCAATGATAATAATACTGTCAATGTTTAAAGTAGTATCTAGTAAGTTATTAAGTAACTAGCTTCTGCCCGCGACTTCGTACGCGGATCCTGTTGCTTATGCCAGCGACAACGGGGTCGTCAAAATCGAAGATCTGAAACATCTGATGTCGAATTCTATAAGCCCGGGGACGGGAAATCAATGGAATGCGCGAGACGATTCAACATGTTCCAGATTTTTTATTTTTGTTGGTCTACAGGAAATGCCATCACTGATGGCATTTCCTGTTGACCATCAGACTTAACAACTTTTGCTAAGACGCCATTTCTATTATGTATATGTTATATTGTCTCTGGGCTTTGGAGTTCCCCTACAGGTGCTCCAGATCTTCAAATTTAGTCTCACAGCAGAAAACACTCTTCACGTGGAATATTTTTTGCAATGGCACCATTTTTATATCTCTTTTACTTTAGGTGTTCCATTTTCCAAAATAAATTATAGCCTATAATATGTTGCGTGACGTTCACGATCAGCGGTCAGTCGCGCATCTCCTTCCCCCACTTATCTCTAGAGTCGATGCGTATAATACGCTGAAAACTCAAGCGTCATGCTTTTTCCGTGAACGTCTCCAGACAGTGTAGATGCGTAAATACGCTGAGAATGCAGGCGTGCTTCGCGATCCCAAGAAGTTTCCACGGAGCGAGTTGCAGCATCATGTTCTCAAACAGCATCAAGTCTCTACTAACGCTCTTCGGTAGATTGTTGGGATCTTATGGTCTTTAATCATTTAGCACCTTTGGAACATTGGGAAAAATTTGACCTCTTTCTAGGCATGGTTATAGTTTTATTGTGATGATACCTGATCAATTAAAATCTAAGTGGCTGCTCTCATGCGTTACCGGGTAAGCTACCCGAACGAAGATAAATGGAAAAGGAAATTAAACACTCAAATAACATAAGCCCGAAGGCATACGATAAAAAAATGGGAGTTTTAGCCAGTAGAGTCTAATTTTCAACGATATACCATCGTCATCGAAAATCAGTCCTGAACTGTTCCCGCCTTCACCGCGTAGTACCTCCTACTTATGTTATTTTATAATTATGCAATGAAATTAGTGATAGTTTTAATTTCTATATCAAATGTTTCTGATCTTCGATTTTTATAAGTCAACAGGAAATGCCTATCAGACCGAACAACTTTTGCTAAGACGTCATTCCTATTTGAGTTATGGTGTAGCTGGGCTCTTGGAGTTCCACAACAGGTGTTCCAGATCTTCGATTTTTATACGTCAACAGCGAGTGCTCATAAGGCTGAACAACTCTTGCTAAGACGTCATTCCAATATATGTTACAGTGTAGCTGGGCTCTTGAAGTTCCACATCAGGTGTTCCGGATCTTCAAATTTATTCTCTCAGCAGAAAATGCTCATAACGTGGAACAATTTTTGCTATGGTACCATTTTTGTATCTCCTATAGTTTAGATGGTCTGTTGCGGTTCTGCATCAGGTGTTCCGGATCTTCAAATTTATTCTCTCAGCAGAAAATGCTCATCACGTGGAACATTTTTTGCTATGGGGCCATTTTTGTATCGCCTATAGTTTAGCTGGTCTGTTGCGGTTCTGCATCAGGTGTTCCGGATCTTCAAATTTATTCTCTCAGCAGAAAATGCTCATCACGTGGAACAATTTTTGCTATGGGGCCATTTTTGTATCGCCTATAGTTTAGCTGGTCTGTTGCGGTTCTGCATCAGGTGTTCCGGATCTTCAAATTTATTCTCTCAGCAGAAATTGCTCATCACGTGGAACAATTTTTGCTATGGGGCCATTTTTGTATCTCCTATAGTTTAGCTGGTCTGTTGCGGTTCTGCATCAGGTGTTCCAGTATCCAAGATAAATTATAGCCTATGTGTTGACCAGACTTAATATCTATACAACAAAAAAAAAATCATTCAAATCCGTCCAGTAGTTCCGAAGATTAGCGTGTGCAAACAAACAGACAAACAGACAAACAGTTAAACAGACAAACAGACAAACAGACAAACAGACAGACTTTTTTTTTTGGATTCGTGCTCTATTACTGTTTCTAAACCCCCCTCAATTATTATTTTTTAAATATATTCAATGTACAGACACAGTTTTTTTACAGTCTTATTATATGTATAGATTAGTGCGATTTTCGGTGAGTTGACAGGTAGGCAGTTAAATTCCAATATAGTCTTTAGTTAGTTGTATTACATTATATACACAAATATCAGACACAATAAGGTTTGTAATGGTGAAAGAACTTTTAAAAATAAACAAAATGGAATATTATTTTTCGTCAGGTGACATCTGTATAGAAAATACAACATGTTAATATTATTTTTTGATTCGTCAAGAGTTCTGAAGATCTGGGACTCTCTTAGTAGCACTAAACCCGGACAAAAACAGGGTCCATTCAGAAAAGTTTTGAGAGATGTGCCACGGTCACTTTGTGCGAAGGTGTGAATTAACTTTATTTTGAAATAGTTAGTTGCGCGTGTTCAAAACTTTTTTTTACTGTTGTTTTTCCAACACTTGTGTAATATATTGTTGGGTGTATTCGATTAAGTTTGAATGGTAATAAAGAGAGGCACCATGGCTTCCTGACCCCAAGGTTGAAACGACACGCGAGCCTTTAACACCCTGCGATCATGGCTTTATCTGCGCTAATATCTCCCTACACCATATACATGTGTTCGTGTTACGTATGCATACAAGAATTATTGGATAGCAGTTGTTTGTTTTTGCTTAAGATTGCAGTGTTGTAAGTATTGAATATTCTTAGACAAGAGCTCATTTTACGTGTTTTGTTGTTTATTCTGGAAAATATAACGCTTTTACATACGCAGGGGACAACTTATTAAGAATTCATGAGTGAAACCAATTATCTTGTATATTACCAAGTAGGTATATAACCAATATTTTTCGTCTCTTGTGAGTGTAAACATTTTTAACCCCAGAGAAGGTTCGCTAGACATTGATGTTTCGTTGAAACCGTGTGTACCCCGCACAGGACTTCGTAGGCTGAGCCAAGCGTTTGCCTATGCTCAGGATTGAAAGCAGATACTTGCCAGCGTAGGGCATATAGGATCGACGTAGCAGCCGCGTAGGACCGGCGTAGTAACAGAGTAGGCTAGGCGTAGCAGTTACATAGGATCGACGTAGCAGCCGCATAGGACCGGCGTAGCAACAGCTTCGGCTTGGCGTAGTAGCTACATAGGATCGACGTAGCAGCCGCGTAGGACCGACGTAGCAACAGCTTGGGCTTGGCGTAGCAGCTACATAGCATCGGCATAGCAGGCGCGTAGGACCAACGTAGCTACAGTTTAGGCTTGGCGTAGCAGCCACGTAGTATCGACGTAGCAATAACATCAGCACAGGATTGGCCTAGCGGCTAAGTAGTACCGGGGTGTAGGAACAGCAGCTTCACTGCAGAGAGGTCATCAAGTTGAGCATCGATGTCCGTTCCACCCTATATGTGTATCTCACTTTAGATTAGAGACGGTAAGCAATTTTTAAAGTAATTACAAGATGGTGCTTAGGCGCATTTAATAACTATACAAAAGCTATAGCTAGCATTGGTCGTATATGATTTTGATGAATCATATCTATTTATTTATTTATTATTCGGCTTTTCAACAATAAGTACGCTAATTCATTTTAATCAGTAAATTAAGTCTAAGCGCCTCATTACTTACAGAAAAGCACAGCATGCACTACATTATGCGCAGATAATAACAAAACTAAGACAGTAATACATATATGGTTTGGAAATAAGACAAATAAGACAAAAATCTAAGAACCATCGTAAAAACCCTGCTTTCAAATTAAAAAAAACCGCATCTAAATCGGTTCACCCGTTTAAGCTCTACGGTGCCACAGACAGACAGACACACACACATAGCGGTCAACCTTATAACACCCCTCTTTTTGCGTCTTGGGTTAATAATACGCAAGAAACATAAATAAAATCATGACCAACGATGTTAATCTCTGTTCCTAGTGGTTCAACACACCAAACCACGTAAATTTTAACATACATAACAACACATAACATAACGTCACGCCTGTAATTCCCGATGGGTTAGTCAGAGGTGTACCTATAGTAAGTACAGACGCCAGCACATCAAGTTACCCCAATGTGTCAAATTTCTTTGATCGTCTTTTAACGTTATGTCAAACAGAATAAGGTTCATATTCAATCGGGAAAATTTGACACATTGGGGTAACTTGATGTGCTGGCGTCTGTACCTACACCCCCATTTCGCCAGTTATGTTTATGTGCCATGTAATAGGAGGCGATCTCCCGTCTCGCCGCGAGACCTTTTACGATAATTTTAAATACTTAGTGCAAATTACTATTTGTCTAGTTTTATACAGACACATCTACTTCATACTACACAATGTAAGAGTGACTGTCTGTCTGCCTCTTTACGCCAACAAGGACATAATTCAGGTTATTTTTGGCGTGAAAATTAAACTTGAAGGGGTTTAAAATAGAGAATGAAAATATAATTGTGAAATCAATAACTTCTCAAGTTGGTAAACTGAATGGATTAAAAAATTGCATATCTAAAGAATAAATCAGGTTTAGGATGCTTTCATCCAGGGCGTTCCCTCCACGCGAGAGAAACCGCGGGAAAAGTAGTATAAAACTTTCGCAATTTGAACACAATACCTACAAACAGACAGTAAGTTTCGGCTCTAAGCTGTTTTGCGATTTAATGTGTGGTAGAATTATTACTAAGTTGTCTATACCTAGGGTGAGAGGGGTGTAGCATCCATAAAATTTTCAGTGGCAGTAGTTAGTAAGGCTTCAGTCCTCCCGTGTGTCGTGAGTCGGCACTCGCGTCGAGCATAATCTCAACCCTACTCAACATCGGAATTAAAGTGTGTCGTAAACTGATAGGAATAAATAAGAGGTAAGGAAAATATTGACGATATAAAATTTAATTGTTTCAGAGAAAGTTAAATTGATTGTCTCTTCCGGACTTTCCCGCTAAATTTGTCATAGCGACATTTGATCATTTCCGTAAACCTTTACGGAAATGATCAAATCTGTTTTACTAATATTTATTTTAATGATGGGTCTAGCCCTCATACACATATGAGGCCTTAATAACAATTAGGCAATAGCCACTTAACAAAAAATGTTGTATATACGCATATAATGTTAGATGATTAGGACTTTGGACGGACGCGAGTTTGAACTGTTGAAAGCAAGTTTTCATGTTTTCTCTCAGTAAAAACTCATTGATTTCCACTATAAACCAATAATAAACTGATAACGTAAGTATTTGATATGTATACAGTGCTTAAAAGTACAAAGTGATTTTGCAGTAAGTGCTGTTCACTACACACCACCTCAATATTACTAATTTTGTTAAAGTAGGTATTCTTAGTTCATTAAAATATCGTAGTAAGAAGCAACTAGATAGTAAATTAATTACCTTAGTGTACCATTATTGAATTTATAGATGAACCTTTTATTTATTTGATTTGATGTGTAGGTATAATCTTGGTATAATCGAATTAACCGAATTATAATACCTACTATCTTTAGCTGGCATATAAATGTATTTTCAGGACAAGAAAATACAAAGCAACTTGTGTGATTGCCCATTCAATGAATCAGACACAGACAGGATTATTTTGTTGGAATACCTACAAGTTGCTTCCTACGGTTTATTAATAATTCGTGTATTTCTACATTTCTACGTTAGTTTTGCGGTGGCGAGTTGTTTTATTGCGTCTGTATCACACCGTGCGAGGTGTCTGATGGTCCGCGGCGCCGCCCCACGTAATATCTCCGTACTTTGAACTGTTTCATTCCCACCGTAATTACAGATTATTACACACAAATAGTTTACAAAGTATCTAATGGAAATACTGAATGCTAGGTACGACTTGTAAAGTTTCAAGAATTATCTTTGGAAGACTCATTTATGAGAACGATTTTTAGTTGAGCTCCATAATCCGTTGACAAATGTGTGCACTGATAGGACAGGTCCACTCAAATCTGTGTGGCTCTTTCCTCCAAAGGCCATCTCAGACAATCTCAAATTAACTCTAAGTTCCTTTTGGTGGTTCTCCTGACTGCTTGAAAAAAGCAATGTAGGTAATAAATCGAGTTTATTGTGTTAAAGTTTTTTTTAAACGTAATTTACAAAAATACGGATATTATTTATTAAGAAAATAATTTAAAAAATAATAAAAAAGGAAGATAATTAAACCAGTAGAAAACGACATGCACAACTTCGTTCAAGTAATTTCCACGTATTTAAAAGTTAAAACCGAGTTCAAAACAAAGCTCCACTTAGTAAATTGCTAGATGATTTATTAGCAGGCAATTAGATTGGTGCTTCGTGACTAACTAAAGTTAACAGTTTCCACACAAGTTCTTCGCTATTAATTTGTTACAGGTTGTGTTAAATTACTATTGTTTACTCATTTATTTGCTCAACCGCCTAAACGGCTAAACAAATTAATCAGATTGTCATCGTGTTATTAAATTCTTTTTTGATCAATGTGTTAGTAACTTTTCATATAGTTCGAATTGGGCTTGTGCTATGTCACGTTATTTTTATTATATTTAAATCATAATCAAATTAAAAACAATTGGAATCTTAAGAAATAAAATAATCAGAAGTAGCTTATTAACGTTATTTATTTATTTGACTACGTACGTAGAACAAAGACCTGTTGTAAGTTGCATTCAGTGGGAACCTTTTACCTTTCAGGAAGCATTTCCCATCTCCTTAGCCATTTGCAGGCCTGCAGTTTTATGGATAGATACGCTCGGAACTTTTTCTTAATAATTGGAAAAGAATTTTCGCCGATAAAAGTAATACACAGCTGCTGTAAGACAATTTGGGATAGTAATAATAATAAACCAATCATCAGCTCACCCCATTTTATTGAAAGCGTCCAACGGGTCTTTGCGAATAAACTTTGGCATGTACGCTTTTAGGGGATCTCAGGGTCCCGAGGAAGTACAAGGAAAAGTTGAGAGTAGATACCAGATCGTGTGGGAGATCACCTATTTGATGGAAAGACCACATTAAATCCGCTGTTGGCAGTCCCGTACATGGGTGCATTGGCTTTTTTATGAACTGACAGAAATGGTGAGATATACTGAGGCTAATAACATCTGCTTTTCTTGAGAATATTGCGAGATTTTAGAAGCATTTTAGCGACAAGGGTTACTGTATTTTCAGTAAATACTTAAAAACTGGTGACGCTCTGATATTTTTAACCAACTTCAGGAGGAGGTTCTCAATTCGATCGGTATTTTTTCCAATAACATTTATTTGGGCTGATGGTATAGTATTATAGTCACCCAAATATGATTGTATTGCAGTTTCCTGGAGATATACAACGAGCGGGTGCACGACTTGTTGTCCGGCGAGGTACCACTCCCACCGTGTCACTCACTGCCCCGGCGCAGAGGCAACGCGCGCAAAGACCTGCGTGTACGCGAGCATCCTTCTAAAGGACCCTATGTGCAGAGTAAGTTTGGAAATTCTCGTCTTACTCCTGCATCGCCTTACTGCTTTATTTATAAGAGCATATCTTAGCTTTATTCATACATTTTATAACACCGAAATTCATACCACCACGAGTCAATCCAACGTGGATATGCTTTTTGCACTAGTCAAGATTTTATTCTACACGTAGTACATTTCTTTAGTTCTAGGCCCATTGATCAGCTGCATTTAGTGCTATTGGATTCTTCATTTTAATTTACCGTACCGTACGTATACCTCCACAGAGGCGAGCACATCAAGCTAACGTCTTTCTTTGATAGTTTTTCAACGTCGTTAGGTACAACCAGAATAAGGTAGCTTGACGTGCTGGCCTCTGTACATTCAATTCTCATTTCATTCCACGCACAAAGATCTTCGCCGCGTCTCAGTTCAGGACGCCGAAGCTCTTCTGACGCTGGTAGCAGAAGGGGCTCGACGTCGCCGCACGGCCGCCACTCGACGCAACTCCACCTCATCACGATCTCACGCGTTGCTAGAAATCGCCACACCTCATGCGACACTACACCTTGCTGATTTAGCTGGAAGGTACGCGCATACATATACGAACAGCTAGTATACCTCTATCTCTTCTTCTACTACTTTTTGTGCAGTTAGAAAAAAAAAAGAAAAAAGTGTTTGTTTGGAACTAAAGTCAAATTCATTAGGTACATTTTACTTCTGCCAAACTACAGAGCAGTTTGTTGGCAGACGTAGCTCCCACGATACTCTCAATATTAACGTATGTACGTGTAACGTATGTAATGACAAGCCTGTTGTCAAAATGTTTATGCTGTCCATGGGCCTCTGGTTTAGTTTCATATGCCATCGAAATATATCTCTAAGAGATATATTTCATATTCATATTCATTTATTTCATATTCATTTATTTTGCATTCCATATTTCGATGGCATATGAAACTTTCTTCTTTCTTGTTTCTTCACGATGTTTTCCTTCACCGTTTTTGAAGCTACAATAATACAATACGCACAGGCATACAATACGCACAGGCATACAATTCGCACAGGCATACAATACGCACAGGCATACAATACGCACAGGCATACAATTCGCACAGGCATACAATACGCACAGCCCACAGGCATTATAATCTGATTATGTACCTATACAAATATTGTAAAATATATTTTAAAAGAGTAAGATGCATTTTCTTATCCATTCTTCTCCATATGAAACTACCTTTTGGAATGTGCAACTGGAATCATATTAATTTAATTTATTTGTAAGTTAAAAATAACGTTCAAAAGTGCCTGTTAACAGGCCTAATTGAAATAAATGATTTGACTTTGACTTTGACATACGAGATGTCAGAGGTGCGTGCTTTCAGTGACATCTATATCTATATATATAAAAGAAAGTCGTGTTAGTTACTTCGCTTATAACTCAAGAACGGCTGAACCGATTTAACTGAAAATTGGCAGGGAGGTAGTTTAGAGCCAGGAGAAGGACATAGGATACTTTTTATCCCGTTCGACATCATAAAAATAAATATCAAGAATATCGGTTGTCTCAAACATTTTTCAAACGCAGCGCCATCTTGGATGACATGACAGGAGTCAAACTTCCCAGTTCATTATCAGGTGACAATTTGAAATTGACAAGTCTTAAGCTAAACCCAAGAAGGTAAGGTTGTCAATTTATAATACGCACCTACGTTCTGAAATTTATTTTGTTACTAAACTTAGAGGTTTTATGTAGCATAAAAAAGTCTTATATTTCAGAAATCAATTTACGTAACTAGCAATGATGACAGAGACGAAACTTAATAATTCTTTGCAAATAGAACTTATTTTACTGTCAGGACTTTAATTAAAGTAGACTCTACCGGGAAAACTATAGGCATAAATTATTGTATGTAACATAGAGGCAATAGTTCAGATTAAAATTATGAATTTAGTATTTTTTAGTAAGGTAGTTAGGTTAGATAGTTGGGTTAGCTATAGGATAGGTATGGTCAGTTAGGTTAGGGTATATATACATGTTGTAATTTAAAAGTAGTAGTAGTTATTATTGGTTTGGATTTATTTGTTGTCGTCTTATTCAACGTATGTATATCTAATATAAAAAAAAAATAAGAGCAATGAATTGACTCTAAGGCACAACAAAGTTTGCCGGGGCAGCTAGTATATATATAAAAGAAAGTCGTGTTAGTTACTTCACTTATAACTCAAGAACGGCTGAACCGATTTAGCTGAAAATTGGCAGGGAGGTAGTTTAGAGCCAGGAGAAGGACATAGGATACTTTTTATCCCGTTCGACATCATAAAAATAAATATCAAGAATATCGGTTGTCTCAAACATTTTTCAAACGCAGCGCCATCTTGGATGACATGACAGGAGTCAAACTTCCCAGTTCATTATCAGGTGACAATTTGAAATTGACAAGTCTTAAGCTAAACCCAAGAAGGTAAGGTTGTCAATTTATAATACGCACCTACGTTCTGAAATTTATTTTGTTACTAAACTTAGAGGTTTTATGTAGCATAAAAAAGTCTTATATTTCAGAAATCAATTTACGTAACTAGCAATGATGACAGAGACGAAATTTAATAATTCTTTGCAAATAGAACTTATTTTACTGTTAGGACTTTAATTAAAGTAGACCGGGAAAACTATAGGCATAAATTATTGTATGTAACATAGAGGCAATAGTTCAGATTAAAATTATGAATTTAGTATTTTTTAGTAAGGTACTTAGGTTAGATAGTTGGGTTAGCTATAGGATAGGTATGGTCAGTTAGGTTAGGGTATATATACATGTTGTAATTTAAAAGTAGTAGTAGTTATTATGGGTTTGGATTTATTTGTTGTCGTCTTATTCAACGTATGTATATCTAATATAAAAAAAAAATAAGAGCAATGAATTGACTCTAAGGCACAACGAAGTTTGCCGGGGCAGCTAGTAATATAATAATAATAATATTCCACAACTTTTCACACAACGCCATCTAGTCCCAAGCTAAGCAGAGCTTGTGTTATGGGTACTAAACAGCAGATAAACATACTTAGGTATATACTTCTAAATACATACATATTATAGATATATTACACCCAGACACAGAACAATGATCGTGCTCATCACACAAAGATTTGTCCTGGTGGGAATCGAACCGTCGACCTTCAGCTTAGCAGTCAGAGCCACTAACTACTAGACCAACAGGCCAGCTAAATGCCTTGGCAGTCCACCGTTCACCCCATTACTATCACTGTCTAGCACTGTATCTCGTAATCATCTAGCACATACGGCCCATACCAGCATGACGTGTGTAGGTATTACTTCATTATTTTAAGTATTCTGTACGGGACTCGAATCCACGACTAGCGTGTAGGTATGTACCGCAGATTCCAATGATAGATAGACACATTCACTGTGTCAAACGGGCCTTTTAAATATTTCCGGATGTCTAAAAAGAATGCAGGTCAGGGATGGTATGATCATGATAGAATTGTATTGGGTTTTCCAAAGACCATTTTACTATTAGGATGTCTTTTGTTCGGTTAGAGATCTAGATTGTTTTGATGCATATGTTAAATACCTACTTTAACGTCAATAAGGAAGTTAGATGTTGCAGAAGTACCTAGTGGGTTTTTTTTGAGCAGATTATTTGAGATGTGTGAGTTAATTCTCTACTCCTGTGTTTATGCAGCCACAGTACTACCACAGAATAAATATAAATACAGTAGGACGGCGCCTTTGATCTCTGGAAAAATGCCGACAACTTCTACACGCGTTAGACTTGAAGAATAATACCTCCCGCACTACGAACATCGGTTTGTTAGCAGTGCGGGAGCGGCTTTCCCGCGTCCCCTCACACGTTTGCCCTGTCTAGACAGCTTCGTCAGACGACTGTATGTTTTTAGACTGTGGTACTACCGTGTGCCTTTAGTTGGAAAAACAGTTACTTAGGTACAGTCGCCAGCACATCAAGTTACCCCAATGCGTCAAATTTCTTTGATCGTTTTTCAACTTGATGTCAAACACAATAAGGTTCATATTCAATTGGGAAAAAATGAGATATTGGGGTAACTTGGTGTGCTGGCGTCTGTACCCGACTTAGACGTAGGTAGGTAGTTAAATTATACTGTTCCTCCACACTTACCAATTGTACTTGCACTTCAGCTAAAAATCTAGCAATGTATTGACAAGTATAGAAAAAAAAATACTTCTTTTAAATATCAAAAGAAGTAGATATTTATTCCTATAGGGACATTTTACCTGCTTGCCAGTAATGCAATATCTCGAATGTATTGAGTAGGCACAGACACGCGATATATTACATACCTACTAGTATTTTTATGTAGGTAATAGCAATTATAAATGACTGACTTTAACAACAGGTTAAGTAAATATAAGTAATCAATTGTATTTCTATGACGTAAGTAACTTGTTAATGCTATTAACAGTAAAGGTTAAGGCTCTTTGAGAGAACATTATTTGTTTTGGTCTCAGTTTTCAGTAACATTACATTATAGTTTTACTGTGTACTACAATGCATTACATTTCTTCATTCCTTATAAAAGCCTAATTTCCATAAAAAGTCACTAATCAAGCGTGTCTGAATAGAAGGTAAGTATGAATGTTTTACAAGATTAAAGAATTGCAGACGAATGTCCCTAATCCATCGAGTAGGTTAAGCTTCGATATGTCTGGCTGTAGATTGAAGAAGCCTTACATTGGTACTCTAGCTTAATGCTTATGTTATACCTACCTATTCAATTTATTAGTCGCTAGCAATTCGCTCGTGTCTTCACCTGCGCGTGAACTTCTAAGCTAAATTAATCATTGATTATATATAATGATCATCTTAATTACAATAGATGTCCTTTATTCTAGTAATGAAAAGAACGAATTGTGTGATTGGTTATGGCGGGTAAGTACTACCTACCATTTAGTTTAGTACGCATTCATTTAAAATTAAATTAATTTTTAACTAAAAGCAATCTACCAAAAGGCGGAACTCTTTATAATAGACGAAAATATTCTCTAAAAGCCTTCGCGGCTATGATTGCTTAATTAAGTAACAGATGTAGATTTTAAATTTGTTTAGGTAAGTAACCTTTATAGTAATTTATTTATTTATTTAACTGTATTGCCTGTCCAGTGAGAAAGCAAGTTGGGAAGGCTGTGGCGGCGGCCGGCAGAAAGAAGGCGCTAATATAAATAAGTCATTGGTTGCACTGAGCAACGTAATCTCTGCACTTGGTAAGTATGTGTTGGTAAGGATATTTATGTAAGGACTAGCAGACGTCCCGCGGTTTCACTCGCGTAGGCCCCGTTCCCGTGGGAATACAGGGATAAAAAGTAGCCTTAGTGTTAATCCAGGGTGTCAGCTAACTCCATATCAAACTTTATTAAAATCCAATCAGTATTTTTTACGTGAAAGAGTAACAAACATCCATCCATCCTCACAAACTTTCGCGTTTATAATATTAGTAAGATATTTATGTACCTACTAAGAAATGCCTCGTTGGTACCTAAGTATAGGTGAGTTTAGCTCCTGGGTCCGATTTCCAGATCGGGTGAACTATGTGGAGTATTTCCATCTGGAATTTCTCAGTGTGAGTCCGGAGCCTGGATTTGTACCCGGTTAATGGTAATAGGCTCGCCCCTTATTACATGGTACTAAACTCTGATGATATGTAGGTGTACCTACTATGTCTACAGGTAAACCTCTTCCTATCAACTTTTTGGGGACTTGGGTGTGATGTTATTTTACACCGTAGAAGCATTTTTTGACAAAACGCATTATTGGTTTACGCTTTGTATAAGTTAGTAGTAGGATGATAATAGACTGGTCACGAAATCATTTGCAACATTATAATTTATGAAACATGACCTTGTTATCCTCTTGTCGTACAACCCAAAGAAGTGTTCATCTTTTATTAAAGTTACCGGATTTTAAGAAAGTCAAAAGAAGAGTAGATAGTTACCTAATTCAACTTTTACACCTTCATTTATTTTCGTCACTAACCCTTTGGCCGCCATAGTCGTGCATAGGTAATGACTTTAAAATATGCCCAGCACGTCACGCGTTGCGATTACAAGACGAATTTTAAAGATTACTTTGACGAGGCGGTCAAGACTTAATAGATTATACCTAATACTTTCTCCTATCGTGCAAAAAAATACACATTCGCTATCTCTATAGTGGATTTGTTAATGAATGGTTTTTAACGACCGTTAATACATAAATGGTTTTGGATTAATTACACATTGGCGTGTTGCCGAGCGTATTAGTGATTTATTTCTAACTAAATATTCAGCTTATAATATCATTTCTCTTTAACACTCCGGGTTGACCAATCACATGAGGTTGGTGGCCAAGTACCTAATAGCAGCCTCACTGGTCGCTTACCGAGGCTAGTCGGTGCATGGTCACCCATTAGGTACCACATCGTGTCTTTCATGCCTCGGAAAGCATGTTAAGCCATTGATCCCGGCTGTAATATTTCATATCACAGTTATCTTTGACAGACGTTGCACGTAGTTTGAAGCCCGAAAGGCAAATAGTCTGGGCTGTAATAGCGGGGGCACGGTAATAAATGATCATAGCTGGGGTAAAGTATAGATAGCTGCTCCATGTAAAATACCAGTATTCAGCTGCATGCGTTTAGACTGGAAGTTAACCCCCAAAATAGTTGAGAAAAGTCTTGGCATATTATATCAAAATGTCACTTATTAATTTGGATAATAATGTGACATTAGAGCAAGCTATAAACTAGGATTTATTTTAAAATATTTACGAGTGTTGAGAAATTAGTGTCATATTTTGTTGCTTGGGATAAAAAAAATTTACTTATTTATCAATTAGATCTGTGTCCAGATCTAAAACCACCCGAACTTAACTTTTCTCACATTACAGTATTTTTTAATGCAGATAGGGTATCTCAATCAATTATAATAACTATAATTAATTAGTGTTCAAATAAAAATTAACATTTTATTCATATGTATTGGCTAGTCGGTGGGGGTGCCACACGCGGGAGGTTCGTCCCATACCGCGACTCAGCTCTAACTTGGCTACTAAAAGATTGCTTCACGGGCGGTGCCAGTACGTTTATCATCGCAAGTAAGTACAATAAATATTATAAAACGAATTGCAACACACAGTTTTGTTTAATTAGAATGTTAGGTAAGCTTCGAGGTCTATGACTATAGCTCTTATGAGATAGAGCCTTGACACACATCAAATGTAAATTAGTATGCGTGATTATGTCAGTAAAGCAGAGATTTAGTGTTGAAAGCTGTCCTGACCTTGATTCATGCTGCTATTTTAATGGAATGTCTTTCAAGTGTTTATTTTACGAGCACATCATCACACAATTGAAATTAATAGCAATGGCAACAAAACAAATATCTCATAATAATTTGTTTATTTTTCTAAATGTTATGCAGCTGTTTCGCCAAGTGTTGCCTGCTACGGTGAGTCAGCCTCAACGCTGCGTTGGGCTGCCCGAGCTCGTCAGCTGCCCACACCGCGCGCCATCAGCTGTGGCTCTCACGTTGCCTCGCGAGCTGCGTTACAGGCACAGCTCAATCAACTCATCTCTGAGCTCACTAGGAACCATATCCAATATGTCAGTATGAGTAAAAAACGGATCATTAAAGCAAGGTCAATTTAAAAAGTTCAACGATGTTAATGGTGTTTTACCACTTACAGGTCCCGGAAACTGGAAAAATATTGTTTAATGATGAATATTGGACGTTACGAGCAAATGAGCGAGATTTACAATCTAACGATTTAAATAAAGCAGCAAACATAGGCAACATCATGAGCATAACGCGTCCAAAACCAGACGCGACCAACTCAGAGTCAACTGCTTCATCAGTAGCTAGCGGAAGTTCGGATGTTATTAACACTATAGACAAGAACTCAACAATTGCAAGCGAAATTAATAAAGAAATGGACAAATTATTTGGACCGGCTCTAGAAAGAGCCAGCAGTGGGGATGATCTTAAAGTAATAGCTCCTCTTAGGCATAAAAAAAGACAATTCAGATCTCAAGAGGTATTAGCCAATAACGAGATGTCACTGCCAAATCAAAGTAATAGTTTGGCAAATACTCTACCAAGTCAAAGCGAAGCACGGATTAATGATGTACCTAGTACGGAAAAACTTAGAGTTCCCAACATAACCATTCTTCACGAGAACCAGAGAGCAGAAATTGTAGCTTCCGTTACTGAAAGACTGTACACAAAACTTAAAAAGAAAGAAGAAGCTGCAGTCTCTAAAGTAGAGTCAATAGTTGACAGGAAAATAATAGAGCCGCTTAGTGAACTAAAAATTTGCACAAATGCACGACAAAGACTGATGGAGTTAAGTCAGAAAGCTATTCGAAATAAAAGAAGAATTGGCATACCAGCGCATACGCAGACGAGAATTACTGCAACTCGAGTAAAAGATCAAGCTACAGATGTGCAAACAGATCTGTACTCATATATTTCCAAAAACAAACTTTCTCATACATTATATCGAGACGTAGCTACTGAGACAGTTCCAATGACTCCGCGTTGTAAAGAAATAGCTGTAGGGCCGACGGGATCCCTTGATTCTATTGATATTGCCACAGAAACTAAAAGAGTACTTTATACAAATTCTTTTGTGATGACTGACGTAGTGACGAAAAACGAGCGATGTACTCAGACGCAAGTTGTGCCACCTCCTAGAAGAAAAAAACGCGCATCTTTATCAAGACATCTCTGCAATAAAGAAAATCATAGTTTTAAAGAAGAATGTTCTTCTGCACCAGTTATAAGCATAAATATATCACAGATGTACCCTGTAGATGCAGAATCTCAAAGTTCTGATGATAATTCAGAAAATTTAAACTCAAACAGTAAGTCTAGCGTTGCGACTACTACTCCAGATTTATTAACGAATCACAATACAATTGACCCACAAAATATTATTGATATAAGAGAAGACGAGATTAGTGTGATAGTGAATGTAGCGGAAGACGCAGAAGTTCCTGTTATAATACAAAATATCAATGATAGTAAATCTATGGATTACATGACATATAATGAGGAATTCCCAGATGCAGATGATTTTTCACTACCAAGAGTGAGTCCTAATTCTGTAAGAAAAGTACATTCTTCCGAAATGAAAAATATGATATTGGGACGCAATCAAAATATGTATCCTTACAATATTGTACTATCACCACCAAAGGAAAGAGATAGCAAAAGAATCGTTACATTCAAAGACACCAACGTAGAAGAAACCATTGCCGTCGCTTCAGAAACTGTCAAGGAGAGCGAAAATATTGATAATACGAAAAATGAAACTGAAACTACTTCCGATATGACAACATCTGAGAAAGATTTTCCAGTGGACAAAGATTATGAGAGTACATATTCAGATTCTACAGAATCCAGTAAAGTGGAAACAGATTCATTTATTTGGAAAAAAGGCAGTAGTAGAACTATGGGGAGTTTAAAGCGGTCGAATTACGTTCCTGTATACAAGAGCACTAAATACAAAACTACAAAATCGAGAGTTTTTAAAGATTATTTGGGATTAGAAACTGAAGAAAACGACGTAAGGTTTTCGAATGATGACATGTGTCAAAATATAAGAGATTTAAGTTCTAGTGTTATCAGAGATACGGATAATGCTGAATATAAAAGTAGACGACGCAAGTCATGTTATGATAACAAGCCATATAACAACCGCAATACTAATTATGATTACGAGGATATAAGTGAGTTTCATAGTATAGAAAGGAAATTATTGGAATCTTGTAGTAATCTGGAAGAGTCGGTTAACAAATATGAAAGTTACATTTCAAAATACAAAGGAGGTATAAAAACTGATTCTGTAGAAACAACAACACGAAGACCCAAAGAGTACTTACAGCATTTAGTGCAGTTAAGAAGAGAGGTAGTAAAAGCAGAAAGCGAGAATACGGATAGTTCTATAGATATAGCTCATAAGTAAGTTTACTCAAATATTTTGTGTTTAGAAATTAAGCATCTACGTAATAGCCTGTACTTGTAAATGTATTAATATTATTTTATATTAAAAGTATCTGTAAATGCACAATAATTTTATTAAAACAACATAACCTTACATTACACAGTAATCGGTATACACTTCAAATTACATAAGAGTAAATTCAAAACAATTTGTTTTGGCACAGCGAACTGCAACAACTGACGACTGACCGATGTAGTCAAATTCAAGTTCATTGCAATCGAAAGATATGTGACCCTGCCGTAAAATAGTAGACATTATGAAATAATCAAGTCAACAGCAAAGTGCTTTAGCTCACACTGCACACTGGTCATTGACAATGCGCGAGCGCAAGCGAATAACGTCAATAAGAGATTTAAGTAAATAAATACTGGGGGGAAAACTATGAATATTTAACTAATTTCGAAAAAAATCCCACAATATTAAAGTTAAATCGGTTGTGTTAGTGATTTTTAAGTATTTGTTACGATGTCTTTTTTATTAATGCAAGTGTTTAATCCCCAAACAATAATATTTGCGACTGTCGCTATTGTTTACACATTTCTGTGGTTCCGATACAAGTTCACGTACTGGTCAAAACGAGGTGTTACCGGGCCAAAACCAGAGTTTATTTTTGGGAATATTAAAAAAGTGATCAAAAGAAAGGAACAGTTTTTCCAGCCGTATTATGATAATTACTTTAAATATAAGCATTTACCCTACATCGGCATGTACTCTTTCCATCAACCAGTGCTGTCTATACATGACCCAGATATAGCGAAGCTCATGTTGATAAAAGACTTTGACAGCTTCCAATCGCGGGGTACGTATGCCGGTGGAGTTGGTGACCCGTTAGCGGCGAATCTGTTCAACATTTTCGGGAAGCGATGGAAAAGCCTACGACTCAAGATGACACCGACGTTCACTCCTGGAAAGCTGAAGACTATGTACCCAATTGTTGAGGATATTGCAAATCAAGCCTTGAATTTTGTGGATGTGGTACATTCCAATGAAGAAACGATTAATTTCACCGATTTTTATTCAAAATATGCGATGGAGATTATTGGAAATGTTGGTTTTGGTGTTGAATGTAACGGTTTTATAAATCCCAAATCGGAATTTTACATAAGAGGACATGAATACTTTGATCATCAGTCTCACTACTGGTAAGTCTAATCCAATTAGATTTTACTGCAGTTTTAGTAAGGTCATGCTAATAACCTGATTATTATTAAGTTTGCTTTTGGTTAAACCGCAATATATTTCTCAACGTCCGATATCTGGTTTACAACTGACTAAGTAGATTAAGGACATTTTATATTTAAAACTTTTACATTTTGAAATATTTAGTTGTAGGTAAGTTTGCCAACAGAAATTGACGCAACCAACGTCTTTTTCTTTTCGTGTTAGTGACAATCCTGGTGTCAAAGTCGGCCATGGGCTTTGACTTGGCTTTACGTGCCATCAAGAAATAACTCTGTTGATGTTTTCTTTCACCGTTTCAAGTGATAATAAATAATAAGTAGAGACAATAAGCACATGAATCCAAAAAATCTGAGGTGCCTTGGGTTCGAACTCAAGACCTATGTCTTGGCTATGTAGACCTATGTTACCGGGGGACTGCCGGTAACATCACTACACTGCTATTACTAACTACCTAAGTGAAGCTTACTATATGAATTGCGATTTTAGGATAAGATGTCTGAAACATGCAGATCTACTTATTCAAAATATTGTTTCCCACTTGATTTAAACTATTCTGCGCTTCGAAACCTTTTAGAAGTTTACGAATCAGAAGAAACAAGCAAAAGTGTTAACTTGCGTGTGCGTTTGTCTCTCCTGGTGTACCTACAGTCAGCCTCATAAGTCGATGAACATATCCATATTTCCTAAACTCATGAACACCTTAGCTTACAAAAATTGCGAAACAAGACTAGTGAATTTTGAACCTTTCAAGACGTTAATTAAATCCTGGCACTAGTCTTGTTTAGCAATTTGTGTAAGCTAAGGTGTTCATGAGTTTAGGAAATACGGAGTTTATCGACTTATTAGGCTGACTGTACCTCTCGTGTATGTACTTGCTTTTAAATACACTGTTTCAATTTATAGGAGACTGATCCGAGCATTTGCGTTTTTCGCGCCAGACACGTTTGATAGTTTAAAGATCAGACGAATTAGCTCCAAAATAGAAAACTTTTTCTGTGACATAGTAAAAAAGACAGTGGAACACCGGCAGAAGCATTGTCTGTCAAGGAACGACTTCTTACAAACACTTATTGAATTAAAGAATGGACATGTCGTTGATGAACAAGGTACGTAGGTGAGATAACTGCATTACACATTCGTTTATGTTTAAAACATTTATTTTGTAAGAGTAACCTAGTTAGTTTGCACGTGCTATGTTAACCATAAGCAACATTACGAAAAAACCGATTAACACCATTCTCTTAAGCATTTATTACTACTATCACATACATGACTTTAGTAATAATTGCTTAAGAAAATAGTGTATATTCGTAGGACACATCAATACATGTTTAGGTACAGAGGCCAGCAAATCAAGCTACTCCAACGTGTCAAATCTTTTTAATAGTTTTTTAACTTTCTTATAAAAAGAATAAGGTTCATGTTGAATTAGAAAAAATAGTCATTTTGGGGTAGCTTGATGTGCTGGCATCTGTACATAAGTATGATCAAAACCAATAGCAAAACTATGCTTTTTCTTCGATAAAAATAGTTAAGTATACTTTATAAAGTTTATATAACCCAAATAACAAATTATTTCAGGTGAAGTCAAATATACGAAAACAAATTTCCCGTTCACGATGACTGATGTTGCCGCAAATACCATGTTGTACATGATCGCTGGTTACGAGACTTCGGCTACGACCGGCCAGTTCGCAGCGTATCAACTGGCTTTGAACCCTCAAATCCAGGCCAGGGCGAGGCAGGAAGTGGATACCGTACTCGCCAGGCATGGAGGCGAGTGCACGTATGAAGCTCAGAACGAGATGGTGTATTTAAACATGGTTTTAGATGGTAAGTGTGTTAAACCACACGTATGTATGTAAATTAACTGGTCAACTTGAAATTGAGACAACTCGGACTGCTCTTGAACCGAGTAGAGCATACCGCATCAGTTAACATGAGACAGTTTTAAACTGTTGCTAGGCATTAACAAACCAAGATTTTCCATTCGAATTGTGCAAATTGCGAAAAATATGATTTGCTCAAAGGCTTACATTTACACACAAATATTTATTACTAGGTTAAGGTTTAGTCATTGCCGCAACAAATTCTTGATTTTAAATAATATTGTTTCTGACAACAAATGAAATTGGTGTCGTCTCGTAACTATCAGAATCGACTTTGTGCATTTTTAAAGACCCAGGAATATTTCAAATTCGAAACTTAACATCATACAAAAAAAAAACACGATACGTAGCTAAACCCACATTTCATCAGTTATGTTTGAGTCCCATCAGCCTATTGCCACCAATCGGAAACAAACCTGGACTGGAGTCTGCTAAATAAGCAGTTCTTGTTGAAAACGCTTCACACTTAGTCCGACTCTGGAAACGAATCTAGGACCAGATGTTCTGCAGCAGCACGTGCTAACACTAGATTTACTGACTATTTTAGGACTAACCACATTTATTCAGCTAGATTAAGCTTTTGTCCTTAGAAAACCCCAGTATTGTGCAAGATGCGTACCGCTCATCTAAACGGACGGACGAGTACGCATCAAAAACGCTGAATAGGGCCTTGCGCCTACTGGCGGCATGCCACGACATGAGATTTATATAATGCAGATGATTTCGGATCCTAATACACCACATGTTAAGACTTATTGTACAATTTATTGGTACGCCACAGCCTGTTTCAGTATCCTTCGACACGGTCTGGCATGCCGTTGCATCCCAAAACGTAGACGCTTAGTAAGATAAAATGAGGTCTAAAACTGACAAATGGAGTTTGTCCCTAGCGAAGCAGGAAATTTATTTTCATTAAATTATAAAATTTTGTTTTTTCTTTACAATCCAGAAACGATGCGGATGCATCCATCGATGCGTGCTCTATTTAGAAGATGCAACAAGGACTACAAACTGCCCAATAGCGACCTGGTCATAGAGAAAGGCACTATGGTATTCATACCTATACACGCAATACATATGGACCCCGACATATTCCCTGAGCCAGAAAAATTTGATCCCGAAAGATTTTCGCCGGAGAATAAGGCAAAGTTGCACCCTTGTCACTGGATGCCATTCGGGGAAGGACCAAAGAAATGTTTAGGTAAGAACTTCGTCATAGCAATCACTATGTTCCTTCTGTTTTGTGTCGTTAGCAACTAACCTAGTATCTGTCAGAGTTTTTCTACCGCCGCCGCCGGTTACACCAATAAATATACAAATAAATATTCCACAACTTCCAAATCGGTCCAGTAGTTTCGGAGGCTATTCATTGCAAACAAACAATTAAACATTTCCTTTTTATATATTAATTAGTACTTATTAGTATAGATTACACCCAAACACACAACACATTTTAATGATCGAGCTCATCACAGTTGACTTGGGTGGAAATCGAACCAACGACCTCCGCCAGTCCGGGACTAACCACTAGACCAACAGGCCAGTCGAAGCTATAACTGGTAGTAATCATTATGTTGCAAATCACCTTAAATGCAGTGACCGGCCTTACAAGTTGTGTCTCTTGAGATGGACAATAGTTACTTAAAACTTGTAGGTATAGGGTAAACATTAAACACCGAGTGTTTATTAGGCTTTGGTACAAGAACACTTTGGTGACTTTGGATCTAGGTAGTGCAATTGCTTAAACATGTATACAATAATATCTATGTAGGTACTTCACAACGTCTAATAAAACAAAAAAATACAATGTGTTTCAAATGAGAATAGGATTGATTTTGCACCATGTTGTGACGTCATAGCTGTCAATTCGACGTTGAGTAAGATCAGCAAAACAAGGAATTTTCTAAATATAATTTATTTACGAATCCTGAACGAATAATTTTCTAAATTGTGCTGTTACGCGCTCTCAAAATATTTGTCTACATTGGGGATAATCTCTCGAGCCCTCCCATGCAAAACAGCGCCTCGTTTACTCATTTTCGAGCAGTCAGCGAGATAAAAACAAATAACAACAAACAACCGCGTAACAAACAGAATTAATAAATATAACGTAAACACTTCACAAGACTAATTAATTCAAAACGTTTTTTCATTTTGAGTTACTGCAACTCGGTAAAACAAAAAAAAATAACATTATTGATACGCGAGAACGGTTTCGTTGCAGACCGTACTTTTCAAGTGACATCTGACAGATAGAGGTCATTGGCGTTCCTATTCTTATTTGAAACGCATAATACACTGTTTGTCTCTGCATCAGCTAAAGTCTGACTGTCAAAATGTTCTAACTTATTAGGAATCATAGGCCGCCACTGTACATTGGTGTGCTTCATGGTTTAAGTAAATATATATACAAAGTTTTAAGTGCTCAAATATTAACATCATCCTTATCACCTGTCTAGTCTTTTCTTAACTATATTTAGGTCGGCTTCTAGCTTAATTAAGCTACAATATTAGTGAATTCATTTTTTTTACAAAGTTAAGATGCCTCTTTAAAAAAACTATATTCTGGGAAAAAAAATATGCTTTTAGTATATAGAGCGCAGAAACACTGGATAAAAACAATGCATAAATTTTCTTACCAACAAGAATAAAGGAAAATAATAAAAAACTCTTTAATTACGTCATTCGTTCATTGATTTCAACATAACATTCATTCATACACATACAAGTTTTTTTTAATACATATGGCCTTCCCCTGTGTATAAAAGCAGTTCGTTCACAAGGAAAAAATACATTTACTTATTTCATAAAAGCGAAAGTGCACGCGACTTTTAGATTAATTAAGTGTGGTCCCATGCCAAACCAAGTTGATGCAAAAGAGCATAATATGTTGTGCAACGCAACATTTATGTCTACATATTTTTATATATATACAGGGTGTAACGGAAAGGGTATATACATACGAAGGGCACGGATTCTCTTGGTGATAAGAAACGACATGGCAACGTTTTTATACATATACATACATAATTGTAAAGTTGAGCCCACCCACGCCGTCGCGCCTTCGTCGGTTAAGCAGAGCCCGATAGGTCTGTACTAGGCGCGCAGAACCCGAGATAGATATACTTGAACCTTGCCGGACAGGATTATGACCCTCATAGTGCGGTGACACGTTTGTTATGATTTTGCATTTAATAAACTGTCGACATTAAATAATATCGTGAAGTTTCAAAGTTATTAGTTGGGAGCTGAAATTTTGAGGAAAGACTCGTTACTATATACTCTATTCACCCTGTTTGTATGTATATACCCTTTCCGTTACACCCTGTATAATAACTAGCGACCCATCCGGCTTCGCAGATTGATGAACTAATTGATTTTTGAGAAATTTGCGGTCGATATTCCAAAAAAAATTACGATCACAGCAAAAAAAGCCACTCTAGTCGATTCCGTAAATAATTTCAAACATGCTGCAATTATTTTAGTAAAGACAAGAAAAATAACAGAATACTTCATATTTAAAAATCAATTAAGTAGGTACCTACCTACCTACGCAAGTTCCTGTTGCAGCAATGTTATTCGGTTAATGAATATTTTGAAGACCCTGGAAAGATACTTTTACTTTTTGTATTTGTACTTTCATTTTCCACCTTAGCAAAATTTCCTGTACATAAATAGATAATTCTTCTACTAACACTACTATCTATATTACAAGCTTAGTGTAAAACGCCCACCAGTTATACTACACAACTACATATAAACAATGTGATATTTTATGCTGTTTTAAGTACTTATAAAATCAAGGGTGTTGCGCACCTATTGGCGTTGTTCTTGACCTGATAGTACCGGACTGCATAGCAAGCGTGTCATCGACACCACATCGCGTCATTGAACATTACATCTCCGCACGTGGTCATTTTGACCGAATTATCAGAATCTTTTTCAACACACATTCTCAAAAAAGAACTTCATGTTGTTTTGCACTTAATTGCACTTAATTTGACTGGCCTGTTGGTGTAGTAGTTAGTGACCCTGACTGCTATGCCGGAGGAGGAAAACATTTGTCCTGGGTGGGAATCGAACCCACGACGGGTTCGATTCCCACCCAGGACAAATGTTTGTGTGATAGCACGATCATTTGTTCTGTGTCT
Organism: Euplexia lucipara; assembly: GCA_921972225.1. Taxonomy (NCBI): domain Eukaryota; kingdom Metazoa; phylum Arthropoda; class Insecta; order Lepidoptera; family Noctuidae; genus Euplexia; species Euplexia lucipara. The sequence goes on along the minus strand of OV179161.1, from coordinate 7,854,634 downwards.
GGGTATTATTTATCTATATTAAGTATGTATTTAGAAATATATAAGTATGTTTATCAGCTGTTTAGTACCCATAACACAAGCTCTCAAGCTTAACTTGGGACTAAATGGCGTTGTGTGAAAAGTTGTGGAATATTTATTATTTTACAGAAGTACCTAAGTAATAAGTAACTAAGTCTACAGGTATCTCTTTACACGTCATAAAAGCAAAATATTTTTAAAACTAGATTCTGCCGGTGTTAGGCAATCGTTACCAGTATCACAAAAAGGTACCTACTAATACCTACCTACTTTGTTTGTTAACACGACATTGTTTGTGCACCATCATCCAAACTCTCCTCAATAAGCCATGTACAGAGCTACTTCAAACTGTCAAATGTTCCCATCGAACATCAAACTTATTTCTGTTCTAATAAAATTAAAAAACTATGAAATAAATTTGATACTATACCCAGCTTGACATCCTGGCCTCTGTTATGAGAAAATATTTTACTACAAACGACTGTCTTTAATTGAGATGTGCAAAGTTCCTCAAGCTAAGCTAAGAGCTTGTGTTATGGGTACTAAACAGCTGATAAACATACTTATATATTTGTTATTATTATCAGTATTCCTATGATACACACAATTGTGTTATAACAAAAAAAAAAAAATGATGCCCAACATTTGATTCGAACCAGGTGGGATTGCAGTCAAGCACTAGTTTGTAATATTAAAAAAAAAAAAAAAAAAAAACCTTTCCATTTTCAGGTGTAAGGCAAGGATATATCCAGTCAAAGATGGCGTTGATAAAAGTGCTGCATAAGTACGAACTGATACTAGATGAGAGAACAGAGGTGCCGATGAAGATTAAGAACTCTTCACTCGTGTACGCGGCTCAAGGCGGGGTGTGGCTCAAGCTGAGAAGACTGGACACGTGAAAATGTACGTTACCGAAAATGAAACTTGATGTATGCAAATTAGGCTCAGGATCGGCGCTGTTTGAACGTTAAAGTCGCTTATGAGGCTTATTTTGAAAGTCTGTATTTTTTGTCACTTATAATGCAATGCGTAAAAATTAAAAGTTTTTTGCCAACTTTGATCTGTGTAATTAGAAACGATTCACGGGTATTCGATCATGAAACCATGTTGAAATGTTAAGTATGTCAAATGTAGGGCTTCCTATACTTGGGAGCAAATAAATCCAGCAACTTCTCTTTATCACATAATGGTCAATATTCTTGGTGCAAGGAACGCATTAATTCGAACTATATATCGCCTAAAAGTTTATTGAATAACCTTTACCTACCATGAATGTAAAATTATTGAATTGAATACCTAAGCTGAACTTAGACTTACTAAATGATTATTTTGGCTCTGAAAGCAAAATGGTAATTTTGACAGAAAATTTAGTAAGTACTAATATGTGAAAAGGGGAGTGACTAGATTTATTTGCTCTCAAGTGTAAGTAGTAGTATTAATTATTGGTTCTTTTCTGATACAAACACATTTAGGTATTATGTAATTTCGTTCTTATTTTTCATTGTGATAAAAAAATACTCAAAATAAGCAGTAGGTAGCGCTCGCATCGTCCATACATTTCCCGTCCTTGATGCAATTGGGTAAGTCCTAACTGCCAAGACTAAGATTTTACTGACTACATCATACAATTTTCCATCTAACATTATTGTCAATAAAACTACTAGCTACACAAATATGCACCATACAGGTTTTGAGTGTTACGAGTTACGACTGGCCCTGAAGCCCCGAAGTGGTAAATCCGTTTGTGCATTATCTAGGTCGCCTGTGTTATTATAAGCTGATTTATTATTACGTGTATTCTCAGAAACAAAATACTTCGACCGAAATATTTGGACATAAGGTATGTACCAACATGTTGATGATTTTCCTTGTATGTACCAACATGTTGATGATTTTCCTTAATCAAAGTTTGTTAATAAATACACCTTATGTAGGTAGATATATTTTGAGCTTTCCAGTGAAATAGAATTCTTTAAATTTTAGGAATTCCCTCATTGACTGAACGGATATTATCGAACCTTTTAGCAGTATTTTTTATTAATTAAAATATATTAAATAAGAATGTAGTTTTTTTTTCAAAGTAGTAATGTAAGTTATCGTGCCTAGAAGGTTCGTTGACGCTGATTTTTAATAGTGAATCATACAATTAAAAAACGGCGTTGCAACTTGCGACCTTCGGGTTAAGCCAGAACAAAAAAAAAATTTAGCTTCTTTTAATTTCTACGAGTTATTACTAAGAAAGACAAGTGCCTACACTTAGCTCAATTCAAATTTCATCTATTAAAATAGCTGTTTTAAAAGGAATGCGTCCGCTACCGTTTATGGAAAAAACAAAAACTGCTTAAAGACAATTGACCTGAATAAAGACAGTCCCCTAATCGTGTTTACCGCAAAAAAGTAAAATCAAAATGCTGGGGTAATATTGTGGTGTGACTGTTGTCATGTGATAGGTAACTTTACAGTATTTCAATCAATGTGCAGACTCTTTCGTTTTCCCAATTTTATCTATAACTATTATCGACTATTTTATAGGCACTTAATTTTGTTTTTCCAATCTGTCGTTTGTCATCTGTTTAAAATAAGGAAATGTTTTTCTGAAACTTGTACCTATGGGTACTAATTATTATTATTATCTTTAGAGTACCTATAATAAGTTTGTGTCTGCAGCATTTGGCATACAAATATTATTGTCATAAGCTTTTCGAAAAAAAAAAAATACTTAAGTACCTACCTATATAATGTATATCTAAACCTAAATCTATGTTTTAATTTGTATGCAATGAACAATGAAATGACAACAACAATCGTATCAATGTGTTTTTGTATCTACAAAAAATTACAGACTTACTCTGAAGAAAAGGAGAGTTGTTTATAATGGGATATTGTATAGAACAGTTACTGTCAATGGAATTTCAAGTAACGCGTCACCTCAAAATTCAGCTTTTACCATTATAACTTCAGTGGTAAATTTACCGTATGAGTTTTACAATGATTAACGCACGGATAAATTGGTAGGATGTGACAGACATAGTATTTTTGAGACATTACGATTGTGAAATAAGTAGATTAATTTTGAAAGTTACTTACAATAGTTATTTCGCGCAAGTGTTGGTATTGCTCGTGACGCCATCGCCCGCATGTTAGTGGTTACACTTTAACCGGTAGGTTGGCCCAGTAAGTACGAAGTTTCAATAGAAAGAGGCCGGCTTGCCCTGGGTCTGCTACTACAGACGTCCTTACTAGAAGATGTAGACTGTACACAAGGGCGGATCCAGCTTTGGCGCCAGGGGGGGGTCATATAGTCGTGGTCAAGTCAAGAACTAATAATTTAATTTTGATAACAATAGATACCAGTAAAAAGTAGGTATTTTATTAATGTACGTAAGTACGTACTGTACTTAAAAATATTTATTCTATACTATACACTTGAAAAACTTAACAAATAATAACTTGTACATATACACGTGCATATTGCCATCTTCTCTTGAAGACATCCAGAGAAGCACTACCACGCACGGAATGAGGCAGCCTATTTATAATGTTACTCAGGTTGGCTAGACAAATTTTCAAAATAGCTCGCATTTACTAAGTCAATAGGGCACTTTGTGTGACGGCTAAACACCCTTAATTCAGCATTTGTGACGATATAGAATCTTAGATAATCGACCAAAAACGTGTCCAGCGTGGTCTCTCAATTTCGGTAACGGAAGTGATTTTGACGACTTTTTGCATATCAACGGGCGTCACATAAATTTGTGACAGGCATCGAGCTAAAAGTTTTGTGATACGTACAGTGGTTCAGTAGAAAAATGCAAAAATCTGTATCCAGCCAGCTTAAAGAAGAGTGGCGAACTGGTATGTAAATTGGGACCCATTGATATTGGAATCTTACATTATTAAAACTTAGTACTACTTCTAGAACTACACAAAACTATCAAAAATGCAAATGGATAGTCAGCTGTAAAAGTTGGAAGAAAAAAGCTATGCAAGGTAAAAGATTATAACCATATGAATAATTTAATAGCAAACGTTCCAACTTATGTTCACACAAAAAAAGTTAGTAATAAAACATGCTAGCATTGTAATTATTATTTATCAAAAATGTCTAGTTTTGCATATTCACGTTGTTTTTTATTTTATTTTACGTTTTAAGTAAAACGGAGACACGCGATGCGTTCGTAAACTGCACGATAAGTTATTTTTAATAGATTTAATTTATTTCTAACTTTTAATTCCCATGAGCTAGCAACTCAATATTCTTTATATAAACCTTTATCAAACTCGTAATTAAAATTCATATAGACTTGCAAGTGAACGACTCCTCCTTTATTTTTAAATCATGTGGGTCTATTCTCGCCAACCTTTTTTACGTAGAAAACTTTTGGCTGGTACTTCCGAATCTCAATAACGGGAGCGTTTTCGAATGTCGTTCATTTAAGTACTAACATTTGGTGGCGCAATGTGTGACAGAAATAACGTTTGATTTATGGCGTCGCATGTAAGGGTTTACGAGAAATCAATAAAAACTATTAATGGGAAAATTTAAATGGTCAATTTCTTTGAAACTACGCAAAGTTTCACCGTCACAAATTCAGGTTATCATTATCGTCCGCGTCACAAAATGTTGAACACATTTTGAAGGTCGTAGATCATCAGGCAGCGGAGATACATGTGTCCAGCCAGCTTGAACTCAGGCTGGCTGGACGTTAAGTTTTTATTGATTTCTCGTAAACCCTTACACGTAACGCCATAAATCAAACGTTATTACTGTCAAACATTGCGTCACCAAATGTTAGTAAAGGAACCATATTTGTAAACGCTCCCGTTTTTGAGATTCGGAAGTACCAGCCAAAAGTTTTCTACGTAAATTTAATCTGGCTGGACACAGATTTTTGCATTTATCTACTAAACCACTGTACATATCAAAAAACTTTTAGCTCGATGCCTGTCACAAATTTATGTGATGCCCGTTGATATGCAAAAAGTCGTCAAAATCACTTCCGTTACCGAGATTGAGAGACCAGTGAAAAGTGGTTTTTCAAGCTGGCTGGACACGTTTTCGATCGATTATCTAAGATTCTGTAGCGTCGTAAGTTCTGAAATAAGGGTGTTTAGTCGTCACATAAAGTGCCCTATTGACCTAGTTAAATGCGAGCTATTTTGAAGATTTGTCCAGCCAACCTGAGTCACATTATTTATATTTCATAACCGTGGTGAATGATTTGTCATAACAGCTAGAGGTATGTCGAGGAGTATGACGCGAAATTCCGCAAAAGAACGAAGTGAAGAGGTGGTACGACAAGGGTTTCCAACAAACAAAATAGAAACAGACAAAAAACATATTTATTTAAATAAAACAAAATCAATATTTTCTTTTACGTCTTCTCCCAAAACGCGTTATTACGTCATTTACGTCAATGGGTTTTATGAACGTGGAGAAGTGCCAGTCCGGTAAGGCGATCTTCAACCATTGAAGATCTTAGCCACGATTTAATTCTGCGCAAGGTAGAGAAAGACCTTTCTGCTGTCGCTACACTGACACACTACATCGCTAGTGTAGCCATAATACATAAAAAAAAATCTTTTAACAGGATACATGTCGATGTCACAATTTAAAATAAGCAGAAATCGACTGCGGTGAGGGTCCGATTGAGGTTAGGTCTAGCTACCCGTTACGTGCCGCGTAGTCGACAAGCGCGGTAAAATTCAAGTTTTCGATGCGTTCGTTCCCAAACGTTTGCCATCATTCAAAGTTATTATATTAAATTAATTAAATATTGAAGGTAGGTATGTAGTTACATAAAATCTGTATGGTGACAATATACATAAATAAAATCATTATGTTCAATTAGTGGTCCACCTAAGTCCTGGAACCAGCTCAGGGGGGGGTCATGACCCCCATGACCCTCCCCCTGGATCCGCCGTTGACTGTACATAAGGAGATGACGTTGCAAGTTTTCAATCTTGTTTTTCCTTAGTCTGTGTCTCTTTATCAACTTCTTTCTTATCAACTCTAGCTGTTTCATAGTCCTCGTCAGATCTGATTGGGATAACACTATCTTCTAATATATGGACACGTAATCCTTGTCTATTACTTTTACCTTTGTCCGTTTGGACACCGACCGCTTTTATATTAGATTTCCTTCTCTTTTTTGCATTGTATGTAGCAGGTCGCGATTCTGGAGTCAAGTCTGTCGCCAAGCCATCATCTTTACCCGGTGATTTAGAAGTCGAAGCTACAGCATTTGTTTCATCTCTAAATGAAATCGAGAATTTCTTCTTCTTTTTAGCTTGATGAAATATTAAGCTGTCGACACTGGTGGGAGCTGGTACGTCGTCGTCTATGTTTTCGAAATGGGATGAAATGTTTGCTTGTCCATATTGCCTAGCGATTATTGTCGATTGGCTAGTAACGCTCATTGATGCAGGTGAAGTGGCACGTTCTGCTAACTGTTCATCGGGATGATCAGGAAAATGTAATTTGTCAACTAAATCATACAGCCATCTGACAATAAATGCCTTATCTTTAGGGACACATCTCATTGCCTCTTTTCGAGCTATTCTATTACTCTCTTCAGGTACTAACGATAGTTCAGAATATTCCATTTTACGGTTTGACAAATAAAGTAAATCTCCTCCTTTTTCCATTAAGTCAGTTAATACATCCTCGTAGTTTTCTGGTCTTTCAGCGAGCATGGTTTCACTTTCGCATTCGCTTTCAACGTTTATCCATGTTTCTGGCGAAACAGTTCTGATTTGGACCTCATTTCTTTCCTGAATTGCGAAATAAAAACGTTTGTTACAATTCACACTGTTCTTATTTCACAGAGTATTGAGGATGAAGCAATGGTCTATAAAGCTTTGGTTTGAATAAAAATTAAATTGATTTAATAAGTTTAATTAGGGCGATTGGCGATCTTAAGCAAGCGGTGATCAATACTAGTATCTTCTCTGTATGAGAAGAGGCCTTTGCTTTGCTGTAAGACAGTAATAGGCTGGTATTATTATCATTTAGGTTTAGTAAACCGATGGGCTGTTCACTAATTGTTAGTTTTTTTTTAAAGGAACTGTGTCATACATGTAGAAGTTTCCATACTAACCATAATTTTATCGATGTCTCCGTGCAGTTCGACAGAAACTCGAACTAGTAGAAAGTCCACGGCCAGAAGTACGCGCATAAGGGCCAATAGCGCTGACATCAGCCAACAAGCGGTGTGCAGCCAGGCGGAGAGGATGGTCAGACGTGTGGCCTGGTACACGCCACGGATGCGACGCTCGTAGGTCAACGTCGCCACGTTCACCGTATATGTACAGCTGTGGACCGATTTTTTAATAGGTACCTAAATTAAGAAAATGTACCGTTTAACAGATTGATACAATACGTTTAAATTCGATGACTTTAATTTCAAAAGCACTTTTATAATATTTATGTTTAGTATTAGTGGACCTAAAATAGTCGTGATGGTTGCACGAGGTTGAGGCTCAAACCTCGGCAAGTACAAATGTGACTTTTTCATTTCATATGCACTTTCTAAGATTAACTTAGTCATCATTGATATCGGTGAATGAAAAAATCGTGAGAAAACCCGCACTTTATGGTAAATATAAGTTTGAAGTCATCAATCCGAAGGCGGATGGTTGATTTCCTTTCCACCACACTTGTTCCAGTGAACGAGCGTGGTGATCAATGCTCGTGCCTTTTCTGTATGAGAAGAGGCCTATGACCTGCAGTGGGACAGCAACATGCTGGTATTATTATTATTAGTGGACCTCACAGACGTTATCCGACCCCATGGGCTTTGAACCAGATCAATGCGCCACTTGCTGTGTTCAATTGTGAATCTAAACCATTCAGCGACCTACACAAACAGCGAAAAATGATCCAATTTGGTGTAGTCATGCGCGTACATTCGGGCGATTCATTTTTATTTATACTTACTTATAGAAGAGAAGACTGAAGACATACTTAGGTTTATTTAAACGGACAAAGTGCAGTTTTACTATTTGACGTTAATAGTACCTACTTAGGTATGTGTAATCCTCTCGAGGCAGATATTAGTGCAGATACCAAAACATATTTAATTCCTACGTACGTGGGACTGCCAGTGATTTCACCAAGTTTGCGGCAGAGTTCCTGTAAGCCAAGGTGTGTGATCACTGATGAGTAGATGCAGAGACAACCCATCGCTAGCGAGAAAATGAACACAGGTGGCAGCACTCGCCACGACCGCTGTAAACTGGAGGAACACGTCAAGAAATTATAACAGAAGATTGAATATTGTTGAACTGTTAGGTCGTTGTTTAGTGATCCCAGATTACAAGTCAAAGCAGGGTTTTTTGGCTCGATTAGCAATAAGGTCACCTTCAATTGTAATTATTAAAAGCCTGTATCAAGAGAAAACCAAAGCTTGTGTTGTCAAAGCAAAAGCCTCCCTGCTCCCTGTCTTGCCCCTTAGTACCTACCTACATTACTTGACTGACGAAATATGGGTGAACACACGGCTATACATCAAACTATACTTTTCCAGCTTCAAGAAAAATCCAAACTCCAATCTTATTTGCGAAACAAGTGCTAACAACAATTATTCGTAAATTATGGTGATATTATCTAGATGTTTAAGACCGTAGTTATAAGAGTTTTTATGTATTCTATAACGTACTAAAACAACGATGTCTAAAACAACTGGTTTTATAACAATATTTATCAGAATTGAGAAGATTTTTCAAATCTGTTAAATATTGTTATAAAACCAGTTGTCCTAATAAAAAAATAATTCTAAGAACTCATGTCGCCTCTGATACAGGTTTATCCTAGTACAGGCATAATAATTTTGTAATAACTAAATACTGTATTTTACCAATTTAATTTCTCAAATAAAGATTATTATTATTATTATTATTTCGTATATTCATTTTAAATTCTTATAAATTACATTTTTAAATATTAATATAAAAATAAAAACATTTAAAAATATAAAATATAAATATTATTATTATTTCGTATATTCATTTAAAATTCTTATAAATTACATTTTTAAATATTAATATAAAAATAAAAACATTTAAAAATATAAAAAATAGTAGGCCACCGACGGCGGGAGCAGGGTCCAAGCTATCGGTGGTTAGGGTCTCAGAGACAGGAACCTCCTCACAATGCGAGCCGTATCGAGGAGTACTGCCTTCTGTATCAGGCCTTTGACCCAACCGCGTAACGAAAGCCTCGACAGATGGTCGTCGAGGCTTTTGGCAATAAGACCATTGGCCGTCACAACTATCGGCACAATGACAGTAGAATCCACATCCCACATGTCGACAATCTCGTGGGCTAGGTCAAGATATTTTATTTGTTTTTCTTTCTCAGCTTTCACGAGATTTTCGTCATGTGGGATGGTAATATCAACTATCATTGCGCGGCGCGCTAATCGGTCTATCACTACTATATCCGGCTTATTGGCAACAATAGTCCTATCAGTAATGATAGACCGATCCCAGTACAATGTGGCATGGTCATTTTCGAGAACTGGGTCGGGCACATACCTGTAGTACGGTACCTCAGTGTCCACAAGCTGGTATCTCAAAGCAAGTTGCTGGTGAATAATCCTGGCTACTTGATTATGCCTGTGCAAGTATTCGCCGTTAGCCAGACGAGAACAACCAGAGATTATATGTCTGATGGATTCGCCAGGGCGGTGACATGCCCGACACACGTCAACCGTCCCGTCCTTCATAATATATCTCCGGTAGTTGTTCGTTAGGATAACTTCGTCCATAATTGCACATACAAAACCTTCAGTTTCCCCGAAAAGGTCACCAAAACGTAGCCAGGATACCGACGCTAATAAATCTACATCGGGCCCATGAAGAGCCCGGTAGAAGCGTCCGTGGAGCTCTTTGCTTTGCCATACCTGCCTGCGGTCATCTGTACTAAGCACTACAGGTTTGCGCCAGTTCTCGTTAGCCATGGAAATTATTATTATTATTATTATTATTAGTTCACACCAAACTCACAATGTACGGAAATCCTATAAGATGCCAGATCAGCTTATATTAAAAATACATAATATAGATATACATATAATAAGACTGTAAAAAAACTGTGTCTGTACATTGAATATATTTAAAAAATTATAATTGAGGGGGGTTTAGAAACAGTAATAGAGCACGAATCCAAAAAAAAAAGTCTGTCTGTTTGTCTGTTTGTCTGTTTGTCTGTTTGTCTGTTTGTCTGTTTGTCTGTTTGTTTGCACACGCTAATCTTCGGAACTACAAGACGGATTTGATTGTTTTTTTTTTTGTTGTATAGATATTAAGTCTAGGCAACACATAGGCTATAATTTATCTTGGAAACTGGAACACCTGATGCAGAACCGCAACAGACCAGCTAAACTATAGGCGATACAAAAATGGTCCCATAGCAAAAATTGTTCCATGTGATGAGCATTTTCTGCTGAGAGAATAAATTTGAAGATCCGGAACACCTGATGCAGAACCGCAACAGACCAGCTAAACTATAGGCGATACAAAAATGGTCCCATAGCAAAAATTGTTCCACGTGATGAGCATTTTCTGCTGAGAGAAAAAATTTGAAGATCCGGAACACCTGATGCAGAACCGCAACAGACCAGCTAAACTATAGGAGATACAAAAATGGTCCCATAGTAAAAATTGTTCTACGTGATGAGCATTTTCTGCTGAGAGAATAAATTTGAAGATCCGGAACACCTGATGCAGAACCGCAACAGACCATCTAAACTATAGGAGATACAAAAATGGTACCATAGCAAAAATTGTTCCACGTTATGAGCATTTTCTGCTGAGAGAATAAATTTGAAGATCCGGAACACCTGATGCAGAACCGCAACAGACCATCTAAACTATAGGAGATACAAAAATGGTACCATAGCAAAAATTGTTCCACGTTATGAGCATTTTCTGCTGAGAGAATAAATTTGAAGATCCGGAACACCTGATGTGGAACTTCAAGAGCCCAGCTACACTATAACATATATTGGAATGATGTCTTAGCAAGAGTTGTTCAGCCTTATGAGCACTCGCTGTTGACGTATAAAAATCGAAGATCTGGAACACCTGTTGTGGAACTCCAAGAGCCCAGCTACACCATAACTCAAATAGGAATGACGTCTTAGCAAAAGTTGTTCGGTCTGATAGGCATTTCCTGTTGACTTATAAAAATCGAAGATCAGAAACATTTGATATAGAAATTAAAACTATTACTAATTTCATTGCATAATTATAAAATAACATAAGTAGGAGGTACTACGCAGTGAAGGCGGGAACAGTTCAGGACTGATTTTCGATGACGATGGTGTATCGTTGAAAATTAGACTCTACTGGCTAAAACTCCCATTTTTTTTATCGTATGCCTTCGGGCTTATGTTATTTGAGTGTTTAATTTCCTTTTCCATTTATCTTCGTTACACGGTAGCTTACCCGGTAACGCAGGGGAGCAGCCACTTAGATTTTAATTGATCAGGTATCATCACAATAAAACTATAACCATGCCTAGAAAGAGGTCAAATTTTCCAATGTTCCAAAGGTGCTAAGTGATTAAAGACCATAAGATCCCAACAATCTACCGAAGAGCGTTAGGAGAGACTTGATGCTGTTCGATGTGGCTGCAACTCGCTCCGTGGAAACTTCTTGGGATCGCGAAGCACGCCTGCATTCTCAGCGTATTTACGCATCTACATCCAGGTCTCTAGAGACCAGTGAAGAATATGTGCGCAACTGACCGCTGATCGTGAACATCATGCACTGTCTCGCGAGTTGGAGACGTTCACGGAAAAAGCATGACGCTTGAGTTTTCAGCGTATATACGCATCGACTCTAAGAGATAAGTGGGGGAAGGAGATGCGCGACTGACCGCTGATCGTGAACGTCACGCAACATATTATAGGCTATAATTTATTTTGGAAAATGGAACACCTAAAGTGAAAGAGATATAAAAATGGTGCCATTGCAAAAACTATTCCACGTGAAGAGTGTTTTCTGCTGTGAGACTAAATTTGAAGATCTGGAGCACCTGTAGGGGAACTCCAAAGCCCAGAGACAATATAACATATACATAATAGAAATGGCGTCTTAGCAAAAGTTGTTAAGTCTGATGGCATTTCCTGTTGACCAACAAAAATAAAAAATCGGGAACATCTTGAATCGTCTCGCGCATCCCATTGATTTCCCGTCCCCGGGCTTATAGAATTCGACATCAGATGTTTCAGATCTTCGATTTTGACGACCCCGTTGTCGCTGGCATAAGCAACAGGATCCGCGTACGAAGTCGCGGGCAGAAGCTAGTATAGAATATAGCTAAGCGTGTAGCCGCGTGTGAGCAATTCGGAAAATTAGAAGTAATTAAGGTTAAAAATAGTATAAATACATCACCCGGTGAGAGTTCTGCTTCCGGTAGAACACATAAGGAACATAGTGGTCCATACGAGGCCGAAGATGCCTGACACCAGTGGCACATACGTAGGCAGAGAACAGGTGCTCTTCTCAACCCACTGAGTGCTTAGGAAGTCCACTGGCACTGTAAAAAGCCTGAATCAGTAACTAGCAGTAGGTACCATAAAAATATGTCCCTACAAATAAGATTACGAAAATAAGTTATCGGCAGAATCTCGAAAACATCATCTTTTTGTACCTTATTTCTACCCTTTAAGGAACAAAGTCATTTGTATAGTGATGCAACAGTCTTAGTTATTTGTTTTCTACAACTCAGTCAGACATATGAACTAAAGCAGCATTTGTATTTATCAACCAAACGGCCAGTTCCAAACTTGAAAGCTTTTGTTGGGAGAGTCGTGGTCTAGTTAACTTTAAGCACTAGAATAAATTAAATCTTTTATTTCAAACACATTGGTGAGTAGTACTGTACTAAAGTAATACAAAGTGCAATACTGTACTAAAGAATACACAAAATTGACTAATATCTTACTATCTTCGATTTCTTTGGTAGGCATGAACTCATAGATTACATTGTGTTTGAGCGACGAGAGGGTAAGAAGCTTCGGAAACAACACACACTTCTCTTCAAACAAGTACATCAGCATGTGGAAGCAAAATGTGCAGAACGAACCAAACACGAACGCCAGAAAGAAGAGAAGCAGATGAGCACCTGAAAAAATATTGAGTTCCATCGAGTTAATCCTTGCCTATATATTGTACTCAATCAATCAAAAACATTTCACCGTGGATATAGGCCATCTACAATATATTTAGGTGGTGGGGCCACGGTTCATCATGGTTGTACCTTGCTTGGGCAAGGCCTGTAGCGAGAAGTGACACCATAATTTTGTTCACATCAATAGGTATCCAAAGCACATATTATTTCTTAACGTAGGAGGAATCCTCGTTTGATTAGCCTTGGTCTAAGCACTATTATTATTTAGAGATACGCTACCCTTCCACGCTCCATTGATTTCGGTTTCACATCTTTCGATGAATCTGTATTCTTCAAACAATGGGACTCTTTTATTAATTAAACTATGCTTAGAGCTCATCTCTATACCTAATGTAAAAATAAAATTTTAGGAGGTATCTTGATTTCTTTAACAGCCTTTGAGATATATATTTTGCCTCAACCGTCAGCACAAAGGCGAGAAATGGCATAGAAAATATTATAGAATTGATAAATAAATAGCTGATGGCTGAATTTAAAAGTAATAACGCCCAAATACGACCGACCTTTTTCATGGAGAGAGGTGTCGAAAGCAGATTTGACACATAACTAACGTTGCTCCATACAGTAGAAATTATTGCAGTAGGAACTACACCTAAGTAAGAGTCGAAGTAATTTTAATTGTGAGTGACCCAGTAACTGGGTAGAATAGACACACACTGACACCATGAGGTCTGTTCATGATTCCAACCGTCCAACCGTGGTTTGACGTCCCTTCCATCCTGTGTACCTCTTGGTTAAGTAGGTGGTTGCCAGACTTTCGGAGTTTTGACTGCCGATGCCGTCACGACTGTAAAAGATCTACTCTCTCAATGACAGAGACCAATAGCGTAACGAGAAAGATTTTAGAAAATAATGAATTATTAATTGCAAAATATCGATAGTGCTATTCATTATGTAGTTGTGAGGATATAAATTGGCGCCGCCGCCAATATTGCTTTTGACGACAATAAGCTATTGAAATATAAGCTTTACGCTCCTTTTTCCTGGCAGTAAAAAGTAGCGTAAAGCTTATATTTAAAGCTAAAGCTTGGATCGTCACTACAAAAGCTACATCTTCTATTTCTTGGCATATTTCTAGAGCTTCAACTACTAGACCCGATGAATGTGTGCAGTAAGTAACATAACGAGAGCCATGCTGTGTGGACTGTGTCATATTAATGACAATGATAATGATAGCTTGTAGGTACGTACATACCTTAAACTGTACATATCATGTGATGAAACTCGAGATTATTGAAGTACAAAGGATGGGGCAATCGATGCGTTCGCCATCACTGGTGATAATCGGTCGCTCAGTGATGCTCCCGGTTCGATGATCCTTTTTTATCAATAAGTCGTTGCAGTTTTTATTCAAAAATGTTTAATAGATTGTTTTATTCCTTTACGCGGTAATCAGTTTTCAGTAAAATAATTACTTAATTGATATAAAAGCAATGTATTTAATGGCAATATGATGAAAATATAAGTAAAATGTTCATTGAATGCTGATTTAAGAAAAACTGTCAAAGAGCGAGTCGGGCTTACAAGCCCGGCTTGCTGGATACCTGGTTACTTTTTTTTCAGTACTTTCGCTGTGTACCTTACCTGAAAATACTGAAAAAAAAATATCCAGGGTTTTTAATAAATACCAAAAACTGAGAGGCAAGGTTTTTTTTCTCATTAAATTAGGTTTGGCTGTGCCCGCGACATCGTGCGTATTATATCATAACAATCATATAATGCAACTTATGTGGTCACGTATATTTTAGAAATAAACAGCTGTAGTAGAGAAACAGACGAACGGGCGAACAGACATAGTTGCACCATTAAGGTTCATTTACACATTTTTGGTACCTTCTTATGGAACTCTAAAAACATTAATCAAATCGTAAACTAAGTAAGTGAAAATAATAAGTTTCGTCACGCTCTTGCATAAGTTTCAATCGATTATAAGTATAACAAAACTCATAATAAAAAGAGAAATATTTGTAGGTAATGGATCGTCTGTGTAGTGTGTACCGCCTTCCTACTACCTACCTATTATGTTTTAGTTCTTATCGATAGCAACCGTTTAGCAAACGAGATACATCATTACCATTACAGTGCAGTAATGGAGACAGCGACCAGCCGCTAGTGATTAGCGCTGAACTTCATATTTATCTCGCACTGTCCACAAACAGTACAAACATTTATTTGAATGATGAAGACGTTTGTTTTGTTGTGCTCCGTGTTATCGATAGTAAACGCTAAAAATATTGATTTATCGTCCAGTGAAAATGTTTTGTGGACTTTTGTGAACAAGAATGGCAGTAAGTTTCATTTATTATTTTTGTTCACTGGTTTTGATTACTTTATTACGTCCATAGCGTTGGTATTATTTAACACAAATGATTTCATTAGAACTCTGACCAAACAGGTCATTCATTTTAAACAAGTAATCGATAAGGAAACTTCACTAACTAATACTCAGTAGGTAGGTATAATCAAAACATAAACAAGTTTAGAAACGGCACAATTTTTACGAGTTGATTAAATTATTGATCTTAAATCAGGCTCTAAGAATGTTTGCAGTTGTGAAGATAGTCAGATGACTACATACATACAAACAAACTACAAACAGAAAGTCACGCCTTTTTCTCATGGGGGTAGGCAGAAACTGCAGAGCGCCATCTGCTACCATTCTGGCATTCAATGACTACTTTCTTCAATATCTGACAACCAGTTTAACCAAGGGGTATCGTCTTACCCTATTAAGTCATCTGCATTCGGTTAAATTGGAAGCCGAGCCCAACATACTTGGGGAAAGGTCAAGCAGAGGATGACTTTCCTCAATAAGACATACCAACGTCACGGGTAATAAAGATGAAAAACGTGTTAAGTCAATACTTTAAGACATATTGTTACCGGCACTTTCATCAAGCACTTTGTCGTGAACGCATCCTATGACCCGAATATAACAGGATCATCATTTACACAGAAATAACACTTAAAATTACCTAACAATGTTATCGTTTCACAGCTGTGACGGGTAAAGCGACGGTACCGGGCGGTGTGTACTCAGACTTGTTTGCGAACGGCGTTATTGGAGACATCCTGTCAGAAGACAATGACGTGCGCACGCGTTGGGTGGCATACGACACATGGTCGTATACAGCCAAGTTTAATGGTATCTTCTATTTCATATTTTTCTATCATTCTACTGATCAAGGAGGAGCATGTAGCTAAATAATAACAGCAGCACAGTTGACAGTTAAGCTACGCTTGCCGGGGTCAGTTCGTGGGTGGGTGACCATTCATTAAATACGAGTATTAAGATCCAAGGGATCTTGTTACGGAAAGCTCGAGATCTTTGTCGGACTTTATGAGAAGTTAGGGCTCTGAAAGTTTTACTACAGCTTTACCAAGGGGTGGTACCCTGTTACTGGGTTGAGGACGTCAGAAATGCAGTCGCTTCATGTAAAATACCGAAATTGAGCTGTATCCGGTTAGACTGGAAGCCACCCCTAACATAAGCAGATCATGATCACTTCATTCCATTCAGCCTATCGCACTCCATTGTTAGACATAGGCCTACTAGCTGCGCCAATATCTACGGGCGCACATTGATCAAATCTAATAGTGCGCGCAGTCCCGGTTTTTTATAACACTTATCTCACTTATGTCCCTTTTTACGAAATCACTCCATCAAAACATATCCAGCAACGGCGAACTGTAAAGTAAATATCTACATTTTCAGTGTCCCGTGAAGATTTGGAGGCCAGAGTTGTACACTTGGTGTTCGAAGGTTTGGACACAGCAGCGTTCATAGTACTTAACAAACACCATCCTATAGGAGCAGTCAATAATATGTTTGTGCGATACGTTTACGATGTGAAAAACCAACTTCAGGTAAGATTTGGTGTTACTGTAGCGCGTAGGCATATTATACATCTTTACTCTTAGGCATTGTATGACGTAGCTCGTAAGTTAGATTTAAGTCCTCTCTACCTCTGTATACAACCAGTCGTTCAGTACACCTTCAACTGAGAACACGCCTTTCATTTGCCCAACCTTCTGATACACACGCACACATAACTACCATCACCAATTAGGGCAAAGTGGTGACACCCGTACGTGTCCGCGCGCGTATCGAGTTCCAAGTTTTCGTAACCAAGAGACCGTAGCTCTACCGCGCGTAAAAATGAACAACCCGCGTTACCAGGCCACAGCTCTCCAACAACCAGCAGCCATGTCAACCCCGGAGCAGCCACAACCACAACAAATGACGGCAGTTTCCATCACACCGAGGATACCAGACTTTTGGCGAGACCGACCAAGGCTTTGGTTTCACCAATTCAACGCCATCGTGGATCTCCAAAAGGCAAGTGACCTGCACAAAAGTCAACTTTTAATAGCTAGGCTGAAACCTGACGAATTACCTGATATAAGTGACATTCTTGAAAACATGCCTGAAAACAATAAATTCGAAACTCTTAAAAATAGGTTAATTTCGGTTTACGAAGAGTCGGAAACAAAACAAATGAACCAACTCTTAAACGAAATCGAACTCGGAGACCAAAAGCCTTCACAATTATTACGGCGTATGCGAGATTTAGGGAAAAATAGAGTGCCAGACGAGACTCTAAAATTACTGTGGTCAGGTCGTCTTCCACACTCAATTAGGGCAGTCATAACCGCATGCGACACTGGCGAGGTAAAACTCGACAGTTTGGCTAAAATTGCAGATAAAATCCTGGAAAATACCAGGCCATCTGAAATAGCCCCTGTTACTAAAACAACTCCGAGTGCAGATCAAACAATTCCCGAAACCATTGTCAGCGAACTAAAACAAATGAAACTAGAAATTTCGGAATTACGTAATAAACTAAACGGTTCCAATAATCATCAAAACCGTGAGTCGCGAAGTCGAGATCGTTATAACCGTGGCACATCCCGGACACGCTCTAAAAGTCGCGAAAACACTCAAAAAAATAGGGAAAATTACCTAAGACAAAAAGCGAAACCAGGTGATGCGGATTACTTGTGTTTCTATCACTTCACTTATGATACCCAAGCGCGTAAATGCGGCGACACAATAAACTGCAACAAAAAGAACCCGGAAAACTAATCCAGACACCGGGTCAAATACACAATGTCGCCGGTGTCAGCAATTCCTATCGTTTGTGTGTTACAGATATTAAAACTGGTGCACGATTTCTCATCGACACTGGTGCTGATGTGTCGGTTTTAGCCGGTAAAAGGCAAAACGCTTCCACATCAGATTACACATTATATGCAGCCAATGGCACAAAAATTAAAACATACGGCGAAAAAACCATCACGGTTAACTTAGGTTTACGTCGCCCATTCCAATGGAAGTTCATATTAGCCGATGTCCAACGTTCAATTATAGGGGCTGACTTCCTTGCTGCTAACAAACTAATAGTAGATTTACATGGTAGGAAACTAATAGACAAACTCACTTCAATATCACGCGCCACAAACATTACAAATTGCCAATCGAGTATTCGATCAATTGATGTAAACGACGAATACCATCTCATATTGCAAAAATTTCCCGACATCACCAAATTGGAAAACTTTAAAATACATCCTAAACATGATGTACAACACCACATTTATACTACTGGACCACCGGTTCATGAAAAGGTACGACCGCTTAATCCGGAGAAATACAAAGTAGCCAAAGCAGAATTCGAGAGGATGATGCAATTAGGTATTTGTAGACCTTCGAATAGCCCTTGGGCTAACCCACTTGTATGTGTTACTAAAAAAAACGGTGAAATAAGACCATGCGGAGATTATCGTAGACTCAACGCACAAACTACTCCCGACCGTTACCCATTACCAAGGCTACTTGATTTCACGTACGTACTCAAAGGGAAATCTATATTTTCAAAAATTGACGTGCGAAAAGCCTACCATAATATACCGATGGCTCCCGAAGACATTCCAAAAACCGCAGTCATAACTCCATTCGGGTTATTCGAATTTACAAGAATGAACTTCGGGTTACGCAACGCAGCGCAAGATTTCCAAAGACTAGTCAATAATGCACTAAAAAGTCTAGACTTCGCATTTCCTTATCTTGACGACGTAATTATAGCGTCGGAATCAAAAGAAATGCATGTAAAACATTTAGAGGTAGTTTTAGAACGTTTAAACAATTACGGTTTAACAATCAACACAGATAAATGTGAATTTGGTAAATCCGAATTAAACTTCCTTGGTTACCACATCAACTCAAAGGGTATAAAACCAAGTGCAAACAAAACGCAACTCATAAATGACTATCCACAACCCAAAACAATCGAGGAACTCCGTCGTTTCCTCGGAATGATGAATTTCTACAGACTAAACATTCCAAAAGCCGCAGAAATTCAAGCACCACTAAACGCGTATTTACATAATTCCAAAAAACGCGACAAAACCGTAATTACATGGACCGAAAGTGCATTAGAAGCATTCAGTCGATGTAAACAAAGTATCCATAATACAGTCACGTTATCACATCCCGACGCAACTGTGCCACTAGTGTTGATGACGGATGCTTCCGGTACTTGCGTAGGGGCAGCTTTAAATCAGAGAGTTAGTGGTAAATTAGAACCTCTAGGATTTTACTCAAAGAAACTCACTGACACCCAAACAAGATACAGTACTTATGATAGGGAACTTTTAGCCATATACATGGCAATAAAACACTTCCGCCATTTGGTAGAAGGCAGAAAGCTGACAGTCCTAACAGACCACAAGCCATTAACTTTCGCCCTATCTAAAAAGGTGTCGCCTTCAGACTCACCTAGGCGATTAAGACAGCTAGATTTTATTTCTCAATTTTGTGATAACATCATGTACGTAGAAGGTGACAAAAATACAGTCGCCGACGCATTATCCCGAATCGATGAGATTATCGTGCCACCATTATTTGATTATCAAAAGTTATCCGAACTACAAAAATGCGATTCAGAATTAGAAAATCTACGCAAACACGATAAACTCCAATTTAAATTAATCACAATGCCAGATTCGGAGATAAAGATAGCCTGCGAAACATCAACAAATAACATACGTCCTTATCTACCTAAACAGTTCCGGGAACTCGCCATCAAAACCTTACACAATGTGAGTCATCCCGGCGTCGCAGCTACCCAACGCTTAGTTAAGTCAAGGTATTTTTGGAGCAGCATGAATACCGACATAAAAAATTACGTCAAAACGTGTATTCCCTGTCAAAAATGTAAAATCCAACGCCACACAGTAACACCGATAGGCGAATTCGACAACACAGGAAATCGTTTTGAACACGTACACATCGATATAATAGGGCCACTGCCACCGGCAGAGGATTTTAAATATTGCGTTACCATCATCGACAGGGTGACGAAATGGCCAGAAGTTATACCCGTTAAAGAGATAACAGCTGAAACGGTTGCTAAGGCGTTCGTAGAGCACTGGATTGCTCGTTTCGGTTGTCCAATACGAATAACCTCAGATCAAGGTCGTCAATTCGAATCAGACTTATTCCGGCAGTTATTAAAAAGACTCGGCATCGAACGAGTTCGTACAACCGCATACAACCCAAAGGCGAACGGCATGATCGAAAGACTGCACCGTACCCTAAAAGCTGCTATTATGGCAAAATGTTCAAATAGCACACAATGGTTACGGGAATTACCTCTAGTACTTCTAGGGTTGCGCTCGGCAGTTAAATTAGATCTGGGATACAGTCCATCACAATTTTTATACGGCAGTAGTCTCAGACTCCCAGGTGACCTATTTAATTCAAAGCCTACAACCAATATTAACGAGAGCGACTATATCAAACACTTAACTAATTCATTGTCATCCGTTCCCAGCCTCTCACATTCAAGTTTACATAGTAACAACAATAATGTATTCGTTCATAAAGACTTATCTATTAACACTCATGTATTTGTTAGGAACGAAGCACGGCGATCTTTGGTACCACCATACCAAGGTCCGTATAAAGTAATAAAGCGAGATCCAAAATTCTTTACCATAGACTGTAACGGCAGGCAAGTCACAATATCACTTGATCGTCTAAAACCAGCTTACCTATTAGACTTTGATAATGTGTTGGTCCCACGCCAGGAGACCCAAACAAAACCACCCGACACCGTCCCACACTCGGCGACCGTTAAGACTCCATGCGACACCTCAAGCAATACGACACCGCCGGTTACAACGAAATCGGGCCGCGTCGTTAAGAAGACCGTGAGATTCGACATGTGAGCCGCCGTCACCAACGTCGTTATCAGCTCTATACGAAACCGTCACACGTCAACAAGCGCTCACTATCGCCACACTCATACCACTCAGCAGTCAGACAACATGGGCCAGCCAGCTAGCAAAACGACCATCGTTGCGCAGAACAGCGCAGCCGCCAGCAACAAAGCCTTGGTGGAAGATGAAACCCTGAACACCACACACAAGATGTCACTAGCCGCAGTCATCCTAGTCAGCACAGCGGTAACTCTATGTATACTCTACGTGGGGTGGTGTTACTGCAGGCGCCGCATCGAAGCCGCTGTCGAGACAAGAATCAGCCGCGCCTTCACACAACGTGCTATCTGCGTACCACCAGGGGTGCCCAACCTACAAGCAAATATCACGAGTGCAAACCTCAAACAAACTTATGGTGTAGTGTAGTGTAAACAATGCGTGACGAAAGACTGTGAACGCTCTAGTATAAGTAAAACAATTGTTTGTAATCCAATTTGTTTATTGTTAACGTTTGTAGCTTAGTTAGTTCATAATTTTAAATATTGTTTGGGGAGTAATAAATTAAAACTAAATCATAACTATTCATTGTAATTATCAATAAAATTGTAATAAATTAAAACTCATTTTGAAACTTATTATAATCTAAGGGGGGAGGATTGTAGCGCGTAGGCATATTATACATCTTTACTCTTAGGCATTGTATGACGTAGCTCGTAAGTTAGATTTAAGTCCTCTCTACCTCTGTATACAACCAGTCGTTCAGTACACCTTCAACTGAGAACACGCCTTTCATTTGCCCAACCTTCTGATACACACGCACACATAACTACCATCACCAATTAGGGCAAATTACCATTGATTTGATTAGAACCTCTCGGCTTGCCGTTAAGTGAAATTATTTCTGAAGAAAAAACCGGATATGTTTGAGAAGGATTAGCACCCTGCGGGTTTCAGGAAGCCGTGTCTAACAGCCCGTGGCTTCACTCAAATGGATAGGTCTTATGAATTTTCAATTACGGATTCCTAAATTTACCGTGAGCAACTTGACTTAACGTTACTCTGTATGGAGTGGGAGATGGTCTGATTTCAATTAAACACAGACTAAACGTTACTTTAAAACCTGTCCTATAAATATGTCGCTGATATCAGCAGCTTGAGTTTTAGGGATTTTATGATAAAAAGAAACATAGTTACCAGCTAGTAGTTGCTCGCCTTTCACATCAAGTAAAGAGAGTAGCTATTGCTGGAGATATTGCACCAATTTTATTACCTGCAAAAAACTGGGCAGGAGTTTTGGGGGACTGGTTTAAATAACGTTAATATACCTAGTTCTGATTGCTTTCAGGCAGGTGAGAACGAATTAAATGTGTCTTTCTTGTCGCCGGTTGCAACAGCGAACATCCGATCTAATAAAGTGTTCGCGGCTCCTACGTGTGTGCCTGCAGTGTACAATGGGGAGTGCCACGTCAACCAGCTTAGGAAGATGCAGGCTTCGTTCAGCTGGGACTGGGGACCTGCCTTCCCATCTGTGGGGATTTGGTAAGGCTTTTTTGTTTGGATTGGAACCGTTAAGTTAACGGTGGTACTATAGCAAACAGAATTTCCCACTAGCACCACCACTAGTACCACAGGTGGTACAGTTCGGTGGTAATAGGGGGAACAAAGGACCAACTCGCGTCTCTGTTTCCGAACACCTGCAACCATAATCTCTTCACAGTTACAGTGAACAGGCTTCTTCTGGGTAAGCCTACTCCATCGTGGATTTTGTCTCTGTCACCTTAGACAAAGACTAGAGTCAAGAGTTAACCCATCTAAAAAAAATCGAAAATATTTCAAAATTGGTTGTTTGTTAACTTGCAGTAGGCCACCTACTACTTGTACTTGGGTACTTGGTGTCCACAAACACGATAAGCCCGACCTTTATTTTGCCACTTGAGAACGTCCTTTTATGTCACACTACGAGTATTAAACGTTATCAATATTATTTTTATCAGTTGCATAAATAACCCGATCGTTGTGACTGTATTTTTATTTTTCATGTTATAGGTAACTATCTTAAGCTAATACATTTTACTCTTAAATAGACACTATGGCCCGTAGACTCAGAACTTAACTTACGATTGAAGCAATAATTAAAACTAACTTCAATCGAAATGATTAAGATTGGGTAAGGTTCTGTGTAGCCTTTTGGCGAGTTCCAGAACGTTGTTTCAAAAAAAGAATAATAACTACCCATGAACAATGAATTCTAGTGAATGATTTTACAAATCGGTCCAGTAATTTTTAAGTTTATTTCTTACATATACAAAAATACAAGTCATTCCTAAAATAAAAATCAAATAATTTATTTATTTTGTGAACATAGGTGATTTCCTCTTTATAATATGTATGTTTTTCTTTATAATAAAAAATTACGTAATCATAACATTCGATGTGTTTCAGGAAGCCAGTCTACATCGAACTGTACAATGGAGCGATCATAAGATCAGTGATGACACACACTAGCAAAGTAGGAACCGATTGGAAGTTAGACATAAAAGTATACTTGGAGACGAGTCAGAAAAAAACACAAATCACTGGAGTGCTGAGTGCTTCGTTACAAGTGGAAGGGAAACAGACCCTGAAGACATGGACACATGTTAATGGAACGAGCGAAGGAGATGGGTCCCTTGTTGTTGATATCAGCATGAATGTTAGCGAGGTAGGTAAATAAAGATAGGTAATCTGACTTCTTCTATCCGATCCTATGTTACAGTCAGCTTCTAGTCTACCTAGATGCAGCCTGCTGAATACCAGTATTTTGTATCAAGGGACTGCCTATCTAGCCAATAGTCTAGCTTGCTTTCCGAGGGGGTTTAATGAATGTTCATTCACCGACCGTCCTCGGGAAGTAGGTATGGTTATCGATAGACTCATGCGGAACTGTGTAGGTATTAACAGGTATAATATGTAGTTACTTGAACTATACAACTGTGATAGCCTATAAGTGGTGTTAGACAAGTGTTGACTTGCCTGTTGGTCTAGTAGTTAGTGACCCTGACTGCCATGCCGGAGGTCCACCCAGGACATATGTTTGCGTGATGAGCACGATCATTTGTTCTGTCTGGGTGTAATTTATGTGTAATATGTATGTATTTTGAAATATATAAGTATGTGTATCAGCTGTTTAGTACCCATAACACAAGCTCTCAAACTTAACTTGGGACTAAATGGCGTTGTGTAAAAAGTTGTGGAATATTTAAAATTCATTCATTTTGTTACCGGCGGATTGCCAAATCACAGGTCTCGAGTTCGAACCCAAGGCACTTCTGACTTTTCGGATTCATGTGCATATTGTATAATTATTACTTGATTCAAAAAGGGTGAAGGAAAACATCGTGAGGAAACCGGTATGCAAGAGAGATATTTCTCGGCGCCATTTGATGCCTAGTCAGAGGCCCATGGGCGGCATTAAAACTTTGACACCAGGTTAGTTACTAACCACACGATAAGAAGACTTAAACTATCTAATTGGCCCAAGTCAATTAAAAAAAATCGTATCTATGTCGCAGAGTCGCCTAAGTCAATTAAAAATTTTCGTATCTATGCCGCAGAGTCGCCTAAGTCAATTAAAAATTTTCGTTTCTATGCCGCAGAGCCGCCTAAGTCAATTAAAAATTTTCGTATTTATGCCGGAGAGTCATTCCTATTCTCAAATATAGTAGAAGAGTATATAGAAGAATATGAACCTTATTCTGTTTGTCAAAAAGTAGTAAAACGATCAAAGAAATTTGACACATTGGGGTAACTTGACGTGCTGGCGTCTGTAGGTACCTAAATATGGCTAA
Organism: Euplexia lucipara; assembly: GCA_921972225.1. Classification (NCBI taxonomy): domain Eukaryota; kingdom Metazoa; phylum Arthropoda; class Insecta; order Lepidoptera; family Noctuidae; genus Euplexia; species Euplexia lucipara. Next base: position 7,829,365 of record OV179161.1, on the reverse strand, counting down.
TTTCAGGCATTGTAATAATTTAATAAGAATTTATAAGTTGAGCGCTGAAAGATGGTCAGATAGGCCGTCGTATTCGTCAATCAATCAGAGGGTAAAGATTCCGGGCTGGTATTCGCAACTCGTCAAAGCGCGTATTTTGCGTATGGGCCGGGGCACAGTGCGAATTGGAAGATGTCACATGTCTTCGAATTTTTAGTTCTAAGACATCCCGGTTTTTTCACGATGTTTTCCTTCACCGGTGATGAAATAAATTACACAAAGTATCCAAGAGTATTAATATTACCTTCTAAGTTCATTATTATTATTTTCATTTTACAGAACAAAATCCGGCTTTGGTGGCCTAATGGTTATGGAGAACAGCCTCTGTACGAGTTGAATGTTCTCTTGACCCCTGACGAGCACCAGCATGAGCAGTCACATAAAACCCTCAGGGTAGGCTTCCGAACTGTGCAGGTGATTGAATCAAATGCTTCAGAGATATTTGGTGAGTTGTTAAGCGATCATTAGGTACCTATCTGCCTACGCCGCTACGTTATAGGTTATTGAAGTTTAAACTTCTTTAGGCGCGTTAGGCACTTGTGAGGTGGGAAAAATCATTGAACTCGCGACACTGTTACAGTTACCATAACCGACACCTCATAAGTAAATTTACGTTTTAGATTGCAATTTTTTATTTTCTGATGATTAGTTGTCACTTCCGCCGCACTCCCGGAGTGCCACTGTTGTTTTATTTGCATTTATTTTATTTTGACGCGGTAATAGCCCAATGGCTGGCTCATCGGCCTGGCAATCGAGAAGTAGGTAATTGGTCCCTACCCATTATACTATTGACGACACATTTAGCTCAGTTGGAGGGGTTAGCAAGACTAGATAGGTACTATAATGTGCAACCCAAATTCCTAGTAGGTACCTAATCTTAAAAAAAAAAACTACCAACCTAACTTAATTCGAATAGATCGTACCATTAAATCATAGTTATTTCCAGGTAACGACACTGCAGGAAAAGGTCTGACATTTTATTTCAAAGTCAACGACTATGCTCTCTTCATGAAGGGATCAAACTGGATACCGTCAAATATTCTCCCCGAACTGGGCGAAAGTCAGAAAGATGTAGGTAAGTAGGTATCGTTAAAAAAATCAACTCTCCATACATATATCCGAACAGTTGATCGAGTTTTGCATGGAGGGTTGATTTTTTTTGTCTGTTTTCGAAACAGTCGTAGAACAAATGTTGTGATGTTAGTAAACTACTCCTGCAAGGTTGTTGGTGTTGTATGCGCTCAGACACACACGAACTCGAGCAAGCATGCACCTTACGCTTGTGAGCTACATGCCCGCTTACAGACACAACACATCAAAACTTACCATTTTTCATTGTTTAATTATTGTTATTCTCATTTTGTTAGTCTAGTAACTCTAAATTTTGTTCACACCAGAAATGTGAGGCTTTCCCAACACAAGTATCATTTGATTACTTTCTGGGAAGCCCCGGCAACTTATTTGTAAAGATTTACTGAAATAAATACATTTTTATTTTATTTATTTATTTTACAAATAACCCTGTATAGCAAAATAATTTGTTCCAGTTGACAATCTATTAACGGCTGCTCGTGACGCACACATGGGGATGCTTCGAGTGTGGGGCGGCGGCGTCTACGAGTCGGACTACTTCTACGAGAAGTGCGATCAACTTGGTATTCTCATCTGGCAGGACTTCCTCTTCGCTTGCTCTATGTATCCTACTGATGCTGAATTTATAAGGTAAGATAACTCTGATCAGAATTTACATTGGAATAACAGAGTCCAGATTAACCGAGACCAAATACACTAGGTACTTATCTTTGGTAACTTCGTTTACTTAAGTACATTTATGTGAATGTGGTAGGTAGGTAGGTACCTACCTACATACCTACGTTATGCGTGGAAATTGAGTAAGAAAGAGAAAAGTAATTAATGCTTAAAAATATAAACATTTTTTTTAAATAACTACATCATGAAACCAAATTGTGTGCCTTACGGCTACGCCAAATTGGTCCAGTTCATGCCAAATTAAATTTTACAATAACGCACAAGAATCCGAAAATTTATTGGTGCATTTCTTTTGTTCGACCTCAAGACCTATGACTTGGCTCACTAAGCTATCATTGTAGTAAAGTATTTTTTTTAAATTCCAGCACGGTTAAGGATGAAATAGAGCAAAATGTAATACGACTCCAGCACCATCCCTCCATAGCTGTCTGGGCTGGTAACAACGAAAACGAAGTCGCACTAAGAGGCAACTGGTACGACACGAGACACTCTTTTGAAAAATACAAAGCGGATTATATCAAACTATATGTAGAAACAATAAAACCTATCGTCGAAGACTTGGATCCAGGGAGGCGTTACTTAGTTTCCAGCCCTTCTAATGGAGTGCAGTCGGAGAAAGAGGGATACATAGCTGCTAATCCGTATGATCCTCATTACGGAGACACACACTACTATAACTACTTAGCTGACAATTGGAACATGATGACGTACCCGAAAACACGGTTCGCGTCTGAGTACGGTTTCCAATCACTACCATCGCTCAAAACCATGAAGACTGCGACGAAAAACGATGAAGATTTCAGTTTGCAGAGTCAATATTCTAAACATAGACAGCATAGCCCTAATGGGTACTCTTTCATTCGCACGCAAATGGACAGTCGATTGAAATTGGATTCAGATGATCCGAAGTATTTTGAGAAGTTCGTGTTTTATAGTCAGGTAGGTAATTCTGCATCAGTGTTAATCAACTTTTATTGCCTTGCCTTTTTCCAACTATGTTGGGGTCGGCTTCCAGCCCAACAGGATGCAGGTGAATACTAGTCTTTACACAGGGTAAGTGTGAAATTACAGTGGCAGCGAGGCGGGCAGCGGAATCCGCTGGCGGGTAACGCAAACACAAGTTTTTGACTAAGGAGCACCAAGTGCGAGCGGGGCAGGTGAGCGGAAATCGCAGCGGGACAAGCGGGTGTTGCGAGCGGGGCGGGTGGACGCAAGTCAGTATGCGATTCCCGCTCGATTTGTTCGGAACTGCCGCTGACGACTGAAGATTTAATAAGTGCCGTATTGGCTCGAACAACTTTGTGGAATTCTAGTGATTTAAATCATTCGAATCGACAAGTAATTATAAAATTCTCCATGTCTATACCGATCACTATTGATATCGTGGCGATTGCTTTTAGAAAAAAAAGGTCCCACTTTATATAAGCACTAGCTACCAAATAATCTGACATTATTAATATTATTTCCAATATCACACGATATAAGTACATCCGGACTGCTCAATAGCCCCGCTGCTACTGTGTTCATCCATGGAAATGTGCGTTTTCCGCTTGACCCGCCACCCGCTCCCGCTGCCCGCCCCGCGCCACTGTAATTTCACGCTAAGCAGTTACCCTGGAGTTCACTCCATAACATAGTGGTTAAACTGGTTGTCTGACTTTCAAGGTTCTGACTGGGAAACGACTGTCAAAGACCCAAAAATGATAGCCGGGACCATCGGCTTAACGTGCTTTCTAAGACAGAGGGGTAATTAATGGTCACCTATTCAGAGACAGATCTCGTCCAGTGTTGCTTAGCTATGTATTTAACTTCAAAAGTGACGCACTGAATTACTGTGGCATCAAATGACCTTTGGCTTGGATCTTTGCTATAATACCCATTTGAAATATATTTTCAGATATCCCAAGCGATGGCGATAAAGACCGAGACCGAGGTTTATCGACAAGATCAAGCTAATTGGTACACAATGGGAGCTCTTTACTGGCAGCTAAATGATGTGTGGCAAGCGCCCTCTTGGTCTGGGATTGGTGAGTTACATCTACAACCATTTGAGATATCAGTGTCGTTATAGGTACGCAAAGACTTAGGCAGAAGTGTACGTGTAGTACACCCACATTTCACCAGCTATGTTAAAACCCCAAGTAGGTAATAGCACCAATCCAGTCTCCGGGCAGCAACTGAAAAAAATCCAGATGAAAAAAACCCACTTACCTACAATTTGCCCGACTCGGGACGTCATGTTCACAAGTCGCGCTTGCGTCCACAAACCTTACCAGACACTCTACTGCTACTGCTATTACTATAAGACTAAACTTGCATTTTCAGAATACGGTGGCAAATGGAAAATGCTTCACTACTTCGCAAAATCATTCTTCGCCCCAGTTCTAGTGTCACCTCGTTTACTCCCATCAGATGACATAGATGTGTACCTGATAAACGATAGATTTGAACCAATTACCGATGCGACGATCACTGTAGACTTTTATAACTGGACCAGCCTTGCACCCATTAGCACCAAACAGTTTCCCGCAAATGCAGAACCATTGAGCTCAAATTTACAGAAGAATATCAAAATCAACTTCTTAGACTATTTGAAAGAACAAGTATTTGTTAAGTTCTCGTTGCAAGCAGCTGGTGTAACGTCGCCTCCGAATTATGTGTTTCCCGTACCTCTGAAGTCAGCGGTGGGTTTGAGGAAACCGATGATCCAGGTTAGTTTTATTGTGTACCTACTTAGTAATAACAACGCTGCGGTATTTATTTTTCTTTAAATATCGCAGCTAATGCTGGGATAGGGCCCTTTTTGGGCTCGCACAGGTCTTTTTATGTTTTTCTGTAGTTTTTGTTAAATGTTTGTTTTTTTTATTGTTTGTATTTTCGTTTCAATTATTATGTAGGTACCTACCCGTGCGTCCAAATAAATTTTCTTTCTTTCTAGATATGATATTGTTCAGAATTGAAATGCCCTTTTTTCTTCTTCTTTTCCTGGGGTTAGTGACTAACCTGGTTTATGCCACCCATGGGCCTTTGGCTTGGCTTCATATTCCGAGCGCCATTAAGTTTGGTTTTTAGAGTCCTATTTTTTTTTATTAGATAAGTACTATGTTTCTATAAGCTTTTACAAACTTGTAAGAATATTATGTTTTTAGTTTGGTCCTCTATGCAACAAGAGGGTATGTTGGGGTCAGAATACTAGTGTTTTACGTAGAGCGATTGCGCATCTGACCTCCACAACCGAGTGACTAGGTAGCAATATCCTTTGGTTAGTCTGGTTGTCAGACTACTCGTAAAGACTGACAAAGAACTACTAGGTAATGACATCCGCGACCAAGGGCTTAATGTGCTTCTTTAGGCACAGAGGGGTCTTGATAAATATGTAATGAACACCCATCTATTGACCGTCCACGGCAACCGTAGCTTAATCTTCGACCAACCAGTGCGGCAGTTATTTAGTAGCTAACAGTAGAAGTTTTATACAGTACCAACTTTGTCTGTATTTATGAGAAGATAAAAACAGTACCTATATAGTAGGATTTACTTTGTTAACTGAAGTGTTAAATAAAAGATTTTCTCAATCTTTTTCCAGATAACAGTCGCCAATGTTGTCACGCCACGAGAATACGAAAATCTAGAATACACTATAAATATTCGGGTTGACACTGTAGTGTTGTTCCTATGGCTGGAGACTGACATTGAGGGTCAATTCGAGGACAACGGCGTCATTGTTACAGACCCACAAAGCGTCATGAAATTTGTATGCGGAAAGCACGTGCCGCCAATTGTATTACAGAATTCAATTAAGGCTCAATATTACGCTAACTAATTCAATTACATTCACTATTTGAAAAACAATCGATAATAAGTAAGTACCTACCTAAATAAATATTAAGAAAAGTTTTTTACCTTGTTTTATTTTTGTCAGTAGGTACCCTACACAATTTGTATCAAATGGGGTTTGGGTCCGTCCGGGACGTCTCGTATCTCGAAGTCTCGGGACTTTTCGTAATTTTAGGTTTTGCAAGGCCCGGGACGTTCGTGGCGCGCTGTATCCCATTTTTTTGTTGCTGAGTAGACAATAGTTAAGTTATTAACAACGAGTATGATTTTTACTAAGTTCGTTTTATTACTACATATTTAACTGCTTAAAATTGTAACTGCTTATCTTTAATTAAAAGAAACAAAGCAATTACTAGGACTGAAATTAACGATAAGTTATTAAGATTTTATTTCTAGTTTAATAAACGTTGAGTTTTACAAAATATGCCTTTTTTGTTACGTTACACCAGGACTGACCTCAAATAAAATTCTTCAAAAGTCAAAATCAAGGTCAAGGTCAATTAAAGGTCATCCCAAAATAGACTACATTTACACAAGCAGAATACCAAATTTTCATTATTTTTTACCTAGGACGTCCCGTTTCAGAGATACCTACTCGTATACACTGGAAGGCCGATTTCCACCATTCACGCATACCTCCATTTTTTCGATAGATAGGTAATTATTATAATCTAAAATAAAACAATCATTAAAAAGCAAATTAATATATTATATTATTATAATAGAAGATTTTTTAAGTTAACAATGGGAATATGCGTGCTGTAATTACAAACTAATTATAAATACCTGCAATACAATATTAAGTAGTACAATGATGCATCTAAATTAATCTTTGGACGATTCTTCACGAACTGGTAAGGGCTTAGCTGATGTATTTTTCAAGTATCAATAGTTTACATGTGAGTGGTTGACCAAAAAGGGACCTGGAGGGATTGGAAACCGTTAATTTTTTTTTTTGAATTTTTTAATCTGTGGTCTTTTAGCTTTGTTTTGGTCTAACCAGAATATTTTTAGGTGCTGTAGTGTTTTTTTTATGATTTTTTTTGTGAGCCGCGCACGAGTCGAAACTTGTTTCTACACGAAATTTCAAACGCGATTTACTCGAAATCAATTATTTTCCCTTGAGGTCCCTTTTTGGTCAACCACTCACCTATTCTTTTTTTATTTTAACCGTATTAATAGTCTGAAGTATAGAGAGTAATGTAGATTTATATTTAAAGTTGAAATGGGTAGCTTGAATGTCGGAGGAGATCATTGGAGTAATATCGTTACGTTAAGTATGACTGAGTTGAACGTTACACTTTATATACACCATTAATGTCAAATTAGTACAAATACTTAAAGGGCTTATTCTAGACGGTCTTCTCATTATGTTTGTAAAGTATCAAAAAATAATATTCATAAACAGCAAAGTTATTAGCGTTTGTTTATATCCTAAAAAGTCACCCAATTTAAATAAATATTGTACAGGCTATTCATGACATAGTAGTACCTATTCATTAATCGTCATCTCTCGCTCATGTTCGCGTGATCTCGCTCAAGTATTCCCGCCTCCAACACCCGTTTTCGTTATTTAAGTTTAACACAATAGTGACATATTTAAACATAGAATTTAGTTTTTTTTTACTTTTGATTACGCGAATATGATCAGTAACAGGGACGGATATAGCCCATTTTTTTTTGTTCTAATTAAAAAATAGTGGTGTATAAGGATGAAAGGGAAATGTTCGTACATTTGGACACCGTAAGTTCAAGACCGTAAGTAAGTTAGTATTTTCGTTGGCTTCACTTAATTTACAAGTTTTTCTGATATTCTTATCGTGCGGCTGGTGACTCACCCGGTGTCAGAGTTTTAATGCCGCCCATGGGCCTCTGACTTGTCATCACATGCGATCGACAAATATCTCTCAGGCAGGCAGGTTTCCTCACGATGTTTTCCTTCACCGTTTTTAAAGCAAGTGATAATTATACAATACGCACATGAATCCGAAGAGTCAGAGGTGCGTGCCTTGGGTTCGAACTCGGGACCTATGATTTGGCAATCCGCCATCACTGCTTGTAGTTTTTCTGATGTTCTTAAATTATTATTTGTAACTGACCCCATGAGATTTTGAATTCTAGAATTAATGTCATATTTACTTTAGTGTTTAAATGTAAATGTTCTTTTTTGTACAGTCTAAAACCGTACATATTACATAAAGAGTAAGTACAGAATCATGGTCTCCAAATGAGCGACGATTTTCCTTTATCCTTGTATTTGTGGCTCTTCTAGTAAGAAAAACTATCTTCACTGTCTCATCGAAGTTCCATACTGTATTTGTAAGTGCAAAAAAAATGTATAAGTAAAAACTACCCTTATATTGTTTACATTAAGGTTATCTGACCGTCCAGGCGCATAAATAGCATGAGTTAATTCCAACCAACGTAAAACACTGCCGCAAACATTAAAAAACATACAAAATATACAAACATTTATGACCTTATTAATAGAAAAATTTGATTAAAAACAGCTATAGCGTTATAATAAAATAAAGGTCCTTACCTATACAAGGCCGATATAAAAACTTATTGCAACAGAGACTCGCATCGAGATAACACCTAGTATACTTAAAAAGCACCATTTTTACAAACCAACCATCACATCTGGGGCCTGTTTCACCACTTTTACTTAATTTTAATTGATTTTCACGTTTATATTATTATTATATTAATATCCATCGTTATATGAAATCGAGACACGTTTCCAAGAGAGCTTATTTATCAGTGTGATTTTTCAGAACCTTTTCGTAAGTTTTTGCTCGTTTAAAAACTTTTTTTTACATTTTAAGTAGCAAGTACAGAGGCGACGAAATTTTCCGAATTGAACATGAACCTTATTATTTTTGTAATAAACCTGAAAAATTATCAAGGATAATTAAGACATTGGGTAGCTTGATGTGCGAATTATCAATACACAGGGTGGAAGTGACATCGCCGCACATCTAAACACCATGAGTTCTGGACAACATGCTAAACCCCCCAGCGTTAAAATTTCTCGTCGGCTTAACCTGTCTTTAGTCCATTGAAATTAAGAAAACAAATTTAAACAACCCGCTTTGCAGTCCGATCAACCGATTTTAACTTCTATTTCGTAGCTATAAGGATGGCATTATAACCAAAAACGCTGATAGAAAACCAATTCTTTTCTGCAGTTACCATTTGTCATGCTACCAACGTAATAGAAGTCAAAATCGGATGACGGGACTGTAAAAAAGGTTTATTTTGACTTGTTTTCTTATTTTAAATTTGCTATAGAATCATGTTTAGAAGTCATGGTAACAGTATGTGCGAATATGCCCCATTCACCCTGTAATTTGCGCAATAAATAAATGCGCGACGCGATAAATTTTAGTGAGATTTCTAATACAGTGGTGAAACATGCTTACATTTAAAGCTTACACTGTGAAATTGCAATAAGATGTCGTTAAAAACAAATTACTTTCCAATTGGCATTTCATTTTGTAATTGTATTGAACGGAAGACTTTTGATTTCAGCACAGTTGTTGAGCATATTTACATAATTTCAATTTCACCATGTAACAGCAGAATAAATATAACGACTAGGAAAGAGAACTTAATTTCAGTCACTATTAAACAGGATGATTCTTAATTCATTGGTTATCTTTTGGGGTTCAAAGTACAAATAAATATAGTACCAATTCAGTATCAAGTATAATTAAATAAATGACTCACTATGGGATCAGCTCTAAAATGCGAAGGTATACATCTGTTGTACAGTTCATTTATGTTCGTGTATCACGATAAAATGTAGGAAACAGCTGTATTTTTTTTCATAAGTCAGTGTTGGTATAGTAATAGTTTGGTAATAGTTTTTTCCTCTTAAAAGATACCCAACGAATTAAGTCATCTTGAATAATAAAATTATAATATTTAACAGTTGATTTTGACACTATTTTATTCTATTCAACCATATTTCTATTGTAACATTGAGGTACTTACATAAAAATCTCAACAAATATCCAAATGGAAACAGAACTAAAAATTGTTCTAAAGAAAATATTTCACAACATCTCTTGGTGAGAAATACTAATATTTTGCTAGTCTAAAATATTTGCAAATAATATGAATTCGTTTAATTTTATTAGCTATTTAATCGTTGTTGTAGTAGATATAAGTTAATACTGTGGTACTCCTAACACTATCACCTGATATACATACACGAATAATGTATAATATATTAAAAATATCCGAATAAATACCTAGGTACTGACTAATATATACTTGGGAGCAAAGAGATTTAAAATACTATAGAGCGGACATGCGAGGAAATGTCATAGAAAAACTTTGATCCCATGTCTCAGTAACGCCATCTAGAATAATATATGAATATTGGAGCGGCAGCGGAGCGTACTAAAAAAAACTCATAGACTTGTATCCAGCAGGATACACTTTTTCGAACGAAAATTTTGTTCGTGATGTCCGGTCTATAGGTATTGAATGTCTTTGCTTAGGAGCAACGAAATGGAGCCACTTTCATTTTTTTACGTAAAGCGGTTTCAATTCTTGGTAATAAGAAACGTAACAATTCGAACCATAAACCTCCTAAAAGTTTATTGAGTAACCCTTACAATGGGAGTAAAATTATTAAATTCACACCTAAACTTATTAAATTATTATTCTGACTCTGAAAGAAAAATGGTTAGGTACCTATTTCGATAGAAAAAATTGTAATAATACGCGAGAAAGGCAGTTGCTCGATTTACTTGCTCTAAAGTGTAGTTCCACTTTCAAAAGTAGGTACATATTTGAATCGTATTGCATTGATGGCGTCAAAGAAATGGCGGGCAATATATATCATTATATTAAATGGAATAACATTTTTTTACGTCGAACGTCACAACTTGCGGAAAATACTTTATAGATACGTAGCGTGTTAATAAATAGGTAATATTGAAATAAACACAAGGCTAACAATAAGTATATACTGATTGAAATGACACTACTAAATAAAAAAACATTAATAAATAATATAATATATTACATGGTAAGCACGTAATATACCGGCGCATTCCAAGTTTGAACCTATCCTATCTACTAACATTTTAAATAGTTAAGACCCGGTATAAAACGAACCAAAACAAATACTCGGTTTTTGAAAACATTTCGAATTAAATTTTTCCGAAATCTCGTGCTATGATTGGCTGTTAATCGAAGACCTGATCGAGCTTTCAGAAAACGGACATTTGTGTAGCCAATGGCATGACCATGTACATAAATACATACACAATATTACATATTATTAAAATATAACAGCACATTAACGGCACTTTGCAACATGCAATAATAAAAATGTTCCTAGAGAGATTGTCGTCCTTAGCTTCTCTTTGGCATTTGAATTGACACAGCATTCAGTGAGTGGCTAATAATAATATCTGCGTGCGATGTTTGTCGCTAGTTAATGATATTACAACTATTAATTATATACTTTAAATAAACGCACAAATTAAATGGAACACCTTTTTCAAATCTTTCGCTCCATTTTCTACGTGAATAAAGCGAAGCTTCTACTATGTGATTATTTAGCTTAGCGAGTGATTAAACCGCATGAACCACAGATAATATTTTGTGTTGCGAAATGACGTTTCGTCAATCATTTTCGAGTAAAAGGTTGTGATTACAATAAATATATTATGGGGTCCATTTAATTTGCCCGTTGATATATAAAATGAGTTATTGTTGCCATTTGGTGTTTAACTGTTACATATTATTATTATGGTGTAAAAAGACCCATGACAAACTTAAATCTACGCATATCATTTGTCATGTAAGTAAAATGGAACAAAACTAATTGCTGGAAAAAGTTTTAATTTTGGTATTTGAAACACGCAACAGATAATGACCAGATATATAATGTGACGTATAGCAAGGAACAAAGAACGTATCATGTGTTTGCAATAATTAAGCAACCGAACATTTGAACCAATAGGTACCTTATTTTTAGTAAAATAGCTTTAACACTCGCACTTAAAGGTCAGTTTACCCCACAACTTCAACTATTTTTATGATATCTGCAATTTACTAGTCATTGTGAAATCAACTGAATTCACACTACAATAAAGTTGTTATTTGTTTGTGGTATTGTGGAAATAACATGATTTGGAAATATGGAATAATGGGCTCGGATATTTCAAAAACATTTTGTTTAAAAAACAAAATGAAGTTGTCTTTCAGTCGTTCTCAGAATGGACTCAACACAAAAATAGGACGGAAAGAATGGGTGACGCTTGGATTGGGGAAGGGTCTTTTTACACCCGTTATATTGCTTATATTAATTGACAAATGGGATGACCTCGTTACAAGTTAGTGGTCCATGCAAGCCCATCAGATATAAGCACCGAACCTGTAAACAAACATCCATTTATTATAGTAAATGTCATAATATTAAACATATAGAAGAAGAGAAAGATAGAAATTAGTAGAAAGTAATAATTCGGTGGGTTAAACATAATTATATTCAATATAGTATTAAAGTTGGTGGTTTAGTTGCGCCATTGATATTTATCAAAAAATACATGTATTTATCAATTACTAGATACATAGACTAGATAGAGAGAGACAGAGTAGCATAGAGTAGAGTAGAGAGAAGACCCGTTCACAATAACATAAAATAATATTATGTATATTTATATATATTTTTTATATATGTATAGAGAGAGAGAGAGGCACCTGTTCTCCACGGCGAAGGTGATAAAGTAAAACTCAAGTTGATCGTTAAATATAACCTTCTCCTTTTTAGAAGTCAGTAAAAGATACTCTATTTAAATAACAATGAATCCCTATTTTCCTTGGTCACAACATCATGTGTGTACTGTAATGGCGGGACCAATGTATTTTCCTAATTAAATAAATAAATATTCCACAACTTTTCACACAACGCCATTTAGTTCCAAGTTAAGCTTGAGAGCTTGTGTTATGGGTACTAAACAGCTGATAAACATACTTATATATTTCTAAATACATACATATTATAGATAAATTACACCCAGATACAGAACAAATGATCGTGCTCATCACACAAACATTTGTCCTGGGTGGGAATCGAACCCACGACCTCCGGCATAGCAGTCAGGGTTACTAAATACTAGACCAACAGGCCAGTAAAATTATTTTATTGTTGTGTTTGTTATTATCAGGTTCTCCTGATAATAACAAACACAACAATAAAATAATTTCTAAATAATTTTTAAATAATTTTTTTAACCCTTCTGGGTTTTATGAAAGAAAAATCAAGAAAGTAGAGCGGAACATTATGAAAACTTAACGATACTAAACATTTTTCAAATTCGGCGCCATCTTAGATGACGTGTCAGGTGAATGTCTTCCCAGTCCATTTTCAGGTGATAGATTGGTGACATTTGACAAGTCTTAAGCTAAAACTAAGCAGAAACGCAACATAAATTGATTCTAAGACGGATCATAGTTTGCCGAGGCAAAATAAAAAGGTGTTTGTTAAATTTTGGGAGACAGGTACCTCTTTTTGTTTATAGGAAATTAGGATGCATGCTACAAAAAAGTATTTATAAAACATGATTCAAACGTGCATAATTCAGTTGATACTTACCACAGTAAAGCAAGCTCTTTTTATTTTTATTCTTTTTTAAGTATCGATTTATTCAAACATTTAATAACTTGTATCACTTTTAAATTACTAATGGTGCTTCATAGAATAAAAAAGTATGGTGCAAAAAAGAAAATATTGTAAGCAATCACTTTAGCGATAAAATACACACCTTATCTTAAAAACATCCCAATAACGACCTAAATTAACAAAACATCAGAGAAAGTTATAAAGTGGGCAGTACTACAGTTAAGTTCCACTAATTATATAAAAACATTAGCACATACAAGAGGTAATTAAGTATTTTGTGCGATAATACATACAAACAATAGGAAGATTAAGAATGTAAATTAGGATTTAACTGACACACTTTTTAAGGGATATAATGATTTTACACACAATTTAAATTTAGGGGACAGCTTAGCTGTAGATATACTGTTGAACTCACCGCCTTTTGAAAGTAAATTATTTACATCTTATACATGAATGTAGGCACAAATATAATCACTTTCTGTATATTATAAGGGCTATGCCCAAAGGCTTTCTATGTTACTTGGCAAGTATGGAAGTCCAGATTATTTTTAGGCACGAGATACTTTTAATACGTACGGACACCAGCACTTCAAGCTACCCCAAATGCAAAAAAAAATCCTAGTTGATGACGAACTTTATTCTCTTTGATATAAAGTTGAAAAACTATCAAATAAATTTGACACATTGGAGGTAGCTTGATGTATGAATTCCTATATTTTTGGAAGTAAGTTCAACAGTTTATATTTTATAACAACCACTCGTCAGTATGCAGTTGATTACAATTTATTCACAAAATTCAAAATGGGTATTCATTACGCATTCTCAACTCGATAAACGAAGGAATCAGTCTTCAAATAGGCTGAAAACAAGTTTATACAAGGGTTTCGTTCTCTACAGAACAAAATTAAATCATTAAGCATTAAGACTGATTCCTCGTACGAACTGCAGATTTACCTGACGCGCGAGTGTAGGGCCGCCCTCTCCTCTGAAGGTGTGTCCCTCAGGAATGTGGAGGAAAGATTGAGGACCACCATGAGGCAGCAGAGTAGGAGAGGGCCAAGGATGGCACCCTCGGGGCCCAGGTAGAATATACCACCGGCTATGGCGAGACCGGTGACGTAAGGGTGTCCACCACTGAAAGTAAACACCCAAATAAGTGTTTTATTATAGGCCGGACTTATTGATCTTTATAATTCGATTAAGATCTAGATCTATTTGAGAGGTATGAGGAATAGGGTGGAAGGTTCTTCATCCCCCTTAGAAAAGGAAGGATACTCCGACCAGACGGGTGTTGTGTCTGGTGGGCTACTACTGCCCGAAAACCGACGGTTGTTAAGGACGTGTTTACAAATCTGACCAAAATGAACAGTTTTTCGGTACATTTTGCGGCAGAACTAAACAGATTTTAGTTTTTCAACAAATTTTGCTAAATTGCGTGAACCTTATGGCTTAAAGTTAAGAGTTATTTTACTGATCACTGTCGTGAGTTATTGCAAAAAAGTTTAAAACCAAAAATATTAGTTTGCACTCGGCCACCGTCGTGTGTGTCGCTTGCAAGCAGCAACTCCTGTTGAATAAGATCGCTATAGGAATACAAAATATTTGACATAAGTACCAAATTTGATACTTTACGTGTTTTGTGCGCAAGAAGACGCAATACCTAGAATTGGAGCACGTCATTTTGTAGATACGTCCTTAAGGTACCTATATGTTCAATTGCGCGGATAACATCGCGTAATTCGTATGTGGTGAGATAGATGTCGCTATACTACGTACTATGTAAAGATTTACTAAGACCCAATTGCGACGTGTTAACAATGGGGGGGGGGGGGGGGGGGTACAGCTAAATTTCTTTCACACACTGGTGTAAAAGAAATGGAGCTATACACCTATCTCTTTTCACAACGGAACAGCAATGTCATAACAGGTTATCAATGAATTGAAGTATACAGCACAAATACAAAAACATCAACGCTATTTGCACGTAGTAAGAGTCACCTTTTTATCAGTAAAAAGGTTCTGATACAATGTATACTTACTCTTTGATCTCGGCGTAGACAGCTGCGTCGAGGAAGGCAATGGGTGCTGCCTGCACTATGGGCAGTAGAAGAGCGGCCATGGGCCGGCCCTGTAGCCATACATCCAATGCGGCTGGTATACCCGCTAAATAGGGCCCCAGGAACGGAGCCGCGCCTAACACTGCTGCTAATACTGCAATAATACTCGAATACTTAATTTTTGTCACTAAAGGATTAAAGAATTAATGTCATGTGTTCACTTTTGTTGAGATATTTTATGAGTACGTTAATCAGCGTTTTTCTAATACTAACCCCTGTATCCTTTAAAATAACTCTTGCATCTGATTTTTAAATAGTCAGATAAGTTTTACAAGAAGAATAAAATGGCGGTTTGACACATATTATCTATACAAAACCGTTAAACCGTACCTACTCCTCAACTAAAAATTATTTGACAATTGAAAAATTGGCCCATAGATATTAATTTTGACCCATTTTGTCGTGGAGTTGCGGACACCTGCCCGATAAACCTAACCTAACTTAATTCTGACCTATACTATCAGATTAGTAATGCATACAAACAGTTGGGTCATACCACAATTAGGTATCTTACAATACAATTCACGCATAAATACAATGTACAGTATCTGGGAATACCTACTACTCACTCAGTTCAATTGAAACGATAAGTAGTGATATATTATTTATTATTATACTAAACATGATCAATAACAATTAAGTTTTCTTTTTCTTAACATCATTTAGCCTCGGCGGCCGCAATTGTGCATACACATATTTGTAGAAGTCTAAAGCTTTCTGTTTGTCGTAAGCGACATTGTTTCTGCATTGCGCACCGACACAGCGGTTTATGTATTCTTCCGGAGGAGACTTCGGTTCCTCGGCAGGCCTTTTTCGTGACGAACTCGTACCTCGGAGCGTCTCGACAAAATCCTTGGAAGAATCGAACACAACTTTGATAGCCGTTCTGTTAGTCATATTCAAGTGTGTGTCTTTTAGAAGGTCGTCCTTGTCTACAACCGTCATAGCGGCACTAGCGTCACCGTTCGGCGAGTTGGCCTGACGTATCAAGTAGAACGTGGGAGCTGGCTCTGTTACGTCATCATCTGTGGTCACCTCGTTATTATGCTTGTCGCTGTACAACAGACACATCACCTGCGGGTCGAGACTTAGCTGACACATGTCACTTTCTTGTAGAATCTTCACAATGTCGAGAGGCAAGATACAAGGCGCGAATAAACAAGTATTGTTGTTCAATGTGTCCAAAATCATGTTGTTCAGTTCATTGTTCGTGTTTAGAAACACAATGTTTCGACATTTACAGTCCATTTTGTTGCCAGTAAAGGTGACCGTAGTCCCGGCACTCTTGCAACTAGCGAAATCGAATGTTACGGAGTTTGGTTCGACGTTTGCAATTCTATTGCGCATAATGTTGAATTGTTTCTTATTGCTTCTTTTTTTGTAGCACTTGACGCTATTCAGAGCGTTGGATTTGAGTTTAGTGATCTCATTTCCAGTTATATCGGTGTTAACAGATTTAAGTACGAGACCATTCGCATGTATTTCTTTAAATTTGTTCCCAGTCATGTGTAAATGATCTGCAGTGATGTTTATGGCGCCGCCAATAATATCGTTAAACGTACTTTCTGAGACAGTAGCCGACGAGCTCTGTACTGTGATTCCTTTAAGTTCCAAGTTGTCAATCCTAGTGTTAGTGATAGTGAATATCGAGTCAGTGCCCATAATCGCCTCAATGGCTTGATTACGCACGTCTGTTATTGTAACGTTATCAAATTCAATACTTTTTATACCAGTCACATTGTAAATCGCTTTAGTGTTTATAGAGTTTATTTTACTGTTAGTCACTCGGATTTTTTTCAATGTTGCGGCTCCCATGCATTTTAGTTCTGTTGCAGTACTTGGGGACTTAAAGATCTTTTTTGGTAAGGAGATGATCTCTTTGACATTGTCTATGGTGACTTCGGGCGGTGTTTGGAGTAGTGAGGTGGGGGCTAAAGACACGAACTCTAGTCTGTCGCAGTCTTTGACTGTGAATTGCAGGAGTTGGGAACTTCTTTGCAGTATCGGACAGTCGAGGACCACTCGTAAATTTTTACAGTTCTGAACACTGAGACTTGTTATGTGGTCGGTGTAGTAGTCCTTCAGGTGGATTATGTAGTCCTAGAACAAAAGAAGTGGCTACATTAGGTCGCATTAGTTCTGAAGACTTACTAGTCAAATTAAATTAGCTGGCGAAACTCCAAAAACGTGAAGGTGACAAAAGAGTCTTGTCGAAAGATATGCGTTAAGTTTTATTAGAAAACATTGATGCCCGTTCCCTTAGTGACGTCTAAAAAGTTTCACCAGCTTTTACGCCCCGTAAAACATAGCTTAATAATTAAAAGAGCTTTAAAACTACTTGAAATAAAAACGAAAGTCGACTCGAAAAAATACTCACATTGTTCCTCACGCTACAGCTGTAAACCAATTCATTCGGCAAGTTGTTAGCACAGGCCCACTCCGGGTCCTGGCAGTTCGTAAAGTTAATCCTGACGCTCAGAGCGGAATGCACCAACACCGCGAACAACACAAAGTTTCCGTGAGCCATCACAAACACATGTTTTCCCCACAATCACCGTTCCGCACAAAAAAGGCGCGCGCTCTAAAAATACACGTTCGAGAGTGAACATCATCCCGAGATAATTCTCAGAGTCGTACCTACACACATTCATGAATTTTATCACAAAGTTTATTGACTTGCTTGGGTTTTTTTTTAATTATTATCAATGATTCAGACATCCGCATTAAGAAGAAAACAACTTTATGTAATGGCTCTAGGTAAAAGTAAGTAATACTGTACAACGGTATTTTTTATCACATAGCTTAAAATAAAAAAATAAAATATTTGTACAGTCTTTATAAACGACAAAATAATGTTAGCCAGTTTTTAGAAACTAGTCAAAAATGTGTGTTGTGAACAAGAAAAAGGCGAACATCTACAATAGCTGTCAATTTTAGTCAAACTTCCTTAGGTAGTAAAACAAATTTGGCATTTCTAGCTTAGTTCTTATGTATCACAGTCAGTCTCTGTCCTTTTCTAATACTGTAAGTCAGGAATAAGTGTCAATTCTCTGATTTTAGTTAAGTTTTAAAACATGAGAATCGATGCCATTGTTTACTCTAGTCACTACGCCTGCAAGTACCCATATACACAGAGTATCTATATACACAGGTGCTTAGGGGACTAACTACATTATTTCAACTCAAAGTCAAAGTCAAAGTCAAACTGTTTATTTCAATTAGGCCATTATAAGGCACTTTTGAACGTCGAACAAAAATTAACTTTAAAAAATGATTCTAGTTGCCCCTTCCAAAAAGTAGATTTGTATGGAGAGGAATGGACAAGAAACTCCATAGGTACTTACTCTTTTAGAATAGTTTTTACAACACTATGTACACATTAATCAGATTATATGTGAGGACGATGCACCTAGAGTAAAAAGTACTATACTAAGATAGGTTTAAGGAACTAAAAATAAGCAATGGAGTTGATAATTATATGATTAAGTTGGTAGATAGACACCTTGTGCTTACATATTTACAAATGTGATAACATTAATTTAGAAAAATAGCAAAAATGTTTAAAAAAAAGAAAACTATAGGTACATAGGTACAGACGCCAGCACATCAAGTTACCCCAATATGTCAAATTTTCCCAATTGAATATGAACCTTATTCTGTTTGATATAGTTGAAGTTGAAAAACGATCAAAGAAATTTGACACATTGGGGTAACTTGATGTGCTGGCGTCTGTACCTATGTACCTATAGTTTTATTTTTTTAAACATTTTTACTATTTATTTTTTTTTAACTTTGCTGTTTATGAATATTAATTATTGATACTTTTCGCTATAATGAGAAGACTGTCTAGAATAAGCCCTTTAAGTATTTGTACTAATTATGAATTCGTGGTGTATACTGTCTTGAAAATGTACTAAAGTTACCTACACTGACGCCGTCGATAATTTAAATTGTAATTTGTAACGGTTAACGAGAATCAGTAGTATTCAATGTCTGCGCGTTTTATCGGCACTTGTAATATTATACTAAGGTCATGTTTATAATGATACGCACTTAAAATTAAATTGCACTGTCCCTGGCCTTGAGGTTCACACTTTAACGGTTTTTTTTTATTAGATCGGTGATCTATAGAGTTAATCCTAACACAACTCTAGGGCTGCATTTTCCAAAGGGTTGGGCAGAAGTGTATTTATCTACAGTACCTACACCTAGATTTCACCAGTTTTGTTTTAAGTCCGATGTTATAGGGGGCGAGCTGATTGCCATCAATCGGGCACGAACCCGGGCTTTCGGCTACTGAGAAATCCTAGATAAAAAAAATGACGTGTGGCACTCGGAGACTGCCGCGGTAAAGCTATTGCATACGTTTTTTATCAACTCCTCTCCTCTCCTCCTCCCCATTCCTCTCCTCCCCCTCTCCCCTTCCCCATTTCTCTCCTCCCCCTCCCCCACACCTCCCACGCCCCTCTCATCTCCCCTCCCTCCCCTTCCCTCACCCCTCCCTCTGTTTCCCCTCCCTAACCCCTCCCGACCCCTGCCTCTACCCGTCCCCCTATCCCCTCCCCTCTCACCTCCTCCCTCCCCTCCCCTCTTATCTCCTCCTTCCCCCTCCACTCCCCTCCCCACCCTCCCCCTCCCCTTCCCCTCCCCACTATCACCACTATGCCTTCGGCCTTCAAGCCACACCTCCTTGCCCGTCGGAGTGGGGAGCGTGAGGTTTTTTCGTTACGGAATTTCTGGATTCGGTCTCCGCGCTCAAGGCCCGCGATAGAAGCTATGCAATAGCTTAAAAACCCAACAACCAATAATTATGTCCATTGTCCACCATGTAGCGTGGTAAGAAATCATAAATATCGCATTACAATCTTGTATTTGAGAATCAACATTCCTGAGGATTCTATTTTTTTATTCATGAACAAAATCAAACAACATAACATCACGCTTGTAAACCCGGAAGGCTTAGGCAAAGGTGTACCTGGTAGTACCTATACCCACATTTTTCCAGTTAAACAAAACAACAAAAACAAAAGTTGAGCAGAATCAAAACCCATTTATTCAAATTAGACTAAAAAACAGCACTTTTTAAACTTTTGTCTTTGACTAAGACGTACTGTCTTAGTCAAAGACAAAAGACATAAGCGCTCGCCCTTCACTAGTTTCTAGTATATTTGCCGGGTAGAAGAATTGACGCAACAAACTCCCCAGCAACACATACGTCTGATTCGTTGAAGAATAAAATGATTCAATCCTATACAATAAAATGTTTAATAAATAGTAAAACGTAGGTAAATAAACTATAATAAATCATTCAGTTTCAAAATTATTGTCACGTTTAGTCCAAGATACTACTATAATGAACCAGAATTATTTGTATACATGTTTTATAAACGTAGTACGCATTTTAAAGTTTGTGTTTGTTTCGTGTGCGTACATTTTGTTACGACCTCTAACAGATATCTTAGTCATGAGCTCATCGTCGTAAGTGGCCTGTCACATAAGGAAAATTATAGTAAAAAACTATTTTTTATCAATATTTTTATTGTAAATGCTTACTACGTGATCGCTCAACGATGCGTTTTGATTTGACGGCACAATCTATACGTACTCATATGTATAAATAAAAATCAATGAATAAAATGCTTGTCCGCACATCACATTAAAGCTTCTATACATCGCTGCTGTCAAGATATTTCTTGACGGCATGGCCCATGGGAAGCACAAAAACTCGACCCCAGATGAGTCAGATGAAAAGACGATTTCAAAGCTGCTGCATCTACGTACATACATTTTGATTATTCGTTTCTTTGTTGTATTTTTAACAGACGGCAAAAAAGAGGCGTTTTCAGGGCCACATATTTATGTGATTATTAAATGTTTATTTTCTCAGACGTATCTAATAGGTACAAAACGTTATCCTAACCCGCCCGCCAAACATACATCCCAACACTCAGATTTAAGTCGATACAGTCATATCTTCTTTATGAAGACTACTTTTTTTTTCGAGTTAAATTATTACCTCCTAGTGCTTCTATTTCAAATACTACTACCTACTTTAGTATTGTAGGCACCATAGAGACACGCAGCACAGCAGATCACTTTAAAATGATGTAATTATTATCTTTCAAAATCAATGCATTTCAGTAAGGTAGTTAGGTTAGGTAGTTAGGTTCGCTATAGGATAGGTATGATGAGTTAGGTTAGGTTATATATATATCTTCAAGGTTTTAAAGCCTCTACGTACAAATATTATGTATTTCGCTAATTCCTTTCTGTGACTTGGTACCTATGTATAAGACTTTTTTAAACACCGGAGTATTTGGAAATTGGGATACTTAGTAGTTTTGTGTAAAAACTCATGTCAAAAAAACGTTAGCTTCCGTGCGAAGCCGGGGCGGGTCGCTTGTATTTAAAATATAACCTACTAACAGTTACTTCTTTACTAGTATTGATAAACTTAAGCACAGAAAAAAAGTTCAAGGTAAGATAAATGAATGTCGATGCTAAAAAAAAACAAGTCTTATCAGAGAATATGTACGTTCTTACCTGATGGTAAGTACACAACTTTGGCTCCAAACAGGTTGTGTACCAGCCAGGTCCAAAGACCGTAAAATAGCGCCATCTTGAATGATGCCCTGAACACCTGGAAGAATTAATGAGCTGGAGTATTCAATTTATTATGGTGGGGGTAGCCCACAAAAAAAAAACAAATTTCCTTGTGTTTTTTTTTGCAATTTTACCTTCAGTCAGACTGTATGTTGAATGAAATAAGATTTGCTACCGTAACACGTATGTCTTTACAGAATCATAATCATTTAAATCACTAAGGCGCAGAGCAGCGGTGGCCCAGTGGTGGTGGCGGCCCCGACTTACGAACAGTAAGTCGTGGGGGTTCGAACCCAGGCAAGCGCATTACTTTGTGTAATTTATTTCATCACCTCTGCTCTCAAAAACGGTGAAGGAAAACATCGTGAGGAAACCGACATGTCCTAGAACCAAAAATTCGAAGACATGTGCCATCTATCAATTCGCACTCGGCCCGCGTGGTGGATTATGGCCCATACGCAAAATACGCGCTTTGACGTGGAGTTGCGGATACCAGCCCGGTATCTTTATCACTAAGGCGCTCCACCCACTGCACCGCGCCCCGTCGCGTAGCGCGGGATTGCAGATTTTACCAATGTATGCAAGTATCTCAATTTATTGTATAGAAATCACGACACCGCAATCACGACCGCCTAGCACAACACACTGCCGACGCGGAAATCCGCGGGAAGGCGCCATGGTAAAATCTGCCATCCCGCGCTACGCGACGGGGCACGGTGCAGTGGATAATCGAGCGCCTAAGATAATCCTTTAAGTTCATATAACTCCAATAAATGATTATTTCATGATTCGCCATGATACGCCTTTTATACCTGGAGGCTGTTATTTTCCAGTTTTGTAGTCGTATTGAGTTTAGATTTCAATTTTAATACGAATATTTTTATTTACATTTTTTTTTCTTCTTGGTATAGTGGACTGTGCTAGCTAACACGTGACAATCATTCTGAAATGTAATGTTTTACAAAGTGTATAAATATAAACCTTTATTGAGCATTTCATTGTATAAATTCTTTGTATAGTTCTTCAAACGAATAAGACAGACGTGTTGCTGGGGAGTTTGTTCCGCCACTTCTTTTTCCCAGCAAAAACTCTAGGAAGTGGCGAAGGGTGGGGCGTTTTTGGGGGACTGTCTTATGTATTTTTTTTTTGACGTTCTAATAGTGCTGATTCTCAGCCTAGTTTGAATAAAGACTTTTTATTTTGATTCATTATTTATTGAGATTAAATTAAATCACAGGGCTTGTATTGGCGATTTCAATTATTATAACTCAGAGAAGCTATATTTTGTTACTTTCGTGAATCATATTTTAATCAACATAGGCAGGTACAACCCGACACTGAACGACAAATTGCGAAAAAAAAAACAAGAAAAATAGAATTTTGCTGGCTACACTGGCGCATCCACCTTAAATCTTAATGGTTAAGATAAAAACAATATTTCACATAAACCACCAAAGCCACAAACGGTTGTATTTACTGTGAAAAAAAAGTTCATAAAATGAATACTACCGGGCCAATTTTTATGGGACCAAATGGCAACTATTCCGCGTCAAACTAAAAAAGAATCACGTAAACCGGATCATAAATCTCGGAGTAATAGAAGTACATACATAAAAAAAAAACCATCGAATTGAGAACCTCCTCCTGAAGCCGGTTAAAAACGGGCTGAATAAAAACTCAAGGGTGAATAGAAAATTGACTTTTGTTTTTTTAATTATTGTTTATTGTTAATTTAATGTAATGGACTTAGTCTGAAAATAAACGAATTGATTGATGATGAAACAAAACTTTGTTTTACAGCAACGATTTTTGTGGTTAGTTTTTTTTGTTTCTTTTTTATAAAAAGTATTTTTTTTTAAATATTATTAACCAGTGCTTAATCAAATCCCACCTGATGGTAAGCAGTGATGCAATCAGTGATGGTGAAGTTTATTATGAGCCTATTCACTCTAGCCTTGAAGACACCTAAATTATAATCGGACGGAAAGACCGTAGCAGGCAAGTTGTTCCAGTCCTTCGATGTACGCGGTATAAACGACGAAGCGAAACGCTTTGTCCGAATCGTGGGAGTGCCAACGATGTAAGGGTGGACACTCGCCGTACGCCGAGTTGTCCGATGGTAGAAAGGTGATGGCGGAATCAAGTCATGTAATTCCCTTGCACACTCTCCAAAATGTATCCTATAGAAAACCGAAAGGCTAGCCATCCTACGCCCATTGTTAATGGGTAAAGGTACATCGATGCAAATTCAGATACAATAAGTCCAGTTAATAGAGTTCGAAATTAAAAATGGTCTCAAATCCTGAGGCCGATGGAGTTTATCTCAGGGTCCAGTTTTATTAATTGGATTCTTATTTTGATAACCTATGTCCTATCAAATTAGAACAAAATGAATACGTTATTTGAAAAATTGCGTCGTTTGCAATCCAGATGTATCGTGACCACGTCATCAAATTAATTTAATTCTATTTTAGGACGCTTGATATATTGATTATACCAAATGAGGCTTTGACACAATTGACATAAGGTTCAAAACAAAGAACGCCCCAGCTTTACTTTTCTTTGTCTACAACCCGTTTTTTGTATCGCTTAACTTATATTCATTAAGTAAAACACGCCGCGCGCAGCACACTGGTTTTTTTCGGAATGATTTTGCTTACCTGATTAATAGCCACTGAGAGAGCGATGCCGAGTCTCGGTCCGAAGTTGGGTTGCACCTGAGTGATCACTTCCACTGGTTTGTATAGTGCGTTGCTAGACGCCAGGAGATAGAACAATGTCGTGAAAAACACCACCTGTCGAAAAATGTATGGAAATGAAATAAAAGGCTTATGGTGAAAAGTGACATAACCAGAGGTAAAGGCGTCGATTGACCAGCCTAAACACCGTAGAGCAGTGTAACATTCATATTACATTTGCATTTTTAATGGGGTCATAACGGGCCTTAAACTCATGAAAGAAGTAACCTTAGTTATCAAACAATATGGCCTGTTGGTCTAGTAGTTTGCAACCCACATTACTAGTAATTTTTTTAAAGAAAAAAAAAGTATAAAGTAACTGATAACTTACCAAGTTGATGAACATGTTAATAAGCGCGCTGCCGCCGCAAAGTAGTAGCGACGTGAACGCGCCGACGGAGCCAGCCAATAGCGACACGTTGCTTGCTAGTGGCGCCCAGATGCTCGTTGCAATGGCACTCAAAGTACCAACGTTTGCTTGCACCCATGTCACTATGCCGGAGTAGTCGAACAAACCTGACAAAAATAAGTATTAGTTAGGATATCTTTGAGGGTTTGTTTCTTTTTAAATTCTAATTTACACTTCCTGCATTTCTAGAATAAATTCCCCCCCCCCCCCCCCCCCAATTAAAAACTGCACGCTTACAGTTCCACAAGGAACAAATATTTCTATTGTCTGCAAGATGTTGTTCGGGGTATGTCTGCTGGTGTGAAATGTTTGTAAATCGCGATACAGGAGATATTTCAAGTATAAAAAGAGAAAAAAAAGTTGGAAATCTAATCGAGATTGACGGCATTTTGAACGGAGAGTGAAGACTGGAAGGAAGTACAACGTAGACCAGCGTACGTTTAGTCCTCGAGCGTGACCGACTCGTCGTAACACGGTCTTTGCACGCGTGAAATCTGATTCAACGGGCAGCTGATAATATCCCAGTCTAGATGGTAGCGGAGTCCTGATCTACCCCAGGTGTTAAGTTGACCAGACGTTCCCGTTGAGTCGTAGTGTACTTGTGTCAGTGATAATTTGGTTGTTTAATTATAAACCCGAAGCCCTAACTAGTGAACACTATAGAAATATTATAAAGAGGAAAGGTTATTATTATTGTATCATGTAACAAATCAACTTAAAAACTACTGAACCGATTTGAAAAATTCTTTCACCGTTGGGGTGATATAGGCTACATTTTAGGGTTCCGTAGCCAAATGGCAAAAAACGGAACCCTTATGGATTCGTCATGTCTGTCTGTCTGTCTGTCACCGACTCCCGAGCGGAAAAAAGTCTCAAACGATACTAGGTTTTATAGTCATCAAGATAAAGTTTAAAATTATATGACACTGAAACTGCTCGCCGCTCCGCTGCCATTTCGGTGTGACTCGGCCCTAAGCCAATCGTCTCGGTCTCTCTATCTCAGCTTGGCACTGGGCGTGATACGTTGAAATAATAACGCAAGTTACTAAATTTCGCAGCATACAGGTTTCAACTACCTATGGTTGTTAGCATCAACATCACAATTTTTTTTTTCATTTCTCATACTCGGAAAGTAGTTTTTGTTTGATCCGAGTAGCGGGTGGAAGATGCTACGTCCCACCTTAGGGCGGGCAAGACTCATAGTTGCTAGCATGCTTCCCTCTCTAGGGTGGGAATAAATTTTAAAAATAGAACAAAAGTTGGTTTGGCAGTCGGCTGCAAAAAATCTAACATAATCAAGAAAAAACGCTGCGGTCATGTGAGTGTGTAAGCCTAAGTGTAAATTAAAAAAAAAACTGAGCGGGTCCGCCCGCGGCAGTGACGCGGTGTGTTCCATTATTTAAAATTTTAAGTACTCTACTATTCTCTGGATACTGACTCTGTAAGCTGTATCGGTTTTTTTAACTAATAACTTTTTAAAACTAAAATGAGTTCAAGTAATTCTGAAATGATGATCCCAGATTCTGTTAAAGACGAGGCAAATATGGCTATCGAAAATCTTTTGCCAGAAATTTCAAAGGAAAGATACCTAAATACATACAATGACTTTAAGAAGTGGCGAGCAGATAAGAATAAATATTTTAGAAAAACTACTATTTTTAAGAATAAGAATAAGAATTGTTTATTTGCATACTTTCCTTATATTCGAAATGAAAAGTAGAGTGCTTAACACAGGTGAAAGACATCAATTCCAACTCGGACTATAGCCTAAATACCTCGCATGGGAATTGATTTCTTTCGACCCTCGTGTAACAATCTACCATTTCTGTATGATTAATATGTTACTAACCGGGAGCATTAGACACGTCATTGACGAGGCTGTCCCACGAGTCCTGTATGGCTGACCCGTCGACCTGCGGTCCCACGGTGGACGCAAAGTGTCCTGACACCCAGCTCTGGTACACTCGGTCCCACAACTCTAATAGTTGTTGTTCTACACGGAATATCTTCTCCGGGTCACCTTCCTTTAGGATGCTTTTTACCTGTATAAGAAAACCAAAAAAGTTTAACAACCAGCAGGTTGATTCAGTAAAAGCAACCCCGTGAACAATGGAGTGAAGTGAGTGAACTGACAATGCCTAGACATTAGTATGGCATGACTGCTTTATTTGCCTTCACTTGACCTATATTTTCAACGGGTATTTTTTACAGAAAAGCACTCCTGATGATTATTTTTTGTCTGTGTTTTCGGCATGGTGCAAAATGTTTGATGAAATATTTCAAACCCAAATAGAAGTAAGTAAATTTTCATGCTGAACCGCTATTTCAAGAAAATCTAAAAATGACATCGGCATGAGATAAAGCAGTAATGTATTGTTTGCATAAATCAAAACAAATCTGTGTCCATTCCGTGCTCTGTAGATCTGTATAGATTTTATTAAATTGACACTTACAATTTTATCAATCTTTATTAAATCCATGTGGAAGCAGAAAAGGAAATAATGGAAATTAAAAACAATAATTTTACATTCGTGTTCAAAAACTGTGGATTATACTATTAAATTGAATTGATTTGCGTGGGCGCTTTTTTTGCTATATTAGAACAGCAAATGGACTGGTGTATAATAGTGGATGCAAAGGTTCAGATATTTTGTACCATTACATTCAATAAGTGTTCAACAGTATACTGAAGGCCAAGTCCCGTAAGTAATTAAAAATGTTTAAAATCTTGTCGCAATTACTCAACAGCGACAAATGAAGTCAAAAACTTGTCAAAAATAGAGCGTAATCAGCGGTGCCAATATTTAAAAAAATACGGGAATTATAATATTATAGATTGTTTATTTATTTTATTACTAACCCCTGTAGAAATTCCTTCTCTTCCGTAAGTGTAAGCGTTATCAATAAGGGAGTCGAGTTTTTCCTCCCATCCCTCTGGGAGGTACGCATGCAATTCGCTGTTTTGAACATAAGTACTGTTCAACAGACTACCACTTAGTTGGACGACCACTATCGCTTCGGAGTAAATCTGGAAAAAAATAAAATAAAGGACATTAGTTACAATAACAGACTGTTTCTAAAGCCTTTTCACATCGAACACAATAGAATCTTGGCTAAGATTCTGTCCAAAAAGGCTTCGTCATATTTTGAAACAGGATGTATCAAAGCGGTTAAAGTATTTGGGTCATCTTAACTTTATTTTCTTTCAAATTATGTCAAAATCAAAATCAAAAAAGTCTTTATTCAAACTAGGGTCAGAATCAGCTTCTTTAACGTCAACAAAAAATATAAATAAGACATTCCCCCAAAAAGCCCCAGCCTTCACCACTTCCTAGAATTTTTGCTGGGAAGAAGAAGTGGCAGAACAAACTCGCCAGCAGTTAGGGTACTAAGTTCTAAACACCTCTTTTTTAGTTAACGCAAAGTAAGATTACAAGCAGTATAACATTCAAATTAATCTTACATTTGCCGAAGTTAAAGTTTCAAAAATTTGACTCTGCATTCTACTAATATTAAAAATGTCACAATTTGAAAGGACAGATGTATGTGTAGAGGTTTGTTACGGATTATTCCGATACCCAATCTCGAAAAACTAATTGATAGATTTTAATGAACTTCAAGTTTTGTACTTTAGACTTAAAGGGCCAAAATAACAAACTGTCAAGTTAGTCAGATAAAATTCTACCCTGCGAAAGATTAAGGCATACGCTGCGAGAACCGTAAGACGGTTATCACATTGCACCAGACACCGCTCCAGTGTGCTTTATTGCGGTTTTAACTTAACTGTAGAATCTTGATTTGTATACAAAACCGCGGAGTATAACATACTCACACCGCATCTCCATGTACCGATTTCGTCTCCGCTATGGGATGCGGCCGCTATTAGGGAATGCAATCTCGTACGAGATTTCCGCCTAGCGAGATCTCGCGAGACTCAAAACCCAGTCTCGCGAGATCTCGCAAATTACGGGATCTCGCGAGATTGGAAGAATCGCAATTAAAACATATGCAAATGCTTGTTTTAAGAACTAGTAATTGACATGATATGTAATATTTAATTACTGAAACTGCGTTGCTTAAAAATAATGAGTTTTATTTTAAAAATCAAAAGATTACTTTTTATTTTGTCTCTAACTCTAATAACATTTGTTTATGTCTATAATTATTATACCTACTGTAGCTAATCAGTTCAAATTCTTACAATATTGGTAACAAAACAATAATTATCTATATTTAGGCAACGGCCAGGATTCAGTTCGCGCGCAGCCGCGCTATGAAATACTCGTCGTCACGCTGCATTTGTCGATCTCGTTATCTCGCGAGATCTCGTACGAAATTTGACGAGATACAATCTCGTAAAATACGGCCGGGATCTCGCGAGATCGGGATCTCGGCGAGACGAGATTGCATTCCCTAGCCGCTATGTAATAACTGACAGAGAAGAGCGCAGCAGAGAAGATTATATTAAGGCACTCGAAAATTAACTTTAAATTTATTAAAATAAAGTGCAAGGCTCACACAAAATAATTTACATGCTCGTGAGAGTGAGAGTTAGTTTATTCAAATAGATTACCTGTATGAATATAAATACGATAGCGACAGTCAGGAACAGTATGAGTCCCACGATGACGATGCAGGTGGACACAGTGTCCACGGAGCTGTAAGCCATGTCCCTGAAGCTCGCATTGCAGAGAGACGCCATCTTGCCAAGACCGCGAACGTGTGCTGGGAGTAAAGCTGATTGCCTGGTAAAGTGGGAGTAATTAAAATATTAATTTAATGAAATAAAAGGCAAAAGTGACCTAATATACAGGTTTTTTTGTTAATCATGGGACAAATTATCAACGCCCGTACACAACAAATTATCAATAAAGGTTAATTATCACCTACTCGACCAAAATGTTTGACTCAGCTGATTTTTTTTTCCTATTTCGGAATTGGTTTGATAAATAAAGTTGCATGGTTGGGTAGAACAGCCTGTGAAGATTTAACCCATGATTATCTTCTAGTATTTAAATGCAAACTAAAATCGAAGTTTCTGGTTGTAATGTAAAAATAACACCTTTTTAGTTATTGCATAATAAAGTACATTCGGTAGCTTTTAGTTCAAAATCTGGCTAGCCTTTTCTCAACCATGTTATGTCGGCTTCCACTATACACACTTCTAATTGAAAGCAGTTGAAAACCAGTGTTTTAAATGGAGTGACTGCCTTTCTGACCTCCACAACACAGTTTTGCAATCAATTAGGGTTCCGCGCCAAAAATGAAATAGTTTTTGTTTCTTTATAAGAGACACAGTACCAAGTACAAAGGCCAGCACATCAAGCTACCCAGATATGTGAAATTTCTTTGATCGTTTTTCAACATTATTACAAATATCATAAGGTTCATGTTGAATTGGCAAAATTTGACAGTACAACCTCTCACTATACATTATTCAATCACACAATCTTCCTTACCTGGTCCTCCACCAGCTCTTAACGTTTCCCATGACATTGTTATAATGGTTCTCAAAGAACAGCCAAACACCAAAGTAGTCCAACAGCCTCTTCACCACGTGTATGGCCAAGAAGAACAAGGTGACGGGTAACAACCAGATATGCTTCCAAACAAGCATGCACAAGCACCCAAAAAACAATAGCTTGAAATATAAAGCGGTCTCCTCGTCATTGTCAAAGTTATTCTTCATGTAATTTTCATCCAGCGACCTTTGTTTAAAAGCAGCTAGAAATCGTGAGTCGCATTTTATCTTCGGATTCGATAACGGTAACGCAGACAACGTTCTCGTTTTAAATAACATTTTGGGGTGTCGTGGGGAGCTTTGAATAGGCTCGTTGGCTGCCCAGCTTCCCCTTTTCACTATCGTTTCGGGAGTAACGGGGGACGGAGTGTCTTTTTCTGGAGTACTTTCCTGTTCACTGCTTTCTATTTGAGTTTCCTCTTCGGGTTTTTCTTCTAACTTCTTGTCAGTTTCCTGCTCATTTGATACAGCTTTGTGTAACGCTAATAGCATCGAAGCTTCGGGATCTGCAATAGAAGTATTCAGGTACTGCAGGCCTAGCCATAATATGGCTATATATACGATAATAGAAATAAAATTTGTGATATTATCACAAATTCTATTTCTATTATCGTAATCGATAAGGCGACAATAGAAAGAAAATGGCGTAAAATGGAATCAGCTGTTTATCAACTGTCAAGTGTTAACGAGTAGAACTTGAAAATGAAACACACTTGACCGAGCTGCCCCCCTAGCCAAGTTACAAACGATTCGTATCTATTCTCTTTCTACAATCGAGAACGCCTAAAATCCCTTTGTTTTGACCACGTGACTTAGCGAAAGGTGATAAGTCACGTGGTCAAAACAAAGGGATTTGAGGCGTTCTCGATTGTAGAATGAGAATAGATACATAAATCATAAATCATAAATCATAAATCATTTATTCATTTGCGAATATGGGTACAAAAGAAAAAGGTCTTATAACTATAGTGTTCATTAGCCATATCCTACCATAAGGCATGCAAATTCACAAAATACATGTTAATTAAAATTTGACTTAAAAGAAAGACACCAATAACAATATCACATACAGGCAGTAGCATTACATAGGTTTATCCTCTAAATATTCAGCGACAGAGTAATATGCTTTTCCTAATAGAAGTGTTTTTATACTGTTTTTAAATATATTAATATCATTTATCTGTAAAATTGAGTTTGGTAAATGGTTATATATGCGTGGAGCCATACACACTATGCTTTTATTTAATAACGCTGTTTTATTGCTTGGTAAACATATATTGAATTTGTATCTTTTGCTATGTAACTTAATGAAGTAATTAGAATTTTTTCTAACGAACATTATAACCTCTAATATATATATACATGGTAACGTAAGAATCTTCAATTTTAAGAATAATGGTCTGCAGCTGTCAGTTATTTTTGTGCCAGTTATGGCTCTTATACATTTCTTCTGGGCTTTAAATACCGCTTCTTTATTAGTAGAGTTACCCCAAAAAATAACACAATACTTCAGAATAGGAACAACATGGCCGTTGTAGGCTGTGAGGACGGTAGAAGTACTAACCGTTTGTTTAAGAATACGAATCGTTTGTAACTTGGCTAGGGGGGCTGATTCTATATACGCCATTTTCTTTCTATAATAGAAATAGAATAGAAATAGAAGAATTGTAGATTCTACATTAATTGTCGGTACGGTTGGCGCAGTGGTTGAGCGATTAGCTGTTGTGCTGCTTGTCATGGGTTCGACCGTATCGTATGGCCTACAGCACACGTGGCATGATCACGGTATGTCGACGACAGAATCGACATAGTGTCAGATAGAAGGAACATTTCTGCCGATTATTGAAGAAAAGAAGAATAAATGATCGATATTTTAGACTATTGTCGACTGAAGAACCTGCAGGCCTAGCCATTATTACAAACTCTATTTCTTTTATCGTAATCGATAAGGCGACAATAGAAAGAAAACGGCGTAGGTATATGGAACCAGCAGGCCTAGCCATACTTATTACAAATTCTATTTCTAGTCTTTTTCTATTATAAAAATATGGAATCAGCTGTTTGTTAACTGTTAACTGTATTTCATTTTTAGCCTTAATACAAATTCTACTCGTTAACACTTGGCAGTTGACAAACAGCTGATTCCATATTTTCCATTTTCTTGCTGCTGTTTGTCAACTGCCAAGTGTTAAGAATTTGTAATATGGCTAGGCCTGCTGCTCAAAACAAAAGAATTATTTCTACTATCTGTCACTTTGTCGATTTCATTCTTCTGTAGGCAAAATCCGTTTCTATGGTGATCATGGTACGCGTGCAGGTAGCTGTTTCGTGTCTGACTATATGCGTACAGTTATTAGTTTAAAATGTTTGTAAATGCACCCAGGAAAAATTCCTCGTGTGAGGAAACGTTAAAAAAATACTTATTAACCCTTTAACCGCCCAAGTCAGATTTATCCGACAACTGTTTTCGGGCCCATTCCACCCAGGACACAGGAGAAATTCCTCGTGTGAGGAAACGTTAAAAAATACTTATTAACCCTTTAACCGCCTCAGTCGGATTTATCCGACAACCATTTTCTGGCCCATTCCGCATGAGTCGTATTTATACGACAAAAAAAAATGTTTGTCCAATAATTTTTTTTGGATCTACTTTACATTCTTTCCAAAAATGGGCTAATTCAGACAACATGATAAATGTATTGACAATTTAAAAGTCGGGCGCTGGAGGCACAACAATCGATTTAAAGTCAGGCGGTTAAAAGGTTAAAATATTGGTTTCATAATAAATTATGACATAAAAACTTACCCTTTTCCAACAACTTCTTATGGACATCAAGAACTTCTAAAGCAAAGCCGGTGAAACAGATGATTTGCAGAAGTACAAATGTATACACTTGCAGGGATCCTGTGAGGCTTGCTATGAAGCTCGAGATCACTAGCCATAGCAATTGTGACGTCAATCGGAAGGCAGTCTCCCGCTGTGGCGTCCAGAGGATGTACACGCTGATGACGTATGCTAAGAATATTGTTAGCGTCTGGAAACAGTACACATACAGATTGAACTGACCAGATTCAAAACAAAACTACAATGTACAGACGCCAGCACGTCAAGTTACCCCAATGTGTCAAATTTTCCCAATTGAATATGAACCTTATTCTGTTTGACATAAAGTTGAACAACGATCAAATAAATTTGACGCGTTGGGGTAACTTGATATGCTGGCGTTTCTACCTAGGTATCTGTGGGCCAATCGTTGGCCCGTGCAAGTTTGGTCTTATATAGTTGATACTTGTAGCATTTTATTTATATTGAATAGGTACTTAGTCTTGTAACACAAAAATGAACAGAGGCGGACATAATGCCATAGGCATTTTCGTGCATAAAAGACTGATTTAACCCAATCTTTAAGGGTCTTTAAAAGAAAAATCTAAAATCAGAAGGATTTAAAGCAAAATCTTGATAAACGTGTTTTATCCTCAAAATAATAATTTCGTTAAAATTAATAATTTCTGATGTCTTTTTTCACATTCGTCATAAATGACGTTTATTGATGAAAATGCATCACACAGAATTAAAATTATTACTTTATTACAATACCAAACAAAGGTCTCGAAATTTACATCTCGTGGAAATATGACGATTTCATGTAAATTTAATATCAGAGCTATCTTCATGAATACCTCTTAAATAAAATTGAAACATTATAATAAAATTAAAAATATTATATTATTAAAATATAAAGGAACACTTACAATATAGGAGCTGCAGACACTGATAAGTAAAGTGGTAGAGAAACTGATGAAACTGCTGAGCTGCCAGAATAGGCAGACACAACTCCTCGGAACCGAGTTGTACATCCATGGTAACACAAATATTGCAGACAACAATCCTATCACAGTCTGAAATAAAAGGAAAATAATATGAAAGGTTTTAGTGTACAGTAATGTGGGTTTTAATGTAGGTACTAAAGGTCACCTCTGCCTAACTTATGGAGGATTACAGGCGTGATATATTATTATTTAAGTGTACGTAAATTTAAATATAAGTATCTATATTTTTTTCTTACCAGCTGGTATTTGTGTTTTATTGCAAAGCCTGTATGATTTTAATTATTTACTGGCCTGGTTCTGTGTCTGGGTGTAATTTATCTATAATATGTATGTATTTAGAAATATATAAGTATGTTTAGTACCCATAACACAAGCTCTCAAGCTTAACTTGGAACAAAATGTTGTTGTGTGAAAAGTTGTGGAATATTTATTTATATTATTTATTTATATTATCATGATTTTATGTATAGGAGATTGTATTGCAGTAGGCTACATACAATGAAGAATGGAAAGCTGTTGGAAAACTTTTACCAGAATTGGTTCATCACGGGTTACTAAATAAAAATGGTTCAATGTAACTATGTTCTTGTATAAAACCTTATTATGAAATGTGAAATTGTATTTTAAACTCTGGCAGGAGAGGTTATTAGGATTGCACAATAAAAAAAAAGTTTTCAGTGTGATTCATTATTTGCCTACTTTATCAGACTTCTCACCGTGATTCCAATTTCAACAACACTGCTATATTTATACTCATGGCCAATGATGTCATAATGTGATTTGACTAGGTATAGGTAGCATACAAACACAGACTGGAATAATAAAAACTAGTAAAGTGGCTAAGGTTTTATCTCATTATTAATTTCTCATTCTGACTCATGATTAAACTTTTGTATGCTTCATCAAGACTAGTTTAACTTGTCCATGTATAGTTGAGGCATAAAGATTATGCATTAAAAACTGTATTTAAAGCCTGTAAATATGTGTTTGAATGAATGATCAGTAAAAACCAAAAAATCCAAGTGTTTGTTGTTTGTGTTTGTTTTTTGTATTACCGATTAGGTACTTTCTGGTATGCCATTAATTGTGTAGGGTTTCTGTCTACCATTCATAGGATTTTATGTGCCAGTTAAAACGGGCTAGAGTATCAGATCTGGTTGTAGAAATGGCAACGGAGAAATGATAGTGTAGGTTTCAAAATCAGTAGAAGTAAAACTGAATACACATTCTGTGATTTTGGTGGTATATTTTGGTGGCACCGTTGCAAACGGTACCACTTTCTTCCTCTGATGAGATGTTTATTGGAGACTTGAGTTAACTTCTGGGTATTGCAAATGGCCACATTGACTGTCCTGAACTCGTTCCTAATCTGATATTACGCACAAATCTGATGGGCTTACATCAACGGCCAATATTATATGTACCTTTTGCAATGACCAATTATTATAGGTGGAATGTTTTCTCTATAAGAAGTGCAATTAGTTTTAATTAGACTTCCTAGGGACCTTAATGTCGACTTATTTTGCACCGGTGTTTCGACCTTAAGACGGCTTTTGGCACAGTCTTTTTTTCTTGATACCTAGTCAACTTAACAAATTATAATGTTTACCTATTTCATTATCAACTTTTTGTTTTTTTTTAGCTATTTTTAAAATATTATATTCTTCATTTCACTGGATTGTTAGTCTGTAAGCCTTCCTTAAAATAAAATAAATAAATAAATATTGTGTTCCAAAGCCATAATACTCATAAGTGCATTTCTTCTGTTCCGCTCCAACTTTCAATATCTCAGTTGGCTTGAGCGTGATGGACGAATATATCGGACTGTCAACCCTTTGGGTTAAGGACAGGAGGATGATGAAGATGATGAATAACCATTAAATTAATTATTAGCCATGCAGGTGCTTGTCACAGGTAGACTAGGAAGTCTGTACCGTAATTCATCAGCACTAATTTAATAGTACCAAAACAATAATGAATTTGATAACATGGTGCTGTGTGACAGCCTGACGCAGCAGGCGGCCAATTAATCATGGAGCTTCGCCAATATTAAAAAGAATTGTTGGCACACACTTATAGAAGATTTAATGAAATTGGTAATGGTGAAAAACACACAGGAGAGTTATTCTTTGAAATACTGAGATAGAGATAGAATCCCATGATAGTATGACCATGTTGCTTGCAAATTAATAATAAACGTACCTTATAGTGGTCTATAAACTGTTGTCCAACCGTATCTGAAGCGAAATTGACTACATTCACAGGTATCACCATCAATCCAACTACCACAGAAGTGTTGGACTTTTCTAGATCTTCGAACCATGATTTCAGCTTCTTAGAAAGTTTATATTTAAATGGATGGAGTAAAGAGCCTACTAGCAGGGCCCAAAATAGGGGCTTAAAGAAGGGCTCTAAAATGAGAAACAACACATATACTGCGACAACACATATTGCTAGTATAAATAGGGCAAAGGCGTTATAGAACCCATGTTTCATGGGTTTCTCGTTTCCTTCCGTTATTCCACCTATAATGTTGAATATATTTTCGAAAGGCGACTGCTGCATTGCTCCTTCGATGTTAAATATTTGCACGGTTTAACTTTAAATAGGTAACATTAAACTGATTAAAAAATAGAATAGAATAGGAAATAGTAGTAATCACATTTAAATAATTATGAGATCATAGTTTTCATTTGATTTTTGGGAACATTTCGATTCACGTTCGCGTTTCAGTCAGTGTAAAACAAGGTCCATTGACATTGACAACAGAACAGCATTTCGCGCTTTTAACGGGAGTGAAAGAGATATAATTATATTTTTGGAGGTGGGTACTTTAAACATGTTGAGTTAAATGGTTAGAATGTGACCAATTCTTCTCTGAATCTAGGAATTTAGGAAACAGAAAAAGACAGACGACTGCGGCTGCCAAAAGTGTCAAATATAGTGACACTTTTATAAAGTACGCTTTTTATAAATGCAAACCCTTAAACTATATATATCTCTACCATACATCACATACAATTAAAGCTTTTCATAGAAATATAAAGAATTCAGTTATTTAGACACTGTAGCTTAATAAAATTATTATTACTTTCACAGTGATGCTGAGAGTGATTTTGTACTTAAGTTTAATGAAAAACGCCCGTAACGCACTTCGCACACGTCTGGCAAAAATTAACGCAATTTTGATTTTTTGTTAAATAATTTATAATTACATTTTATGCATAAAACTCTAACTCTATATATAAATAATTCTTGCTTATAATAAATTAAAGTGCTATGATTGTAGGTACCCAGCGGGACTCAGGTGAGGGCAACCGGCATAGATAAGTATAAGTACTAACGCAACCGGGGAGGCAACAGCTCCGGTGCCTCCACAAAAGAGGTGCCATATCCTACCGGCACAATAGAGTATTCGAAAAAAAAAATAATATGTACCATTTTTTTTCGTAATTTATTTAATAATAATTTGTACGCCACACCGGTCACCAGTGAGCCGCGAACAATTGAATTTCTATTGTGTCTGGTAGTCTAGCAGTCAACGTGAGGTAGGTACTAATAGAATCTACTTGGTTTCACAATCAATTATTATTTATTGATAAACTCGCGTAAGTATTATTTTTTTCGAGGTAAGTACCTATTTAGAAATAATATGAGGCCAGGGGGCCTCCATTCCTTTATTATCCCTAACTTCCTCTGCCAGTGCAAGATTAAGTAAACGCGAGGCCCGTAGCAAATTCTCTCAAAAAGCCCCTGATTTTTGCTGATGTGGGTTTGTGAACTTTGGAGAGAGGTAATTACGTTTGACTGGATTTAGAATGATATTATGGTATTGTTTGTGCTTGTCTTACTGACACCTCGCTTAAATATAAACATATATCTTATGATTGATGAGTATACAGGGTGTCTCATTCAAATCGGTCAGTATGGGAAAGTCTGAAACTATAAGACATACGAAGATCTGTTCTGAGGAACCATGTCATCGATTTCAATAACAAGAAAAACTGCATTCATACATTTTAAAAAAACATCTGTACTCCGTTCGGAAATCGAACCCGGTTATTTTGAAAAAAAAAACCTACACTATTTCTATTTAGATATCGATTGTGTAGGTCTTAAGCAGTAAATGTCTGTATGAAACATGATGTCTAAATTGAATAAAATGCATTGTTTCCACATACTTTAATTTATTTTAGTAGGTGCTCGAAGTGACCACCGTCTTTTTCAATACCGCCTCTGGACTATTTCTTGTGGGGTTACGTTAAGGATGAAGTGTAGGTACAAAACAATTTAAGCTATGACACCGTTGTAGACCTAAAAGTAGCCATAGAGACAATTTTAACGCAAATTCACCACATGAAGATACAAAATGCAATTGTAAGATCGTTACCTAAACATGTTGAATATTGTAATTCTCATAACTGTAAACTCTATAAAACAAAATTAATGCGTTTAAAAAATTTAAAATAAAAATTAAATTAAAAATTTAAAAAACCCCCACCGCAAAAAAGTAAAACATTTAAAAAGCTAAAAATAACACTAAAGCCATGAAATTTTACTTCACGTCGGGGTACCTAGTAAAGAAATGTTCCTAGTACTTGTAGGTATGAAGGTACTTATTTTAACGGTACCCCGACGTTACGTAAAATTTCATGGCTTTAGTGTTATTTTTAACTTTTTAAATGTTTTACTTTTTTGCGGTGGGGGTTTTTTAAATTTTTAATTTAATTTTTATTTTAAATTTTTTAAACGCATTAATTTTGTTTTATAGAGTTTACAGTTATGAGAATTTTTCAGTGCATTGTATGTAGAGTCAAATGCTGGTTAAAATGAATCCAAACACGACATATCTGCTATTATTTGGTCAAAAGTCTACCTACTGGTGTGCTGGATAGCCTGGCTGCAGCATCAGCTCATCCTGTTGCCATCAGTGCATTGTGTTTAGAATCAAATGCTGGTTGAAATGAATCCAAACACAACATATCTGCTATTATTTTGTCAAGAGTCTACCTACTGGTGTGCTGGATAGCCTGGCTGCAGCATCAGCTCATCCAGTTGCCATCAGTGCATTGTGTGCAGAATCAAATGCAGGTTAAAATGAACCCAAACACGACATATCTGCTGTTATTTTCCCAAGAGTGTATTAGTCTGCTAGATATCCTGGCTGCATCAGACCAAATACACCACAATGTTACTTATTAATATTACACACATGGGTGCTTGAAATTTTAAGACACACATATGTTTGTAAGTAAAGTCAATACCCATAGACGTCTAAAATAGCAACGGTAGCTAACACAAAAGAGCTGATAACCTTGAAACGGCTGAACGGATTTTGATGAATTATGTCTAAGAACCATCGCAAGAAACCCTGCTTTCAAATAAAAAAAAACCGCATCTAAATCGGTTCACCCGTTTGTGCGCTACGGTGCCACAGACAGACAGACAGACAGACAGACACACACACATAGCGGTGAAACTTATAACACCCCTCTTTTTGCGTCGGGGGTTAAAAAAGGCGGTGGTCAAAATAACCGGGTTCGAATCCTGAACGGAGTACCTACAGATGTTTTTTAAAATGTATGAATGCAGTTTTTCTTGTTATTAAAATCGATGACATGGTTCCTCAGAACAGATCTTCGTATGTCTTATAGTTTCAGACTTTCCCATACTGACCGATTTGAATGAGACACTCTGTATATAAATATAGCCAGCAGTGTTCTAATTGTGCGTAATTTACCTGATAAATGATGTTTTTCCCTATTTTATTCGTCGTCGGTAATTTAAGACCATTAAGGGAATTAACAATAATAATTTGGTGACTGCATTAAAGAGATTGCTGATAGAGGGAATGAATAATTAATCTATACAATTCTTACTACCGACATCTACGATTACCTATA
Source organism: Euplexia lucipara (assembly GCA_921972225.1). NCBI lineage: Eukaryota > Metazoa > Arthropoda > Insecta > Lepidoptera > Noctuidae > Euplexia > Euplexia lucipara. The sequence goes on along the minus strand of OV179161.1, from coordinate 7,788,946 downwards.
CTGTTTCTTTCAATTCTATTCGTTCTTAGAAAGTGACGGTACAAACTACGAACACATCGTGGCAGTCAGTCGTGATTAGTAATGGAATCAGTTGTTTTTACCATGTTGTGCATTTTGTTTAGTGCTAGTGCTGTATTCAAAACCACGCAAGATAATGTTCAAAGTCTGACCAGTTGCGTCGTAAAATTGGTAGAAGACATTGATTACAAGAAGTATGAACACATAATGGACATAACTGTTATGAATATGAATAATAATCTGAACTTGTCAGCCCTCCATAACGTAAAAGGTGTACGATTCGTTACAAGAACGTTCTCTTGGGATCCTGGCACTATTGCCAACGTGTTTTATGTTGTGATGAGTGAAGATTATGAAGAATTAGCGAATGGACTAAGTAATGTCGTCTCAGATACATTATGGAATCCATCAGCAAGATTCATCATCGTGCTGGAAAGTTACGAGAATTACAGTTTACATGACGTTAGTGATCTACTCCATACCTACAACATGTTCTATAAAATTTCATTAATATTACGTGATGGGGAAAACTACGCTATATACAAGTATAATTTTACAAAATCTGATTATTGTTTGAAAGCCGGACATCTAACATTTTGGTCTTGGTGCTCTGATTATCACTTTGAGAAGAAACTACCTGTTTTAAATAAGGGCAGCATTCGTAGCTGCCGATATAAATTTTTGGCACGCAATATATGGCCGCTCATGAACTTCGACACAGGCAACAAAGGAACCGAACAGTATTTCATCACATTATTTCAGGAGCAATACGGAGTTAAAATTGATTTACATGAATATACCAAAGTTGACAAATATGGGAAAATAATGAGTAACTCAACACAGATCTTATTGAAAAGAGTCGTAAACAACGAAGTGGAAGGTGTCATCGGAGGATGCGAGATCAGTTCGCTCTATTCTGGTAACATTTCACACAGTTACCCAATAACAATAGATCTCATGTTCTATATAGTTGCGCACGCCGATCATGTTGGTCAATGGTTTGCAGTTTTACATCAGTCTTTTAACACTTGTGTTACTGTCGGATTGCTGTTTATAGTTTTTTGTATGACGACTACATTGTTATCAATATTTCCTCCACAAAACGATTTTTCTCGCAATGTCCTTATTATATTCGGATATTTCTTGAATAAGAATGTTGTTAGGCGAAGAGTATCAGGTTTTCCACAGGCGCTCATTTTCTCGAGTCTGTTGTTTACAGCATTTATAATTCCTTACGCAATTCAGACAAACTTGTGCAGTGTGACTACTCGACCAGTCCGTGGCTATGAACCGAAAGAGCCAAGGGATTTAAAACACTATCAAGCTGTTTTACACACAGATTGGCAGTTTCACTTCACATTTGACGGTCATTTGGATTGTGGAAGTAGAATAAACTGTTTACTTAAGGTAAAATATAATTCGAGCAAGTCTCTTTATACTGTAATTTCGGCTTCTCACTATAATGTTTATGAATGGCAGCTGGTCGACGATAACTGCAAAATGGCAGTGTACCGGTTAAAGGAACCTTATTGGAGCACGTACAGAACTATTTTTTTACGCCGTGGGTCTGCTTTGATACGTGATTTAAATCAATTTATACTTCAGCTTGCAACAACAGGTCTCATGGAGAAACATGCTGCGGATATTTATCACCGAGAGTGGTTGAAGTGCAAATGTCGTTACCAACCTGATCAGGTGCCACTGCGGCTGCTAAATTTTTATTATGTATTTTTAATAATTATTGGCGGTCACTGTTTGTCTATATTAGTATTTTTTTACGAGGTTTGGACTGGATTTCAATGTAGGAATAAACAAATGTTGTAATATTAAAGATTGATCCCACCAAAAACATTTCATGTAAAATGTTGCCAACACGACCACATAAGGTTAGCCCCGTGAAAAAGATATCTGCTCTCATGCAGAGCCAAGCTTCTAAATCTACACGGCCTAACTCTACCGACCCTAACTTTACAAATTCTACATATCAGTAAAAATGTATGGCTTGGCTGTTTCGCTACTTACTTCAGAAACTAAATATTCGCATCACCTCCACGACGGTATATCTTTTATATTTTCGAAGTTTAGTTCATTTCCGGAGTGTGGGAAGCTTTTCGGAAATCTATTAATGTAGATTTGTTTCATAAAGAAAAGGAAAGTTTCCTTTGCGCAAGATGACTAACTTCGGATGACAATTGAGAGCAGGAGCACTTACCCCCCTGGCAAGGTCCGTAAATTCCGTCCTGTTTGTAAACACGTTTTTGAAAAGAAGTACTTATGTACCTAGTAGTTGACTATTAATACTTACTACCACCAACTGAGTAATTATAAAAAAAAACATGTGACTATCTACATAATCTAAAACTACGTTCGTGTGACAACAATAAAAAGAAATATCAATTTATTAACTTCATCATTTCAAAGCCAAATGTTGTCGTTGTCCCATGAATGATTTAAAACCATTAGGAGGTTTCAACAATCGTAATTTATATAAAAGGCATCAATATGATAAATGTTTTAGTGATCCAATAAAAATGTAATCAGGGCCTCTATTTCTTTTATTCAAAACTGGATCTCAACATACTTAGTTACAATATTCAAACAAACTGCTGTTTTCATTCGTGGCATAATTATGAGAATAATCACTGTAAACATTTTCTGGATTTTGGTTAGCGCAAGCGCCTTATTAAAAACAGAGCAAGATGATACCAAAAGTCTTACCGATTGCGTCGTAAAATTGGTGGGAAACATTAATTTTAAGATTTATAGCAATTACATGGACATTACAGTAATGAATATGAATAATGATTTAAAATTATTAGCCCTCCATGACATAAAAGGTGTACGATTTGTTTCAAGAAGGTTCTTTTGGGATCCCGGGAATATTAGCAACGTGATATATCTTGTGATGAGTGAAAATTATGAAGAATTAGAGAATGGGCTAAGTAAAGTCATCTCAGATACATTTTGGAATCCAACAGCAAGATTCATCGTCGTGTTGCAAAGTTTTGGGGATTACACTTTACACGACATCACTGATCTACTCCATACCTACAATATATTCTATAAAGTTACATTAATATCACGCGATGGGGAAGACTACGCTTTATACAAATATAATTTTACGAAATCTGATTATTGTTTAAAAGCCGGTCATCTCACATTCTGGTCCTCGTGTTCGGATTACCACAGCGGAAAGAATTTACCCCTCCTAAACAAGGGAAGTGTTCGTAATTGTCGATATAAATTCATAACACGTAATTTATGGCCGTTCACGAACTTCGACACAAGTGTCAAAGGAGTTGACCAACATTTCTTGTCGTTGTTTGAAGAAAATTTTGGAGTGACAATCGATTTACATGAATTTGGCAAAATTGATAAGTATGGGAAGCTTATGGAAAATTCATCGCAGATTATGGTACAAAAAGTTGTCAACAATGAATTTGAGGCGGCTGTTGGAGGATTCGCGATTAACTCGGATAATAATATTGGCAACATATCATACTGTTACCCAATGATAATAGATCACATGTTTTATATAGTTGCTCACTCTATTTATCTAGAACAATGGGTCGCTCTGTTATATCAGTCTTCTCATACTTGTATTATTATCATAGTTCTGTTAGTAATTTTCTGTGTAGTGGTTACATTATTATCAATATTTCAAACAGGTGATGATATTTCTTATAATGTTCTTATTGTTTTTGGATATTTGTTAAATAGAAGTTTTGTAAGGCGTACAGAATCTGGATGGCCTCACACATTAGTTTTCTCAAGTCTATTGCTGTCAGCGCTTATAATCCCTTACGCAATCCAAGCAAATTTGTTTAGTGTGACTACTCGGCCAGTTCGTGGTTACGAACCTAAAGAACCAGAGGATTTAGAGGAATATCTACCAGTTTTATTTACTGAATGGCAGTATCGTAATAAATTTCCTGTGCATTGGGATTGTGGAACGAGACTCAATTGTTTACTGCAGGTCAAAAGCTACCCACGCAAGTCTTTATATACCATAATTTCAGATTCTCATTATAATGTTTATAAATGGCAGCTGACTGACGATCAATGCCAAAAGGCAACATTTAACTTACTAGAACCTTATATGCACATATATAGAACGATATTTTTACGTCGTGGTTCGGTTTTGATTACGTATTTCGATCGATTTATTCATCAATTATCTACTACAGGCATCATGCAGAAGCTCACTAAGGATATATATCACCGAGAGTGGTTGAAATGTAGATCTAGTAATCGACCTGAACATATACCTCTGCCACTGGCCAATTTTTATTATGTGTTTATGATACTTATCGGTGGTTACTGTCTGTCTTTTGCAATATTTATTTACGAGGTTTGGGCTGGATCTCAACGCAAGATACTCATTCGAGGAAACACTTAAATTATGAAAATAACAGCTAATGTATATATATAAATTATAATTATAAATTAGGTGTTTTTCGACACCTGCTTGAATGTACGCATACTTTGATAATTGTTGTTAGTTTAAATTACCTGTTTTAAAAGTGATAATCTTCGTTCACCAATAAAAAATTAACAGCACAAAAACCTATTTGACTTTTTTATATCCAAAATTTATCATTCCAAAGAATGCAAGGTTATCTGCAATGTTATGTTGCAGGACTGTCGACATTATTTAATATCGACAGCCCCTGGATCGTATACATGATTAGGTACTAAGTTTTTCTCTTCAGGTCATTGTAGGTAGGTACCTTAAGTTTATTTAAAATTTTATATGAATAAACCCAGTTAACCAGTCTAGCTAAAAAGATATGGCTAGCTGCTAAGTTACTATCAAGTTTTAACTACCTACTATAAATTATGCGTTTAATTCATTAATTTAAACATTATACTTCTTCCATTAACAACCAACCAACTTAAAAGTTAATTGAAAATCCTCTTAAAAATATTGTTTCTATTTACCCCTGCATTGCTATTGTTCCACGGTACAACATGTAATGTAATATTTCTTTTTTTCTAACTTAATAAACAACTATCAGCCAATAAAGTCGTTTATTATCTGCGTACCTACATGAAAATTGTTACACGTTGCTGTTAATTCTTGTTGTTGTAAGGCTAGAGTGAATAGGCTCTTAATGAACTAGCTCTTCAGCATCACTGATTGCATCACTGCTTACCATCAGGTGGGATTGCAGTCAAGTACTGGTTTATTATAAAAAAAAATGCAGCTCTGAGGCATCGGATTTTTTTCTGACTTTGCACATAGTAAATAAACAAAAAAAAAATCCTGCTGTCCTCTGACCTCAGAAGGTCAGAAGAGAGTAAGTTTGGGTAACTTACCCAAGGGAACACGTCATTACCGGGATCCTATGTGATAATCCAGAAAATGGTTTATTCATGTGCCAACTTTCATTTAAATCTGTTCAAAGTTTTATGCGTGATTGAGTAACAAATATCTAAACATCTTCACAATCTTTCACATTAAATTAATTTAATTAGTATGATATAAATGTTACCTACTGTAAAAATCAAGATATTTACATACTTACCTGGTTTTTAATTGCCCATGAATCTTAGCATTTAATATACAACGTGGCGCTACAATGGTGACATTAACTTAACACACGTATACGTTATCCCAGTTTCGTTTTAAGAAGTAATTTTATTTCCATAAAACGTCATTATTTACTGATTAATTTAAAAAAATAAAAAAATATAGAAATAAGCATCCTGTACAAAAATAATCATAGTGCAGCGGTCATTTGCCGGGGTCACGGATCATAACATCGCGTCAAAGAAATTGAAACGAATAAGCAATACCTCAATCCTTTTGTCGGCGCGCGCGTTCTCCCTTCCACCCCCGCCCGCCGCACCCGAATCCTTCTCTTTTCTTATCTAGTGCTAGCCGGACCCGTTACCTTGACACACATCTTTACGCTCGTGTCGTGCGCATAATTTCGTCGTTGTTTTGTTAATGTTTCGCGAAAAAGACGCTTACTTATTGTTTTATTTATTTAGTTTTGTGTAATTAGAATAGTAAATAGATTATAGTACTGCGATAAAGACGCTTTGCTTTGTTTTCGTTAGTTTTCCGATCTACATAGTACCTACGTGTTCTACGATTAAGGACGTTATTATTTGTGAATTTGTGATGGCAAATAGGTACACATCCGAATTGAGAGGAATGGCTGTAAGTGACAATTTATTTTCAAATGTGCGAGAAAATATGAAACGCCGTTCGGCCCTTTGTATTCGTCAACAAGGTGGACTCATTGAAAATAAGAAAATTTAAAATAAAGACAATTAAATAAAAGTACCTAGTGATTAGTGATGATAGTGGTAATAACTCATAGTAATAAGAGAGCGTGATATGATAAGTGTTTGACTAAACAGCTCCGCTGTAGGTAAGTAGGTACTTTTGTGTCGGACGGATTCTTTGATAGAATGCCGTCAAAGGATCGCAGGAGTACAAGGCGCGTTGCGCGGTTGCCAGCGCGCGAAGCGACGCGTTGCCGCTCTGAGTAAACGTAAACGAGTAACGTGCATCTAGGTAAGTAATTTCATGAATTAATTTTTGCACAGAGTGATCCCAATTGTAGTCACTTTTTTATTATTTAGTTTGTTTGAAAAATGTTTTTGTTCAAATTACCAATTATTTTAACCAATCATAATTTTTGTGGTTAATGGCCACTAGCCCTACCCGTGTGTTAAATTAATGTCACCATTGTAGCGCCACGTTGTAGAACTTCTTAAATTTATGTAAGATCTGATATTTTATGGGGTTAACTACTGTTAGAGTTTGGTATGTTCTTTTGTCATAATTTTATTCTAAGTAAGTACCTATGTTAAATATTTTTAAAACACATTTTCTCGTAAAGGGTCTCTTACTCCACCAAATTCAGTATCGTAATGCATCTCATTACGCACTTGTGCGTTATGGTAATGTAAAACGCACGGTTTTACATTACCAAGGTGCTCCGACTAAAACGAACTGTATTTTTTTAAAATCTTTCAAAGAGTTTTTATGTCAGAAAAGTGGTCAACATTTTAAGAACAAAATTAACTTTGGGAGATAAAATATAAAAAATAAACATTTAATTCGTTAATTTAATTAATTTTGACAATAAATTAGAACCATTTGATACAAAAACCAAAAATATTAAGTAATTTACTTTATTAGTAATACTGGCTGTTTTTGTGCCTTTCGCTTAAAATAAAAAAGTGATAATGCGCGCGCATCTGTTATTTGTGAAATGTGAACAAAGTGTTGACTGCCTCGTTGGTCTAGTGGTCGCAAGCGCTACTGCTGATCATGAGGTCCCGGGTTCGATCCCCGGGTCGGGCAAAGTGTTATTGAGTTTTTCATTCTGGGATTTCTCAGAGCTGCCCGGAATCTGGATTTGTGCCCGATGGATGGCAATAGGCTCGCCCCCTATTACATGGGACTTAAACGTAATGGCGAAATGTGGGTGTACTACCAGGTACACCTCTGCCTAGCTCTTCGGGGATTACAGGCGTGACGATATGTATGTATGTATGTGAACCAGTAAAAATTATACCGCGCTTTTTCTTTTCGCTCGCTGTATTGGTTTTATTTAAAAATTTCAGTCCGAGTTTTATTTATTTCCTCTAGCAATATTGCCTCGGCTGTAATTATCAACTTACCGCACTTATATCATAATGTACTATTACTGAACTGTGGAACGTTTTAATAGTATTCGTAGAGCAAAATTATAAAAATTTTACATTGATCTATTAAACACGTTCTATAATTGAACAAATAATAATGGATTACCCAAGGCCAACTTTTTCATTAATATTGTTGTTATCATAATTGCCGAGCATGTCTAGGCATTCTGTATGTATGTGTGTTATAAATAAATAAAAAAAAAAAAAAAAAAAAAAAAACATTTACCTATCATGTGATAGTGATAAAAAACGTAAGGTTTACAGATTTTATTAATGTTAATAATAGTTACAAATTAACAATTAATTGTTTAGATTTTTACCATTTGGGTAACCGAACGAACCTTAAATTGGATTGTGCATGCGATAACAAAATACTAGCACTTAAGGGTTGCGTGTCTGGGTCGAAAAACCCATGTTTTTAATTTTCTAAGTCGTTTCGTTGATGGCGACCGCATTACTTAGTTTCTTGGTAAGATGTTGGTGAGGTTGTAGGCAATTTCTAAAAAAATATAAAAGTCCATTTCATAAATAAACTTGAAAAATTACGCACTATTCTTTCTTGCATTCTAAATATTTGCTCCTAATTTGATGGATTCAAATAAAATATTTTTACGATTCTTTGATGTACCTAGGTAAGTTTAATTCCTTTTATGTCGATAACACACACACATTGAACATAGCAGCTTTGACAGATAGACACAACCGCATCGTACAGTCAGCCTCAAAAGTCGATGATGTTAAATCTACACTTAACACTAATATTATAAAGTAGAAGAGTTTGTTTGTTTGTTTGGTTGGTTGAACGCGCTAATCGCTGGAACTAAAGGCTCGAATTGAAAAAAAAAATTGCGTTGGATAGTCCATTTATCGAGGAAGGCTATAGACTATATAACAACACGCTATGACCAATAGGAGCAGAGCAGCAATAAAAAATGTTGCAAGCGGTTAAAAAGCTTCTGTTGCGTGCGCTGCGTTAAACTACGCAAAAATCAAGTAATTACGAAATTATTCCTCTTTAAAAGGTCTTAAAAATGGTCCTCGACAGCGTATGTCTATCCCTTAAGGTTAACTCACTATAACCCTTCTTTTGGAAATCTTTGTTCTAAATTAATGCATTATTTGCGAGGAAGTTATTATTAACAAGTACTTAAGTATTTCATTTTGAACAAAATTGCCATTGCCATTATTTGATTTTAATTAATATCTTGAGAGATATCATAGTATTACAATAACTCCGCTACAAAATATAATACTCGTTGCGCGGGCGGTGCGTGGGGAGGAAAAAAAGACTACTAATTTATAGATACGTATACATACCCAGTCTACATAATATTATTATATAAATCCACATAATATTCATTTAAGATCCCAGTAGTTTTACCGAGTACTTTTTCATTAATAATTCTGTTCCCGTGACACTTTTAGTTCCACTCATTGATAATAGCATAAATTATATTTATACCATGCATTTTAGCCGAGCTATCACAGTTTAAGTTTAGCAAGTCGGAAAAGGGTACCTATATATGTATAGCACAAGCAGGCGATGCGATGCGATATCAAAACTTGAAGTCGCGGGCAGCAGCTAGTTTTGAACTCTTTAAGATGTTAATTCAATTCGGTATGTAAAGTATTCTTCAGGTATTTTTTTTATATTTTTATTTCGTAAAATATTTAATTTTAAGCCACTAATTTGAAGCTTTTTTTTTTCCAAGTAATAGTTTTTTTTAAATTAAATTTTAAAGTATTATTCGTGATGACGTCATTTCGTAGACCGAATAGCTTTAAGTCTTTGCCACGTTTCAGTACATACAAAAAACACTAATAGATAACTTCAAACTTGACATTGTCAACAGTAGACACTAGACTAGAGATGGGTTTATGCCCTGGCAAATTGGGCGCATAAAATAAACGCCCGATAAATGCCCGTAAACGCCAAATAAATTCCTTTTGACTGGGCAAAAACTTTTAAAACAATTTCTTCTAATTTGAGTTTATAATAAAGTTAATTTTCAAAAACATATTGGATATAGCTAATATTTTGCAATAATCTTAGGAAATTGGTTCTAAACCTGTAGAAATTGCTTTGTTATGAATGATTTCTTGGTTGTGTTGGTCATGTAACTAATCACATAAGTTATTTTTGAACTCGAGGATGATAATTATAGCATCAGTAAAGTTTATATGCCCTTCAAAAATATATTTTCAAAATTGCTATTACTTTACAACAACTATTCTGGAAACTTCTAATGTGGAAAGTTTGAAGACTGCAAAAGAACATTGAATTACACTAGTTCTTAAACCAATATTTATACTACTCTGCACATAATTATGCTGGGCCCAAAAGCTGAAGCACATTATCGTGTCCATAATGATTTATGGTGTTGTGCCTGTTTCTTTCGGTGTTTCTTCTCAGCGTAGTCACATAGTGAAACACCGACCTCACCTTCTAGTTATTTAAAAAAAAAATAACATGTAAGTGTATTTATGAACCAATTTACAGAAATAATTATCATAATCAATATCAATAAGATATTAGAATATAGCCTGAAAAGAGCGTTACACATAGAATAAAGATTTGTGCGGTCATGGGTTTTTTTTGTAGAACTGTTAAACTTTCCCTTACATACGTGTAAATCTAACCGTTTTGTCAGCGTACGCCAGAATAGCTCGTAAATAGCAGATTTTTTTCCAACTTCCTTGACTCTTACGTATCGTCATGTTTTGGAAACTTCACACATTAACTTTATAAATTATAGCCTATGTGCTATTTTGATATAGCTATATTATTGTAAAGTTTCAGTACAATCAATTCAGAAGTCTTCGTGAAAGAGTAACAAACATCCATACATACATCCATCCTTGCTTACAAACTTTCGCGTTTGTAATATTAGTAAGGGTAAAAATAATTTAATTTAATTTTGAATTTACAAAATACGGACATACAATTTCATTTTAAGTTAATTTCCTGCTTTATTTTTACGAAATAAAGTTATTTGTTTAAGCATTTATTTGAGCGTAAACTCGTTTATGCCCAAAATGCCAAGTTTATGCCCAATCTGTCCATACATGTTTTTGCCCTCGACCCATCTCTACACTTGACAGATACGATTTTCAGACTAACATATAGATGGGCAATCCACCCACCCGGGTTTAAACCCAGGTGGGTTTTAACCCGGTGTTTTGGGATAAACACCCGATTTCCACCCAAATTTCGGGTGTAAATGATTTTTATATATAAATGACATTTAGTTTTTAATGAATATTCTCTTACTGAATTATAAATAATTAGGTGAAATAAAATAATGCAAGAATTTTTTTTTTGTGCTAATCAAAAACAAATGGCCTACTTAACAATCAATCACTATCGGACTCTCCATTATCATTGTTACAGACGACAAAATGTAAAGGCTGTCTGGCTTCCCCTGACGTTGAAGGTGTAGGTTCGTTGTAGTCATCCAATATTATCGGGTCTATAGAACTCTCAATTCCGGTTTCATTTTCATCATAGCTCTCATTAAGTTGGTCTATAAAATTCTCTTTTATGTTTTCATTTTCTTCACCTAACTGAATGTTCAAACAAATCGAGCCATTACCGCCGACTTATCGTAAGCGACATTTTTACCTAAACTGCATTTTTCATTGCAAACAACATTTTAAACTACAACGGACCATGTCTCGTCGACATTTTTGCCAAAATAATTAAGAAACTTAAGTTATAGCAAACGCTAATTTTATCGTTAGCACCACGGTTTTCTATTTTTTAGAGTATCCGACATTACCAATATTATCGTAAGTTGCGTAATAAACTGAGAATGGCAACGTAAGCGACCTACTTGTTATCTTATGTGTGACCGAGTTGTGAGTAAATCACTGTACAAAAAACAAGTAGTTATTTTCTTCTTTGTCCTAGCCCTTTCCCATTAATAAAAAAAATAATAATAATAATAATAAATCAACTTACAAATGATGAACATGACAACTAACACGCTTACGCTCGAGTCTTCAACGCTTATTACACACTACAACATAAAATAAGCTATTCAAAAGTTGAAATAGTAGAAATTTCGTTTTTATCTCGTACCATTTTATTTTATGTTGCCTACAAAAAAATAAAATGAATGAAAATCACTTTTAAAACATATTTTTTAACATCACTAATTAAATTTCATCAAATCAAATATACACCCAATTTCCTGGGTGTTTATGGGTGCTTGCGGGAGTTTATCGGGTTTTTATCAAAGCACCGGGTTTAGACCCGGTGGATTGCCCATCTGTAGACTAACAACAGTTTTTTTTTTTATTTATCTTGAAACACACGAAGGAAGTAATCTGTTCAGGCTACTTTATGACGTCATATAGAGGTCAAATGAAAGTCAAATGGTTACAAGTATTATTGTGAAAATAATCACAATCTTGTGATATAGAGAGCTAAAAATAGAAAAATAAGGCTTAAGACCCTAAAATCTCCAAATGGTTTTGGAATCAGCGTAGGTTAATTTTTACTTTACATACCGAATTCTGGCACTAGTATTGTTAAGCAATTTGTGTACCTAAGCTAAGGTCTTCATGAGTTTTGGATGTATGGATATGGTAATCGACCTGTGAGGCTGACTGTACAAGGGTTTCTTTACACTATTTTGGTCAAGAATCCTAAATAGGGGGCTACATTGAATGTAAACTGATCATTTTAATAGCAGTTTGTTACTATTGTACTCATACAATGGTGTTCCATAATTCATTCGATGATCTAAGAGCATTATTGGCTCCAACAATGACAATAAAATATGACTGCTGACAAAAGGAAGTAAATAAGTATATGATTAATGACTTAAATAATAGTAGGTAGTACTCAAAAATCGCCTTTCCTCTGTTGATTCAATATTGGGTCTCAAGCAATGAAGTAACGAACTACTAACATACACCTAAATTAATTGTTGGTTAAAAAATGAAAACAATAATTTTTAACATTTTTTGCATTTTGGTTACTGAGGGAGCGGTTCTGAAAACTGAGCCAGACAATGATAATAGTCTCACCAGTTGCGTCGCAAAAATTTTAGAAGACATTGATTACAAAAAGTATTTCCACTTAATGGACATTACTGTTATGAATATGAGTAATGATTTAAACTTATCAGCCCTGCATGACGTAGAAGGAGCACGATTTGTTTCAAGAAGTTTCTTTTGGGATGCTGGAACTATTAGTAATATGATTTACGTCGTGATGAGTGCAGATTATCAAGAATTAGAGAGCGGGCTAAGTCAAGTCACCTCTGATACTCTTTGGAATCCATCAGCAAAATTCATCATTGTTCTACAAAGCTATGAGAGTTACAGTTTACGTGACATTACCGATCTACTTCATAGCTACAATATCTTCTATGAAGTTTCATTAATATCACGTGATGGTGAAGACTACGCTGTATACAAGTACAACTTTTCAAAACCTGGTTATTGTTTAACATCCGGACATCTAACATTTTGGTCTTCGTGCTCGGATTATAACACTGAGAAAAAATTACCAGCCCTATACAAGGGAAGTATTCGTAACTGTCGATATAAATTCATAACACATAATGTATGGCCGTACATAAACTTCGACTCAAATAATAAAGGAACAGAACAACTTTTCATAGCATTATTTGAAAAGCAATTCGAAGTTAAAATTGATTTGCACGAATTTATTAAAGTTGACAGATATGGAAAACTCGTGAGGAACTCGACACAGATCATGTTGGAAAAAGTCATGAACAACGAAGTGGAAGGTGTTGTAGGAGGTTACTCTTTGAACTCGAAGGATTATAATGGGAACATTTCATACTGTTACCCAATGACAATAGACCACATGTTTTTTATTGTTGCCCACTCTAGCTTTTTAGAGCAATGGGTTGCCGTATTAAAGCAGTCTTTTCAGGCCTGTATTGTTATCGGTCTTCTGTTTGTAGTTTTTTGTGTAGCAGTTACATTTTTGTCAATATTTCGTACACAGAAGGATGTTTCCTACAATATGCTTGTTGTGTTCGGATACTTATTAAATAAAAATGTTGTTAAGCGACCAGAATCTGGATGGCCACAGACAATAATTTTCTTATGTTTATTGTTTACAGCGTTTATAATCCCTTACGCAATTCAGGCAAACTTGTGCAGTGTAAGTACTCGACCGGTCCGTGGTTATGAACCGACAAAACCAGAAGATTTAGAGAATTATCATGCAGCTTTATATCCAGAATGGCAATATCGCAATGAATTCGCTGGGCACTGGGATTGTGGTACGCGACTCAATTGTTTAATGCAGGTGAAAGACTGTCCACGCAAGTCTTTGTACACAGTTGTTCCAAATTCACAATACCAGGTATTTAAATGGCAATTAACCGACGACCAATGCCAAATGGCATTGTATCAATTGAAAGAGCCATACATAAGCATATATAGAACAATATTTTTGCGTCGTGGTTCGGTTTTAATCCCATATATAAATTACTTTTCTCTTCAGTTATCTACGACAGGCGTTATGACAAAGTGCGCTCGGGAAATAAATAATCGAGAGTTGTTAAAGTGTAAATCTCATTATAGACCTGAACACGTGCCACTTCCACTGGCAAATTTTTATTATGTATTTATGATACTAATCGTCGGCTATTGTTTGTCTATAATAATGTTTATCTACGAAGTATGGTCTGGATCACAACACTAAGTACCTACAGGAAAACGTCGTCATGCAATGAATTTATTTTTAACACTCTAATGTAGTATGCCAAAAATATAGTCAAATGGTTTTCGATATGTATCAAGAACCTAGTTTCAACGGGTTATTGTACATTCGTCACATTTTGTAAACTCCATACATTGAAAGTGTATTCGTCACGCACGTGCATAAAAAGTATGTGTGAATTAATCACAAGTCTGCATAGGTACGTAGTTTTTGCATAAAGTACTGATAGAAAACAAAGTTATTGATTTTTGGCGCTCGTAATTAAAATTATTTATCAAATCTTTCTTTTTTCTTCCTCGCTCCTGCACATGCATCATTATCATCGCCCACAGCCTGACTTCACCCACTGCTTCTTCGCCATAGGCCTGCTATAGTTCTCTCATCCAGTCTCATCCACGGTAGGTACTCCCGTAATGGCAACAATGTCGTCCGTCCATCTCGTCGCAGCTAGGGTTACCAGGCCTAAAAATGCAAAATCCTGTCTGACATGTCTAAAAATCCTGATTTTGAAAAAAAAGTCCGGTCACGCACCTGTATTACATATAAATTATAGTATTTAAGTACCTTTTTATTTACTTATACTATTTAGACCCATATTTTTGGTTGCTAGCAACCGCATGCAAAAAGTTGTTTTTTTCCAGCTATTTCGCAATAAAATTGTTCACACGTCACGTGTTTATTGTTAGGTACCTATATTGCGCAAGCAATATGGCTCTCGCTGACTCCACTGAAAGTTTGTTTCTCACTTTGGTCCATTGAGAAGTCCTGAGAGAAAAGACTCTCTCCACATTTGCATTGTGTGGCAAAATACTAAAGAAATATTGACAAATCTTCAGAAATTCTGAAACTCTTGAGCTGTCGTTAATTGTACTTATTAAAAAAGATACACCATTGCTTTTCATCGAGCTCTTCATAAAAATCGCTCTACTATGTGTTTAGAAATATTTTAAGCAGGCAGAATTCTTCAAATAATTTTGCGTCATCTACAGGAATTCTTTCGTCCCTCAAAAACACTTGAGCATCTTTGATTTTTTTCAAATTGCAGATCCTTCTTTAAACACATCCATTCGAAGCATTTTATGGATTGTAAGGGTGTTATCCAAAGGTTTATGTAGATGATACATTCTTCGTACATTTGTTTTTTGTCGCTATTTATTTTCGTTTGGTCAGCAGCGGTAATACTTATTGTGTTTCTGAAAAAGCTTTGAAAAATTTCATCTCTTTGAAAGTACGAGACTTTCAAAGGGATTTTGATCGATTCTTTGATTGAGTGACTCTGCCGTTTCATTTAATGCACTGAGGACTTCGGCGATCTCTTTTCCCGTGCCGCGCGAGCACTTGCGGTGTGCTTGCATTCCGGGACTTTCGGGCTTAGTGCGTGCGGCACCCATCGCTTGAGCGGGCGGGAGGACATCCAAGTATTACAAAAATCCGGTCTGACGTAAAATCCGGGCGGAGTCCGGTCTAACACGTAAAAATCCGGCCTAGACCGGCTTTATCCGGTCAGATGGTAACCCTAGTCGCAGCACGCCCTACACTTCTCCTGCCGTTTCTTGGGGGTATGCCTCGAAGCGCAACCTTTTCTAAGCGCAACCATCGAAGCGCAACTATCTTATTCCGCGCAGAGCAACCTTTATTTGCGCATAAAATAAAAATATTATATTTTATTCCACGAAACGCAACCATGATTAAAATTAGAGAGCGAGGGGTCCGCCGTACGATGAATTAATCAAATATATACAAATCGATAGACAATTTATATCGACTGTCTAAATTTTTTACCAGGCAAGCATAAATTGACTGGAACTACTTAAGTGTTAAGCAACTTTTGGCCATTATGTTAAGGAGACATACACAGATTCTTTAAATTGAATTATGACTGTTGTTTTGAATAGTACCAGGGTATCAGAAATGAACTGAAAGTCGACGCCTATAATTAATCTGGTTACCAAGTTATCAAGAGTTTAATAATTCATACAATATCAGCACAGGCGAGTGATCTTTATTTGGGATTTTTTGGGTATGCCATGGTTGACAGAACACACTGATTATACATAGAGACGGGTCTTCAGGCAGTGTCGAATTTTGGCTGATATCAAGATGTCGTCCAATTTGCCGAACGCAAAAGAGAAGATAGAGATAGTTCTCATAAAAAGAAAACTTTTTACAATTTTTTAAGTTGCGGGGATTCATGGTTTATGACTATGAGGTATAACATATTATAACCAGACAATATGAGCGTATATTTTAGCTGTAAGTAGAACTGTGATTTTTATGTGACTTTCTGCGATTATGAAAAATAAAGAAATAACGTTAAATTCTTTATTGTTTGATTTTTTTGCTGTCTGTACGGTAATAAACAATATGGCGGATATTTTTGGATATTTTAGAGTTGTGGCGAGTTTACACTTAACTACTTTTTTCTCGTGGCGAGTTTACTTTGTGACGAATGTTCAATAACCCGTTTTAACTACATATATTCCTGAATATGGTTATAAAAGCACAGTGAGATGAGAATAATTATGTGTTAAAAGTAATTCTTGGTGAATGCTGTGTGTCAATGTTTTTTCCTTCACAACTAATAAATATTTTACGAAACATCAAATGTCTGGTTTTTTTATCCTACCAAGTCATATTAATTTATTTATGTTTGTTGATTAACCTATATGATCTGATAGGCGGTTATAGGCTGATCCGAGGTTAAGGCACGAGTATCTAGCTTCTTTCAACGTGGCTTCAATGAAGTCTTGTGTAACTTTTCCTGTATCACGTATTTTTTCGAATGGAGCTCTTCCTCGTGTTGCCCCCGCAAGAAAGTAAGATAAAGAAAAAAAGTCGAGTTACACTTTACAAAAAATTACGGAACAGCTTATTTTTTTTTTCGTGTTTTCAATGTTCGTCCCTCAGTGAAAGTTTTTTATAACAATGAGTACCTACAGTGACCCTTTTTCAGGTTGTGCGTTTATTCTATTACATACATATGTGTTGTATTATAGGCATAACGAATCTATGAGTTAGTGAAGAAGAAGAGAAGAGTAGTTAGTGTCAGAAACCCAAAAGACTGACCAAAGGGTACCTACTTAATGAATGCGTTGTGGTGTCAGATTCGCGTCGTGTGGTAGGCCAGTGACTGCGTAGCTACTAACTGTAGTACTGTTCTGTTAAGTACTGACCTATTAAATGACGAAAATTTAATTAATATTGTTTAAGGAAAGGTTATTATACCATGACTAAGATTATGACGTAGGTACCTAGGCATTACGAAATTGTTGACTAATAGCTTCAAAGTGTAGTTATTTTCATAAGCCCGTTAGTCAGATAAAAAGTCTTCCAATGAGTTAACGTAATGTATATAGGCAGCCTCTCAATGTAAAATACTAGAAGGCGCTATGCTGCATCTGATTTATCGGGGCGACAACCGCATATCTTTGTTGGGTAATATAAAATTTACAGAGAACTTTAAAGTTGCGTTAAGCTCAAAGATCAGTATTTATTTTCATGGGTCTCGAGCTCGAACTTATAAAGGCACGCACTTCAGACTTTTTGGATTGCTTTGCGTAAATTATGTAATATCACTTGCTCCAAAAATTATGAAGGAAAAGGTTGTGGGAAAACTGAAAAAAAGGTATCAGATTATAGTAGGTACTTATGTAAAGCCAAGCCAAGTCAGAGTCCTAACCACACAAAAAGAAGAGAAAATATCTCACAAGTTTCAAAGTATTTGGACGTTAGAATAGTGCGCCATTTCTTCAAAGAGTTGCAGGGATATTATGACCAAACAAGATCGATCGTAAATAATGAGTTGTTCTTTAACCTACTTATGGATAAAAAAAATACACGCGAAGTAGAACGCACTACCTACTAGCAAACCTTTTGTTTAAAACTGGATAATATGTCAGCATGACAAGGTAGGTAGGTAATTAAATAGGTACAGATGCCAGAACATCAAAATACCTCAACGTGTCAAATTTCTTTAATCGTTTTTCAACTTTCTGCAAACAGAATAAGGTTCATATTCAATTGGGAAAATTTGACACATTGGGGTAACTTGATGTGCTGGCGTCTGTACCTACCATCGAGTTGGCATGTGTAAGCATTTTAGTAGTAGGTTTGAAAATATTATCATTAAATTGTATGACACAATGGAAATTGGAATGGTCTATTCTTGGAATAGTCGATCAATAACAAAATCAAATAAAGTGTTCTAATTAGGCTAAGGATAAGCACTTTTTGAACGTCAAAAATTACCTAA
Source organism: Euplexia lucipara (assembly GCA_921972225.1). Taxonomy (NCBI): domain Eukaryota; kingdom Metazoa; phylum Arthropoda; class Insecta; order Lepidoptera; family Noctuidae; genus Euplexia; species Euplexia lucipara. The sequence goes on along the minus strand of OV179161.1, from coordinate 7,770,299 downwards.
ATAAGACAGTCCCCCAAAACGCGATTGTATTAAAATCAACTTAATCCATTGTTTTAAAGGACAACACTCGTAAGTAGTTCCCCACGTTTGTAATCTAGTTGCAATCTCATCTTAGCGGCAATCAATATCAAAGAAAGAAAGAAAGAAGTAATTTATTTGCTGATAATTATGTAGGTACATGTATGAATGTAGATAAACGAAGCAAAAGAAGTAGGTATGTAAGAATCGTAGAATATGGCGCTCTGTAGTTTCTGCCTGCCCCCATGGGAAAAAGGTGTGAGTTTATGTATGTATGTAGGTATACATATAGGTTGATACATTTTACCATAAGGCATGCAAAATATTAAATTAGAATTTATTAAAATTATTACATTATTCCGTTTTCGATCCAGGGCTAAAGTGGACCACTGGTCGTTTAATATGTCCAAGTCGTCCTGCCATCTTCTACGTGGTCTGCCGCGACGCCTTCTAGCTGAATCAGGGCTCCCTGTGGTGGTTGGAGAGAGGCCTGTGCCCAGCAGTGGGATGATGCAGGCCAATTCCGACAAATCAAAAACCATGTCAAACGGTTTAGCCGTTATTGAGTTATAAGTGCTCGAAGAAACCCGACTTTGTTTGACTGTGCTTTTTGGTACAAATAAATGAAAGAAAGCATTTATTTGTACCAACAAGCATTCTGGACAGACAACCTCATTAAGGCCGCGGGAACGTGCTGGATGCGAGCCGCGTCCAGCAGTGGACTTCCTATGGCTGAAATGATGATGATGATGATGATGAACAAGCATTCTTTTTTTTTCGATTTAAGTAAACGCGAACATTCTTTAAAAATCAGGAATTGTCCCTCAGGTTTTGTATGTCACAATAATTGTTACTGGAAAAGTTAATGACGCAACATCGTGTAGGGTCATTGTCCTTGAAAAGTTGTTTCATAGGATTCAAGGAATACCCGGTTAGTTAAACAATGCACCCATGACTAATATGTGCAATAAACAACCATAATAAACACAAAGTAAACGTCTTCGAATAAATAAACTTCTGTTAAAACTTGATTTGTTTCAGATTTATGCGTTTTGCAAACCTTAGAGATAAGGAAATCGTACTTTTACGAGTTACCTACAATTCAAAAACAAAATACTCTGATGATGATAGCGAGGATCGTGTAAAATCGTGTTACCCAATAATTGTGTTGAGGAAACAATATTAAAGTGGGGTAACTAAGCCAAAATATCTTGACTCAGTTATTAGAAAAATGCTGCTCTAGATGAGATAAATAATAGAATAGAATAGAATGATCTTTATTGTACACCATAAAAACTAACAAACAACACTAACACACACACACTAATAATATTTTGTTCTAGGAGTTAAGTGACAAAGCAGTCGAAATGTATGCGTCCGCATGTATTTACACTTATTTTTATTTAGTCAACATAGTTACTCTTATTTTAAGTGTCTTAGAAATACTCTTAACAAAAAAATAAAAAGCCAAAACCGTTGGAAAATGCCAAAATAAGCTAGCATCAGAATTTGCGATTAGTGGTTGTTTTTTTCCTTAACTAACTAACTGCTTTAAATATTAAGTACACGACGGGAAAACCGCAGGGGATCCCGTTTTGCAACCTCTTTTTTTGATGGTTGTTAAGTTTATAGTTGGAGTTCAATTTGCACATGACAATACACTACGACATTTTCTTTAAACACCTCTAAACCGCAAAGCTATTGTAATAATATTCCACAACTCCCACATCACGCCATCTAGTCCCAAGCTAAGCAGGGCTTGTGTTATGGGTACTAAACAACTGATAATCATACTTGTATATATATTTCTATATATGTATACAGGGTGTCTCATTCAAATCGGTCAGTATGGGAAAGTCTGAAACTATAAGACATACTAAGATCTGTTCTGAGGAACCATGTCATCGATTTTAATAACAAGAAAAACTGCATTCATACATTAAAAAAAAAACATCTCTCATCAACAATCATCATCCCCCGCGGGCCAAGTCAGCGAGGGGAGTGAGGTGTTAGACTCTCCTCGCGACGCGGCGACGTCTAAGAATGATAACCTAGACTAAGATTAATACAATATTTGCACACCTTATAAGTTAGTGATACTTTTTATTATTTGTAATATCCGTCCATGTTTACCTGTTTTAAGACCGTTTCGAATGCAAATGTACTTACTTAAAAATACTAGATTCCTTTTAATTTATTTTTGTTTGTGATTTAATATTGTAGCTGTTTTAGTTCTTGTAATGACAATGTAAAAACATTGAGGTAATGACCATTTAAAAAGTAATAGGCGCCATTTTTCCCGACGTTAAGTAACATTATTAACCGCATTATTAACACAACTTACAGTAATAAGCTTTTCATTTTAACTGACGACGGAGAGTGACGACATTGTGGTAGGTTTGTTAACTAAACCCCTCTCTTTATGTCTCATTACTTGTGGTCTATAGATTTAGGGAACTTACCTGCATTTTCATTTCAATAACAACTCCTTGTCAATAAACTTATTGGTCACAACACGCACTTACTGGTTATTTACCTACTTGTCAGACCTAAAGACCAAATCAGGTGCGTAGTAATCTCAACCGGCGGGCGCGGCGCGGCGTACATGTATGACCAGCAGCGTTATTCTAGAATATTTAGTCCATACCAATGCTAGCAATGCGATGCTTATACTTCACTCAAGTTTTCAAGCGGTGATTATTGCTTAATCGAGCGGCAGATGTATGGACGATATCGAAACAAAAGAAGTGGGAAAAAGCTTGAGTTTATGTATGAAAACATAGCTTTTATACGCGTGTGCATTTGACATTAGACTAGGGCTCCACTGGGTACGTATCAAAATCCCGAAAGTTCATGATACCGATGATTGAAATACCGACGTACAAAACACCGAAATTTAAAATACAGAAAGTTTTAAATGCCGATAGTCGTTATATCGAAACACAAAATACCGATGTACAAATGCCCGAAAGGACGAAATCCCGAATGGACGAAATCCCGAAAGGACAAAATCCCGAATGGACGAAATACCGATGGACGAATTACCAATGGACGAATTACCGATGGATGAAATCCCGAATGGATGAAATACCGAATGGACGAAATTGTCACCGTTTTCGAGAAAACGAAGGCGAGTGAGCGAAGCGAGCGTACCGTAGCAGCGGCTGTTGAGCGCCAAATTCCCTCTTTTGCAAAGCAAGCATGCATAGTAGATTAGGTAGGTTTCCTAGTGAATAAAAAAATTGATATCGTATAATCATAGTATTAATCAATATAATTCAAGTTACTAAAAATGCTAGGTTAGGTTAGGTTAGAACTGGGACTCATCAGGGGCTATCGCACGATCTCCTACGAGGCGGCCGGAGTACTGGCCGGATCCCCGCCCTGGGACCTGGAGGCGAAAGTACTCGCGTCACTATACCGGTGGCGCGAGGAAATGCAGGCGCGCGGCGAGCGACCGATGCAGCGACACATGGAGTTGCGTCGGTCGCAGCTGCGCGAGGTCCTGGTGGCGGAATGGCGGGACAGGCTTTCGCGCCCTACCACCGGCCTCGTCACCATCGAGGCGGTCCGGCCGGTGCTCGAGCACTAGCTCGGGAGGAGGCACGGCGCAGCATACGCTGGCAGAGTGTGCCGCTTGGGAGGAGCTGCGCCGTGCCCTCGTCTTTGGAGTAGGCAGTGACTTGTCGCTGCCGGCCGTGGTCGAGAAGATGGTCGGCAGCGTCGGGTCCTGGGACGCGGTGGTGTCCTTCTGCGAAACAGTCATTTCGCAGAAGGAGCTGCGAAAAGGGAGAGGGAGATTACTTCCACTCACCCTGCCCGCAGCAGACGCACCGGGCGCAGGCGGAGGGCGGACAACGCCCTCTTCCAGCCCCCCTAATTGGGTCCAGGGGCGACGGAAGCGGGGATGTCCGCCGCCCCCCACGTGCATGGACCCGAGATGGTGGCGCGTCGTGTTCACGCGCGCCCCTCTTAGACGCGCGAGGGGAGTCTAACACCTCACTCCCCTCGCTGACCTGGCGAGGCCCGCGGGGCCGGCACCAGTCGGGGGTCACGGAAGTATCTTCCGTTCCCGTGACCCCCGGCGCAGGTGTGAGAAGGAACACGGGGTGGTTTTTAGTCAGTAAGAGTCTGACAGACCCCTCCGCCTCCCCGGGCGGGGGACATCCATGAGGATTTTCCACCCCTAAAAAAAAAAAAAAACTTTTACTCACAAGGAAACCTAATCTACCATGCATGCTTGCTTTGCAAAAGAGGGAATTTGGCGCTCTCTCTTTTATAATTCGGGTTAATAAACTTCGGGATTTTAAACTTCGGGTTTTTAAACTTCGGGATTTTAAACCTTCGGGCAACTGAACTTTCGGGATTTTAAACTTTGGACCAAACATACATTCGGCGTTTCAATTTTCGGGATTTCGTCCATCGGTATTTTAAAATTCAGTCTTTAAAAATTCGCGATTATGATACGTACCCGTTCCACTGCGCCCTCGCTCTTGATTCTGGCAGCAGTGCTGTAAACATTACCCCGTAGAAATGGAGGTGAACTAAAGGCGAATTGATCGTTCGTTTCACTCAAGTTTACCTAATTCTAATGTAATGTACCTTTTGCAATAATGTGAATCTAATTTAATGTTATGATATTATCCTAATTTTAATTTATTTCTGTGAAAATGGTATTTTTATTTTGTTATGTGAACCTAGTTTTATGTGCATGCTGTGGTCTCCTATAACTGAAGGAGCACACTTAAATGAACAATTGTATCAGTGTCTTATGTTATATCTGTGTATTCTTTGCTGAAGATCCAAATAAACATATAAATAAATAAAGTGTTTTAGGGGATGACTTTTACTAAATCGATCGCGCACCCCTATAATGTATTGTAAACAAACATCGTACCTACCTACGTTGATTATTGTACGCTCGCACCATGAAGTTATTTACATACATAATTATTGCAAAATTATTTGCGTCAGCCGATAGAAGAACAATGGCATAAAACGTCATTACCTGCGTTGCGTAGCTTCCAAGTACTGTACGTACCGTTTCTTGGCTGGGAACGCATTGGGTACCTAACCGGTTGAATGTCCTAATTACAGACACAGTTTAAAAAAGATCGCTGTTGCTCAAGATAGGCAGTCGAAGTAAAACACTGGTGATCCGGTTAGACTGGCCTGTTGGTCTAGTAGTTAGAGACCCTGACTGCTATGCAAGAGGTCGTGGGTTCGATTCCCACCCAGGACAAATGTTTGTGTGTTGTGCACGATAATTTGTTCTGTGTCTGGGTGTAATTTATCTATAATATGTATGTATCTATAATATGTATGTATTTAGAAATATATAAGTATGTTTATCAGCTGTTTAGTACCCATAACACAAGCTCCCAAGCTTAGCTTGGGACTAAATAGCGTTGTGTGAAATGTTGTGAACAGAACACAATCTGAACAATAGTTTATGCAGAGAAGGTATTATAAACAAAAGTTCATTTTTATTTAAATAGTTATAACTAGCTACCCAGGAAAACTCCGTTCTGCCTTATAATCAATTTATTATTTTTATATTAGTTTACGTCCTAATGTCATAAAACTCGGTCAAGCCGTTTCGGAGGAGTGAGAATTTCATGTATTGGAAGATATTCCCAACGAATGCCTTAAAAGGATACAAGGCATTCATTGAGGATATTCGAACATTCAATTAGGCCAGTCAATTATGCTATCTTATTCACTATACTGAGTCACAGCAACGTGTGACCAGTTAGATACAAGTCAGCTAGTATATTGGCGTCACAAAGTATTAGACTTACCTACGTCACTTGTCATTATGAAGTATAATAAAGTCACGTCATACTAGGTTACACGGGTCCCCAGTGCAACCCATTGTGACGAATAAAACTTGTAACAAAAAATATTACTTTGCTTTTGCATGTTACGCGTCACAAAAATACGAGTTGGAACAAGGATTTCTTTAGGGACCTACAGGAAAAGTTTCGTAATAATAATTGGTCAGTTACCCTTTAAACCTACCTTATTTGTTTTTTTTTTCATAGAAATTAGTCAATTCTAGGCACTATGGACACTTAATGTAGGTACATACACTACAGTACAGTTTCACGTCATTTAAATTCTATACCACCATAGACAAAATTAAGTCTTAAATTAACTTCGGTTTGGAAAGGCCCTTTTTGAAGTATAAGACCTCCATTACTCTCCAGATAGGTACTAATCGAAAAATAAACTTGTCAAAATAGTTTATTTTGATCCATAGATGACGGAGTTTTGAAGTACCTAACACACATGAAAAAAAATAACTAGGTAAAGCTTTTAATAAGTCGGTTAAAAATTACCTCCACCTATTTATTTTAAAGATACAATTTGTTAACAGAATTCCAGCTCGTGGGTACAAAATAATGTTTGACTGTTTACATCATTCTTGATATTAATTTAGATGAAAAACATATTATTTTACGGCATTTTCGGCACAAGTTAAAATATAAACTTAATTTCTTCTTAAACGTTGTGTAGTCTTGTATTTCAGAATATCGTTTAAAAGTCTCCAACCTGTAACTGTGGTAATATTTATAAAAAAGAAAAGAAAATAATATTTGCTATAGAGGATGTAGGTACAGTCAGCCTCATAAGTCATACATATCCATATTTCCTAAACACCACCAACACCTTAGCTTACACAAATTGCTAAACAAGACTAGTGCCAGGATTTAATTAACGTCTTAAAGGTTCAAAATTCACTAGTCTTGTTTAGCAATTTGTGTAAGCTAAGGAGTTCATGAGTTTCGGAAATATGGATATGTATATCGACTTATGACGCTGACTGTACCTACTTTATGCAAGCAGACCAGACAAAACAAACTTAAGGAAACGGTTATTCCAATGAATGTGCATGAGCTTCATACATTGCACACGCAAATAATACCAAATGTCGTCAGAAAAGAGATGTCTTGTACGTAGTAGATAATTACTACAATACAGTCTGGCATTATATTATTAATTTGTTGACGTAGGTAGGTACATACTAATATGACTGTTACTGCGTTCGAATAGAATAGGTACGTGCAAAAAATAAATTAAAACAATACAATTAACACAACGCAAAACAATTTATGTACAGACGCCAGCACGTCAAGTTACCCCAATGTGTCAAATTTTTTTGATCGTTTTTCAACATTACTTATGTCAAATAGAATAAGGTTCATACTCAATTGGGAAATTTTGACACATTGGGGTAACTTGATGAGCTGGCTTCTGTACAACATCTTATACTTGATGACTTGTACAGTACATTCATAGCAAATAAAGTTCTGATTATGATTCTGAAGTTAGTAATGAATAAGTTTATAATAAGTACTACTAAAGCTTTTCGTACTACGTAAGGCGCACGTATCAACCAAAGGAATACAAATACAGGAAATCCCATCATATAAATAGAATAATCTCACCCTCTTTGCTAACGGTATAGTCCCGTCGCCGTCGCCCCGGTTACAAAACCCTTTACATTCATGACAAATATATTTCAGTACAAGTAAGTAGGTAAGATAATTCGAAAAACAATATCAGATTCACAAAGAGTTTTGTAGATACATAAAATATGAGTGTCCCCGTACTCATCCCGCTCTATATTACAAGTAATAGTTTTACAACATGGTTGGAGTATATCATATAAAGGCAATCTCGAGGGATCGCAGGTCGAGTGGCTATTATGATACGCAGCATATTTTCAGCAATATTTATTGGTATAATCGCAGTAACCCGACCGTATTTCATCTTTATCAAGACTACTGGGGACCCGATCGAACCCACGTGGTATCGATCGATGTCCCACATATAAAACCTTATTTTGTTTTTGTTTCAACGAAAACTCTAAGGATAGGGTGAGAGTTTTTCTTTAAAAAAGATATTCATAATAATTGGAAAACCAGGATGGCACACATAAATACATATTGTCATTGTAACGGTTTGATTTTTACTTGGAACCTTTCTTTGATGATTTATATTTACTTACTAGCTTCTGCCCGCGACTTCGTACGCGGATCCTGTTGCTTATGCCAGCGACAACGGGGTCGTCAAAATCGAAGATCTGAAACATCTGATGTCGAATTCTATAAGCCCGGGAACGGGAAATCAATGGGATGCGCGAGACGATTCAAGATGTTCTAGATTTTTTATTTTTGTTGGTCAACAGGAAATGCCATCAGACTTAACAACTTTTGCTAAGACGCCATTTCTATTATGTATATGTTATATTGTCTCTGGGCTTTGGCGTTCCCCTACAGGTGCTCCAGATCTTCAAATTTAGTCTCACAGCAGAAAACACTCTTCACGTGGAATAGTTTTAGCAATGGCAGCATTTTTATATCTCTTTCACTTTAGGTGTTCCATTTTCCAAAATAAATTATAGCCTATGTGTTGCGTGACGTTCACGATCAGCGGTCAGTCGCGCATCTCCTTCCCCCACTTATCTCTAGAGTCGATGCGTATATACGCTGAAAACTCAAGCGTCATGCTTTTTCCGTGAACGTCTCCAACTCGCGAGACAGTGCATGATGTTCACGATCAGCGGTCAGTCGCGCACATATTCTTCACTGGTCTCTAGAAACCTGGATGTAGATGCGTAAATACGCTGAGAATGCAGGCGTGCTTCGCGATCCCAAGAAGTTTCAACGGAGCAAGTTGCAGCCTCATGTTCTCGAACATCATCAAGTCTCTCCTAACGCTCTTCGGTAGATTGTTGGGATCTTATGGTCTTTAATCATTTAGCACCTTTGGAACATTGGGAAAAATTTGACCTCTTTCCAGGCATGGTTATAGTTTTATTGTGATGATACCTGATCAATTAAAATCTAAGTGGCTGCTCCCCTGCGTTACCGGGTAAGCTACCGTGTAACGAAGATAAATGGAAAAGGAAATTAAACACTCAAATAACATAAGCCCGAAGGCATACGATAAAAAAAATGGGAGTTTTAGCCAGTAGAGTCTAATTTTCAACGATATACCATCGTCATCGAAAATCAGTCCTGAACTGTTCCCGCCTTCACCGCGTAGTACTACCTACTTATGTTATTTTATAATTATGCAATGAAATTAGTGATAGTTTTAATTTCTATATCAAATGTTTCTGATCTTCGATTTTTATAAGTCAACAGGAAATGCCTATCAGACCGAACAACTTTTGCTAAGACGTCATTTCTATTTGAGTTATGGTGTAGCTGGGCTCTTGGAGTTCCACAACAGGTGTTCCAGATCTTCGATTTTTATACGTCAAAAGCGAGTGCTCATAAGGCTGAACAACTCTTGCTAAGACGTCATTCCAATATATGTTATAGTGTAGCTGGGCTCTTGAAGTTCCACATCAGGTGTTCCGGATCTTCAAATTTATTCTCTCAGCAGAAAATGCTCATAACGTGGAACAATTTTTGCTATGGTACCATTTTTGTATCTCCTATAGTTTAGATGGTCTGTTGCGGTTCTGCATCAGGTGTTCCGGATCTTCAAATTTATTCTCTCAGCAGAAAATGCTCATCACGTGGAACAATTTTTGCTACGGGATCATTTTTGTATCTCCTATAGTTTAGCTGGTCTGTTGCGGTTCTGCATCAGGTGTTCCGGATCTTCAAATTTATTCTCTCAGCAAAAAATGCTCATCACGTGGAACAATTTTTGCTATGGGACCATTTTTGTATCGCCTATAGTTTAGCTGGTCTGTTGCGGTTCTGCATCAGGTGTTCCGGATCTTCAAATTTATTCTCTCAGCAGAAAATGCTCATCACGTGGAACAATTTTTGCTATGGGACCATTTTTGTATCTCCTATAGTTTAGCTGGTCTGTTGCGGTTCTGCATCAGGTGTTCCGGATCTTCAAATTTATTCTCTCAGCAGAAAATGCTCATCACGTGAAACAATTTTTGCTATGGGACCATTTTTGTATCGCCTATAGTTTAGTTGGTCTGTTGCGGTTCTGCATCAGGTGTTCCGGATCTTCAAATTTATTCTCTCAGCAGAAAATGCTCATCACGTGGAACAATTTTTGCTATGGGACCATTTTTGTATCTCCTATAGTTTAGCTGGTCTGTTGCGGTTCTGCATCAGGTGTTCCGGATCTTCAAATTTATTCTCTCAGCAGAAAATGCTCATCACGTGGAACAATTTTTGCTATGGGACCATTTTTGTATCGCCTATAGTTTAGCTGGTCTGTTGCGGTTCTGCATCAGGTGTTCCAGTTTCCAAGATAAATTATAGCCTATGTGTTGACCAGACTTAATATCTATACAACAAAAAAAAAATCATTCAAATCCGTCCAGTAGTTCTGAAGATTAGCGTGTGCAAACAAACAGACAAACAGACAAACAGACAAACAGACAAACAGACAAACAGACAAACAGACAGATTTTTTTTTTTGGATTCGTGCTCTATTACTGTTTCTGAACCCCCCTCAATTATTATTTTTTAAATATATTCAATGTACAGACACAGTTTTTTTACAGTCTTATTATATGTATAGATTAAACCTTTATGCGCAAATAAAATCGTCCAAAGATTTTAATCTAAAATGCTGTGCATGCATGATAGCAAACTCACCTTGGTAGTATAACAAATTATAGACCACACCTTGACCATAACATTAACAGTTAACAGGGAAATAAAGTAAAGGATGACCAAAAATACAAAACAAGAATCACACTCCATCCTACTGTACTCGCAAAGGATCTAATGAATGAAGTGCAAGCCCAAAACCTGCAATACTAATTAACCAGCTTAGATACTTTGCGTACTAATCTTGTTTCGCAATGATAATAATATTGGTAGTAGTAAATTAACTTAATTATTACTTTCCAATGTAAAAATAAATATAGGATGTCACCCCTAAGTTAATCCTAAGGAAAATAGAACGAACAATAATTTTAGGGAGCGAATTGAGCTCGATTTTTAGCACTTCAGCTCAGTCAGATATATTTAAGTAGATTATCAATACTCCAATAATAATTTTATAAAGTTATTATTGGAGTATTGAAATAGAAATAGTAGTAGTAATATTTGTACACCTCTAATGGTAGGGTATGGTCCAAAGAACAACTCTTTAACTTTATACCACCTCATGTTTCACCCATACTCAAACAAATAAATGATTTGTATTTGTATTTGTATTTGAAATATTTAAATTATATAAATTTCGATAGCGGCGCCTTTATTGTCTTGGCGCCTGATACCCCATAGAAAAGGGAGGACCCTCAGACGAGTGTAGTGTCTGGTGGGTTACTTTTTTAATATTATAAGCAGGCACCTGATGGTAAGCAGTAATACAGTAATGCAATCAATGATGGTGAAGCCGACACCCGACGGTACTACTGCACAACGGTTGTTATCGGGATCTTGTATACTTTAAATCGCGCGGAGCGATGTCAGTCGTTAGTACGTATAAGGCAAGATAGATGTCGCTACACGGCTAATGGACTCAACGACACAGTAAATAATTCTTAATTACTTTTACTCCATTTACAGGACTGAAGTAAAAATATGATGTCGAAGACTTCTTTTTTTAACCTTTAACGAGGAATAATTTCGTAACATTTGATTTTTGCGTAATTTAAACCGTTTTCGCAGCGGACCAACCATAGAAATCTAAAAAATATATCTATGGCGGCACCAACGGAAGCTTTTTCCCGTTTGCAAGATTTCTTTTTGTAGCTCAGCTCCTATTGGTCATAGCGTGATGTTATATAGCCTATGAGCTTCCTCGATAAATGGCCTATCCAACGCAAAAATATTTTTTCAATTTGAGCTGGTTGTTCCTGAGATTAGTTCCATCAAACAAACAAACTCGTCTGCTTTATAATATTAGTATAGATTTTAGTTGAAAATTGTAGTGTCAATGTTAAAAACCTCAAAGAAGAAGGGAGGAACAATACATGGATATGTTCTTTGTTTCACTTTTTTTTTCTAAATGTAAAATAAAACAATTTGAATAAATTCTGTATTATTCACTAATCTTTAAAATAAAATGTTCGGCATTCCTGCTTCTACGAGCCTCTTTTATGCTATTGTAAATGGAGTTTAGAAACTAAATACCTAGTTACTTTGTAATAAGTAATGCAACTGTCTGATGCAGAACTCCACGTACACTGGCGGGGGATATCCTTGCAAGGGCACGTAGATCTATTTCCTAAGGGGGAATACCCTTAGTAATAATATTAGATCATATAGTTCTATTAATATGTAACATTCCTCCTCACTATGCTGATTCTAGGCAAAAGCGATGACGCTTGTGACACATAGATGAACGTATTGGGTGTGAGTCACTAAAAGTTATTAAAATTAATAATTAAAATGATGATGAAGTTAAGACAACCTCGTAATTATGTATTGACACAGTACAATCAAAGTAATTAAAATAAATTACTTAAATATGTACACTTAAACTAACTACAAATAGAATAGTAACAAAAAAAAACAAAAACCCTCTAGGAAAAACAAAATCGGAACAATCAGGAGTCAAACTACCTACTCCTCCCCATCGCTGTCATCTGGAAACGTGTCCAGAAGACTGGCAGCATTGCCACGTTGGATGACAATGCTAATACCTACCTACCTCGTAATTATATTTTTCGACAAGCTAGTAATTTTATAAGCTATAAGGTTGTTGTACTTAAGTTAGGTACCTACTCAATTGGTATGGGCAAAAAATGGTCCAAAATGGGCATTTCCCTTTGGCGAATTTCGACCTCAAGGCGACCACCAGTACTAATTGTTACGCAACGCAATAAATCGTTACATAATGACATTTACATGACACAATATAGCAGAGTAGGAAGGTATTGCATTATAAAACCTTGTAAGGACAAATACAGTATTTTGTTCACTATGTTTATTTTCTGTTTATTGCAGTAAAGTGGATTTCCTAAGGCACCACACCGCAAATTTAAATGGACGCACGATTTTCCCGTATGAATCAGCGAAAAATAAAAACAAGTTTAGAAAATATGCGCTCGATTGAATAACCCTTTGAGTGCCGTTGTTGACTGTTGTCGCTTTGTTGACTCCACAGCTTAACAAGAGTTGCATCACAAATATTGACATACTGCAGTGTAGATACGTTCTTTTGTTGATTTACAGTTCAATCTGTTCCTCTACTTTTTTAAATGGGAAACTGAAAAACTTCTTTTTTCCTTCGAACTTTGACATCCCCTTAACCCCTACATAGTTTTGAAAATAAAATGAAGCCTCATGGCACCTACAAATAATGGGGCTTTCTATTGCTGACAGAATTTATTTTCATAATAGGTTCAGCAGATACGGAGATTACTCCTTTCAACCTTACAAACTTTACCTCTTAGTAATCTAATATACAAACTCATGTCACTGTGTTCGTTACAAAACTCCTCCGTAACGGCTTGACCGCTTGTTATGAAATTTTTTGGGTATTCAGGTCTGAGAATAGCTAGTAGTATTATAATAAAGGTGAGGTCTTAGGCTCGATAGTGCAAAATGCTCTTTCAGGCTCTCTTAAAGGCTCTTTCCATAATATGGGCATTCTCAGTGCCAATAGGTTCGCCCCCTATGATATGGGTCTTGTAATAACAAAGTCCAAAACATCAAGCTACCTAATGTGTCAAATTTCTTTGATAGTGTTGCAACTTTACAACCACCAGAACAAGGTTCAGTTAAGAAAATTTTACAGGTTGGGGTAGCTCTATGTGCTAATCTCTGTACAAAACTGGCGAAATTTGTTTATTTATTTAATATTAATATAGGATAGTAAAAACACAAAATGAATTGTGATTTAAAAAAAAAGTTATACCTAGTTTAAGATAATAAGTATTTAATTGTTAGGTACTTGTACTTACTCATGTAATTAATAATGTGCACAAGTAATCTGTGGAAACGTTGTTGATTGTATGTACATTTACCCATAATGTTAATATTTTTTTGCTGTAAAACATACCTACTGTACAATTGCTTGTTTTTTCCAAATCAAATAAAATAAAAAAATAAAACAGTCTACAGTTGATAGTGTACATGTTATTTCAATTTAAGTAAATAAGCGAGTGTACTAAAAGTTTTGTGTAGCCCCTAGGAAAATACTGTGTGATGGTTTGTTATTTTTACGTTACCTTTACACTTATATCCATAACCATATTCATTCTACCTTAGGTAAGTTTATAAATGGGTACCTATCTAAGGGGTTTTTTGCCCTGATTCAGACTTATGTCACAAAGCAAGGAAAACAACATACCGGATTACGGTCGACCATAATTTATAATGATTTAATTATGTTTTACAATATGTATCATATTGTTTCTATAAATATCTTGTTTATTTACGTATGTACAACATTAGTTCCATATAGCTATATCCTATCCTACTAATATTTTTTTTTTTTTTTTTAATATTGTCAATCTATCTGGCGATATTCAGCATTAGGTTGGTATTTGTAGTCTTAGGCTTGTGCAAAGCTGTTCATTAACAGTATCGCTTCATCATTATGCGATCTACTACTTTACAGTAACAGATCTTGTAGGTTTTTGCGTTTGAGTCATCGTGGCATTTTTACTTCATTCATTCGATCAATTGCAAGTGCATTAGGATGATGCGTGATTCTTGTTTTGTATTTTGTCATCCTTTCCATTAATCCTCCTTGACTTTTTATGTTAAGATCATGGTGTAGTCTGTCATTTGATATGTACCAAGGTGCGTTTCCTATCATGCGTAGCGTTTTAGATTGAAATCTTTGCAGGATTTCTATGATTGAGTTTGCCGCTGTACCCCATAGTTGCAGACCGTAGCACCATATGGGCTTTATTATGGCTTTGTAAATGAGTAACTTGTTTGTCATTGACAACTGAGACTTCCTGTGCAACATCCAATACATTTTTCTGACCTGTTGTCCCATTGCTAGTCTTTTGGTAAAGATATGTTTTCTCCATGTGAGTTTCTTGTCTAGGTACATTCCCAAATATTTTGCCTCGTCGTATTGGGGGGTTGGTACTAATATTATAATCCGAAAAGTTTGTGAGTATGGATAGACGAATGTTTGTTAGCGCTCATGCCCACGAGACGGTTTTGCGCCGGAGCTAAGCCCGGCGTCAAACCGGGTCTACGGGCGGTCGTCAGTCGTGTATGAAACTCTATGAAGCAAACCACACGACGATCGCCGGAGCTAGGGCCGGTCACCGTGCAACCGGGCACGGTGCTCGCCGTGTATACGCCCGGTGCGCAGTGGAGTATGGCAGAGTGTGGGCGCATGCACACGAGACCGGACCTACGAGCGCGTGCACAGGGCTACCAACGCAATGGAGAACCGGGTCTTGTACCGTCTAGTGTGCACGGTCGGACGGTTTCTACCCGGCGCCGGCAAAAAACCGGGCCGTGTTTAAACCGTCTCGTGGGCATGAGGCCTTATTCTTTTACGTAAAAACTACTGAATGGATTTTAATAAAATATGGTATGGAGTTAGCGGACACCCTGGATTAACACATAGGCTACTTTTTTATCCTTGTATTCGTCTTACACGGGAATGAGACCTACACGGGTGAAACCGCGGGACGTCTGCTAGTCATTCAATAAATAAGAGGATTTGATGTGTGAACGTAAACGAAGCAAATGGAGATATAAAAACAATAAAAGGTCTAAAATAAATAACTGGAGTTTTGAAAGCCTGTGGGTTGTTTTGCTTAAGTTTTTTTTAACCCACGATTTAGGTGAGCTGAATTGAAAATCTCCTCCTTTTTGATTCTCAATTCGGCTGACCCAAGACCACCAATAACCACAGGCTTCGGAAACTAGAGTTTTTTTACACCTTTTATTTATTATGTTTTTTCATGAGGTCGGTTATTTTTTTCTGAACAGATTTTATTTGGCATACAAATCACGTTTAAAGATAAACAATGAATGCAACAGATTGTTAATCTGTGTACTTATAACCTCTATTGAAAAACCAGTTACTTCTTACTCAGCTTAACTTGATGTTGTGAAATGTTAAGTTACAATTAATAAATATGGATTTCATTGCCAATTCAACATTATAGTTACGAAACTACGTAACTTTTATTGGTCTAATGAAAACAGATGATTTGATTTTGACTTTGGCTTTGTAATTCCCGAAGGGTTAGGCAAAGTTGTACTGAAATGAAATTATATTTATTTCTGTAAGTAAATCTTCCCTGATACTTTTACATGCCATTTTTTTTTAAACTAAATGGCATTTCCAAAGTGACTGATCTCTGAGAAGAAATGCCGAAAGAAAGTTAGAGGAAATGGTTTCTTTTAAAGACATACGATTATATTCATTTATATTATGCGAGTCTAACGATGCAGAACAGTCAGGAAAAACCTTTTGAAGAAAGAATCAATTCAGCTTTGAGTTGACCTATCTAGTCTAGTGTCTATAGTATACTAGTAGTAGGTGCTTCCACATTCCGTGAGTTATGCTTGAGACCTATGAAATAGGGAGCAAGCTTATTGCCATCAATTGGTCGGTCGGTACGACTGGCCTGTTGGTCTTAGTAGTTGGTGACCCTGACTGCTATACCGGAGGCGGTGTGTTCAATTCCCACCCAGGAAAAATGTTTACAAGCGTGTTGAGCACGATCATTTGTTTTTATCTTGTGTAGTTTATCTATAATACTTATATATAAATTAAGAAATATATAAGTAATTTTATCAGCTGTTTAATAGCCATAACACAAGTTCTGCTTAGCTTGGGAATACATGGCGTTGTGTAAAAGTTGTGAAATATTATTATTAAATAAATCGGGCACAAATCCAGCTACTGAGAATTTCTAGGAGGAAAAAAAATGGTAATACTTTGCACGACTTAAGAATTGAACCGATGCCTCATGCTCATAACTTCTTAGTTGAATATAAATGTTTATTATGATGCAAGAGTGCAGAAATTAATAACATTTATTCTATGTATTACGTTATATGTGTCCTTAAATGATTCATCTTAGACGTATTACAAAATATTTATTGTTGAGATAGGAATTTGTGGGAATTCCAGTCCTACAGAAGCTGTATATATTGCTTATGTTCGACGGGAATGAATATACTCTGCATCAGGCTACCGGTCCTTCAACACGTCAAAAAACATAATAATGTCTCCAAACGTGTGCGTGAAGATATTTCTGTGCCTGGCTCTGTTTGTCAGCATTGACGGTTACGTGGTAAAAAATAGGGCACTACCCCTGTCCACGGAAGGCATGACTGTGGACATCGTAGTGAGGAACAAGGACGAACTACAACACCCTCTGTTGGCAGCAAGAGTGGATATCGACGAAAAGAATAAGACAGTGGTTATCTCAACGGCGGAAGTTTCACCACAAGCACTTAAGTCATTCCGTGACCATGCGGTGCCGACTTTGCAAGATCGCAACGGGATCCGTGTAGGCTCCTGTCCGGAAGGCACAAAGAATCGTTTGGGATTCTGCTTCCCAACTGACAACGCTTGAACCAATGGAATCTTGATACTTTCGAATAATGTGAGACTCGTATTAAAATCAGTTTATACTGTTATTTGTTCAACTAATTTTTTTTCACTTACATCCTTCCTTGTACAGACAAGTACATCAAGTGACCCCAAACTATCTTTTTTTTCCAATTGAACATAAACCTAATTTTGTTTGTAATAAAGTTGAAAAACTAAGGGTAACAAAATTAAGTATTAACCACACCTTTTATATGTATAATTATATCCCACGAAATTTTGCCTAAGTGTACAAGTTCTGCCTATGAGGAAACCCGTCTAACAATCTTACCGAAGTAGGCCGTTTCGTATCCGACACAGAGTGAATTAGTAGTGACCATTCCAACACCCGTTGCGAGTGCAGTGCAACTGAAACATCAGATCGATTCTTTAGTGGAAAAGAGTCTACAAATAACGACCATGATTTCTACGATAATTGGAAGAAATGTTTGTTGATACTTCCCTAGACAAAGTTCTTCTCTTCGGTGATCATGTTGCAGGCAAATGCCCGTTTACTTCCATCTTTGAAGGCGTCAAAGTGCTAGCAATAGGTGTTTTTGGTTTTGGGTGATTTATAAGACGCATGGTCACTCATTGTTGAAAAGGGAGAGAGGAGTCTTCAAGACATTATTAAAGTGTTGAAGGAGACCGACCCGGACGACGTGCCGACTTTCGTGGCAAAGGATTTGCGCAAGCTGCCCCCCGTCACTTTCGACCACGTCGACGTCACCAGGCTGCTGCGGGACATTACAACCCTGAGGTCTAGCCTAGCCGAGATGCAGTTGAAGTTGGAAGTATCGCAATCCACCATCAGTGATCTGCGTACCGAGGTAGCAGACTTACGCAACACGGTATGTAGGTCACACGAGCCAACTACCAACGTCAACACACGTCACGGTGCGTTCAATGCATCGCGGCTGAGTTTCGAGTCAGCACAATGTGAATCGTCGCCGGCCGTCGTCACTGCAAGCAATGCACTACCGCACCTTGCCCTCCCCGCGTCCCCCACCGTTGGGGCGCCGTCGAATGTTAGCGCGTCAACACCGGCACGTGCTTACTCAGCTGCTGTTATTGCTGCTCTCGCAAAACTTCAGCAGCAAACAAATAAAGCGAGAGCCCAGGGGCCCTCCGAAGCCGTTCAAAGCTCCAAAAGCCAAGGACAGGCCGACGATGAGGGCTTTATTCTAGTGGAGAAGAAGAAGAAGAAGGAGAAGACCAAGAATAAGCCTGCTCGCCGGAATCAGTGCGGTACCGCATTGACTGGTCCGAACATGTTGCTGCGTCCTGCTATTCCATCGACGCAGCTCTACGTGTCACGGCTACATCACTCCACGAAGGTAGAGGAGGTCGTGGAGTATATAAAGATAAAGACCAACTTCATCCTGAGAGTCGAATGTTTGGAGTCGCGCCACAAAATTAATTTTAAGTCTTTTGTGGTGCGGGTTCCGACCCACCATCTCGAGACTTTCATGAAGGAGGAATTTTGGCCGACCGGTGTCGTGTATCGTCGTTTCCGCGGAAGGCTACATGACACCACGACTCAGCGCAATACGTCGCCGACCATACGTAGACTTTAATTTCAGCTTATTTTTATTTTTATTTATTAGTTTATTAAGTTATAAGATTATAGTGTTTATTTTGTTTGTATGGGCCACAGATGCCTGAAATAAAGATTTATTATTATTATTATTATTATTATTGTGTCCAAGGAACAGTGAATTGTGTTCTTGTATTAAATTGAGATTTTGGGAGCTCAAAAATTGCCCCAATTGCAGTTTTTCCATGTAGAATTTCTCAATAGTAGGCCGGTGTGGGTGCGTGCGCCTGATTGATGGTAGTAGGGTCGCCCCTTATAACATGGTAAAATAAACTTAACTGGCAAAATGCAAGTTTATTGCAGGTACAAATCTGTCCTTTTGGGAAAAAAAATGCAAATACTCACACTTAAGTGTGAGTATTTGCACTCACACTTGAGTGTGAGTATTTGCATGTTAATTTTATTCTGAGCTTACCTATTTATTTTAGTGCCTATGTTTAAAAGGCAAAGCTGAGCAGTATCTTTGTTTAAAATTATTAACACATATTATTGCGCCCGATATTCCAGAAGGATTGATATGTCAAGTGTATTTACGAAAATAGGTGAAAAGACAGTGACAATAACCTGGGAAAACCCGTTCATGTTTGAGTCATAGGAACCTTCCTGCGGTTGAGGTACCTGTTCCTCGGTACTTTACCTCAAAAAGACAATAAGCACTTACTGAACAACAGACAATTATTTGTTTGTTATTCTAATATATTTCTGAAAATTTAGATATAAGTCCTTTATTGTTATGTTCTTTATTGTAACAAGGGCAACAGTCATGGACAAAATATTATGTAGCTGCAAAATACAGTAGTCGCTTACTCGCATAATAATATGATGTGTATCTGACATTTTTTTTATTATTTATTAGAACAACAAACAGTTATACAATGTAATATCACAAACAGTTATCGTGGTAAATACGCTGCGATATACAATAAAATGACAGTAGTGTGTGCGATTGAATTCGCACCATCTCACCGACACCACGCGCGCTTATTGGTCAAATCAAATACCGCGCACTTGCTCATTTTTCTGTAACACATTTCCGTCCCTTTTTAAGAAATGGAGTAATTTCTTGAAAAGGGACGGAATTGTGTTACATTCCATAGAAATACTTAGCAAAAAAATAGAAATAATTTTACACCATGAAAAATACCCTTGACTTCCTAATGGTGTGATCATATATATGAATAGCTGTGTTATGTATTTAATTCATAACACATGTATGTACTTTTCAGAAGCCAGCACATCAAGCTATATCAAACTGTTTTCCAAATTGAAATGTTCGATTACTTATTATTTTCTTCCTTATTATTACCTTATTATTATTTCAACAAAATTCGATCTTCAAAAACGGCACACTAACACACGCACGCGTCCGTTGATGGCGCGACGCGTCACTAAAGTCAAGTGTGGCTAGTAAGCCACATTTGAACTTGTCGCTTGCTGAGCGCTAATAACCTATCTACACAAACAACACGTCACGCCTGTAATCCCCAAAGAGCTAGGCAGAAGTGCACCTGGTAGTACACTCACATTTCGCCAGTTATGTATAAGTCCCATGTAATAGGGGGCGAGCCTATTGCCATCAATCGGGCACAAATCCAGACTCGGGGCTGCTACTGAGAAATTCCAGATAGAAAAACTAAATAACCCTTTGTCCGACCCGGGGAACGAACCCGGGACCTCATGCTCAGCAGTAGCACTTGCGACCACTAAACCAACGAGGCAGTCCTATCTACACCTTTTTACTTCTAATATTAATACATGCAAAATCTTTACTTCGTTTTCGTCTGTACGTCTGGTCATACACATGTGTGACGTGTGCTTGTTTTAAGACTACACTAGAAACCCGAAGTTTTTAAAGCATTTCACTAATAAGATCGGAGTGTGTCCTTCCTAAAGCGTTTTCACTTACAGTTGTCTAGTCTAGTCTATAAACGAGACAATTGATAAACCGCATTTTGTGAAATATGCAAATATTGTAAGCAACTGTGAGACTGTGATATAATATTGAGCATAATAAGGACACAGTGCACATATTTACTCAAGAAATGAAGGAGCTTGAGGAAAAGCGAATTATGTATGTGCGTGATAGGGAATTAAAAATCTTACAAAGTATTTCCAGTTTACGTCATCCTACAATATATAAACTAGTCATCTTACAGGACTAAGCCCACTTCTCAACTAGGTAACGGTCCTTCAGCACATTAATAAATACAATCATGTATTGGAATATGTGCCTGAAGATCGCTCTGTGCCTGGCTCTGATCGTCAGCATTGACGGTTACGTGTTGAAACATCGCACACTGCCTCTGTCAGTGGAAGGCATGACTGTGGAGATTATGGTGAGAAGCAAGGAAGACCCGCGTCACCCTCTGTCGACAATGAAGATTGATATCAACGAAAAGGATAAGAAAGTGGAGATGTCGATGGCTGAAGCTTCATCAGAAGTACTGGAACATCCTTCCGATGCAATCAACGACGTGCCGTCTCTGGGAAACCGTCACGGTGTTGTAGTTGGATCATGCGCTGCGGGTTTCACGCGTTACAATGGTTTTTGTGTATCTTCCCAACAATTACTAGAATAAAAACTATCTGACTAAAGATCATAACCTTCCTATGTGCTTCGGCGTAGTCGGGTAAAAATACTGTGTTACGGGACTCTGATTTGACATTAATAAAGCTTTATTTTCTAATAAAACTGTCTTTTGATTGTTAATGAGTGTTTGTGTGAAAATATATAGTTAGTAAAAAGCAACCGACGTACTCTTGTAGACGTCAAACAAGCAGAATATTCTGTGTATTTCTATTTTTTGTTTTGGTAAACAATGTCTAATATTCTACTAATGTCTAGAGTGAATTAAAAAGATAGTGTGCATATTGAAGAACAACATTAGGCACTAATAAAAAAGTAGAATGTTTCGTTAAACTAAGTGAGGTCGGTATTTCACTATCTGCACGGTAATATTATATCTGTCTACTTAGAGAAGGAACATGGAGAAAGAAACTCGATGATCACAGTTTCACCTACTTTCGGTTGTTATCATAATTGTTTAACATGCAGCCTCAGACCAATAAATGAGCATACAGCAAAAAATTACGGGCTATCCCGCAAATCCCCCATAAATCTAATATGTGGCTTTGGTGGTTTTGTTTCATTCAATGTTTGCCACAGACTTCCAAAACTAAAACTTTTTTTTTATCTATACGTACGCGTGCGATGTGGGGGGTTGGCGGGCAATAACAAGTAGGTACAATCAATGATATTATAAGTAAAAAAAAGGGTGTAGAAAGGTTACTTAAACAGCATTCGATCTTCAAAAACAGCACACTAACGCACGAACGCGTCCGTTGACGGCGTGACGTGACACTGAGGTCAAATGTGGCTAGTTAGCCACATTTTATCGTGTCGCTTGCTGAGCGCTTATTACCTATGTACTTACACCTTTTTACTTAAAATATCAATGAATACAATTACAATAATATAATTATAACGTAAGTAATTTACAATGAAGCATGCCAAAGGTATAGCCACAAGAATATGCGTAATAAGGCGATACAAACCAGTTAAAATGTTTCCAGTTGACGTCAATCACCAGTATATAAAGCCCTGCTTCGGAAGGACCAAGCACACTCCTCAACTGGCAAGCGGTCCTTAGCGCATTAATAAATACAATCATGTATTCGAATATGTGCCTGAAGATCGCTCTGTGCCTGGCTCTGATCGTCAGCATTGACGGTTACGTGTTGAAACATCGCACACTGCCTCTGTCAGCGGAAGGCATGACTGTGGAGATTATGGTGAGAAGCAAGGAAGACCCGCGTCACCCTCTGTCGACAATGAAGATCGATATCAACGAAAAGGACAAGAAAGTGGAGATGTCGATGGCTGAAGCTTCATCAGAAGTTCCGAAACATCCCTCCGATGCCATCAACGACGTGCCGTCTCTGGGAAACCGTCACAGTGTTGTCGTTGGAACATGCCCTGAGGGATGCATCCCTTGGGGTAAGCAATGTATCCGCGCTGACTATGATGATGACTACGATACAACTACAAATGAATCTAACGACGAGTCGTTGGGTTCCGAAGACGTTTCGAAATCTTTGTTATGTACTCGTAATTAATCGATTAATACAACTTCATTGTGAAATGACACTGTCTTTTGTTTTTCGTTAAGTGCGTCAGTGCTTGGTTTTCTTTCTCACAATAAATTTACCTGCTAAAGAAAATTTTGTTACTAGTTTTACGTGGTTCCTAAAAACGAAAGTTTTCACTAATTTTAGAGAATATACGTAGTGTATATCCTCTATAGTGAGTGAAGACTTTCATGCTCGACTTTAGCCTAACCGTGAAACCACATACCGTGCTGTCTTTTACATCGATGTGACATCGACAGTATTTTCTACTTAAACAACTTTACACAGTTTGCTATGAATAAGAAAGGAACTTGGTGGGCAACAAAAGGTACTAAAGTACTTTGTAATCGTAAAAATAGTACCTACTTATAAAATCCGTTTTTATAAGTTTCCTCGAATCAATTGAACCATTATTGTCTTTCGTCCCACACGTCAATATTTATATGATAAAGAAACTTTCATGTAATAATTTACATTGTAATAGATTATCTCTATGTATAAACTTTTATTCATTTTCGTTTTATTTTTTTCTTATTATAATAAATCTCTTATGGAAACCATGTAATCCATGTAAACCATGATCTGACCAATGTTTGTTCTATAATTTATATTTCATCATTCATTTCGTATTAGATAAGTAGAAATTATGACACCATCGTCGGTAGATGGTATGACACCTTGACACCATAGGTTCTGTAAAATTTACAGAACCTATGGTGTCAATGTTATACGTAAAATAATTAGCGAAATAAATAAAATGCTACCAAAACCCTTTTCCACGTGGACGAAGTCGCGAGCACAGCTAGTAAATAATAATACCAACCTGTAACTGTTCCACAGCAGGGAAAAGGCCTCTACTAATGCAGAGAAGGCACGAGCCTTCGCACGAGCATTGATCCTCCTCGCTTGCCCGGGGCGGATTGGCAATTGTACACAGGCGTTCGTACCTATCCTTAGCCCGAAAATGTATTAAAATATCTAACGTTTAAACTCAATTACAACCAAGGATAAAATAGCTTTACAGTTTTGATTTCCGTCTCATTATATTAACTTAGAATACAGAAATATTTATTTTTCTTTTCTTTCGTATTTGGACTAAAAGAGTGCACGTTCTTTTACAATTTATTCAAAGATGTTGCATTCTAAGCAACGATCAACTGACCTTGAATATTTTACGATGCAGACAAGAAATGTTATTTGGGACTTTTGAGATTAAGAGGGTCAAAATAAAAGTGTATACGAGTTTCCAGCTCGGAACACAAAATTGAAAAATTATCGTGACGGTCTAGAACTTGACGCTTATTTCATATCAAAGCCGCTATGCTTACAGTCAACTTTAGGGACCAGGGCCGTCATCTAGGGCGTTTTTAATGGTGTCAATATCCAAACCTATCTAAGAAGGAGTTGCATTTCAAACAGGCTTCGCTCGTCTAGATTCTTTTTGGTAGCAGTTGCATCATGGCATGATATATAACAAAATTCTTAGGGCTCTGGTTAGATGAGCAAATGACATGGAAAGCACATATCGATCATGTAATAAAAAAACTAGACTAACATTGCTACGTTTTACACAACTTAAGTAAGGTAGCAAATCGTAGTACCTACAGTCCTTACTTACCGCATACCATGCTTACGTTTCCACCACACTTCGATATGGCGTGATATTCTGGGGTAATTCCACCGACAGGGAATATACATTGGCATTTAAAGCCCAAAAAAAGTGTCTACGTGCAGTATGCATGATAAAAAACACTGAAAGTTGCAAACCCTATTTTATTGATCGGAAATTATTGACTTTACCTTCTCTATATATTTATGAAGTTGCCGTATTTATCAAAGCTAATCAAAGCCATTTTGAAACCCTTTCTACATCACGTCATCAAGATGAATTAAAGTCGAAATCCCATCAAACTGCACTTTTATCTTAAAGTTTTCTTGGAATGGCTTCAAAAATATATAACAAACTGCCTAAACTTATAAAATCCTCAAAAGAGCTATTTACTTTAAAAAAAAAAAACTTCACCTCTTTCTTGTAGACAGCTTATTACTGTCTAAATGATTTCCTAAAAGATTAATAAAACCCTAAAAATATCGTATTTCCTAATTATTCATAAATTTTATTGTAGGTATGTGTTAACAAAGTATTATTGCTGTTGAAATAAGTTGAAACACTAGATATTTAATCATTATGTTTAATGAATGTAAAGGCGTACAATAGTACATGCTAGCAAACGGTGACAGACAAAAGTTCAAATATATAGACATAGACAAAGAGTAAACTTCATAAAACAAACAAAACATTAATACTCTATGGAATGGTCGGGAGTTTGTATTCCAACTTATATTCCATCATCCTCTCCTGAATGCAAACCCTTGGCATTGGTGAAGATTTTATGCTTTCGTTGATGCAACGGCTTTGTCAGTATATCAGAATCTAATGAATATATATCTAGTGATTAAATTTATTTCAACAATTGCTGATTGGTTTTGTATCTCATTGTTATTATTTTTTTTTTCAATAATATTTGTTAAAAGTTTATAATGTTACTATTTTTAAAAATTATATCATCATTTATATCGTATTTTATCGTATCGTATTTTTATCGTCATTTATTTTTAAATTTAGTTGTAGTCTAGACATTTAAGTAGATTTAACATTTATTCCTGTAAAGGAAACGCCTTGAAAGTCAGCGCATAGCTTAGATATGCTTATATATACCTCTAGATAGAGCCACCGCGTGGGCGCTCATGAGATAGCAATATAAAAGTTATGTTTTGCTATTCCTTTAAAAAGTCCCAAAACACGACCAAAATTCTAAAAGAAAAAAAAATAGTGTTTAGCCACCATAGATTTACTTGATTATTAAGCTTACCTTTTGAACATTAGGCCAGACAGTTAGTGGAAAAGATGTGAAACGTGTAGCAACACAGTACGTAAGTAAGTACTCCTAGGTTATGTGGTATAAAAAAAAAGTTTTCTTTACGTTTTCTAAACGTTAAATAGTGTTTGTTTCATAATAATGTAATTGACTAAAAATATTAAAACAGGTTAATTAAGGAAAAGAAAGTCAAGCCTTTGCACTTCCAATATTGCTGCATAAACTTACGATACAATTTTGTAATTATTATATAATTATGTGATTCACTTTTTATTGGTTAGATATGCCAAAAGTGTAGCCTAATAACGGTAAGTAAGAATATGCGTAATAAAGGCGATAAAACCAGCCAAACTGTTTTCAGTTGACGTCAATCACCAGTATTTAAAGCCCTGCTTCGGAAGGACTAAGCACACTCCTCAACTGGGTAACAGTCCTTTAGCACATTAATAAATATAATCATGTATTCGAACATGTGCCTGAAGATCGCTCTGTGCCTGGCTCTGATCGTCAGCATTGACGGTTACGTGTTGAAACATCGCACACTGCCTCTGTCAGCGGAAGGCATGATTGTAGAGATTATGGTGAGAAGCAAGGAAGACCCGCGTCACCCTCTGTCGACAATGAAGATCGATATCAACGAAAAAGACAAGAAAGTGGAGATGTCGATGGCTGAAGCTTCATCAGAAGTACTGGAACATCGCTCCGAATCAATGAACGGCGTGCAGACGCTTGGTTACCGTCAAGCTGTTAAAGTTGGAAGATGCCCTGAGGGATGCATCCCTTGGGGTAAGCAATGTATCCGCGAAGACTATATAGATGAATACGAAACTACTATAAACAAAACGAATGACGTTTCGAACTCTTTGTTATGTACTCGTACTTAGTTGATTAATAAAACTTCATTGTGCAATGAAACTGTGTTTTGTTTCTCGTTAAGTGCGTCAGTGCTTGGTTTTCTTTCTCACAATAAATTTACCTGCTAAAGAAAATTTTGTTACTAGTTTTACGTGGTTCCTAAAAACGAAAGTTTTCACTAATTTTAGAGAATATACGTAGTGTATATCCTCTAAAATGAGTGAAGACTTTCATGCTCTACTTTAGCCTAACCGTGAAACCACATACCGTGCTGTGTTTTACATCGATGTGACATCGACAGTATTTTCTACATAAACATTTTTACACAGTTTGCTATGAATAAGAAATGAACTTGGTGGGCAACAAAAGGTACTTAAGTACTTTGTAATCGTAAAAATAGTACTTATAAAATCCGTTTTTATAAGTTTCCTCGAATCAATTGAACCATCATTGTCTTTCGTCCCACACGTCAATATTTATATAGTAAAGAAACTTTCACGTAATAGTTTACATTGTAATAGATTATCTCTATGAATAAACTTTTATTCATTTTCGTTTTATTTTTTTCTTATTATAATAAATCTTATAAATATGGAAACGATTGTTCGACTTCCCTTGTTCTGTACCTAACTAAAATTTAATTAAAGAATTGACATTTCTTTAAAAAAGGACGAGATGTCAAATTAGTGTTTTCTTTGAAGTTCGACATGTTTTTGGTTGAAATGTCAATTTAAAATTAAATTTAATTAAATTTTTATTTTATTTGTCAGTATAAAACTGAAGTTTAACTTTAATTACCAGCTCTTGTTACATGTCCGTCATTTAAAAAAAAAATAGCCCAATTTTGTTTGACAAAAGCGGAATGGTCACAACTTTACTGTCGCATCGGTATGCAATATTAAACGGCAATAGCCCAATGGTTAAGGCGTTGGCCTGACGATCGAGAGGTCGTGAGTTCGATCCCCACCCATTGCACTATTGACGTGAACCCACTCCAGACACAAGCATATTTAGCTTAGTTGGCGGGGTAAACAAGACAACTAGTAATGAGTAACCCGCATTACTAGTAAGCTTTTTTAATATAATCTGTATGTATATATATATATATACATATATTTATTTTAAATATTTATCTATATGTTGCTTACAATAGGTAGCTTGGCGTTACGACTGTCGGGAGGATATGGCGTGACACACGCGGGCAGAATGTGCCGTTTGGGAGGAGCCGTCTCTGGAGAAGGTAGTGACTTGTCTTGCCGGCCGTGGTCGAAGATGGTCGGCAGCATCAAGTCCTGGGACGCGGTGGTGTCCTTCTGCGAAACGGTCGTCTCGCAGAACGAGGCTGCGGAAAGGGAGAGGGAGATTTCTTCCACTCACCCGGCTCGCAGCAGACGCACCGGGCGCAGGCGGAGGGCAGACAACACCCTTTTCCATCCCCCCTAAATGGGTTTAGGGTGACGGTCTCGGGGACGTCCGCCGTCCCCCACGTACCCGTTGTGGCGGCGCGTCGTGTTCACGCGCGCCCCTTTTAGACGTCGCGTCGCGAGGGAGTCTAACATCGCACTTCCCTCGCTGACATGGCGAGGCCCTTGGGGTCGGCACCAGTCGGGGGTCGCGGATTCCCTCGACCCCCGGCGCAGGTGTGAGAAGGAACACGGGGTGGTTTTTTGTCAGTCTGACAGACCCCTCCACCCTGCCGGGGCGGGGGACATCCAAGAGAATTTTCCACCCCTCAAAAAAAAAAAGATTGACTGGCGTTCAACCGAGCGGCGCAGGTGACCCGCGGTATACAAGTAATGACATGGGTGGAACTGTATTTCCCGGGATGGCATGCCAATGGTCTGTGTTTTGTTTGCATTTTGCCCGCAATGACCGGAAATTCTTGTAGTACATGTGGACTCTTAATAAACCTCCTTTGAATATACTTTCATGACTGCGATGAGTACATGTCTGAACGCGTTTGATCGACATAGGACTTATTTAAGAATGCCTAGTTAACCGAATTCAAAAAAAGTAGGAGGTTCTCAATTCGGCTGTATTTGTTTTTTTTTGTGTTTGTGGTAACAAAAACTAAAAAAAAAAAAAAAATTGATAGGGTGTATTTGAATTGAGACCCCGAAGAACTTGAACGATGATGTTAACCCGGGTTTTGCCACAGTCTGTGAAGCCTGACTGGCCATTGACCACAACCTTTTTCGCACGTTCTTGTCGTACGTGATCCACTTTTCATCACCAGTTATCAGCTTCTCCAAAAATGGTTCGGTTTCATTACGTCGTAATAAAGAATCACAACTGAGTAGGTACACGGTTCATTAGGTGTCTTTCAGTGAGCTCGTGAGGTACCCAAATCGAGCTTTTTTGTGTACCCAGTTTTTTTCAAATGCGCCAAAACTGATTTGTGGTCAATTCCCAGTTCTTCAGCTACGTCGTAACTACTGACATGCCGATCCTGCTCCACTTTTTCAAAAATGGCATCCATTTTATCCGTAATAGGGCGACCAGAGCGATGTGAACATCAAGATTTCCGGATTGAAAACGCTTAAACCAAATTTGTGCTACTCTCACAGACCCTGCACTATGTCCACAAACATCGCCAATTTTTTTCGCGGCTTGTATTGCATTTTTAACTTTTTTAAGTAAAATTTTAAAATGTATCGAATTTCTTCATTAGATTCACTCATCTTGACAGTACGAAAAACAAACGAAAATCAAAAAATTTCCTAATTTGAATTTGGAATTATGTTCTTTAAAATTTAAACTTATAATGATACCAAAACCAGCCAGATACAAATAGCATAGCCAAAGAGATTTTATTACAAGTTCATACATACTATAATGCGAAACAACTTTTTCCCCAACCTAAATAAATGAGAAAGTAACTCTACTTGTTTGTCTGTTTATTAGTCGGCTTTTCAGGACTAAACGGCTGAACGGATCGTAATGAAGTATAGCATTCTCAAAAAATAATATGTAGAAATTCGTTTTCTTAATCATTTTTCAAATGCAGTGCCATCTTAAGTGATTTAAAAGACGGTGACAAATGTCTTCCCAGTCCACATTTGTCCATTTTGACATTTAATAAGTCTTAAGCTTAAATCTAAGATGATAACACAACATAAAATGATTCTAAGGCTAAATGAATTATTCTGAGGCAGCTAGTTGTAAAATTTTGTAGACTAATATTCTTAAAGCTGGCCCAGCATATAGAATGTTGGCTAATGAACCAGCTGATGTTCTTTCAGGAGAAGAGAAACTATAGATTAGTCTCGGGAAATACGATCATTGCAATCAAACGTAATCTGATTGGCCCCACCCTGGGTCAAAAGTTATTATAGGTATCATGGTTATATAATATGTGAGTTTAGGATGACCTTCTTTGTCTCGGTTCATAATTAAACTATGATTTATAGTCTATGATTATAATATTATCCACTACGTTTCTGTTATAGTTCTTACACTTGTCAACATTATTAAACTATCGGTACAAATTTCTAGCTAACACTATTAACATTAACTCTAGTTAATTGGTAGGGATTTGTTTAAAACGTGGAACATTTTCTCGGGCGCGCACCGGCTATCACGGGTTCTCTGGATTACGTCTACTCTGCTTCCTAGAGTCGTCAGCCCCACCGAGACTCTGCTGAAGCGGTGGTACTTAAACACAAGTGCTTATCGCTTGCGTTTTACTGCATCTAAATCGATGACCATGCGACATATAATAGCCAAGTTAACATCATGCTTCGAACCTAAAGACCGGGTAAAACCATGTAGCACGGCTAGTTCTAAACATTAAATAGTGTTTGTTTCATAATAATGAAATTGACTAAAAATATAAGAACAGGATGGTTAATTAAGGAAAAGAAAGTCAAGCCTTTGCACTTCCAATATTGCTGCATAAACTTACCATACAATTTTGTAATTATTATATAATTATGTGATTCACTTTTTATTGGTTAGATATGCCAAAAGTATAGTCTTATAAGGGTAAGTAAGTATATGCGTAATGAAGGCGATAAAACCAGCCAAACTGTATCCAGTTGACGTCATTCACCAGTATATAAAGCCCTGCTTCGGAAGGACTAAGCACACTCCTCAACTGGGCAACAGTCCTTTAGCACATTAATAAATACAACCATGTATTCGAACACGTGCCTGAAGATCGCTCTGTGCCTGGCTCTGATTGTCAGCATCGACGGATTCGACGGTTACGTGTTGAAACGTACACGGCCTCAAGCTGTTAAAGTTTGAACATGCCCTGAGGGATGCATCCCTTGGGGTAAGCAATGTATCCGCAAAAACTATATAGATGAAAACGAAACTACTATAAGCAAAACGAATGACGTTTCGAACTCTTTGTTATGTACTCGTACTTAGTTGATTAATAAAACTTCATTGTGCAATGAAACTGTGTTTTGTTTCTCGTTAAGTGCGTCAGTGCTTGGTTTTCTTTCTCACAATAAATTTACCTGCTAAAGAAAATTTTGTTACTAGTTTTACGTGGTTCCTAAAAACGAAAGTTTTCACTCATTTTAGAGAATATACGTAGTGTATATCCTTTAAAATGAGTGAAGACTTTCATGCTCGACTTTAGCCTAACCGTGAAACCACATACCGTGCTGTCTTTTACATCGATGTGACATCGACAGTATTTTCTACATAAACATTTTTACACAGTTTGCTATGAATAAGAAATGAACTTGGTGGGCAACAAAAGGTACTTAAGTACTTTGTAATCGTAAAAATAGTACTTATAAAATCCGTTTTTATAAGTTTCCTCGAATCAATTGAACCATTATTGTCTTTCATCCCACACGTCAATATTTATATGATAAAGAAACTTTCATGTAATAATTTACATTGTAATAGATTATAATATTAGATATGAATAAAGTTTTATTCATTTTCGTTTTATTTTTTTCTTATTATAATAAATCTCTTATATACCTATGGGAACGATTGTTCGACTTCCCTTGTTCTGTAACTAAAACTTAATTTAAGAATTGGCATTTCTTTAAAAAAGGACGAGACGATCTGAACTTCGGCATGTTTTTGGTTGAAATGTCAATTTAAGTCAGTTTAAACCTAAAGTTTAACTTTAATTACCAGCTCTTGTTACATATGTCCGTCATTTTCAGGTTATAGGACAGAAAAAAATTGGCTAAATTTAGTTTAGTTTGACAAAAGGTTCAGTTTAGTTTGTCATACTTAACTGTCGCATCGGTATGCAATATTAAATGGCAATAGACCAGTGGTTTGTTTTTTTTCTAAAAGGAAATGGTTAAGGCGTCGGCCTGACGATCGAGAGGTCGTGAGTTCAATCCCCACCCATTGCACTATTGACGTGAACCCACTCCAGACACAAGCATATTTAGCTTAGAGGGGTTAACAAGACTGCTAGTAATGTGTAACCCGCACACTAGTAAGCTTTATTTAAAAAATATATATATATATATGTATCGGTTATAATAGGTAGACTGGCGTTTCGACTGTCGGGAGGACACGGCGTGATACACGCTGGCAGAGGGTGCCGTTTGGGAGGAGCCGTCTCTGGAGTAGGCAGTGACTTGTCGCTGCCGGCCGTGGTCGAGAAGATGGTCGGCAGCATCAAGTCCTGGGTCGTGGTGGTGTCCTTCTCCGAAACGGTCGTCTCGTAAAACGAGGCTGCGGAAAGGGAGAGGGAGATTTCTTCCACTCACCCGGCCCGCAGCAGACGCACCGGGCGCAGGCGGAGGGCAGACAACACCCTTTTACATCCCCCCTGAATGGGTTCAGGGTGACGGACTCGGGGACGTACGCCGTCCCCCACGTACACGTGGTGGCGGCGCGTCGTGTTCACGCGCGCCCCTCTTAGACGTCGCGCGGGGAGTCTAACATCGCACTCCCCTCGCTGACATGGCGAGGCCCTTGGGTCCGGCACCAGTCGGAGGTCGCGGATTCCCGTGACCCCCGGCGCAGGTGTGAGAAGGAACACGGGGTGGTTTTTAGTCAGTAATAGTCTGGCAGACCCCTCCACCCTGCCGGGGCGGGGTACACCCAAGAGAATTTTCCACCCCTCAAAAAAAAGGTAGACTGGCGTTCAACCGAGCGGCGCGGCGGCGCAGGTGACCCACGGTATACAAGTAATGACATGGGTGGAACTGTATCTCCCGGGATGGCATGCCAATGGTTTGGGTTTTGTTTGCATTTCGTCCCGCAATGACCGAACATTCTTGTAGTACATGTGGAATCTTAATAAGCCTCCTATGAATATACTTTCATGACTGCGATGAATACATCTCTGAACGCGTTTGATCGACATAGGACTTATTTAAGAATGCCTAGTTAACCGAATTCGGAAAAAGGTGGAGGTTCTCAATTCGGCTGTATTTGTTTTTTTAGTGTTTGTGGTAACAAAAAAAAAAAAAAAAATGATATGGTGTACTTGAATTGAGACCCCGAAGAACTTGAACGATGATTTAACCCGGTTTTTGCCTCAGTCTGTGAAGCCTGACCGGCCATTGACCACGACCTTTTTCGCACGTTCTTGTCGTACGTGATCCACTTTTCATCACCAGTTATCAGCTTCTCCAAAAATGGTTCGGTTTCATTACGTCGTAATAAAGAATCACAACTGAGTACACGGTTCATTAGGTGTCTTTCAGTGAGCTCGTGAGGTACCCAAATCGAGCTTTTTTGGGTACCCAGTTTTTTTTAAATGCGCCAAAACTGTGGTCAATTCCCAGTTCTTCAGCTACGTCGTAACTACTGATATGCCGATCCTGCTCCACTTTTTCAAAAATGGCATCCATTTTATCCGTAATAGGGCGACCAGAGCGATGTGCGTCTTTAACATCAAGATTTCCGGATTGAAAACGCTTAAACCAAATTTGTGCTACTCTCACATACCCTGCACTATGTCCACAAACATCGCAAAGTTTTTTCGCGGCTTGTATTGCATTTTTAACTTTTTTAAGTAAAATTTTAAAATGTATCGAATTTCTTCATTAGATTCACTCATCTTGACAGTACGAAAAACAAACGAAATTCACACATTTTCCTAATTTGAATTTGGAATTATGTTCATTAAAATTTAATCTTTTAATGATACCAAAACCAGCCAGATACAAATAGCATAGCCAAAGAGATTTTATTACAAGTTCATATACTATAATGCGAAACGACTTTTTCCCCAACCTAAATAAATGAGAAAGTAACTCTACTTGTTTGTCTGTTTATTAGTCGGCTTTTCAGGACTAAACGGCTGAACGGATCGTAATGAAGTATGGCATTCTCAAAAAATAATATGTAGAAATTCGTTTTCTTAATCATTTTTCAAATGCAGTGCCATCTTTAGTGATTTAAAAGACGGTGACAAATGTCTTCCCAGTCCACATTTGTCCATTTTGACATTAAATAAGTCTTAAGCTTAAATCTAAGATGGTAACACAACATAAAATGATTCTAAGGCTGAAAAATTATTCTGAGGCAGCTAGTTGTAAAATTTTGTAGACTAATATTCTTAAAGCTGGTCCAGCATATAGAATGTTGGATAATGAACCAGCTGATGTTCTTTCAGGAGAAGAGAAACTATAGATTAGTCTCGGGAAATACGATCATAATCAAACGTAATCTGATTGGCCCCACCCTGGGTCAAAAGTTAGGTATCATGGTTATATAATATGTGAGATTAGGATGACCTTCTTTGTCTCGGTTCATAATTAAACTATGATTTATAGTCTATGATTATAATATTATCCACTACGTTTCTGTTATAGTTCTTACACTTGTCAACATTACTAAACTATCGGTACAAATTTCTAGCTAAAACTATTAACATTAACTCTAGTTAATTAGTAGGGATTTGTTTAAAACGTGGAACATTTTCTCGGGCGCGCACCGGCTATCACGGGTTCTCTGGATTACGTCTACTCTGCTTCCTAGAGTCGTCAGCCCCACCGAGACTCTGCTGAAGCGGTGGTACTTAACCACAAGTGCTTATCGCTTGCGTTTTACTGCATCTATATCGACGACCATGCGACATATAATAGCCAAGTTAACATCATGCTTCGAACCTAAAGACCGGGTAAAACCATGTAGCACGGCTAGTTCTAAACATTAAATAGTGTTTGTTTCATAATAATGAAATTGACTAAAAATATTAGAACAGGATGGTTAATTAAGGAAAAGAAAGTAAAGCCTTTGCACTTCCAATATTGCTGCATATACTTACCATACAATTTTGTAATTATTATATAATTATGTGATTCACTTTTTATTGGTTAGATATGCCAAAAGTATAGCCTAATAAGGGTAAGTAAGTATATGCGTAATGAAGGCGATAAAACCAGCCAAACTGTATCCAGTTGACGTCATTCACCAGTATATAAAGCCCTGCTTCGGAAGGACTAAGCACACTCCTCAACTGGGCAACAGTCCTTTAGCACATTAATAAATACAATCATGTATTCGAACACGTGCCTGAAGATCGCTCTGTGCCTGGCTCTGATCGTCAGCATTGACGGTTACGTGTTGAAACATCGCACACTGCCTCTGTCAGCGGAAGGCATGGCTGTGGAGATTATGGTGAGAAGCAAGGAAGACCCGCGTCAACCTCGGTCGACAATGATGATCAATATCAACGAAAAGGACAAGAAAGTGGAGATGTCGATGGCTGAAGCTTCATCAGAAGTACTGGAACATCGCTCCGAAGCAATCAACGGCGTGCAGACGCTTGGTTACCGTTATCTTGTTACACTTGGAAAATGCTCTGAGGGATGCATCTTTCGGGGTCAACAATGTACCCGCGCTGACAATGATGATGACTACGATACAACTACAAATGAATCTAACGACGAGTCGTTGGGTTCCGAAGACGTTTCGAAATCTTTGTTATGTACTCGTATTTAATCGATTAATACAACTTCATTGTGAAATGACACTGTCTTTTGTTTCTCGTTAAGTGCGTCAGTGCTTGGTTTTCTTTCTCACAATAAATTTACCTGCTAAAGAAAATTTTGTTACTAGTTTTGCGTGGTTCCTAAAATCGAAAGTTTTCACTAATTTTAGAGAATATACGTAGTGTATATCCTCTAAAATGAGTGAAGACTTTCATGCTCTACTTTAGCCTAACCGTGAAACCACATACCGTGCTGTGTTTTACATCGATGTGACATCGACAGTATTTTCTACATAAACATTTTTACACAGTTTGCTATGAATAAGAAATTAACTTGGTGGGCAACTTAAGTACTTTGTAATCGTAAAAATAGTACTTATAAAATCCGTTTTTATAAGTTTCCTCGAATCAATTGAACCATTATTGTCTTTCGACCCACACGTCAATATTTATATGATAAAGAAACTTTCATGTAATAATTTATATTGTAATAGATTATAATATTAGTTAAGAATAAACTTTTATTCATTTTCGTTTTATATTTTTCTTATTATAATAAATCTCTTACATACCTATGGGAACGATTGTTCGACTTCCCTTGTTCTGTAACTAAAACTTAATTTAAGAATTGACATTTCTTTAAAAAAGGACGAGACGATCTGAACTTCGGCATGTTTTTGGTTGAAATGTCAATTTAAGTCAGTTTAAACCTAAAGTTTAACTTTAATTACCTACCAGCTCTTGTTACATATGCCCGTCATTTTCAGGTTATAGGACAGAAAAAAATTGGCTAAATTTAGTTTAGTTTGACTAAAGGTTCAGTTTAGTTTGTCACAACTTTACTGTCGCATCGGTATGCAATATTAAACGGCAATAGCCCAGTGGTTTGTTTTTTTTCTAAAAGGAAATGGTTAAGGCGTCGGCCTGACGATCGAGAGGTCGTGAGTTCAATCCCCACCCATTGCACTATTGACGTGAACCCACTCCAGACACAAGCATATTTAGCTTAGAGGGGTTAACAAGACTGCTAGTAATGTGTAACCCGCACACTAGTAAGCTTTATTTAAAAAATATATATATA
The DNA here is from genome assembly GCA_921972225.1 of Euplexia lucipara. Lineage (NCBI taxonomy): Eukaryota > Metazoa > Arthropoda > Insecta > Lepidoptera > Noctuidae > Euplexia > Euplexia lucipara. Next base: position 7,733,400 of record OV179161.1, on the reverse strand, counting down.
TATGTATCGGTTATAATAGGTAGACTGGCGTTTCGACTGTCGGGAGGACACGGCGTGACACACGCTGGCAGAGGGTGCCGTTTGGGAGGAGCCGTCTCTGGAGTAGGCAGTGACTTGTCGCTGCCGGCCGTGGTCGAGAAGATGGTCGGCAGCATCAAGTCCTGGGTCGTGGTGGTGTCCTTCTCCGAAACGGTCGTCTCGTAAAACGAGGCTGCGGAAAGGGAGAGGGAGATTTCTTCCACTCACCCGGCCCGCAGCAGACGCACCGGGCGCAGGCGGAGGGCAGACAACACCCTTTTACATCCCCTAGTTTTCGTAAATATACGTGTCTAGTTTCTACCTTTGCCAAGCCGTGAGACCGCATGACGTATCTATTTGTCATTTCGATGATAGGTAGCTTACCTTGTTTTTGTTATGTTCTTGTTTTACTTTATATTTATCAAACTAAAACTTACATTCATGCAGTGAAATGGTTCGAACGGAACGGGAACTGTAACTGGTGAACGAATCATAGAAGATGACTCTCTGTAATTTCTGCCTGCCCCAACAGCAAAAAGAAGTGAGTTGATGTATGAATTCATGTGTAAAAAATATTTAAATATGTACTTAATACTTATGAGTAAATTAAAATAATAATAACATTCCACAACATTTTCACACAACGCCGCGCAATCTACACTAAACAGCTGATAAACATACTTAGGTATATATTTCTAAATACAAACGTATTATAGATAAATTACACCCAGACACAGAACAAATGATCGTGCTCATCACACAAACATTTGTAGTGGGTGGGAATCGAGCCCACGACCTCCGCGTAGCAGTCTGGGGCGCTAACTACTAGACCAACAGGCCTGAAAAAAATACTCCTGAAGAATTTACAATTTATTAACATGCCATGCTTTGATAAAATATAGCTTGTTAGTAAAATGTAGCTTAAAATTGCAATGAAAATATAAAGGCGAATGTATACATAAATAACTGAACTCACGCCTTTTTCCTATGAGTGTTGGTAGAAATTACAGAGAGCCATCTTCTATGAATATTACATATTTACCTCTTTTGCTTAGTTTACCAGTCACTGTTCCAGTTACATTTAAATAATTTGTCTGCATTAAACAAAGTTCGTTAAATTAGCAAGGTAAAAATAAAGTATATAATATGAATAATACCAGCCTGTTACTGTCCCACTGCAGGGCAAAGGCCACTTCTCATACAGAGAAGGCTTGAGCATTGATCACCACGCTTGCTCAAGGCGGATTGGCGATTTCAAACTTATATTAACTATAAGTCCAGGTTTCTTCACGATGTTTTCCTTCGCCGATGTCAATGCTGTCTAAGATAAACTCAGAAAGTACATATGAATTGAAAAAGTCACATTGGTACTTGGCCGGATTTGAACCACAACCTCGTGCATTTGAAGTAGGTGCCTTAACCTCTGAGCCATCCGACTATTCAAAAATAAAGTATACCTTTTCTTTATTTTTATTATGAGGTAAAGGTTGTGAGTTTAATGTTACGTTGTAGAGGGGTAATCTTTGGGTTTACTGAACCGACTTTTAAAATACTAAAATTAAATTTAAAATATTAAAAACCCCCAACGTCAAAAAGTCAAGCTCACATTTTAAATGTTAAAAATAACATTGATAAATCTCTGTGACTTCTAAAAACATACTTTTGCGCTCTGCTATAAGCATACACTGAACTCTAAAATACTTAATCATCATAGCTTTTAGCCATCTCATTAATATCCTCAATAGTAAGTAAGTAGTAGTCAGCAATAATCATTGGTACTAAAGTTAGTTCAGTCCGAATCTTTACGGTGAACTGTTGCATAAGGGTCCCCTTTTCTGAGTGGTATATAATTATAATTATGTGATGGTGATGGTGGTCCTAAGTAAATTCTTTTTTTTTATAAGGAATCTTCAAATCCTAATTCTGATGAAGGTTACTCCACACTACGACCCTTTGGAGAGAGTTAAACTACGTGACACAACACAGCTAGTTGTAAATGATAAAAATGCGTTCGTAAATTATGACAGCAACGCATCTGCAGTACCTATACTGTAGTACTAAATTCAATACGATTTAATAATTATAATATAATTGAAGTGATTCACTCTATAACACTGAAGTATGACGAAACTAGATCTACGAGTCTGCGTAATGAAGGGAAAAAACTTGTCAAAGTATTTCCAATTAACGTCATTGACCAGTATATAAACTACTGATCTAACAGGACCAAGCACACTCCTCAACTGGGCGACGGTCCTTCAGCACATTAATAAATACAATCATGTATTCGAACATGTGCCTGAAGATCGCTCTGTGCCTGGCTCTGATCGTCAGCATTGACGGTTACGTGTTGAAACATCGCACACTGCCTCTGTCAGCGGAAGGCATGACTGTGGAGATTATCGTGAGAAGCAAAGAAGACCCGCGTCACCCTCTGTCGACAATGAAGATCGATATCAACGAAAAGGACAAGAAAGTGGAGACGTCAATGTCTGAAGTTTCATCGGACGTGCTGAGTTATCCCTTCGAGGCAGACAACAGCGTGCCAACTCTAGAAAGTCGTTCCAATGTGGTGGTGGGTTCGTGCCCCGCGGGTTTTACCCCTCGGGGTCGTTTCTGTGTTCCCAATGACTACTAGACTACAAACCCAACTTTCATCCAAGTACTGTGAAACGTGTTCAATTTTGGTTGAATAATAAAAATTCATTGTAAAATATATCTGTTTATTGTTTAGCATTTAAAGTGTGTCTCTTCCTCATGAGTCGTTAGCTGTGTGGAATCTTCCGCCTTGCTTATAGCTGTTCGTATTTACAAATTTAGATTAGTTCAAGAGCAGTAAATTTTAATAGACTTTGTATTTTGACTAATTGATTTTGATTAAATTCTAAAAAAAAATGATCAAAACTGGTAACAGTGGCGAGTGCAGCAATTTTCATTCGAGGAGACAAAAAAAAGTTAGAATTCATATCACTACCTAAATGTTGTCTCTCTTGATGTCATAGGTCTATCTACCAGCCTGTTTACTGTTGAAATAAATATCTATAGTATATTTGGCAATACTAGAGTCTATCTGCCACTATTCAATTGCGATAAAGTTGCTATTCTGAACCTCCAAAGGGAGGCCGATAGGAATCGAGTTGAATGAAGACTTAGCAACTCAAAGACACTTATGGTGCTAAAAGGGTGTCATAGCGGAGTATTTGGCTTTGTAAAGATCAACCCTTTTAACAAAGGTACATAACGACGATGAAGTGACAAGAACGGGGTATTCCTCGAAGCGCAACCTTTTCTTAGCGCAACAATCGAAGCGCAACTATCTTATTCCACGAAGCGCAATTGTTAGTTGCGCACACAACATCAAAACAAAAATATTATATTTTTATTCCGCAAAGCGAAACCATGATTAATTAGAGATCGAGGGGTATGATGGATTAATTAAATAATTATATCGATAGACAGTTTTATATCGGCTGTCTAAATTTTTCACCAGGCAAATATAAATTGACTGGAACTCAGTGTTTAGAAACTTTTGGTCAACTATGTTACAGGACATACAGGTTCATTAAATGGAATTATTACTGTTGTTATGTAAGTCCAGGGTATCAGAAATGAACAGAAAATCGACGCCTATAAACAATCTGGTTACCAAGTTATCAATGCTGCTCAATTTAATGTGATAACCTAATCGTGCCTTTAACTTTTCTTGCCACTTCATCGTCGATAAGCTGAATAAAATGAAAAAAGAAAAAAATAGAAATAGTTGAAATTAGCCTAAATGGGTAATATTTTGTTAAAGGTTAATGCATGTTAATGGTAAGAACCTCTTTTAGAAAATACACAACCATAATAATTATGTCGGACGTCATTAAATAACTTCGAATAGTGTCATGAATTGAAGGAAAATGCTCTTTAAATCAGAGTTCTTGCGGAACAAGGTAAGTAACTAGCACATAAATAATAATAATAATCATTTTTATTGTAGTTCATCATATAAAAAAAAATGTAGGTATTATAAAGAATAATAATAAAATAATAAAAAATGTGTATTGCATCAACTTAACAACTTACTCTAAATTTGTTTATTTAATAAAACATGGAAAACTTACAGCTTAAAAACTTATTAAATAAAAACGAAAGTACAGACGCACGCACGCTATGGGCCGTCGACGCCTGAAAATAATGATTTCATTTTTTTTTTATATTTGACAGAAAGCCAATTACAAGTCTTCGCGTGTAGAAGTGGACTGGTAATTGTGATGAGAGCAAGCAACAATATCACGCATTGCATTTAAAGTATAAAGGAATACCTACCTACAGTTTGTTTAAAACGATTATGGTGAAGAAAAATCTTTAAAAAAATAAATGCAATAACCTAAACAATTTTGGTTAAACGGCTATTTGAAAAAGTTAAGGCTCAAGCACCTTCTAGCAGTTGTTACACTAGTTGCAAAAGGATCCAAGTCATACTATTTACAAATTTAATTAAACTGTACGCTTGCACACACAATATGACTATTCTGCCTATAATACTATTATAATATTAATAATAATGATTAATAATAAAATTACAATGAGGAGAATCCTTTAAAGCAATTAGTTTGCTTGTGTTAGGATTCTCCGGCCTTCCCCAAGTTATATAATTGCTAATATGTTGTTTGAACAACTTATACAATAAAAACAAAAGAGTGGAATGGTTATATTAAGTTGCAGCACGTCGTCTCTGCTCAAAGAGATTTAAGATACTATATAGGTTGATTGGTAATTAGTGACCGATACTGAAACACGTGATTGTACTCATGAATACGAATAACTTTCCCAAACAAACTTTTTTTATTATACACAATAAAAAAATTCCCGCGCGCGCGCCTGTGATCGACCACAGTAGGCACGAATCGGCAGGACTTGTGCCATCCCATAATTCTAGTACGGCGGGTTGTGCCGGTGCGGCTGCTGCAGGTGCTGAAAACCTCAAACGGCGCAAATATAACAACCTTATTGGAAGTTATTCATTTGAACCGTTTGGGGTTGAAACACTCGGGCCTTGGGGTCCGAACGCCCATCTAGTTTTCCGAGACATCGCCAGGTTGGTCGACTCTTCACGTGACCAGAGAACTGGACTTTATTTCGGTCAGAGAATCAGCATTGCCATACAACGTGGCAATGCGGCTAGTCTTCTGGGCACTTTTCCCGTTGACAGCGATGCGGATGAGTTTTTTGATGCCCTATAATTGTTTTAATGTTCTTTAGTTTGTTTACTTTATGGGTGTGTACATAGTAGTAATTAAATAAATAATTTTGTAAAGATTTCATTGCTTGTTTGTTTGCATTGAATAGGCTCCGAAACCACTGGACCGATTTGAAAAAATCTTTCACCGTTGGGAAGCTACACTATCCCTGGGTGACATAGGCTACTTTTTATCCCTGTAATCCGACGGAAACGGGAACTATGCGGGAGAACCCGTGTGACGTTAGCTAGTTTGTAATAAAAAAAAGAATAAGAATATCACTATTTTTGAACTTCAAAAAACTTTTGTTTTACTGATCTTTTGTTTGATTATTATTTAAGTGTGTACATAATAGTACAAATAAGTTTAACGTTTAGTGGATTATACATTAGTGATCCCTACTTCAAAGAAATTTTCCAGATTACAAATCAAAAATCAAAAGTCATTCGAATTCAAATAAGGCTGAGAACCAGCACTTTTTGAGCGTCAAAAATACATGAGACAGTTACCCAAAAACGCCCACCCTAAACTGATTAGATTTCACTGACTGATTTACTGATTGATGAGCTAGTCTCTGTTCTATTTGCATTTTAGGAGACTCGAAAATAATATTCATAAAATTAAAGCCTTTAATTAAGGCAACACTATAAAATGTTAAAATATATGAGTACTTTAACATGCTTTATTGGTGCATGCTTTGTTGGTTGCCCGTAAAAAAAAAGTGTGCATCATAACATAATTCTTGTGAAAACACGAATTACAAGTACAACCAGTATTTTTTCCACGACCCAATTAAATTGCTATCTTTAAGTGACACACACGTATTTCATGTCATCCTGTTAGAGTACCTACCTACGTGGAGGGGGTTTTCTTGGCTTACCTGACATTAGTAGGACGAAACATGAACTTTGTCCTTAGATCCTCATTACGTACTAAGCAAAGTGAGTAACCATTGGAATAGTTTTCAGACGCTTTAATGAAGCACGACCTAAACCTAGTGTGGTTTAAATATTATTTTTATTTATTATTACTGTGTTGCTTGATATGGGTTTTTATAACCTGAATTAAAGATTATTATTATTATTATTATATTGAAATCTTGATTTTTCTTCTCCTTGAGGAGAGTTTACGACCTTACACACGGGCCGGAACCAAGTGTGTCAGGGGAAATTTATATTGAATATGTAGATGACAGTGTAGAAGATGTTAAAAATTTTCGGGTGATGCGACACGTGTTGAGTATAGTCGCTTTTTGGAGCATGTAAAGTGTGTGAGATGGCATGTGTAGAGTGTTAAGGCTTTGTGTGAGAGCTTTTGGTATAACACCGGTGGAGGACAGTACTATTGGGACTATGTGTACGGTTTGTGCTCTCCATTGGGTCTTTATTTCAATGGCGAGGTCTTGATATTTACTTAGTTTTTCGGATATTGTAGTTTGGATATTGTGCGAGTTAGGTATAGCTATATCTATTAGGTAAACTGTTTTATTGGATTTGTCTTGCACGGTGATGTCAGGTCTATTGTAATGTATAGTTTTGTCTGTGATTATTGTTCGGTCCCAATAGATTTTATAATTTCTGTTTTCTAAAATAGTTTCAGGTTTGTATTTGTAATATGGAATCATTTCCCCTGTAAGTTTGTATTTATGTGCTAAGTGTTGGTGTATGATTGCGGCAACTTGGTCATGTCGGTGTTTATAATCTGTTTGTACTAGTGATTTACAAGCCCCTGTAATGTGTTGTATGGTTTCGGTGGTATTATTGCAGTGTCTGCACAAATCAGTCGGTTGATTAGGATCTTTAATTATAAATTTTCGGTAGTTACGGGTGGCTACTATTTGATCCTGTATGGCCAGCATAAAACCCTCGGTTTCAGGAAACAATTCGCCTCGTCTGAGCCATTCGTTCGACTTAATTTTGTCGACGTGTGGCTGGCTCAGGTAGGCTCGGTGTCTTCCGTGTAGGGCTTTTTCGGACCACGCTGCAATTTTTTGTTGTGTACTAACAATGTGTTCATTTATCAGTGTGTTCTTGTTTTGTAGGTTTAATGGTGTTAGTTTTTTATCTATTTCCGTGACGTGTTTTTGCAGTAATGAATTCTCAGATTTTTTATGGAAGTACGTTCTTAGAGTGAGTCAATCAATCCTCTTCCTCCTTCTTGACGTGGTAGTGTAAGTCGTTGTATGCATGATTTCGGGTGATGTTTTTTATGTTTTGTGAGGAGTGTATTGACAGTACGCTGTAGTTTTTTGATGTCAGTCTTTGACCACTGTATAATTCCAAAAGAGTATGTGAGAATAGGTATTGCAAATGTGTTGATGGCTTTTATTGTGTTTCTGGAGTTTAGACTGCTTTTCAAAACAAGGTTGAGGCGGTGTGAGAACTTTTTGATCAGTTCCTGTTTTGACATCTTTTGTTGTATTTGTCTGGACTGTTTAAAACCTAAGTATTTGTATGTGCTTTGTTCGTCCATTGGCTCGATCAATTCACCTGACGCGAGTGTGTAATTATTATTCTGAATTTTTCCTTTAACGACAGACAAAATTTTGCATTTATCTACTCCGAAAGACATACAAATATCATCAGAGAAATGTTGCGTTGTGTCAGCTAGTTGAAAAAGAGCTTCTTTGTCAGGTGCATATAATTTTATGTCATCCATGTACATAAGGTGTGTCAATGTGTATTGTGTATTATTGTTTGTCAGTGTAAATCCTGAGTCTGTTTTATCTAGCAACTGTGAGAGTGGATTGAGTGCCATGCAAAACCACAAAGGACTTAGAGCATCTCCTTGAAAAATTCCACGTTTTATATAAATATAGGTTCAGTAGCTACAGTAGATGACGTTGAATTGATTTTAAGAACAGTTTGCCAGTTTTTATTATTGTCATTATGAGTAATACTTTCTACGTGTTGAAAAAGGTCTTCAGCCCATTTTCACTTTTTATTACCGTGCGACGCGTACATTTTAATGCAATTAAACATTCAATATCCACAAGGCGATTACTAATGTTATGACACAAATTATGCTATGCATCACTTGTTGCTTATCAACAGTTTTTTTTGTAATTACCTACCTCGTGAAATTTGAATGGTTGTTTTTTTGGGGTAGCACGGAGAAACGTCTATAAACATTTAAAGGTACAAAAACAATTTTACAAAAAATTAAACCGACTTCAAAAAGCACTAAACGGTGTAAAATAACTCTAAATTCGGAAGTCGGTGGCCCATCATGAATAAGACAAAACCACCAAAGCCACAGACTTTTATTTATTTATTTTATTTATTTACTTTTTTTTTGAAGACGGTTTTATTTTTTGCAAAATAGTTTTTTATTTTTCCATTTTTAGTTGTTCCCATACAAATATTTGCCATGAATTTATTTTATACTGTTAATTGTTTACAATACATGTCATGATAATAGGGTTATCCACTTATCCCTAATAAATGTAAATTAACATACCTAACTGTCGAAATCTAGGTATATTGTACACATCTGCGTACCCCTCAGAGCATACAGGCGTGATGATACGGCATGATGTTGTATAAACAATAAACATCCAAGCGATTCCAGCAATCACGACCGATTTGCCGACTATTTTTGATGAGTTCCGTTGTATATCTCCGAAGATTAGCACCAGATCTTCATCAAATTAAAATGGGACCACCTCAGGAGCGTACTATTTCAACTAAAGAATTTTGAGAATCGGTCCACAAATGGAGGAGAAATCAGGTAACATACATAACATAAAAAAAACATACACACCAACATAGAACCTCCTCCTTTTTTGAAGTCGGTTAAAAACAACGAGATCCGGAAAAACTTCGTCAAAAAACTGTAAATGTTGACATTAGAAATATTTCAGTTTGTTTTACTTGTATAGATAATTAGTGTTTTTTTAAGCCTAATTGTAGACATTAAATAGGTAACTGTTTGTTTTGTAATTATGAAGTTTCTTTCAAGAACAACCGCAATACTAACAAATAGATCTAAGCTCGCACAAGTACAAAGTCCGAAAAATAACGGTACTTACTTACGAACCGAATTTTGTAGTAAGTATCTGCCCGGACTAGTCCCAAGTTAAGCAGAGCTTGTGTTACGGGTACTAAACAACTGATAATTTAATTATGATTGATGATGTCTCCGAAACTATGCATTTTTGGACCATCATAAATATGACAGACATCAGAAAAACAGTAGACATTGATCAACTACATGGTATTATGTTAATAAGTACCTACCTCCATAACATTGTTTTCATTACTATAAATAACTCCTTACCTACTCTGTTTACTGTTAACTAGGTACTTAATATTTTCCTTACGTACCAATTGGACATAGTCCACGTCGTCGTGGGTTCCGCCAAGGAAGTACCGATTTGCCCTCCGGTTTTACCCGTAGTTTAAGGAAAGATTGAGAAGACTGCTTTGTGACTAGTATTTATTTGGGTCAATGTTGCTGCAAATGACCTACCCCATCACTTTGTATTAAATTCCGGTCTATTTTCTAATAACCAATGATATTATAAGTAAAAAGGTGTAGATAGGTTCGAAATAGGTTAGGAACAACATTCGATCTTCAAAAACGGTACACTAACGCATGCACGTGTCCTTTGGGCGACGCCACACTGAGGTAAAGTGTGTCTAGTTAGCCACATTTTAAAGTGTCACTTGCTGAGCGCGTATAACCTATCTACATCTTTTTACTTGTAATATCATTGCTAATAATCCTGTATACATTGAGTTTTTTGCCTCTATAACTATTTCTACCTTCTTTTTGTTTTTTTGAGATCGTGAGTGAATTATTAGCCTTACAGACTTAGTTTTGGACTAAAATAAAAGTTTAATAAATGTACTACAAAATATTTTCAGTGACCTTTCTTTATAGGACAAGTAGTTTTGCAAATATTTTGTGCAATACTTAATTAAAACCTATAAATTCCAATTTTCGAAAAAAAAATATTGTGACCTTCGACATTCTATTAATTGGCTTCTTTGAACTCAATAGAGCTGCGATTAGGCTCAAATCGTAGATAATTTAATACAATCTGTAGACAAAATTATTCGCAAAAAGTTCATAGTTTTGGCCCTAGAGAGCAAATGGTGAAAAAAGTACCAAAACTTCGTAGATTTTCTTAATTTCCGCAAGTTTTTCGAAGTTACAAATTTGAATTCGCACTACCCTAACAGATCCGTACAACATACCAAAAATGCAGAACTACTTCACGCATTGTTAATTTAGCCTCTTTTTTTGTCTGTTCTACCGGTCTATAGGTACTAGAGCGTTCGATGTGGTCTGGTGACCGAGGTTAGTCACCGGCAATTTAAGGACACTGGACCGTGCGTACATAGATCTTATAGGTGAGGTTCATCAGAAAGGTCAGGTGCGTAGTACTCGCAACCGGCGTGTGTGTGTGACAACATGTATGAATTTAAACGACTCAAAAGAAGTATGTAAGAATCGTAGCATATTTGGCGCTCTGTAGTTTCTACCTACTCCCTTGGGAAAAGGCGTGAGTTTATGTATGCGCTATTTTAATCAGAAAAGTAAAAACAAAACACTAATTCAATCGTTCAGTGCGTGATTAGAGTACCTATTGTTTTGTTTTACTCACACATTATGTTATCACGCCTGTAATTTTCGAAGGTTTTCGCAACAACTGTATCACAAACAGAATATGGTTCATGTTTAATTGAGAAAATTTTACAGTATGGGGAGCTTGATGTATGGTGTCTGTACCTATCTGTCAAAATTGAACTCAAAATTCATTCATTCCTTGCTTTCAATTTTTCGGTTTATTTTAGACATTGGCAGAATAGTCGACATCGGATTTGTTTGCCATAATAAATAAAAAGATTAGAATAGAGCCCCGGCTGTCATAACTGTCTGACGCTGTCATTGTGGTTTTGACAGCCGGACCTCAAGTACCTAAGTGTAAGAGAATCAGTACTGTTTACATAAGATAGTTACCAAAAACGCCCGCCCATCACCACTATCTGGTGTTTTTGCTGGGAAGAAGACGCCCCGCAACAACCTGTACCTGGATACCAAACAAATATTTTTTCCGGGCGGAAATCGAACCCACGACACGCAGCGCAGCAGCCGTGTGTCATTATAACACAAAGAGATTTGATTAAATGCTTTTGTTATAACATGACTGGATTATGTTTTAATGACAGCATAATTATAGATATACATTACATACATCATTATTATCATTAAGGTAAAAAGTTCCAATCAATCTCTTTTCACCCTAATTTGTTACCTATGGCAATGAGGTCACAAAGTACCTAGTCGACTTTTATTTACGTGTTTAGTTAATAAAATATCATTATTTATTTATTTAACCTTTCACTCGTGTCAATTAGAGACACAATAGAAAGATAATGACAGCGCAGACACCGGGTCCTCTTGGGATTTACAGAATTAATACTTCAGGCACAGCCGCACAGTATTATGCAGAGGCGGACTTAATAATATTTATTTTTTTACTATGGACAACCAAAAAAGCATACACCAAATTACATGATAAGGTTTACATACAATTAATTACATTTACCAGTGTTGCCATAACAGTTTTACAAATCAAAACAAATGCAAAATTCCTAATTAACTTAGGTACCCAAACAAGTTAAAAAACAGTTAATAGACATACTTAGGTAGGTACTTTCTACCAGTAACCTAACCTAACAAACATCATTACCTATCATTCTAACAAATTCCAAGTTCATACAAACGCTGTTTATAATGTTTTGATCGAAAAATGGCGCCAATTAAAATAAATTATGATTTCTCGTAAAATTGAGGTAATTCTTTTGATCCGATTGTCCTTGTTTTGTTATTCAAATTGGATGGACACTAAATAAGCAAGTTGATTATACATCATTCTAAGGTTAGGGGTTTTCCCTGTTCTGCTGGTCTCAATGTACACCAATTAGCCATGAGTCACTTTTAAGGGTTCCTTACTTATAAGGTCAACGTTGCTGTAGGATTTCGGTATATGTGTAGGTAATCTAATTATCACCAATTTACATAATTCTTTTGTTTTGCACTTATAGGAACACATTCACTTTATTTAAACTATCCTAACAAAACATCAAAAGTTTACAGACTACTAAATTTAAAATTTGACAGTATATGCTAAATATTATGGGAAATTCTCAACGTTGATTCGAAATAAAAATAATCTGACATTTTAAAAACTAAGTAGGACATATTATTATAACGAAAGTATTTATTCACAACAATAGTACAACATATTATAACAGTATTCCAAGACGATTAAACTGTCTACGTAAAATAAAATAAATGAATTTAAACACAACATTCAACAATAGAAATACCTACAACTAAAATAAATAATAAATAATACATTATTTTTATGTCTGCTTCAATGCACATTTCAAAGTCAAAGTCAAATCATTTTTTTTCAATTAGGCTATTAAAAGGCAGTTTTGAACGTTAAACTAACAAGTTAAATAAAATATGATGATTCTAGTTGCCCCTTCCACAATATTTTGTATACAATAGAAATACATTATCTTATGTGAATACGATTTACCTAGAATAAAATCAATAAAAAAATGCTATACTAAGACAGATTCAAAGTATTTCAAATTAAGCACTGTAGTACAGACGTCAGCACGTCAAGTTACCCCAATATGTCAAATTTCTTTAATCGTTTTTTAACTTTCTATCAAACAGAATAAGGTTCATATTCAATTGGGAAAATTTGACACATTGGGGTAAATTGATGTGCTGGCGTCTGTACATAATTAAGTGGATAGATACATGGTACCCTCATTTATAAATATTCAAATTATGAGTAGGTAATCCATAATTTCAATATTTGTAAATGTGAGATTTAACAAAAAGAAAATAAGTATTAAATAAATAATCAAAAATCAAAAGTCATTTATTCAAATTCTTTTTTATACGAATCCAAATCATCTTAATACAAACCTTGCTAGGCTATCGAACTCATCTTGCGCCGGTACAATGTTATTTATAGTACAGATCCATAACAGACCAATTTATATTCGTAATTGACAATGCTGCCGTCGAATTCGTCATCGAATGATTCACTCCAAGGAGTTCTCCGGGGAATGTTTGTATGCGTAATGTACGAGACGCGTCTACGAAAACCTGCCCTAACACGTAAGGTATAAAACCACGCGCTGCTTAGAACCCACTATCATTTACAATCTGGCCACCGGTCGTTCAACACATCAAAAGTACAAAAATGTATACAAATATGTGCGTGAAGATTGCTGTGTGCCTGGCTCTAGTCGCTTGTATTGACAGCCATGTCATTAAACACCAGGAAGTACCGTTATCAGCAGAGGGCATGACCATGGAGATCGCAGTGAAGAACAAAGGTGACGGGCAACTAATGTCCGTAATAAAGATTGACATCAATGAAAAGGACAAGAAAGTAGTGATGTCATTGGATGAACCTGCAAGTGAAGTGCCTGTAGAAGTTAGGACTACGACCACGGAGATTGTACCGAGTGTCGGGAACCGTCACAATATCAAAGTGGGCTCCTGTCCCCTTGGCTACACAAGACGAGGTGGATTCTGCTTCCCCGACGATGACTACTGAAGTGATCTCTTCATTATTTATCAGACCACAAGCGGAAGCCGGCTTCCGCGAACAATAAGTAATTTAATTGTGTCTGGAATTCCGGTATTTGATTCACCTCGATCAGAGACATGTTGAAATGTGATATGTGGCAAGTGTTCTCGGTGTTATTTATTTATTAAAAGTTTAAACAATAAACCGTTTTCTTAATTTTGTGCTGTTTAAAAATAAAACACGATACCGTTATTTGCGTACATACATATATCTCGTGTTGAACGAATTGCTCAGTAGCCATGGAAAGTAGGTAACTAATTCACTTTTAAAAACTATTAACCTCCATAAATTAATTTTTTGTGCAAAAAAAATTAAGTAGATCAAAAGTAAAGATTAGCCCATTCATTATTTATTATATTGCAATAATGATCAACCGTTACATTTGCCTTTATAAAACTGCTTAATTATTCAACAGGGTTTGGTTGTGTCTCCACTTTTTTATTATTAACTAGCTTTTGCCCGCGGCTTCACCCGCGTGGATGTCGAACTTCCGTCCCCTATTTTTTCCTTTAAGGGTTGAATTTCCAAAAATCGTTTGGTGCCCAGGATATTAAAAAATAAGTATACCAAGTTTCATCGTAATCGAACCGGTAGTTTTTGCGTGATGCTTGAACATACAGACAGACAGACAGACAAAAAATTTTTAACCACATTTTTGGGTTCGGTGTCGGTCTAGTAGCACCCCTTGCCATTTATTTTTTTGATATTTTCAGTGTACAGAATTTTTACTTACATACATACATACATAAACTCACGCTTTTTTCCCATGGGGGTAGGCAGAAACTACAGAGCGCCATATGCTACGATTCTTACATACTTCTTTTGCTTCGTTTACTTTCATACATGTTGTCATACACACACGCCGGTTGCGAGTACTACGCACCTGACCTGAAGTTTTACTTCCACAGATTTATTATATGTATATAGATTACCAGTACTATTATAATAAGTAAGTAGACCAAAATAATTCCCATCCTGTTAAATCATAATGTGGTCGGCATTCGTAATTGATAATAATAATTATGTATTTCCGTAAGTTAGTTTCAACCATAGTTTCAACAAACTCTTTTACACGTCAAACAAGGTAATACTTAGTTTTGTTTATCTTTATTGAGGTCGGTGTTATACTATCCGAGAATATAAACACAGAAAGAAACTCAGAGGTGTCTTGTAAAGTCCACACATTAATCTTGGTCATACCATGGATCATGTGGGGCATACGAAGGGCAAGGCATAAGAACTAGAAGGTACAGACGCCAGCACATCAAGTTACCCCAATGTGCCAAATTTTCCCAACTGAATATGAACCTTATTCTGTTTGGCATAAAGTTGAAAAACGATCAAAGAAATTTGACACATTGGCGTCTGTACAATAAGTGAAATCAATCGCAGGTACACAGTTTTAATTGGAAATGTATCAAAAATAACATATATTATATATTGTATAGGTAGGTATAGTATATTGTAGTCTGAACAATATATAAATGACACAGTGGATACTGTCAAGTGTTATTAAGTATCTAATTAACATTTATGTTTTCTATACAGCTGGTAAACAAAACGTTCTTTGAACATAACCTTGTGGAATGAAACCAGTTAAAATGTTACGGAATACTGGTGACATTTTTTTTTATTTAAAACTTGTTTAGCGTTTTTTTTTATTAGCTGTTCCTATTTTTAGAGTTGAAGGTTTATTAACAGAGTAGGTATTGTGTAAATGTAATATTATCTTGATCTGCCTTTTTTCAACTAAATACATACAATACCAGTAAGTAATTAACAAGGCGCTCCTTGTTAATTACTTACTGGTATTGTTTGTTGCAGTCGCTACTGCCTACTTTGACATCAATAGGTAGATACTAATTTCACTGTGTATTGGTTAAAGTTATCGTTTACCGGTTAATACATTCCCCTTGCCGACGTTGGTTGCCAGACTTTTAATTTGGCATAATTGGGGAATAGCCATGGATGAGCACACTAACCCACTGAAGAGTCAATTAGTTCACTCCTACTGCCCGTACTGACTGACTATCTATACAAAATCCGTCATAGCACCATTTTTTCTTCAGATTATTTCAAGCCTATATCTCGAAGTAGTTACTTAGAGATAAATGATCAAGCTCGCACATTTTAGAATTTATTTGGGTATCAGAGTTTTGAGAAAAAAATAACTACTTAAATTAAAAAAATATACTTACTTAAAAGGAAACAGTTCTAGTCTAGTTAATTTTGTGTTACCTACTAATTAAATAGTACATTTCATAGATTTGTTGTACGATTGACAACTAAGGTTTCTTGGTTAATTTTATTGTAGACATTGTCTGTACTCAAAGACATTCAATACCTATAGACCGGACATCACAAACCAAATTTTCGTCCAAAAAAAGTGTGTCCTGCCGGACACAAGTCTATGAGTTTTTTTTAGTACGCTCCGCTGCCGCTCCAATATTCATTCATTATTCTAGATGGCGTTGCTGAGACATGGGATCAAAGTTTTTCTATGACATTTCCTTGACATGCCCGCTCTATTGTCTTTTAAATCTCTTTGTCTGTACTAGAGGAAAAATAAAATAAAGAGTCCCTCTTGTGTAGATTCTTATTGTGCTTTGAATTTTCAGCTGGGTCCATTCCCGTTTCCATTTAAGCTTGTCAAGAAATCTATGAACGCAGTTTATTATCTTTTCAAAACTACAACAATTTTACCTTTAAGTAAAATAATCTATGTTATACAGATTTCCAATGGTTCCCCTTCAGTAACCTTTGATCTTTTTACACCCTATATAGTCAAAGATCAACTAAAAGATTTGCAGCAGATGAAGACGTTATGCCTTTATGTACGTGTTTATAATTGATTCGGGAACATGCCAATATTTTAGAATTATGTTGTTTAACAGTATTCTATTATCGAGCTTTATTTATTTCTTGAATGGATCCTGAGAGCAATAAAGCTATTTAGTGTGTTACTGGCTCTAATTTTATAAGTTCAAACAATTTTAAAACAAAACATGAATCCCTTTCTCATCGGGAATAGAGGGTAATTCGCAAACTACGACACACATGGAAGGGGGTTACTGAGTTTAAAACGATGACGTCTATTGCCTGACGAGTAATATGCGTAATATTCTTTACATTTATCCATGCGACATCACTAACGACACATCTACATATATCTAAATGTAATGATTTTAAAACAGTGATGAAATGTAATAAGGCAAATAATCAATTATTATTTATACAACTTTTTTTGAAGAATAACTTGAGTACACTTAAACCTTTTGGAATGTGTAACACACCCATATTTTGATTTTATATTATTTTAAAGAAATACATTACATGTGACTTCACCACACCTGTAAAGAATAACAAATGTGACAAAAGGGGAGAAACAATGAAATTTGTATGACGTAATTTAATACTATAAACTTAAGGGATTCCCAGAGCTATTTTTATCAACGAACCAAATACCCCATGTGTTCGCTGATCAATGATGTCTTTGACACAATTGTAAATGAGGGACTGTATTACAATCGTCTGGGACATCCCGGTCACAAAGTCAAAGTTATTAGTGAGTCAGTTTTGTGACGCTGGTATCTAATTCAATAAAGACACACTGTTACGCATGCAGAGCTGTATCAGCTAATTTATTTGTACCTAATGATTTTATAATCGCCTTAGCAAGCATAAAATGATTGAATGTGTTTTGTGGCGCATTCAAATGTTGACGAAGTTTATTTTGCTTTTGTGTGTGTGTAGGTAATATCATCTGTGGATTGGACGTGTTTGCCGGTGAAATGGATGACAATGATTGCGATTTTTCAAGTTTTGTTGGTCATTTGCAGTCCCTGCGACAAAGACAGGATAAACGACCAGTGACTGTGGCCCATATTCGCTCTGGATCGAGAGAACTGAATGTCATGGAGGAAAGCCTTTGCCCAGTAAGTATTGGGACGATGCTGGCTGATCAGTGTTGTACTAAATACAAGATATAGGGGATATTAACATATATACTAACTGTAATAATGTGTTCTATAGATTGTTCTAAATGCATTTTTTTCCTGATGTTGTTTTTACTTTAAACTGTAAAAACCATGAGAAATTCATAATTTCTTTATAACTGAATTTAATTTTCATTAAACAGTGTATCTAACGTCACTTTATCCATTAAAATCCCATTAAGTTAAAAATTAATCATGATTAACCGACTGCAGGAGGAGGTTCTCAATTCGATCGGGATTTTTTTTTATCTGTCAAACCGGTATAATGTTGTCATTGTAGTTTTGACAGCCGGTCCTTAAGTAGGTAATTAAAGTAAATAGAACATAAATTATCTTAAACTATTCTAAGTTGAACTATCCATTTATTATTCAAAATTTTATTTCCTAAATACGGCTAGTGCAGTTGGAGTGAGAGAGGACGAGCCTGCCTACCGCTGCAGTAGTTATATACCTATCTTTTCAAAAATTGAAAAACCCGGTGAAAAATTCTACGCTAAGAGGTAGGTACAGGAGATGATCATGTTTTGTAATCATGATAATACGTAAGTGACTCGATGTTCCTACCAGCGTGTTTAATAATAAAGAAACAAATAACAACAATAGAGTTTCCTCCTAAATAAACTTGTGTGTGGTGGCGTCATTTATTTACGTTTTATGTAAACTAAGTTTCTTGGAAACGTTAGGGAAACTCTCTGATTTTATTTGACAAAATGACAAGGAGAAAACTAAATAGCACTAATTATTTATATTGTTATACATACTTAGTTAAACTAAAATGAAAGTAACTTTTCACTTCAGCAGCGAGAACACTTTCTGAAACTAGAAATAAATATTTACAGGTTAAATATCAGTTTTATTTGCAGTAAATACTTATTTTCGTTTAAATACAACAATAAGTTAATAATTCAATAAATTACAATATAATACATAAATTATCTTCTTGCAAAATTAATTCTTTAGTTAGTTTGAAATTCCGAACGTGTTTGTCTTTGAGGTCGAATTCAAAATCGTAACTTCGAAAGGGCTGGTCTTTGTCTCTCTCTTTCTAATGTCGGGAAAGAGATAGAGTGTGAATGTTTTGAATTGTATGATTAACCCAAGGCTGAATAAGATGCATATTTGGTATTCTGATTAAAAAGTTACTTTGTCTCACTCAGGGAGCAAAATCACATTTTGTTCACTGATTTCAGGCAGCAAAAACTACATGTTTGAGCTACTAAAGTGAAAATAATAGAAAACTGTTAATGAGGATCTTGGATAACTTTGTCGGATTCTGAGCCGATTTTACAACATAATTATCATTGATTGTAAAGTTGACATTTCAATTAAGATATTTTTTTTGTTACAATAATGCGTTTCCCTGCAATGCCTGAAAAGCTTGTAGCTAAATAATTACAGCTTCACGGGTCGATCGAAGGTTAAGCTACGCTTGATGAGGTTGGTATGTGGATGGGTGACCATTCATAACATATTAAGACTCGTAAAGCTGTTGGTCCCGGCGGTTATTATTGTAGATCTGATAGTCGTTACAGATAGTCAGAAGCCCGAATATTAGTCAACCAGTGTAACCAAGGGGTATCATGTTACCCAGTAGGTATGCTACAATTCTTACTTCTTTTGATTTTTTTACGTCCTATTATTAGACATACTGAATACACACATACTTACAACATTTCTTAAGAATCGCAAAAGCCGTTACGGAGGAGTTGTGTAACAAACACTGTGACACGTTGATTTTATAATTATATTAGATGTCGTGAGATCTATTCCATCACTAGTCACAAAAAATAATGTCATTTCATAATATTCATGATTATTTCATTTCACCATAATTCAATTTTAACTTTTCAATTTCATCATCATTAATATTCATGACATGTAAATGTCACATTAGGTACCTAACATTTTTATCCGAACAATAATAATACCGCTCCGAGACGTTAGTCAGCGTGCGTAAAACTTGTAATTTAGTCGATATTTTGCGTAAAATGGGGTATTCTGTGTACGAATAGGTACCTAAAATCTTACTTTAAATACGGTCGATGTTGTATTTAAACGACAGTTATATTTTTGATCCCGAAGTGTGTGTGTACAGTTTACAAGTACCTACTCATTATAAGGATACAATACTTGTGTCTTTGAGTCCTGAGGTTGATGTTCCGAGTAATGCAATACCTACCCAAAATTATGTTAAACAATATGGTGACCCTAGTTGCGTTTTTGTGCCATATTTTAGGCTACGTTTTAGGATTCCTCAAAAGGTACCTACTCACTTTGATACTTCCACTTGCTTTGTTTATTTTACGCCTAGGTACCTTTATTTTATTTGGTTTTTGCGTGTTAGTTGTTTGTGTTTTCATTGTTTTTTGTTTGTTTTCTTCTTGACGGCACGGTTGACAAAGTGGCTGAGCGATTGGCGGCTGCGTTGCATGTAAAAAACTATTTTGTTTGGAACCTTTAGCAAGATGTCTGACTGCGCCACTATAGCTGCTCATGCTGCTGCCTGGCTCTTAGGCGGTTACCACATTGCCTTCGCGCCCCGCCGCGGAGACGAAATCAGTATCGTCACTGTTTTTGTATGCAAATCAATATTCTAAAGTTAAAAACCGCAGCACTGCACACCGGAGCGGTGCAGTGTAATTAATAACCGCCTTAATATTTTCTATTAGCAGTAATCCGCGAGGCCGCAACGTTTTCGGCGCTGTAGGTATTTAATAGTGCAGAACTTGGTAGTAAGAAAAGAAAGAAGAAGAAGTTAATAGGTATTTAATAGTGATTATCCCGTCAAAATCGGTCGAGAAGATTTTGTTAATACAGTATATAGGTACCTACCTATTTTCATATTTTCCATGTACCTATGTGTTTAAGTTGTTATTTTGACATAACAAACGGACATTTCAGTTTTATTTATTTGATCGGATATTGACGAACTTAAAAAGGTAGATGGACCATAAGAAAAGGGGTCTAGGTCAATTTCTTCTTAAAATATAATAAGATAAGTTTAAGATAATAATAATATAATAAGATAAGAAGAAGAATTGATTCTCTAATAAGTAGCGGTAACGACTGTTAAAGATTAAATTAAAGATACCGGGCTGGTATCCGTAACTCCACGTCAAAGCGCGTATTTTGCGTATGGGCTATAATTTAGCACGCGGGCCCAGTGCGAATTGGTAGATGTCACATGTCTTCGAAATTTTGGTTCTAGGACATGCTAGTTTTCTTCACGATGTTTTCCTTCACCGTTTTTGCGAGCAGTGGTGACGAAATAAATTACACAAAGTAATGCGCCTGCCTGGGTTCGAACCCACGACTTACTGTTCGTAAGTTGGGGCCGCCACCACTGGGCCTCCGCTGCTCTCTAACGATAACGACTGTTAACTAATAGATTGCCGTCCAAAAAACCAAGTGATGTTTCGATAGCGCTTACCGGTTAATTTTTGACAATTGTTATTGCGATATTCTTATTCTGCATTCTCTGTAGAGGCTACCCGCAGTTAACTTCATAATCACAAACATCCACCACCACTTAACATAGGTATACTTCAACCATGCAATTAATATATTTTCTTTATTGATTTCAGATTGTGCTTCAGTGTTAAGCGTTCAGTCAGGTCAGTTCGCGGTAAGACTGAGTCTCGCCGCGGCAAACAAGATGGCCCTCTTATCCTAACACCTTTAATAGAACGTGAAAAAGTAAAGAAAGCAAGGAAACTCTCTGAAGTAGACCCGAGTTTGTTCGCTGGTGTCAACAGTCACGCTGCGTATATCACAGTTGATAAAATTCGAAAATGGAACCTTTTCTTCTGGTATTTTCCTGCGCAAGGAGTTGATCTAGAGAGTACACCTTTGGTTATATGGCTGCAAGGCGGGCCTGGTTCCTCTTCTTTATATGGCCTGTTCCACGAAATAGGACCCTTACAAATCGTCGACGGATCAGGTTTGGTTAACATTTCTTATTTCAGTTATTGCTTATTTAAATTAAGGTGGTTGCCTTGTTGGCCAATAGTCAATATCTCTATTGCTTTCCATAATTTTGTATTCCTAGATGGTAAGTACAGAGGCCAGCACATCAAGTTACCCCAATGTGTCAAATTTCTTTAATCGTTTTCAACTTTATGTCAAACAGAATAAGGTTCATATTCAATTGGGAAAATTTGACATATTAGAGTAACTTGATGTGCTGGCGTCTGTACATAAGTTAGACCACCTAAGAATACATTTAAAGCAATAAAGATCGCAAGCGCTATTGCTGAGCATGAGGTCCAGGGTTCGATTCCCGGGTCGGTCAAAGTGTTATTGAGTTTTTCGATCCGGAATTTCGCAGTAGGAGCCCGGAGTCTGGATTTGTGTTAGATTCATGGCAATAGGCTCACCTCCTATTACGTGGGACTTAAACATAACAGTTGGCGCATTGAGGGTGTACTACCAGGTACATCTCTGCCTACCCTTTCGGGGATTACAGGCGTGACGTTATGTATGTAAATTAAGATATTTTTTAATGTCTCATATTTTGATATTACCAAGGACCTATTTATTCAACATTTGTTATAGACGGGGCATCCCCAATCAAATTTTCATTCAACACTTGAGTCCTGTTGGACACAGGTCTATCTGAGTTTAGTTTGGTACGCTCCGTTGCCGCTCTAATATTACTGTATTATTAAAGATGGTGTTACTGAGACATTGGATCACACTTTTTCTATGACATTAAGGCGATTATCACACTGCCACGCATCACGCTGCTTGTTGCGTGTCTCTGAACTGAATGAACGCGCGTGGATGCATTTTCTGTGTGTTGGACTGTGCGTGTTTTCTTTACAAACGGAGATACTTACAAGCAACGTTAAAACACGCATTCACGCGCTACGCTGCGTGGTGCGTGGCAGTGTGGCAATCGCCTAATCTTCGCAATTCCTTTTTGAAGTATCTTAAATCTTTTACCTACGTGAGCAAAATCACTTGCTATTGAATACATCATCATCATTAAATTTATTGACCAACTATCAGACGTCCCGTGGTTTCACCCGCGTAGGTCCCGTTCCCGTGGGAATACGGGAATTAAAAGTGTGTTAACCTATGTGTTAATCCAGGGTCTCGGCTAACTCCATACCAAATTATATTAAAATCCATTCAGTAGTTTTTACGTGAAAGAGTAACAAACATCCTCACGAACTTTCGCGTTCATAATATTATTAGGATTTGATGTTTTTCAGTTCAAAAAATGCCCATCACATGGGGTTCCGACTACTCGCTTCTCTTCATTGACAATCCAGTAGGAACAGGCTTTAGCTTCACTGAGGGAGAAGAATACGTCACAAACCAGGATGCCGTAAGTACCTTAATTTTGTTCACCGATAGACTGAACTAAGTTCTGCAGGGCTCTTACGTATCTTCGTTAACAGTAAATAGTGATGGTCACGGGGCAAAGTGTAGACTGGCCTGTTGGTCTAGTGGTTAGTGACCCTGACTACTATGCCGGAGGTCGAGGGTTCGATTCCCACCCAGGACAAATGTTTGTTGTGATGAGCACGATCATTGTTCTGTATCTGGGTGTAATTTATCTATAATATGTATGTATCTAGAATTATATAAGTATGTTTATCCGCTGTTTAGTACCCATACCACAAGCTCTTAGCTTAGGTTGGGACTAGATGGCGTTGTGTGAAAAGTTGTGGAATATTTATTTATTATTTATAAAGTGTTCAAAGATAACTGTCAAACAGCTAGTTTCGTATTGGCTGTCATCAGTGTGTATCTAGGATGACGTCATCGGCACTCGCGGAGATGTGACGAAGCGCACTCCTGACTCCCTGACTGATAGTCATAGTAAAAAAAGTGCAATGCAAAGAGCTATTTGACAAAATTTTAGTTTTAGTCCCTCATCCAGATTCCAAGAAAATATTCGAAACATATTTTTTCTTTATTCTACAAAAAATAACGGCGATACATTGAGTCAAAATGTCGCATAACGTCACTAGCCAGTACAGTTTAGACTAGGTTATGACGTTACAAGCCCCCTCTCCTCAACTTTAATGCGCTCAATCTAAGCAGTTTTCCATCAATTTAAAAAGAAAAAATACGTGTCAAATATTTTCTTGTAATCTAGATGACGAACTAAAAATTAAAATTTTGTCAAATAGAAAGAAAGAAAGAAAATATTTTATTTGGATGCACAGAACATAAAACAAAAGAACAGCAATACAGATAAAAAAAAGAAAGGTTAAAAAACTAAAAGACAAAAAATAAAAAAAAAAAAATAAAAATAAAAAGACCTGTGCGAGACCAAAAAGGCGCCTATCTCAGCATTAAATAGCAGGCAAATAGCCTATTTCTTGTAAATTCTCAGTTGTCATCAGAGTTCAGAGAATAAAAGGTTACCCAATGTCCCTGCTGATTTCAATGCTCAACTTTAATTAATCAATTCATTATCTCTACTATACGCAGGTGGGCCGCTGTCTTCTGAGCTTCATCCAACAGTTTCTACACGTTTTCCCGGAATTAAGAAAAGCACCTCTCTTTATAACTGGGGAATCTTACGCCGGCAAATACATTCCAGCATTCGGATATTACATACATCAATATAGAGATTGTTTAAATCCGATAAATTTAAGAGTGAGTTAAATTATTCTGTTAACCCAATCCATAAAAATGGAGTATTCCCGTTTGAGCACCTATTTGTTGAGCACCTATGCATTAACCTATGGGAAATGGGAATACCTTTGGTGCTAAATGCATAGGTGCTCAAAAAATAGGTGCTCAAACGGGAATACTCCATAAAAATTACCTATTTTCTTATATTTTGAACTTATTTTATGGTTGTCTGGCATGTAGGGTCTGTCGATCGGCAATGGCTGGATAGATCCACCGACAATGCTGCACTTCTCCGAGTGGGCGGTACAAGGGGGTCTCATTGACCACAAACAAGCGAAAGATATAAGAAAATTAGAATCAGAAGCTAGACGGAATTGGAGAGAACACGATTTATCGGCATATAATCAGGTACGTAGTTCACAAGACTTCAAATTACTGTTATAAACATGCGTCACGATGCTCGTCCGCGATAAACTCCGGAACTACTAAACCAATTATTGTGAAATTTGGCCTGCTTTGTGTAATTTGGTCATACTTGAGAGATAGGATAGTTTTTTATATTGACCTGAATATTATTATTTGACAGCAAACTCAATATTTTCCTTTAATTAGTTCTACAACGTTCTTGGAGATGGCGATGTAACTAGTTTTGAGCCACAGCAAAACGCGGTTTGGGTCGACTATACGCCATTTAGACAAAATTATTATTTATTTTGGTAGACAAAAGTTAAAAAAGGTTATTTTTAATGCACACTTTGTAACGAAAGTACAATTAAGCATGTTACAATTACGATAGACGCCGAATTTATTATACCTAATCTATTTCCACAGCAGCTGTCACACTGAGTACACATACACACACTTAGTAACAATTTATTTTAAGAAATGGTGTAGTTTTCATTCAGTTATATTATTTCATTTTAGTTGAAAATTGAAGTTGTTTAGGTATTCTTCTATACTCCATTGTCTAATTTAAAATGTATATGTGTATAATGCTATTGTATAGCATTAGACAGAAAAGGTTGTTTTTAATGCACACATTGAAAAGAAAGTACAGTTAAACACGTTATAATTACGATAGACTAGATTTATTATAATTAATTTTCACAGCAGTTGCCACACTTAGTTGTAGCATTGCAACAATTTATTTTGAGAAATGATGTGGATTTCATTTAGTTTATTATTTAATTTTAGTTGAAAATTACAATGTCAATAATAGAAACCTAAAAGAAGCAGGGATAAACAATACATGGACACGTTCTTAGTTTGAGTTTTATTCTTCTAAAGAAATAAAACAATTGTTTTTTGTTTTTTACTTATCTTTGAAATAAAATGTTCCGCATTCCTGCTTCTTTTTTCTATTGCTATAAATGGAGTATAGGACATCTTATATATACTTGACTGGTAATTAAGTAACCGATAATTAAACACGTGATTGAACTCATGAATACGAATAACTTTCCCAAAGAAACTTTTTTTTATACTCATTTACTTTCAATTAATTCAATTACGTCAGTACTGCTACTGCGCAACGGGTGCGGTAGGGGTGGCGGGGGAGCGTGTGACGCTACTACTACTAGTAGTTTTTGCCCTTCCCGAGGTCAGACTGATACATCGTGCCGATTTGAGCCTACTGTGATCGAGGACAAGCGCGCGCGCGGGAATTTCAAACAGCATTTTTGTTATTTTATTGTGTTTTATTGTGTATAAAGAAAAAGTTTCTTTGGGAAAGTTTATTAAAAGCATGAATACAATTGTGTTTAAGTATCGGTCACTAATTACTAGTCACCCTATATAACATTATATATTTTTAATTTCAGAATGCTTCCAAAGCAATGACAATGGTTTCTGTGGTATCACCAGTTAATGTTTATAATTATATGAATGGTGAAGCTCACCAGCCCTCTGACCCATTTGATAGCGAGATAGAAACATTTTTAAATAAAGCTGAAGTCCAAATCGCACTACACGTCAAAAGGCAGACGTTTGCTATAATGAATAAGACTGTGTTCGATTGGTTATTTAGTGATTTATTGCTTACTGTAAAACCTTGGCTGGAAGAATTGATGGAGAATTATGGTGTCCTGTGTTACAAGTGAGTTTGTCATCTTTAAATATTCTTTTAATAATTTTATTGCAAATTAGTTTTCGTAATGGCCAGTGGTTAAGGTTTAGCCTGTCATGCACGGATTCAAATCTGGGCAAGTAGCAATGTTGCTTTCTCGATTCAAGTTTACTTCTATGAATTTGATTAATGCTCGGCCCTTCTTTGTATGAGAAGAGACCATTGCCTTAATAGGCTGGTATTATTTCAATTGTCAATTTTATTATTTTACTAGTAGACGTCCCGCGGTTTCACCCGTGCAGGTCCCGTTCCCGTGGGAATACAGGGATAAAAAGCCTATTATGTCAAACCAGGGTATCAGCTAACTCCATACCGAATTTTATTAAAATCCATTCAGTAGTTTTTACGTGAAAGAGTAACAAGCATCCTCACAAACTTTCGCGGTTATAATATGTAGGATAAGATGATCCGAATAATTGAATATTGACTTCCAGTGGGCAGCTGGATATGATGGTACCTTACGCGCTGTCAGCTCGCACCTACAAAAGCCTCCAGTGGTCTGGAAGACAAGGATACCTTGATGATTTCAGAGAATGTCTCTACGATGAAGAAAATAGTTCTCAAATTAATTCGTGAGTAGAACGCATTAAATAAATAAATAAATAAATATGCCACAACTTTTCACACAACGCCATTTAGTCCCATGTTAAGCTTGAGAGCTTGTGTTATGGGTACTAAGCAGCTGATAAACATACTTAAATATTTCTAAATACATACATATTATAGATAAAATAAATTACACCCAGACACAGAACAAATGATCACGCTCATCACACAAACATTTGTCCTGGGTGGGAATCGAACCCACGACCCGCGGCATAGCAGTCAGGGTCACTAACTACTAAACCAACAAGCCAGAAATACTTAACAACAGCAACAGTTTGAATTTGATGGTAAGCGAGAAACCTTCGGCCTTAGATAGATCATCTAAGTACTTTAGCGCTACAACTTATGATTGCTGTAATTTAAAAAAAAAAACAAAAAATGTTGAATGGCAACGCTGATTCTTTGCCAATTAACGTGGCGATGCGGAAGAATTTTTGATGCCCAATAATTCTTTTAATTTTCGTTTTTGTTTTTATTACGTATGTTATAGGTTATAAGTTAGGAAATAATTAATTAGTAAGATTATTTTGCTATGAATAATTGCGTTAAATTTTGTGTTTGAAATTCAGCTACGGCAATACCATTCGCTGACGCAGTCATTAGATCTTCACTTACTAGGCTACTGCGTTTATATTTTTTTAGAAGCTGTTTTTCTTCTAAACGGAGTACTTACCTATCACTTGAAGTTTCAACCAGAACCATCTAATAAATAAATAATCCACAACTTTCACACAACGCCATCTGCTCCCAAGCTAAGCAGAGCTTGAATTATGGGTACTAAACAGCTTATAAACATACTTATATAGGGTGACTGGTAATTAGTGACCGATACTTAAACACGTGATTGTATTCATGATTTCAATTAACTTTCCCAAATAAACTTTTTTTTAAATACAATAAAATAACAATAACGTTTCTTTCGTCGATCACATTAGGTACGAATCGGCACGATCTATCAGCTGATAGTCTGACCTCGGGAAGGGCAAAATCTACTGTTGTCTTAGTAGTAGCGTCACACGCTCCCCCGCCACGCCCACCGCTCCCGTTGTGCAGTACTGACGTAATTGAATTAATTGAAAGTTAATGAGTATAAAATAAGTTTCTTTAGGAAAGTTATTCGTATTCATGAGTACAATGGCGTGTTTAAATATCGGTCACTAATTACCAGTCACCCTACATATTTCTAAATACATACATATTATTTTAAATAAATGGCACAAAACAAATGATCGTACTCATTACTCATCACACAAAAATTAGCCGTGGTTGGGAATCGAACCCACGAGCTCCGGCTTAACAGTCAGGGCCACTAACTACTAAACCAACAGGCCAGTGAAAACTTATGCTCGTTCGTTTTTATTTCAGATTCGTCAAGAGAGGGCTTTTCTTTATGGAGGCGATGGTTGTCGGTGCAGGACACATGGTACCCGCAGATAAACCGCGCGCCGCCAAGCAGCTCATCGACAAGTTTATCGATAGATTCAAATAAATCATCACAGCTTTGTTAAGAGAAAACAAAAAACACTTACAGCTGTGCGATTCTGGTCAAATAACCGCGTGAAAATGCGGGCATAGTAAGGGGAAATTGAGCTGTGTGTACATACTAATGCTAGGCATTGACAGTTCACTTCACTCAAGTTTTCACCGCGGGATTTTTACTGAATAAACCGGCTGGTGAAAAATAACCCCAGTTTCGGAAGTCTGTGGCTTTGGTGGTTATTTTACATTCATTATAAAAAAAAACATTCCACAACTTTTTCACACAACGCCATTAAGTCCCAAGTTAAGCTTGAGAGCTTGTGTTATGGGTACTAAACAGCTGATAAACATACTTATATATTTCTAAATACATACATATTATAGATAAATTACACCCAGACACAGTACAAAATGATCATGCTGATCACACAAACATTTGTCCTGGGTGGGAATCGAACCCAAGACCTCCGGCATAGCAGTCAGCGTCACTAACTACTAGACCAACAGGCCAGTCCTTTACAGTCAGTAAATTATTGGCCACCGACTTTCGAAACTGGATTGTTTTTTACCTGTTAGTGTTTTATTTTAGATGTCGGTTGTATTTTTTTAAGTTTTTAATTGTTATTTTTAGTTTCTTCGAGAAAAACGTGTTGCGCCGACCCCAAATAAACACGGGACAAGGGCATGAAGATGATGATGAATTTTTAATTTCTTCGTATTTATAGAAAGTTGTTCAAAACTTGAAAGAATCATTGAAATCGGTTAACAATTGCTAAATAAATTCTTTCTAAACATTAATCTGTACATCTCTGCCGGGGCCCTTTTAAAATAGACAGGCGTAATGTTATGTTATGGAAATACAAAAACTCTGCATAGACATCTGACTGTAGCAATCGCGAATAATTTGCTGTTATGCGTTGAACAGTCCCGTTCCCTGTCATTTTCACCAGTATTTCTTCACCAAATGATACTTTCTAAATGAAAATGCTTAGTTTGTTACTAAAAATTTAAAAACCGGTGCGTGTGTACCTACTTATATGATTTGAGGAGTTCCCTCAATTCCCCGAGGATCCCTCTTCAGATATGAATTATGATACAAATGGAACCAATATGATACCCTATCAAATAAAAAAAGAATTTCGAAAATCAGTCCATAAATGACAGAGTAAATTTCTTTTTTGAAGTCGGTTAAAAATAAATCGGGCTCCAAAATGGTTATTGATGAAAAAGGATTTTTTCTTTAAAGATCTAAATTTATTTGTCAATCGTTACGGGTCAGAAGCCCGAAAGTCTGGAAACCAGTTTAATCAACCTACGGAATCAAGATTCAGGTGTATCTCACTTGCAGTACCTACCTACTGAGATAGTGTAGTGCGTAATCAATGTCACTTTGCCCGGGAATTGACTCATGCCCTCATTCTTAGATGTAGTGCTTGCGACCAATAGATTTACAATGTAGCAAATAATTAAAGATAAAAAGTTACACTAATTATATAGTATTAATTCAACGTTTCTTTGGTATTGTTCGTCAAAGCGTGGAGCTTCTCAAGTTCCGGGTTGAACTCACGATTTCTGACAAAAGTTTGCACTGACTGGTCTGGTCACCTCATATCTGTGTGGTTCTTTCCACAAAAGACCATTTCAAACACTAATCTGCATGGTTCTTACATAATCTGACAAAAATAATGTCTGGACTTCAAAAGAGACTGTGACCTCTGAGTTTCTTTCGGTGTTTCTTCTCAGAGTTGTCTGATAGTGAAATACCGACCTCACCTTCTAGTTAAAATATGATACGTAAAATAAGTGTTCGTATGATCCTATTTACAGAAATAAATATAGTTTGATTTGTTGTAAATAATAAATACCTACCTACCTGCTTTTATTCCCAAACCATCATTAATATTTATCTATTAATAATTGCGTTAACCAGAACGTTTGGACTGATTCAGTCATAATCATACACAGTGTAGCATAGCATAGTATATTGAATAGCATATTTTAATCTGTCAAAGGTATTATTTCAATAACTGGTATTTATGGCCGCAGACGAACTCATGGCTGAACAGTTCACACTGGCCACAATTAAAATGAAATAATTTGGAAATTTTAAGCCCCGCATACAACTCGGAGCTTTACGATGTAAAATCGCGAGATTGTATGGAATTATTGGAAATATTTCATTTCACTTGGACCAGATTTAAACGTTTTCCATTTATTTTGTAATGATGTCCAGTTTTGTTTGTGCATTTATTTGGTTTCATATTGATGGATTTATTATTTTAAATGTGTATTTTGTACAACGACCATAAGTATTTTGTATTTTCATTTTATGAAACCGCAATATACATAGGTACGCTTGCGGAGCAGGTCTAGTCGTAGTGTACGAAGTGTCAGAAAATTACCTTAGTATTAATTTTCTGAATCTGATGAAAAACCAAAATATTTTAGCTGTACGCTTTATCTACTCTGTAATGTTTTTTTTTACTCTGTAATGTTTATATTTTCATTTTAATAAATAAATTAATTTATTTTTTATTGTTGTTTTCATTCCTCGACACAACAGCAGCTGCACTGCTTCAGGTTTTCTCAACAAATTGAAAATCGAAGCTAAGTTTCGCCAATAAATTACGCTTCTACACAACCCTCGTTCGATCATGTATGACATACTTATAGCCTGTAATTGTTTGACTGATAACAACTACAACAAGTTGCAAGTTGTCATGCAAACAAGGCAATCAAAATTGCACATAACACTGCCTTTCAAACTAACTTAAAACGAGTAGGTACACGACCAAATTAAATCATCATTTATTAAAAACTTTAATATAAAATCTATTTATTTCAATATCCTCAACATTATTAACCAATTAGCCTCATCCATAGATAAAAGTAGATTAAAAATAAATAATTTATTTAAAAGTCTTTATTCAAACTAGGCTGAGATTTTTTTGAGAACTCTGAGAACTTTTTAAACGTAAAAAAAATACATAAAGACAGTCCCTCAAAAACGGCCCACCCTTCGCCATTGTTTACAATATCTTATAGTCGATATCATTTACCACATCACTATTTCTTGAATGAGTAACTATGTCAAACTACCCTAACAGAAGTTACTCGATGCAAAATACAAAATACCCACCTACCCACACTTGAGAGTAAAAATTTCATTGTAGTAACTTCTTTACTTGTTTAGATAAAGTAATGTTTTAATGTTTGTTATTTTTAAGTAAGGATACTGTGCTTCATTTTTTTGTGTAAATTTAGTACTTAGATAAACTATAGCTATGCGATTAAAGCCAGTGTGACAAGACTTTTGTGCTCCCAATTGTTCCTGTGTTCCCGTGAAGTTATTGAAAAAGTTAGTACCAAATGTATACAAGGTAAGTGAGCCTATGAAATTGATATCTTATTGTTTATATTTTATAATGTTGTGCTTAAAAATACTTATGAAAATTAATCACTGCTTCTGATCTTCCAAACAGTTTGCTGTTCGGAAGTGTCGTGATATCATAAATTCTTTATACATGTACCTGCATACATACATAAACTTACGCCTTTTTGCCATGGGGGTAGACAGGAGCTACAGAGCCCCATATGCTGCGATTCTTACTTTGCTTCGTCATGTATGCTAATATGTATAACTTCTTTATACATGTACGTAAATAGGTGCGTACTCCATTGTTTTTTTCGTACGATGTTAACTCTGATATTGAACAAGGCATGTTGCGGGCTTACAAATAAGTGACCACCAGAATTTTCAACTCAGTACTTATTTAAATTTAAAGGGTTGTTGATTTACATTTTATTTAAAATAAATAGCCTAGACCCTTTTTATTAAACATGGGGTAATTATATGACTCAATATATATTGGGAATCGCGTTATGGAACTCAAATGGAATTGGGCAGGACACCTAGCTAGGCGCGGTGATGACCGGTGGAGTAACGTTGTGACCGAGTGGCGTCCAAGAAACGGCAAGAGAAGTGTGGGGTATCTGGCGGCATGATGGGCGGACGATTTTTGCCATTGCAGGAATATCGTGCATGAGAGAGACTGGCACAAGGACGTGCCAGTTTCCTGTTCCGCAAAATGGCTTTATTTGGTCAGCAAGCCGTCACTAGGTAGGTACTCAAAGTAACGTTTCGTCGGACACGGCTCACCTAACATAAAGTGGTCATGCGTTATTTTTATAAGCTTTGCTCCTTATATTGATAAACATAAGGTGCGGATGTGTTGTCTGGTCAGAAAATAAAACTAAGGCTCTTCCCACAGGCGCGGTATAATCAAACAAATATACTTTAATTGTAGCTATATCATCGGTACTAACGATGTAAATAGTGTAAATGCCAATATTGAAAATGTCTATCACCATTAGTGGCAAAACCAGTTTCATTCATAATATTATGTATTCACTTATGTACCTTTTACAAACAGTTATCCTTGTATGTTAAATGTATGATCCAAAACACACTGGTTGGGGAATTTGATTTATAAAATTAAACGTGTATTTACCATTACCATGATAATAAAGCACCTATTATAAGTACTTAGGTCTATATTGTTATTGAGGAAATAATAACATGACGATAAATAATTATTCCCGTACATTATATACAGGGTGGCAGGGACATCGACGCACATCCGCTTACCATGGATTCAGTACATGATTCTGGACCCCCCTGCGTTGAAATTTTTCGTCGGCTTTTCCTTAAATTTTACGTTTTTTTTTGCATTTTTTTTTACTGTAAACTGTATATAAACATTATTTTTACCTATTCCAATGAGATTTTGTAAATTCACTTGTTTCACTTAAACCAGCAATGAAAGTAAAACAGGAAAGGGCTACCTGATCAGCTGTTTTTCTAAAGTTCAAATGCGAGGTCAACACTAGCATAGTAGGTGCCTTCGCTTTTCGCTTTCTACCTAATGCCAACATTCTATTGTCGGCCACAAAGGACGCCACCGCACCGGGCGGCGCGCGGTCTAGTCTGTACGATATTTTTTTAACCAGCCATTTCCGAGATGAATGACCTTCGTAATTTCATTTATGGCATCAGGTGCAACCTTTTCACGACGTTTGCGCGTCGATGTCCCTGCCACCCTGTATTTAGGTAGGTATTATGAATGAAGGATATTCGAAATAGGTTTTAAGCTGTCAACAAGGGTTATCCAAAACAAATTGACGGTATGGAGAAGAAAAAAGTAACAATAATCTTTAAAATATGTAGCAAACAAATAAAAAAAACACACACACACACACTAGAAAGAGAAAAGAAAGAAAGAAATAATATTTATTGGCAACAGGTAAAAACATGCACATACTGTTAAAACATGAAAATAACAAAAAAATACGTGGCATGTCTCAAGGCTGCGCCAAAAGGCTCATTTCAGCGGTAATGCCAGACAGATGCAGTAGTCTGACGATGGTGGTGGTCCACTACATTGTGCAAAACCTATTGAGCCAAGTGCCGATCCTTTATCTATCTTTAGTAAACGGAATAGTAGAAGAAGAAAGTGTATTTATTCAATAAGCTATACATTTATGTGTAGATTTCTATCTTGTAAGATTTTTAATCGTCTGTAAAGTGACGGAACGTTCACGCTTCACCTTGCCGAAACAAGAACTTCGCGTGCGCAGAGTCTGGTGTGTTTTTGATAATATAAACAAATAAACTATAACATTAGTGCTAAGTATACAACCCTACATATTTATTAGGTACTTCTGTGATTGTCTGGCAGCAAACGCAAACCAGGGGGATCCTAGACAAGGTCACAAATGTATGAAATTTAGCATTTCGAAAGCTTGTGCCAATCCTAATCATTTCGGAGTTACCGAACTTCGTTATCATTTATGAAAATGTGATTTTATTTAGGCCTCCAGCATCTCTACCACTTATAATACTTGATGCAAACGTAAGTGCATTAAAATAGACGCCCAATTACTCACCCAATTTTGTGATATTAGTTCGAGTACAGAACCCCAGTTATGGGTACTGTGGGCAAACAGAACAAATGATTGTGATAATCACACAAACACACAAACATTTGCTTTCGGTGGGAATCGAACCCACGACCTCCGGCATAGCAGCCAGAACCATTAATCACTAGATCACTAGGCCGTTCAAAGTAGTACTTTAATTATGGATGATATTCCAGTTGAGTTAAATTATACTCCTACTACTACTACTTCAAATATATAATGTAACATACTTGAGATTGATTACTTCTTGCTTGCAACATCCCTACAGCTCTT
The DNA here is from genome assembly GCA_921972225.1 of Euplexia lucipara. Lineage (NCBI taxonomy): Eukaryota > Metazoa > Arthropoda > Insecta > Lepidoptera > Noctuidae > Euplexia > Euplexia lucipara. The sequence continues at coordinate 7,698,474 of OV179161.1, read as the reverse complement.
TGCATTTCATCTGCCGTCAAATTACGTCGCTCCATGACGTAAAGAATATCTAACAATTCAATTTTGTCGCTTACTTTATTTAAATGGTTGATCAAATTATAAAATCAAGACGATTAAAACGCACTTAAATTCAAAAAAATTCGCAGTCATTTGAATTTTTGAAAAAACAAAACATAATCGTTTTTTTTTTGTTTTATAACCAGCCAGTATGTCATCAATAACAAAAAAGTTTACTTACCTACGCACTTTGAGTGAGTAAATACTTAGAAATTGATTAATATAAATGGCATATATTTGTAATATCATGCATGTTGCTTAGACTTTTTTGACGTGTGTATTACCCACTCTTGTATTGTATTAACATAGAGACACGAAGCGCAGTTGTTCAGTGTAAAATTATATATTTTCTAACTTTCAAAATCAATGCATTTCAGTAAGGTAGTTAGGTTAGGTAGTTAGGTTCGCTATAGTACGTTAGGTTAGGTTATATGTATATATATATGTTGTATTTCTAATTCTATCTAAGACAAAAGGTTTAAAGAGCACATTAGAGACTCACCATCATATTATAAAACGCAGTAGTAGTTATTATTATTGTATTGGATCTATTTGAAGGCATCTTATTAAAAAGCTACCTGTGTAAGTGATATTACCACAACTTTCATTACATTTAATAGAATATTCAACGACATTATGTGCCGAAAATAATATCAGCCAAATGGCTACCGCGACTCCGCTGTAGATGTTGTATTCTGGTGGTAATTTTGGAGAACGTCTTCGCATAAATGGTGCTCAATTTCATGAAGAACGCGAGTTATGTAGGCCTTTAAGGCAGCAATTGACTGTGGTTTATCTGCGTACACGAGTAGCTCCACAGGAAGTTATCGAGCTGTGTTAAGTCACACGATCTCGGCGGCCAGTTGACGTCGCCACCACGCGAGATGACGAACCACTCGAACTTCTCATTAATTTAATAAATTTAATAAAGAGCACTGGTTTTGACAATAAGTTTGAACAATTTCTTCGCGTTGTTGAAGCGTGTAGCGTTCCATGGTGAAATGTCACGACTAAATACATCTATTAAATAGTACTAGCCAGACTCTCGGATAGCCAAATATAATATAGATACATTAAGTATTTTCAGCAAAGGTATACAGGCTGGTAGGTAGACCGATAGATTCAAGAGGGACAACAAATAGTGATACCCATACCAGTACTTACTAAGTTTTTTTTTGTCGGCTTTCCTCTTAAGTATATTGCTACTGATGTCCAGTATAATAAAATTCTTGTGTAATAGTATTTGTTACCAAACTTCTTCGAAACGGTTGACCGATTCAAATGAAATTTTGGTGTGTATATTCAGTAGGTCTGAGGATAGATCGTATAAGTACTATGTTTTAAGGAGGAACGAAGCAAGCGTGTATCAACAGTTGTGGGCACTGGCTATGCCCTTATCCTTAACCATCTATCAACCTTAATTAAGGTCGATAGATATCTAATAGTTATAAAAAAGCGTTGTTTAAGCCCAAGCCTAGCCGTAGATTTTCCGTTTGTACGTCTGATTTATAGCAGTGCTGTATTATTGTATTTATGGGTGTTGCCCCATAATGCCCAATTTACCACCTGCTTTGGTTTGGATTCATTTATTTGAATTAGTTTAAATTGATTCTTAGGCTGAACGAAGTTTGATAGCTGGTTTATTATATTGCAATTTTTGCCTACTTCTTTTGGTTTGGCACCGAAATGCCATAGACCTACCTAACTTGTGAAGTTCCACATTTAGCTTACTAAATTAACTTATAAAAAAACTAAAGAAAAGTCATTATTTTTTCGTTTTTTTCCATTCAATAGTTGAACTGTACCTGAGTACCTATGCATTTAAATTAACTTTTAATAGAATCCAGTAGACACAAAAACAGCAAAAAAGGTTTTTACAATAAGAAATATGTAAACACCGTCGTCAATATTACTAACATTATTAAACTGTTGACGTTGATTGATTAGGCTTGTTTAATAATAGGTAATCGTTAAATAAGTATCCATATAAATGACTTCTCGTAAATAACGAATAAGCAGCCGGAGTTGTATTAAAATTAGGGATTTACAGCGCCATCTAACATTTTAATGGCAAACTAAAGATACATTCGTATTTCAGTGAGCGGAGCAAATTGGAATATGTTTAAAAAATAGTTATTCTTTGGCTTAGTAAGTATTCAGATATTATGTTGTGTGGTATTTTTTACATTCCTATCACTATAATAGCTCATTGTCAACAGTACTCTGAGGACAGTGGCGGAGAACTTTTAGTATCCTTTTGCGAGACGTTTTGTGGGGGGTGATGAACGAGGGATGCACTTTCCTCTCTCTCTCACTCGTGCGTCATCGTATAAATTATATTAATTTACTAAACCCCAGACAGCGTCATTGTCTTTCTATTGTGTCTCTAATTGACACGATTGCCGTTTAGACATATCTATTTATAAACAGTAATTGATATGTCATCAAGTACCGAGACATGAGCAGTCCTAAATGAAAATTGGAGCACCTGGCACGATGCGCAGTCGCAGTCATAACAAGCGATTTGTCACCACATTAATAGCTTCATCGCTGTGGTTGTCAGGCTGATTGAAAGGGCACGGAAACTTGTGAGAAGAGGAGTGAAGGCCAGTATGATTCATCAGAAATAGCTGACTTCAACTTCAACTCTTCTTTAATGGCGTTTGTGGAAAAGAGATACCACAATTTCGCCAATAACACGTAGAAACTATGATAGACGATCAAACGCTGGAGATTAAATTAGTAATTATGGTTGAATTAGGAGAAAGAAATAAATTTTGAAGCTAAGAGAGAAACGATAATCTTTAGTTAACCAAAGTAAAAGAAAAAAAAAACAAAGTAAAACCATAATCTGCACAGACAGATCAGAAAGCCATTATTGTGACAGTTAAAGACATTTAATTGTCTATGTCATGAACCTTTTTGGCGACAATCAATGTCAAAAAAATGGAGGGAAATTAGACATATTTTTGACAGATTGGTAGGTACTTAGAGCTAATTAACTCAAAATTCCCATACGTAGTAACTCAACTGTTTGTGGGCCTTTGAATTCTCCTTGTATTAGTTTAGTGCATTAAGTAACTACCTACATTTAGTGGGTAAACAGTAGGTACAGTACTAAAGTTAAAGATTTTTTTTTGTGCAGATAAGCAAAGACAATCATTTGCACGCAGCCTGCAACTTGTATTAATGGATTGTCTACTAATATTATAAGTTCTAATAAAAACGTTTAATACCTACTTTGTATTTTTTTATTAAAAACTTAAAAAAAAAACGAACATAAGATGGGATTGGTTATGTACTTACTCTTAGGACACAGTCCGAATCACAATTAGCCTATTCTTATTTTATGAGTTTCTCAATGATGGTATTGCCGATTAAGTTTTCACGAGATTTAGTGATTACCTGTAGGTATTTACTAGGAAATCTCGTGAAAACTTAAGTCAATGTTTAGCAGTATGGAATGACATCTCAATCTCAATTAGCCTTTCCCTACACTTTCTACGCGGTGATTTTAACAAAATCGACCAGCTGCTTACAAAGAGTTTAGGAATGAAGCTAGCGGCGCCCCGCTTCGATGGCCAAGACGTAGGTGTACCTTTTCCACTTTCCTTAAACTATTGTCCTCGGTAGTTAACGGCAATTGTAATAGATGGCGCTACGAGTCTCAGGAGACTAGCTCAACTTAAAAAAAAATACTTTCCCTTCATGAGGTTTTATTTTTCTAAAGGACTTATGGTCCCCCATTTACTTGATAATTGTAGGTGCTGGTTGCCGATTGACCAGGAAAATTTGGATCAGTATTTTATAGTATTCGCGCGCAATCGTACCTATATTCTCTGATGGAGATATTGCTAGAAAAGGAAATAATAGTTAATCTGTACCCCAAGGGACCCACGTTTTTAGGGGGAGCGTAAGTGCTTTGTGTCCTTCTAAGGTAGGTTTACGATATGCAGTTGGATCTTTATCGGACCAGTCCCTGAGGAATCGTAAAAATATTTACGAAGACTATACTATACTACCTACTTTAACTATACCTACTCGCTACTTAACAATAATAATCCATCCTTGTTTAAAACACGTTATCTACCGACTTTTAATAACAAAAATTTTGATTAGTGCCTCAGCAGCGGTCGGCGAACACTATACCCAAGATGCTCGCACATTTTATTTCACCATTTTCTAATTTATTATATAAAATCAGTTATATTAACCATCCATATTTTGCCCATTCGGGATGTCGTTCATTCGGGATTTCGTTCTTTCGGGCATTTGAACATCAGTATAGGGTTTTGATATTAACGACTATCGACATTGAAACCTTTCGGTATCTTGAATGTCGGTGTTTTGGACGTCGGATTTCAACCATAGGTACCTATTATGAACTTTCGGGATTTTGATACGTAGGTACCCCTCTATATAAATTTATTTAGTACTTGGATGTCCGAGCTTGCTCGGTATTTGATTTGTGTAAATCGACATTTTCTAATAATGATTCCTACCTAGATCAATTTACCGGCCACGAAACTTCATGAAAATCGTTTTAGCCGTTTCAGATGATATTTAAGTATAGGTACTTACAAAAATTGCTCGTTTAAAGGTTAATATTAGATAAAGAGTAAAGAAGGAATGTAGATAGCTAAAACGGAATTTCAGCCACTACTATTGAATTAATGTGCTAATTTATCGTTAGTGGTAACTCAGCAGTTATAGGCATCATGCACCTCTACTCTAAACTGTCCATAAAAAGGGCACAAAGATTTCTGTTCACGACTCAATATAATAAAAAAAAAAATCGTTACAAGTTTGTATTAAATACAAGCGGTTGGGCTGTCGCGGTGTGTGACATCTTACTTCTACGCTGGTGGAGATGAAAAGGGTAACGCTGGATATAGACACAAGTGGATATTTTTATTTCTTTGCCGACACTGACCCATTTCTTTGTGGCCGAGGACGGATCTAAAACTATTGTTTCTTAATGTTTCGTACATTTTGTTCGGCTCTGTGGCCTTTTATTGTTGGTTTTATTGTGTTTTTATAGGTATTAGGGGTTTAATTAAGATTTTTTGTGGATTTTGAATGTGCAACATTTTGTTAACAGTCCTATTAGGTGGGTCAAAAGTTTGTTTTTTGTACCTATTTTGTTAGAAGTTACGCTGAGTTTGATAAAGTTTAGAGTGGGTGTTGTTATTTTTATCTTTATCTAATAATATGTAAAATTCTCGTGACACAGTGTTTGTAACAATACTATTCGGAAACGGCTTGACCGTTTCTTTTTCAATTTGTGTGTATCTTTAGTATATTTGAGAATATGACGTATTCTATTTTTCACAACCCTTAGATAAAAATGGTCCACTCCAATTTAAATTGATTCTAATGCAAAAAGAAGTTTGCCGGGGCTGCTAGTTAAAATATAAAGGCATTGCTAACTATTTTTTTAGCTATTTTTTTAAACTTAACTTTTAACTTTAAAATTGGTTAGGTACTTTAATTCTCAATAAGTGTATTGGCATAAACTTATGGGGAATTAAAGTAACCGTTAATAGAGCAAGTAAGTATTTATTGTTAGCTTAATGCTCAACTAAAAGCAGCCGCTTCATGTATAAAACTTTGATATACAGTTGGATGTAACTGAATATCAGTGAATCAGTGTAACAGCTTATCGTGGCTCGCTTCCAGTCTGACCGCATCCGGTAAGACTGGAAGCCAACCACGATACTGTTAAGCAGATGATAATCACATAATTGGACCTACATAAATTCGATCTTTAATTTATTTTAAGCATCACAATATTTTTTTAACTTATTAATGTTGGTACTCGTAGATACATGATACATGTAGGCATAGTGTAAGTTGTTCATTCAAGCCAGGTGTTGAGAATCTGTCCATGTTAGTGTCTGCAGATGACAACAAGACCCTTCCATGCCTCGGAAACCACGTCACGCCGTTGGTCCTGACTGTCATTTGTTGATATTTGACAGTCGCTTTGAGTACTTATTCAGAGCCTGAAAGTCTGAGAACCCATTTAACTAAGGGTTACTGTGTTAACCCAGTCATTGGGTTGACGAGGCCAGATAGGCCGTCACCCCATGATAAACACTGCTATTTATCTACTTCTGGTTAAACTGGAAATCGACCCAAATATAGTTGAGTATAGACTAGGCAGATGATTATAATTTTTATCATATGCTCTTTACAAACGGCAAGAATGAGCAGTCTATCTTTGATTCCCGCCTACCAAACAACAATCGAGCCTTTTGTTCCTACCTATCTTGGTGGCTTTAGTATAAAAGTTGCGGCTCAAATGTGCCTCAGGGAGTTATTGGATTAGCAGCAACGTCAAATTTGGCGAGCAGCTATCATCTGCCTAACGTGTATTGTTCCGAACTCCTACAGACGTGGTGTCGGCTTATGTTTCTCATTGTTATGTTAAAGTAAAACGGTTTTACTTGAAGAGGTTTATGGACGTACTTTTTTAAAGAGCCTCTATAGGTACCTACATAACAGTAGGTCAGTTTTTTGAAGTTGTACTTAGAATAAGTTGGTTGTATGTATGGTTGTACTTAGAATGAGATGAGACACAGACGTAAAGTGGGTTTAAATTTAATTATGATGGACCATTAAGTGATCCACCGTTGTGTATGTTTTGTTTTTCGTTTGTGTGTATTCGGTGTTACTAACCTATTTTTTAAGTATTACTAACGTATTACTAATTTTCTGTTTTGTTGAGTCTTGGATACTCGAATAAAGAAATATTCATTCATTCATTCATTAAAATCGGTTTAGATAAGATAAGATACCTAAGTCTTTATTTGCTTTGAACATGGTATAATGGTGTTACAGTCTTATACAATGCCCACATGTTTCGCTTTACAGAATATCAATTGCATGCAAAATAATTATTATGTCAAAACAACAGTAAGTAAATATTTCTTAGATCATTCAAATTATTACATTTTTTTTTCATGTATCTATACTCCATCCGATTAGGATAATAATATATTTATTGTTTAAAACCTTAACTATATACAAACACTAAAAAAAAAACAATAACTAAACCTAACAAAAAAAATAATTACAAAGCATCAAAAAATTCCTCTGCATCGCTGCCAGCTGGTAAAGTGCCCAAAAGACTGGCGGCATTGCCACGTTGAATGGCAATGCTTAGCCTCTGGCCAAAGTAGAGGCCAGCCCTTGGGTCGTCAAACGTTTAACGTCAACCAACGAACAGAAAAAAATATTACATGGATATAATATTGTAAAATGACAAAGAAATCTTTAATGTCATTGAAATTATGTCTAATCAGCCACTTATACAGCTTATTTTTAAATGAGTTACAATTATTTATACATTTGAGTTCTTTCGGAATTTTGTTGAAAATGCGTAGGTACACACACCACAAGGCAGCTTTTTCGTTTTTTTAAATTGTAACAACTCAAAACTTAGTAAACAAAGAAAAATAAAACCAATAGATTTCTGCCCAAATTAATTAAGACTACTGTGTCTGCTTCGCGTGTTAAATTAGCACACATTGCACGTAAACAATTTAACTTCGTCTTATTACAAAAACTTTACGTTTTATGCGATCTCAGAAATAGCTAAGCCACGTCTAAACGTCAGCATCAGACTTGCTCCGCTCGCTGCAATTTTTCACACACCTCCGGAAACACTTGATGAATGTATCGAGATGAAACACAGCAGAACATGAACGGAATGTGCTCGATAAACTGTCTGTGCGGACTGTACGTTGGTGGTCGCTATGTTTAGGCGCCTTTGGTCGTTATGTGTAGGCGCCTTTGAGTTAAAACTAGATGCCCGACGTCTATTCGATAGTTGACGTCTATCTTTGTGGATGCAGATGCAGCGCCATTTAGGATACCTATGTAGTGTTTTGTTTTACGATTCGGCTGTCTGTGTATGTGGAGGGACTTCACAAATGTTTCGCTGACTTTACGACAATAGTCTATGGGTTTGGTCACCAATTGTAAATTTCTTTTTATAAAAGGTCTATGGGGCTAAGACGTCAGTCGTCTATGACCGTAATGTAAGAAATACAACAAATTCTGATAAGATACATAGCAGGCAGCCTATCAGTTTCAATTTTAGATCCAAACTTATAGAAATTGTAGTATTGGTTTTTTATTAATTAAATATATAAAGAGCACAAATGTCTGTGAGTTGGACTTAATTTTAGAACCAAGTCTTACGATATTTTATTCTATCGAAAAAACATTCTTTGAAGTCGTTTTAAACTAACTGACACAAGAGCTACTAAAACTACTTATTTGATGGAGTATAAAAACTCAATAAAAGACGAAACCTTTTTATTTTGTTTTCTGAAACACTCAAATAATCATTTGTCCATTTTATAGGTGTAACGGACAACTGAGTTCTTTTCTAGCATCTTAAATAATTGAAGAAAAACCTTCACTACCTACATGCTTATTTTTTTTCTAACCTAATGCAAGAAAAAATGCACTCTTATTGAATGTTTCAACAAGAAGTCTTTTAAGTCTGCTCTCAAATGATATAAATTTGTGTCACCAATTGCAAGTAGTGGACAGAAATGGGGCAAATAAAGGACTATTACCTAGCTAAATTGTCTCTATCTTAAGAAGGATTTTCCAGACTTAGCCCTGCATCCTTAGACTCGTACAATATATTAATACAATTTTATGTCTGGACTTAAAAAGAAACCATGACCGCTGAGTTTCTTCCCAAAATGACTGAACCCTGAAAAGAAATGCCGGCACCATTTTGTTTAAAAAAATATATTTATAACCTCCTCTTTTTTTAAGTCAGTTTAAAGGCTAATCTGTAATTCATCAAAAGCCCAAAATCAGACTAGCATAATGTCATTATCATCCATACACAATAACGCATTGTTAATGATTTTCTAATTAGAAGCACTGGCCAGTGGCCGCTCCAAATGTGTGTGTAATCCCTTGTAGTCGACTAATTACTATTGGAGGGTTACCAGTTATAATAATTTAGAAATAATTTGATTCTAACAATAGAAGCGGAATGTGACATACTAATTATTTTGGTGGTTCACCGACTGAGTTAGTGGCGTCGCTGGCACGGTGACAACTTTTTAAGAGGTTATTTTATTCACATATATTTGCAATCTTTTATTTTATTTGCAATTAATCGGACTTACTAGCTATTTTTTTATGGGAGTCTGTGCTCGTTCAGGTTTGATAAGGTATAGGATTAACACTTTTTGAGTCAGTGTAATCTGATTAATGTATCCGAATTATTACCTACCTATTATTCTCTATACGAAACCACGCTATGGAAATTGCAACTAGAAATATCTAATAAATTTATATAACTTGCTACTCTGACGTTCACAACTGCCTTTTCCGGGTCTAATTAAAATTGACTTTGCCTTTGACAATTATATATTTTTTTGCAATAACTACCTGTTCATTCGTTAAATTATATTTCCATCAAAAAAACTTATTCCTATTTAAAGCCCATTTCGTTGTTCTAGATTTTATTAAGAAAAGAAAACGGTGTGTAACATCCATCTCAACATTGTTCTTACCTTTTAACCGCTTGTGTCGCTTATACGCGACACATATTTCCGTGTCGCTACCGCTCGTGTTGTATTTCTGCGACCGAGAACATGCATGATTTTTTCGTTTTTTTTTTTCAAAATGTTGTATGTCATGTATGTGTGGTATAACTAAAACCATTATTGAATTGAGATATTATTTATGTAACAAAAACTAAAAATCGATACTTACAACTGTTTCATCTTATTTACTGTAGATATTGTTTTATTGATTTGTAGCAATTTTGGCCCGGCCTAGGGACACGACAACTAGTATTGAGCCAAGCGCTTAAAAGGTTAATCTAAAGGTTGACTGGGGTGTATATGCTACTACGCTATATGAAGATTGAACAAAGAAGGTTCTATAGGTTTAAACATTCTGCATTCAATATCAATGTACAGACGCCAGCACGTCAAGTTACCCCAAAGTGTCCAATTTCTTTGATCGTTTTTCAACTTTATGATAAATAGAATAAGGTTCATATTCAATTGGGAAAATTTGACACATTGGGGTAACTTGATGTGCTGGCGTCTGTACTGTCAATTGTAGATCTTTGACAGTCGTTACGGGTACTTAGTCAGAAACCCGAAAGTTTGACAACCAGTTTAACCAAAGGTAATCGTTTTACCTAGTAGCTGGGTTGTGAAGGTCAGACAGGCTGTCGCTGCATGTAAAATACTGGTATTCAGCTGGAAACGGTTAAACTGGAAACCGACCCCAACATAGTTGGGAAAAGGCTAGGCAGCTGTAGTTAATTGTGCGTTCAATTACCAAAATTGTGCGGACAATTTTATACAAAGCTTTTGTTTTATATCCTTGAATGACATTCTAATATCTACATAATACTGTTTCAACCGGAGCAAAAGTTTTTATCAAAACAAGAAAACTGAAACAGAAGAATTACCTTTGTATTCCACTTTTCTATTCCTTCTTTGCGTCTTCTTTTCTGTCGGAACATTTTAAATGGGGATGGTAAATAAATAACTATTCTGTAATATTTCTTTGTAACAGCTATTCACAAGAAAAGTAATAAGTAGTATATCCAGAAGGATTATTTTCATACGACTGAACACTTACGTCTGTACGTTTGTGGGTTGTTTTACTAAATTTATCGCATTACCAAGGTTGGCCAATTTTTGCTTTAGGTTTGCTTATTGGCCTACGGATTTATTACCTGAAATAATAATAAGCGAAAAATAAAATCAATAAAAATTCAAAGAATAAAATGTAAATAAGTAAAGCAAAAACTTCAAGGCTTCTAGTATTCAAGACTTCGAGCACACGTTAAGACAAAACGTACGATGTTAACATTTAAAATACTCCTTTTAAATATATTTTAAGATAGTTTTAGGACTTTTTTCATATCTGTGGCCTGATTAATTGAAACCTCAATGCTGCAGGGTAGTTGTATAAATAGTTTAAAATCACTTGAATTGGTGCTGTGCTTGTGTAACCTACGAATACACGCTAAGGTTAAGTACCGATCCCTTTTTAATAATGTTACGCGCATGAAGGGGACTTGCCGACTTGGCATGGTAATTATTAATACGAATGCGTGCAGACAACAAACACAGTTTAATTTTGACTAAAATAATGTCGACGACACGTAGGTAATATATAATTAGCTATAAGTGCACATCTAATTTGGTATTCCGAGTGATGTTTAGAACCTATTTGTGTACCTGACCCACTACTACGTCAGTAGGTACTTGTGCATGGAATGAAACAGAGTCCTGAAATCACGGAGCGTCTTTAGTTCTCAGCGTATCCCACAGATGGCGTTACGGATCACGACACGTGTGCGGGCGGAGAAAGTTCAAGTTCACACAAATCTTTACGCGCGGCACAGTTTTAACGATAAGCAAAGGATACGCTCAACGTCACAAACTAAATCATTATAAAATTTTATCTCAATCCTTCGCCTCAGGAAAAAAACATAAAATGGTCGCATTCTTATTTAAACTTCAAACGCAATTCTAAAGACATACCTAGGGACGCACTGATCCTCTAAATGTTAATTTTATCTGTCCTCCCTTGATATTTCAAAACAAGCAATCAGAGCGCTCGCAGAGGTCAAATTTAATAATTCTGAAAGGCTTTTTTTCATTGGAGAGTGGAATGCCACTCGTAGCGGCCTTGTACGAGACGGGGGTCTCGTAACACGAACTGCACCGTTTTCACCTAATTACTCATAATCGAGCATGACTGAGGATTCCAGAACAATAAAAATGTCATTAAAAAGTTAGAAAAAATGACTACGATTTGTTTTCAAACAGCAATGATTTTTTTGCTTATAGTGCTCGTTTTGGTGAATGAAATTTTGTTTTGTTTGATTGATGTTGCGATCGAAGAATACTTAATTAGTTTTATTTGATTGAAAAGTTCGCTAGGAGCTGGAAAAATGGTACCTATTTAGATATTTTTTTTATTTTTTCCATCGGTGCTATCAGAAATTAGTGAATTGAGTTCACTTTTTTCTTACTTAGTATAGAAAATTCTCTGTAAAAGGCTTTGGGAAATGTTACAGCAATTGTACATCCCCACGGGGCTCCAGTTTTTTGTTGCTCACGTCAACTTTAAAACTCAATTTAGTTTTCAACAACGCAGACAAAACCCTTCTACAAAAGACTTAAAAATATGAAAGGAATAAGACAATAACGAAGAATACGAGTTGAAAAAAATATAAAGTACCTACTTGTGTTTGAGTTTCGTTGTAGCATCAAGGAGATTCAAAAGGTAAAGACATTCAATTAATTTGTGACGAACGTTCTAAGGTACGGTCGTCAAAACGACCGTCCTTAAGGATTTTGGGGCACGAGTCTCTCCATTAGAAGGCTTTTAAAAAAGATAAACAAAGGGCCGTCGTGGCCGTGGTCATGCAGACGATGCAGACGGTGGTGTGTCGGTGTGGTGGCGCGGCGGTGTGCGGGCAGCGACCACAAACGCACGGTGCTCATTTGTCAATTGATTCCCGATATAATGAAGGGTACATCGCTACATTGGAGCGAGCTGTCAGAGGTGGTCGCCCATTTCGGTATAGATTTGGTGGGGGTGTGAGTGTGGTGGTCGTAGGGTGTATCGAGCGCTGCGTGCGCATCACGGTGCGTGTCGTGGTCTCGCTCCCACCCGTTTTACCGCCGTTCTTTTGTCTTGCTCGCCGACCTACACAGCCTCCAAGTTGCGTGTATTTGATTACGACACGCGTCTGTGAGGCCTCTTGTTTATATTGGACTTGATGCCACTTTAAATTGATTAATTCTTACAACGACACCTCCGATTCTAAGAAACGATTTCGATTAATGTATTCAGTTCTTTTTTTTGCGTTTTATGACGTCTTTTTCTTTAATCGATTACCTACTTTTTAATTTTTGTAACAATAAAACACAAAAAATACAAATTCTATTTAAACCCATCTAAAATATTATTTCGGAATTTCAGTAGTTTTCGTTATTTCATTGCCCTTGCTTAGTTTTTAGTTATTTTGTAAAACTAACATACAAAATGACGGCCTTAACTAGGCCAATACAATATTTGAAATAGTTTTCATACAATATTTAAAAAAAAAATACTTTTAAGTAGATTTAATTTACGTTATTGAAATTCATAATTTATTAAATTATTCATAAAAACATTAAAATAACTTAAAAATACATTAACGTGACCATAAACTACGCGATGTTGAATACAATGTATTAGGAGCTCTGTTTAGAATCATGAAAATCCTTACGTTTGTGAAAGCGTCCTAAAGAGAGTTTTCCACAACTCACTAACACCGATTCGACGATCGTAAGCACGCGACTTTTCACGCACACACCCAAACGCAGCAATACAAGCGCCTGAAACTCGGCACGGAGTCGCGCGACGCCGTGCCGTCTCGCTCGCACGCAGTCCCCCGTCCTATTTCAACAGGTTTCGCCTTTCAGCAGTTGCAGTAGAACGCGTGCCTCTAGTAACAGAGCACAAACAGTACGACGAACACACGTCGCGTTGGAAAACTGAAAACACAGTTTCACTGACAGCTCCGACATCACCTGACATTCACCGCCGTCCTCCGAACTACGGCGGGTTCGCGTATTAGTGAAACACTTGGACGTGGATACATATAACTATTTATAAATGCATATTTCGTAGCGACGTGTGTTCAGTGGCCGGTTGGGAGTTTGTGGAAAACGCGCGCGTCCCCGCGTTTCGGTCGCAAACTTCACGTGTTCAGCATGAACTCCATCAAACTTAACTGTGCCAAAAACTATGTTATAAACTAATTGTAAATATGAAAGTACTCTGTAAACTTCTACTTTGTGATGTTTCCGTGAATTAATATGCATTTGTTAACGAATGGCAGCGCAAGTTAACAAGATGTAAATCTTAACGAGTTTCAATGTTTACCTCTTTAGTGTTGTGAATAAAGATTAATTAAATTAGTGTATGGAACTTGAAAGAGATGTAGCCGTGTATCAGCGTGGACTTTTAGACTAAAGACGGATGGGTGGCAATGGTTGTGATAAAATAAACTAGAAGAAGATCGGTGTGCGTTCGTAACGGTCCTGAAAAGACTTACAAAAATAATCTGGTTGTTAATACTCCCGTAAGTTGTGATTAAACGCTAGGAAAGCAAATATATTTACGTATGTACGAATAAAATAGTGAATATTAAGTATTTTATGTACATATGTTTGTACCTGTTGTAGTGTTTGCGTTTCAATTACCATTACAAACGTTGAGAGATTGTCGTTGGGAGTTCGCGGGTAATTTCCCATGAGGTTGTGACTACTACAATAAACTAAACTGAAGCAAAAACTTCACTCATTGAGATGTGAGGGTCCGTACATCGTGTTCTACAGTGATATAAAAGTGCAAGTACTTGGACTTATTTGTGTGCAGAGTAATAGACGTCGGCTTTCACCAAGGTGAGACTTATGTAGTTTTTAGTGCATGATCTATTTATTTGTGTTAATTTAGATGAACTACAACTTTGAAAACAGGAATGTGCAAGTATTTTTCTACCGACATACCTACATTAAAAAACTTTTATCTTTTAAACGTATGGGTTATTTACAAGTGATTCGTTTTCAAAAGGTACAAGATTACGTAGGTATTCAGACATCGTGTATTTTTCCTAACAACATACGTCTTTAACAAAGAGATTTAGCATACTTTTAATGTATTTGGTTTTTAAACCCTATCCCTATGGCATTAAGTCCGCCATTGTAAATTAGTGTGCTTGAAGTAAATAAATAAATAAATAAACTTAAAGGTACAAGAATACGTAAAAGGTATACGTTGGGTACTTAGAATAGAATAGCATAGAATACTCTTTATTGTACAGACGCCAGCCAGCACATCAAGTTACCCCAATGTGTAAAATTTTCCCAATTGAATATGAACCTTATGCGGTTTGACTTATAGTTGCAAAACGATCAAAGAAATTTGACACATTGGGGTAACTTGACGTGCTGGCGTCTGTACACCATAAAAACTTACAAATAAAATTATAACTTTAAGGGGTACATAGGGTGTTACAATGGGCGGCCTTATCGCTAAAAGCGATCTTTACCTTTGTATGGACTTGATAGTGGAGGAGAAAAGATGAGTAGGCAGTTTGTGGTGTATTTTTTTTATGAACTACACATTTTTAACAAAGACTTTTAATGTCTTTGATTATAAAACTTCTATCTATCACGCTTTTTAAGTCTATCTACTTAGACTAATTTAATGATTGCAGGCAATACTTTATGACCCACATAACTTCTGTCAATTTCGAATTCAGAATTCAATATAATCGCCTAACCGAAGCTGTCGGGAGAAAAGCGGGTGGGTTTTTTTTCTTTTGTTCGCACAATTGTAACACCAAGTCCGT
This sequence comes from Euplexia lucipara, assembly GCA_921972225.1. Lineage (NCBI taxonomy): Eukaryota > Metazoa > Arthropoda > Insecta > Lepidoptera > Noctuidae > Euplexia > Euplexia lucipara. The sequence continues at coordinate 7,682,999 of OV179161.1, read as the reverse complement.
TGGACGCGAATTTTCTGTATAATTAGTTGCCTTTTCTCTTTGTTTTGCTTCTTTATATTTCTTTTTGAACATTTTTCATTAACTTTATTCATTCATTATTACTTTGAGTTGTTTATTTGTTTTATAAAAATCATCCTTATGATTAACTTTTCAGTAACAAAAAAAGAATAGATAATGAATTACTAAAACGATTTCCGCTGTATTTTCGGAAGAAAAAAGGTAATTGAGAAGGGTCGCTAAATTGGAAAATAATGTTGTAAATAAAGACTATTTTTTTTAAATTGATTCTATAAATACTTACTAGACTTCTTTCTTAAAATCAAATTTATTCTTACTACACGCAGAGTCGAACTCTGCTTTGGTTTAATATTGCAAAAAAAATACTAAAGTAAATAAAAAATTAACTTAATTTAATTTAAAGCAATTATGATGAAAGTGGAAGGTACAAAATATCGAATACTCAAACGAAGTCTTAATTACTGATAATTTTATTTTTCCTAATGAAGTCCAACACATTTACAATTATTTATTTATTTGCAAGTTGATTGTACATTTGAATGTTGAATGCTAGGTTCGATTCCCGAATCGGGGAAAGTGTTATTGTGTTTTTCCATCAGATGTTTTTCAGTAGCAACCCGAAGTCTAGATTTGGGATGAGTTGACGGCAGAATGTGGGTCTACGTAGAACTCTGCCTAACCATTCAGGGGAATATTTTTGTGTTATAGTAACAAAAACAATTCGGTAGTGAAGCAAAATGGTTTAGAAAAACATTTGTTCTAATATTAAAAAAATATTCGTGGGCAAAGATAATAGAAACAAGATCTGTTTGAACCTATAATATTTAAGGTGATTTACGGGCACTTAATTGGTATTTCAGTCTTAGCGCTTACTGGCTTGTAATGTCGGCTACAGATAATAAACAAAGACTATACGGAAAGTGACACTTAATAAAACAAGGCCTTTAACAAATACTCTACGAAACAGGTTCGTATAAATTATACAATAATAAAATAAATCAAATTTATGTACGACAATAAAATAGGTTTAAATGATTAAAGTTATTCTTCAGTTGTTCTACTGTTTCTTACTCTAGTACAATAGTAGATAAACTGAGCTTAGGGCTTGTTTACGGTTTACAACACAAAAAGATTAAAAAAATATATACTGAAATCAAAACAAAGAAAAAGGGAGACTCATTATTTATTTATTTAAAAGAAACAATAATTACTTACTTATTTTTAGAAAAAGATTATTTATAATTAGAAAAAGAGATGATCTTAATTTATTTATTATACGTTTAAAGCATCTAGAAAACTATGGGGTGATATTTGCAAGTGACAATCATTGGCAATACATTTTGATGTAGATCAATTCGATATACAATATTCATTGCGTTATTTTCAATGTCGAGTAAAATTGTTTCAGCAACCAATGGGTTAGGAATTCCCATCAAAATCCTTACGAGTGCTATAAAGTGTGTTACGCGATTAGGGTGATGGCCCTGTATTAATAAAGCTTATTTAAGTTATAAACTAAATATTTTCAAGACACTTTGCAATATTTGTTTTTTGATGGAGTGGCTGAGCAATAGGCTGCTAATCTGCGCGTCTCGGGTGCGATTTCCGCATAGAAAAAGCATTCATTTAGTATGGTCCACATGCTTGTAAATGCATAAACGATACTCAGGGGAAAAATCTCAGTGTGGAACAACGTTGAAAATAAATATTAAACAACTAAGTATCTCAGATTCAATAACAGAAACTAGCACCGATTGACCTGCATCCGCGTAGTGAAGATACTAGTTTTGCAATCTAGACAAAACGTAGACTAAATATCTGAAATTTATCTTAGACAAAAATACGTTACAATGTATTCATTTCAATATGTATTTTCCTAACAAATACAGGAGCTCGTAAGGTTCCGTATGAAATGAAGTATGAATGCGCAATGTTCATTTCCCTTGTAAATAACAGTAGAGCGGTATGTGAGTGTACATTGAAATTAGTCATTATTTATGAATCTTCGTTCCCCGGCCCCAGGGAAATTATTTAAACTTCCGTCTATCGTACTTATGTCTTTCATAGCAGTAAATTATTATTGAAACGTCTAATAGGAGAATTGATACGAATACAATTTTTATATAAAAAATATAAAAACCCGCGTAGTTCCCGTTCCCGTGGAATTACATTGATAAAAAGTAGCATATTATGTCATTCGGGGATAGTGTAGCTTTCCACCAGAGCAATATTTTTTTTAAATTGGATCATTCGTTCCGAAGATTACCCCCTACATACAAACTTACAAACGAACAAACAAATAACTCTTCATAATATTAGTATAGATTTAGAAAAATAAAAGTAAAACACAGAACGTGTCCATGTATTGTTCATCCCTGCTTCTTCTTCTTTATCATTGCCACGGTGATTTTCAACTTAAATGAAATAATATACTGGTTGATTGGTAGAAAATGCCTAAGGCATTAAGTCCGCCTTTGTACATTAGTGTTTTTGAAGTATTAAATAAATAAATACAAATAATAAATATTACTAAATGAAATCCACATCAGTTCTTAAAATAAATTATTGAATTGGTTACAACTAAGTTTGAAAGCTCCAGTGAAAATAGATTATAATAATTTCAGCGTCTATCGTAATTGTAACATGCTTATGTACTTTCGTTACAAAGTGTGCATTAAAAATAACCTTATTTAACTTCTGTCTAATGCCATTATATAGATATAGGTAAAAATATAGAAAACGATTACTATTGTGTACAAGTATTTTGTAAATTAAGTGCAATAAAACTATTGATTATTTGTTTTAATCATTATGGCCCTTTCCAAGCTAGCGTTATAATTATACAACTAATAACGGAATTGGTAGGTTAATTCAATTGCCTAATAATTCCATTAATGTTAGTCTTAATGTAGGTATTATATTCTTCTAAATTTAAAATAAAACAATTTTAATAAAAACTTTTTTCACTTATCTTTAAAATAAAAATATGTTCTCTCTCTGAGACTCTTTTTTCTAATAATTTAATTAATGGAGTATAATACTACAAAATATGGCCTTTTCGACAAATAGCAGGAATAGACTTATCTTAGAACATTGAACTATAATAATTCCAGTCTGTTACTATCTCACAGCAGAACAAAAACCGGTTTACCAAACAGAGAAGGTTACAATCAATATCTGACATTACACTTTATTGAATTTGGTCATAACATTACCTCAAAATCCACCCAATCGAATGTTTTGTCCATGAATAAAATCTGCCAATAAATACAAGTATTTTGACACACACAGAAAATAAGCAATAGCAGGTCATATGTTTTACCATACGATATTTTTAATATTTATTCTAAGAAGCTTCCTGTGAATAACAAATCAAATTAACCGTTATCTTTCCAAGTACTCTATCGAAAACGGAAATTGAATTAAACCCTGTCCTCAGTACTCAAGCGACGGGTCACCGTAACATCACCATAGATATCCAAGTATCTAGAAGGACTACACACAGGTGTGTACTCGTCAAATATTCATCTACTACAACCCAAAGGAACGCTTCTCGTAAATCGTATACGTATTTGCGATATGACAATCTATGTGGATTGTAGTATGGTTTGTAGATAGGGCTTATGTCAGAGGAAAGAATCGTTATAGAAATAATTATGACCTCAATCATGGTATTTTGTTAACTAAGTATTTGGAAATAACGGTATTATGTTACTTAAAATAACAGGTTTTTCTATCTTACTGGAAAAAACCACTGGTAAGAAACTTTAATGAATTTATATTGATGTACAAATATATGTATTGTATTCTATATGATTCTTCTATTACATAATACTTCTGAATTCTCCACGGACTTACAAAAATCGTTACACATTAACACATATAAAAAAAGCTGCAGCATACAGTCGCTAATTTCTCTACCCCTAGGGACGTGCCACAAAATGATGTACATGATGTCGAGCAACCGAATCGCGTGTTGATTGCTCCGCGTATTTTAACTCCCAGCACGATGAAATTGTGTAGAAAAAAGAAACGGACAATTTAATTTACGTCGCATTTCCATTGTTATCGAATTTTTTGTTGAATAATAATTGTGGTACCTAATCTGTAAAGAATTTCCGAAATTTACACATGCATTCTGGAGTTGTATGTGAAGCGTCCACCACACACAATACATTTTCACGTGGTGTGTAGTTTATTTATACAGATAAAGGCATTGTTGTTAAAGTTTTAAACAAATTACCTAGTTATCTTATGATTTCAGCTTAATAGGTATCCATAAATATAGATATATCCGTTGCCTGTTAACTTAGAATATTTTGGAGTTCTTTCCGAGTATTTAGGATAGCAAATGTAGGTACTCGTATGTACTTACCGTGGAATTAATTAGTCATCCGATATTCTTCTGATCCTAGATTTACCCTGGTCTCGCTCCGGCGAGCAATGTCTTACGATCTGAAGGAATTCTTAACTTCAATCCACTAAAGAAATTAATTAGAAGAGAAAATAGAAAAGTTTGAAAGAAAATCAATTTTCGCTTCCGTTCTTTACAAAGAGTAGGTAAGACAAAAAAAAAAGAAAAACTAAAACGAGTCTCAACTAATGAAAGAATTGAGGTTGGGTGGAGAAAAATGAAAAAGCAACCGAAATCACTGTTATTAGTAGGTACTCGTAACAGTTAATTATGCGCCGAATGATATACGCAACAGTTCCCATACTGTTATGAAAGATGTTACTTATGACATTTGCAATTTCGCTGTAGACAAGTGATTGAAAGCAAACACGCGCGCCCATTGTTATGAGTCAGTTTTGATTTTGAATAAATTCATTTCAAAAGCAACACTTATACTAATGTCGGTTTATTTGAATAAGGTTCCTACTCATTATTCAGTAATATTATCGAGTCTGTAACTACGGTAGGCGTTGTGTTAGAAACTAAGACATTGTTATTTTTTTTTGATCCGGATTTAAAGGTATTGTTGTAAGTAGGTAATGACTTTAAAGAATTTTAAAAATAGAACGTGAATGGTCTTTGGGTCTGAAACAAAACACTATCAAACAATTTATCTTTTACTTTTCCTTGAATGCAATAATAGGCATGTTTCTTTTTAAACTATCTTACTTACGTATATTTTATTTGCATTAGAAACTAAAAAGCGGGTCTTTTGTTGTAAGACATAATATCTTGAAACGGAAGAGCGTCCGTCGATACGCCAACTTTTCATAAATGTGAAAAAAATATTTCAGAATGTTTATAAATTATAGTTTGTAATATTAGAACAGTGAATGACCGCATTAATAATAATCTTTTCAGCAACATCCCACCTTTACAAAACATCATATTTCTATTCGATATGTCAACTCACATAAATATTACTAAACCCTAAATTACTGTATGCTATTTTAGTCACGGACACAGTTCACATAAAGATGATAATACCTCGCAGATATTTACGAGAGTAAACAAAACTAGGCAGTAGATTGTACATATTATTAGGTACTTATGATTAAACCGGTGACAGATTTATGAAAAACGTTACAATTTTTCGTCGGTGTCTGCCATAAAATATGTTATTAGCACGGCAATGCGTTGTGAAAATAAGTAGAACGAGGTGTGAGATTTCCATTCCATCAGGAACATCCATATTTAACAATAATGTGTGCATATTTCTTATATTATTACTCTTAAAATAACTAATATCTATTGAGGTATACGATACGTCATTTAACCAGTAAAAATTTTTTGACAGTATCAATGGGGCGCCCCATTGATACTGTCAAAATATTTTTTACGCTTAGGTATGTTTTTAACATTTATTTGAAAATTAAATACGTATACCTATTTCTAAGTAAACATATAATTTTTGGATACAATCGATTGCAACCAACCGGTTTTAAATAAAAAAAATTGTGACGTGTCTTTGAGACGACTGTACGTAATTATCTTAGCTTTACAATTGTACAAGAGACCTGTGTGGTACCTACCTTTGCTTCCAATCTATGATTCTGTGTCAATTTTGTTTATATTCAATCGTATTATTTTGTGAACCAGTTATAATCACAAATAATAAATCAGCGAGCCTATTGGCATTAACTGGGTACAAATTCAAACTACGGGCTACAACTAAAATAAATACTAGATGGTAAAATCTATCAATCGTAGCCCAACCCAGGAATCAAACCAAGCACTTTTCGCTCAGCGCTAGCGCTTATATAGTGAACGATACAGTTGTAGCGGGTCTCTGATTTGTATAATTATGTAACAGTGCACATTTTTCTCATTTTGTTTTGTTTCGGTGTGAAAAATCTTCATTGAATGTCTTCAGTCATCTTTGTGACTAAAAAAAAAACAACCGACTTCTTAAAAAAACTAACAGGTGAAAAATAACTCCAGTTTCGAAAGTCTGTGGGTTTGGTGGTTTTGTTTTGTTCATTATTGGCCACCGACTTCCGAAACTGGAGTTATTTTTCACCTGTTAGTTTTTTTTAAGAAGTCGGTTGTTTTTTTTTGTAAAAAAGTTTTTATTTTGTAATATTTAGTTTCTTTGTATGTAAAGAAAGTCTTTCAAAACTTGAAAGAATCATTGAAATTGGATAACAATTGCTAAAGAAGTTCTATCTCCAAACATTAATCTGTACATCTCTGCCGGCCCCTTTTAAAATAGAATGGCGTAATGTTATGTTGTGGAATAACAAAAGCCTGAGCTTTCGCGATTGCTATAGTCAGATGTCTATGCTGACATAGACATCACTGACTATAGCAATCGCGAATAATTTGCTGTTATGCCGTTGCCTGTCTTCTTCATCAGTTTTTCTTCACCAAATGATACTTTCTAAATGAAAATGCTAGATTTGCTACTAAAAATGTTGAAATCGGTGCATGTGTGCCTATATTTTTGGAGGAGTTCCCTCAATTCCTCGAAGATCCCTCATCCCTCATCAGGTATGAGTTTTGATACAAATGGGACCAATCTGTTAGTATACCCTATCAAACAAAAAAAGAATTTTGAAAATCGGTTCATAAATGACGGAGTACTGAGGTAACAAACCCTAAAAAAAAAAAAATATACAACCGATCCGAGAACCTCCTCCTTTTTTTGAAGTCGGTTAAAAATCAGCCCCAGTGTTCCGTCTCACGCTTGCGCCGGGGGTCGCAAGAACGTACAACCTTCCACAACAACCTTTTTGCTTTGTTTTTCTTGCATGTTTGACAATCCTCATGGATGTCCAGGTCTGTCAGATTCTTACTGACTAAACAGATCCCGGTATTTTGTCTCACATCAGCACAGTCACGGGAACAGAAGATACTTCCGCAACTCCGAGAAAATTGGGGAAATTTTCTCGGGCTTAACCCAACCTGCATGCGTAGCATGAACACATTGAACACCGAAGAAACGGCCTTTGTCTACAGACGAATCGGCAAAGTGACAGATTATATAGACAGGAACCTCAATCTGTCAAATTTCTTTCAATACACCTGCCTGCGTAGCATGAACACTTAATTTCTTTTCTTCCGAGACACGACAAAGACCGTTTCTTCGGTGATCATGCTACGCGTGCTGTAGTGTGTAAATAGGTAGGTACCATTTTATGACTGTCACACTCTTCAACCAAAATGATTAGCGGAGTATGCCTCTTAGATTTATAGTTCAGCTGAAAGTAATTATGTGTCATCGAAAAGTAGTTTATTTGAGTTACGGCACATTAAGGTGGCGAGTGATTACAACAGAACGTTGCGTTTGTTATTATAATGTTAGGTCAAGAATTATGTGCGTACAAAAATGTTGTGGCCGCTTTTCATGATGTTGAAAAAACTGACTAGAGTAGCCGGCCATCTTTGCTTTTGTATTCGTACTAGGTGCGTGTGGATGGCTCGCTTTAAGAATACACCAACGAAAAGAGTGAATTAATGGTATGATATCAAACAAAAAACCGTTAGAGAGGGTATACATTGTGAATGAGTGGTGCACGCGTAGTCTTATCTGACAATGATCCTGTATGGTTGAGAAATAAATATTCCACAACTTTTACACAACGCCATCTAGGCCCAAACTAAGCAGAGCTTGTGTTATGAGTAAAAGAAAGAAAGAAAATATGACAACAACAACTGAAAACAACAACTACAACAACAACACTGCACTAGACAACTGATTCTTATATGTTTCTAGATATCTAAATACATACATATTACTTTTTTCTTTAAAGTTTTCTTTATAATACTCAATTTATTTTAGTTCATAACCCTAGCGAAACCGGCGCCTACCTTAATTTTTATGTCTTTCTTGATAGGAGTAAATAATTCTATTTATTTTGAGTGATATAAATTTTCTTTAACCATATACCGGGCTAAGACAATAATAATACTCCACCATTTTCACAAAACGGCATCTAGTCCCAAGCTAATCAGAATTAGTGTTATGGGTACTAAACAACTGATAAACATACTCATTATATTTCTAAATATATTATAAGCTAACAGACGTCTCGCAATTTCACCCGCGTAGTTCCCGTTCCCGTGGGAATACAGGGATAAGAAGTAGCCTTTGTTACCCGAGGATAGTGTAACTTCCCAACGGTGAAAGAAAATTTTCAAATCGGTCCAGTAGTATCGGAGCCTATTTAATGCAAACAATCAAACGTTTTCTCTTTGTAAAATTAGTATAGAAAAATCTCAAGACAAAGAACAAATGATCGTGCTCATCACATAAGACACTGAAATCGACAACACACGACCTCCAGCATAGCAGTCAGCACCACTAACTACTTGACCAACAGGCCAGTCAGTACTAAAGTTATTGTAGCTAGAGATATTGTGAATAATAGGACTATGTATATAACTCGATCCGGAAACGATGATCGCTCTGTTTGTTTCTGGGTTATTTTAATTTATAGCGAAACACCTTGACCTTTGTCTGTCGTTTATGATATTATAACTACGATCGTTCGGATTAGTCGATATTTACTGGTTGCATCCTAAAATAGTTTTGCATCAACAAGTATAAATCAGGTCAATCTGTAAGCGATTTAACTCTTAGGCATACAATGTAAAGCTTGTCCATTATCCTATCCGAGACTATGTATCTTTGTACTAGTACAAGATAACTTTGTCCGATTTTTCACATCGCTGCCTTTCAGAAATCAAAAACCAACTCTAATGAGGTCTTTTTACGCTTCTTTTACGCATGACTAATCACTAAACAAAAAGTGTTAAAACCCTTTCTTAAAACTTCTGGGGTTTTGGTGTATACTTAATAAACGACAGTATCATCATTAAAAAATCTGGCAATAATTAATCTCCTAAAATATAATAATTAAAATAAAAAAAAATACTTTTGTATTTATTCAAAAAGCTATATGTGTATTGCATATGTAAATAGAACACACCAGGAAGTACAATCAAGTCCATCCAAGCTAGAGATCGGATTTAGCAATAGCTCTTTAAGTTATTATTAGATTTTTTTTATGAAGAGTATACTTTCTATTCTATATACAATTAAACTACAACAGTATGGAGTACACTCACCGACAACCCTTAAAGTTCACGGCTGTACACGTACGAAAAAAAATAAATGGCCAAAACACGAATAATGATTCGGAGTACGCTCGCGTCGAGTCGTTGTTATTGCTCGGAGCCGGTCGTTCCCTGTTTTAACAGTTGTGTGCGAGCCAAATCGCGGCCGAGTAATGTACTACTACTGCCAAGGCGAATTCTATTGCTATGATACACCAGTGACCTTCTATTGTCTCCGACAGTGGGACATTTCTTTAGTACAGTCGTGGGATTAAGTGTTATGGTAAACGGTTTTAACCCCCATAAACTAGGAGCAGAGTTACGACAAGATACTGCCTTACAAACACATTGAATTCTTACCCCTTTGTTAATGAACGTGGTGTAAAGTTGTTAGTTATATGAATAAAAGAAGAACAAATAATCAAAGGATTTTTTTTATGGTTTTATTATACGTTTCATGCTCAATATTTCTAATTATGTAAAAATAATAATCGTATCTACTAAATAGAACAGTTTTAAAAAATATTAAAAAATACTGGCAAACAAGTTTATTATAGGGTCGGTAGTCGGTACATATCTAACGGAAAATGCGTCGCGTATTGCATTTTCGGTCGCGTAATGCCAGAACAGACAAATGTATAATTTTAACCAATCAACCTTTTGCTCTTAACCGATGCTGCGTTGGTAGTATAGACGTACAGCTTCGCGTACGCTCGGCGCATTTTCGATCAGATTGGGCGAGGCCCCAATAGTGCGTTGCACTGCGTTGCGTTGACAGTTGACACAGCGTCGTCACTGCGTCCTTTTCCATATATTTTTTATGACATGCCCCATTAGACCCTTGCGTCGTCACGCGCGACGTTGCAACGGATCGTCAACAAGAGACGAAGCGGGAGGGAGGGTGATGCGCTGGGTTGTCGTAGCTCCGCTGCGACGACGGACAGTGATTCACTGCTAGAGGAGGAAGTTAGACGAACGTAACGACATTTTTATCTTACCATGAGTGAGCAGGATATTGATATAGATCATCTCATATCCTTGGTAGAAGAAAGACCCATATGGGATAAATCACGTATCAAAAAAAGCAAGAAAAGAACACGTTTCCATGACGAATGCTGAACGACGGCGTGCATACCCTCTTGCGTTGCGTTGTCGCAACGTCAATGCAACGCAGGTGTGGCATACAATGCTTTGTTCCGTTGCGACGACGCAACGCAATGTTTAACGGGGCCTCGTTCTTATGTACCGACCCACAAAATCAATGAATTATAGGCGTGATAATGATGACATATGCTTATATAAGGCTTAGCGTATTTAATACCTACAGATAACTAATATTTTAACAGATAAGTTCATGGTTTAAGATTGAAATGTGTCTATAGTCGCTTAGGAATAGTGTTTATACTTCTAAAATATTGCGTCAATTCTTATAATTTCTTTAAAAGAAAAAGGCGTTGCAGCAATGTCGGTCATTCTGACATTTACAAGAGTTTGAATTGAAATGAGAAAAATACACTACATGGAAAATGTAATTTAAAATAAATCATTTCCGAGGCACGCCCGAGTCTAATCTAGAAACATTTTTATATTACAAAATTTTACACACTAAAACCAATGAAAACTAAGGATCACTACATTAACTTTTACTTTGATAAGTCGTGATCAAACGCTAACAGTTTCACATAGCAACGGTTAGTTCTAAGCTGAGTTAAGTAAAAGCAAACAGACGGAATTGGTTCAACATTAACATTAAGATTTGGCGGGAACCAAATCCCGAATGCCCATTCGGGATTTGGAATATGTGACAAAATTTTAGTTTTAGTCCCTCGTCTAGATTACAAGTAAATATTCGACAGATTTTTTTTTTCACGTTATCAAAAAATAACGGCGATACATCAAGTCGAAATGTCGCATGACGTCACTAGCCAGTACAGTTTATACTAGATAATGACGTTACAAGCCCCCTCTCCTCAACTTTAATGCGCTAAGTCTAAGCAGTTTTCCATCAATTTGAAAAAGAAAAATATAGGCATGTGTCGAATATTTTCTTGTAATCTAGATGAAGGACTAAAAATTAACATTTTGTTAAATAGCCTATTAAATTAAATTAATATTTTAATCTTCGATTTTAATAGGGATAAAAAAAAACTTATTTTATTCACCAAATCTAAATATCAACCTTGTACAATTCAAATAGGTAGTTATGTTGGTGTTACTGTCATCATCTGCCTAGCCTTTTCCTAGCTATGTTATGGTCGGCTTCTAGCTTAACCTGATGCAGCAGAATGCCAGTGTTTTACATGGAGCCACTGCTTGTCAGACCTCCACAACCCAGTTACTGGGTAACACGATACCCCGTGGTTAAACTGGTTGTCAGTCTTTCGGGCTGTTGACTACTATTTTTTATTTTTATTTATTTATTTACTAAATTACCAAGGTAAAAAGTGGTTTCTTTTTACCTTGGTAATTAAGTAAATAAAATTACAGTAAATATACAGTAAAACAACAAAACACACATTGTAAAATTAATGTAATAATAATACCAGTCTGTTACTGTCCCACTGCAGGGCAAAGGCCTCTTCTCATACAGAGAAGGCTAGAGCATTGATCACCACGCTTGCTCAAGGCGGATTGGCGATTTCAAACTTATATTAACTATAAGTCCAGCCCCCCTAGCCAAGTTACAAACGATTCGTATTTATTCTCTTTCTACAATCGAGAACGCCTCAAATCCCTTTGTTTTGACCACGTGACTTATCACCTTTCGCTAAGTCACGTGGTCAAAACAAAGGGATTTGAGGCGTTCTCGATTGTAGAAAGAGAATAGATACGAATCGTTTGTAACTTGGCTAGGGGGGCAGGTTTCCTCACGATGTTTTCCTTCACCGATGTCAATGATGTCTAAGATAAACTTAGAAAGTACATATGAATTGAAAAATTCACATTGGTACTTGCCCGGATTCGAACCACAACCTCGTGCATGAGAGGTAGGCGCCTTAATCTTAAAAACGAATTTCTCTGGCATGCATTCTCCTCCCAGTATTTCAGACATACCGACAAAATCACCTTCCATTCATTAGCAAACACATCACATTCCGGTCTGGTGTCCAGGACTTTAACGACTGTCAAAGATCTACAAACCACGGCCAGGACCACTTGGCTTAACGCGCTTTCCGAGATACAGAAGAGTCTTGATGTGTGATGAATAGTCACCCATTTACGGACTGACCTTGTCACGTGTAGCTTTACCTGTGATCGAATCGGCTGTTAATATTAAGCTACAAGTTCCTCTAGGTAGGTATTACTGTATTGTACTCAAAGTGTCTGAGAGTTCCTAGATAAATAAAAGCAGCCACACTGGTCAACCTTTGAGGTAAACAAACGCTTGGCGAGATTGGTTTTAAGATGAGCTTCTATCCATGTCATATCATGACTTCTACGTGATTTAAAAAACTCTGCGTCCCGGTTGTCATGTAGTCTTAACAATATTGCAGCCCACTACCTTATTCGCATGTTAAATAAATAAATAATAAATAAATAAATATTTCACAACTCTTACACAACGCCATCTAGTCCCAAGCTAAGCAGAGCTTGTGTTATGGGTACTAAACAACTGATAAACATACTTATATATTTCTAAATACATACATATTATAGATAAATAACACCCAGACACAGAACAAATGATCGTGCTCATCACACAAACATTTGTCCTGGGTGGGAATCGAACCCACGACCTGTGGCATAGCAGTCAGGGTCACTAACTACTAGACCAACAGGCTAGTCGAAATAAAATAGTTATGGGCAAAAAAGTACCCCTAGTTAAGTATTATTAAAATAGTGATTATTTGTTAAAATATACAATGGGAAATTTGACAAAATTTCTTATTTTAGTCCATCATCTAGATTACAAGAAAATATTCGACATATAGGTATTTTTTTCTTTTTCAAATCGATGGAAAACTGCTTAGATTAAGCGCATTAAAGTTGTAACGTGATTATCTAGTATAAACTGTACTGGCTAGTGACGTCATGTGACATTTTGACTCGATGTATTGCCGTTATTTTTTGCTTACGTGAAAAAAGAAAAAACATGTGTCGAATATTTTCTTGTAATCTAAATGAGGGGCTAAAAATACAAATTTTGTCAAATAGCCCATTAAGAACTGGTTATTATGGTGTATAATAAAGAATATTCTATTCTATCATATTCTAGTGTGGTGAAAAAGATGCAAAATAAAAATAGACACGGCTTACAGTCGATTCGTCACCGACCTTTGACGCTGTCATTTTGTTTCTGTACACCCGTCATGTATGAATGAGAAAAAAATGTCGTTTGGTGCAATAATCGTTGGTATATACATGTGCCAATTTAATTATTTTGTCAGTCAAAATTGTTAAAAATAGTAGTTGGTATGTGGTTTTGTGTAAAGTTTATTAAAACAGTTAATGACACGTCAACTGAAGTTGCAGTAACATAAAATCGCTTGCTTGATTAATGCTTTGATTGTAATCAGATATAGGTATTAGTTATAAGTAAAATAAGTATAAGTTATACATTATTTAAGGCTTATTTACCGCAATGGTTAGCTGTAATGGTAAATGTATGTTGATAAATAAACTAGCAGACCTCCCGCGGTTTCACCCGCGTAGTTCCCGTTCCCGTGGGAATACAGGGATTAAAAGTAACCTATGTCGTTTGGGGATAGTGTAGCTTTCTTACGGTGAAAGAATTTTTTAAATCGGTCCAGTAGATTCGGAGCCAATTCAATGCAAACAAACAATCAAACTTTCCTCTTTATAATATTAGTATAGATAAAATTACGCCTGTACTTTTCAGAGGCTTAGGTAGACGTGTACAAAGTTAATCAGTTATGTTTAAAGTCCTCGTAATAGGGGGCGACTCTATTGCCAAAAACCGACCACAAATCCAGATTCCAGGCTCCTATTGAGAAGTTACTGTTAGAAAAAATCTATAACACTTTAACACCCGACTTGGGAATTGATCCCAGAATTCCATGCTTGCCAGTAGCGCTTCCCACACCAGCAAAGCAGTGAAGTTGAAATCTCGCCAACAAAACCATTGTTTAATTTCTAGGAAAAAAAAACATAATTAATTTTACAAATAACACTGAAATAGAAAATACTAGTCTTATTTTGTAAATACTCTTTCAAGAACCACACATTAATTTAGCTTAGTTTATTACATCCCTCAAATTCTATACATTTAATTATAAAATATAAATGAAAAGTCTTTAGAAATTAATAGTAAAGCCATATTTTTATTCTATGTAATGTTTGAAAGGAGCCCAGAAGATAAAAGTTAGCAATTACGTACTAAAACCAAAGAAAAAAAAAAGAAAATTAGTGTTTGTCTGTACCCACTAAAACCTGAAACAAACAGTTTTCGTGGAGACGCCCACAATCGAAAACATATAAAAACCCTCGTTAAAATGTTTTATGTCCATAAACTAGTGGGAGCACTCGACGCCGCTCGTTAAATACCAACATTTTTATGTTAATGGATCAATTTACTGATCCAAATTAGAGTTGACAAAATACTACCACGACCAATAAATAAAAACCTGTATCTTTACACCGTTAGACGATTTCGCAAAGATAGGTACTTAAGACGTACGTTCCTGAACGAAAGATTTTTTCTACAGACTATAAAAAGTTTTAACTCTTATTGGCACGAAATCAAAAGTTATAATAATAATGTAATATTGTGGACAAGATTATTTTTTAACTACTATCAGTTCGCGACAATCGCTGTTGAACTGTCCAACATTTTTCGAGATCAGGCACCGTAAACAAACAGACATACTATTCTGTTAATTTTGTATTTAAATATCAGTTTTAATCGTAATTGAGTATTCAACTAATACTCAATTACGATTAAAACTGTTTATTTAATTTTAAACTGTGGATCTAAGAAAATATGAAGTATAATATTTATTTTGAGAAATTGTGAAAAATTCAATAAAAAGTCCCAACACATTTTTTTTTATTTACTCAATATTATTTTAATCTTGTGTATTCAACCTCAGTCTTCAGTGTTATAACAAATTGATAATATATTATTTGCAAAGTTTCTACTAAAATGGTCTTCCGGCTATTTATCAATCACCATCGATACGCTACGACGTAGCAGGTACGCTACGTAAATCAGTAATTGCTACGCGACTTTTGTGTGTTGAAAATATTCGTAGCACATCATAAAAGTTTGACATTCTCTACTTTTCATTAAAAGATAGATGGGGAAAAGATAATCATTTCTTGCGGTAAGAGATTGGAGTGTAGCTGAGGGCCATGAACCTAATTAGTATAATATTTTATACATAAATAAAGCTCAGGAATGTTAAAAAATACAGTCTGAGAGGGTTTTAAAAGAGATAAAAATAAAACTTTGTTTCAATACTTACGTGTTATAAATTCACAGACATAGGTACACATACATAAACTCACGCCTTTTTCCCATGGGGGTAAGCAGAAACAACAAAACGGCATTTGCTACGATTCATATTAATTATGAAATTTTTTTTTACTCGATTTTTACGCTATTGAGGCAAAACATGACAGTAACTCAACTTAACTTTATATAACATCTTGCATTTATGTGTTGTTTACTCATGTCTTAGTGCAATAAATAATCTTGTATTTTTTTTTACAAACTTTGTTTTACTCTTTATTGTAATTACAAATCTTGTGTCTTGAATCTTCCGACTTATTTCTTATAAATTACATATATACATACATAACATCACGCCTATAATCTGTAAAGGGTTTGGCAGAGGTGTAAGTACCTGGTAGTACACCTACATCTTTGCAATTTCCATTTTTTTTCTTCTAAATTAGTCGTCTACAAATGACATTATAAATTGGCGCAATGCAGAAATATGAATACAGACCGCTGTCTCACGTTGAACGAGTCGTGTGCAATAACTAACTACATTCTAGCCTCGTAAAACTGTTTTATGGTTCACGGCGAAAATTTGATGTGAAACAGCCATTTTTATTTGGTTGCAGAACTGATATTTGTTTTATTGCCGAACACCAGATATGTGTTCCAAATTGGGATGGTACAGACGCCCGCACCCCAATGTGTCAAATTTCTTTGATCGTTTTTCAACTTTATGTAAAACAGAATAAGGTTCATATTCAATTGGCAAAATTTGACACATTGGGGTAACGTGACGTGCTGGCGTCTGTACGTGTTACTAAAGTGTTTTAGGATGAAATAATAATAAGTGGGGTTGGATTAGAAACTGTGAGGATTGGCTTATTGGCAGGTCCTTAAATTTGAGGAGAATGGAGGGAACGCTAAAAAGGGCTTTTTTTTGCTAGGACCCCTATTTTGATAGTACTGACTACCGAATGGACATTTTAGAATGTAATAATCAATTGAGGGTTATTTTTTTTTCCTTTGTACTGTTTATAAATTTTCTTATTTTTTTTTCTTTATATTTGTTTTTCTCTTTAGATTATTTAAACCATGAAATATTAATTTGAATTGTAATATTTCTTGTGTGTTTTTTGTTTTTTTTTATTTATTTAATTTTTTATTTGACTGCTATTTATTTGTTACCTATTTTACTGGTTTGACATCTTGTATTTGACATTTGTTTAATAATTTAGGTAATGTATTTTTCAATAATTGTTTATTTTGTATAATAATATGACTTGTAAGAATCCCTTATCAATAAAATACTATGACTACTATGACTATGACTAAATTAGTAATAGGAAACATGGCCAGAAATGGACATTTCCCTTTTTCCTGTAATGGTAGATGTGTTTACATACATTTGAAACCCGCATACACAAACAGCCAGACCAGGAGCAAAAAAATAGGCCATTAAAAAATTGTTCGATCCTCCCACGACGCACATTGCACGCTCAGCAACAGCACCAACCGTGCCGTCAAACTTTCACTTTTGTGTTCACAGAAAAACAAATTAGCTAAAACAACAGTAAAAAGCTAAGTAGTAAGCTAAAATATAAAATAAAACTGAAAAGCTAAAAGCAAGCCCATTTTAAATTTAATAAAAAGAGGAAACAGGCGGCACCTATTTTATTTTTTCATGTTTTCAAACTCAAATATAGTGTGAGTAGCCAGTGTCACTCGCGCTACCAAGAAAAATCTAGAATTATAATTATTTAAATATATTTTCAAACTAGCAGACTTCCCGCGGCTTCCTCGCGTAGGTGTCGTTCCCGTGGGAATACAGGGATAAAAAGTAGCATATGTGTTAATCCAGGATGTCAGTTAACTCCATAACAAATTTTATTAAATTCCATTGAGTAGTTTTTACGTGAAAGAGTAACAAACATCCATCCATCCATCCTCACAAACTTTCGCGTTTATAATATTAGTAAGATATTGATATTTCAAATACATAGACGTATATTTTAAGACTTTTATCGTTTAGTAGTTTAGAGGGAACATAGAGGTCAATCACATTAACTTTTTTGTGGGCTTCGCCGCCATCGGGTAGATACCCCTGAACGCACAATCTCAGCAAAAACATTAGACTACTTCATCAGGAGACTTCTGTAAGGCGTTTTGTTATCAAAGATTGTAATTCAAGTTTCGTGTTAAGATTTTAAAAAATAACTCGCTAATTAATGTCATATTCAGAGGCATTAGGAAACGTGAAGCAGTGGTTCGCGTTTATAAAAATAAAACGTCTTGGTAAAAATGAACAGTGGGCGGGGAAGACAAAAATATGTCGGCCACTAATTTTTGACAGCTCATATACTTGCATTATGTTTGTGTTCGTAATGACCTTTAGAAATATTTGTCACGAAAATATAAAACTAGTATTATATAAAGGACGTATTTAATGACATTTTTTCAATGTAATTCAGTGTAAATTTGCCGAAAAACCTAATTTTGCTAATGCTGATAAGCGCTTGCTGAAATGGGAGTCAGCTCAATTTTAAAAAGCTTTCTGCTCTCAAGGAACTTTAAGTTTTATTTCATATTTTTTTTTGGAGCGCAAGTGGCATAAAACAGCCAGTATAAACAGATCAAGCCATCTCGTTATGTAACTATATCAGTATCACGACGGATTTACGAGAAATATTCTATTCGTCTGACTGAATAACTGTCAGCATTTTTTGAGCTTTGTAAAGCAAACAGCTCAACTCGCTACAGCAATATATCTGGCAAGTTCCAAGCTGTTTGACAACCCTGATTTATTAACGCAACGTACGATGACGCATGCATGTGTGTGTGAACTCACATGTAAGCTTTACGAAGTAAGTAAATCTTGAAAGTTAGCCCCTAGCAAGCAGAAATGGACTGATAATATATTAAGCGAGGTTTTGACTGTCCGACGTTTAGGGCCTCCAGAGTCACACGTAACTTAGTTGACTTTAACTCATTAATTCTTATAGAGCAACGTTTTCCCGGAAATATTTTCGCATGTAGTAGGTAATATGTACCTGTGAGATCACGTCTAGGGGCTTCAGTGTGTGTGTGTGCAATCCAAACCAATTATTATCTACATTATCTTTACTTCTATACTAATAATATAAAGATTAAAGATTTGTTTGTTTGTATATTGAGATGTACGGCACAGATTTTAAAAGTTTTTACCACCAACCAACCACCTTTAAGTAAGTAAGCTATACACCACTAATTTTTAATTAGTACAATTACTAAAAGGGCTTATTCTAGCCGGTCTTCTCATTATATTTGTAAAGTATCAATAAATAATATTCATAAACTGCAAAGTTATTAGCGTTTGTTTATATCCCAAAAAGTCACCCAATTTATGGAAACAAACTACAGGCTATTCATGACATAGTAGTATTCATTATTCGTCATCTCTCGCTCACGTTCGAGCATGTCCGGCCTCCAACAGCTGTTTTCATTCTTTAAGTTTAACTAAATATTTAAAGTTTTAATTTCGATTTTTTTACTTTTGATTACGCAAATATGATCAGTAACAGGTACGGATACAGCCCCATTTTTTTGTCAATTTAAAAATAGTGGTGTATTATTACCTAGTAACATCCGCATATATTTTGTTTTTAAAACTACGAGGGGATTGGAAATGTCTAAGTGTAAGGGAATAATGAAATTTACGCGGACAATGTTGTGAGCCAAGCGCTAGTCTTTAATATTTTATTAAAACAAGGTCAAAAGGGTCTCAATGTATATTTTGTATGAAAACAGCTGTGTTAGTCGAAAAACTAGTAGCCCTCTCACGAGTTGACTGGACTTAAGCGTAACGCCAATTCAATCGTTTAAATCAATGAGCCAAGCACAATTTAGTATCACCCATAGGTATGATAATAAAGTGTAAAAATTTACCTAATAATACAGGATGACTTTGAATAAATGCGACAAAATTAAATGGGAGCTTCAGTTACAGTAACATAGTAATTATGAACTGTTTTTTCTACAATTTAAATTGTTAAAAAAATACGTGATTATCGTTTTAAAATGGTCCATTTACTTTGTTATCTTCATTCAAGTACGAGTTATCGGTATTCCAGAAAAATAAATAGGTATATGCAAAATAAAATAAATAAGAAAATCTAAAGAATAAAAAAATCTCGTCCGACTCATCGTAGTGCTTAATAATCGTCGTCGAGTACTCATGTTATTAAACGTTGCCGTTCATAGCGGTCGTTTACCTAATTTTGCCTATTTTCTAGTGAAGTATCGCGCGACTTTAATTATTTTAACGTTTTTCGTAACACTGTTAAAAGTTAATTAAGTTAACATTTTATATGTTCTAAATTTTCTTGACAACACATAGTATTGTATATTTAAATTTGTTCCTTCAAACATTCAGCCTAAAGCATAAAGCCTAACTTTTGTTTGCAAGTAGCAATAGCTACATGGGCGCCGTCAAGAACATTTTTACGGAGTCCTACCTTCGTTTATCTGCCATTGTATCGTTGTTTACTTCTCTCGTCACGCATTATTGTTTACGTCACTGGAACAGAAATGTACTGAAGGTACTAAAATATGTACTCACTAATAGAAATTGTCTAAACATATTAGTACGTACGCACAAGTGAATCACTTTTCTTGTTATAATCTACGTAAAACAAATCTGAACGTACCTACTCCTGTGCGTTTCTATTTTGTTTTAGTGACGGTGTAAAGCTGTGTATTCACTGTCGGATGGTAGGCATGTTGGGGAACATAAAAATGTTGCTCACGGTCACAAGCTTGCTTAGCTGATCACGTTTTACTCGGGTTTATTAGGTAGACAATCATTTAATATTTGCCGACATTATTTTGTGACATTTATGGGCGTTAATTCACGTTTCAGAGTGGCTGAATTATCTGAACACCTGTTTTACTACCTTTTCTAATGTCTGCGTTTCGCAATGTTAGTGGTGGTCAGCGCTAGCCAACGTTTCGTCATCTAGTGTACACATGGCTTTAGTATTGCTCGTCTATATTAAGTTTCCACGATTCTGTGTGATGTTATATTTTTTTTTAATATGACGCGTTGTTTTTGAACGTTTGTAGAGGAATGTTTTACGTGTTCGTTGATGTTGGGCGTCATTTGAAGTAATTATGTATGAAGGGGCGGTGTTGCCGTTGGCGTTTTTAGTTGTAAGCTTATGTGACGTAACCAGACAGTAATGTGACGAGATTGGTGCATTTAAATTACAGAGTGATCGGTTTTGTGTGACAGTAGTTTAGTGAAACTTTTTAACGTGATTCCGTTTTAAAAAGATACTCATAAAGAGTTTTTACAGATCTATTTTTACAAGAAGATTGACCATAAAAACACGTTTCATAAAAATGGCGACGCCAATTATTCCTAACTAAACAAAAACCCTATCAAGACTGGTTAAAATTAAAGAAAAACATTATTTTCAACGTAACTAAATTCCTAAAACACGCGGACTGAAAGGGGAAAAAATACAACAATAGACTGAAGAGGTTTTAAAGGACCCGGCTGGCCCACTTTCGCCCGCAGCGCTTTTTTCGCTTAATGACGCCACGCTCAAGGAAAGTTGGAAATATTAAAATGAGCAAGCACTTGTTTCGTCGGTAAAACGGCCATCGCTCTAGGCTTCGCGCCTCCTTCGTAAGGATACCATATTTTAAAAGTGAGTCGGATTCGTTGGCTCTCGATGCTTGAAATGAAAAAACTTTGTCAGCCGCCTTATCGCGTTTTGTTTATATCGAGATCTGTATGCATAGCTCCAAGTTTTCAATTGCTTTGCAAGCTAATGAGAAGTACAAAAAGTTTGTATTGAGATTATTTGTTGGGATATTTATTTGTTATTGTATGGCTTGTTTAATGGCAAAGCAAATGTTGGCAAGATTGACTTATAATAAGACGTAAATTCTCGAGGGACGAAAGGAACTTTTTCATCCGAAAAAAATAAACGGACTACTCCATAAAATGATTTACGAAGAAGGACAAATACACACTTAGCGTACAATAAACTTGGGCATTATCTCACAAGGACGAATTCTCGACGTCTTGCTTACATTTTGACAACACATAAAAATCAGCGCTTACGCGGAACCGTCTCCAAGGCGCAAAGTGGAATGTCGTTAAGGAAAAAAAGGAAAAATACTGGGATTTATTCGTAGCGTGTCCCCAATGAGTAATGCCTCCTGCGATTTAGGTGTCAGCCCGATAGAAGGCGTTCGACAGCAATGATTTATGCCCGCTGGTCCTGGTGCCCTCTGCACTTTGAAACAGCGCACTTTATAAAGATTGGTATAGACGTTGCTGTAGTCTTAAGAATGAGCTGGCATATATTATTTGGTCCTTGTTGTAGCTGATGGTCCACTGATTTCCCTTCGTCCATGTTGATAACCAGAGTCTGATAACCAGTTACCAAAGAAGAATTATTTTTCTTCTTTGGGCAATCGGTTATCAGACTGGATTTTTTTTTCCTTTTTGGGTATTGATTGATAACTCGTTAGTTTGAAAACTGCTTGGAAGTTATACTTAGATATTTCTTCAAATTATTATTCTTAGACGACGGAGCCCCGCTACGCGGGGCTCCTATTTCTGTCTGCAGGGTTTAAAGGAACCTAACTAACCTAACGTCGGGATGCCCCAAGTCCTGTGTTTTAGACGTTCATTTGTTTTACACGATCAGGGCATCCCGACGTTAGGTTAGTTAGGTTCCTTTAAACCCTGCAGACAGAAATAGGAGCCCCGCGTAGCGGGGCTCCGTCGTCTAAGAATAATAATTTGAAGCTTGTCAGTTATGAATGAACACTTCGTATTCTTGTTTAAAAACCAGTTGTGAAAACAATAATAAAAAAGGGTTTTTAACCAGTTAACAAAACTTAGTTATGAAAGTGAACGGAAGGACGGAACACATAACTTCCAAGCAGTTTTCAAACTAACGAGTTATCAATCAATACCCAAAAAGGAAAAAAAAATCCAGTCTGATAACCGATTGCCCAAAGAAGAAAAATAATTCTTCTTTGGTAACTGGTTATCAGACTCTGGTTATCAACATGGACGAAGTGACTGATTTGAATATAAACAATATCAATTAAAAGGTTCCAAGGATAATGTAAAGACCGTATATTACTTAGACATAATCATCATGTAATACTTTAATTTTATATGATTTTCATCGAATGAAATAATGGACATGATGCGGGTGGAGAGGCTTTTAGACTCTTATTGACTAAAAAAAATTCCGATGTTTCGTCGATCACATATGTCTATGGTCACGTAAACAGAAGATACTTCAGTAACAGCATCATTTTTCTGCTATTGCCTCCATTTATTTGAGGTAAGAACAGTATGTCTTTTTCCATACATTTAATGGCTGTCAATCTCAATAGCCACGTTTTTCTGACCAAATAATCTGTCCATCACTCTTTTGGCCTATCTCTGTGCAAAAACATAGTAACAATATTTTAATTCCAATGAAAAATAAACACAAACTGTTAGTAAAACCTAGGTATATTAATATGACTTTAAAAAAATAACCTAATAAAAAAAAAGACTTACCAAAAACTTGAACGTAATGAAATAAAGTTTGCGACTGGGCAAGTAGCACATAATGGTAAATATTTGTACTAAAAACGTTTCAACAAAGTCTCGAGATTAGAAGAGACGTTTATTTACTTTTTACGAACTCCAAAACTCTGTTGAAGTGTAAAAGTAACTTGGAAATCCATTAATTAACTGTTAGTTGTAATGATCAGTAATTTAATTACTTCGCAGAGCGAAATTTGATCGATCCGAGTTTGTAACGAAGTTGATTTCGTCTTGTTTAGTTTGGAACTCGATATCTTTGAGTTTTTAATGCTTGTCTACCTTTTGGCTGATTATTAATTTTGAATTACTTTCCAATATCACGGTTTTAATTGTTTTGCAATGAAAGTATGAGTGAAAATATTATGTTACGTTAAATTAATGTTTCAATTTGGTCTTTCGAAGTGAAACCCGACTAAAAACTCCTTACCAGGAACTCAAATGCGATGCTGTTGTTGTTCACTTTTTGACTAACAATATTCATTTCAATTAGCAAATGGTAATGCTGCCAGTCTTAAATTTTGGGTACACTACCATTAGGCAGCGATGCGGGTGAGTTTTTTAACGCCATTTTTTACGCTTAATTAAGTAGTTTTTAGTTTATTTTCTAGTGTATATAGTTAGTTTTTAAAACATTTGTAAATAAACAGTACAAGTAGCAAGTGTTACAATGTTTCGCAATATTTTTTGTTTAATTTTTTTATTTAATTTTAATTGGAACAACAAACAATTGCATAATAAAGAATTGAAGCAAACAAACTTAAAAGTAATACTTATGCAATCAACGACGTTATTTACAGCATACAAATTACAAAACAAAAAAAAAAAACAAAAAAAAATAACATAACACACTAAGAATTCCTTAATGTTTAAAACTAAAAGGGAGAGGTTATTGATAGGCCCGCGTTTGATCACTATGTCACCTGATGGTAAGCGATAATGTGGTAGACGACGAAGCTACATTGCCTATTAGGCAACTGGTTTTCATTCCCAAAATATCTTTAGTACATTTGTCAAGAAAGTAAAGATGTAAAATAACAACGAAAGGTTCATAAATCACTAACTATTCGCCCAAAACATTCCTGAACCCTATTTTCCCAAAATATTTATTTTTCACCTCACCCGACCCTCTGTAAACACCATTACGAAACTGGAGCAAGTATCGTATCTTTTATCGTTGGGTAATCGTTTATTCAAATTTCCCATAATAAAATGACAGGTGACGACCCTGATCGAATATACAGACGGTTTGCTCAACCATGAGAGTCGTTACTAAATCTTGCATCGATCTTTCGGGTATTGGGCATGTACCCTTATCACGTGAAACGATGGATGCGGGATCTTGGATAGGTTTAGGTATGATTGTGCTGATCTAGGTTGTTTTAGTAGGTAAGTTTTATTAATTGAAAGGTATTAATCCTTTATGTAAGGAGGAGCTTGAGGCTAAATTATAACAGCCGCATGAGTCGATCGAAGGTTAAGCAACCTATGGGTGACCATTTATTACATACCAAGACTCCTCCGTGCCTCGGAAAGCACGTTACGCCGTTGCTCCCGGCTGTCATTTGTAGATTTTTGACAGTCGTTAATTGTAGTCAGAAGCCCGAAAGTCTGACAACCAGTTTAACCAAGGGGTATCATGGTACCCAGTTACTGGGTTGTGGAGCTCTGACAGGCAGTCACTCCATGTTAAACACTGATATTCAGCTGCATCCGGTTAAACTGGAAGTCGACCCCAATATAGTTGGGAAAAGGCTAGGCAGATGATGGTCCTATATGAAAGCATTGATCAAGGGACTTCTTTAAGTCAAGAGTGAATAGGTTACTTCTAGGCAAGCGTGCTTCATCGTCGATCACATTATCGCTTACAATCAGCTTAATGAGACAGTGGTCTAACGCGAGCCTACCAATAACAATAAAACGAAATGTTATTATGATTATGATTTATTTATTTGTCTTCTTTACATCACTATAGGTAGTACCTAATGCAATATCGTGTTCTTAAAATTAACTAATCTACAATAAAAAAACATAGTACTTAAAATATAAAAAGAACAGCAGAAAGCCTACTCAACCTATTAGCCTATTTATGACAACGTAAGGACCAATAATTAAGAGTATTGGAACTTGGGTAGGTACATAATGATTACAATTTATTTTCTAGACACCGAGGCCAGCACATCAAGCTACCCAGATAATGTCAAATTTGTTTCATAGTTTTCATCTTTAGTACAAACTAGCAGACGGCACGCGGTTTCACCCGCGTATGTCCCGTTCCCGTGGGAATACAGAAATAAAAAGTAGCCTATGTGTTAATCCAGGGTGTCAGCTAACTGCATACCAAATTGTATTAAAATCCATTCTGTAGTTTTTACGTGAAAGAGTAACAAACATCCTACTTTACATACATACTCACAAACTTTCGCATTTATAATATTAGTAGGATAGAATAGGTTCATGCTCAATTACCGTTTGAGGAAGCTTGATGTGCACCAGCGTCTGTACATAAGACAAGGCTTTTTTTACCAGTGATTTCCTGTCACTTCATGCTTCAACTGATCCCATGAGGAAAAATAACGACAACATACCATTTGTTGCTACAACATCTGAAAACACTCTAAAATACAAGTCGAAATCTCACTATTGAGCGCCAGTTTTTCTGTATACAGGGTGTAAAAAGACTGATCACATAGCCGATAACCACACATTCTGTACATATAATTAAGTAACTTTAACCAAAAAATAATACTGGGAAAATACTTTTTTTTTCATCTTTAAAAAAGAGATGCTTTATATTGCGCGCATTGCATAGCGCGACAACGCAACGCAACTTTCGACCAGCTGAGCGTATGGCCACTCCCGCTTGGTCGTTGACCCGACCGGCCCGCTTGTTTAGTATCCATTGCATTTTTGTAACTTCAAACGCGTAATTTGTTTTGAAAAATCGATAATTTTGATAATGTTTGTTCGGAAGAAAGTTTACTAATGATATTTGGAATACAATTTTGAAAAAAAAATATTGCCTTCAATATCTCTAAAACCAGTGAATTCCCAGGTATGTTCTAGAAGACAAAAACTATCCCAGTGATGGGTAGAATATGTAGTTTTCGTTTACGTTAAGGGTCTTTTTACACCCTGTATAACTGTTGGTACTCGTGATACTGACTCAACAAAAGATATTGCCCTTAGACGATTTTTATGACAAACGATGATGATAAGCATCTAACGTCCGACATTTTTAATCTCAGAACAGCGTGGAAGCAATAAATACTACAGACATTAATGTCATTGTAGTAGCGGCATCTAAATCTATCTCGACGATGACCTGATGAATCAGTACAGAGGGGGGTGGGCATGCGTCGCCGGAGGGGAGGGACGGGAGAATGCTAATGATTTATGTTGTCGCTCCGAGACTCTTCTCCCATAATAAATGTACCCACGTTACGCAAGTGAGTTCTTCGGGATCCGACGGCCGGAGTCTAGCCCGCAAATTGTTTGATCACTCAATAATTGCATTACAGGGGACGAGTCAACAAGGAAATGTCGCTACTAACAGATAGATGGCGTGTTTTTAAAGGTCTCTCTCTATTTATCACATAGGTACCCTTTTAAGTTGATTCGAGTGGCCTTATCTTTTTGAGTGATTACGTATGGGAGATGGGGAATGTTCTTAGAAGTAAGACCGTGGTGCTTTTTGCCGATGGCGCGCAGATGTTGTCCAAGATGTTTGAATTCATTGTTATCTGTATCAAGTGTATGAAATATTAATAGGCTATTTAGTTTAGGTACTTGAATTAAATTGAAAGAAAAATGTAAGAATTTCATAATGAGGTTACTATTGCAGCTGCCTCGGTAAACTTCGTTCAGCAAATGTTTAAAAAAAATAGTTTAGGTACGTGAGTACGTCCTATTCTCTGACCTACTGAATACATACATACATACATAAACTCACGCCTCTTTCCCACGCTGGTAGGCAGAAACTACAGAGCGCCATATGCGCCTTACATACTTCTTTTGCTTCGTTTACATTCATACATGTTGTCATACACACATGCCGGTTGCGACTACGCACCTGACCTTTCTGAAGAACCTCATCAATAAGGTCTATGTATCTATGTGTCTATGTATCTCTGGTGTATGTACGTTTCTAGGGCGTCCCTTGCAAATACCTTTCGTTAGTCGCCTTTCATCCATCCTTTCAACGTGACCAAACCATCTAAGTATGCTCTTTATAATTTTGGTTACTACATCTTCTTTAAAACCACAACGTTGCTTTATTTATCACATCATTCCTCAATCTGTCATTCATTGTTACACCACACATACTTCGCAAGGAACGCATTTCTACAGCATTTATTCTACTTTCATGTCACTTTTGCCATGAATATACACACAAAGTCTCATAAGAATCGGTCAAGCTGTTTCGGAGGATTTTGTAACAAACGCTGTTATAAGCGAATCTTATAGGTATATTAGATGATCACAGCAACTTTCTCCTCAAATATTACAAACTTTAAGACAAGACTCAAGACTCTACTCCTTTAATTGTTTTTAATCAGACATTAAACTAATAATAGGTAACGCAGCATACTTAATTCAATCACGACATAACAACATTACGCTAATGACGTAAACGTCTACGTCATCAACATACGTTATAATTATGTTAAATGCTAATTATCTATCATCGTATTATTTCATTACGGGTAGGCAAATTATTTGTCTTTGCCTTACACTCGACACGGCTGAAAAGAACGTTCTTAGTTATTTTTAAATAGTGTTTGCCTAATGGGCAGCTTTTTGAGCTACCATACATTATTTACAAAACCTGCTGTATCATCAAAAAGCACACTATTAAATACTTTGACTTTGGCTTTGAAGGGACATAATTGCACATCAAGACACCCTTGAGTTTAGCATTTTAGGACAAGATCTCCGCGTTAAAATTTTTCGAAGAGTTTTTTGTTGAGATTGACATCGGTGAAGGAAAATATCTGCAGGAAACCTAGATTTACAGTTAGGTAATATAAGTTTAAAACCGCCAATCCGCCTCGAGCAAGCGTGGTGATCAATGCTCGTGCCTTCTCTGTACGATAAGAAAGCTTTTGCCTTTTCAGTGGGATAGTAACAGGCATTAAATAAGTATCGGACAAACGTATCTCCCAAAGAATTCCTTACAAACAAGAAGATTTTACTACTTTACCGTACGCTAAATTAGTTAACAGTTTATTATTGTTTCTATATCTAAAATACCGCGAAGTTTACATCAAATTAATTTATGTAGGTACATCTGGGAAGGAAACTTGGAATGTATCAGATACCTATCATCACGGAAGTCGTAACAGTCAGTTGAGGACAAGGCTAATTTGTGTGTACCGTAACCGATCTCAAACGATATCAAACTGTATGCGCGTGATTGATGATAACACTGACCATGTACTAAAGAGGCGTTAGTTATTAGAATTTAGACGTAAGTGCACGTTTTTAAGGTGTCTTTTGGTTTGTGGTGGTGATTTTGATGTTAGAATTTCGTTTGTTTGTAAGGTTATTGTTTGTTCTCTTCTTAAATGATTGTATATAGTTGTTACAATTATAGTCCTTGCTATAGGAAAAACTGTCTCGCTATAGATGTACTAACAACTATCCTATTGACAATTATTACTAAAGATTTTATCAAAGGTCTCGTTGGTTTAGTGGTCGCAAGTAGTACTGTTGAGCACGAGGTCTCAGGTTCGATCCCCGGGTGGGGCAAAGTGTTATTGATTTTTTCTATCAAGAGATTATTCAGTAGCAGCCCGGTATGGAATTGTGCCCGTTTAATGGCATAGGCACGCCCCTTATTACATGGGACTTAAACATAACTGACGAAATGTTGGTGCACTACTGTCCAACCCTTCGGGAATTACAGGCGTGATGTAATATTTTTTTTTTCTGTTATTTTATGATTCATTGTATCTATAATCACGTCCTGCCATAGCTTCCACACGACTTTGCTTCCAGTCAGAAATGATGAAATGAAATGAAATGATATTTATTTCTGTGAGTAGATCTTCTCAGATACTTTCACATGTAATTTTTTTTTAACTAAATAACACTAAATGGCATTTCCAAAGTGACTGATCCCTGAGAAGAAATGCAGAAAGAAACTCAGGGGTCATGGTCTCTTTTAAAGTCCAGACCTAAGGTTGTATTCATTTATTATGCGAGTCGTCACGATGCAGGGCAAAGTCTGGTAAAGCCTTATGAAGAAAGAATCAATTCAGCTTTGAGTTGACCTGTCCCGACAGACGGCATGCATGCTTCAGTCATCGTGTAGCTCAAACCTATTTCAAGGAACTCGACGACCCACCACACGACGCTATCTATCGGTCATTTGCGCAGATATAACCTATAACATAATGGTAAGATAAATATAAATTATGGTGTTTAATTGTTATATGACGGAATTTTTTATATATTTTGATAAAAATTACATATTAATTAATTGCATTGATTTGTACCTACCTATTTACATTTTCCTTAATATGGAAACAAATATGGCGTTATAATGATATTTTTCAAATGATATATTGAAAGGAGTATAAAAAGCTACTCAGTAATATGATACCCCCTAGTAAGATTGGTTTGCAGACTTTCGGGCTTCTGGCTAAAACTAAAGAATGCCAAAGATTCTGCATACTACACCCAAGACCAACAGCTTGCTACTGCAAGTGCTTTCATGACTTCAAGAGGTCTTATTATAGATGATCACATCCACGAACCGACCTTGGCAAGCGTAACTTACCCTTCGATCGATCCGTGTCTGTTGTTATTCAGCAACAACTCCAATTAGAATTACCTGCTCAATTAAGGCAAACACAAAGCAATTTCCACAACAAAACTATTTCCCTCTAAACCTAATAATCTCATAAGCTGTTAGTGCCGCTTTAAACATAAAAGCGCTCACGTTCAATATTTACGGGCTCTTATAAAAGTACGATTGTTAGCGTGCCCACCATTATACGTTACCGTAAACCCGGTTAAGCTGAAAACGTGGCTTCGACGTGAATGATTTATAAACGAGGATAACAGAGTATTAGCAAAACCACAACACGAACGCACACTGGATTTAGTAAAAAGAGATCTGCCATTATTGTGCCGAAAGATTTATTAGTTGCAGGTACGACGCCATTTTTTTTCAGCTGTCAATATGGCGGATACAGAAAATTAGATAGGGTTAACAAAACAAGCGACAGGGTACGTATTGTTTTACGTCGCGCGTCGCCCGAAGCACAAACTGCGATGGTAAGGAAATTAAGGAAAACTTTCAATGTTTCCGCTTAGGATGGGGTTGAACCATAATGGGCTATGGTAAATTTGATCTAACATACACAACAGACAAGACCAAAGTATGTTTAATAATTTAATTGTATCTACGACTGACGTGATATTTGATGAAAGTTCATAATAAAGCAAAAAGATGAAAAGCGTTGGACAAAGCGTCTCGCCTTGTCGTTTATACCGCGTAAATCGAAGGACTGGAACAACTTGCCTGCTGCGGTCTTCCCGTCCGATTACAATTTAGGTGTCTTCCAGGCTAGAGTGAATAGGCTCTTAATAAACTAGTGCGCTTCACCATCATTGAATGCATTACTGCTTAACATCAGGTGGGATTGCAGTCAAGCACTAGACTCTAATATAAAAAGAAACAAACAATAAACTTTACTTGATGAAAAATCTCACGCTGTGAAATCTAATTTTCTATTCTTATTTATTATGCTACTTGCTTATAGAATTCGAAATAGATATTGATTGTATAACAGTGAGATTTAAGGGTGTGTAACGATTGACATAATAACAAAATAACGTCAAATAATGTCAAATGAACGTTATAATAAATGTTATTAGGTATGTTAAATGAAAATTATATTACATATGAAAATTATGTCATATGAACGTTAGTTCAAGTGAAATAAGAGCATTTGTTATTATGCCAAACATTACACACCCGAGATTTAATGGTGTATTTCAAGAAATTCTTTTTAATTTTGGATTAATACATGAAGGTTCATGTATTAATCCAAAATTAAAAAGAATTTCTTTCACGTAATACGTGAAAAAAGTCATCTTCTCCGCGCATTTAACTGGAACTAACATCGTAATATTATCTAACAAATGGCAATTACAAGAATGCGTGGGTTAGGATATTTTCTGTCTTAGTACCCACCCACTCCTAATATGATACTCGTCGTATCTATTACTCTGATTACGTTGTACGGAAGCATGAAAATGTGTGCTTGGTATCCTGTTTAACAAAATGAAAATCCTAGTAAGGTCTGGTTAATTTATCTGGGAGGCTCTCAAAAATTCAATCTATTCAAGCATACGATCCCTTAGAATCTTGAAAGAATTTTCTGTTTCATCTAGGCAGATGATGCTGACAATTCTTATACCAACTATTTTAGGGTCTGCTTCTACAATCCAGTTACAGGTATCACGATACCCTTTGGTTAAACTGGTTGTCATATTTTTAGGCTTCTGACTTCTAGTAACGACTGTCAAAGATCTTCAAATGACAGCCGGTACCAACGGCTTAACGTGCTTGCAGAGTCTTGATAATATGTATAAATGGTCACTCATATACGGTCAAGCGTACCTCTTAACCTTAGAGAGACGGAATGAGGTTCACGGGAGGGTAGGGTATTGTGGTGCAACTTGAGTGAATTCGCAAAAGTTACACTATATGTAATAGGTTATTTAGATTAAGATACTTTCTAACTAGGTATAAGTATAAGGTGTAGATTTAGGATTTAGTTAGTAGTAAGGCCACTCTGTCGCATTGGATCATAGATCTGTAATGATACTGTAGGTAAGATTGTTATAAATAAATAAATAAATAGATCGATCCGAATGGCAGTTCTTATTAAGCCACAATCTTGATCTGAATCTTGAAATAATTAATGCATGTATTAAACTATTTTTCTTCGGGCAGCTTCAAATTACGTATTTCCGTAAGTATGTGTAACACCGGCGGATGTTACGCCGGCGCCATTGCTTCTCTTTTTAAACTGTATTGGGAAACAAGTGACGTTGTGCCAATTCTTTATTGTGAGCGTTGGTGCTTTGTTGTAAATTGTTACAAAATATTGATTTCTTATGATCTCCGTGTTTCTTCTTAGAGTAGGTCAGATAAGAAATACCGACCTCACCTACTAGTTAAAAAATGACGTATAAATCATTTATCTCGCAGTTTATGCCTGTTTTGTTTTTTTTTAAACTACGAAATTAAATGTGTGTATGAATGTCAACGAAGCAAAAGCAGAGTAGAGAATCGTAGCATATGGCCCTTTGTAGTTTCTGCCTATCCGCACGGGAAAAAGGCGTGAGTTAGTTATGTATGTATGAAATGAACAATTATTAAACAGCACCAGAACTCTTTTCTATTTATTTTTTAACTTTGCCTATGTTTGTATCTTTTACGGTTAAAATTTACCACGTAAGTGCAGCTATCTCCTCCAGTCGGCCAAAGTTCTTCTTATCTAAGTCGGGTTGCAAAAAAGTATTCCAGTAATTTAAACAAGGTTGGACTTTAGCGTGCTTCAATCCATCATGACAGTAAAAGATTATAATATCTAGACTTAGAAAGATTCTTCAGGTATCCTAATAACTACCCAGTTCAATTATACTTTGCAATATCAGTATGCAATTTAGTTGGTAGCTCAGCCTTCAGGCCTAAGGCTGTAAGGCTTACAGAGTCACTCGTGCGTAAACGCCGCCCCAGCCTTCCCCTGGTTATGTCAGTTACCTTTTATTACGTATATTATGTAAATATAATAATGGCCCAATGGCACGGCCTTGGGTAGGAATTTCATTTGAAATATAACGTTTTATTGCCAGCCTAACCGCGGCTTTGACGGGTTTTGTACGGCTATGCGTTGCTCTACCCGGCCTCTATTGATAAGGGATATTGGGTTAGCCTAGCCAACTTTACGTCAAAGTTTGTAAGGAGCATAAATTATAAAATATTATATGTTTCTGTATAAAAATGTTCGTGGAGGTCACGTTCAAAAGGTCGTAACATTTTTTTTGTGTGTTTTTTTAAAGTTCAAGGTTTGGCTGTGAAAACTTTAGGTCTTTTGTGTAACATAAAATACCTCAAAAGGGAACATTACTCATTTTCATGTGTTGCGCGGAGGATGGTTATTCTAATTTATTTTGACAAGGCTCCGTTGTTTTGTTTGTGTAGGTCTGGGACTTGAATATTAGCTCAGTTGTTGTAAGATAATATCTGTAGACTGTGTAGAAAGGTAATTTAACACGACCTTAGAGAAAATAAAGGCGGTCACACAACTTGTTAATTGATGAACAAAAATATTCAATAGAAAGCTGAAGTTTTATCTTTGGAGTATTGCGACAGTTTACTTTTTACTTCACAATTTGGGCATGGAACATTCGTAATATTTGTTTCCTTATGACTTTGACTCCCTCGAGAACCAAGAAGGCCGCGTTAAACAAACTCAACTACCTACAACTTTCGGCAAAAGTCCATTACTTACAGTACCTTATAATTATATAGACATTTTGTTTTATTAACAATAAACATGAAATAAACTCACTGTCATACATAAATGGGAGTAGATACGCCTTTATCTCAAGTATAAACGATATTAACAGGCCAAGTTCTCTCGTTGCGAAATATAAGCGGCAACCAATTTCAGATTAAACAAACAACAGTGATTATGGTTAGTGTGATATACGAATGGTTGTATCAAAACATTCTATTTGTACGAGCGGACTGCGTACGCAATAAAAGCAGTTACTGGCGAGTTTGTATCCAATCTTCGTAAACAGCGATCCGTGCTGGTATTGGCCATAACGATTACAAAGCTACGGCGAAATTGAAAGTATAACTTGGTCGATGCGATCCTAAGAATGTGCAAGCCGGCAAATCTATAACTAAAGCTACGTAGACCGCCCTTCGTGAAATTATTGCACGCCCGCCCGAAAATAGGTCAATTGCCTCCTGTGCGAGACTGAGAGGTGTAGGGATCATCGCGTGTGACAAGGACGGAAGTTTTAATTCGTTCAGGTGACGTCACGAGGGTTTTAACAGGATCGTTCGTTTTCTTTTTGCCGGCTATTGTTTTGGTACTGTTCGGAAGCTCACGAGAGCTCTCGTCTCCATTCAGGGGGGTTTATTTGTTCGATCTTGTGTGGAATCAGTAATGTGTCTCTTCTATTACGTTTACAGCTGGAGTTTTCGTATTTATCGTATTTTCGACGAAACCCGATACCGTTGTCGACGGAGATCAAGCGAGAAATGAGTCGGAAGAAATGAACAGTAACACTTTGATCAAGATGTTTATTTTCATATAATCAGCTGCGTGTTTTATTCTCAAGATGAACTCTTTGTCTTGGTTTTACTTGTTGTAATTTGTGGATACACTACGCGCTCATTGTTTTAGGTAACAACGTAACACAATAAGTGGCGTAAATGAAAGGCCTAACTTCGTTGAACCCTTAGCTTAACTTTGTAGAAATAGTCTTTGGGAGCGTCTGTTTATTTCAGCGAGAAAAATAAAATAATGTCTTTATTTAAAACATTGTTTGCATAGTGGTTCATTATTGTAATAAAATATGTCGTAAACAGTATACCTAGTAGCGGGTAATTGGACACTTCAATGAAGAGAATTTCTGCGACACAATACCCGCCTTTGTGTTCGTTGATAAGGCGAACCGAAAGTCATTAACTATGACGCGTAGTACTAAGTTATCATATAAAATTAAATGTTTTATTACGTTCTATAAAAATACCGGTATGGATTGTTGTCCAAAATATGTTCATATTCAAACCTATATTGACTGGCCTGTTGGTCTAATAGCCCTAACTGCTAAACGGGGGTTCGTTGTTTCGATTACCCTAGAAAAAAAATGGTGCGATGTGTAAGTCAAAGTCAAAGTCAAATCATTTATTTCAATTAGGCCTGAAAACAGGCACTTTTGAACGTTAAACTTACAAATAAATTATATTAATATGATTCTAGTTGCACATTCCAAAAGGTAGTTTTGTATGGAGAAGTAAGTACGATGTAAGTACGATCATTTGTCCTGGGTCTGGGTGTAATTTTTCTATTAATAATGTTTATGTTTAGAAATTTTATACGTATTTTTATTTGTTTATTAGGGTCAAAGAGATTTAAAATACTATAGAGCGGACATGTCAAGGAAATGTCATAGAAAAACTTTGATCCCATGTCTCAGTAACGCCATCTAGAATAATGTATGAATATTGGAGCGGCAGCGGAGCGTACTACAAAAAACTCATAGACTTGTATCCAGCAGGACACACTTTTTCGGACGAAAATTTTGTTCGTGATGTCCGGTCTATAGGTATTGAATGTCTTTAATTAGGGTACTATAAGAATAAGCTCTGCTTAGTTTAAGACTAGGTGGCGTTGTGTGAAAGTTGTGGAATATTTATTAATTTATATTGTATTGAGAACGAGCTGTTATTGCCCCTTTGCAAGTCATAGGCTTCTTCTTCTTAAGACAAGGCACGAGCATCATCACGTTCGCTCAGGGCGAATAGACATTTTTGAAACTATTTTAACTATTTATATAGGATAAAGAGCCTGGTAATTATCAACTGGTTACAAATCTAGCATCTACTGAGATATTCTAACAGGAGAAACCCAAAAAAACTTTCCGATCCTGGAATTGAACCCAGGTCCTCATACTCAATCCTTGCCGACACTAGACCAACATAGTAAACAAGTCTGGAATTAATTTACTGTAAAGACGTAACATTCTGTCGGTTAACAAAATAAACAGCTTTGATAGACGCGGCTTGTAACATGTATAATTACTTCATAATTAACACATAATAAGGAACAGTAAGCGTAAAAGGGAACGTTGATGAGCAGTCTGATCTTAAATTGTTTTAACATAAGGTTAAGCCAGATACTTCTACTTTTTACATACACATGGGAGCAAATAAATCAAGGCACATCATTTTTCACGTAGGTAAGTAGGGGAGGTAGGGGCTGCAAGTGCCGATTTTCCAATAACATCGAATTTCATTATGAAAATGATAGGATGAATTTTTGGTATGTGGCAATATCAAAGAGTTGACTATCGGTTTTTGTATTATTATAGTAATTTGGGCCAATATCTCAGTAGTTATTTTTTTACAGATTTTTTTTTGACAAATTTCGGAGAGGAACTTTCAGCCCCGCTTTGGGGTGAGTTGTTCCACCCGTGAGGCAAATTGTTCCCCTTAGATTATGTATATATAATGTGAGAATAAAATGGGTTTTTGTAAATTAAACAATCATTATATAGGTTTAAAATATGTTTCATATCATAATTTCTCTCAGATGCATATCTGAACTTTAAAAATAACAAAAAAAACGCGGAAACCTCCAAATAACCGTTTCTTTTAAATTTTAAGTCATATTTGCCACTCATCAAGTCAGAAATCTTATAAGATACAAAACTAATTAAAAAAAAAATACTTAATTGGTAATATGCAGATATTTTTTTTATCATAATAACTAACAATTGAGATCTATCAACTTACAAATAGGTATAATCGACTTATGAAGATCAATCATCAGTCTTCTATTCTTATTGGTTTTTAATCAGTCATTGGTAATAATTATAATTAAAATGTAGTCCACTAGCGGTTTCTCCTGTTCCACAGTAAATACTGTCCTGCATTTATATCCTGGAAAGGATCTTTACCGGCTTTCAATTTATTAATAAATCGACGTAGCGTCATGTGTCAAATTTCCAGTTCTCTGGCAACTATTTTACTTTTTTCCCCACATGTCAGCATTTGCAGCTTGACGCAGATATGTTTCGGAGGTTTTCCCTCTATCTGACTTCCGTTTGTAGGTACGCATCCTAAAAAAAAATAAGTCTTAAAAATTATAGGTAACACTGAAGGTTCGTTAGGGTAAGTTGTTCCGCGGAACAAGCAGCCCCTCCGGGAGGGAACATCCAACCCCAAATTTCATTTTTTACAAATACTGCCAAACCACCAATTCAATAGAATAAATTCATAAAAACATTTGAATTACAAGACATCTTACTAATGTCACTACAAAATAGGAAAATTACATGTAAATCGAGCCATAATTGACAAAAATAGACCAAAAAGTTTAAACACCAAAATATTTACTCACATGGTATTTTACGAGCACCGTGCACACCGCCACTCAGCCGCCGGCGCTGGAGTAACTAAGATAGCCGCCGGCGCAGCGCGTCACCTGATGCTCAAATGGCACACTTCACACATATTGCTATCTCTTTTCTTTAGAAAGTTATTGCCATCGGAACAACTTACCCCGGGAACTTGCAGCCCCGTCCGGGGAGGACGGGGCTGCAAGTTCCCGGGGTTATTATATATTTTATTTACGACATTTTCTATCAAAACTAGCTGGCCCGGCAAACTTAATTATTTAAAAAAAAAAGGTTTGTTACGTCTTTTTTTCAGACCTACTACTAATTTCATGATAATCGGTCAAGCCATTTCGGAGGAGATTGGTAACAATCACTGTGGCACGAGAATTTTGTATGCTGACTAGGCAAACTTCGTTTACAACCTGTTCTGAATCCTACTGAGTAATTCAATAATTTTACCATCATTGTAAAGGTTATTCAATAAACTTTTAGGTGATACCTATATGGTTCGAAATGATGCGTTCCCTATTATCGTGATTATTAACCACTAGTGACGTCACGCGGTTTCACTCACATCGTTTCCGTTCCCGTGGGAATATAGGAATAAAAAGTAGCCTATGTCACTCGGGGATAGTGTAACTTCCCAAAGGTGAAAGAATTTTTTAAATCGGTCGAGTAGTTTTTAAGTTAGTTCCTTACATAAAAACATACAAATCTTTATTATAACATTATTTTAGACACGTCAAAGGAAGTGGTTCGATTTCTTTGCTTCCAAGTATTATGTGTGTAATCATAGTTTAGTTTTCTGACAGTAGGATGACGATCCTCCTTGAAAGTCTTCTTTCTACTTAGACGAAAGGGTGCGATTAGTCTAGAGCTTTACTTACTTAGGGCAGAGGCCTTTTAAAACGTTACTTGGTATCTAAGCTTTCAACCTTATAAAAGATGTGAAAATATATATGAAACACAAGATGGAATTTTAACGTAATTTTCTTTTACTTTTACACTTGTTCCCGCTGATATTTGTAGATCATTGCCAGTCGTTACGGGTAGTCTGATGCTTGAAAGTCTGACAACATGTGTAACAGCTTCTGGTTAAATTGTAAAAGACTAAGCAGATTATGATTTTCACTTTCCACAAAGTAGACACTAAAGTTTAACAAACAACATGAATCATACATGATGTAACATGGAATGGTTTGAGCTGCAATTAATCGTAAGGAAATTATCATTTCTACTAAATCCAGTGAGATTTTTTATTAAAACAAAACGGTTGCCTTCTTTTATTAAAAACTAGTCTTTGGCACCCAGGGATAGTTTAGCTTCCCAACGGTGAAAGAACTTTTCAAATCGATCCAGAAGTTTCGGAGCCTATTCAATGCAAACAAACAGACAAACAATTAAATGTTTCTTCTTTATAATATTAGAGGTTATTGGAGGTTAAGGCGCCTACCTCTCATGCATGAGGTTGTGGTTCAAAACTGGGCAAGAACCAATGTGACTTTTTCAATTAATATGTGTGTACCTGGACTTAGTTAATATAAGTTTGAAATCGCCATTACGCCTTGACCAAGCGTGGTGATCAATGCTCGATCCTTCTCTGTATGAGAAGAGGCCTTTGCCCTGCAGTGGGACAGTAACAGGCTGGTATTATTATTACTATTTTTATTATAGACAAATTCATTCTATTAGATAGTGAATTTTCGCAGTCTGAAGTAAAAAAAAACATCACTGTATTAAACGTAGAAATTAGAAAATGCCGACGAAAAATTATACCGTTCGGTATAAATCTGGTTATACACGCACGCCGATTGGAGAAAACTGCGTAGTTTTCTCCAATCAAATTTGAAGGACATCACCAATAAGCTCTGTGTCTATGTTCTTGTAATGCAAACATTTCTACAAACATTTACTCTAAAACAGTAACAATAAGAACGTAATAGTGTTTCGCCACAAAGGCTCGCGGCAAATAATTATGTAGTCTAATTAAACATTGGAGAAGTCAACTTTCTAGCCTCCTCCCCTCTTTTGAGAGGCAACCGAGTGTGTCATTAGGGGGCGACGAAGGCTGATACTACACTACGCCTGTTTGCCCGTTCGCGTTTCGAATAATTTAGACTAGTGTAGAACAATTCCAAGTAATGCTGTTTGCTTGTTATTCGAACGTTTGTTGAGACGTAAATGCATTCAGAAAATTTCTACCATGTCGGATACGATGTGCGAATTATAGAGAAATCTTGTTGTTGATACTCCTGCGAGTCAACGAAGAGGTCGATTTATTTCTTGCTAGTGTTTTCACCCAACTTCGCTCCCTAAGCCTTTCGCACAAATGCTGTTCGTTTCTCGGAGTAATAGTAGCCTAGTCACTTGGGAATAATGTAGCTTTATAAAAAATCTTTAAGTAGTGAAACATATTATTAAATTGGATCATTAGTTTCGTAAAATACGCCCTTCATTAAAAAAAATCTCTTTTCAATAGAAGTATGGATTTTAATACATTTAATTCAGTAAATGAGTCATTAAAACTAAATGAAGTTCATCCTACCATTCCGTTCATATTCCAATGATTTTGTGTTCTAGAATATTCTATGTAGACGCTTCAAACCTTAGCCAAGTCACTGGACTACATTTATCTATTATGCCTTTTAAAACAAGGTTACTGAACCAATTTGTTCCCTTTTAGAATAAGAACTACGATTTTAGATCATTAAATTAGACCATGATACGTGCAGATTTATTTTATAAGATATTATATTTAATATTTTGTGATGATAAATCGCTTGTCACAGAGATTCATGCTTATTGAAATGAAAACATCTGAGTTTGTAAGATGACAGATTCTCATTTATAAATTCTCAAGAATGTAAACAAAATGTTGACGAATTAAATTGATCGTTTTTATAATAGCTGCCTTGAACTCTGTTAAACGTTGGCAACTGTATTGGTTTTCAGTCAGTACGGAATCGGCCCTAAATGTTTTTCTGGTATACATTTTATTCACAACATTACCTACTACAATAAAATTCTTTGACGAATTCTGTTTTTCTCATTTATCTATATAATAAAAATAATAAACGTCACCCTGTATTATCTATGGATTTAGATATCATATTGATTGTAGGTCAGATAGGGAGTCCCTTCATGAAGAACTTAGGTATTCATCTGGACTTGGTTAGAATGGAAGCCAATTACAAGATTATTGGGAAAAAGCTAGTAGACGAACAAAAACAATTGTAAGACAAGCTTACATCATTTTAAAAGTACAGTCATAGTTGACATTGCTCATGCAAAGCGTTTAGCTACTGTACCGATGCGGACATGCAGTGGTTACGAAAATATTATGTCAACAACCCCCACGCTGTTGTCAGAACAAATATATTTAGAAAGCACCGAATACCTAGTTTATTTAGAAATGTTTGACGTACTTACTTAATATTATCTAATATTATACAAAATAAAATTTTCTTGTAACTTTTATTGAAAGTCTGAAATCGGCCTTGAGCAAGTGTGGTGAATAATAATCGTGCTTTCTTTGTATTTAAATAGACTCTAGAACGATACTTAAGAAATTCAATTACATTTCACTAACTATAAATAAAGTAAACATGGTGGAATACTAAATAAAATAAAACCAAAAGCTAGGCTAGCGTCAAAGTACCTACTTCTCCGCATCGCTGTCATCTGGATGTGCCTTGAAGACTAGCACCACGCTACCACCTTGCCACGTTGGATGGCAATGTTAATTCTTTGACCAAATTAATGACCAGCTCTCCGCTCTAAGCCTGCAGTGAGATATTAACCGGTCGGTATAAGTATTACTAAAAAATCTAATTTGTTTTTCTTTATTGTTCCAGGTAAGAACACCGCGCACCGTTTGAGGAAAACGGTACAGTATATTAATACTTAGTTTGCACTACAAGCTCTTGGAAAAGCTCAATAAAATTTCATGAACCGCTCCCGGACGAGATGTTTAAAGTATAATGATGAAAGAGTAAAAATTCTTTCATAACCTCCCAGTTTGAACTGATCAGCGTTTTTATTATGTCGATTGTTCCTCTCGGAACGATGGAGTCGTAAAATTTGTTATTGGTATGCCCATAAAATCGATCATAACATACGTCCCGAACATCAATTAACTTGGAACCAATTAATCTACTGATATCCTCAGTTTTATAACTCAGATTCAACGTAGAAATTAAACTTTATATTACAATGAAAATTTATAAGGAGAACGGACGTAAGTTTCAATCGTATTTTTTGCTCCATCTTAAGTGAAATCTGTATTAAAATATGAAAGCACTTTTGAACGTTGGTGGGTTTCTATTCTTTATTATTAATGAATTCCTTATTACTTGATAGTGTTAGCACAAAGAGTGTCCCGTTCGAGATTCTAGGCAGAATGAAATGACTTAGGAGTTTTCTTTGAATAACTCTATTCATGTCACAAATGTCTAAAGGTGCGACTCTCATTACTTGAAAACGGTGTCAGCTCCCCCGTTTCAAACGTTCGCTGCCATTTTTACCAGGAATGGAGGGCTTTGAAATACTTAAATTATTTTAAAGTTCAGTAAAGTTTGTTTATCTTAAATTATAATTTAAGCCTATTTCGAAGTTTAGACGCGGCGCTTAATTGGATCTAGAGTTATTTAATAAAGTCTGAGATATAATTAAAAACACGCAACGTGACATCCGATTAATTTAATTTTCACCTGTCAGAGAGTACATTTGGCAGACGTACCTCCGTACCCTTGAGGGGGGAGGGGAGGATTCCCACGACACTTGGAGAGGAAATGGAACTTTCAGCTTTGATAAAGTTTTAATATATTCTTCGGCAAGTTTCCAACTTGTTTCGCCGGGCGTTATGACGAATTCTGTGTGTGTTCGCCTTCTTTTCGTTACGCTTTTCCCAGTTTCACTTATTCTATGGAAGGATTTAATTTATGGAATATGGCTGCGGGCGCGACATCCCGTTATAGAAAGTATGTAGTTTGTAAGTTAGTTTATAAAAGTTAGTTCGTGTAAGGAACTAGTTTGCAGCGGATGCCGGTAGTTTTTCGCATAGCTTCAGAGATATTGCGGGCACTGTGCCACTCGAAACGAAGTTTTGTTTCACCACGACTCCGTTGTGGTTGTGGGACATTTGAATAACTTTGAGCCGCTTATTATTAAGCATGCAGCAATAAAAACCTATTTTAGAAGTCAAAAACATCTAAAAAAAATGTATCATTTAATAAATAGGTATTTCAATCGTAAAGTTTTAAAAACTTCAGACAAGGTTTAAATTCTAAAATTTAAATAAAGAGGTTCTCATAAAAGATTTAATTAGCGGGTCGTAACACTTAACTCAACAAATAAGAATTCTGGCAATTAAAAATTACGAGCTGCGGCGTCCAAAGTTTCCTACTCAATGGGTTATTCAAAGGTGTTTAATCGCAAATATTAAAAAAAGCAAATTGTTTACGAGTTAAACAACAATGGCGGTATGATTGCGCCACTTGTGAATTCATTTTTAATGTTTTAAAAATGCAGAAGTGCCTTGGAGTCGGGGAAACGGCATTCAAGAAAATAATTAACCTTTATCCGTTGCTGTCAAATGCAATGAGCCGCAAGCGACTTCTTGCTTTTTGATTTTTACTGCTCTGTATTTTCACTTAATTTCATTGCAATTTTTATATCCTTATTCAATTTGAATTTTGGATTATTGCTTGAGAACTGTTGCTCGCATATCGCATTAAATAAAAGGTACGCATTGATACGAATTCTATTGCTTTAAGCTCAGATTTAGCATTTCAATTATTTGGCATTAGATTACCTTTTTTCATTCATTGCTTCTTTTGATAAAACGTGTACTTACCGTAAAAATACTTTTTCAATCATAATATACTTATTATTCCGCCAACGTATTAACGAATCTCTATCACGAATTTAAATAAAGATTGGCAGCTAAGCAATAAAAACAAAATAACGTTTAAAAAAATGTTCTGTCATCTTTCAAGCGTTAAAAATGACGTCAATTTAGGTCGTCCGTAGATCTTCATCACAGTTACGTCACAAACGCCACACGCTTCAATCGGATTATCCCAAAAGGGCGAAACTACGCTAGTTTGGGTCTCCAGACAGTCTGACAAGATATCTCCGTCGACCTGCTTGACATTACGTCTGTGCCCATTACGTAGCCGCCGCGACAAACAATGCTTTGATAGCTTCTAAACTGGGGCAATCCCAACATCGCTCCTTGTCATGCACGTAGGGCTGCTAAGCTTAGGGATTATGACCATTTGGTTATAGCCTTATGACTTTACAAATAATGTACTGAAATATTGCTACAGCTGATAACTGGATTAAGTTTTGTATTTGTATCTGCCTTAAGCCTTATTAAGAAAAATGTTTAGGTAGTATAACGTTTATGTAATCTCAGAAAGTCAGCTGATCCGTTAATTCGTTAACTCTGCC
The DNA here is from genome assembly GCA_921972225.1 of Euplexia lucipara. Lineage (NCBI taxonomy): Eukaryota > Metazoa > Arthropoda > Insecta > Lepidoptera > Noctuidae > Euplexia > Euplexia lucipara. The sequence continues at coordinate 7,638,854 of OV179161.1, read as the reverse complement.
CAAGATTTTGAGTATTTTTTTTTTGGTAAACCTATTTATATTACGCAGGTGAAAGTTGTAGAACATATTCCTAAGAAAAGTAAAAAAATAAAAATTGTGACAATAACAATAAATACGAGTACATACATATACTTACGCCTTTTGCTTTAGGGGTAGGTAGAAACTACATGACGCCACCTGCTACGGTCCTTCCTTACCTACTTAATTTGAAAAAAATATCTATCCGAAATGAATGTAAATGTAGTGAAACAACTATTTTCAGTTCTGAAAGGATTAGGTACCTACACTACAACCCTAAACATTGTCGGTACGGTTGTTGTCCGGTCCAGTCTTTAAAAATTTAAAATTAGTAAATTAGTCTAAAATGAATAATAAATGCTAGATTAAATTAATACTTCAATGATAAATTATAAGCACCTTAAAACCAATTTATTTCTATAAAATTCACACCAGTGCTCTTCCTCCTCTCTCCTACTTGATCTATGCTGTGCCCGACAGTGTCCATAATTGTATCTATTATCATTTTTCTCACCAACTCTTAACGCAGGTATCAAAAGATTTGCGAAATTGTGAAATAAAAAAAATAAATAAAATAACCTTTATTTAGGACAAGTAACATCCATAGTGGGTTAGTAAACAGAAATCTTATGACTATGTTAGTAAAGCTTAATATTATTACTTTGCCACAAGATTACTCTAGGAGATACATCTCTTCATAATGCTATGCATTATTTTAATAAACTCATGAATATTGTTATAACATCTATCCACTAAAATCCTTCTTCGTTTTCTTCATAGCTCATGTCATTCCCACTTAATGTGGGTTAGCTTTCCCAATTAACTTTAAAAAAAAAATAGTTTTTTCAAGAATATAATGTTGATAACTTTATTTATTAATTCTATCAGCATTTTAGTACATTCATGGTAATTTTCAGGGTTGACAAATTTAGTGTAATAAAACTACAACTGAAATGGTGGTGAGGCGCTGCACGCTCAGTTAGGTTATAGAATAACCTGTACAATAAGTAATAATAATAATGATAGTAATAATGTTTAAGTACAGGTTTTTTGTAAACGTGGTTATTAATAAATAAATAATAAATAATAATAATCCCAGTACTGTACAATGTACAGTCCCATTGGGATTTGTATTGTACACAGGTCTGGCTTAACACTAGTCTTCATCATTTTCTCTAGAATAAAATTTTTGATAACCCTAATAAATCGTTTGATATGTCTGTCTCGCTTCCACGTCGACCTGCAATCACTCCCTCGACGCCGACGCTGCCCCAATGATATTTGTGTTCGATTATAATTAAACCTATGTCCTCCTTCTTCGAAATGTCAAGCTGTCTTTAATTAAAGCCGGTCTTTAATTATAGATCTGTCCCTTTTAGTTTTCTTCACAAACAAAAAGATACTTGAGTATTATTTAATACTTGACAAACGATTAAGTTTTCGCAAAGTTTGTTTACGAGATTAATATTTGAGTCTGACGTTTCAGTTTATGTAATAGAATAGATGCTGTGTGTTAAGATGTCTTTTGAAGTTTTGTTTGTAGATAAATATTTTATTTTGAAGATTTGTCAGTGTTTTATTGTTTATCTTTACTACTTTCTGTGCAAAAGTATCAGAAGTTTTGTGTAATTGACCCTGACTGCTATGCCGGAGTTCGTGGGTTCGATTCCCACCCAGGACAAATGTTTGTGTGATGAGCACGATCATTTGTTCTGTATCTGGGTGTAATTTATCTATAATATGTATGTATTTAGAAATATATAAGTATGTTTATCAGCTGTTTAGTATCCATAACACAAGCTCTCAAGCTTAACTTGGGACTAAATGGTGTTGTGTGAAAAGTTGTGGAATATTTATTTATTTATAATTTAATTAGCATTCAAGAAGTTAATTTTTAAGTGATACTTCTTTACTAATATTATAAAGAGGAAAAGTTTGATTGTTTGTTTGTTTGCATTGAATTGGCTCCGAAACTACTTACAGGACCGATTTGAAAAATTCTTTCACCGTTGGAAAGATACACTATCCCCGGGTGACATGGGCTACTTTTTATCCCTATATTCCTACGGGAACGGGAACTAAGCGGGTGAAACCGCATGACGTCTGCTAGTACTTAATATTTTTACGTTGAGATGAGAGCTTTTGAGTTGTATCTACTACTACATGTACAGTTTTCATAATGTAGTTCTGCGCTCCGAAGTAGACTAAGATATCTCTACTTTCGGTTCTCATGATTATAATATGACTCCTACAGACTCTTCTATCTTTCTAACTTATTTTCAATTTTGTTAAAAATAAAGAAAAAATGAAACAATTAAATTATCAACTAAACAAACAAAGTAGACAAGAAAAAAATAGAGCCGAATTGAGAAACTCCACTTTTAGTTGTAGCTCGGTTAAAAAGTTAAGAATAAAACAAAACTAACTGAACACTGTTCACTGTTGTAACACTGTTCTACTACCCGCAGGCTTTCCTACGTGCCGAACTGTCAAAATCTCCAATAAGTCTCGTAAAATAAAAGAAGCAAGATTAATCGAAACAATGTTCGCGTGTCGAGCGTGTGCAGCGGATAATTTATGAAATTCATTATGGCGCCCAACAGCGCCCGCACTACGACGCCTTATTGTTACCACCTAATATAAAACATTATTTATACACCCGTTCACGTAATTATCGTTTTATTCCAACATTTTCTTTCGCAACTCTCGTTATGGGCCAAGAAACTAGATTTTCTTATTATGCCTACATCTTGGAACTTTTGTAATCTCTAGGTAATTAGCAGATAAAGCGTAGTCTGCGCTTATATACGTATTTAAGTGTTCCACGTGTCTCATTCAATTTTCTTCATCAGTATAATTTGGGTGGGACCTATTTAATTATCATTATTAAGTTTTAACTTTATGATTGTAATTTTGCTCATATGCAGTAAAGATTATACAAAATAAATGATTTTAATAACGTAAGTAAGTTGAATTGCAGTTCCATTACTTAAGGTTCATGATTTTAAACCCTATTCAGCTTGACGTGGTCTAAAGTTTGAAATAAGAAATCTTACAATTTTTGTTTTTTTTCCCTTAGGGCAATTGAGCCGGTGTCGACTATTCTGCCAGCGTCAAATCGTACCATTTATAAATTATGCCTTGGTCCCAAAGAGATTTGAAAATACTATAGAGCGGGCATGTCAAGGAAATGTCATAGAAAAACTTTGATCCCATGTCTCAGTAACGTCATCTTCAAAAATATATGAATATTGGAGCGGTACTTGTGTCCACTAGGTCTCAAATTTTGGATGAAAATTTTGTTCGTAATATCACGCCTATATAGTAAGTTTTGAAAGTCTGCTTGGTCCCGATCACCTATAGCGCAATCACAATTCGGCAGTCATTTACGTACAATATACAAGTTCCATTTTGTTTTAAGTAGCGAGCTTATTGCAATTACACGGAAAAAATCAAATTATGGACTACTTACAACAGAGAAAAATCTGACCAATTCAATAACACTTTGCCCAGAATCGAACCCAGATTTTTATGTACAGAAGCCAGCACATCAAGTTACCCCAATGTGTCAAATTTTCCCAATTGAATATGAACCTTATTTTGCTTGACTTAAAGTTGAAAAACGATCAAAGAAATTTAGCTTAGCGTTTTGAACTACAAGAACATCGAGGCACTTGATCATACATAACTGGATATAAATTTCCATTTACGATCGTTGTCGCCTCCGTAAACACTGAAATCAGCCTATTTGTGTCACAATAATATTTTTTTTGTTTTGTGTCATTTTTTATTGAAATCAAGGAAGCTATAAACCAATCGTGGCTTTCAGACATAAACAAAGATGTTGGCGCCGACGATGTTTTCTAGTTAACTGTGGCGTTCTGTAATGGTGGATCCGTTCGATAGTAACCCAACCACGGGCACAAACACGACTCGGTTTGGCGAAAACAACACTATTTATCAAGAGGGTAGATATCGGCAACTCTTTTCGGGAAAAGTCGGGCAATAAAAGCCACAGCCGCGTGGCGCGTGGGGATTTCATATTCCAATATGGCGGCTCGTCGCGCCAACGGCCAATTCACTTATACTCGTGACTCACGGCTCGTCGGGGCAGCGAGCAGCAATCTTATTATCTGAGATCTGTATTTGTGAGACCTACTTGGTATGCGTTTGCTTAGACAAGTGATTTTTAAGTGCTGCTGGCAAAGATTGGTTACATATTTGTAGGTTATGTTAAACTGAGGGGATACTTAACTTAGGGTGTATTTCGTAGTCAGTCGATATTTTTAGCTGCGGGGTTTGTATTTCACCTTAGGTATACATAAACTTAACAGTAGGTATTCTATAATAATTTATTTTATACAAACATAAACAAGAGATGTTGCAAATACCTTTACAACCTCGTGTCTAAAATAAATGTTTAAGATAAAATAATAATGGGATTAAAATCAATATATGTATAAAATACAACATAATAGTCAGATTAAAACAGATTTATAACAACGAATAACTTTAACTAATTGATATTGGTTAACCACAAACAGTATTTAATTGTTATTAGCGTAGCTAGTATCGGTTTATCTACATAATAGTTAGTTATTTCAATTATGTTTAGTATACCTATGTATTAATGCAAATTACTTTTGTTAAATAAATTATTGGTATTACTATAACATTTCGGCGGTCGCTATAATTTTTTTTTCCTGTATTAGTAAGAACAACATTATTAATAATAATTAATTACGATCTAGCTAATAAGCAATTTAACTCTAACTTAATATGTTACGATAGATTATGTTAATAACTAAGAATAGTGTCTATTTGCACTTTTACTCAAGTTCGTAGCACTTTCTTAGAGTCTGATATAATTTATTTAAAAAACACAATGTTTATGTGTTATATGTATAGCACAACATTGTCACATAATGACTGGTCGCTATAATGACAATAAGTTTTTGCAATATGATTTAAAAGCATTTTATTATTTTCTCGCCTCTACTATTTTAATGCAATGAGAATATGTGTTCCGAATTAAAACCGAAACACGCTATATTTGTGCGTAATATTTTATACTGTACCGTTACCACTTTCAACCTTAACAGACTATCGCAAACTTCTTAAAAATGGTGTAAAAGTCAGCAGTCACTACTACCTATTTTTATCTACCTATATCTACTTGCAACTTTAAGAAATTGTGTTTATGAAATAGAGACAACGAATGGTTGAAACATTTCATTTTCTAGTCAAACTGCCATAATTGAGCTTCTAAAGCATATTTAATTTTATTGCAGTAATTGTTTTACTAATATGCTTGAAAATTGAGCGTACGTAACAAAATATTACTGTCATAATAAGTATTTTCAAAACATCCTCCTCTTGTAGAAAACGCCATAACAAAATTAATTTACCGTTTGTTGTAACTAATGGCTTACGGTGGTTGGCCAAAAAATATTGGAACGGTAACTATGTATTTGTTCTCGCTGGCACAACCTTGAGAGGAGTAGTGGCGGGTTAAAGGAAGAATGGAACTATTTGTGAATCTTCAGGGCCGTGAGTCGCACATTGAGTGTCAACAAAGACGTTCTATTTCCCAACTCTATTATTTTAGTATGAAAGATTTAAGTTCCGCGGCATAGAGCCGTCTACGTCTGTTTGACGGAATGCTCGCTTCACTAAAAAATATAAGAGAGCATAAGCACTGTGTGACATTGTGGCCTGCGGCGTTGGAGACGATGGTATACATAACAAATTCAACTAAAGTTGTGGAACTTTGGTCTATAACAAGCATAGGAGAGTTAATGTGGAGTCATTCTTAGCAAAGAACTGCTGATATATATTCATAGCTTAATAGAATTTTATGTCTATGATTATACTGGCTGATTATAGTTTATGGTATTTAAAAGTATCAGGGGTTTCTAGAATATGTTTCGTATGTTTTAGAAAGGAAAAACACAGCAGTCGTTTTTGAGTTTTGTTAAGTTTATTTTGAAGTTTAGAACAGAATTAAATAAAAAGTAATGTGAACGTTCAACAAATTATGAAGTTGTTTTATTAAAAAGATCTCAGTGAGCTAATAAAACAGATTTACAGCACAGTAAGCTGACTAATTTATAGCAAAAACTAATCAGACGTACGGCGCTGTACCACCGGTACATGGTGGTCATCCCATTACGTACTAAACGGTACACGGTACGTTTTCGGAACACCTTCATTGTGCGTACAGCTAAGGAGTGAAATTCCCTAACGGAGTAAGTGTTTCCTGATAATTAACTCAAGAGTGAATTGGTTACTTCTAGGCAAGCGTGCTCCATCGTCGACCACATCATCACTTACCATCTGGTGAGGCGGTGATCAAACGCGTGCCTATCAATAATAATAATAAAAGAAACCTTTTTTTTTAAAGATCTCTTCTTTTAAATCATCAAATAGTGAAAATAAATGTTATTCTTCTTTATCTATTCTACTTAACAAGTATCTTTATAATGAGAAATACTTTCAAACGGATACTTAAATATTAAGCACGCGTTTTCGTTTAACAAATATCTATCTGTGATGAGAGTATACGGCGTTCTTTTATTTGCTTTAGCAGCGAGAGAATATACATCATTTGGTTTTAAATCGTTTAACACAGCCGCAGTTCAAAAGGTTCCATTATCATAATTCTAACAAGGGAAAAGAACAAAACGCGAGCAATGCTTGCTTATAATAAAAACAATGGGGTCGTCCCACGCGTGCCTGAATGTTTTAGCGGTCTGAACCCTTGCTTCGCTCGAGCTGAACATTTTTACTTTACTTTTTTTCTCAATTGAGGTCTGTTCTCTTTGAAAAATGACGGAGTACATCGGTTGAAGACGATTTTTTATTAATATTTGGCGTTGAGCTCTTAGGTTTAGGTTTTTTCTGATTAGCAATAATCTGCCATCGGCTTAAACTTAAGAGATGGTGATTTTTTAATTTAATAACAATAAAGATTGTATTTGTATAGTCGGTTGGTATATTAAAACAACCTTTATTCATGGCCATCTAAAAAAAATAACGAAAAGGTAGGTAAGTACCTACAATTTAATATCTTAATCCTTATCGATGTTAATTACCTACGTCTTAAACAATTTCCAAATTTAAGACGGAATATCAATCGGAATACCAAAATAACGATTTATTTAACATTCAAAGTGTAGTAACTCTCAATGTAACTCTCAATCTCAAAAACCACGAAATTTACTTTTTAAAATCTAGTAAGAATTTCTAGCCTCAAATTTTATACAGGTAATGTATTAGACCGAAAATGGCACTTACATCCGAACGTGGGACAAAACAAAATCACATTTTGATGTTCGCTCCGCACAGGTGCATTGTAGTGAAGTCTATTTTACATTCTCGTATCCATTTAGAAGGAAAGTGCGATAAGCGAAATTGCCTTGCTTTTATAACAAGTACGGCACTAAAAGAACCACCGAAAATGAGACTCAGATTGTTCGCTACAATTCTCCTTCGTACCATTTGGCGGTTGCAATATTTTTATGTGGCAAGTTCCAAGTAAGATGTTACTTAATCATAAATATATTCCATTTTTGAATTTCACAACGTACGGCCACCTAAATATTGTGACGTCACTTTGAAACGAATGCGATTTGAATAAATGGATCGAGTTTGTAAAACGGGACGGTGCAATATTACTTAGACATAAAATTAGAAAATTACGCTGAGACGGTCAAGTCAATTACAGGTGGCTTACAAAGTTATGATCCCTCACCGGGTAGGAGACGTGGATTTATCTGCGTTGGCTTCGATTTGCTTATTTTGCGGCGCGCATTTAAAATTGAATACATTAATTTCGTAAAGTTTCTCGTGGACTAAATTACAGATGGAGACGATTCATTCTTGCGAAGTAATTTGACTGGTAACATTTCTCGTTTACGGTTGTAATTTTACTGCGACCGTATTAATCAAGTTGATGCTACATCAGTTGCCCCATTTGTATGATGGTTTGTATTAAAGAGACTTTGAAAGTCTCATATAATTACCTACTTTTCCTAATTATTTGTGTTAACCTAACTACGTGGCCTATACAATAAATCGTTGACGTTACCAAATTTATAAAGTAATTTATAAATCTACGATAAAACCTTTCGACTTGTAAACACTGGAAGCTGTAAAATAACTATAGATACTTTCGTTTTGTTTTATAGAGAACATAAAGAAGCTTCCTTAAAACAGTATAAATAGGGGATGAGAGTTTGAATGGAAGTTTGTAATTTTTGCCGATGAGACATCTCATCGGTAGGTACATGGCTTATTGAATCATTATTGTATGAATTCATCAGACCACAGTTTGTCTGTCGAAAAATTTAAACAACTCAGACATCATTTAACGTCTACCAACTTTTTATCGGCCAACAACGTACCCTTAACCCGAAAACAGAGACATAAATTATTAAAAACGCTATCATATTCACTGAATGCGAAAAAAAGTAAAAAGAGGTTGGCAAAAATCGAATCTCCTTTCAATAGTCGTCACGTACGGGGGCCGCGTTCGCTTTTCGTCCAATATTTAGTATGCACGTACTTAGAGCGCCAGTGAACGTGATTGGTGGAACATCCCAAAGGGTTTGTGGGTTATTTGCAGTAGTATCACGTGTGGTGTGTTGTCTACGTGACGTCACACTACCTGGCGGACGCCGCCGGCACTAAATTCCCAGCTATCTGTATGTAAAACTGATGAGTTGACGGCTTAGGGATATAATTCGGAAAATGAGGGGAATTGTTGATGCTTAATGTGGGTTTCAGTTTAATTTCAGGTAATTTGGACGAATTTTGTCATTTGCTTTGATGGTCTAGTGGTCAAAGCACGGTTAGGTTTTGGTCTTGCGTTTGGTTACCAGAACAAACAAAATGTTATGGCGTTTATGACTAAGAATTTCTCAAAAATGGGTTGTTGAAAAATTGGGATGTATTTTAAATAAAGCGACTACCTATCTGACCTTGTCAACCCAGTTACTGGGTAGCAAGAATCCCTTGGTTGAACTGGTTGCCAGTTGTCGATATTTACCTATCGTCCCAGTAAAAATGGAAACATTTTTGGAGATTTTTATAACAAGAGCTCTTTGACTATTTGGTTGCTTTTATTAACCTGTTATCATCCACGCAGAAATGTCCCGCTTTTTCCAGAACTGTCAAAGAAGAGCTAGGATTAAATATTTCTATTCCGATCCGTGTACCCTGGTTGTTTTTGTTCAAAACAACATTCTGGCCTGGCGTGCGCCATCTGCTGCGATTTTAACATACTTACTTCTTTTGCTCCGTTTTCGTATTTTTTGGTCATACTCGCCTGCATGATGCGAGTACTGGGTTACCTACGCACATGACCTTTCTAAAGAACATCACCAAAAAGACCTTTGTATGACATACAAGGGCGTCCCCTCCCAGCGTCTCCACTGACATTTGGCCTATACCTTTTGTTTCTAATGTCATTCCAAACTTAAACTTTCACAATTACATGGTAAAAACTCTGGAGATTACTGTAGTACTCCACGTTCAAAAAAGGGGTTTCATGCAACGATTTTTCTCAAACAAAGAGCTTCTCCTGGCTTTCAAAAAATATTTCTGTCATTTGTCATTAACAAAGGTAACAGAAAACCTTTGAAACGCGACCACGCACACAATGGTTGTCAATATGTTCTGAATCACAGAATTAATGAGACAGCAGCGTGGCCACGACAGTCGGATCTAATTGCACAACCTCCGCCGTATCGGGTTGATTAACCGATACTGATTATTAAGGGGATTGCTCATAGCTCCACATTTGTTCTGGCGGTCGGCCAGCGGCGACACGACGGCTGAGAGTCGGTTATAGGGCTGACTAACGGCTGGTTTTATTGATAATTTATATTTATATGCTAGTGTAGCGGTCACAGCTACACCGGAATTCGTATGAATTCGTAATATTAATTTAAACTTTTTATAATTGTAAACACTCCACAATACAAAACTTTTCCTTATTGTCCCGTTACACCGAACTGTCAAATTTGAACAAACGTCAAACCAAAGACCAAAAAACTTCAAACACAAAACACGATCATTGTCTGTGGGTGAAAACTAACATATTTTATTAGAAGTATATTTACATATTTATTTAGTTGCTATATTTACAGCACACATAATATTTATTTACAAATTTAACAATACGCATAATTATTTACACTATACAAAATATAGGCTTAAAATTGTAATGTTCTGGTCGCTGCCTTTCCGAACGCAACTTCGGGCGCGTTCGGCAAAGCTCGGCTTTCATCGGAGCATATGACTTGCCTAATAGCGATAAAGCATCGTCATGTAGATCAGTACTCGTTTTGACCTCCCGAACAGTACACGCTTGAACTTACAACCAAATCTAGACTTGCTCGTAGACCTAAGTTCTGCTAGTTGACTCGATATCGTCTTCTTAGCTTTTTGTCTGTGTCCAGTAATTTCCCCGCTGTCGTCTTAACTTAATTGTAGCCTTAAGCGACTCAGAAGTGTTGAGAAATTAATTATACAAAAATAACGTTCAAACCACCGTTTCATTTCGCCATTTTGCTCTATACACTTCATTGGTGACCCCGTCAAAGAGCACAGTAGCCACGCGGAGCAAAGATGCCTACCGGAGCAGAGCAGGGAGCGCAGGCGGACGCAGCAATGGTCAAGCAGGACGTGTGCAGAGTCAGCGTGAAGTTGCCGCCATTCTGGCCTGAGGAGCCGACACTTTGGTTTGCACAAGTAGAAGGTCAGTTTACAATAGCCGGCATTACCGCCGACACCACAAAATTCTACACGGTCGTGGGTCAGCTAGACCATCGCTACATGGTAGAAGCTCGGGACATAATAGAGAACCCACCAGCACAGGACAAGTACGCCAAGCTGAAGGCTGAGCTCATACGTCGACTATCCGACTCGCGTGAAAAAAGGGTTCAGCAAATCCTCACTCAAGAGGAGCTCGGCGACCGGAAGCCATCACAGTTCTTGCGGCACCTGCAGACTTTGGCCGGACCACATGTTCCAGACACATTCCTAGCCACGTTGTGGGCGAGCAGGTTGCCGACGAACATACAGACGGTAATAGCTTCCCAGCCTAACCTTCCGCTTCAGTCTGTCGCAGATTTGGCCGACCGCGTGCACGAGATCGCGCCAACGCGGCCAGCGCTCACGACACCTCCCGCCGTGGCGAGCACGAGCACCAGCAGTGACATCGCGGAGCTGAAACAGTGCATGGCGGAGTTATGTCTACAGGTGGCGGCTCTACAAAAGCAAGGTCAGGTACACCATCGATCGCGCTCCACAGATAGGTACCGGCGTGGTGACAGAGAACCGACCCCAAGCCGACGCCGCAGTCGCTCGCGCTCCAGCAGCGCGTGGAACGACGCTCACTGCTGGTACCACAACAGTTTCGGTGACAGGGCCACGCGGTGCAGGTCGCCATGTACGTACGCGGGAAACGCCGTCGGCAGCCGGAAATAGCGGCAAATGGCTGCCCTCACAAACCACGCCGCCTATTCGTAACAGATCGGGACTCTAAAACCACGTTTTTAGTAGACACAGGGTCCGATCTGTGCGTATACCCACGTGCAGCCCTACGACAGCAGCGCAGCAGGACGGCGTACCAGTTATACGCGGCAAACGGAACTGCCATCGACACGTACGGTTGGGTGGAGCTCCACTTGAATTTAGGGCTTCGCCGCGTGTACACGTGGAAGTTCGTGGTTGCAGACGTCACCAAGGCAATCATAGGCGCCGACTTCTTGGCGCATTATAACATCTTGGTAGACCTCAAAAGTCACCGGCTAATCGATGGGCTGACCCAACTGTCTTCGCCAGCGTCGCCAGCGGCCGAATCAGCAGCAATGATCGCCTCAGTGAAGTCCGTAGGAGGCAACACGGAGTACCACGAGATACTTCGCCAGTACCCGGAAGTCACGCGGCCTGCTGGAACACAGAAACAGGTCAGTCACGGTACCGAACATCACATCCGCACTACACCAGGTCCGCCTATCACTGGACGACCTCGCCGTCTTGCACCAGACAAACTGAAGGCAGCACAGAGGGAGTTCGAGGCTATGCTGGCTAACGGCACAGCACGGCCGTCAGAGAGTCCGTGGTCGTCCCCACTTCACCTCGCTCCTAAGAAGGACAACAGCTGGCGGCCATGCGGTGACTACAGGGCACTCAATGCCCGTACTGTTCCGGACAGATACCCCATCCCGCATATACAGGACTTCTCACATCAGCTGGCTGGCAGCCGAATATATAGCAAAATCGATCTCATTAAAGCATACAATCAGATACCAGTCCAGCCAGCCGACGTTCACAAGACAGCGATCACAACACCTTTCGGACTGTACGAATTTCCATTCATGACCTTTGGCCTCAGGAATGCCGCTCAAACGTTCCAACGGTTCATGGACGAGGTGCTGCGCGGGCTGCCGTTCTGCTACTGTTATTTAGACGATATTCTCTTGTTCTCAGAGACAGCAGCCCAGCACACCGAGCACCTGCATCAGCTTCTGAAGCGGTTATCCCAGTATGGAATTATTATTAACTCGGCAAAGTGTGAGTTTGGCCGTACCACCATAACTTTCCTAGGACACGAAGTATCCGAAGAAGGTGTTCGCCCGCTGCAGGAGAAGGTGCAGGCAATCCAGGACTTCCCAGCTCCCAAGACTGTCAAGGAGATGCGTCGCTTCCTGGGTATGTTCAATTTTTACCGCCGCTTTGTCCCAGATGCCGCTCGCTTACAAGCGCCACTCAACGTAGTTCTGGCAGGACCTAAAACAAAGAGAACACAAACAATTAATCTATCGCAAGAAATGCTAGACGCTTTTAACGCTTGTAAAAGTGGCTTATCTAGGGCAGCTCTGCTTGCTCACCCAGAGCCCAACGCCGAACTCGCGATATTTACAGACGCTTCAGACACTTCTATGGGTGCAGTATTACAGCAGAAGTCAGGTGTCACATGGAACCCACTAGCATTTTTCTCTAGGCGACTGTCAGCTTCACAGAAAAAGTATAGCCCTTATGACAGGGAGCTCTTAGCCATCTACGACGCAGTCAGATACTTCCGCCACATGGTTGAAGGTAGGCACTTCACCATTTACACGGATCACAAACCCCTGTCATATGTGTACGCACACAACCGTGACAACTGTTCACCGAGGCAATACCGGTACCTGGACTACATTGCTCAATTCACCACGGATATCAGGTTTGTCGCAGGCAGGGACAACATTGTGGCAGACGCGCTGTCGCGTGTGGAGTCGGTGGCAGTACCGGCGTGTAATTACACAGCTCTTGCACAGTCCCAAGAAACAGACCACGAGCTGCAGGGGCTCTTAAATAACAACAGCACGTCACTCAAGCTGTGTAAAGTGCATTTCACGGACTCAGGCACTGAACTATATTGTGATGTCTCCACTGGTAACACCCGCCCTTATGTTACAGAACCCTTCAGGAGGCAGGTGTTCCAAAAACTACACCAGCTGAGCCATCCCGGCAGACAGGCCACAGTCAAACTGATTTCTGAGCGTTTCGTTTGGCCTGGCCTAAAGAAGGACTGCAGGGCCTGGACCAGAGAGTGCGTAGAGTGCCAGAAGAACAAAATCTCGCGGCACACAACCAGTCCCACCTCCGCTTTCCCTGTCCCTTCCCAACGCTTCTCCCATGTCCACATGGACATAGTAGGGCCACTGACCGTGTCATCAAATTACAGGTACATACTAACTGTGGTCGACCGCTTCACCCGCTGGCCTGAGGCGTACCCCATCGCGGACATCACAGCGGAGACATGCGCCCGCACTTTCATCACCGGCTGGGTGTCCCGCTTTGGCTGCCCCCAGCGCATCACTACCGACAGGGGCAGGCAGTTTGAGAGCAAGCTGTTCCACACCATCACGGAGACCCTCGGTAGCCAGCACCGCCCAACCACAGCATACCACCCAGCCTGTAATGGCATGGTGGAACGCCTACACCGCCAGCTGAAGGCAGCCATCCGCTGCCACACAGACACCAACTGGACCGAAGCACTACCCCTGGTGCTGCTCGGCATCCGCAGCGCCTGGAAGGAAGACGTCAAAGCATCAGCGGCAGAGCTCGTTTACGGCGAGCCCCTAAGACTCCCAGGCGAGTTCATCGCCCCCACACTCACCAGCACAGTCGACTACACCGACTTCGCGTCAAGACTCCGGCATCACATGGCGAAGCTGTCTCCAGAACCGGCGAGTCGACACGGCAACAAGCCGTTCTACGTGCCCGACAGCTTGTCAACTTCGTCTCATGTATTCTTGCGACATGACGCCGTTCGCCGACCGCTAGACCCGCCGTACACCGGCCCCTACAGAGTCCTGCAAAGAGGCGACAAAACGTACCGTATTGAGGTAAACGGAAAGGAAACCACAGTAACCGTAGATCGGTTGAAACCCGCTTACCTCAATAACGCAGACTACAGTCCCTCCGGTGTAACCAGCGCACCAACGGTCGCAAACACAGCACCAACGCCACCGCAGCCCACCGTCGAGAAGAAAACACGCTCCGGCCGCACCGTTCGCTTCCCGGACTACTATCACCCGTAGCTAAGTAGCCACGGTCTCAGGGGGGGAGTAGTGTAGCGGTCACAGCTACACCGGAATTCGTATGAATTCGTAATATTAATTTAAACTTTTTATAATTGTAAACACTCCACAATACAAAACTTTTCCTTATTGTCCCGTTACACCGAACTGTCAAATTTGAACAAACGTCAAACCAAAGACCAAAAAACTTCAAACACAAAACACGATCATTGTCTGTGGGTGAAAACTAACATATTTTATTAGAAGTATATTTACATATTTATTTAGTTGCTATATTTACAGCACACATAATATTTATTTACAAATTTAACAATACGCATAATTATTTACACTATACAAAATATAGGCTTAAAATTGTAATGTTCTGGTCGCTGCCTTTCCGAACGCAACTTCGGGCGCGTTCGGCAAAGCTCGGCTTTCATCGGAGCATATGACTTGCCTAATAGCGATAAAGCATCGTCATGTAGATCAGTACTCGTTTTGACCTCCCGAACAGTACACGCTTGAACTTACAACCAAATCTAGACTTGCTCGTAGACCTAAGTTCTGCTAGTTGACTCGATATCGTCTTCTTAGCTTTTTGTCTGTGTCCAGTAATTTCCCCGCTGTCGTCTTAACTTAATTGTAGCCTTAAGCGACTCAGAAGTGTTGAGAAATTAATTATACAAAAATAACGTTCAAACCACCGTTTCATTTCGCCATTTTGCTCTATACACTTCACTATAAATCGTTTTAACATAAATTTTGGTAAATTAAATTGTAGTCTTGTAAGAGTAAAGGGTCAGTTTATTTTTCTTATAATATATGTTAGTTGTGAGATTGTTTATTGATGGGCAAGGTTAATTAGAGTAGTTGCCAGTCTCATTAGATTGCAATTACAATAAACAAACGGATTATTTTGAGTAATTGAATAGTAGTTTCAGTGCTAGAATAGAGAAATTAAAATACATACTTAACATCACGCCTGTAATCTCCGAAGGGTTAGGCTGAGGTGTACATTCACATGTCGCCGTTTATGATAAAGTCCCATTTAATTAGGGTGCGAGTCTATTGCCATTAATCGGGCACAAATCCAGACTCCGGGCTGCTACTCAGAAATTTCGGATGTAAATAGAGAAATTAAATAGACTTAACACCCAACTTGTATCGTCTTGTCCGACTCAACATCATTCTATTTCCACAGTTCAACATTTTATTGCTCTCTATATTATTTCCACAAGAAAAAGCTAAAGTATGTCTGTAGGCTTTTTTGCACGCAACACTGAAAATATTAAAATTAATGACGGAAAAATCCGCTCAACCCTAACGTAAACACAATAGAGCGCCGCCCACCGAGTCCGTGTTGCAAATATATGAGTGCGGCTGTCACTGGCCGGTGTAAGCGAGCGTGCCAGTGTGATCATAGCTTTATAATTCAATGGCCGCTTAGGCGCCTAATCTAAAATACTCTAATCACTATAATAGTATGAAGTTAGTCAGTCGGCTAGGCTCAATTCCTGGGTCGGTCAAACTGTTCTTAGGTTTTTCATCATGTATTTTTTTGTAGTAGCCTGGAGATTAGGCTTGTACCCAACTAATAGATATATAAACCATTTATTTGGTGGCACACCAAAGACTTACGAGCCCAACAAACAAAACCACTATTAGAAGATACAAATAACATAAGAAGATAAACACAAGGTGCAAAAAAAAACTAAGACTTAATTATCCTGATGACATAAATAGAAAATTATTACGTCATGTAGCATAGGCTCAACTGCATTAGGTACATGAGACTTTAAAAGTCGCTTAGAGGTGTATGTTGTAAATACAGCGTGATTTTCTGCGTGTTAAATTGTCTGAGAACACAAAAAAAAAGAGAATGAGTAGTTTTATCAAATATTCTTGAGTGAAATAGTTAGGTACCTGACATTTACAAAAGCATAATTAACATAACATATTGAGGACCTCAGATAGTTTCTACGTTTAAGTTTACCTAATTACCCCGAGCTTTTGAGGTACCATAACCACCAATTAAATTGATACCAGACTGTTTCGTGTGAAACACGCGCTTGTTACAGGGAAGCAATTACTAGACTCAGAAGGTACACCACTAGTTGATTTTACATTCTACGAGCGCTCAGTGCGCTTGAATATTTCGATAACAACAAGAAATTCACGTGCACATAAAACTTTTCGAACGAAAAGAAGATTCCTATATTTTTTTTCTAAAGATAGGTACCTACATCCCAGTTAAGAGCCTTTGTTTACCTCCACAATTTAGTTTCCCAATTAAATCGTTCACCGTTCTCTTTGATAAAATAATCCAAGTCATAGTAAGGTCGGAATATAATTGGCCCAAGGTTATTGGCGGAGCCGACTCTGAAACACTCTCCGTTATCACTATTAGCACTTAGGTCTCGTGATAGTGGTACAGGACCTGAATAGAAATTACGTGAAAGGGGTTCGCCTGAGGCCTCTTTCGTAACGTTTCATGCATGTCACGGACGCCCCCGCTCCGAATAACTCAGGTTTTGGTCTACATAGTAAGTAAGTAATCGTTTGTTTTATTATTTTCTTGCGGTATTTCGATACGTAATACGTTCTCTCCAAGCCACAAATATCACCCTAATTACTCGATATTCGCAAAGAAAGAATGACGCCCCAAGCCCGCATTTTTTTATTTCACAGTAAATATACGAGTAGGTTTGAAATGTGAAGAGCCAGCTGTTAAGAAATCAATTTCCTCACAATTCTATGTTTGAGCGTAATTCTGTACCTACACAATCTTTGCTCCAAAATACGCTATTTGAAAAGATTAAAGCGGGACTGTTTTGATAGACAGTCGTAAATAGATCCTTTTCGGTGGAAAATTCTTTTCATCAATGTACATAGTAAGTAAATAAGTATCATCGGAGAAGGTTTTATCGTCAAAGGCCGCATGGAGATGAACATCAGATAATACGATATATATTTCTCAAAGAATCGTAGCAATTGAATACACATTTATACTTTTAAAGCGTTTATTCTGTACCCAAGGTAAACTGGCTTAAAATATAACATTGAAAGAGTGAACAATAACCAGTGTTTTGTTTAAATATGAATCTTTGCCAGATTTTTTCATGATTAAGTATCTTTTAATAATAAAACCATTTATTTGCTTCATTCAACTTACGCAAAAAATACAAAACAAAAACATTAACAACTTTAATATCTGGGAAATGTTCATGTTTATTTTTACGCGTAAAAAAGGGAAACGTTTTCAGTTTCAGATTAATCGACTGTACGTGTGCCTAATTGAAACCATATTTAACGTTTGTTTGAGCTAGGCTTTATTTTTTTACTCTTAACTTCGGCAATCATTTTTAGAAACACATCTCATCTGCCTCCTTTACCCATCTTTCTTGGGGTTGAGTTCCAGTTTAACAGTTGTCAGTCCTCCACAACCCAGTTACTGGGTAACACGATACCTCTTTGTTAAACTGGTTGTCAGAGTTTCGGGCTTCTGACCACCCGTAACGAGTGTCAAAGATCTACAATTGACAGCCGGGAGCAACGGCTGAACGTGCATTCCGAAGCAAAAAGGAGTCCTGATATGTAATTAATGGTCACCCCTCCATGGAAAAACCTCGTCAATCATAGCTTAACCTTAAATCGATTCGTGAGGAAATAACCATAAAACGTAACTGGCTACATATTAAGGGCGCAACTTTGCTCAATTTTCGCGGAAATTAGGCATGATTTCCCTAAGGATTTCCTTAAGGAAAAATTATCACAATTAAATAAAAACATGAAAACAAGAACTGTAGAGAACTCTTGATAAACTCTGAGAGCTAAAACCTAAATTAGGTTCTAATTTCAACCCAAACATGTTAAGTCATTCCATGTGGTTTTAAGTTTTGAAATACTCATGTCGATATCGTCAATTAAATAAAACAAGCTGTAGATAACCTGAAAGAAAAAAAACGTTTAGTCATTTACATGCTGATGATATATAATTGAAATTTCTTTTTAGTAAGTAGGTACTTGTAACAAAAATAGCTTAGAGATATAAAAAAATGTCGAGTTCCATATATTTACACTGCTTTTAAGAATAGCGTTAGTCTGACTAAAATGTTAGTAACATTTTAGTCAGTCTACCAACACTTTTTCTTTAAAACTCTGACTAAATTATCGTTTTTCTTTTTGTAAAAAGAGCTTTGTCATACTTTGATTAAGGGTAACAAAAGAGAATTTATTCAGAATATCAACCAACCACATCATGCTTGAACGTTGCATAGACGAGAGCTCGTAAAAGCTTCTGAAGCAGCCTTCTAATAAATACTGGTAGAATAATCTGACTGTGGCTTATGTTAACAATGGCTTGGACCGATTTACGTAAAATATAATTTTCGTTCGTGACTAAAATTCAATAAGGGGTTTGGGTCTAAATAAAAACAGCTGCATGGATCGGTCGAGTTTACATTACGTTTTTTGAAGTGGATCAATAGGTACATATATTATACGTTGTAGCTGATGGACCTGGCTGTCATTTGTAGATCTTTGACTGTTATTCCGGGTAAAAAGCCCGAAAGTCTAACCACCAGCCCTTAAAAGACCAGTCGTGTAGTTACTGGGAGTAACTAGGTTGTAGGAGTAAGATAGGAATACGCTTAAGTAAAATACTGTCAGCCGACTACAACATAGTTAAATAAAAAGGCTTTGCAGAGCATGACCTAAAGTCTAAAAGGCAATGTGGTCGTAAAGAACTCAGGCACTCTATGAAAGTGATCAGCTCAAAAATACATAATGCTTTTTCACGACATTAGTACTTTGTGACTAGTCATTTATTAAGCGCTCGCTGAGGTACGAAAAGCGATAATCCGTGAGAGGCTTAGACAAATTTCGAGCAGAAAATTGATGTGGTGAGAGGAGCTTAACAAAAAAGGACTCATTTGGGCCTTTAGCCAGTCATAGCGTGAAGATAAAATGGGATTTTAGAGGTAGTGACATTATTTTTTCTGGGTCGTAATGGCCCAGAGGTTATAGCATCTACTTCTACACTATGCACAAAGTTATGTTTTAAATCTGGGCAAGTACCAATGTGATTTTTTAAACACTAAGTTCTAAGTTTATCTTAGACATCATTGACAAGAAACATCGTAAGGAAATCTGGACTTAAAGTTAATAAGTATAAGTTTTAAACCAGCAAACCACCTAGGCCTTGAGCTAGCGTGGTGATCAATGCTCGTGCATTCTCTGTATGACAACAGTCTTTGCCATGTAGTGGGAACATGGATATCCGTGAGTGGGACTGTAACACGTACAGTACTAATCTGTAGAATTCACTCAATCAAAATCGAGGTGAAGTGAAGGCGAATTGACATACTAATGCTATGCACTTCACTCAAGTTTACGCGAGGTTATATTTACTGAGCCGATTTTGTCCTGTGTTGTCGGTTTCCATTAAAATAGTCGGTATAACGCATGGACGCAATCTGTACGGCTGCTCTATTATTTACCAGCAGACAGTTCGACTTTGTAACGTGTTTTAGGTCACAAATACTTCGTGGAAGGCGTCGCCGAAGTCCGTCGTAGACAACCTGTGCTACATTGTAACTTTAGTGCAAAAGTACAGTCGCAGACAGCGAATTAATGGTCTGTGTATTATTGCACTGGGTAAAGACGATTGTGTAGTAATAGCTTACGTACTTAGTGCTACTTTAAATTAAGTGTGGCTTTGATCTTTCATTTTGTTCGCAATTAAAAACATTGTCAAACAATTGTGCTTTCTTATTAAAAATGAGGACCAAACTTTAAAGGTACGAAAGTAAAGTTAAATTAAGGACCGTTTTTTTTTATTTTTAACCGACTTTCAAAAAAGGAGGAGGTTCGTGTTCGTGTGTATGTATTTTTTTTTTTTTTTTTTTTTTCATGTATGTTACCTCATTTCTCCCCCATTTGTGGACCGATTCTCAAAATTCTTTTTTTGTTTGAAAGAGTATACTCCTGAGGTGGTCCCATTTTAATTTGGTGAAGATCTGGTGCTGATCTTCGGAGATATACAACGGAACTCTTCAAAAATAGACGGCAAATCTGTCGTGATTGCTGGAATCGCTTGGATGTTTATTGTTTATACAACATCATGACGTATCATCACGCCTGTATGCTCTGAGGGGTACGCAGGTGTGTACAATTATACCTAGATTTCGACAGTTGTTAATGTAAATGTTAATTTTCATTTATTAGGGATAAGTGGATAACCCTATTATCATGACATGTTTTGTTAACAATAAACAATAAAAATAAAGTCATGGCAAATATTTGTATGGGCACAACTAAAAATGGAAAAATAAAAAATATTTTTTCCAAAAAATAAAACCGACTTCAAAAAAAACACTAAACGGTGTAAAATAACTCTAAATTCGGAAGTCGGTGGCCCATCATGAATAAGACAAAACCACCAAAGCCACAGACTTCCTAATTTAGAGTTATTTTACACCGTTTAGTGTTTTTTTTGAAGTCGGTTTTATTTTTTGGAAAAAATATTTTTTACCTATATATACAGTCTCAAATCATGTGACCAAGATAATGTCTGGACTTTAAAAGAAATAGCCACCTCTGAGTTTATTTCGGTGTTTCTTAACAGAATCATATATTTTACAGAAATAAATAAGAAATAATTTACAGAAATAAAAGAAAATATCATTAGGTATTAGTCAGATTTAGAGAACTATTCACGCGATTTTTTACATCTTTCATCTCCGTAAATAACAATAAATAATATTTAACGCATTACGCATGGTGCGTTACCAATTACTCTTCGTCATAATAAGCGGTCAAAATTGGCAAGCGATGTCGCGAATACGGCACGAATGTGTGAGACAATAATGTTCCCCCTGCCATACTAGGCCGGTGTACACTGTGGTGACACACGGGGCTATTTCTGACTGTGCGTTACAAATGCGATCGCATAATATTTTATTTTCAGTGCGTACTAGTGTTTATTTGTAGATGACGCGAGAGTCCGCCAGTGACTATGCGCCCGTCAAATATTTAGAACAATCTATAGTATAGGGGACAGTAATGTTTTTGGCGGCCTACTTTTAATTAGAGAATTGTGAATGTCGACATGTTGAATGGAAATAAAGTCGAATTTTGCTTGTCCTCAAACTAAAAGCGAAACATATGAATAGTATTTCAGTTATTTTCCATTTTTGTTTTTTCTACTTCCATTGTATACAAGTTAAAGTTCAATACAATCTTTGCGGCTTATGCGTTTGTTGCGAAGTTCAAAGTCAACTTTACGATAAGACTTAGAGCCAACTTGGAGCAATATGCTAACTGTATAATGCATGCACAATGCACATATGTACCAATGTTGGCCAAAGTTCGTGTTCCACGTCGGTTCGGCAGTAATTCAACTGTGGTCTACACGCTGTCCGACATAACGCATTAGCAACGCTTGAATTTACGTAAGTACCTAGGTACTACAAACATCTTAAGGAAGCTGGGTTTAAAACATCAGCTGTCAACCTACGTCTGTTTGAACATTAAAACTTCGCGTTTGGACGGCTAAACGGAGCATCAGTGTACAACAAATAATTTATAATAGATCAACAACTGCCAGTCTTTCCTAATTTCGGTGTAGTTTATGACGCTTTAAAAAACACTGGCCACTTATAAGTTTAGTGAAGTATGTAAATAGAATCATGGTATAACAAAAAACGAATTCCGGATGACAATCGGATGACAACTTTTTTTTCATGGAACATAAATTCAAAAATTAATGTGATTTTCAATGTCGTCGTCTCGGAGCGTACGCCGACATGATTCCATTTGTTCTATCCATCTTAATGACGTCCCGTTTTTACTCAACATTTCCTTGAAAATTATGTATAGACATTTGGCGACTACTTTGTAGGTAGGTACTATAAGACCGCGTCCGCTTCCAAAACATTGTTTCATGGATTTACGAGCCCATCTAAATATTTTATAAAGACATCTTTAAGTGGCTAGCTAACGGAGATATTTTAGAATTATTTTTATACTTATCGCATTGTGTGGAACTGATGATACCTATTTGCGTAGATATTCTTGTATTGTGTCACTACTTGGGAGTTAAACCACTTGTCAGATATATTGCGTGCTTTGTTTTATTCCTCTCTAATTTTAAATGTCATTAGAATTGATGTCCAGCTGTCAGCACAGTGAGACATTTCTTGATGTTGGTTGTAACTCCTTCACAACTGAAGAAACTTTACTGTCGTAATTATTTTCCTAGATAAACTATACGACTGCCTCATTGGTCTACTTGGTCCCGGATTCCTAGTTCAAGCAAAGTATTGAGTTTTTCTATCAGGATTTTTTCAGTAGCAGCCCGTAGTCTGGATTCGTGCCTAATTGATGGCAATAGGCTGGCCCCCTGTTACACGGTACAAACATAACTGACGAAATGTAGGTGTTCTATAGCTACTCATTTGCCTAAACCTTTGAGGATTACGAGCGTGATATCATGTTATGTATAAACTGAAACTACAACATATTTACCTAACCACAATTAAAGTCCATCCATTATTTGCAGGTAATTTATCACAGCGGAGGCACCGGCGGGGATTTTTCCACACCGCTAACCACGAGGTTTGAAAGTTAAAAAATAAGTACCAACTCAGCTTACGTAGGCGAGCGATTCCGAAACAAATAAAAAACGGGTGGAGTGGCGAACTTTCTAGTAATTTTAAGTCAGTGAACGAAGCGGAACTATTGGGGTGTAGGAATTGCAAATCGAATCGCGTTCAGTGGAGCAGAAAGACAAGGATGCGCCTATTTAAATTAATTTCGATGCGAGGCTTGCTTGGGTTATCGTCAGGAAACGTTTCCCGATGTGGGTCGAATGAACGTTCGGAATACAGTGCGCCATATTGATTGTGTCACTGATCGTTTTGGTTAAGGACGGGGACTGATTTGAGTCTCAGTACTGATAGAATCATTGATAGCCCTCAGTGCGGTGTTGGCATTGTTCAGTAGTCATAATCTGCTTAGTTTTCCCTACTACCTAACTATGGAAGGATCGGCTTCCAGTCTCACCAGATGAATAATATATTTTACATGGAGCGACTGCCTGCCTATCTGGCTTCTACAACTACATTAGTGAATGCGGGACACGATATAATCTTAACGACTGTCAAATGTCTACGAATGACAGCAGGGATCAAAAGGGTTTACTTACGTGCTTTCTGAGGCACGGAAGCACGGAAAGCAGTTTTGTGATAATAACTAACTAGCTAGCTTAGTGTTAATTTTCCCAAAATAAAAGAAAAAAATCCCGTCTTCGGACCGACTTCTGCCAGCTTAGCTTAACCTTCAATTGTCCCGTCATTATTTTAGCCACAAGCCCCTTCCTTTAACTACTAGTTCCTCACGGTATTGTTTAGTGATATCAATCTCTGAATAAAAAAAAAACACTTGAAATGGATTGTGGATCAGTTTTAAAAATCAAATGTCAGCTCAGTAATAAACTGAAGCTGGTAACAAAGCGTTACGTCCATCAGCCTAAAATAACTACAAAAAAATTGGGTCGCTATCAATCAGGAGCAAAAGGTTAGGCACAAATAAAAACAAGTCGACTGACACCCTTTGTAATGTTACACACGCTTTTTCGCCCATACGACCGCGCGGTGTAATGTTCTGAAGTTTCAAACTATATTCGGTACAAGCGACACCAGTGAGAAAATAACATTGTACAATGGAAACTTTAGTGGACATTTTAAAAAGTTAATTTTATACAAACCAGTGGCTCTCAACTTTTTTTGATTTGGGAACATTTTGAGCCATGAAAGTAGAAAAATTGCTGTAAAACGTCACTCCTTGCGTCCTCCTTGCTTGTGTAACATGAATGTTTTAGGAATGGTGTAATATAGCACCCTTTGTAATGTTACACACGCTTTTTCGCCCATACGACCGCGCGGTGTAATGTTCTGAAGTGTCAAACTATATTCGGTACAAGCGACACCAGTGAGAAAATAACATTGTACAATGGAAACTTTAGTGGACATTTTAAAAAGTTAATTTTATACAAACCAGTGGCTCTCAACTTTTTTTGATTTGGGAACATTTTGAACCATGAAAGTAGAATAATTGCTGTAAAAAGTCACTCCTTGCGAAGTATGCGTGGAGTAGCAATGAATGTTTTAGGAATAGTGTGATATAGCAACGTTGTGGTTCAAAACAAGAAGATATAGTCTTATATCGAAAAGGCAGCTAAATGTTCTTGAGAGAAAAAAGTGGGGCTGTAAGTCTACAGAAAATGAATCTAGATTAATTTACATGAACATTTTTTTTTCGAACAATAAACTTCGACTATTTTCTTTATAGAAGTCGGTTAAAAAAATCATACGGCATCAATTTGATTAGATAGCTAACTAATTTGATAGAGCTTCGATCTTTGGTAGCTTTGAACAAAACCTTTCGCGGGCTATTATTCTCAGCTCTTCCAAGACCACTGGTTTGTTGATATAAACAAAAGAACGGCTTTAGGTATTTTGGGATTTCAAAACGAAGATTGTAGAACAATAATTAACAAATTCCATCGAAATATATTTCGTTGAACGCTCTGGAAGGCATGATGGCATTGGCAAAGAATTTTAATGCGACATACGGTGAAATGATGAAATACAATACATTAAGAAAAGATTTTGTTTTTCTTCGTGTTTTAAAAAAAGTCTTTTGTATTAATTCCTAATCATCAATAATAGACTGTGTGTCACATTACGCCAGATTTAAAATATATAAATAAAAATTCTACACAATCTAGTCTCAAACTCGTCAGAGCTTGTGCTACGAGTACTACTACTACTACTTACTGTTAAACACACTTATATATTTCGAAATACATACATATGTCGTGGAAAGCGATATTCTTGAATAATAAGTTGTGAAGTTGATTAACTTAGTACGGAGTCTATGGTGACCAGCGAGACGTTACTTGTCATTTTGAAATGGCGCGAATGTTTTTTCGGTAATGTCACGTGGACCGAGTCATGCTGGTGTGTGGGAGCTAGGCAGAGCTCAGGTTGATTTGAGGCACCAACGAAGACACACATCCAGTACGAAACTGTCAGTTACCTATTTAAGTTATGTTTTGTGATTACGACTGTTAAGTGAGGTTACTACTGCAGTGGAGATTGTTGTTCTACGTTCTGAACTCGGGACCACGAAACCTCCATCGGTGTCAGCTCATCGCTCAGCCATCGCTGACGCCGACACATAGGTATTATGGATGAATTACACCCAGACACAGAATAAATGATTGTGCTCATCACACAAACATTTGTCTTGGGTGGGAATCGAACCCACGACCTCCGGCATAGAAATGACAATTAAATTTTCTTAACTATTTTAATAGTGCTACGGTCAGCATTTTAGTTAAAAACACATGTTTTGCACTTTTTTTTGCTTGTACAGTACAATATAGACACTAATAATATTCTCCTGCGTTGATAGCAAGTCTGCTATTGGCTGAGTTTAGGTCTGAAATTACCAAAATTGGGTCGATTCAGATATCCGATCTATTCTCAAAGAGACCATCGTCATTTTACCATATTTTATGCTTGTGACTGTAACCAACCTTTTAATCAGTAAGCTATAGTTATACAAGCACTCACAAGCTGCTTGTAAAAACATAACTCGCCTCTTTTTTTGGATGGCCGTGTAAAAATATAATATGTTTATTTTAAAAAGGTAGGTACACTCTCTTTGATTCAACAGAAACATGGAATAATCTTGCTTCGTTCGATTAACGCCGTGTCTTTTGCTGTAATTGTTTCGGAAATGATCTACTAATGGACATCAATCTTCCTCGAGGCAGTTTATAAAACAACTTTTTGTTAAGAAAAAAACTGTGTAATTTGTTACAGGACGCAAATTAAGACGGCGAGTTCGAGTTTTTGAACGAGAAAATTATAAAAATCATTAAAAAATAACCTTCTTGGGCTTTTAGCGGTCTTCTCAGAAAATGTTTGTTTCGTTCACTCTTTTGCTTGAAGTATATTTGAATGAATCTGAGTGCATAATCCGTTGCAAATAAGTTTCTTTTTCAACGTCGAATAACAGCCTTTTTCAACTTCTTACTGCAGAACAGTGAAGATCAACAAACAGATTTTTGTTATGTCACAGGAGGTGTATTGTAATTTAGACATAAGGTCTAAATTACCTTATTGGTGAGGTAGACTTTATTGGTGAGGTAGACTTTATTGGTGAGGTTCTTCAGAAAGGTCAGGTGCGTAGTACTCGCAACCGGCTTGTGTGTATGACAACATGTATGAATGTAAGCGAAGCAAAAGAAGTATGTAAAAATCGTTGCATATGGCGCTCTGTAGTTTCTGCCTACCCCCATGGGAAAAAGGCGTGAGTTTATGTATGTCTGTGTATTGAAAGTGACACACCATACTTGATACATGTACACTTCTTTGGCCAATAATAATACTAGGTACACAAGCGTTTAGCAAAGCACAGATTCACCTTCCTTTTAATTTATTTCGATGTATGTCTTGTATCTTGCCAATAGTCTCTGAGTAGTATAGCTGTGTTGTACGGACCGGACCTTCCGGTTTATATATTTATTATTTGTTTATAGGCAGGACAAAATAATAAGAAATTCATTTTTGGGGTTCCAAAGAGTTTCCAACCCCCATTCAAGAAATCGTGGCATTGTCGGCAGCGTTTTATCTCGAAGTGATAAACGCAAGCCTTCGTGTGCATACCAAGTCATATCTTGGTCAGTATAGAATAGAATAGAATAGAATACTCACTATGCTTACTAGTATATTTGTCATATGGCTACAGAACCCTAAAAACATGGGGCCCGTGGAAATAGTCCGAATTTAAAGTCTACTTTCAAAAACAAAATGCAAACGATGTTCCTTTTACTGTGTTCATTTTGCGTATAAGTACTTAATTAATACTGATTGGTACTTCATTTACATTCTAACTATCACATTTATATACACACATTTATATTCTTTAACTGTATTATTAGTACAGACGCCAGCACATCATGTTACCCCAATGTGTCAAATTTCTATGATCGTTTGCGTGGGTTTCGCTCAGGTATTTAGTATCAATTTCGCTACCGTCTGCCGCAGTCGGTAGTGCGAATACCGCTTAGGTCTGAACAGTAATATTACCGCATACCCACGTGGTTTTTTCTGCCGCAGACGGTAGCGAATACCGCTTAGGTCTGAATAGGCCTTTAGTACGATATTAAAAGAAAACACACCATACACACCAGTCCAATTTAACGTTTCAAATTACTCGTTTATACAATTTAATATAATATAATAATAATTTAATTACTATCAATTTATTACATTCTTTTTATTTTATTACATTTAGTCTAGTTTAATTTAATCTCAATTTAATTTATCCTAAACTTAACTATACTAAAGAAAACACATGCAAATAGTATTATATTTTCAAAACACTAATTTAAATATCTTTCCTTGGCATCGGACAACTATGAACATGAATATATTTATTGCACTCCAGCACATGATTTTTGTTTTTAAAGATCGTCAGTAAAGGACTTACCACGGCTTAACCGGTCAATTATTTGTCCTTGTAAAAAATAAGGTGTAGAGAGCCTAGAGGGAACTGTCAATCCCTTGCATTGGTGTGGACGAGCTGACGGCTCACTTCGTATTCACATTCACTACATTTTCACGCAGAGATCTTTACAGAATAACGCTTTACAATACTTATCGCCAATTCAACAAACGCCCTAATCCAAGATCAAAAATTTATCTATTAGTACACTACTACTACACTTTAAGCCATACTAATTTACTTATACTTATAAATAGCCATTGTAACAATACTTACCCAAAAGCACTTATACATACACTTACACATAACGAAAAAAAAAACATAATAAATAATAAAATAATACACGCAAATAATATAATGTAATATTACATCATGTTAATATTAAATAGTACCTAATTTAAGTTTTTGTCCAATTTATGTACCTATTATGTTGCCGTGTCCCAGCCGGGTTTCATGTAGAAACTTATATTAAATGCAACAACAAATGTACACATAAATGCAATAAAGATTTTGAGTT
The DNA here is from genome assembly GCA_921972225.1 of Euplexia lucipara. Taxonomy (NCBI): domain Eukaryota; kingdom Metazoa; phylum Arthropoda; class Insecta; order Lepidoptera; family Noctuidae; genus Euplexia; species Euplexia lucipara. The sequence goes on along the minus strand of OV179161.1, from coordinate 7,610,162 downwards.
TGAGTTTAAGTTTAGTATTTCGCCTATGTCTATAAAACCAAAACAAAACAGACCACGTTTTCATCGCACCGACATGAAAAGTGCGAATAAGTAAGATTATATTGTATTCAATTTTTTAAAGCCTACGTTTTAAGTTAATCCGTGGCCGCTACGTGACCGCTGCGACGCGACGGGCTGGTAATTCTAACAAAAACGTTACGAACTTACTGTTGGGACAACGGGTTTATTTTGTTTTACCATAGACAAGCTACGGGCGTTTGGGTGGCTATTTTTTTTACTTATTATCATTAGTATTAGGGTCAGAGAAAATACGAGAAGGACACTGTAATTTATAATGGAGTCCATTTGTTAAGGTGTTCGTACGGACCCCAGCATATCAAGCTCCCCCAAAATGTCAAATTTTCCCAATTGAACGTGAACCTTATTCTGTTTGTAATAAAGTTGATAAACTATAAATTATTGACACATTGTTGTTGCATTGCTGGCCGCTGTACATAATATCTCTGTTTAGGAACATTAAAAAAATATTCAATAATTACGAATAAGTCAGGATTGACGTTTAAAAGTAAGTACCTTTAGTGTAATGAATTTAAAAAAAAGTATTAGTCTTTAATTTTTTGGATAAATAAGAGTATCTTTCATTCCGATCTGTGCTAATAAATCATAGAAAAAACGGAGTTCATTGTAGCCATAAATTACTATTTTTAATCTGTGCTGCAATAGAAAAACGCGCCAAGCACATGTTGGAATACCTAATCTATCTTAACGACTGATATTTTCAAACATACTATTGTAAAATTATGAAAGTGTGATCAATCAATTAACAAACGTATATGAACTACGTAGACAGCGTACCTACTTATTATTAGATATATAGTTTGAAATGTGTTAATAATATTCACGTGTCATACCTACAAATTTCAATATGCCCAACGAATTGTAATATGAACAGTACAATTTTATTGCAGCAGGAATATTTCCGTTTTTCCTCTGTTTTTTGAACACCTGTTGAGTGTTTATACTCAGGAAGGAAAACCCGTTTTTTCGAGAACTACCAAACCATTATATGTATGTGAAATGTCAATGTTTTCTTAGTAAATTACAAAATAGAACTAGAATCTTTCAACAATAGACGATCATAATAACAAAGTAACTCCGTCATATTTCATGGCGTATTACGATTTACGACAAACGTTGAAGAAAAATCGTATAAATATATTGAACATGTGACCATCACTCCAGCTGCGTCGAGGATGTTCACGAGAAATGTTCGTATAAAATATTCAAACAAACAGAGCCAGGGTTGGCAGCCTCGGACGGGTTAGCTCACTTTATGGAACTTTATGGTAGTTATAATATTTAAAGGTTATGATGCTCGTAGGCTGCTCAAAATCGGTCACCGTGCCGGCCGTATTACGTATAAGTAGCCGTAAAGTTTGCAGTGTACCCACTAGGTATTGAGGTATGTGTGTTTAGGAGAGCACAATATCGATTGAGTCCATCCAAAATTCCGTATTGACCCCTATTGTACATTATTTCGTAATTTGAAGTTTTCAGTCCAAGATCGTACAATACGAAATTCGACGAACTCTGATTAGCTACAAATATGACCGACTAAGAACAGAAAACTACAAAAAAATGCCATTGTTTTTATAGCTTAGGCTTCGCACTATGTAAATAATCAGAATGGGCTATTTGATAAAATTTTACTTTTTAGTCAATCATCTAGATTACCTACAAGAAAATATTCGACACATATTTTTTTCTTTTTCAAATTGATGGAAATCTGCATAGATTAAACTGTACTGGCTAGTGACGTCAAGCGACATTTTGACTCGATGTATTGCCGTTATTTTTTGATTACGCGAGAAAACAAAAAAACACATGTGTCGAATATTTTCTTGTAATCTAGATGAGGGACTAACCATTAAAATTTTGTCAAATAGACCATTCATCTATTTCTTACCGTACGGTCTCAGCATACAGACGGTCTTTGCCCCATTGACTTTCAAGTAGTACATACAATATCAAGTCAAGTCTGCCACTTTGCCCTAAGCCCCATTAATCAATCATCATTCTGTCAAATACATAAAATATCATCTTTTGTGTTGCCACTAGTTACTTTTTTTCAGCCAGCATGTAAAAAGAAAAGAAAGAAAATACATTTATTTGGAACACACAAAAAATATTCCAAAAACAAAATCAAACATGACAAAAAAAGACATTCTCAGACACAAATCTGCATGGTTCTTACATAATCTGACCAAGATAATGTCTGGACTTTAAAAGAGACTGTGACCTCTGAGTTTCTTTCGGTATTTCTTCTCAGAGTAGTCAGATACCGAAATACCGACCTCTTCTTTTTAAAAAAAATTACATGTAAAAGTGTTTATATGAACCCATTAAAATTTATCCAATAAAATTTATCATCATTTAAAGAAAAAGATTTGGGCGAGGCCAAAAAGCCCCTATCTCAGCACGATGCCGCGATACTTAGAGAAAAACAGTTAGTACCGCTGCGCTGTTATTCTGATAGGGCCAGCTACCGCTTTAGTGCCATGATCACATTACTAATACGGTAACGTAGGTAAGGTAAATTTTATTCAGTTGTCTAGTACCTACTAATAGCACAAGCTCTGCTAAGTTTGGGACTAGATGGCGTTGTGTGAAAGTTGTGGATTATTTTTTATTCTATTGATTTATTCCACTTTTAGCTAATTAAAATAAATTAAATATGTACACTTAAACTAACTACAAATTAAATAGTAAAGAAAAAAAAACCCCTTCTAGAAAAAACAAAATCGGAACACTCAGGCGTCAAAGTACTCCTCCCCATCGCTCTTCATCAGGAAACGTGCCCAGAAGACTGGCAGCAATGCCATGTTGGATGGCAATGCTAATTCTTTGGCCAAAGAAAAAGCCAGCCCTCTGGTCACGCGAAGTATCGACCAGTCGAAATCTCCTTGAAAAGGCTGCGTGCACTCGGACCCCATGACCCGAGCGTTTCGACCCCAAACGGCTCAAAACTGTAATTTCCAATGAGGTTACAGTATTTGCGCCGCTTGAGGGCCTCAGCAGCTGCAGCAGCAGCGCCAACACAACTCGCCGAACTTGGAATATGACATGGCGCAAGGGTATCGACACAGGTTGCGTCCCTTTAAGCTTCTAAAAAGAATAAGAAGTTTCTGGCATGTTGTTTCGGATCTGAAACAAGATCTGTACTTTTATAAAATTAGTGAATGAATCTCTATCCCTGCATATTGAAATAGCCGATACCTATAAGTATAACAATAATAACTGTGTCTGTGTTTTACTAGAGTCATTTATTCATGAAACAGAAATAACGAACTAAAGACGAGGAAGTTTACAAATAATGTCGCGCTTTATTTACACTCTCTAGACTCAATGGTGCAAAGTTGCGAATTTTAAAATATGAAATAAAAACTTGTAGTGCGTAAGTACAAATGGCGTCATGAACAGGATAACCTGTCTTTACCCACCAGTACCTAACCAGTATTTTCTTTCTAGTGGATTTTTAGCCGCATTCGTAACTGACTTTAAGAAAGGAGAAGGTTCTCAATTCGTAGCATTTTTTATGTTTGTTACTGATATCTTTAAAAAAGGCTTACTTAATTGAATTAAACAATCTTGTTTTATTGGAGAAAAAGTTGGTAAGTTTCAAAGAATTCGGGTACAGTTCTGAAAAAAAAAATCTAGTTATCCACGTTACTTAGGTACTAACTAAAAAAATACACATTCCAAACTAAAAAAATGAAAAATTGCAACATCTTACAAGAAAATACAACCGACTTCATCAGTACCTACTAATAAAGCACAAAACGCTGCTTTTGGAAGTCGGTGGCAAAAAAATTAATCAAATAAAACAGCAAAAGCCACAGACTTCCGTAGCTAAAGTTTTTATTTGCATTTGGAAGTCTATTTATCCATTTGATCTAATGTTTATAAAATTAGCATCCACGGCCAGTGTCAGAGCGAAATGATTGCGTCATATTTAAAATGTTGTTGTTAGCAGAAATCCTATCACATTAAATAGAGTAAAATATTACGTTGTGGCTTTTATATTGTCCAACATTTATAAGACCACTCACGTGTTGTCGTACAATTTGTATCATAAATCTTTAAGTGTCTCTCGCCAAACAGTAAATACGTTGTTTACAAAATAAACAATAAGATGTTGTTTTGTTGTTGCTGTGCTAATTTCACTTGTATTAACTTGTCTCCAGTAATCATTAGCTTGTTTACTAATAAGTAACTATTATAAGGCAAACGCCTGGAGGGGACGACCTAGAAGGAGATACAAAGACCTTATTGGTGTGGTTCTTCAGAAAGGTCAGGTGTGTAGTACTCGCGACCGGCGTGTGTGTATGACAACATGTACCTACTCGTCTGAATGTAAACGAAGCAAAAGAAGAATGTGTGAATTGTGGCAGATGGCGCTCTGCAGTTTCTGCTTTCCCCCCATGGAAAAGTCGTCAGTTTATGTATGTATGTATTTTACTTGACATACAATTATCGGTTAGGAAGAGTAACATATCTACTACACCCATGTTTCGCCTGTTTTGTTTAAGTTCCATCCGTATCAAATACAACATATTTTCCAGAAGTTAAGATAATTACTAAAATGCCACTACTTCTGTGCGTCGCCTTTCCTATTTCAAACTGACTATTGACCACTTATTGACTTCTACACTTGAAATACCATTCAAAACAATTTTTACAGAACGTATAAATGTGTTTGGCTCCTTTTCAAACAACAAGCCATTACTAGGTATTACGTGAGTTATAGTTCGACTACATTTTCCATTAAATAAAAGTGAATGAAAGAGTATGCGAACTCTTTTATGAGCTCTGAAGCTATGCGTCGATTCTGACGTTACATTGAACAAACTGTTACGTGACGTCACTTTGTATTTTTTTTCATATTTGGAACTGGCGCTGGCGTTAACAATGTACATAGTGTTTTAATTTTTACTTATTTCAGTGGCAAATGAAAGATTGTGTACAAGCCCAATTAATGGCAACAGGCTCGCCCACAACAAAGACATTCAATACATATAGACCGGACATCACGAACAAAATTTTCGTCCGAAACTTGTGTCCTAAGTACTGGACACAAATCTATGAGTTTTTTTAGTATGCTCCGCTGCCGCTCCAACATGCATATATTATTCTAGATGGCGTTACTGAGACATGGGATCAAAGTTTTTCTATTATATGACATTTCCTAGACTGTCCGCTCTATAGTATTTTAAATCTCTTTGGCCCACAACGACTTAAACATAACCGGCGAAATGTGGATGCACACTACTTTGTACCTACACTTCTGCCAACCCTACGGGGGTCATAGGCGAGATCTTATGTAAAGTTAATTTATTTTATGTACGTCCACGTAACCTCTTATGTATTGTTTATTTCCTAGTCCTGCGTCTCTAAGATGTTTAAAGCATGCGCTGACGATGCCGATGATCGTAACAACACACACGTTTGAAAAACACATCCTGCCATTCCTCTGAAAACTCTATAATTATCTTTATTACCACCACACACAAAGCAGTACAACACAATTAATAATCCGTTTTGTGCAAATTTATGTATGCGACAATGTAAACATGAGCTGAACAGCGGCCGTTATGACAGCGACCATCAAACTTTAATGGGCCGCCGATCCATCAGTAAAGTTATTTCAAGTGTTCGGCGAGTGCAAGACCTTTACGAGCCCGCATTAAACGTGTGCTTCTGTAAACAATGTTATTCTTGATATCAGTAGGTTAATCGATTGTTAATCGACACTGTTTGGTACCTTGAACGATTGTTATACTTTGAAGTTTTTATTGGAGAGTATTTGTGGAGGTGCGTTTGGACAAAAGAAACCTTTCATAAAATTGTTTACTGTCTATAGTCTGTGGGTTTTCGATTAAGCTTGTATCATGGTTCCGAAGTAAGAAGTGTTTGCAACAATGACAGATTCTTTTTCAACAACGGAGTGTTGTTGAACACTCTGTTATGAGAGCGCCTTGCACTTTGCACGTTTTCAATTGATAGCTTGTTTGCTGACATCGATGTTTCTGTTTTACTAGCCTTTGTCACTTAAGGATAGTGGAATAAAAAAAATGTACTCTATTCAGTAAATTTTTAAATTTATTCGCCACATACAAAATACAAATGTTTCCTCTTTTTAAATATTAGTGCAGATAAAATGTTCGCCTTGCAATGTGCACCTTGTTGCTTTGCTAAAGAAGTCGTATTTCGTCTCAACTAATTAAATTTACAATTAGGTACTCGGTGATATTATAGCCTTCTAATGGCAAAATAATTTTTAAAATCGGTTGAGTAGTTATTGAGTTTAATCCTAACAAACAAACAAAAAAAATCGAATCTTGTTTCCATGAAATAAAAATAATAATAAAGAAGACATTTCTAAATAATAAGGACATCGTTTTCGTAGTAAGTCTAAATATCTTCGGGCAATGAAAACTTTGGTAAATATCTACTACTCAACGTTTTATAATTTACTTGGTTCTTATAAATAAAACCAATAATCAAGACGGAGCATTCGTACATATTTGTAAAAAATATAAGTAATACCTACCCATTATAAAAATGTGCGTCATTACATTAAGCGCAAAACATTAGATCTATAATGGTTCTCATTATTTAGTCTGTCCGTAATGCAATAATACACAATTGAAAAAGATAAGTGGTAAATTAAAAGCGTCTATGTTTACGACAAACGAATTCATGAGTAAAACAACAGTTGGTTGGTTTTGTAGAGTAATTGTAAAGAAGATAAGAAAAGCTAACATACTCGTATAGGTATTAAGTTTTATTTCTATATATTTTTTTGCCTTGAAACCTACAGTAGGTACTCAGACTATTTTCCTAAAACTGAATAAAAACATGGCGCTCTTAACGAATCAAACTTTGCTTGTCATCCTGCTGTGCATCAGTGCCAATTCCTTTCTAGTCAAACTAAACTTATTGGCTTTTCTCATCTTTTTCTCTCAAAAACAATAAGAAAATAACGGCCATACTTATATCTGAGCTGTTAATATAAGTCAAACTTTAGTCATACTGACATAGTCGCCATTTCAATAAGAAAATAACGGCCATACTTATATCTGAGCTGTTAATATAAGTTAAACTTTAGTCATACTGCTTCGATCAATAATAGCACTAGATACAAGATCAGGAACAAAAATACCTCGAAAAAGTGTCCACGTTTAGACACGCATAAACAATTGCATTTCTTACTACGAATATAGAAAAATGTTTTATAATATTATCAAGTTCAGTTCATTATAAACCTTGACACTCAAGCATAAAGTTTAATTACAATTGCAAAATATTTATGCCTAAGTCCTACTGTCGTCGGAGAAAAGTAAAAGGAACAAATTTGAAATTTGACTTAAAAATAAAAGCCATTTTTATAATAAGTACAAAAATATTTTTTCTAAAATGAAACTTAAGGCCTAGAAAATAAGGTTAAAAACGTTATGTTCACAATTTCGTCTTTACTTTATTTTGGAACTAGACGTAGTTCTTGGTATGACATTTCGATGCTCAGAACACAGTAAGAATTGAGACGTATAGTTGCAGAATAATCATTTATATTTCTTATGCGAGCGAAGGTTTGTTTTATTGGTAGCAAATAATTACATTTGACCCATTTTAAAAAAGTAGTAGGCCTAAATTAGTACAATAGTTATTTTATTAAGACATTGCTATTAATTGTCTGCGGGTTGGCTCATTATAATCAAATCAACCCACAATAAAAATTAATGCGTCTACTTTTGCATGCGATTTAGAAGTTTTCACATTAATATTATAAAGGCAAAAGTTTCTGAGTGTGAGTGTGAGAGTGTGTGTTTGTATGTTTGTTACTTCTTCACGCTTAGAGATGGGCAATGATAATAATCCGGTTAATATCATTTGGCTAATAATCGATTAAAACTCAGTTAATAGCCATTAATAGCCATTATGGATGATAACCCTGCTGTTAATGTTATTTTAGTGATTGAAAATTTCTCTTCATGGTTTTCAGGTTTAGACTTCATTTTAGACTTCATTTTCATCATCTTTCTTTGTGGTAAATAAATTTTGCATATCTATATACTTTACTTATAATAAATCTGTAGAAGTAAGAATTCTGTACATTGAAAATATCAAAAAACTAAATGGCAGGGGGTGTTACTAGACCGACACCGAACCAAAAAAGGTGATTAAAAAAAATTTTGTCGGTCTGTCTGTATGTTCACGTATCACGCAAAAACTACCGGTTTGATTACGATGAAACTTGGTATACTTACTTGGTAAAAAGTAACTTTTTATCCCGGAAAAGTATATACAATAAAAAAACAAACTTAATTTTGCGGTTCGATCCTTAGACCCGACGACTGTACCAACCGCAAATAATAAGTGTGTCGTAGGTTACGTCACCCGCAGTGGAGTTCACCAAAGGGCGCTGCACACGGCTAAGATACATATACTATAATATTTTATCTGAAGATACAATATATAAATAAATAAAATAAAAAGCCTTTTATTGCTTGCATAGGTAAAATTACTAAACAGACTTCATAAGAAGATTAATTGATTGATGATTTTATAGATAACTTACTTTTACCTTATTTTGTAATAACAATAAATATTACCAAGAATTTAAATTGATATTGACATTTTTTGATTTAAATAATATCTTGAGAGATCTATATCATAGTTTTAAAATAACTAAAAATCTTCGTAGTGTCCATTGAATTTTATGGCGACCGATATTGTATCTTAAGATAAAATATTATAGTATCTCAGCCGTGTGCAGCGCCCCTTAGTGAACTCCACTGCGGGTGACGTAATCTACGACAAACTTATTATTTTCGGTTGGTGCAGTATTCGGGCCTAGGGATCGAACCGCAAAATTAAGTTTGTTTTTTTATTGTATATACTTTTCCGGTATAAAAATACCCAGTGTGGTGCCCAAGATATTAAAGAATAATTATACCAAGTTCTTTGCGTGATGCCTGAACATATAGACAGACAAAAATTTTTAATCACTTTTTTGGGTTCGGTGTCGGTCTAGTAACACCCCCTGTGGGTGTTTTTTTTTTTTTTTTTTTGATATTTTCATTTATTTTTTTGATATTTTCAATGTGCAGAATTTTTACTTTTACAGATTTATCATAAGTAAGTATAGATAATTATATTATATTTTTTTACATTTATTATAATTATTGTTTATTAATTTCGCTGTAGTGCAGTTCATGCATCTCTTTCAGGCACGAATAAATATTAGCGCCAGAAAGAGATAGCTCGAAAACGGGAGTTCGGGGACGCACATGTTACCTACTAACCGCTCGGGTATTTTCTATTGTTTATAATTTACCTACGTCGTCGTATTCACAGAAAAGACCTAATAAGAACTTACTTATTGTACTTTACATTTTTACGTATCGGTTAAAATTTATTTGTATTTGTAGGTATAGGTACTTATGTACACTTACATATTTAGCTCACTTTTTTAAATTACAAAGCGATTTGTCAATACTAATTGTGGTTTTATAGTTTTGGGTCTCTAAATTAACAAAACTGAATTTCCCAAAACCCTTTTTCACATATAAAAAGTGAAAATAAATTAAAAGAATTACAATTCATTTAATCACACTACGTACACGCACCCAATTTATGTTCACACCCACAGATTTTACACTAAACAAAAAAAAACCTTTTATTTTTTTAACAATACATTAATAGCAGGGTTATTAGCCATTGCGTGGCTATTAATGGATACTTATGGATTATAATCGCTAATAACTCAAAGCATCCGGCTATTTACCCAACTCTATTCACGCTCAAACGGCTGAACAGATTTGGATGAAATTTAGTATGTAAGTAGCTTATATTATCCTATATTAACACATAGGCTAAGGCTACTTTTAACTACTCCTGGTTTACGCGGGTTAAACCACGGGGAGCAGCTGGTTAAAAATCATTGAATGAAATCCAATTATTTTAACCGACTTCTAAAAAAGGAGGAGGTTATCAATTCGGTTGTATTATTTTTTTAGGTTTTGTGACCTCAGTACTTCGTCATTTAAAGACGATTTTCAAAATTCTTTTTTATTTGATAGGGTATATAAACAGATTGGTCCCATTTGTATAAAAACTCATATCTAATGAGGGGCCCTTGAGGAATTGAGGGAACTCTTCAAAAAATATAGGTACACACGTACCGATTTTTACATTTTTAGTAACAAATCAAGCATTTTCATTTAGAAAGTAACATTTTGTGAAAAAAAACTGATGAAAAAGACAGGCGACGGAACTCTTCAAGACATAACAGCAAATTGTTCGCGATTGCTACAGTGAGATGTCTATGCAGAGTTCTTATATTTGCATAACATAACATTACGCCTGTCTATTTTAAAAGGGGCCCGGCAGAGATGTACCTACAGATTAATGTTTAGATAGAACTTCTTTAGCCATATTGTTAAGCGATTTCAATGATTCTTTGAAGTTTTGAAAGACTTTCTTGACACACGAAGAAACTAAAAATGGCGAAACAAAAACTTTTTACAAAAAAAATAAACCTTAAAAAAACACCGCCGGGTGAAAAATAACTCCAGTTTCGAAAGTCGGTGGTCGGTGGCCAATGAACGAATCAAAACTAAAGTAACATTAACCGAATTTAACCAGCAATTTTTTAAGTATTAGTAACAAATTATTAAAATGATTACAATACAAATCTACTCCATGCATCTGCTGTTCAGTTAAACAAAAGTTTGTGCAAATGTTGGCGAGCATTGGTCAAACATTTGTAGCGGTGGTTTAAAATCGGTAATTTTGTTAAAAACTTGATATTATTTGTTAAATTATAGCTTAAAATATAACTTATTCTACATGTCCTTACTGAAAGTAAAATACTCCGGCCGAATAATTACGTTTTCGGGCATTATTTTTGCAACTGTTGGATACACACTGCGGCATTGTGGGACGTGTTTACATTGGCCGTGTTTCAAGCAAACAAAACAAAATACCAACCCCGGTTTCTATTGAGCTTATATTTACCGAGACGGATTTTTGACGCCGACCCGACATCTAGTGCTATTATTGATCGAAGTCATACTGACATAGTCGACGTTTCAAATGCATCGACCAAATACATGGCGAACTTCAAGAAAAACAAATTCGACATCTCTAAATTAGTTCTTAACTGTCACTGTCAGTCCTTGTCCCTTTCTAAAGCTGTCAGTAAGAAATGTAAATTCTCCAATTTCACATGGGAATTGATGCCAATATAGGTATAATGTAGTTGTTTGTTTGCTGATTGCTTGAAGTGTTGTCAAACAGAGCGTAGGTTCATGTACATCAGACAAACGTCATTATCCATTGTTACCTTACCAAGTCTACACTAGATAGCTCTTAGTTGGTTAAATCTCAAATCTTTTTAGACTAAATGTTTACAAAAACATCTGTGGCCTGATACTTTTACGGAGATTGTCTGAGCTGTTGGATGAAGTTAATTCTATCGGTGACGAAAATTAAAGAAAAACACGACGAGCTGTTTGTTTTAAAGGATGAGTTTTAGTAGTAGCCCACCAGGCACAACACCGGTCTGGTCAGAGGATCCTCCCTTTTCAATGGTGGATGAGGAACTTTACACGCTGTTCCTCATACTTACCTCCAAAGCGTTTTGTGTTGGCTCAATCTGTCCTAGCCACTCTTCATAGGTTTTTATATTGGTAAGCACTAATGTGTCTGTTTCAATTGTTATGATTGTACTTTCTAAGTGACTGTACTGTCAAGAAATTTGGATGACCAAGATAATTTCGTAGTCACCAATCCACCTTTAACAAGTGCTGTAATATAAGCTCTTGTCTCTTCTGTATCGAAATTGGTATTTCTTCTAAAGCGGAACATTCATCATCATCATCATCATCATTTCAGCCATAGGAAGTCCACTGCTAGACATAGGCCTCCCCTATAGATCTCCAATAAGACCGGTTGGAAGCGGCTCGCATCCAGCGTGTTCCCGCGGCCTTAATGAGGTCGTCTGTCCATACTGATACTGATACGTGGCCTCCACTCGAGAACCTTAATAGGAACATTAATAGGCTGTAATTATTATTCAATTTTAATATTATTGAAGTAAAAACTTCTTTAGGTGAGTTGGGCATGGTATTTAAGACGGGAAAAACCATTGAACTCCGACACTGTTACAGTTACCGTAACCGAAACCTCTATGTATTATTAAGTACTTATATGTGCGTTTTAAGCAATATATTGTTTTTTTATGTAAAAATAATATATGCATTATTTTTCATTTACACATTAAAATATACCCAATGAATTAAAACACACCTAATTTAAAAGTATAAAAAGATACACATGTAATTGTTCAAACTTTCACTTCTGTCGTCACTCCCAGAGTGCCACTGTTTTTATTTTACATTAGTCTTAGTTGTTTCTAAGATCGTATAGTATTATTATTACAATAAAATAGGTAAATCGATATTACAGTCTCGTAACGATACATTTCATTTTTTATCTTGATATTTCAAACGTCTCTTGAGCTTTTCAAAACATTGATTCTATTTTGGCTCGAAAGAGATATACATCGTGGTCTGCGTACAAATAATCCGATATCTATTTCAATCAATAACACCAATAACGGCTTGAGACGTCTTTTGTTAACATGCTGGTATATAATATAATATTAAATGACCTTTACAGAGAAAAATCTTTACAATTTAAGACAATCCATGGCTTTTGACATTTTTGGGCTAAAATTGTTTAACAAATACATTACTATTAATAAAATGCTTCTAACTGGTAGGTAACTGTAGTAGTAAATGAAAGTTGTTAAGTTTGTGAAAACATGTAAATAATGCTTTGTGTGCATATTAGAACTTGTAATTTACTATGTGGGTATTTCAAATCATTGCAGTTACTTTAGTGTAGTCTTATATTGCAAAAACCTAAAATAAATAGGTGGATAACAAATTTGCTGTATATAGGCTAGCACATAAGGCAAGCTACACTAATTTGTCACATTTCAATACACAATTGAAAAAGATAAGTGGTAAATTAAAAGCGTCTATGTTTACGACAAACGAATTCATGAGTAAAACAACAGTTGGTTGGTTTTGTAGAGTAATTGTAAAGAAGATAAGAAAAGCTAACATACTCGTATAGGTATTAAGTTTTATTTCTATATATTTTTTTGCCTTGAAACCTACAGTAGGTACTCAGACTATTTTCCTAAAACTGAATAAAAACATGGCGCTCTTAACGAATCAAACTTTGCTTGTCATCCTGCTGTGCATCAGTGCCAATTCCTTTCTAGTCAAACTAAACTTATTGGCTTTTCTCATCTTTTTCTCTCAAAAACAATAAGAAAATAACGGCCATACTTATATCTGAGCTGTTAATATAAGTCAAACTTTAGTCATACTGACATAGTCGCCATTTCAATAAGAAAATAACGGCCATACTTATATCTGAGCTGTTAATATAAGTTAAACTTTAGTCATACTGCTTCGATCAATAATAGCACTAGATACAAGATCAGGAACAAAAATACCTCGAAAAAGTGTCCACGTTTAGACACGCATAAACAATTGCATTTCTTACTACGAATATAGAAAAATGTTTTATAATATTATCAAGTTCAGTTCATTATAAACCTTGACACTCAAGCATAAAGTTTAATTACAATTGCAAAATATTTATGCCTAAGTCCTACTGTCGTCGGAGAAAAGTAAAAGGAACAAATTTGAAATTTGACTTAAAAATAAAAGCCATTTTTATAATAAGTACAAAAATATTTTTTCTAAAATGAAACTTAAGGCCTAGAAAATAAGGTTAAAAACGTTATGTTCACAATTTCGTCTTTACTTTATTTTGGAACTAGACGTAGTTCTTGGTATGACATTTCGATGCTCAGAACACAGTAAGAATTGAGACGTATAGTTGCAGAATAATCATTTATATTTCTTATGCGAGCGAAGGTTTGTTTTATTGGTAGCAAATAATTACATTTGACCCATTTTAAAAAAGTAGTAGGCCTAAATTAGTACAATAGTTATTTTATTAAGACATTGCTATTAATTGTCTGCGGGTTGGCTCATTATAATCAAATCAACCCACAATAAAAAATAATGCGTCTACTTTTGCATGCGATTTAGAAGTTTTCACATTAATATTATAAAGGCAAAAGTTTCTGAGTGTGAGTGTGAGAGTGTGTGTTTGTATGTTTGTTACTTCTTCACGCTTAGAGATGGGCAATGATAATAATCCGGTTAATATCATTTGGCTAATAATCGATTAAAACTCAGTTAATAGCCATTAATAGCCATTATGGATGATAACCCTGCTGTTAATGTTATTTTAGTGATTGAAAATTTCTCTTCATGGTTTTCAGGTTTAGACTTCATTTTAGACTTCATTTTCATCATCTTTCTTTGTGGTAAATAAATTTTGCATATCTATATACTTTACTTATAATAAATCTGTAGAAGTAAGAATTCTGTACATTGAAAATATCAAAAAACTAAATGGCAGGGGGTGTTACTAGACCGACACCGAACCAAAAAAGGTGATTAAAAAAAATTTTGTCGGTCTGTCTGTATGTTCACGTATCACGCAAAAACTACCGGTTTGATTACGATGAAACTTGGTATACTTACTTGGTAAAAAGTAACTTTTTATCCCGGAAAAGTATATACAATAAAAAAACAAACTTAATTTTGCGGTTCGATCCTTAGACCCGACGACTGTACCAACCGCAAATAATAAGTGTGTCGTAGGTTACGTCACCCGCAGTGGAGTTCACCAAAGGGCGCTGCACACGGCTAAGATACATATACTATAATATTTTATCTGAAGATACAATATATAAATAAATAAAATAAAAAGCCTTTTATTGCTTGCATAGGTAAAATTACTAAACAGACTTCATAAGAAGATTAATTGATTGATGATTTTATAGATAACTTACTTTTACCTTATTTTGTAATAACAATAAATATTACCAAGAATTTAAATTGATATTGACATTTTTTGATTTAAATAATATCTTGAGAGATCTATATCATAGTTTTAAAATAACTAAAAATCTTCGTAGTGTCCATTGAATTTTATGGCGACCGATATTGTATCTTAAGATAAAATATTATAGTATCTCAGCCGTGTGCAGCGCCCCTTAGTGAACTCCACTGCGGGTGACGTAATCTACGACAAACTTATTATTTTCGGTTGGTGCAGTATTCGGGCCTAGGGATCGAACCGCAAAATTAAGTTTGTTTTTTTATTGTATATACTTTTCCGGTATAAAAATACCCAGTGTGGTGCCCAAGATATTAAAGAATAATTATACCAAGTTCTTTGCGTGATGCCTGAACATATAGACAGACAAAAATTTTTAATCACTTTTTTGGGTTCGGTGTCGGTCTAGTAACACCCCCTGTGGGTGTTTTTTTTTTTTTTTTTTGATATTTTCATTTATTTTTTTGATATTTTCAATGTGCAGAATTTTTACTTTTACAGATTTATCATAAGTAAGTATAGATAATTATATTATATTTTTTTACATTTATTATAATTATTGTTTATTAATTTCGCTGTAGTGCAGTTCATGCATCTCTTTCAGGCACGAATAAATATTAGCGCCAGAAAGAGATAGCTCGAAAACGGGAGTTCGGGGACGCACATGTTACCTACTAACCGCTCGGGTATTTTCTATTGTTTATAATTTACCTACGTCGTCGTATTCACAGAAAAGACCTAATAAGAACTTACTTATTGTACTTTACATTTTTACGTATCGGTTAAAATTTATTTGTATTTGTAGGTATAGGTACTTATGTACACTTACATATTTAGCTCACTTTTTTAAATTACAAAGCGATTTGTCAATACTAATTGTGGTTTTATAGTTTTGGGTCTCTAAATTAACAAAACTGAATTTCCCAAAACCCTTTTTCACATATAAAAAGTGAAAATAAATTAAAAGAATTACAATTCATTTAATCACACTACGTACACGCACCCAATTTATGTTCACACCCACAGATTTTACACTAAACAAAAAAAAACCTTTTATTTTTTTAACAATACATTAATAGCAGGGTTATTAGCCATTGCGTGGCTATTAATGGATACTTATGGATTATAATCGCTAATAACTCAAAGCATCCGGCTATTTACCCAACTCTATTCACGCTCAAACGGCTGAACAGATTTGGATGAAATTTAGTATGTAAGTAGCTTATATTATCCTATATTAACACATAGGCTAAGGCTACTTTTAACTACTCCTGGTTTACGCGGGTTAAACCACGGGGAGCAGCTGGTTAAAAATCATTGAATGAAATCCAATTATTTTAACCGACTTCTAAAAAAGGAGGAGGTTATCAATTCGGTTGTATTATTTTTTTAGGTTTTGTGACCTCAGTACTTCGTCATTTAAAGACGATTTTCAAAATTCTTTTTTATTTGATAGGGTATATAAACAGATTGGTCCCATTTGTATAAAAACTCATATCTAATGAGGGGCCCTTGAGGAATTGAGGGAACTCTTCAAAAAATATAGGTACACACGTACCGATTTTTACATTTTTAGTAACAAATCAAGCATTTTCATTTAGAAAGTAACATTTTGTGAAAAAAAACTGATGAAAAAGACAGGCGACGGAACTCTTCAAGACATAACAGCAAATTGTTCGCGATTGCTACAGTGAGATGTCTATGCAGAGTTCTTATATTTGCATAACATAACATTACGCCTGTCTATTTTAAAAGGGGCCCGGCAGAGATGTACCTACAGATTAATGTTTAGATAGAACTTCTTTAGCCATATTGTTAAGCGATTTCAATGATTCTTTGAAGTTTTGAAAGACTTTCTTGACACACGAAGAAACTAAAAATGGCGAAACAAAAACTTTTTACAAAAAAAATAAACCTTAAAAAAACACCGCCGGGTGAAAAATAACTCCAGTTTCGAAAGTCGGTGGTCGGTGGCCAATGAACGAATCAAAACTAAAGTAGCATTAACCGAATTTAACCAGCAATTTTTTAAGTATTAGTAACAAATTATTAAAATGATTACAATACAAATCTACTCCATGCATCTGCTGTTCAGTTAAACAAAAGTTTGTGCAAATGTTGGCGAGCATTGGTCAAACATTTGTAGCGGTGGTTTAAAATCGGTAATTTTGTTAAAAACTTGATATTATTTGTTAAATTATAGCTTAAAATATAACTTATTCTACATGTCCTTACTGAAAGTAAAATACTCCGGCCGAATAATTACGTTTTCGGGCATTATTTTTGCAACTGTTGGATACACACTGCGGCATTGTGGGACGTGTTTACATTGGCCGTGTTTCAAGCAAACAAAACAAAATACCAACCCCGGTTTCTATTGAGCTTATATTTACCGAGACGGATTTTTGACGCCGACCCGACATCTAGTGCTATTATTGATCGAAGTCATACTGACATAGTCGACGTTTCAAATGCATCGACCAAATACATGGCGAACTTCAAGAAAAACAAATTCGACATCTCTAAATTAGTTCTTAACTGTCACTGTCAGTCCTTGTCCCTTTCTAAAGCTGTCAGTAAGAAATGTAAATTCTCCAATTTCACATGGGAATTGATGCCAATATAGGTATAATGTAGTTGTTTGTTTGCTGATTGCTTGAAGTGTTGTCAAACAGAGCGTAGGTTCATGTACATCAGACAAACGTCATTATCCATTGTTACCTTACCAAGTCTACACTAGATAGCTCTTAGTTGGTTAAATCTCAAATCTTTTTAGACTAAATGTTTACAAAAACATCTGTGGCCTGATACTTTTACGGAGATTGTCTGAGCTGTTGGATGAAGTTAATTCTATCGGTGACGAAAATTAAAGAAAAACACGACGAGCTGTTTGTTTTAAAGGATGAGTTTTAGTAGTAGCCCACCAGGCCCAACACCGGTCTGGTCAGAGGATCCTCCCTTTTCAATGGTGGATGAGGAACTTTACACGCTGTTCCTCATACTTACCTCCAAAGCGTTTTGTGTTGGCTCAATCTGTCCTAGCCACTCTTCATAGGTTTTTATATTGGTAAGCACTAATGTGTCTGTTTCAATTGTTATGATTGTACTTTCTAAGTGACTGTACTGTCAAGAAATTTGGATGACCAAGATAATTTCGTAGTCACCAATCCACCTTTAACAAGTGCTGTAATATAAGCTCTTGTCTCTTCTGTATCGAAATTGGTATTTCTTCTAAAGCGGAACATTCATCATCATCATCATCATCATTTCAGCCATAGGAAGTCCACTGCTAGACATAGGCCTCCCCTATAGATCTCCAATAAGACCGGTTGGAAGCGGCTCGCATCCAGCGTGTTCCCGCGGCCTTAATGAGGTCGTCTGTCCATACTGATACTGATACGTGGCCTCCACTCGAGAACCTTAATAGGAACATTAATAGGCTGTAATTATTATTCAATTTTAATATTATTGAAGTAAAAACTTCTTTAGGTGAGTTGGGCATGGTATTTAAGACGGGAAAAACCATTGAACTCCGACACTGTTACAGTTACCGTAACCGAAACCTCTATGTATTATTAAGTACTTATATGTGCGTTTTAAGCAATATATTGTTTTTTTATGTAAAAATAATATATGCATTATTTTTCATTTACACATTAAAATATACCCAATGAATTAAAACACACCTAATTTAAAAGTATAAAAAGATACACATGTAATTGTTCAAACTTTCACTTCTGTCGTCACTCCCAGAGTGCCACTGTTTTTATTTTACATTAGTCTTAGTTGTTTCTAAGATCGTATAGTATTATTATTACAATAAAATAGGTAAATCGATATTACAGTCTCGTAACGATACATTTCATTTTTTATCTTGATATTTCAAACGTCTCTTGAGCTTTTCAAAACATTGATTCTATTTTGGCTCGAAAGAGATATACATCGTGGTCTGCGTACAAATAATCCGATATCTATTTCAATCAATAACACCAATAACGGCTTGAGACGTCTTTTGTTAACATGCTGGTATATAATATAATATTAAATGACCTTTACAGAGAAAAATCTTTACAATTTAAGACAATCCATGGCTTTTGACATTTTTGGGCTAAAATTGTTTAACAAATACATTACTATTAATAAAATGCTTCTAACTGGTAGGTAACTGTAGTAGTAAATGAAAGTTGTTAAGTTTGTGAAAACATGTAAATAATGCTTTGTGTGCATATTAGAACTTGTAATTTACTATGTGGGTATTTCAAATCATTGCAGTTACTTTAGTGTAGTCTTATATTGCAAAAACCTAAAATAAATAGGTGGATAACAAATTTGCTGTATATAGGCTAGCACATAAGGCAAGCTACACTAATTTGTCACATTTCTTTGATAATCAATACGGTATATTTATATTTTTTATTTTAGCGTACTCACCTATTTTATGTATTTTTTCTTTGTTTAAGCGCCGTTGCACTT
Source organism: Euplexia lucipara (assembly GCA_921972225.1). Lineage (NCBI taxonomy): Eukaryota > Metazoa > Arthropoda > Insecta > Lepidoptera > Noctuidae > Euplexia > Euplexia lucipara. The sequence goes on along the minus strand of OV179161.1, from coordinate 7,590,632 downwards.
TTATTTGCTACTTTTATAATTAATGCGGTATGAGGTGGAGGCCTGGTGTCCTGTAATACAGGTGTTTTTACCTACCACAGGCACCAGCGATCCACAACCTAAGTTGTAACTTATTAGCATATATATATTAATAATTTAGTTTGTTCTTTACTTGGTTTGTGGTGAGAAATAAACGATGTATTATTTTATTATTATTCATTTTTATAAGTTCAACGAAAAAAAAATGACTTTTTGGAATAGCTTGATGTGCTGGCATCTGTGAAATCAGTAGGTTCTTTACCTTTAATTTATGTCAACACCACTCTTAAATTTAAATACAATAAAATTATTCATAAAAAAAAATAAGGTAAGCGACGCCCATACCAATGCCTAAATCAAAGCACGCTATTAGATTGCCAACATGAGCGTCAACAGTATCCGACAGTGCACACATTTAGGTATCGCATAGTGTTAGTGAAATCGCGCATTATTCTCATAGTTATACAAGTTGACGATGTAAGTATATGATTCGGCTAACGTCAAGAGTGAGTTAGTGCCCAACAGATGTTGGGAACGCATTCCAACTGAGACGGGAATAGTCTGGTCAAATGACACACTGTAGATTTTTTCTTAGTGTTTTTATCTTTCATTTTTAAGTTAACCTTTATTTTAAACTGTTAGGTAATTATTGTTGAGACGAAATTAAAACAATGTGTGGCTGTTGTCTGTTTTTATTACTTTTTTTATATCGGCTGTTATATTTTTTTTTTGCTACAAATAATTGACTGTTTTAATGATGTGGCAGCAAGTTAATTGCCCATATAAAAGTATGAAATTGTTAGTAACATAAGTGATCACTGTTTGGACATTATATATCAGTATTCACGCAATACATTGCACAACATTCAGCAAATGCACACGTGTTTTCAAAGAGATTTAGCCACACAAGATTCATATTATAAATAGTGAAATATAAATACGCGGTTTTATTTTAAAATGTCCTCTAAATTCTTCCTCGTTTTAGCGAATACTACATCTTGCCTAATGAGTATAATAATATACTGTTTTCAGAGAGCTATTAGTCCACATGACAACAATATTTTAACGTACTTCTTGGCACCTGGCCCAATGTTTGACGGAAGGAAAGAACTTAAATCGTAGTATTTAATTGAAACAATAAGTTTCGTCACAATAATTTATTGATTGTGACGCTTTGTTTGAGTTGAGATGTAAAAGACATGTGTATTTTTGCTATTGCTTTGGCAAGGTATTAATTACTACTACCTATCACTAGTTTCAAAAATTTAAAAAACCTCTACCGCAAAAACAAAAACATATAAAAAGTTAAAAATAACACTTTCCTATCGTTGAGTCATGAAATTTTACGTAACGTCGGGGTACCGCTAAAGTAAGGGTCGTAGTACTCGTAGGTAAGTAGGTACTAATTTTAAAATTCTAAACCACACATATGTTTGTAAGTAAAGTTAATACCCATAGACGTCTAAAATGCAACGGTAGCTAACACAAAAGAGCTGATAACCTTGAAACGTCTGAACCGATTTTGATTAATCACGTCCTATCTATAATATGTATGTATTTAGAAATATATAAGTATGTTTATCAGCTGTTTAGTACCCATTACACAAGCTCTGAGCTTAGCTTGGATTAGAAGGTGTTGTGTGAAAAAGTTGTGGAAAAAAAAATAACTTATTTTTGTCGCATATTTAATAGTTTTAATCTGAGACTGTTAGCACTAAGTCAATGGAGTTTGGATAGAATGTTTGTTATATACCTAGTTACCGCTAAAGTAAAATTGGGCTAAACTGGCAGTCAACCACAACATGGTTGGGAAAAGGCTAAGCAAATGATGATGATAATGAAATATTATGCATTAATTCTCAAAGTCACAAGTTCACTGTATAAAGCATTTTCAACTAAAACAAATAAAATCATCCTTTGTACAATTCACATCATATGCTCCGTTACGGACTCCATACAACCATCTAAATAATTCTACTGTACTCTACGGTCGCGGTGTGCACTCTCGCTCTCTGAAAAATGCGCGGCACCCTTTATCCAATCACAGACATTCCGGATCACTGGGCACTAAAGACGCAAAACAGAAAAGTACGGAAGTTCAGCTTCGTGCAACGAACTAAAACAAGCTAACACACAGAGAAACTTTGTAAGTTTTATTGTGTACAATTGAAGAGCATTTATTTTGATTCTAGGAAAAACTTTAGTCCTATTCACGAAGAACCTTTTCACGTTCACGTCACAAACGTCATAGGTGATGCATTGACACAAATCGCTTGCAAAACTTGATCCGTTTTAGTAATGGTTTGTCAGAGCGTCACCGTGATGCTCGCATTGTGGGTGTAAAGTGACAAGGTTCTTCAATGTCTATATTTTTAGAACTCGTTTGTATAGAGATCTCAATTAATATCCAACGAATTCGCTTCTTAAAACGGGTAACTAGCTAACTAGCAGTATGCCTTATTATTAGAGGTCTTCTCAAAAAATACTATGTATAATGCGTTCAGATTCAATATGTCTAATCTAAAAAATCTATAAAAAATATCTTCTATTCTGAGATCTCTTAAGGTCTTCATTTGCAAATGACACACTGCTACTAATTCCGTAAAATGTGTTTTTTGTTGTTATGTGAAAGTTAACCTTCTGTACTCTGCCTGCTTGGTGCTAAACACGAGCTAATACCAACTGAAGAGAGTTTTACCATATTACCTTCATGTATTGGATTTGTTTCCTCCGGTCCAGGCTCTAAGAGTATAAGTGCCCTTGATGTTTATTGAATTTGTTGTAACTTGATTTAGATTGCATGCTGCATATATTATTCAAATGTCTTAGTTTATTTCAAGGCTTTGGATATTCAGATTTCAGTTTTATTGATGGATGACAACAGAATGTACTTAGTGGGCAACAGTTTTATGAAGACTATAAAAATCGACGAAGTCTAGGGTCGTTGGTTTAACGACTTGACACTACAGTTCTACAAACACGAACGCTTGGCGTAAGCGTAACAACAATTTGAACTATAACCTTATTAAAAATGCTATATTTTCTTGTTTTATTTAAGTTCATGTAAGTAGGTATAAATTTTATAAAAATAAAAATCTTTATTTTCAGACTGATGAATTCGATAATTTTGGTAATTTTTGTGTGGTTACTAGTAGCGATAAAGTAAACAAAACAAGTATACTATCTCTATGGGTTATATTAATTATGCAAATAATGCATTAAGTAAGGTTTTAAAAATAAATGTATATATATCGAAATTTTACGGCATTGTAGTTACGTTGGTAAAGTTTTCTCTTTCATCTGAATCGTGGGGAATCCGAGTCTATTTTCAAGATTAGGCTCAAAACGATCTGAACAAGATAGTTAGCGGTATTGGCAAAGATAAGATCTTCTGCCGATTGCAATTCCAGAAACTCCTTTGAATAGCAATTACAGGAATTGCTGGCAGAAGAAGGAATACTTAGCCAAAGCCATTTATGGAATAAGAACCGTATTAAGTGGCGTAGAGGATGCCAAGCAACTGAGTTTTTGACTGTGTATCAATTGGCTTAGATCCTAGCTTGTTTGTAGCGGTATTCTGGACACATTGGATTTTTATGACTTTTAAGAAGGCTTACAGACTAATTACATATTATTAGGTAACAACAATTAAATAATCAAATTGCTAATAACAAGTCTCCACAGATATTTTGTAACATTACGATAAACTAAAGCCGAAAAGTTAAAGTCTTAGGTATGGTTTTTTAATTTTTATATAATTTTATGTTGTTACATAATTATGACTTCTGTGTTGTGTGTTGAGTTCTGTGTTTATTCACAGATAACCCAAAAATTTGGTATGGCTACCACATGTGAATTAATTTTCTATGTACGTGCGCCTTTCCGGCTAATTTTGGACCCTTTAGGCCAACAAAATAGGTACACAAGGGTGTAATAAGCTCAAGGCTGAAACGTTAGCGTTGGAACTTTAAAGGGAACACCGGTGCTATAGAGCCGGCAGGCTTTTGAGCTCCGCCTCACGAGGTTTCCACGTCACGTCACTTCTAAGCCATTGAGCAACGTCAAGTGTCATATCTGTAGCTTGGTTAGTCTTTGTTGTTTCAAATTAGTGTGCCTCTGATTTGATTTTAGGTTGGAACTCTTGGATACGAGTTTAGTAAAGTGCTTTTCATACGAGTAACATTAAGCCATCATTAACACCATGAAGAAATTTAACAAGATCCAAATAATATGAGTAACTGAAATCAAATAAGCTCGATGAAAGATGTGCAACTACAAAATTGTTCACAAGAATCAAACAACATTTTACAATAATTTTACAAGGTACAGAACAAGTACTCGGCAATAAGACACATTCAAAAGGATATTTATATTCATTTAAAGCGTAACAGTTGTTTGCTAAAATTAAAAAGCACTCGTCTCTTATTAGTGGCTAAGTTGAGTGTCTGTATTGTGAGTGTGTAGTATTTGTGCAATGTAAAAAGTGAACCTGTTTTAATACACTTTATTGTTATCCTAAAAACGGGGTTATAAGAACTGCCTTGCACACACACTTTTTCTGCGTCAATTCTCAATTACCCACTAACATAAAATGAAATGAGATATCTATTCGTAATAACTTTAGTGGTTCAGAAGTTGGGTTTCCAATTACAGGTTAACTCTCCTAGCTTCAGACGTTAATTTATTTGATATTCAATCGAGATAGTCAAGTTAATTTTGTAACTGTACCTAAGAAATTTACTTAAATATCTCTTTACTTCAGTCGTTCCTTTTATACCTTTGAGATTTCTGATTCGGGATCTAGAGCGCTTAAATATAGTATTATTCGTCCTGTCATGCGAGCTTTGGAAATTGAAATGTTATTCTAGAAACCGAGTAATATTATGAAAACAAGACAAAACAGTGTAGGTACTGTTTGTTCTAGAGAAATAAAATTGCGAAAAGGTCATCTACCTCTGTGCGTTACAAAATTAAAATTATTGGCTCGCGTTGAACATAAAGATTTATCTTCTTCAGCCTCGCAATGTTTAGTACATTATTAACTACAATACTTTTAGGTTTAATTAACTTTAGTATTTTTTCAACGAATCAAATCAATTTGTTTTATTTGAGCCTAGCAGACCTAACGTGGTTTCATCCGCTTAGTTCCCGTTCCTTTAGGAATACAGGGATAAAAAGTAGCCTATGTCACTCGGGGATAGTGTAGCTGCCTAACCTCGAAAGATTTTTTTTAAAGCGGTCTAGTAGTTTCGGAGTCTATTCAATGCAAAGGAGCAAACCAGTGATGCTCCTCATAAATTAAATTACACAAATAACGCATAGAATGGATCCTTATGATGCACTATTTATTTAGTTACTACCAACTCTATTATTTATATTTACTATCTCTTCTTTTTTGTATCTGTTATCTTGTTTACAGACGCCAGCACATCAAGTTACCCCAATGTGTCAAATTTCTTTGATCGTTTTTCAACTTTATGACAAATGACATAAGATTCTTTATAAATTGGGAAAATTTGACACATTGGGGTAACTTGACGTGCTGGCGTCTGTACAATATTAAGTTATGTACTATGTTATATTGTGTTACTCAACCGTCACCCGTCCCAAAAGGTGCATTTGAAAACCAGCGTCAGATCACTGCGTCTGTCTGGCATTACCGCTGAAATGAGCCTTTTGGCGCAGCCGTGAGACATACCATTTATTTTTTTACTATTTTATTTTGTTATTTTCATATTTTAACAGTGTGTGCATGTTTTTACCTGTTGCCAATAAATATTATTTCTTTCTTTTTCTTTCTTTTCAAACAATCAAATCTTTCCTCTTTATTTAGGTTAGATTTTAATTAGTTTTGTGCATTAAGGAAAGGGGGGATTTTTAGTTTTAATTAGCGTTTGTTAAATATGCAATCGGATTTAGCTTCCAGTTAAACTAAATGCAGCTGAATACAAAATATTTTAGTATAGCAAATTGAGGTCCTTAAGACATGAATTTATCCAACAATTTAAAAAAAACGATCGATGACCCAAATTCATTAATATACCAACGACAAATAAATAAAGCAATATTCAAAGCCAACATTCGGCTGAATATTAATGACCAGAGATATAAAATTTCCGTTCAATACGATATGTTTGTTGCCTTGTCCATTAGTTGGTGCATTGCCAAGCGATATTCGACATATGGACGTATGGCATTGTTCTATGAAGTCTATTATGGACGTTATTATTGTATCGTTTACATATTGGCCGTGATTTTTTTTTATGTATCTCGTTTTTAACCACGTTGGACTTGGGAGTTTTGTGAATATCTTAAAGAAAGATAGCATTAAGGTGAGTTTGAGTCCTTGCATAGAAAGATTGAAAAGAACTCAACTAAGCCTAGAAGAAGAGGAAGAGGGAGAGAGGGAGATCTTTTAGGTGGCCAACCAACCGTGGACAAAAGAACAAAAGACATGTTATGAGATATTTAGAACATAATAGTGTAGGCAACTGATCGGTCAATCAATCAAAATAAAATATATTATACTTGTATCCCCGGCTATCATCATTCAGACTTAGAATCAATTTACGTTGTGTTACCTTCTTATTTTTAGCTTAAGACTTGTCAAATTTCAAATTGTTAACTTCAACTTCAAACTCTTCTTTAATGGCGTTTGTTGAAGAGACACCTCAATTTTGCTAATAACACGTAAGTACTATAATGATAGACCATCAAACTGTCACCTGGATAAAATGTACTGGGAATAAACATGTCAACTGTCATGTCATCAAAAATGGCGATGCATTTAAAATAAATATCGTTATGTTTCCTAAAATTTCTGCATGATTTTCTTATTTTTTTCAATGTGAGAATTATGTATGAAGTAATAAAAAAACATTTAAAAAGATAAATAGGTAAAGCCGTTCTCAGTGTAAAGCGTGAATAGGAGAAATAGGGTTTCATTTTTATTAATAAATAAGACTTCATTTCAAACCTTGGAACCTACTTCAGGAACTTGGTGAACAAAGGTGTATGAAAATAAACCACATTAATGATTAATTATAGTCGTGATTATCAACTCATAAATGTTTTGCTCCTGAATATAAGACTATTATTTAGATTAAATGATCCTTCGTAACTATGACATCATCTCATTTGGCAAGCAGACTGACTTTAGCGGTTCCATATTGAATCAGTAGAACGTTGACATTACTATTTCAACTCTTTGATTAATTATTTCAGTACATATTTCTCATTTAGCAAACATTAATGGAAGAAAATATTTATTTACTTAGAAATATTAGAACCTTGGATTTCATTCACGTTTTTCCTCAATTTTCCATAAGACGCTTGTAGCTTAAGAAAAAAATATTTTTTATCTGAAATGCCACTAGTAAAAATGTAGGAAATCTAATATGTATATAAGCTTAAATAGCTTTCACTGCTAACTAGGCCAAGAAAATAAGATAAAACAGCCGAATAATTTTGACCTACAAAAATGAAACTTAAAACGAACTGGAACTAAAGAAATATGACTTCACGAGGATAATGTCTGTTCACTTAACAATCCTTTAATCATCGCAAAAAAAATAGCAGAAGGCAATGAAAATTAAATCGATCGTATGTTAAGTCTCTTTCACATAAAATTTCTGTGACCTTAGGGTGGGTTTTCATTTCAGATCAGTGAACCTTAATTTAAATTTGCACTAAAACTGTATGAGTACTCGTTTAAGCACCTCTGGTGACAATAATAAGGAACACAACTATCCCATACAAATTAACTTTATTGAATGTAAGGCGATTATCACACTGCCCCGCATCACGCTGCATGTTGCGTGTCTCTGAACTGAATTGAACGCTCGTGGATGCATTTTCTGTGTGTTGGACTGTGCGTGTTTTCCATACAAACGGAGATACTTACAAGCAACGGAAGAACACGCATCCACGCGCTACGCTGCATCATGCGGGGCAGTGTGTTAATCGCCTAAACGTTAACGCGGTCGCGTAAAAGTAAAAGCTCGCACTAAGCCCTCAGAACACGTCTACACATAACACAAGTAGAAGTTTTTACAACTGAAACCCAACGCGTGTCGGCCTGTCGACCGCTAGTAATGAAAACCAGAACTTTTGCAAGGGATTAATTCATCCGCACCCGGAATCGCAATACAGGTGATCCCAAACAAGTCACCGCGGAACCCGGTTAGTTGGAAAACTTTCCATAAAATAAACGCTCCTACCCTTACATTAAAATCCTTTTGACTCCAGCTTAAAATTAATAGGCCATTCATAAACGTGGCCCAATTATATTATGTTTTAATTACAGGCCTAACTTAATTTTGGTAAAAAAGAGTTTCCTTATTTTTTCAAATTAAATTATGGGCGGGGGAACTCGGTGTTACTTTTACGGGCCGTAACGAGGAGCGTAAAATCAAGGTTGCTATGGCAGCCCTGACCTCATTCTTCTAATTCTTACCATCATTTTTTCGGTTTCATTACAATGTAAGTACAAGTAAAAATTAGGATGTAAGGAAAATATTACGAACGAATAACACATACACAACGAACACATATAAAAGAACGAACGAACGACTACACACGAACGAATACATATTAATTTGAATTGTAATATTTATTGAGTGTTTTGTCTGTGACTCCTATTTATATGTATTGTTTCTTTTATTTGTTTGACATTATTACTATTTGACATAAGTTGGAGAATGATGTAATGAATTTTGTTGATTTTTGTTTTTATTTATTATTTTTGTTATTTTATTTTTTACTTTTTTTATTTACTGCTATTTATTTGTTTCCTTTAACTGGTTTGACATATTGGATTTGACATTTGTTAATTTATGTAATGTATTTTTTAATAATTGTTTCACCAAAATGTGTGTTGTGTAATTATTTCTTGTTTAATCTGTATATGACTTGAAAGAATCCCTTAACAATAAAATACTATGACTATGACTATTAATATACGAGTAGGTTTTAAACAAAAGTAATGTTATCAGTTGATATTGTTTAAATGACAGTATGAGGGCTTTGCCCGCGTGGTCTACCTACGTGAGTTTATTTGGCTGTACCACTGGTCATTATTTCTGGACGTAGTCCACCTCAGTTAAACTAGGTGTTCCACAGGTTATATTTCTAGCCTATTTTGTAAACCGACTTCAAAAAACGAAGGTTCTTAATTAGGTTTTATGTTTTTTTTAGGGTTTGTTATCTCAGGATACTCCGCCATTTATAAACCGATTTTCAAAATTATTTTTTTATTTGTATCAAAACTCATATCTGATTAGGGATCCTCGAGGGATTAAGAGAACTCCTCAAAAAATATAGGTACACACGTACCGATTTGGTTTTTTGTGGATTAGGTGGATCACGGGCAACGCCTAGATACTATTTATTATTTGACCTTGCAACACGATTGATATCATTCTTTCAGCACTTATACGACTTTAACTTTAATACATGACGTCTAGTACCAACTTTATTGACTCGAAGAAGTTTTTATAGCTAAAGTATGTTAATAGTGTTAGTGACAGAGTAGTTTTGGTAGTGTTTTTAATTTACACTTTTGATTTGCTCAATGTCTAGTCAATGTCATGTTGTTTTGTTCAAGTGCATTTTTTAATACCAGTGTCTCCTCTTGGAATTGCTTACAGTGGTTGTTGTAAAAGAGCCAAATCTGGTGTCATAGATGTGGTTCTGTTGTGTTGTCATTTTTTGCTGCTGTAACTAATTACATTTTGTAGTACCTGTGTAGTATTTTAAAGTATAATTAGGGGCGATATAACAAAGAAAAGTAACTTAGAGTTGAATGTATACAAGGTGTTTTTTTGATATCCCATAACTCTAGGGTTATATTCTGTACGTAAAAATAATACTGAAACTCCTAGAATAGATGGTCCAAAAAAGCATAGTTTCGGAGATATCATCAATCATATTATCAGTTGTTTAGTACCCGTAACACAAGCTCTGCTTAGCTTGGGACTAGATGGCGTTGTGTGAATAGTCGTGGAATATTATTATTAAGTATTATTAATATTATTTTTATTACCTAATTAGTTCAAACATTGTCACCAGTACGACGAATCTTCTTTCTAACGTCACTTTTCTTTCACGTAAGGGTGTTTTACATTAATCATCGTGACTTTGTCGAATTATTTTGTATGTTAATAAAAAAAAAACAAAAAGGATGATTGAAACATAATTCATATGCCAGTTGATTCTTTGATATGGTCTCAATCATACCCTAGATAGAGTTATGGGATATAAAAAAAAACACGTTGTATATTACTTAGGTAGGCAAGTAGTTTGACTATTGAACTTAACGTTAGAAAACAACTTAGATATCTCAGTATTTACACAGAATTCCAGATGCATAAAAACTTTTTACAGATTTTCATTACGTCCATAAAAAAATGGAACATTAAAAACTCCGGCGCTTTTTTCACGACTAATTTTCCACGACTAATTGTATAATGTATTCGAAAAGCATGCAAATGACTCGCGTTTGCATATGTTTGGCACACATTATGGCCGATAATGTTTTCTAAAAATATAATAAACATGTGCAGTTCTGTGTGGCTAAGCTTTTGTCGTTGTTACCATGTTGATAAATCGCATTGTAAAAAAATATACACTAGTGAATTTGTCACAGTGACATTGTAAGTATATGATAAACGTTTCAATGGTCCCTCGAACTGAGCCAATGCTCTTAAACGAGCTGCAAGTTAGTGTTCGCCTGCAAATATAACTTCTATTGCTTACTACTTAGTATAAAATTAAATGCTGATTTAGCTATCAACGGGATCGTACATATTTACAATCACCCATAGAATCAATACGTCGAAAATTGAGTTGTTACGTATAGTCAGAAGTCCGAAAACCTGAAAAGCAGTCTTACCAAAGGTTATTGTTTTTCTAAATTACTGGGTTTTGAAGGTCAGATAGTAGTCATTCACTCCATTGTAACTCTATAACTGTAAACTGGAAAGTGAAATGGAAGAAGATTAAGCTGCAAAACAAACAAATGGTCTTTATATCATTTGACCAAAGATGTCTAGACTTTAAAAGAGGCTGAGGCATATGAGCTTCTACCAGTATTTCTTCTATTCATTAAACCCTAAGAGGACACCGGTGTCCGCGCTGTCGTTGTCTTTCTTTCACATTGTGGCTCTAATTGACACGATTGAAAGGTTAATGTAGACAGTGAAACACACCTTTATTTCACAAGTTAAAAAATATTTCGTTGTTTGCCGCGTAAAAGTGTTTGTAAAAACCAATTATTGACAGAGATAAATAAAATGTATAATCATTAAACTTCATTAATCAAAATAAATGAATAGAAAATACATAGCAGACTATTTTATACTACGCTGGCTACATAAAAGTTTAGAACCCAAATACATTTATTTCGTGCCTCAACTTAGAACCAATCAAAATGGAACACAAGATATATGCGATACGCAAATAATACCGAACTCAACAGAAGCCCATATCAAATTCACCGGTAATCATCGGTTCCGTCGTACTGGCTGAAACAGGCTGAATAGCCATGTCAGTAATTGCTTACGTCGATACATCACGCTCTAGGAGCAATGTTTGCGAACACCAATAGGGGAGAAACGGAGAGAATGTACCCAAATGCGTACAGCTATTTGTAATTGGATGTCAAGTTTGACATAAAATGTAACATTTCAATGGAGTTCCGAATCGTTTGATGCGCGTGGAGGACAACTAAATAATAGCTTGCAGCAAAGAGATTTATGATTCTTTATAGGGGACATGCGAAGAAACTACATAGAAAATCTATGATTCCATGTCTCAGTAACGCCATCTAGAATAATATAGCAATATTAGAGCGGCAGCGGAGCGTACTAAACTAAATTTATAGACTTGTGACCACTAGGACACAAGTATCGGATGAAAATTTTGTCCGTGATTTCTCGTCTTTTGTCTTTGGCTTGAAGCAATTTATCTGTTTTATCTGTTTGTAAAATGAAGGCAAATGAAATCTGACTAACATCGTGAGGAAACGCCTGAGAGAAACTTCTCGAAGACATGCAAAAAGATTTAAAAATACTATAGAGCGGACATGCGAGGAAATGTTATAGAAAAAAATTGTCTCAGTAACGCCATCTAGAATAATATATGAATATTGGAGCGGCAGCGGAGCGTACTAAAAAAAAAACATAGACTTGTGTCCAGCAGGACACAAGTTTCGGATGAAAATTTAGTTCGTGATGTCCGGTCTATAGGTATTGAATGTCTTTGAAGACATGGGATTCCAAGTCAGACGCCCATGGGCGGCAATAAAACTCTGACACGGTGAACTAACCACACCATAAGGAGAAGAAGAAGAATGAAATCTGACTTACACAATGGTAGAACTAGTGGCTAAATATAATACAGCCTCACGGCACAGTCTACAAACCTACAGTCGTCCGACGAAACCGTCTAGACAGGGCAATTGTGCGGGGTGTGAGGCGGCGAGACACGGGAAAGCCGCTCACGAACTGCGAACAAAACGATGTGCATAGTTCGGGAGGTATATATTATTCAGGGCTAACGCGTGTAGACGCTGTCAGCATTTTTCTAGAGAACAAAAGGCGTGGTCCTACTGTATTAATATTTATACTATGCTTACGAGTCGATTGAGGTTAAGCTACGTTTGACGAGGTTGGATTGGGTGATCATTCAAATTCACAAAATTCACAAATCTTTATTACATACCATAATGTGTTAAAAGTTGGTGAGAAATTTTTTAATGGATACAATTATGGACCCTGTCGGGCACAGCATAGATCAAGTAGGAGAGAGGAGGAAGAGCACTGGTGTGAATTTTCATTACATATCAAGACTCCTCCGTGCCTTGGAAAGCACGTAAAGCTGTTGGTCCCGGCTGTCATTTGTAAAGAAAGAAAGAAAGAAACATATTTATTTGACATCAGTCATCAAAACACACATACACACAATAATATAAAAAACAATAGAAAATATACAATAGTAGGTATACATCAAGTGCTGTGTGCCTCACGGCTGCGCCAAAAAGGCCCACCTAAACCACGACCACGAGGACCACGACCACGAGGACCTAATAACCACGAGATTAATAACCACGAGATTAATAACCACGAGATTAATAACCACGAGATTAATAACCACGAGATTAATAATAACCAAGGGGTATCGTTTTGCCCAGCAACTGAATTGTGGAGGTCAGAGAGCTACATCTTGTTAAGCTGGAGGCCGTCCGCGCTGGAGAAGGCTAGATAGATGATAAAATTAAACGTGCTTGGTGACGCTGTTACAAAAAGCACAAAAGCTTTTCTTTAGCTGTATTATGAAGGCATTCTTTCTTAAGAATTGTTCTGTACAACAGGTTCGAACTACATAAAAAAGTAAAAGATATTTTGTAACTTCGTGAATGTTCTTCAGGCAAACCTCGTTACGGAGGTTCTGTTAGCGAAGAAGCCTTTCATCTTGTTTTACGAGACCTCATCTTGACTCTAACAATATGTTATAGAAAGGGGAATTCTTACAATTGTGAACCCAATCAACTTTTGAACGAACTCTTTCAGAATTAAGTTTTTTATTTCTTTGTCTCGGTATCTCAATTTGGATATGTCCACGAAGAATTTTAACAAAATTAGCTCTGTTGCCAAATGTTAACAATGACGTTAAAAATATATTTATGCTACGAAACTAGGGCAGCTCCGCAGAAGTAGAACGAGAATTAAAGCTTCTGTGAAAACATCCGCGAGTTACATGGAAAAGAGCGCTTGAGATAATTTGCGAAGAAATTTTATGTATTGAAACACACACACAAACAGTAATGACTGCCAGTGCTTGTGTGTGTACGCATGGAGGTCTAATATACCATACAAACTATCTCATCTTATTAAAATAATTTTTAAAATCTGATAAGCAGTTTCGGAGATAAACCCTTACATAAAAACTTTTACCTCTTTATATATTTTGCAGGATTAGTGTGGTAAAATAATTTAGTAAGCTTTTGGTAACTAAGTATTAATTGACACGAAACGCTGAAAAGAATTAGTGCAACCTTGAGAAATGACAATAAGCTTTTAAAATGTTCCTATCATAATATTGTAGAAATGACTGTCAGTAATTTACGATTCCAATCTTACGTCAATTAAAAATGTAAAATCAAAGATGGCTACATAATTATCCGATGAAGCGTTATAATTGCTTATCGAGTGTTAAATTAATGATAATTTAATGCCTATGTTATTAACATTTACAGAAAGCGCGCCGTACAAAATCGTAAATTCACTTAATGGGTGAATGCTCCTATTTGTTCACCTGGAATTTCGCACATGTCATGACAACTGTTGGGAAGATCCATGGAGATATGCAAAGAGAGGCTGAATCCTCTGAAGGGCTTTTAGCTACAATCAACACTGCAAGCAACGAGATTCTGTATTGAGTTAGGTTGCGTCCGTTCGTTTGTTTTACTGCGCGCGTACCACAAGTATAAGTCTCTTTAGTTAGTGTAACGTGTGTGGTTACGAAACATATGATTCACGAAGGCTTGAACTTTTAGTTTTTTTAACCTATCAAGACATACGTCAATTAGACACAAAAAATAAGGGTCATTATTAGGTATAATCGGAACCTAACGTTTGCATGTGGGTGTTCAATATAAGATGTGTATATGATGTAATAAAACAATTTTATAATTTCTATATTTAAAAGCCTATTTATCACGTGGCACCAGATAGCCAACGACTCTCTCTCTATTCTAATTAGACTTATTTATGTTTATCTTAATTATAACATGCCATTTACCTACTTAAAAATAGTATAATTGGGGGTGGAATAGATCTGTCAGAACTGTATTTTCTTTTAAATTCGATGCCAAACATCTCACAGCTTACGGCCGCTATCTATTATTTTCTAAATATAAATTATTCTTCAAGTAAATAATTAAATAGGCACCTTAAAATAGGCACTTATGAATATCCAAAAACACAAGTCCAAACCACATCCTATTTTTTTTTTAAATCGTCAGCAATCATTGCAAAATATTACTAAGAATTTTTTGCCCTAAAATACATAAATTTTATAATATTGCGAACATAATTATATTCTCAAACCTAAATAAACACGTTTTTGGCGTAAATTTCAGTTATACAGTGACTGTACAGCTGGATATATCAACAAGGTACTTGAATCTGCAGCGTCAGGTAAACACATGCACCTAAATACCGATACAAATTATATTATTGTCGGCATCGCGATCGGAGTGGTATGCCGTCAAATATTGTTCAGAATACTTGTAAATATAGTTGATTGATTCGCTCCAACTAAAACGATGAACACTAATTGATGGATCCGTCGGTATTCATGTTTTAATTATTATTGGAAACGGCTTTATGTTATTTGCGTTGTTTACTACTGAAATCGCATGTCTGTATTGTGTTTCGTGATAAATATACCTTCGCAGATGTCTTATTATCTCAGTAGGAACATTTAAAAGTTATAATACAACTTTTTATACAAATAAACATTAATCTGTAGTTACATCTCTGCCGGGCCCCTTTTAAAACAGAAGGGCGTAATGTTATGTTATGGAAATACAAAAGCTCAGCATTGACATCTGACTATAGCAATCGCGAATAATTTGCTGTTATGCATTGAAGAGTTCCGTTACCTGTCTTTTTCATCAGTTTTTCTTCACCAAATGATACTTTCTAAATGTGTATGCCTGATTAGTTGCTAAAAATGTTAAAATCGGTGCGTGTGTACCTATATTTTTTGAAGAGTTTCCTCATTTCCTCGAGGATCCCACATCAGATATGAGTTTTGATACAAATGGGACCAATCTGTTACTATAGGTACTCTATCAAATAAAGAAATAATTTTGAAAATCGGTCGATAAATGACGGAGTACTGAGGTAACAAATCCTAAAAAAAAAGCTTACAACCGAAATGAGAAACTCCTCCTTTTTTTGAAGTCGGTTAAAAAGTAAGCTAAGTAAGTCTGGTAGGGTTGTTAATTTGATTGCAGTTACTCTTCAACAGCTTATGTAGGATACATAAGCTGTTGTAATAATTAAGTTGTTATTTTTAATGAAAATTGAGGAACTCCTCCTTTTTTTGAAGTCGGTTAAAAAGTAAGCTAAGTAAGTCTGGTAGGGTTGTTAATTTGATTGCAGTTACTCTTCAACAGCTTATGTAGGATACATAAGCTGTTGTAATAATTAAGTTGTTATTTTTAATGAAAATTGAGGAACTCCTCCTTTTTTTGAAGTCGGTTAAAAAGTAAGCTAAGTAAGTCTGGTAGGGTTTTTAGTTTGATTGCAATTACTCTTCAACAGCTTATGTAGGATACATAAGCTGTTGTAATAATGAAGTTGTTATTTTTAATGAAAATTTGAGTTTTAATGATTTTATTTAATGAGAATGCCATAATCAATTTAATGTTTCAATAAGAATTTAAATTTTAACAATTTTATCTATTGAAAATGTTTGCAGGCCGAATGGTGAAATATGGCAGAACTCATGAAAACCTACTACTACCTACTTATGAATTTATATATAGTACCCATATTTGCAAATAAATGCTATTCTATTCTATTCATAAATTCATCATCATCAGCCTAGTCTTTTCCCAACGATGTTGGGGTCGGCTTCCAGTTTAACCGGGGGCAGATGAATATCAATGTTTTACATGAAGCGACTGTCTACCGGACCTTCACAACCCAGTTACTGGATAACACGATAACCCTCGGTTAAACTGGTTTGCAGACTTTCAAACTTTCTGACAATGTGTAACGATTGTCATAGATCTACAAATGACAGGCGGGCCAACAGCTTAACGTGCTTTCCAAGGCACGAAGGAGTCTTGATATGTAATGAATGGTCTCCCATCCACAGGCCAACCTCGTCAGGAGTAGCTTAACCTTCGATAGACTCGTGAGGCTGTTATTATTTTAGCAACAAGCTCCTCTTCCTCTCCAAGAGATAAATAATTAAGGGTGCGAAGAACCAAAACTCACATTCAACAAAATTTTTACATAAGTACTTTTTTTTATACTTTTTACTTTTTTACATTAATGACAATTGTTCTAGCAGTCAAGCTAAGCCAGATGTGAGTGAAAACACCACGAGAAGCGTGGTGTTTCCACTCACATCTGGCTTAGCTGGCTAATATAAGGCTATGTAGCGACATCTATCTCGCCACATACGAACCAATGATACTGATATCCTACATCGCGGTGTTAAAGTTATCTGCGCGATTTGAACGTATACAAGTTCCCAACAGCAACCGTCGGGCAGTAGTTAGCCCACTAGACACAACACCCGCCTGGTCGGAGGATCCTCCGTTTTCAATGGTGGATGAGGAACTTTACACCCTGTTCTTCATACTTCCAAAGCTATATTATTCTACAGAAAGGTCAGGTGTGTACTTATAGCTAGATATTATTTTGACGTAAACGAACTAAGAAAAGTATGTAAGGATCGTACCAGATGATTTTATATTTTTGTATGTTTATGGGTTCTCCAAAGAACAAACAAATGTCACCCACACTTCAAACAACATCTAAAATAGTCCTCATATTAGTAACAAACGAAAATACAAACAATAATAATAAAAATAAAAGCTGAATCGGCATTTACTGATACATCGGTCAGTGATCCATTAAATGGATTACATTCTTGGCTCGCGGCCTTCACGTAAAACAACGTAAATTCAGAATACTAACGTGACATATACAATAATATACATACCTACGTACATAAGACGACTTAGGTACATTGTTTGTGCAAGTCAGCATGGCTTGTACTTGCGTGGTCATTGCAGGCCCAGTGGGTGTAGTTACTGAGCTGTTGGTTACTGCGCTGCGTCTCTATTCCCGCATGGAACAATTGGAACGAAGTTTCTTATCGCGCGTTGCGAAAGGGGGCTAGACGGAAAAAATATAATAAGACCAAAATAATTATAATAATATAATAAGACCAAAAGTTGTAACGACACTATTTGCTATAGTTGTAAGCCGTGCGGCGTGCGCGTGTTTCTCTGTCTCTCTCTCTCTCATAGAAAGCAATCCAGTTATTTTCGTTTCGTCTTTCTATTTCGCATTGAACAGTGTGGTGTCGCTACGATTATGTTTGTTGAGTGTAGGTATACAGGTTTTTTGTACATTATAAACAATAAAAAATAATAACTTCGTTCCATCCGGGTGACAGCTCTCAAGTTTTTATTATTTTTGTTTTTGAAAGAAGTCAAAATAACAAAGTCTTCTTCTTATCGTGTAGTTAGTGTCTAACCCGGTACAGAGTTTTTTCATGCCGCTTATGGGCCTCCGACTTGGCATCACATCATCCCATGGCCCTTAAGAAATAACTCTCAGTAATGCTGGTTTCCTCACGATGTTTTCCTTCACCGTTTTTGCAGCAAGTAAAAATAATGCGCACATGAAACCGAAAACTCAGAGGTACAAACCTTGCAACTCGAACCTATGATTTGGCAATCTGATGGTCACACCACTATCACTGCTTACATTACTTAGTGATATGGTGATAAGCTATTTACGTGACATTATTAAAACAAATTGTTTTGACTGTCTCATTTGTATAGTCGACGCAGGAGCTGCTGCCACGGTCATTTCTAATATCAAATTCCGGGTAGGGCAAAGCATTATTGAGATTGTTCATCTGAAATTTTTCAATAGCTGCCCAGATTATTACATCTGATACTTATTATTTAGTTTCAATCACTAGTATCAGATTCTGGATTTGTTCCCGATCGCTTGCAAGTCTCGCCCTCTTGCACATGGAACTTAAACATAACTGGCGAAATGTGGATTGTAGTCCACAACTCTGCCAATTTCATCGGGTATTAAAGGCGTAATATTATGTTCTGTAGTTTTAAAACGGAGTAGAGGCCCAACATTAGACTGCGCAGCGTGGTTTCCACTAAAAACAACACTCGATTTTCGTGCGCATGACAAAGCAAGATCAAAATAAGTCCGAATTATTTAACGCACAATTTTTTTGTGTTGTTGCTAAGAAGAGCTATGGAATGTAGAACGACTCATGTGACGCTGTCCTTCTAAAATAATAAATTGTCGCTTTAAACACTGCCGTGTCTCATTCTGACTGAACAAACAGCATTTTCTTTTGTTTTCTTCAATGATGATCACTGTTTTTGTTGACTTTGATTTGACAAGAAATTAGTTCCTGCTGTTTTTAACTCGGCAGAGCGTTTCTTACTGTTTGTAATTTTTATGACTACGCTGACAAAGAAACGTTTGTAGTTTATAATATTGTGTTTGATTAGTAATCTCTACATCCCTTAATTCGAAACGCGAATATAATATACGTAATTACTAGACAGAATGGCGAAAAGGTTTTACTATAAATGGTTGGCTCGGTCAGCTAATAAATTTTACTATTGAGTGTGTAATCTGTATTGTTCTTACATGATCTGACCAAAATAATTTCAGGACTTCAATAGAGGCATTTATAAACCTCTGAGTTCCTTCTTCGAGTTAGAAAAATAAGTACGTATAAAAGTGTCTGTATCAACCCATTTACAGAAATAAATATCTTTTATTAAAAATTCTTTTTTTAAATCATAACAAAATGATCATAGCAATTTTAGTAATTATTATTTATATTTACAAAGTAATTATATGTTTCTTTCATTAAAAATCGAAATGAGTTACAAAAAAAAACATTAGAAAACACGTAAAAATTAAAAAAAAACAGGCGACAAGTTTTAACGCTGAAATGTCCAGAATCATTTACTAACTGACCTCATGGTATTGGGTTGTGTGCCAATATCTCTTCCAGTTTGAATACAATGCACAGCAATTTTCATGCAGCAGTCAGTCCCAGGGACAGTCCAATTCGCTTCAGAGCTTCCCACATTCAATATACAGTCGTCTCAAACACGCCTTAGGTAACACACGGCTAGACTTCCAACCATCAGGGTTTGTTGATACCAGGGACGCTCTTACTAATATTTGTGCACGTATCAACATGTCTATATTCAGTTTCAGAGAGATAATCTATAGAGGATCCATTAAGGACGCGTTTACAAATCTGACCAAAATGAACAGTTTTTCGGTACATTTTGCGGCAGAACTAAACTAAACTGAATCTAAATAATAATTACCAAAGACAGATTGCTTCTTCATCTTCAAAAGGTCGCAATTTTTTTTTTGTAAAATCTAGGTAAATAATATTGTAAAAAATCATTTCCGGAACCTCTTTACACAAAATTGTCGATTTCGTTTTGAGTTTAGGAACATATTTCTTCTATTTAATTACAGTAACGTGTTTATTTAAAAATATTTTATGTAAGGAGACATTATCAACTCAAAAAGGTGGCAGAAAGAACTACCAAAATAATCCAATTAATCCCATAAAAAAAATCAAATCGATTTTAGTTTTTCAACAAATTTTGCTAGATTGCGTGAACCTTAATGGCTTGAAGCTAAGGGTTATTTTACTGATCACTGTCGTGACTTATTGCACAAAAATTTAAAACAAAAAATATTACTTTGGACACTGTGTCGCTTGCAAGCAGCAACTCCTGTTAAATAAGATCGCTATAGGAATACAAAATATTTGACATACCAAATTTGATACTTTACGTCTTTTGTGCGCAATTAAACGCAATACCTAGAATTGAAGCGCGTCATTTCGTAGATACGTCCTTAAAGATCTCGTCTTGTATGGTACCGTACTTTGAGGGTATCTCTCAATAGAATCTACAGTCTAGCTGCTAAGCAACCCCGACTTGGAACATCAAATAGTTTCCTATTACCTCTTCAGAATTCTATTTGCAGAAGTCGTACTAATTTTGATATATACGAACTCTCGCCCTTTTTCCTACGAGGGTAGGCAGAAACTACAGAGTTCCATCTGCTACGATTCTTCCGGTTCTGAGTACTATCCACATGACCTTTCTGAAGAACGTCACAAATAAGTTCTAAGTACTTATTTTGTTATGAATGCATAAAACTTTTGTTCATAACGTAACAATGTTTACAACACTAGAGCACTTTTACAGCAAGACTCGTGCAAATGGTTTTCCCATTTCATCCTACAACTTATAATCATTTTTATGTGATATTGATGTCGAAAATGCATGGAGAGCGCCCGCAAAACCAACAACGGAAATGGACTTGAGAAAGCTTCCAAATACCTTAAAGTACTCCGTTAAAGGAAACTGGCATAACAAACACGAACATAGGATCCGTGTTACCGAGAATCGGAAACGAGTTCCAACTTCAAGTCACCGACAAGGTTAGTAGCGCAGTTCTCGCAAAAAGCGTCGAAAGCATTCACTTTTAGACATTACTTTGTGAGGAGGTGACTGGGGCCGTCTCCCTCCCACCCTACCATAGAAAGAGCCCCTATTGTCGCGAATCTCTATAGACAACTCGAAATTAGGAATCTGCGGAATCGTGGAAATTATTCAAATGATACCGTTTGGGACGTAAATAGAAATATTGGAGCTCATTCGCTGGATTTATTGTTAGTTTGTTTTTCTTATATCGGATAGCGACCAAGAATTTGTTTTTTGAATCTTATCTCCATTCCTTTGGCAATCTGGTTAACATGGGCTATTGGATTGGGAGTAGATAGATACCTACATTCTATTGTAAGATTATCTAGTCTTTCTCGTAGTGATTCCAATGTTGGTAAGGCGGTTTTTTGGTTTATGATAAGATCTTACCTGGAGAATGTTTTGTGATCTTGTTGTTCTCTGGTTGTTTTAAATATTTTTTTTGTTCATGACTTATGTAACCTCTAATCAAAAACACCTAATTGTAGTATATATAAAAAATTTGGTTAAACATGTACTCGTCGCTTAAGCAATTTCTAATGCAGAAGCAAGTTGATCTTTTTAGGTGCTTTGCATTATAAATGTGTGTTGTATAAAAATCTAATAAAATGAAATAAAAATGAAATCCAATCGCCCTTACGAAGTTTTATAAACTTGTAACAGCAGCATGTCAAATTCGCGTTCACCCGGGGCTGACTGACGCATTGAACGGGTTGTATGACACAGTGAATGACACCGTCAGACGTCGACATCATGTTCATATTGTGTCCGTGACGGTGACACTCGTCATGTAGGGACACTTTTGAACGTTCACCTGGCCTTATTGCACAAGCTGTTCCCGTGACTTCGACCGCGTAAAATTTTATTTGTTTATTTTTATTTTTGTAAAGATCCTGTATCTTTTTCTTAAAAGAAGTAGCTTTAGTTACTTGTTATTACATTGGCTATTTGACAGTGAGAGTCCCGTCATAGTTGGTCTAGTTTTAGAGATCAGCCCGAACCTTCATATGCAACGTTTTTTTTTTGTTTAACTGCACACCATTTGAATCATTTTTGGAAAGCTATTAATGTTTTGAAAATAAATAATATACAATAAAGAATATTCTTAAGCTTCTTTGATTTCTGCATCGTAAACATTATGCTTACTTACCTACCTAATTCAAAATAAATGATGCAAATATCCTAATCTCAACATTTTCCGCTCAAACTCAGCTAATAAATTCCGTGGTTCCAGTTGTTCCCAGTCGTCGCAATCGTAACTACAGTGCCGTATGTTAAACTAGTTTGCAGCACAATCCTCAAGCGATGAATCCCGCTGACGTAATTAGTGCATCGTAACATGTGCTGGTTCCACAGAGCAAGGAATCGCGTTAGAGCCCTAAAACGATGGTTATATTAAAACTTGTGACGACGAACGTCCGAGGAGCGAATTACTTTTGTCGCGGGTCGTTAGCCTTCCTGTATGATTGCTCGCATACTTGCCTGAGGTAGCGATTTAAATGTATTGAATCGAATACATTAAATTTTTGTGTCAATGTTTGCTACCAAACTCCTCTAAAACGGTTTGACCGATTCCTACGAAATTTTGTGTGTATATTCAGTAGGCCTGAGAATTGATTCTAAGACGAGACGAAGTTTGCCGGGTAGCTTATTATTTTATATGATGTTTATTTATTTATTTATTTATAGAATTTAAATTCAATAAACAGAATAAGTTATTATTACACACACACGTGTGTTAATAAATGTAGCCTTTACTCGTGCATAGACGCAAGTCTTAGTATTGAAGTCAGTAAGTGTCATAAAACCTTTTTTGTAAGTACCTAATGCTGACAATGCCCCGTCTAACAGCAGCAACCAAGGTGCTCCGTGTTCTGTGGCAGGTTCCAACATAATAACAATATTATGTCGGGAAACATTTGTGCGAAAATAACTTGGAATTGCACATTATTGCGTTAAGAGAGGTTTTCTTTGCACGTATTAGCATGGGATGGTAATAATGGGCTTGGGTGTTTGGCTTTTTCCACGGGTGCGTTGTGTTTTGATGGTCTAGCTTGGTGCTTAAGAGAAAGTTCCTCTTTCTGGTAAATAGATTTTCCAATTCATTTTCGATAAAAAAGGTGAATTAACACCTTTTTTATACAAAAAGATTTGGATAGAAGTCCATCCCTCCTTTTTACAATTTTAAATGTGGCCCGGAGTCTGGATTTGTGCCCGATTGATGGCAATAGGCTCGCCCCCTATTACATGAGACTTAAAAACATAACTGGCGAAATGTGGGTGTACTACTAGGTACTTACACCTCTGCCTAGCCCTTCGGGGATTACAGGCGTGACGTTATGTATGTATGTAAATGTGGCACTATTCAAAAAACGTACCATCAGCCTGTGATTTCTTTTATAGTTTTCATGAGCTAAACGCCAGTCAAACTTTATGAAACCTTCATGATTGAAATTGCAACTTTTTCTAATTTCTCCATACATTTCTATTCGCTTTAAGAACATCGACTATCCTTAGGAAGTTTTCTCAGCCCTATGTTCCTCGAGACACTATGTATAATTGAAGCGCTTCATCAAGCAGTGACACATCGCTATCTATGTCGCTGTCAGAGGCAGACTGCGATACATCGGGCTACCATGATTGATCGGATACATTTATCGACGATACAACATCTATCAGGTGAACTAAGTCTAATTAAATATCAACGTCACGGATGAATGTAGACGGATGAATGTAGACTAAACACTAAAATTATGTGAAATAGCCGATTAAAATTACAATAACAACTCACATTATATGAAAACTATGCACGTTAGTAATTTTATGTTGGTGTAGTGAAGGCGAATTGAGTTAGGTATATTCTATACTAATGATGTTCACTTCACTCAAGTTTTCACGGGTGATTTTCACGGGTGATTTTTACTGAATCAAGCAGCTAGTAGACGAAAGTAGCAGGAACTATCTTAGACGCGTAAAATGATTGGAGTGCAGACTACTTGTAATAGTTTGGCACATGGCTTTTATTGGACGCATTTCAACATTAATTCATAGATTATTGTTTTGATGAATGATATTAACTGAGCATACTGTTGTATAATAAAGTGTCATTACGACTGTCCACTTGTTCAAAATAATTGAGTAAACCTCTATAAAATACGAATCTTTCTTTTTATTTTCTGGTTTGAAGATAAAAATATCGCTTAATATCGCATTCGCTTTTGTTTGGCTTTTACTTTTCATAGCTAGAAAATTCCAGCTCCGGAGATCTGTGGTAGTTTTTAGTGAATAAAACAACGATTATTATTTTTACAACTGTTCATATTTCAAGTGTATTATTAGTTCTAAGGGAGTATTCCCGTTTGAGCACCTATTTTTTGAGCACCTATGCATTTAGCACCAAAGGTATTCCCATTTCCCATAGGTTACCAATTGTAGGAGAAAGAGGCCGGTACCTATCACACAGTTTATGGTATACAAGCGATGTGATGTTCGTAGTGTTAGTCTATCTAGTTAAAGTAGATTTTTTATAATGAATTAGGTATTATAATAAGTAATACTATCTACTATTAAAAGTATCAATATTTTTATTGAATGTAGGTGTAACGCACCGAAGGTTTTTGCAGTTACTGCAGATAAGGGTCTATGCATGTGTCACGTCCTTAATGCCACCCAGTTATGGTGACATCTTGGAGCGTATTATTGTTTGCCAAGCAAATAACCAAAAACGCACACATAAAAAGAAAGAAACTGCAAATATGTGGTACAAAAAAATGTACATTATAAAAATAATGCAAACAAAAGAAAATAATTAAATTAAAAGATAGTAAAACGTAACAATGACAAAACCACATTATGCGCTTCAACAATCAAATTAATGTGTTTCAACTTACAAAGTTTAAACGTCCTTTTTCAAGGATAAGAGTTAGGGTGCTATACCATAATTATGCCAATGCCGATACTATTCTACAGTGAGAGAGTCGGAGTTATACAAAAAGTACATCAGTATTCCATTTTTACAACCAAACATTCGATTACACCAAATTATAGGACCCAGAAATGCACAGCAAACCTATACACAGGTCTTTATTATGGTAACAACAACTCATATGACGTAAAAGCTAAATATCAACAAATACCATCAAGAAGCACACCACCCATTACGTATTTACGATACACACTGAACATCATCGTTCCCTAATAAAGCAATAGAACGCGAGATGGATATAAAACGGCCACCGGAAACTATGAATCTTGACGTCATGCTCGTGCATGTTACAGAATCTATTGACGTAGCACATGAAACGCGATCTTCTATGTACTAGTGAACTGTGTTACTCGCAGATCCAATTCCAAGAACATTATTAGTTGGTGTGGAAATGTGTGTAAATTTGTAGAAATGTAGATCTAACATACAGTTTTTTTTTAAATATTATTAGTTACCTTCAAGAAACAAAATTCATGCAAATATGTTGTTTAGATTGGCACGTCCAATAACTTACTTGCGAATTAATATTTCGGTAGGTGAAAATAGTTACAAGATAAGTAATTGGTCGGTTTTGTAAATATCTTTCATCGAGTGGGACTAATAAAGTATAGCCATTTTAGTTGTACCTAAATAGTAATAACATTGAGTTATTACGAAAAATACAAAACCTGAAGATTTATTTTCCTACTTAAAAGTTTTCTTTCAAAGACTTTAACAAATAGATATCTCTTATTAAAAAATAAATACCTTCAAGTCATAACAAACAATCTTATTTCAAGCAATGGCGCCTCTTTTAGCGAGTACCTTTTTCAAAGATGCGCGAACTGCAGCAAACATTTACTAGAACAATTGACACCATTGTGGAGGAAAATAAAAGAATCACCCGTCGCCTCGTCGGAACTCGGAAATGCTCGGCATTTGTCGTAAAACAATGTTTTATTGTGATATAAACAAGGCTCCGGCAGACAGCCATTGACGGCCGATCTTACGGGCTACACAGACGAACGACTAACTGAAATCGGCTCAAACGGCGACGCGACAGTAACCGAAAGACTATGGCCCCGACTTTGTTTAAAACCACTGACTAATTTACTCGTAACACCCACGCAGCTAACACAAATGACTCATAGTACATAGCGCAGGCAATCTGTCATACAAAAGTTTCATCAACTCTGATTGACACCACACGACCATGGATCATCTCCAAATTTAGTCGAAGTACACACGGCCCGAAAAGCCACGACTCGCTTGCAATACACACGAGACTTGTACGTGTAAATTGGCAATGGAACTGGATCGATTGTAATCGGTGGCCGTCAAATCGTTCGTCTGTACCCGGCCTTTTGCGATAATGAGCACTTTACGTTCGTATGCGGTAACAAGGCTCTAAAGAAATTGGCAAACGTTTGCACTGCCTAATGTGCTTCGTTCAGTTCTGTATTGCAACGACAAGTGCTGCAGACTTCTTGTTGTGTAGTCATGCAATTTCGGAACGACATAGTTGAAGCTTTTGAAGTAAACGTTTTTGTTATTGATAAAGGATTTCAAGCTTTTGTTCTTTATTAGATGAGTAAATTAATTAGTTTTATTGAAAGCGACTTGGCGAAATGTCTTATAATTGTCTTTTTGGGACTGCTTTTAATTTCGCACAATGAGTGCCTACACTTTGGGTGCCTACTTAATTGTTTTTACTTTTTAGGGTGAAAATGGGAACCTTATGCTAAGATTCTACTGTACGTCCGTTTGTCTATCACCAGGCTTTATCTTATGAACCATGATAGTTAGAGATTTAGACATTTTCACAGATGATTTATTCTGTTTGCTATTAATTATAATAGGTTTTTACAACGGACGGTACTGAATTCATTGTGCGCGAGTCTGACTCAAACTGGTATCGTTTTATTTTTATTATCCAGATAAAAAGCATGTCCTAAACTTTAATCTACTATTATATAAATAATAACTATTTTCTGAAGAAAAAAAACTGTTCGAAAATTTATTGAAACGCACTAAGTATAAGCGCTTTATTTGTTTTTCAAGTCTGGTTCAAAAAGGTATTATCTGAGTGACATGAATCACGCGGCCAATTTTTAACGTCCAAATTGGCCCATATCGGAACTTGACCGATATTCGGGCCAAAGCAATAAACATCTCTCATGCCAATCCGATAAAATGTGAGCACCAATCGAATATACCTTTAAATATTTGATAGTATACTGGACCATCACATGACAGATTCGGGCTTAAGTCAGATTCGATGGTAAACATAATGCAGTACAGTGTCAAGTTGACAAACAGCTGATTCCATAATATACGCCATTTTCTTTCTATTGTCGCTTTATCGATTACGATAATAGAAATAGAATTTGTAATATGGGCCAGGCCTGCATATATTATCGTAATCGATAAGGCGACAATAGAAAGAAAATGGCGTATATGGAATCAGCTGTTTGTCAACTGTCATGTGTTAACGAGTAGAATTTGTAATATGGCTGAAAATGAAATACACTTGACAGTTCACTTCTTTATGTGAATGAGAATTAACACTTTTTTTATTTTGCAATTTTTAGTTTCTTCGTATGTAAACAAAGTCTTTCAAAACTTGAAAGAATCATTGACATCGGTTAATAATTGCAAAAGAAGTTCTTTTTAAACATTAATCTGCACATCTCTGCCGGACCCCTTTTAAAATAGACAGGCGAAATGTTATCTTATGGAAATACAAAAACTCTGCATAGATATCTGACTATAGCAATCGCGAATAATTTGCTGTTATGCGTTGAAGAGTTCCGTCGCGTGTCTTCTTCATCAGTTTTTCTTCACAAAATGATACTTTCTAAATGAAAATGCTTGATTGGTTAATAAAAATGTAAAACTCGGTACGTGTGTACCTATATTTTTTTAGGAGTTCCCTCAATTCCTCTAGGATCCCTCCTCAGATATGAGTTTTGATACAAATGGGACCAATCTGCTAGTATATCCTATCAAATAAAATAAGAATTTTGAAAATCGGTCCCTTGATAGTACTGCCATTGGTACGAGGCACGTTTGTTCTGTACTTACCTAATTCAGAAGTCGTCTATAACAGTCAAAGCAGTCCTATCCAACTATTCCAAGTAAATGGGGTATAGCCACTAAGATAAGTTTAATAAAACTGCCACTGCTCTAGAATATATTTGATTTGAAACGATCTTACTCCATAAATTATAAATCATTGTTAGCAAACCTATTTTGATACGAATACGTCTAGACCAGAAATAAAAGTAATACTGGCCAATGACAAGATCGATATCGACAACAAAGAATCGTAAACAAAGCAGACTGGCTGTATTTATTAACATGGACGTCTATACTTTTTTAATCCTCTATGTTCTTTGTCAAGCAAGCACTGAATGAACCATATGTATTGAACTGTCGGTCTCAATTCGTTCTTTACGGATTACCCTGCTTTGTGTTCGCCGATGGAGTGCCATTGTCAACCAATAACGGCCACTAATTCAATTTTGCTAATGGTTTTGGCCATTTCACTTTACGTATGATTTGTGTTCTTTTTTCTTTAATCTTGTTAAACTTTGGATCTGGACATTGCCTTTGTGTGTGTTTACCTTGTGACCTACACATATAAGTCGATACATCAAAGGCAGCATTGGTAATTTTACTAATTATCAAATAAATCTTTATTTATTATAAGAACAAATTATCAACATGCGCTCAATCAACATTTGTATTTTAAGCCCACGCAAAGTATAGTTTTAATTAACCAATAAACATCATAAACTCTTCACACAATAATTATGAAAACGTTGTGATGACAATACTCTAATGAGTCATAATTTTATTAGATGCGTGTAGAAGAACAAAATATTATTAAAAGCCAGTAAGTACAGAGGCCAGCACAACAAGTTAAATTTTCCCGATTAAACATTAACCCTAAATCTTCTGCGATAAAGTTGAAAACTATCAAAGAGACTGATTGGGGGTAGCTTGATGTAAGTACAGACGCCAGCATATCAGGCTACCCCAACCTGTCAAAGTTTCCCAATTGAACATGAACTTTATTCTGTTTGTAGTAAAGTTGAAAAAACTTTCAAAGAAATTTGACTTTAGCTTGATCAATGTGCAGTCAGTAGTGAAGAAAATTAACAAAAGTACATCATTTTTTTACAAACAACTAATTTACTCATTAAATATGACCTTATTATGGCAATCTTTAGAGGTTTATATAAAAGACGTAGGTAAGGTTTCTGCCAAAGGCCCTCTTTGATGAACATTAGCAAACAAGATAGCGGCGTGTCCCTAATTAAAAGATTATGCTTCATCGAAATGAATAATACCTACAATTTCCGTTTACCTATCTTATACAGACAAACGTTTCTCAGAAATAGCAATTATAACGTTCAAGATTTTTGGGAGAATCTCCGAGAAATGCCAACGATCGGCTCGTGTATAAATCCTAAAATAACACAGACCTTTAAAGAAAGCTAAATAATTATGTTGAAAAACTGTGGGAAAATTATGAATAGGTCACTATATTTTTTTACTTTACACGCCACGTGTAAGTAAAGAATGAATGTAAGAAAACCATAAATATAGTATTAAAAATCGTGTTGGCAGGTTCGCGGTTTGCTTCAGACTAAATTTATTTCTCGTAAATACTATTGACAACTACTTACATACAGATAGACAACACATAGATAAAACCTATTTTGATATACATTCTAACATAGAGAATTCATAACAGGGTACATGGTTTCGGAGTAGGTACGTAGGTTACCACCAAACTTTCACGTATCTAAATGATAAATTAAAATTACATAAATCCCTTCTATAATGATTCTGGTCTAGACAAAAAAGGAGGAAATATCGTGTTGCCCTAAAGGTCTCGGTTAAAATCTCATATACGCAAAAACAGTTCACCAGACAATCCGCCTCGATTTACAACAAATTAAATAACCTTGTAAATAATATGTATCCCATGACTTATCGTTAATGTTAATAAACTTTAACAGACTGGTTTAAATACAAGCGCCATGGCGACATTGAAACTCTGATACAAAGTATCATGCGATAATTGTACGATAAGCGACTCTCTCTAACTGACACACACACATAATACTTACACACCCCTCCCATTCTATTTTTAATAAGGTACATTGAATTTTGCCGTGGCAGCAAGTGATAAATATATTTACTGTCAAAATGTCTTGATTCCTAAACATGTACCTACCAAACGAAACATGATTTCTTCTGTTTAACAAAATCTTTAAAAAATCTTACATTAACGTCGGTACCTATATTAGATACTAAAAACTAAAAAAGCTTTTCATTTCACTCAGATTGAAAATGCCAATCCAATTTTCTTATAACAATCTTACAATCTAAACGCCAAGCTCTTCCTTGTTTTCATAACATCACTTCATAAATCCTTTATGATTTATATTCTTGAATACCTGAGCCCGCCTTTGTTATACGTGACAAAATTAAAATCACCTCTTGTGCATAAAAATGTAATAATTTACCTTGCACTGTTCTTACCTTGTGTCTAGTCTACTTTATTAAAGTTTTTAAGCAAAAGTGATAAAAATGATGGGCGAGCCTTCATAACTAAGCTGTTTTGTATTTATTTTGTAATCATTTTTAATGAAAACTGGTCTCGTTTTTATTTGGACACGAAAGGACGACAGGCAAATGCCCCGTAAAGTTTACGGTAGGTTAGGTTTAACGGGCAGGTGTCCGCAACTCCACGACCAAGCGCGTATTTTGCGTACGGGTGAGAATATGCCTTATTGCATCCAAAAAACATCGAAAACATCGTGAGGAAACCGGCATGCCTAAGAGATATTTCTTGAGGGCATGTGATGCCAAGTCAGAGGCCCATGGGCGGCATTGTAACTCTGACACCAGGTTGGTTAACAACCACACGATAAGAAGAAGATTGCATCCATCATCCTAGCTCCTCGAGGAAGGCCAGCAGCGGTTTAACGCTACCGGCAATCTCTCGGAGGGTACCTGGTTTTCCGAAGAATTTAGCCTTGTATGCGGCAACCACTGGGCAGTTGAGAAGCACGTGCGATGCCGTCTCGTCCACCTCGACACAAGCTCTGCACTGTGGGCAGTCTGTAACTCCTAATACAAAGAGGTGTTTGTTATATGGCCCGTGGTCTGTTATGGCAGCTGTGAGTATTCGCAGATGTTGCTTAGTCAGCCGGAGAACCTGTCTCGTGAAGCGGCTATCAATTGAGGGAAGTGCTTCCCTGGCCTGCCTGCACTCTCTGTGGTCCGACCATAGCTTGTCGTGTTGAGCCCTGGTGCGTTTCCTTACCAGGCCGGTATGTTACGTTAAAGTTTACGGTAACAGTCTTCAGCAGGCTTGGCAGAATTACTCAAGGGTCAAAGCACATTGTTTTACTAGTACAGACGCCAGCACATCAAGTTACCCCAATGTGTCAAATTTCTTTGATCGTTTTTCAACTTTATGTCAAACAGAATTAGGTTCATATTCAATTGGAAAAAATTTACACATTGGGGTAACTTGAAGTGCTGGCGTCTGTACTAGCTCAGCGGGGCCATTGCCTATCTCCGTTGACAGTTTATGGTGTTGATCACTAGGCAGTGTTCAAAGATTAACTGTCAAGCAGCTAGTTTCGTATAGCTCTCATCAGTGTGAGTCTAGCTTGCCCGCTCGCAGAGATGTGAAGAAGCGCACAACACCTCGTCTGTTACGCGGTGTCCTGCGTGAGCAACGAACACGATGGGACGCGATGCAACACGACGCGACGTAATGCGACGCGATGCTACACGCGACAAATGTCCTACGTGATTTTGGTCATTTGGTCGCCCTCAAAACAAGTCTGCGTTACGTCGCGTCTCGCCGCAAACTGTCATATAGATCACAAGAACATAATAATATGCCGTGGAGTTGATCGCGTTCGTCGCTCACGCGGTGTCCTGCGTGAGCGACAAACACGACGCGACGCGACACGACGCGACGTAATGTGACGCGATGATACACGCGACAAATGTCCTACGTGATTTTGGTCATTACTTCTCGAATGATGGAGAAGTACAGTACAATTTTGCTTGAAAGTTCATATTTAATATGGTGGCGCATCTGGTCGCTCTGAAAACAAGTCCGCGTTACGTCGCGTTTCGTCGCAGACTGTCATATAGGCCGCAAGTAGGGTACGCCGTTGAGTTGATAGCGTTCGTCGCGTTCCCAGCGTCGCATCGCGTCGCGTTCGTCGCTCACGCAGGACACCGCGTTAGTTACCGTAACTTTAAGTGAAGCCCACTTAAAGTGCAATACCATTTTTTTGTAATATTAACTGAGAACAGTTGTCATCAAAGTTTGGTGCGCAAGTGAACGCCAGATAATCACTGCTAATAAAAAGATCGCCAATAACTCTGCTAATCCCACAAAACCATAATAACGATCACTTGAAATGTCACTTGGTCACTCAAATAAATATGTGAAAGTAGGGAAAAAAGTGGCAAAACATTTCAACACGGGGAGGGTCCAGTTTTTCAGGGGATCATGGTTTGATGTGCGTCGATGTTTTTTCCATCCTGTATTTCATTATAAACTAGTATTACTTAACCTTTAATTTATTCTCATATTATAAAGAGGTAAATTTGTGAGTTTGAGACGTTGTAGGCCCCTAATCTCTGGATCTGCTGGACCGATTTTAAAATTTCTTTTATTAATTTGCCACATTATTTACGTCACATTTTTAAAACTAATGGGGTGGAGGAAATGTTAATGTACAGACGCCAGCACATCAACCTACCCCAATGTGTTATGTAAATGTAAATTTCTTTGATAGGTTTTTAAACTTTATTCTAAACACAATAAGGTTCATGTTCAATTGGGAAAGTATGACAGTTTGGGGTAAGTTGATGTGCTGGCGTCTGTACAAGGTGCACGCGGATGGCATTGCTAGTAAAGTGCTAGTTATTAACATAGAAAATCATATCCCTACATAAAAATACAGTCTGTTAGCTCTTACTGAAACCCGTGTTTTGTTTACTTACACCAACATTCACGGTATAATTAAAGCTAGAATAATTTCAACCAATACCAAGCTCCTTAATCCTTTTAACTACAGTTAAGACCTCATTTATTTCTGATGCGAAAATTATAGAATCTAAGCACTTCAGCAGGTTTGAAAACAAAGTCTTAAACAATATTTAGCTGAATTTATAGTACTAAAGTTGTTTTTAACATTTGAGAGTGTACTTGCTGATAAACTAATACTTTTGAAAGTTGGCACATCAGATAGTAGGTTCGTCTTCTGACTAAATGCTTTACTAAAAGAGTGTCTTATGTTATATTTGCAGTTTTAAAGTAGGTACAGTTTTTTATTTGTAGTAGAAGAGAAATAATTTTCTGCAGCGATGCGTGTTGTGGGTACAATTTTCAGACGGAACACGGTAGTTGTTTTGGGTGTGGTTTGTTTGTGCGTGTTAGTCTTTACTTTTTTAAACGCACTCACGATAAAGAAAAAAATCCTAGTGTAGTATAGGGCGAGAAAAAATAACCATAGCACAATTTTTTAGGATTTTATTGTTCGAAAACTCACAGCATGAACTCAGTAAAATCATAATAAAATACTGGCCGATCTACTAAAAACAAACGATTTGGAAAGATTGATAGATTTATGCTTACATACTTTTGAAATCAGCAGTGCAATTTTGGTCAAATCACCGCGTGAAAATGAAGGCGTAGTGAGAGCGAATGGAACTGTAATTCCATACTAATGCTAGGCATTGACAATTCCCTTCACTCAAGTTGTCAAGAGTGAACAGGTTGCTTCTAGGCAAGCGTGCTTCATCGTCGACCACATCATCGCTTACCATCAGGTGAGATGGTGGTCAAACGCGTGCCTATCAATAATATTAAAAAGCTGTAAAAATTCTGTGAAGTGAAGGAGAATTGAACTGTCGTTCCAAACAAATACTAGACATTGACAGTTTACTTCACAAAAGTGTTCACAGGTGACTTTTTTAAATCGGCCAGCAGTGCATCTTATTAAAACATGAAAAGTGGCATATTCATTCAGTGATGAATAGTGAATACAGACCGTGTGGGATTTTTTAAAAATTAATGATTAATTTTCCCAAAAGCTCGTTCAACAGTTGATCCTGGCTATCATTCAGAACCAGAATAGGATTATTTTATTTGTAAACATAAACTAAGTCCGATTACAACTGAGTGTAAGGTGGGTGTTAAAATTAGGTAGACCTTCTATAATTTGCCCAGAGGCGTAAAAACATTTATAATTCGCATATAAGTTCTAGTATTATTACAGTAAACTTTCACATCATTAAAAATTCAATATCAATAGGCACAATCATTGCGGATTAGATAAAAGTTTCAATAACTGTCAAAAAGATTAATTACATTGTATTTTTAGTGCTAATGTCAATTCAACTTGTCAGACCCTTGATACGTTACGGGGGAGTCAGAAGTCTGAAGGTCAGACAACTAGTCTAACGAAGGGATATTGTGTTACCCAGTAAAAGGGGCGCTCGGTTCATGTATAATAATGGTATTCAGTTGCATTCTGTTACATTGCAAGCCGATACTAACATAGTTGGAAAAATGCTATGCAGATGATGATGCTAGCGGATGTAGGTACCTAGGTACAAGCGCATTTTACGGGTAACTGCAAAATATAGTTCCAATAAATAAAAATGTTTGCTTCTCTTTTCATAAATAATGAAAGTAAATATCGGAAATATTCAGGGAAATAGGCAGTCCATTTTGTAGAGTTTAGATGGAATAACGGGATATTGGTACATTTTAGTCCGACGCAGAATTATATTTTATTCAGTAGCAACACTGAATTTTTGAAATTGTTTAGGTACAGGAGTTTGGGAACAACTTATCAATTAAACAGAAGTGGGTCAATAGAAATGCAAGGGTTAATAGAAAACTTTGAAGAGGAATAAGACGTTGGTTAAAGTTGTTACTTACTTAAAGGACTCTTACGGTTTTAATTAATAAAATCAATCATTTCGATACCTTTCTAATCATTTGCCTAGCCTTTTCCAAGTATGTTGAGGTTGGCTTCAAAGATCTACAAATGTCAGCTGGAACTAACGCTTAACGTGCTTTCCAAGGCACGGAGGAGTCTTGACATGAAATGAATTACCACTCATCCACGGATCGACCTCGACAAGCGTAGCTTAACCTTCGATTAACTTGTGCGGCTGTTATAATTTAGCCTCAAGGCCCTCTTTACAAAACATGTGATATAAACATTTATTTGATTCTAAATCTAAATTATCTTGATTAATTACTTTTTAGCACTGTTTACATGGTTCTTTATTCCATTCTGTACATGAAGTTAGGCGTCGTTAGCTTCGCTACTGTTTATACTTTTACAGCAAGAATATCAAGCTACCCCAATGTGTAAAATTTCTTTGATTGTTTTCTTTACTTTAATTCAAACAGTTTTTTTTATTTTTTTATTATTGATAGGCACGCGTCTGACCGCTATCTCACCTGATGGTAAGCGATGATGTATTAGACGATGAAGCACGCTTACCTAGAAGTAACCTGTTCAATCTTGACTTGAAGACCCCTAGGTTGTAGTTATCAGGAAACACCGACTCCGGCAGGGAATTCCACTCTTTAGCTGTTCGCACAATGAATATGTTACAGATAAGGTTTATGTACAATTGGAAATATTTGACAGCTTGATGTGCTGGTCTTGCGTTATTGTTCCGAAATATACTTTTATTATCTTTTTATTCCAATTAATCTCGACCAAAGACATTCAATACTTCATCACGAACAAATTCTTCATCCAATACTTATGAGGACACAAGTCTATGAGTTTAGTTTATTACGCTCGCTGCCTTCGCAATATTGCTATTTTATTCTAGATGGCGTTACTGAGACATGGGATCAAAGTTTTTCGATGTCATTTCTTCGCATGTACTCCCTACCATCCACCCATCCATTTTAAATCTCTTTGACCTTAACCTTGTTCAGAAGACATCGTTCTATAAGCCTTTATAATATTAAAAAATCCTTATAAAATAGGCATGCAGCAGTTATAATATTGTAAAAATAAATCATAACCAGAGGTATCCATTCTGACAGCCTATCAATCATCTTGGCCCAGCACTTGGCCCGGCTCACGACTTGTTATAAATGATTTTTTGAAACCTGTACTGTGACGCCGTCCCTTATCGAACGATAAAATATAGTACTGACAGTAGAGGTACGTTTTATGTAATATATTAAAAGTTTCACCTCTAAGCGCACTTGGATTTATTTATTACAATATTAATTTTTAATATTAAAGAGTGTGGCATTAGCGAAGCGTCTTTCATCGCGCTTGCGCACATACCTACTTAGATACAAAATCTGTTTAGATTTTTATAAATAAATAAATAAATATTCCACAACTTTTTTCACACAACTTAGTTGTGTTGTTGTGTTGTTAGAGTTAGGAAAACTATATCTCAAATAATACCAGCCTGTTACTGTGTCACTGACAAGGCCTCTTCTCATACAGAGAAAGCGAGCATTGATCCCCACGCTTGCTCAAAGTCGATAGACGATTTCAAACTTATATTAACTATAGGTCCAGGTTTACCCACGATGTTTTCCGTCACCGATGTTGACGATGTCCAAGATAAACTTAGAAAGTACATATGTATTAAATAATAATAAAAATAAATAAATATTCCACAACTTTTTCACTTTTTTCATTGAAAAAGTCACATTGGTACTTGCCCGGATTTGAACAATAGCCTCGTGCGTGCATGTGAGGTGGGCGCCTTAACCTCTGGGCCATCACGACATACTACCCGAAACTATATCTAAAAATAAATATAAAAAAGAACCTGTGTAACTAAGAATTAAAATAAAATTAGTGTCATAAAGTTAGTTGCAAAAACTTTTGTTAAGTGGACTGTCAATTCCTTGGTGCCATCGGTGTGGAATTACAGCAAATTGAGCCTTCACTTCACCTCCGTTTTCACTAGGTGATTTTTATAGAACAGCACTGTTGGCTTGAATAAATTCTGGTTGCATAAATTCGTACACAGAATATCCGACAGCACAGTTTCTGTATTTGTAGTGGGATTTAGACATAAAAGCGTTTACTCACAAGTTTTGCAGTGTTACGTAAACAAAAAGTTTTCATCGTCTCTGCTATCTAAACTTTAGTCGTAAAGCAACGATTTTACCGCTCGCTTCACGTGATTGTATTTATCATTTCATTGTAACATTATAGTACTTTTTTGAGGAGCTTTTGACGCAACGGCTCAAGTCAATGGGAAAAGACTAGGCTACATTGTATCAAATAATTTGGACAACTTAGTTTCGCTGAAAATTATCAGAAATTTAACACAATGTTCAATTTTAAAACCATAAATACGTTGATAGGTGTTAGACACCAAATCAAAAGCAGTTAACG
Organism: Euplexia lucipara; assembly: GCA_921972225.1. NCBI lineage: Eukaryota > Metazoa > Arthropoda > Insecta > Lepidoptera > Noctuidae > Euplexia > Euplexia lucipara. Next base: position 7,552,879 of record OV179161.1, on the reverse strand, counting down.
TATTCGGTATAATAATTCGATCACAAAAGAAGTAGGAAACAATATTAAGAAAATTAGAATGATTAGAACAGAAAACACGCAAGCCGCCCCGTCGCTAGCCAAACAACAGAACACTAGCCCCTAGCAACGGGGTTGCCAGATCTGTCGCCAACAATAGGAATATTGGCATTTTGTATCTAAGACCCAGCAGAACCCAATACTGAATGTTCCCACTCTGTTAGTTTCGTGTCATAAACACAATAATTCATTACGTCATAGTGCTACAAAATACATACATATACAAAAAGCATAATTATGTTTTATCGCCTTTGGGGTATTTAGCAACTACGGAACTTTGCTTCTGTTACGTTTTTTTTTTGTAAAACAACATACTTACATATTAAGATAATTCAAAATATATTACACTCAATAACTAATATTGACACCTTTAATGAAGCGTGTAACGCAACAGCATTCGAGCGCACACGCACTGACATGGCGCGACAAGTCAAATGTGATGACGTCATAGATGCTGGAGTTGACACGGTGGTGACCAAATCCCGTGCCCATTAGGGATACAACGTAGGCATTTATATAGCTTTTTAGCCGACTATAATGTTGGAGAGTTCACCAAAAAGGCTAATTACCTAGTTATTTGAACTCTTTATCAATGTGTTTCAGCAGGTACCTATAGATAAAGTTTCGTATTAATAGGCGGTTTTGATAATCGCATAGCTGTTATAGAATAAACAAAGAAATTTTAATTAGCATTGACATTGGCCACAAACTTAAGGTAAACGGCAAATTAGTGTTATTATTGTTTTTTTTTTCGTTATTATGAAAAATTTATTTAACTTGTGAACTACCGGCATTCCAGATACAATGAAATTGCCTATTGTTCGGGGAAGCCGGCTTTCGCTCGCGGTCTGATAAATTAACTGCGCAAATTGGTGTTAATAACCTATTGTATGGCAACATAGTTATATCTTAATATTGTTGTAGACTACACCATCAAGGCTAATAGAAAATCTTTTAAAGAGAAAGGTTTTTTTAATTTTATAATAGAAAAAGCTCCTTGACAACCGGTTACTTTTATATTGGCTCCTTCCTCCATTCTTCATTTTTATTAGCTTTCCACTTTTTTGGCTCCTTTATTGTCGGTTAGTCAACCCGCCCGGGTGATAGAACGAAATTTAAAAGTTTTAAGATAAAATTATGAGGAAATCGTAGTAGAAAAATCGGTTAATAAAAATATCTATTATATAAAATTCTCGTATCACTGTGTTTGTTACCAAGCTTCTCCGAAACGGTTTTATCGATTCTTGTTTCTTGTTGTGTACCTATATTATTTTTTATATATTTTTATGTAAGTATAACTATTTTTTTTTAAATCTGGCGGGACAAAATTTGCCGGGGCAGAAGTGTGTTATAAAATTATGATATGACTAGATATAACTTTCTAGTTCTATTATTGGAGATTTTATCCGAAAAGATGGCTACCCATTTCGTTCAACCAAATATTTCCAAGTCTAGTTATTGACAGCCAATACCCACTGTATCTACTAATATCGTCAGATTTTATTTATCTCCACACGTGCACATTGTGCTCGGAATGTCCGTCTGATTCAATTTTATTAATGGACTTGGAAACTTGCCCCACTGACTGCGAACGCTACCATTCTATTTGTCGCGAGACGATCATCTTTTTCGTAGACTGATTTCATAACCTATGCGCTTGTGTTTAGGTCTATATTTGATAGACAACACATCGTGTTTGTTGTAGGGTTGTTACAGAATAACAAACATTTTATATCGTATCGGTAGCTACGCACAAGTGAACTCTTTCAGCGGAGGCAAAAAATATTTTGATGCTGATGGAATAAAATAAACTGAATTCGTATGGATGAAAGGTTTCAGCAATCTACCGTAACTGTCAGCATGGCAAATGACATTTTGTGTGGTTTAAAGACCTATTCATGATGTACACACATACATAAACGCTTGCTACTTACCCATGGGTAGGCAGGGACTACATACCGCAATCTGCCACGTTGCTAACATACGCCTATAATATTGCTTCGTTTACTTTCAAACGGAGTGCGTATTGACCCATGTGCGTCCTCTGACGAGAACACTGCACCTATCTTTCTAAAAAACTTGACCAATAATTTCAGTGTATTTCCTTCTAATTAAACACCAATCAATATTTTTGTTTTAAGTAGTAAATTTTCAAACGAGGATGGTCCATTAAGCTTGTTGCCTTATTATCAGCATGCTTTTGTATAACATAGTAAAGACATTCAAAGCGAAAAAAATATAAACATGCCCTAAGAAAATACTTAAATGGGTAGAGCGGAACATTGGGAAAAGAAGAGGACATGCTTCACTGACTTCAATTAAATAGGTGTATGGAGAAGAGGATAGTTGGCTTTATCAAAACCTGACAAACCTTTGGGGTGAGCGTAACGTTACCTTAACTAGAATAATTTTTAAATTGATAATACTTCTTTCTACTACTAACTGTCTTACCAAGGAGTTCCAGTTAAACATCTTGTGTAGATCAGATGGGCAGACGGCCGAGGTCCTTGTAAAACACCAGTATTTAACTGCATCCAGATAAATATAGGTTGACCAGACCATCCTAACATATGTAGGTAGAAAAAGGCTAGGCACATGACGATGGCAGTAATATATTTTGTGGTTGTCACCTAAATTTAAAAGAAAATGATACAAATACGAGTTGACTTGAAAAGCCAACAGCAGCTTACCAAAATTTGGTATATTCTGTGTAAATTTTCCCGCAAATAGTTATTCAAAATTAACGTGAAGTGATCTATCAATCTCTAGCAAGTATGGTATGTAGGTTACTTGACCTAAATTCTCACAGGCATATTTAAAATTAGCAAAGCTTCTTCGTTCCAAACCAAAACAAAACAGAGATACAGCCAGTTCAGTCAACAAGTACCAACCCTACGTGTAAGACGAGTCGACCCACCCCGCGAGACAGCATTGACTCATTGAGTCACATCATACAACATGTCAACAAGGCCGACCCGTTTCTGCGTTTACGATATTGCTTTTAGGTTAATTTACTTTATGATCATTCAATGTTTTCACATTCGATACTGTTCTGGTCTTGCGTTATTTAAGCACTGCTGTGATGTGGCTTCCAGTTTGGAGTACTTACTGACTTGTTTCAATCTAGCAGTTTTAGGTGGATAGCTTTTATCGTCTGCCTGCCACTTACTCTACTTTTAAAAAACTTACTTTTAAGTCCATAGTTGCTATATTGCTAAATATTATAAGAGCGTCATTTCAACAGAATTTGTTAATTTTTGTGGCTATTTCAATAAAGTAATTTATATTCCGCCTACATTGTTTTCTCGTATAATTATAATGTAATTTATTTTAAAATAGTAAATTACGGAGTATCTTGCCTATACTTCTTCTTCGGAAAATATATTTTGGAATGTGCAAGAATGTTTCTCAAGAGTGACGTTTAAGACAATATTTGACGTTGACTTTAAACTTAACAATAATTTTGGTAACATCATCGTAGTCATCAAAGTTTCCTTTAATTTTCTCTGTGCTAAAATTTGTTTTGGTGGGTGGTGTTAAAATGAAGACTAGACGAGCGGCGAGGACATTCTATATGTTGTTTAAAAAACATCTACGCTTTGGTGGAGTCTGCGCTTAAGGGAATGGTTGTTTTGTTTAGTACCTACTAGTTTTAGCAGCAACCCAAACAACACAGATACCAGTCAAATATTTGACTATTTATCATACGGTTCCCTTAGGAGTACTCTGGACAGCTAACCATCTACAGTGTTTAATTTGCCACACTCTTTAAAAATGTGTTAGTGTAGAATGTGTAGATCCAGGTTTTCTATTATATACTAGGTATTGAAGTGGACTATAAAATTGTGCGTGAACTTTTTAATTGCCCCAGCACTTTCCTCCAGAGACGGGATAAAATAATATCTTCCAAGCTGAATAGGGCGTCCGGGATCCCTGTGATCCAAGGGTCTTCTTCCGTATTTCGGTGACGCCTATTCAAGAAGTATCATGCTCTATAGATGCATGTCTTGCATAGAGGACTATCCGTAATGCCCATTGTGATCCAGGTTCTAATTTCCTTATTCTTTGTTACAGGATGTGTTGGTAGCCGGCACCGCCCATGCATGATGGCGGCAGTGAATTCGGTAAGTTTTACAAAATGTTCTTAAAATCCATATTTATTTAGTTAATATGCTTATTATGTGTACGTGTACTACGTAAAAGTATTGTCCTGTACAATGTACTGTAATTGAACGAAAGAGTATTTTATTATGAAGATACTGGAAATGTAGGAAATAATGGAAATTTAAAATGAGTTCTGTTGAAACTGTATTCTGACTTTTGATTGGCCTAGTGGCAGAGCGATTGGCTATTTGCGCCACGTGTCACGCTGTTTTCGATTCCTGCACGCGACAAATATTTGTATGGCCTGCAGGTATGTGCGGGTCTGGTTGTTTGTGTATGGGTTTTTAAATATTTTTAACGCACTCAACATACTCATAAAGTGGCTAGTTCTGTTCTTGATGCCCTCCAGCGGCAGTACGCGAGTCAAAGTACATACCCCACAAAGGGTGCCCATAGTACTCCATAAAAAACATAGGGTAGTTTGGAAGCCTTTTGAGAGAAGGTGCCCAAAACATAATAGATACTTTTATTTACGTCATATTATTATATACAGTAGGTAAATACATAATAATTTGCATGACGTAAAAGACAGAAATAGATTGTACCCAGGTAGGTGGGTAGGGTGGTATTTCAGGGGTTTTGACCCATTTCAAATGGTCTTGATGTAGTAATATATTCGCATGTATACACCAAATCATAACCCATTGTTAATAAGAATTAAGTGTGAAAATAAAATCCGACATTTTTTTTTTTTGTCCTGGGCTCGTAGCTAATTATTTCATCGACCCGGATAGCTGTTCTTTAGATCACATCCGTACCTCGGAAAGAAGTGTCGCCTGTCATTTGTTGTTCCTTGACAGTCCAAGAGGAATCTTATAGAACTTAGAAAAAGAAAGGAAGGGAAAGAAGTGAGGAAACCATGCAGCAGTTAGTAAAACTGTTAGTCGACTCCATAATAGTAGGAGGAAAATAAATGTCGATGATACTCTTAAACTGATGGATTACGAATGTCTGTTTCAAAATAATTTCATATAATCCATCTGGTACAAATGAGCATCACAAACCCAAGTCATAAGATTCACATAGACTTCACAAAAGCAATTACAGTATCGATAACAAAGACGAAATTCTAATCAACATTGTTCCTAAAATTCACTCCGTGGTCATTGAAATACATGAATGAACTAATCCGTGTGTTGAACATTGAACAGACTACTGATATCCCAAATATCCCAATGAATTCAAACACTAAGCTTTGATGTTACCATTTCGAAATGATTTTCGTATTGCCATCTCTTAAAATTAATATTGTAAAATACGTTGTTAATACACGAACGCACAGTAGTCATCTCATTAACAGGGTTCAATTTGTCGCGAATATCTGTCCATTATACAGTTCACTAATTGGCACCGTTTACGCTTCAGAGCTCATCTTCTATCATGTGATAAATTTTCAACGAAGACTTTATAAGGGCGAAACTGTTGTAGGAAAGTTAGAAATTTAAAATAAACAAATTTTATCAGCTTTCTTTGAAACTAGTAAACTATGCATTAGTAACATCTTTAACTTAAAAATAGATATAACAATAAACATAGTCATTTTCAGCGTAGTGTCAAAAAACATAATTAATATTTATAAGTACCCTTATTTTACATGTTATTTACTTTCTATAAACTTGTATTACATCCTCGGGTACCACAGCTTCAAACTGGTTTGGCAATACTGAACACGATATTTCAAAGCCGATTTTGGGGAATATTCTGCTTAACAAGTTACTCCAATTTTAAAAGTGCGAGTGATACTTAATTTTGCTGGCCAGTATAAATTAACATCGTCGATTTGTTCGCTATCATCTGCTCTAAACATGTGATGATTTAATAGCTCTAAATAGCTCGAAGTGGTTTAGAGGGCTTTGAATAGATTATGGTGACAGCGGAACGTAGTAAAGTTGTTTTCTTTGTTTATGATGTTATATTTTTCTTAATGGATTTCGATGAACATTAGTAATTTATTTAATTTTGCTAAGGAAGAGGTAAAAATATTAAAATATGCTTTGATATTATTATATGGAATTAATCTTTTAGAATCTTGCGAAGACTGTCAATAAAATACAGTTATTCAAATAGGTTCATACTATGTCTTTCTTGCTACTTTAACCGACACTACTGAATACTTAATACTTTATTGCATTCCATAATGTGTAGGTACCTACATAATTATAATAGTTGGTATATCAAAAACATATCAATTTTGGACCCTGTCGGGCACAGCAAAATTATTTTTTAATAGGAGAGAGGATGAAGGCGATATTTATTAAGAGACATAATAATTAAAATTGTATCATTAAATTGTATTATTTGGTATTTATATTTTATTTACCTACCTATATGTATATTTTACTGGTTGCTTAGTTTACGAACACTGAAATGTAACACCTGATTTTAGATGGTTGTCCGGGCCCAAATAACAAAATAATAATGTCATGAATGACAAATATTAAGATTAATGTTTTTATTCCTGTATTTTTATGACAAAAACAAAGAAATAAAAAAAAATGTTTTCTCACCAGGAAAACAGTAATACTATGTTATGGGTATAGTTTATACGAAGAGATAACGTGGTGAAAAATGCGGTCTCTTACCTAGAAAACGTTCAACACATAACGAAAGTTTTCTAATATTCATAAATCATATACCTACAAAGGCGTCTGACATCACGCCTAAAATTAAGTAACGTTTGAGTATAGTTACGATTAGTAGATACTTAATAGTAATGTGGATATTGCTATAAGTAGGTATGGCAAATTACGAGAGAATTGTGGATGTTTGTGTGGCATTTTTCTTACCTTATCTTTCTGTTTTATTCGATTCTGTAATTTATTTGTTTATGTAGTTTTTGTGTAGTCATAAAATCAAAAATGAAAAGTAATTTATTCAAATTGGCCTGAGGAGCTGCACTTTTTGAACGTCAAAAATAACATTAGACAGTCCCCCAAAACGCCCGCCGTTCACCACTTCCTAGTATTCTTGCTGGGAAGAAGAAGTGGCGGAACGAACGTCCCAGAAATAAAGAGGTAGGTAATTAAACTGCTATTGAAATTCAAACCGTAAAATGTTTATAACCTTGCTGAAAATCCAAGAAACAAGAAATAATTTACAACGACGTGTGACTGTCATAATAAGAAGTAGACCATGGTGTATTAAATAAAAAATCATATCACCCTACATTAAAGGCAAGTTCCAATGTAGCTTGAGATGTTTCTACTTCCAGTAAGACTTTCAATTCATCGTTAAAGACTTTCGTCTCCGTTGGTAAAAAGTACGGTTGAGGTAAAAATTTCAAGAACAGAAGTAATCAAACAAAAAACGCATCGTGTGTGCATTACTTTATCTACACACATCGTTACCAACCGTATTGTCTGTGCTGCGCTGGAGCTATGTTAGAACACGTATTTTAAAAAAAAAACCGATTGAATTGAGAATCTCTTCCTTAAGTCGGTTAAAAATGGCGCCCAATTTTTTTTTTTTCATTGTGACGGCAAAGCGATATCAAAGAACAATCGAACGGCGGGAAAACATATGCCAAAGTTTTAAATTAAAGAAATGTCCTATATTCCAAAATTATTTTGAATTTCGAATCCTAAATATAATTAAAGATATCGATCCTTAAACACCAGCCAGTATTGGAAATTTCGTGGCTGTGAGGCCCCAATAAAAAATCTGGTGTTTTTTTATGTTTTTTTTGGCGATATCAATAATGTCAGGGATAAACTTAGAAACCATAATGTAGTATTACGAAATATGAAAACCACGTTGAGTTCTAGGGATTGCCTCGCTCGTATCGAATCAGCTAAACATGCCTCCACACCTCTCACTGTTTTATCTCCTTTTTTTCCCGCCCGTAAGGCCTCGTTCAGAGCTTAACAGCCGGCCATTGAGGTACGTAACTGCGAGTTGGCTCATCACTGCTCTCTCCCAGGTATAACGTAGCCAGATTAAGTGGATCTCCGCGAACTATTTTTTTAACAGTTTCCGAGTCCATTTTACGCTGGCATGGTTATAATGGTGTTCGAGTTTGACGTTCTGCCATGGACGCCTTCCAAATCGCATCGCATTTGAATAGCAACTGCAGTTCGGCGATAGTCGTTTAACTTTTATCGATCTACAGGGTGTTTGGTGCATCGTGTGCCAAATTGAAATGGTCGACTGAAGGGGTCATCCGCTAGCCTTTCAGACCCTTTGACACCCCTCATGCTCTGTGGATTTTTTTTTATCGACTTTTTATTGTTTTCCAAAAAAAAGACCCAAATTTTACATTCAAATACAGATTTTTAAAAAAATATAAGGCGTAGACTCTGAATTTTAATTTTATTTCAATGTGTATTGTTTAAGAATACTTTTAAATACAAAATTAGTGATATTAGTCACCTAGTTCTTTTTTAATTCACTCGCAAAGGTAAAACTTAAATTAAAGCTGTACATGTTACAGCTGTTTATAAGGCTACAAAAAAAAAACCAAAAGCGACCGGGATCTTCCAACTCCCTCATTAATTCTCCAGTCTATCCTCTTTCTAATGATGTGCCACATGCCATAAAAGTATTTTAACAACTTTGTGAATTCGCTAGAATTGTGAATCGAGTCACCTAAGGCTAATATTCAAAATTATGATTTAAAAAAAAATCTCTTAAATGATACCTGTCAAACCTATAAATCTGCTATCTCATTCTTATGGTTAGGTAAATTCGTGTCTCATATCTGTATCTTTCGTGGGATTTACTTGAAATAAAAAAACAAAATTGCATTTTTAACATTTATTTAATCATTGTTACAAATCTTGCTCAAATTGTTGGCCTCTGTTGCGAATGCAGGCCCGACACCTGTTTCGTATTTCAACAGTTGTTGTACGAAGTCGTATTTCCTCCTTAATAGTATTGAATGCCGCTTCTATGCGTTGGACTAATACCTCCCTAGTTGGAACCTCCGTGGCATATACCAACTCTTTCGCACGTCCCCAGACATAAAAGTCTAACGGAGTTAGATCTGGGGAACGTGGCGGCCATGGAATAGGGCCATCGCGTCCAATCCATGCATTGGGGAACACATTGTCGAGATATTCCCTCACAGTCAATCGCCAATGCGCCGGACAGCCGTCATTTTGAAATACAATGGGCACACGTTCATTAAATACGGGCACATCGGTCACTAATTCGGGCAGGTCATTTTGTAGGAATTCCAGGTAGTCTTCGCCATTGAGATTATCGGGCAGGTAATGCGGTCCAATTACCTGATTCCCAATCACTCCTGCCCAAACGTTTACACTAAACCTTCTTTGAGAAGATTTCTGTCTTTTAACACGTGGGTTTTGCGTTTTCGTTGTCCAGTGGTGCAAATTGTGTAAATTGAGGATCCCATCCTTGGTAAATTTGGATTCATCCGTCCACAGTATTCTTTTTAAAAAATCAGGATCATCCACATCCGTGTGTAAAAGAAACCGACAAAAAGCCACTCGTCTCTCAAAGTCGCCACCCTCAAGACCTGCAACAAACAAAAAACTCTTTTAAATTTCTCTTGGGCAATAAGTAATTGCACAAGAAAGGACCCGCTGTTCGTGCTAATAGATTCACTACCTGGAAGTGACGCCATACCATACCCATTACCTGCTAAACAAAGGCAAGGTCAAACAAAGCTTGCACGGGTTTAAAGTTAGTTTAAAATTACGTACCTTGCACCGGAGTGTAGTGGAATGGATGCTTTTTGTTTTGACGAAGTACTTTCCACACTTTCCATATTGAAATATCAAGATGTGATGCCACATTTCTAATGCTTCTTGTAGGGTCTTCCTCAAAAAGTGCCAGTATTCTCTCGTCTACTTCAACATTATGTCGCACAATATGGCCCCTTGGTTCATTAAAAGTAACACTGCCAGTCTCGCGTATGCGTCGGTATGTGTCTTGGAAGACTCTGCGGCCAGGTGATCGTCTACCAGGAAAGCGTTCCTGGTAAAGTCGTTGCGCTGCACGAGCGACGCCATTAGCGGCTCCGTAAGCCATCATGATGTCCGCATATTCTTCGTTAGAGAATGTCGCCATTGCAATAACAAAAAACTCAAAGTTTAACAATAACAACAAAAACTAAACAAATGTAACAAGAACCAACAAAACTCAACGATAACAAAGTAATAAAAGAATCGCGGAGTATGGTGAACTAGCACACACGTTAGGTAGCAGAGGCAGTGATGTCTCGACTAAAAAAATGGCGGGTCGGGCGGCGCGATTTGTTCAAACCGATTTAAGGTATGCAAGAAAGAGATAGAAGATAGATTTTACTGTGAAAGATTGAGAAAACAAATTTTACCTCTTTCTCAAGTAACAGTTCCGCAATAAATATTTTTTCATTAGAATTTGGAATGTAGTTTTATGTGACTTGATTCACAATTCTAGCGAATTCACAAAGTTGTTAAAATACTTTTATAGCATGTGGCACATCATTAGAAAGAGGATAGACTGGAGAATTAATGAGGGAGTTGGAAGATCCCGGTCGCTTTTGGTTTTTTTTTTTGTAGCCTTATAAACAGCTGTAACATGTACAGCTTTAATTTAAGTTTTACCTTTGCGAGTGAATTAAAAAAGAACTAGGTGACTAATATCACTAATTTTGTATTTAAAAGTATTCTTAAACAATACACATCGAAATAAAATTAAAATTCAGAGTCTACGCCTTATATTTTTTTAAAAATCTGTATTTGAATGTAAAATTTGGGTCTTTTTTTTGGAAAACAATAAAAAGTCGATAAAAAAAAATCCACAGAGCATGAGGGGTGTTAAGGGGTCTGAAAGGCTAGCGGATGACCCCTTCAGTCGACCATTTCAATTTGGCACACGATGCACCAAACACCCTGTATATCGAAACGATCTTTAGTGTTGCCAACGTTTATATTCTTTAAATTACACAAATTAGCCTATTTATATACGATAATGTGATGTTTGAATTATTCAGGGCCAATAAAAGTATATTTATTGATAATAAGCAATAGTAAATATTCCTCTCAGTAGGAAAATGTAAATATTTGTATCGATTTGATTAGATATCATTACGTCGTAAGTTATTTGAGTCAATAGTTGGGAAGCAAACTCGTCGCTTCAGTGAACGATTCCGGTTATATTAAGTAAAGGCAAATGATGTCTATTTGGAACCGAATGTTTGTTTAAAACGTCTGGTTTCTAACTTTCAAAGGAAATATTGATAGATACTGAGCACTGTAGGTAATTATTAACACAATAAATGGTACCTACTTTAGTATAGGTAAGGTTTTTTTTTACAGATTTCAAAAGGACTTAACAAAAATCTAATGTATATTCTGTTTAACATTGATGTTGGACTAACGTCTTAGTAATGAATTAACACTGGCAACAATGCACCAATTTTTTTTCTGTTCTATTTTCAATTCTGACCAACGCGACTTCCCATCACCTGGTTTATGGACAGTAACAGAAAATCATAAGAACTTCTGCGAAACGTCGGTGGCTGCACACCTTTGACTCTAATTGAATTTCAACCAATATCTTGAAATTAATTTGCTCGTTATACTTTGCTTTATGACTGGCCGGGGCCACGACCTACGGTAACATTTCAACAACGTTGTGGTTTAAAATAAAATGAAGGGACACAAATCGAAAGGAGCATGCTTAGGTTAGTTCACGTTGAGAGGGTGAATGAAAGACGACTGAAAAAAGCAAAATTTAACTGGAACCTGACGGTAGGGGACGCCCTAGAAGGACAAACAAAGTTCTTATGGGTCATATTTCTCAGAAAGGTCAGGTACTCGCACCCGGCGTGCTTGTATAACTACCTACGTGTAAACGAAGCAAAATAAGTATGGAACAATCGTAGCAGATGGCGTTCTTTAGTTTTTACCTACCCCCATGAAAAAGAAGCGTAAGCATACATTGTGTATATGTTATTAAGTAAGTAATTGTAAGAAGCCCTAGTTTCCCACAAACGTATAAGATAGAAGACACACTCCAAGACTGGGTGCCCTCGTAAATGCCTTAGATTCAATTGCCAATGCTGGAGTTGTAGTCTGTGGCTGTTAAGCGATTTGCGGTTGCCTAACTTCCCTAAGACTTTAGTACTGGATCACCGCGGTCGTATAAATCCGTCTTTCGTTATTACTCTACTTGTCGGTTACATGACATGGCCTACAAGTATTAATAAGACAAACTCTTCAGTGGCAAGAATAGGTGTCAAATTGAATTGCACGGAAAATACAAATTATCCACTTTAGACATTGGCCGAATAGTTGACATCGGTTTTATTTGTCGTATCAAGGAATAGAATAAGATCACCATTTTGCTGCAAATTGATTAAATATTACTCTTTTTTTATAATAGTGTTCTAGATAATCTTATTAAATTTAGTATTCTAATTAAAATAAGATTTTATCGTACCTGTCGGATTTTGTCACCGACTGACATTCGGCCAATATTTTTCTGTAATTCGGAGGGAGTGAGCTTAAAAAAAAAACGACTGTTTATATGCGCAAATTTGATTAGTTTTCGATTCTAAAAACGTACCATAGTAGACACAAAATTGTATATATGGTTGGTAGCACCCAGCTTGAACCAGCAGCTTGTCTTATTCATACCCTACGGGATACATCTCAGTATATTTGTAGTGATGTAACTTTATCGTAGCTTTAGGTTGAACTGAACGTTCTCATCGTGCTTTTAACATTCATAACATAATTTAAGTAAGTCGAAGAGTTTATGGCTAAGATTTTGACTGCAAGTTTAATTCCATCACCGAGTGGATTTCTACTCGGTGATGGAATTGAACTTGCTTGCTTTGCTCGACTATTTAGTCAACATCGTTTTTCTTAATAATAGTTACGTAAAAATACAATAGAACAATTTTATAGTGATGGCTTCGATTAAAGAATCGTGTGTCACAATTATTCGTCAAGTACCTCAAAATACGGTCTGTTATCCATTACTTATAAAAGTGTAAACCCAAAATCCCATTTTCCATGTCTTTTTCCATCTGTTTCCACTCGGTGTGCTCCACAGACTATGCGAGCGTTCAACGTTTTACGAACCATTTAATTTTATCGAATGCAATGTAATACAGATTGTTATGAATCAGCTGGGAGTCAATATACCGCGCACATATGGAACGCGTAACGCCACGTGTCAGCTTCATTTATTTTTCACTCGTCTGTATGTTTTCGTGTTTGATTTATGCTGGCCTTAGTGTCAGTGGGCCAAATGAAACCAGTGTCAGATTTCTTTTTGAACACCCGCTCCATTGCCGTTTCATCTAAGGTATTTCAGAATGGTATGCCAGGAACCCATCGATGTACGTTAAAGTTGGTATTTCGATTTTTATTTCCGTTCCGTTTTTAGAAACTGATGATAGCCGTGCGTTGACGTGCGATGGAAGAATTTATAGCTGATTATTCATAGCTGTGATTTATTCTTAGCTTTGTTTGATACAAATGTTTATAATACGGAGTTGCGATTACGGGGGTCGTCACGGAAGCGTTAGAACTTGTGATTGTTCTCGTATCTGGATATTTATTTATTTACAAAAGATTCTTGCAAAGGTTTCTATCATCATCTTCATCATAACAAACTATCAAGCTCCACAGCCGGTCACAGCACGCCTGTAAAAAACATAAATCCATTTTATATTTCATGACGCAGACATAAACTGGTGATAAAGGGACTATTGAGAGACATTGTGTTGCAGCTTGTTCACGTTTAAAAAACAAATAACTTGTTGAAAACACAGACAGACAAAACATTTGCTTTGACTTATTACAGAAAATATTACATTTACAAAGTAAACAATAGAATTACCTTTAGAACTACATAGCATCCAAAGCCGTTCTTTTCTCTTATTTCCAAAACAAGACAATGGGAACAGGGAATAAAGAAGACAGAAACAAGGGGGAAATTTTCACTTTGACTGTATCTTAAAGCCACGTTCAACTTTGTTTATCTATAACGTTATTCGAGACTAAAGAATAAAAAAAGCATAAAACATTCTGTAGGTACCTACTTAAGATAATGTTTTACAACTTATCAGTTAAATCAAACAACGTTTCGCCATTTAAAAGGCATAAAAAGGGAAAAAAGGGGCCAAGTTTCCCAGTTTTTCGGAGTTCTCCGAGGCTCGGATCGAACGGGATTAGGCTAATGAGCGCCGGCCGGATTCCGTCCATAAAATATACAAGACATGTCCTGAGCTTGATATCGGCAAATATTTAATGAAAATGGAATCAAGGGTTCCGGTTTGTTTATGTTTAGAATCGATTAAAAGTTCATTTGTTTTACTCTTATTCTTTAATCGAATTAGCTTTGAAACACGTGACAATCGTCTGAAACCAAACGTCACGGGTAAACGAAGTAGGACAGATTTGAATTATGTTCATAAAAGCTACTACAAAAAAAAAACTAGCGCGCTTTAGACCACACGACTGAAGTGAAATTTCTTTAAAGAAAATTGCTCTGCTCTGTCTAGCTCCTACAGTGTGATACAGATTACAGACAATAGGCCTGCTCTGGAGAGAAAGAAAATGAGTACTATGTAGTACTTCTCTTTTTGCTCCTACAGTAATAAACGAAACGTAACTCTCACTCTTTTTCTCTACTGGTGACATTTTGATTTTCAACTGGCGTTAACTTGATTGCCCTGTCACCCATAACACAAGTTTAATCTTAGCTCAGCTGGCAGTAGTATTTATATTATCAAAATTCATTATTTTATTACAAGTTGTAACTAAAATTGTAAACCGGAAATAAAGATCTTATTATTTACTCTTCACTAACTTATATCTTCCTCACAAGTTCCGAGTTCCGAGTTCCTTTGCCCGATCACACTATTCGTAACGCTTTCATCACGCATTTCCAGCTTAATTTCTTAGTCAAGTATGAGTAAAGAAGTTTTACTTCAATAACAACAAAGATGAATTCATCACGAAATTAGTCACTATTTCATTTTAATGTACCTACTTACACACTTCATTGTTACCTTATAAAGTGTTTAGTGGCAGTTTACGCGGCGTTCGAGCCTCCCAAAATAACCGTGTCGTGTGTAACATCCCTATTTTCAAGGAATATTGCTCTCGTAATAATAAAATGAATGAGAATAACACGTGGTTCCGCATCCGAGAATATGATATTATATTTTTCATTGAATACTGTGAGTGCATCGAATTATGAAATACCCTCAAAATGTTTACGTTTTAGTAAGTGATTGATTAAAACCTTGGGTAAGTAATATAAACTTTGTTACTTTTAGTTTAATGTTCAAATTTGAGTACCTTTGTAAATATCTAGGCAATAATATTAGGTAGGTACCTACTGCTAATAATTATAGTTTACTAAAGTAGACAAAATATTTCTAAAATACGCATTCCTCATTAGAAATAAAGGAACTTGAACTACAGATAACTAATAATGTCGGGGTGTGCCAGTGCTTAAGATATCGCCTCTCATGCACTGATTTGTGGGTTCATTTGTAATCACTTGAATTTTGAATTTGTTAAAAGACTGATATCGCAAAACATGTTGAAGTGATGATCAATTCTATTAGTATTGGGCCTTTGTAGCACAGTGGCACAGTTAAAAGTTGATATTATTATTATCTTATAGTTTTTGTTAAAATACATCGTTTTAAAGACAAAGTATGTACAGACGCCAGCACATGCTGGTCCTGCTCCATAGGACAACTTAATGTCTGGACAGGAATGTTTGCTTTTTCTCTACATCACAAATTGTAATTAGATTTTTTATTTTATTTTTATTTTAAGTATTAACTTCATGATTATTACTTTTTTTTAATAATCAACTTAGGATTAAATATTATGTAAATATGTGAGCACCATGTATCTTTCAATACGCTCATACAATTACCAGCCGCGTTGCTTATTAACCGACTTTCAAAAAAGGAGGAGGTTCTATGTTCGTGTGTATGTTTTTTTTTTTTTTTTTTTTTTTTTTTTTTTTATGTATGTTACCTGATTTCTCCCCCATTTGTGGACCGATTCTCAAAATTTTTTTTTTGTTTGAAAGAATATACTCCTGAGGTGGTCCCATTTTAATTTGGTGAAGATCTGGTGCTGATCTTCGGAGATATACAACGGAACTCTTCAAAAATAGACGGCAAATCTGTCGTGATTGCTGGAATCGCTTGGATGTTTATTGTTTATACAACATCATGACGTATCATCACGCCTGTATGCTCTGAGGGGTACGCAGGTGGGTACAATATACATAGATTTCGTCAGTTAGGTATGTTAATTTTAATTTATTAGGGATTAGTGGAAAACCCTATTATCATGACATGTATTGTTAACAATTAAGAATATAAAATAAATTCATGGCAAATAGTTTTATGGCAACAACTAAAAATGGAAAAATAAAAAACTTTTTTTCAAAAAATAAAACCGACTTCAAAAAAAACACTAAACGGTGTAAAATAACTCTAAATTCGGAAGTCGGTGGCCCATCATGAGTAAGACAAACCCACCAAAGCCACAGAATTCCGAATTTAGAGTTATTTTACACCGTTTAGTGTTTTTTTTGAAGTCGGTTTTATTTTTTGAAAAAAAGTTTTTTTTATATCACCTATCTCAGGATAGCTGTTTTTTTTTCTCATGGTACATCGTTCTCACATATAATCTGATTATGAGTACAAATATTGTAAAATCTATTTTAAAAGAGTAAGTATGGAGTTTCTTGCACATTCTTCTCCATACAAAACTACCTGTTGGAATGTGCAACTAGAATCATATTAGTTTAATTTATTTGTAAGTATAACGTTCAAAAGTGCCTGTTTTCAGGCCTAATTGAAATAAATGATTTGACTTTTGACTTTTGACATCAACCTACAACAATCTGTAAAATTTCTTTAATAAATATAAGGTTATAAGGTTTAAAATTTATCAGGGAAATTTGACAGTTTCGGGTACGTTGATTTATTTATTTATTTATTTATTTAATTTAAATAGAACGGCCGAAGCCAATTACACTATTTAACATAATTAAAATTTATTAAATCATTTACTTCACACTCATGTATTCTTCTCACAAAAATTCAAGCATTCTGACATTATCATCTTCCATTCATCCGCAAACATATCAAGACCTGTGCCTGAGTCCAGGAGAGCGTTAATAGACGCTACAGTCCGAGGAATAGGTGACTTAGAGTGCGCAATAGTACGGCTAGTTGGAACAGCCAGTAATCGGTGCTTTCTGCCACGACAGTAATTGTCTGGGACAAATAGATTGCAGATTTCGTTATGCAGATGAATGATGATGAATTGATGTGCTGGCGTCTGTAAAAAGGCCAGCTGCAACATCAAGATACGCTCTGATATTTTTCAACTCTATTACAAACAACTCCCTTGTACTTATACAAATAGCTTAATGTGTTAGCTTCTGTACTAAGGCAATTTAAACCCAATTTTGGGTTCTCAGAACTGAGACCGAACTAGAAAGTGATAGAACATACACCATTCATTTCGAGTTCTTCTTTTAAATATTACTTAATTGTATTAATGTCATTCCTCTAGAGTTCTAAGCCTTTGGGGTTACAAAAACATTACACACAAAACTTTTACAAAGACGTCGTATCATTAACTCAACATGGAAAGCCATTAAAATTCCGCATTCGGCCCAGTAAAACGAGGAAACGAAGGAGTGAGGTTCTAATATTCTAGTGCTACAACACTAGAGCCTTTTGTAACGGGTAATAAAGGGCATTCTAGGGCTCAAGTGGACCCAACGGAAATTTAATCTGACGGAGGACCCTTTTGTTTCAAGAAATTTCTGTCCTTAGATAATTGTCGGTAGGTAAAGAAGGCACAAGCAATGAATGAATATTTCAATTTAATTAAAAATGCGAGCAGAAAATGTTGTTCCTCCCAATTGCCCGTTTAAAGGACACTCTTGTCAAATCTTAATGACCCTCCAGTGTTTTGTTTTGATTTGAGTAATGACCTGAATTTGTACCGGTGTGTTTTTAACCGGCTCGACGTAACGGATTCGATTTTTAAAAAAAGTTCAGTATATAAATGGTTTTTCCACTTAAAGAACCAAATGATTATGAATCTTGAAATTATTATGAAACGTAGTCTTGAAAGACCGTTTATTTTTTTTGTTTCTGTTAAACGCACATTCATGATTGGTTGATTGAATATCAACAGCCAATCACATCTATGACGTGTAGATGTTTTCTACCAGAAAGTGTATATTTTCTAGTACCTACTCTGTGTTGATAAAAGCAAGCAATATTCCTTATTCAAATTCAAATGGTTGTTTGTTTAATGAAAGCAAACCTTTAATAAAGGTAACGTTTATAAACAGGTTTCATTAATTGGGTTTATTTTTGGAATAATAAGTACCTACTGGAGACTGTTCAAGTAGCTATATTGAAAAGGTTCAAAATGAAAATATTCTGTAGGTAGTAGTACGTAGGGTACTGAAATATTATTTCCGGTACCTACTTATGATTAAGATAACAAATAAAAATTTAAGACTCCCATTAATATTATGTGTGAATACTAGTGCCTTTTCTTGCTGTGGAACAGTCTTCTTCTTATCGTTACTACTAACCTCATCTAACTCTTTTTTTTTGAGGGGTAGAAAATCCTCATGGATGTTCCCCGCTCCGGGGAGGGCGGAAAGGTCTGTCAGACTCTTACTGACTAAAACCACCCCGTGTTCCTTCTCACACCTGCGCCGGGGGTCATGGGAACAGAAGATACTTCCACGACCCCTGACTGGTCGGCCCCACGGGCCTCGCCAAGTCTGCGAGGGGAGTGAGGTGTTAGACTCCCCTCGCGACGTCTAAGAGGGGCGCGCGTGAACATGTCGCGCCGCCACCTCGGGTCCATGTACGTGGGGGCGGCGGACACCCCCGCGTCCGTCGCCCTGGACCCATTCAGGGGGGCTGGAAGAGGGCGTTGTCGCCGTCTGCTGCGGGCAGGGTGAGTAGAAGTAATCTCCCTCTCCCTTTCCGCAGCCTCCTCTGCGAGATGACCGTTTCGCAGAAGGACACCACCGCGTAACCTCATCTAACCTAACCACACGATAAGGAGATAAGGAGTAGACTGTGACGAGTTGTAATGCCGCCAGAAGTAAACTGTGACGAGTTGTAATGAGTGAGTTTTAATGCCGCACATGGGCCTCTGATGGCATCACATGCCCACGAGAAATATCTTTTAGGCATGCCAGTTTCTTCACGACATTTTCTTTCAGCTTTTTTGAAGAAATTGGAACTGTAACAGGCTGGAATTAGAGCTCAATATAAAAGGCTTAAAAAAATAAAAATACCTCCACGTGTTTGTGCCCATAGTTCTCCACGTTTTCTGTTCTTGCGGGGTTTAATTTCCTTCCCATCTTGTTTAAGCTACTAATGACAGCTGAGCTTAACAGCGTATTTCTCCAAAGAGCACTGTAAGGCATCCAAACCCCCTTTACCTACAATAGATTCACGGTGAATTATTAACGGAGGTGTTTTCGAATACCCACTCAATATTGCTCTGCATTTTGGTAAAAGATACTTGAACATTTTGGTTGACTTGTCACATATAGGTAGGTACTGTTCATCATCTTCATATAACAAATAATTGCCTGTATTCTTTCAAGAGTAGAGGTGTACGAATATTTGATTCACATTTCGCCAGTTACATAAGTCAAATATTTATAACAGGGGGAAAGCCAATTGCCATTAGCCGAACAGAAATCTAGACTAAAAGCTGCTACTAAGATAATTCAGATGAAAGAACCCAATGACACTTTATACAAACTAGGAATTTAAGTTAAGACCTCATGCAGGTAGCACGTGATCACAGGAACACCGAGGCAGTCATAGAAATATCACCTGACTTCATACCTATCCATCGTTATGATCTACCTACACCCAACTAATCTACGCCAAAAAATCTTCTACTAACGTCTTAAGCCAAAATATTTAGTCAAAAGATAAAATATAGGGCGTTTATCACGTGTTCATGATGGCGGCTGAGGCCTCAGAGCTGCAGATAATGAGTGGGTACTGCCCCCATGGGCATAAAACTGAGGCATCGCCCACTTTGGCCGGTACTTAGAGGAAATCTCTTGACACAGCTATTTATATATAAGACGGATGTCGGAACCCGCTTTATATGATGGTATTTTAGGGATAGGAATGAAAACAATAATGGCTATTTACAGAACGTTAGATCGGTTCTATAGGTAGAATTATTCCATGTAAAAATAGAGTCTAAAATCAGTTCAATTCAATCAGCCAACATCTTCGAAACTTCCATCAGCTACCTTATAATTACAACGTCATAATAACTAGGTACTTACTCTAACTGCAGGAACAGTGGAAGTATTGACCACCTACGCCTAAACAAACGTAAAGCCAAACTGTAACATAATGTTATATGAATCTAAAATAGAGATGAAAACTATTTCAAGGGCCTCTAACCCGACGAGTGGGCGACGGGTCCTTTCTACCCTTTTAGCGAGTGAGTGGATCACAATCGCTGAGTTGACTTCAACCCTCCGCCGCCGGCCATCCGACCGCCTTGGAAACACGCCAGAAATCTGTTTGCTCAACTTTAATTGAGATTATTCTATTCCAAAATAATTTTAAATAGCCAAACGTTGATTACAGAAGCAATCCAAAATATTCTGATTGCTTAATCACGACTCTTGTCTAAACAAAATTTCTCCAGCCATCCAAATATTTACGAAATTGCTTGAAAATATAATTATCTTTTCCATTTCCGATGACGCAAATGCCGAATGCATCAAAACGTCACGCGTCAAGCGGCCGAAAGTCTCAAATGACAAGTACACGTCAGTCGCGCGGACGAAAATAGCAGATGGTTGAGTAACCACTTTAGAAAAAATATATCTTAATTTTCTTTATAATGTTAGTATTACTCCGCTATCAAAGCCGTATTGAACGTAAAATTTTAACGACGCCGCAAAACGGGCGTCGGTAGCGAAGTGAGTGCGGTGTGCCTCCGCTTTATAGCAAATTGGAGTCATAGCGGGTTGACACCGAGACGGCATGGCATTGTCCCATGTGACGCGACACAACTACACCCAACGGGCTATGTCGAGCTGCAGCGAGATGAGGCGGCCATCGGACAGGTTGGATTCGAGCCAGCGATGTGTCCCGCCACTCGCGTGCTACGGGATAACAGGATATTTAGCTTATGTAGGGATTATTCAGACAACTAGGTCGCATTCTCGTTCGTCGGGCGAATTTTCAATGGCATTTAATGTTCGTTGTTGATATAAGTAATTCGCGTCAGCTTTAAGTGGTTGAGTATTAGGGTTTGTCAACACTAGGGATGAGCGGAAATGTGTAGTACAGTTTGAGTGCCAGACCAACCAATAATGATTACTTCTGAACCTCGCACAGCGGAGCTCTGGTAGGTAAGGCCTTAGCGGGTGTTAGGTTTTACGGCGAGGCTCCACCAAAGCGGAGACAAGAGGAGATGTTTCGTAATCAACCTATAGGGTATTGTATTGTACTAAGGTAAGCGCTCAGCAGTCCAAATGACGCAAGATGGTTGGTTGTCTGCGACACATCTGTTCTCTCTGCTTGGTAGGAACCTATTAAATACCTTATGTCTTGTAAATACAAAACAAGTGACAAGAGATTTTTTTGTCAGAGACTTATGCCTATCTTGGGTAGCTTGTTTTGTATTTACAAGACTTCTTTCTCCCAAACAAGTATAAAGAATCCGCTCATAGTACTTAACATTCTCGTAACACTTGCAAAAATTCTCAGCTTTTACAGCTCTGCTACCTCCACGCACTGCTTAGTTTTCTCACACATTTCTGGTGAGAACACACCCTTAATATCGGTAACGCGACATTATGCTGGAGATGATTGTTCCGCAAATATCGACAAAATAGAGTGCATTTGGGAAATGTAGTCTACCAAATGTTTTTATAGTACTGCTGACCTAAATTTTGGATTCGCATCCTGCAACATTACGTACACGATTAGTCAGTTTCTGTGTTGTACAAACTCAGTTTTAGTTCTATGAGTCAATTCTATTCTGAATAGATTCTGCATATATCCAAAATAGATCACTACTTTATTTTTAAATTAGTAGGTGAGAAAATAAAGTGACTCTAGCCAACACTTAAATCTCTATAACTGAGGGAACTAGGGACTACGAGTAAAATAAAAACGTAGTTTTTTATTATTTCTTACGAAAATGTTATTTTTTTGCTGTAGCAGTGACGATAAAAGAATCTGAAGCTGAGCTTTTTCAGTAATGGGCCGTCTAAGCTTGAACTCTGTCATTAGGACTTGGAATTTCAACTTTTATCGGGCAAATGACGCGCCACCACGGCTAAATAAATGATCCTCATTTGTCCATGGGGGTACAAATATTATCGAGGTGCCAATCTCTGTGGCCTCATTTGGCGTTTGTGGTAAGCTCAGCTGTTTTGGAAAAGTGTGTCCGTTGTGGATGAACTTACCGATCGGTAATTTAAAATTCTGTGTTTGTTTTTTTAACTTTGGTTCTCCAACCAGTATAGTATAAATAAGGATAAATATAAAGTGAAACTGAAAAAAAAACCAGACATAATTTAAGTTACCAATTGTTTGCGGAAGCCGGCTTCCGCTCGGGGCCTGATTAACAACCTAATTATCATTTTTCTGACATAACTGAATTTCTACAATCTGCTCAAGATTTATGTTTTCTCCATGTTAACACCAGTTTGTACCATTATTCCGACTTTACTATAATCATCAGCCGGTTATCTAAACAATATGAAGTACATATTGTACATAGTACTTACATGTTTAAACAAGGTGAGGCTGACTGGTAGAAAATGCCCGTAGCATTTAATCCGCTTCTGTACATTGTTGTGCTTGAAGTATTAAATAAATCCTTGATACTGTTAATAAAGTCGATTGTAGTCAATAACAGCGGCTATACTTTCTTTAAAGTTTGTAACAAACTGACCTGGCTATGGCTATGCTTTTCGTTCCATGCGCCGAGGTATTTAGAGAGTAGGGTTGCCAGGCTGTTCCGGGGTAGACAAGTTCAAAGTCAAATTGTTTATTTCAAATGATTGTATTTGAGAATTTAAGTCAAAGAGAAAAGTTAATATAAAAAGAAAATGATTGTAGTTGCCCCTTCTAAAAGGCAGTTTCGCATGGAGAAGAATGGGTAAGAAACTCCATTTACTTACTCTTTTTAAATGGATCTTACAATAGGTACCTTGTATTATTATAATAATCAATATGTGAGGAAGATGTGCCTACAGACGCCAGCACATCAACCTACCCAAATCTGTCAAATTTTCCAAATCAATTTCGAACCTTATGCGATAGTGCAGCATTAATATCGAAAGTTTATTAAAGAAATTTGACAGATTGTAGTAGATTGATGTGCTGGCGTCTGTACATAGAAAGTTCTATATTGAGGCAGGTATGGGGTAATAAATAAGAAACAGATGATTTGATAATAAAATGTTATGTTGGTAATTTTACGTCGTGCTTACGTGTTAACAAATATTTTTAAATACCTAATCATTAAATAAACAAACAAATAAAAACAAACAGCTGACAAGTGTGTGAGTTTAGAGCAAAAGCAAACAAACAATAATTTAATTGATTTTGGTTACAAGTAACCACTCGAAAAAAGGGCAGTCTTGCAAAAATAAACGTGTCAATGGTGATTTCGAACGTCATTTTGATACCAGTACATATTTTATAGCTTAGCTATCTTTTACCTTGCGATTATATATTACGACTTAACAACATCTAAAGAATGCATGTAGTTATTATTGTTATCAAAGCAATTGAAAAGAAATAAATATTCACATACCTGCCTATAGGTACACTATACTCAATTTGTCTTATTTTTCAACCGACTTCAAAAAAGGAGGAGGTTTTCAATTCGTTACCTTTTTACTCCGTCATTTATGGACCGATTTTCCAATATTTTTTGTTTTTTTTTATGGGGTATACCTATACTAACATATTGGTTCAATTTGTATTAAAACTCATATCTGTTGAGGAATCATCGAGGGATTGAGGGAACTTCTCAAAAAATATATGTACACACGCACCGATTTTTACATTTTAGTAACAAATCAAGCATTTTCATTTAGAAAGAATCATTTTGTGAAGAAAACCCGATGAAGAAGACAGGCGACGGAACCGTTCAACACATAACAGTAAATTATTCACGATTGCTACAGTCAGATGTCTATGCAGTATTTCCATAACATAACATCACATTACGCCCATCTATTTTAAAAGGGGCCCGGCAGAGATGTACAGATATATAATGTTTAGTAAGAACTTCTTTAGCAATTGCTAATTTAAAAAAAAACGTTTTACTAAAAAAACAGCCGACTTCTTAAAAAAAATACTAACAGGTGAAAAAAGTTTCATTTACAAAATATTTCTGATGGATTTCTTTGGTTTTTGTATTCTTGCCATTTGCAATAAAATAATTATGATCTTTTTAATCACCCTCTTCAGAAATAAATAAAATTGTTTGAGTTTAATTTGATAAATTATTACATTTATTTTCGTAGGTATATTTTGGGTCATACAAACACTTTTACAACTCACTTTTTAACAAGTAAGTGAGGTCGTTATTTCATTATCTGATTACTCTAAGAAGAAACACAGAAAAGGACACAAAGTCCAGACAATATACTGGCCAGTTCATGTGAGAAACTTGCAGATTAGCGTCTATATACGGATGGTGGGTTTGAATACTAATCGTCACCGTTTCATCTTTTGACTCTACCCATAATACAAAGTCCGTGGCAACCCTATTTGCCAGCAGCTGCAACGCCCTGTCGGGACTGAGCGGCATTCAATATTGCAAGTTTCTTAACGCGCCACTCAGTAACAAATAACTTCATTTATAAAAACATTTTACCCTATTAGTAACTATCTAACAAGTTATTATCTTCTCAGATGATTGGCTGATAAAAGATACAAATTATCTTCGCTGCTGTAGGCCAAAGTCAAAGTCAATAATTATGTTTATTGCGAACTAATAGTACAATTTTAGTGTTATGTTATTTTAGTACATACTTAAGACTTGACAGTCTTTTACAAGCAATCCAATTGTCATTCACCTGCCCTTATTGTTCAAATTAGCGCATTATACGACGTAATTTTTAGAGCAATTAAGAACGCATTTTCTTAAGATACAAACCTCCTAGTTTAAGAAGCTAGGTTTATATTTTGTTTTAAAAATTCTTAATAGCCTTATAATTTTTGTACAAACAATTATAAATCTTGCTAGTATGTGTCTGTGTCTATGTATTACTTTGGATACATAAATATTATTATTATAGTTCACTTAGCGCCACCACCACCGTTCATTACGCAAGGTGTTCTTGTTACCAACAGTTTATGACACGATAGAAGTCTGACAATCTTTAGTGTTCGTATTAAGCCAGGAAAAGTTGATTGAAAGAAGCTTTTAGACCAGAAAGTAAAAATGATCTGCTAATGACCGTTACTAGATTAGGAACTATCTTATTGATCTAACCGCAGAATAAAGTCCAGTTCAAAATCAGCTTCAAGTCTATCTCAAGACCTCACTCGTCCTATTTTTGGAGGCTGTTATTAACTTGCGATGCTATTCTGTCACAATTACCCCGGAAAAATGTAGGTGAAGTAATGGCTGACTGAGCTAATTGAGCTGACACGACAGTTCACTCCACTCAAGTTTTCACAAAGTCACTTTGTAGCTGTTCTTCACTTCACTTCAGCAAGGTCTTTCAAAATGTGTCCATAAAAAGGAAGAAAATAATTAAAGATTGAAATGAAATAAGTTTCATAGTTACTTTATTAACAAACGAACATGCTTATAGAATGAGTAATATATTAAATTTGTTTTTATTTAAACTTGTTGATAAACATGTCAATGATCTGCTTGGCGGCGCGCGGTTTGTCTGCGGGCACCATGTGCCCTGCGCCGCGCACCATCACATCCATAAAGTTACCACTCGCCTTCACGAAACTAAAACAATTGAAATTCAACATTATCGTAGTTATCATCCCCTGTATTAAATGTGCCAAGAATAACAATGTATTCAGCAGGCCTAGCCATATTACAAATTTTATTTCTATTATCGTAATCGATAAGGTGACAATAGAATGAAAATGGCGTATATGAAATCAGCTGTTTGTCAACTGTACCCACCATGACGAACGGTTTATGACATTATTCTATTCTTCAAGATTTCAGTCGATAAAAATTATAAAATTACTCACGAATTAAGCGTGTTATCTTCCGCATCCCTGAGAAGTATTCTGGGAGCGTCCAGGTATCCCTGCGCCCCGGACCAGTTGAGACTTCTGTACGTGTGAACAGATAGCGCGTACGCAACTATCAGGTCCAATTGCCCACTAATAGAAGAAGCAAAAGGACTTTAGAAATAAAATGATATGTGTTTAGAAAAGTAGACCTTTTCTAGGAGCTTGTGGCTAAATAATAACAGACTCACGAGTCAATCGAAGGTTAAGCTTCGCCTGACGAGGTTAGTCCGTGGATAGGTTACCATTAATAACATCTTTTTATCAAAACTCCTCCCTGCGACGAAAAACACGTAAAGCCGTTGGTCCTGGCTGTCCTTTGTAGGTCTCTGACAGTCGTTAGTTAAAAGCTTGGAAGTTGGACGACCAGTTTAACCAAGGTTTATAGTGTTACCCAGTTATTGAGTTGTGGAGGTTACGCAGGCAGTCGCTCCATGTAAAACACGGATTATCAGCTGTATCCGGTTAAACTAGAATCCGACCTCAACATAGTTGGGAAAGGCTAGGACATTAATGCATTTTACATGTCAATATTTTGAAAACTATTTAACAACGGTATTTCGAAAATAATTGTTCCCTAGGAAGAAAAGCCGATAAATCCCAGAGATCATGGTCTCTTTTAAAATTCACTCATAAGATAACAGAATAAAAATAAAAATAATAATAATAATACCAGCCTGTTACTGTTCCACTGCAGGGCAAAGGCCTCTTCTCATATAGAGAAGGCGAGCATTGATCACCACGCTTGCTCAAGGCCGATTGGCGATTTCAAACTTATATTAACTATAAGTCCAGGTTTCCTCACGATGTTTTTCCTTCACCGATGTCAATGATGTCTAAGATGATCTTAGAAAGTACATATGAATTGAAAAAGTCACATTGGTACTTGCCCGGATTTGAACCGCAATCTCTTGCATGAGAGGTAGATGCCCTCTGGGTTATCACGACATAATATATGAGTATGAGGATAATATGCGAGTCTAAAAATGCAGTACAAAGCCTGGAAAAGTATAGCAAGAACCTTTGAATTGGCCTATTCTGATAGATGACGTCATAATAAATGCAGTAGTGATCATTTAGCTCAACTATATAGGAATATACATATCTGTAGGAAGTATTCGATTTGCGTATGTCACATTAAAAACACGCACAGTGTCGACTGACAGTTAGAGACTCGTGTATTCTGCTAGCCCGTATAGAACAAACAAAAGCAACCATCTGCTCCATGAAAACAGCCAAGAAACATAGGTACTCACTTGTAACACATAACTCCATAATATTCCAGTAACTCTTCCAACCAAGGTTTGACACTATCATAAATTTCATGATCCAAGCGTGACCAAACATTATCATTCAAAGGTTTATAAGTCATTTTCTTGACGTGAAGGGCATTCTGAACATCGGGCTTATTTAAAAAACTAGGGTATGAACCGACATACTCGTGCGTGTCTTCTAGTAAATAATTATAAACATTGACGGGTGCAAATTTAGAAAACGCGTCGAAAGCTTTGCCAGCAATCTGAAATCAAACAAGGAATAATTCAATACAGACTATGTATACTAATTTTATAAATTAGAAATTAAGTCTATTTGTTTGTCAGTTTTCACGACTAAACGGCTGAATGGATCGTAATGAAGTTTGGCGTAGAGATAGATCATTTCTTGGAGACGGACATAGGTCATATTTCGCTTTGTTTGCCTAGTATCAGAACAAAGCTGTTAATGGTACCACCAATGATAGACTTGTTTAATAAGTACTACTGCTGAGTAAACATCTCTTCTATTTTATGCAAAGCTGGTTTAAAATGGAACTGGTTGGCTTTGAAGGGAGGCCACCCCTACTAGGAGACGCTACCCTTATTTCTAGTCTCAGATGTTCAAGTCTCGGCCATGCGATCTTTCAATGAAAGTTAATTATTATTTTTCTAAATTTATGTTAAAATTACGACAATAATCTTCCAATCATCGGCACTTAATAGTGATACATTGTGACAAGTATTATAAATATTGATTTTTCATAATATGACCACAGTAAACTGCATGATTTCCTCATTAGGTACTACGTCAATGTTCAGCATAGTAATCTCTTCTATATTCACAAAATCTACTTACCTCCTTATAAGCGTCATAATCGCCCGCATCCCAGTACTGTCTAGCCTTTTCTTCCATATCGTGAACTATTTCTGCTTGTTCTGAGTCTAATAAACCCATTTGTAGTCCCCATTCGGAGTAGTGCATCAGTGTTGGCGGATCAGTCCATCCGTCTCCTATTGCCAGACCCTAAATCATGACGGGTTACTTGTTTGATCGATTACAACTTTGACATCATGAACATACAAATATGAATAATAAAACAGACCTTCAAATTGATTGGCGTTGCCTCGTTTTGGTTGTTATGTATGTAATGTCCGAACGCTGGAATGTATTTACCGGCGTAAGATTCGCCAGCGATAAATAATGGTGCTTTTCTCAATTCTGGAAACACTACCAGAAACTGTTGAATGAAGTGAAGGAGACATTCGCCGACCTGCAAAAGTAAAGGATTTGAAATGACGCTTTAGTTCTTTTGTGAACAGTTCAATTTTAAATAAGCAGCATTTATCACCTCATCTTCATTAGTGGCGTATTCTTCCCCCTCAGTGAAGCTGAAGCCAGTTCCTACTGGGTTGTCAATGAAGAGAAGCGAGTAACTGGATCCCCATGTGATAGGCATTTTCTCCACTGAAAGAATTTCTTTAAATAAATAAATAAATATGCCACAACTTTTCACACAACGCCATTTAGTCTGAATGTAAATCCCTTGACCCTACAGTCCTCTTAGTGAGCATTCTATTCGTGACAAATAGAATCAATAATTTTCTTACCAGTATCATTAACCATATGAATCGGCCCAATTTCTTCGAACAAGCCGTATAAAGACGAACCACCAGGACCTCCTTGTAGCCAGATAATCAACGGCGTACTGTCTAGAGGAATTCCTTGCGCTGGAAAATACCAGAAGAATAGGTTCCATTGCGCAGTTTTGTTTACAGTGAAGTACGCAGCATGACTGTTGACGCCTGCAAACAGAGTCGGGTCCACTGCGGATAGTTCTTTTGCTTTCTCTGTTTGTCCATTTTCTACATAAGGTGTTAGAATGAGTGGGCCATCTTCTTGGTCAACTGGAGCCACTATGGCACCCAAAGTAGATGCACTGAAACACCTATAAACAATATTGAAATCGTCGCTAAAATTTTTAGCGATAATAGTAAAAAATATCTTACCAAAACAACGCTAACAAGTGTACTTCACCAATCATATTTTCAGAATAGCATAAAGTAAGGTTTGTTGGTATTTAAAGCTAGTAATGGTTTCAAACTATTTTAGGAATGTATTTCAAAGAATACTACGCAGAAAAATGTTATCAGCACATATTTTCTTCATAGCAATAAAGTAATACGCACTAATGACACAGTAAATAGTTATTAATAACATATTACAACAAAAGACAAGAAGAATCAAATACGACTGTAGGTATGTTTATAAGGAATTGATCCAATACATTTTTAGCAAACCATACTGCTAATACCGATGGTGCTTACAATATTGCTTTCAAAAATGCAAGCAACTTTAAATAACTTAAACACTCACTATGGTCCAGACTGCACTACAATGCTATGTTAATTTACTATCAATAGTCGTTGTGAAATCCACCATATTTTTATTCAAAGTGAGATCCGCACTTATTGCAGCCTAAGAACGGCATTAATAGATCATTCTTTGACTATGTTTTGCTCAGTAAATACAACACCTTACACTTCCTTATACAATTATGAACATTGCGCACCTGGTAAAAGGTTCACCTTGACCTAAAAGCGAGCCAAGATTTAATAAAGAGAATGATTTTAACCATCAAACTACGCAAAAGAGTCAGTAGGTACTCTAATAATCTTCAAAAATATATCCGCATATCGTCTTCGATGAAAAAGTAGGAGTGCGTGGATAGAGGATTAAAACATTTAATATTGTGGGAAACTCTGAAAAATACGCACAATTTCCGTGTAGTCTATATTTTAAACAATCGGTGGCCTAATCTATTATCTGCCTGGGAATGCTAAGTCTTGTAAGACATCGCACCATTTCAGGTGAACTCCTGGCCTATTTGCCACGGCTCCTTATTTGCGTCTGAGAGCAAACTGTGTACTTCATAGGAGCACGTCATCTACATAAATTGGGCCAACGCGTGACAAGAGCGCCATCTTGCGCGTCACGTAGGAACTACATTATTCTGCTACCACAAATCGTACATATTCGACGAATATTCCGGAGTTATGTTCCACTGTTTTTCCGTAAGGGGTGGACAAAGTTATGGGATTGCTATGTTACACACGTTTGAAATTATAGCGAAGGGTCGAAGTATTTCGAAAGTGTGGGTTCTATGGCAAAACATTGTTTGCAATAAACCCTAACTTTTGCAGATTTTGCAAATCTTTTTTTGTTTCTTGTTTAAACACAAAAAAAAATTGCAAATCTTTATGTACCCTTATTTCAAAATTGAGGCTTAAATTATCTACTACCTGCTTGTAGTTTTCATTTTTTCCAATTAAACCCCACGCGGACGCCGTGTCCGCGTTGTCATTGTGTCTCTAATTAACACGATTGGAAGGTTAAATCCACTACTTGTAGTTTGAAACAAAAGTAAACAATGAAAAATCTGTCCCTTGGCCAATTTTACTGCAGTATTCTTTAATAGACATGTGTAAATGTGTAAAGATAACTAAAACGTATAGTAGGTAACATTTACTTTTTCTGTAAATTATTTTGTATTTCAGTAATAAGGTTTAAAACAACTATCAGTTTTATTAATAAGCACAATGTGGTGAATGTTCAGTGTCAAGCCTATCAATTAATTAAAAGTTGACAGCTGAAGCACTGGTATTATATAAATATTAATATTAATATCAGTGTTGGTTATTTCCATTTTTTCTACAATACTTATTGCGACTTCGTCCGCATGAAAGAAACTACTGACAGGAAAAGCCTAAGTATGTCAATGAATTTTTAAATGACAAATCACTCTGATACACTGACTAAATCTATTTTTTTTTATTTTAAATTGCATGAATACCTACTTACTATTTTATTTTTTGATATTTATTATACATGTGAATTGTTATTTTTTTTTTATCAATTTAACTTTGTATCTTATTTTATTTAGTTTTTAAAATCTGATGGTCTTCTGAACTAATTTGTACACCAGCCATGGTCAAACATGTTGTGCCAAAGAATATACTGTAACAACTATAATAAGCATCATACTATGACTATTATCTGCACATGTTTTTGCAATATGTTTTTTATTTGAACCTAATATACATAATATAAACTATGTTCCTTGTCAATAGTCAAAGACAACTCCTACAAATAAAGTTACAAAAAAACTTTATGACAGGCCGACCGATTCGATTCCCACCCAAGACAAATATTTATGTGATGAGCACGATCATTTGTAATGTGTCTGGGTGTTATTAAAAAAATCATAAGTATTTATTTATTTAATTATTAAAACTTTATGCACTAGTAAAAGACACTGTACAAAGGCGGACTTAATGCCTTAGGCATTTTCTAATAGTCACCTTAAGGTGATGCAGAGAAAGAACAAAAAACTAGAAAGTGAAATCAATAATAATTTAAAATAAATACATAGATACATGTTGTAATTCAAATACAAGCGATGTCAAGAAACAAAAGATATATTACTGGAGAAATACTAATCTGCCAACTTAAATTCAAGATAAGTTTGCCAACTCCTTGTAAATATGCTCACGTGCCATCACTTTAAATGTGAACAAACTGGTAGCTCATTCCAAAGAAAAACCGCCTGAACGAAGAAGGAAGAGTGAATGACACCAGAACGGTGAGAAGGACATCGTAGAAGTCGATTATTTGTGGAACGAAGATTCTTATCGTGTGCTGAACACAAATAGTGAAAATGAGAAGTCAGATATGTTGGAGATGTGGGCTTGTGAAGTACAGAAAATAGCGTTGTCAAGGCTCTCAAGACTCTGCGCTGACGAATAGGTAGCCGTTTTAAAAGTGAACGATGCGCGGAAACGTGATCGTACTTGCGTAGATTGAAGACGAATCGAATGCAGAAGTATAATATGCTTATTATCAGTTGTCATAGACCAAGCTCTGCTTAGTTTGGAACTAAATGGCGTTGTGTGAAAGATGTGTATTTTTTTTATATTGTATTGAGTAAAGAAATACGGATTAGCTGCCTATTGGTAAAATTGCCGTTTGTTGAAATGTGTATGAAATAAATAATGTAGGTAAGTAGACTAAGAAGTTAGGTTGTGTTAGAAAAAATGCTAGTCAGTGAACAAGCTGCACAAACTCAACAAACACTATTCATAGAATGTTGTGCCTAAAACCTTTTTCCTATTCGATACAATGGTACTTAGCATTACTTAAAGTTATTACTTTATTTAATGAGCCATCCCTGGAATTCGTCTCGCTCTAGTTCCCGTTAGTGAGGTTATTGCGATCCCGGGCGGCCCACCATCCCGGGTTACGGGCAATATTCTAGATTACACATTACATGCACAAATGGACCGATATATCGTGTAAGTTACGCACTCAATACGTGACTGCATAGTGTTAAGCTAATAAGAGTATAGTTAAGTAGAGTACCTATAGTACCTATATAATAATAATAAAAAAGCAATGATAGCCAAGTAACCCGAGGACAACCAAAGCATAGGTCTCGAGTTCGAACCTTAATATAATATAATAATAATAATTCTAAATGAATTATTATATTATATTAACTGTTGGTGTTACTAGTTACACAATATCAAGCTATTCATTTCCAGTTTATTCTGAATCCGAATTTTATAGGTTTTCCGCACATTGAGGTTAATTTATACTGGAAATTTTAACATCTTATTATATATGTATTTAATGACTTCTTTATTAAATACCTCAAGCATAGCTCGTATGTTTAGCTTTGGGGAAGGTTCATATCTGACGGAACATGCGCCGGGCGTTTGCGACAATGTACGCTCGACGCACTAACGTATCATCGGTTGAGTGTGAACGGTCAAGTGTTTTTCTATACATTTGTCTGTTCTGGCGTTACGCGACCGATAATACGCGACAAATTTTCCGTCAGATATGAACCTTCCCTTAATCGTAAGCGGTCACCCACCAATACCCAGCCTGTTTTCTGAAATATCCTATGTCTTACACTTCAACAGGCTTTAAGTAGGCTCTTAATACTCTTGGTAGAGGTGTTAAAGCTCCCCAAAGCTGGGCCCAATGAGCTCCTAAGTTAGGAGAGCCGCCAGGTAGCAACAGGTCGATGTAACCCTGTACAAACCACTAAAGACCGCCACCAAAATGGATCTAAAGATATTACCGAGGTAGAACATTCCAGGTAAAAGAAAATTTAGGCTAACCCTTGTTTAACATACTTTGAGCGAAGCTCATCTATCTGCCGCTAAAAATCTTAACCTCAACAGGCTTGAAAGAAAAACATTATTATAATACCAGCCTGTTACTGTCCCACTGCAGGGCAAAGGCTTCTCATACAGAGAAGGCACGAGGATTGATCACCACGCTTGCTCAAGGCGGATTGGCGATTTCAAACTCATTTTAACTATAAGTCCAGGTTTCCTCGCGATGTTTTCCTTTGCCGACGTCAATGACATCTAAGATAAACTGGGAAAGTACATGTGAATTGAAAAAGTCACATTGGTACTTGCCCAGATTTGAACTACAACCTCGTGCATGAGGGGAAGGCGCCTTAACCTCTGGACCGCCATGACGCTAAATATTATTTTAACGAAATTAATTACTGTCTGGCTCACAAAATTAGGTGCTAAGCAATAATAAACATCAAATATTTCATGAAACTCAACACTAAACATTCCTCACTTCTTGATTGGTTAAAACGGTAAGACGTATAAAATCATCGTTATTTGCTACCTTGTACAAAGAATTTAATTAGATCTGTGAAGTCTGTAGATCATGTGAAATTTGATAGCTACTTATGAAGCGAACTCCGACATAATTAAATTTAGAACAGGTGGGAGCAACAAAATGAATCAAAATTAATTCGACGCAATTTGACAGCGCTGTCGTCGGCTTCCAGCTTAATTTTCATGTTTAATTAAATAATATTTTGTTTGACACATGAACAGGACCAGAATAGAGGAAAAAATACATCTCATTAGCTTTGATACTGAAATAATGAAGTGGCCCGACTTAATAAAGTTTAAGGTAGAAAGCCTAAACGAGAACATGTTTCACTGGCTATTTCTATGAAACTTTTTATGTATATTATGGAACGTTGACTTTTTCTTGTTGAACATTACGTACCAGTAAGTAATCTTAACTTCTAGGTATACAAGTACTATAAAGAAGAAAAAAAATATTGTTGGTTTGTTTGTTTGCATTGAATAAGCTCCGAAACTACGGACCACTCAGAAAAAATATTTCACCGTTGGTAAGCTACACTTTCCCCGGGTGACATAGACATAATTTTTATCCATGTATTCCTAAGGGCATAGGAACTACGCGGGTACACCGCGTGCCGTCAGCTAGCGCTTAATAATTCTGATGAATATCTTCATAAAACTAAACGTTAATACTAAGACAAATTTTAATGTTTAAGAGTTACCGCACTCTTCTAACTCATTTGACATTCAAACAACGTCAACGCAACAATAAATCGGATTATCAAAATACATCTTATTTTTCGCATCCACCAGCATGGCTTGAAGGAAGCAGAGTCTTGGCACAATTCCAACCGCGGCCAAATATCTAGCACCCTGCTCTTTATGACTGCCGAAGGACGAAAGTTTCCTTGTTATCCGAGAAATATCACAACATATTTTTAGTGCTTTTATAGGGAAACTTTGTAGGGCCGCACAAGGCCGAACAGGGAATCATTGACCGGCCCTTCGATTGAAAACTTCGGGCGACTCCATGAAACTGCTGTTATTATGTATTGGGACACATAACACTCATATTTCGTACCACAATTATTGAGCGTGCGGACCAAGTTTTTGGGCCCCGTCGTTAGTTTGGGAGTTTATGGTTTTGAGTTTGAGTTGGTCAAGCATAGGTAGGTAGGTGCTTGGTTTCAACGCCTTTTAGATGATGAAATAGTTGTGGGCAATGTTATTGAAATAAAACTTCTTTACGAACGCTTGATTATGACGAAAAGTGTGATCGGGGGAGGCAAACGGAAATTGAGAGGGAGATATTTGTTTTATTTTATTTATTTATTTGGGACGTACAAACAGTAACACATTATATCTGCGCAAATAATATAAACAAAGATATTAGGTATATAAATGTGAAACTCACACCGTTATCCACAGCATATTATCACAGTATAAATATTAATACAGTAGAACGGCGCCTTTGATCTCTGGAAAAATGCCGACAACGTCTACACGCGTAAGCCCTGAATAATACCTCCGAACTACGAACATCGTCTTGTTCGCGGTTCGGGAGCGGCTTTCCCGCGTCTCGCCTTTCACACCCCGCACGATTGCCCTGTCTAAACGGTATCGTCGAACGACTGTAGGTTATTAAACTGTGATATTATAGTTAGTGAATATAGAAAGAGATGTTACTTTCGTACATTCCTATGGGAGCGAGAGAGATCAGTGTGCACTGTGCGCGCACATTTTCTTTAAAAAGAAGTTTTACTTTAGTCGTGGTCTATAGCTCACTATTTTTTTAACTTATGTCATAGACAGATAACATATTGCTGTCATTAGTAGGCACTTGCTTACATGAATAAAACAATGTACCTATACTCCATCCGAGTAGGTAGTTAACTAAAGGTAAACAATCTTGACAAGTCTTTTTACATAAACGCTTATTAATTAAATACAACTACTGTTTAAACAAATTGTTTAATTGATCATGTAATCGTTTTTATTGTATCTAAATTTGTTTTCAGCTGCATTTTATTTTTAAACTGTGTTATTAACTAAAAATACATGTCAAAATTGTTTACCTTTTGTTAATTACCTAATCGGATGGAGTATAGCTAAATTACAACATACGGACCAACATAAAAAAAAATTCCTAATTCTGTTTGTAAATCTGTTCGCTACAAAAACCCATTAATATTGACTCAGTAATTCTTTATTCATGTCCCCTAACTTTAAAACAATAATGCTCAACAAATCCACAAACTCTAAAAACGATTACGCTTCCAAATAAAATTCGAAGTTGCAAACGTAAAATTAAGACGAAGTCACTTAAAATACGATGGAGTTTAATTACAAGATTTGTCAAATAATAAATAAAGAAAGTTCTGCCTACCCTCTTGCTGCTCGGCGTGATTTCAAAGCAAGCTTCAGATACCGCCAGGATTTATTTCCCGACTTCCCGCTTCCTTTATTTAACTTAACCCTAAAGGTCACAGCTCATTAGAGCCACCCGGCACCCACTCCGCACCGCCTCGTCGTACGGCGTCCACTCGTTGTCGACAGGGTGGACGCCACGTTATCACCAAAACGTTGCACGATCAACCAGTGAACCCCGCGCGGTCAACGAGTGAACACCGCGTGGTCAACGAGTGAACGCCGCGTGGTCAACGAGTGGACGTCGCTTAGTCCACGAATTTTCGAGTAGTCTGTTAACAATTGGCATTAGGTCTACGCATTGCCAACGTATCGTCCTCGCGTGAATCACTCGCGGGCAGCGCGCGGTCCGCTTCGGACCCGCGCGTTGGCGATGCGCAGTCAACGCAGGGCAGCGAGTTGTCACCGAGTGGTCCACCCGCCGTCCGCGCGTGGACGGCTTACGATAGAGGCGATCCGGTGACGCTACGGAGTTGATGTAGTGAGCGCATACCCATACAAGTCCATATCAAGAATACTAACCGCACGAGGCGAGGCGGTGCGGAGTGGGTGCCGGGTGGCTCTAATGAGCTGTGACCTTTAAAAGCTTTGCTAGTATTGAATTTGTTTCTCTCTCACCTCTATGATTGAAGTTGAGATTTGGATTTTGATATTTTAAGTTTTGGCTTTTGGGATACTACATAGTTCCGGTAACCTAAAAAGTACACTATTTTGTACGAAACTAATATTTCATCATCAATATAAGGGAAGGTTCATATCTGACGGAACATGCGTCGCGTATTATCGGTCGCGTAACGCCAGAACAGACAAATGTATAGAAAAACACTTGACCGTTCACACTCAACCGATGATACGTTAGTGCGTCGAGCGTACATTGTCGCAAACGCTCGGCGCATGTTCCGTCAGCAGATATGAACCTTCCCTAAGACTCACGCAGAAAAGAAGTATTTCTGATTAAACAATATTTTTTTAAATCTTAGTAATTTATTCAATACCAATAAACTTCTGACCTGTGAACTTGAATTTTAAATTAAAATAAACATTCCTATTATTTTGATACTAAATGGCGCTCTTATAGTAGGCGATTGATAATAGCTCATACAGAGAAAGCAGGAGCATTGATCACCACGCTTGCTAAAGGCGGATTGGTGATTTCAGACTTATATTAACTAACTGTTAAAGTTATTGAACTTCCTCGAACCCTTCGGTCTTACAGATTTAAAGTCCAACATTAGTCAGTCAATAGGCTACCTTACTCTATTTTCAAGCATGACCTATCTATGTTATAGTATGGGAAATAACGTTAAAACTCAAAAGCTTATATTATAAAAGTCCAAACTGTCCAAAAGAGCGTTCCTCCCAATTTATCTTCGGGATGATCAGTCTGTTGGATTTGTCGCAGCACTGACAGATCGCTTTTTAATGCTGACGGCATCCCTCGCAATTACTGAACAAATTAGAACAGCCCCCATCTACAATTTAACACTTTTTTCGTTCATTTTAATGAAGGCCGTAATGAAGGAGTAACTAAGTTGTGTCGCTGTTATTATCGTTTTGTGCGAATACAATTCTGTCACCTAGATTTCATAAGTTATACTCGATGTTAATATAGTGAGCAATGTCATTGAAAGGTTTGAGATTGTAACTTAGATGCGTTCAACTGTACGTTTGTGGTAAATGTAGGTACTTTGATTTTAGGCTAACCTGGCGTAGTATGGAGTTCCAAAATAATACGAGGCAAGCTGGTTTTGGTACTACTGAAGTGCAGTTTGTATGATATATACTGCACACAAAGGCATTCAATACTGAAGTCCTGTACAGACGCCAGCACATCAAGTTACCCCAAAGTGTCAAATTTTTCCAATTGATGTTGAACCTTATTCTGTTTGACATAAAGTTGAAAAACGATCAAAGAAATTTATGGGGAAACTTGATGTGCTGGCGTCTGCACTATACACGGAACATCACAAACAAAATTTCAACCGATACTTGTGTCCTACAATATTTCATCCGATACATGTGTCCTACCCGTGGACGCAAGTCGATTGATCTATGTATATGTATAGTAGTAGGTACGCTCCGTTGCCGCTGTAATATTCCTATATTAAAACATTGGATCACAGTTTTTCTAAAACACTTCTTCGCATGTCCTCTTATAGTATCTTAAATCTCTTTGGACTGTAAGTAGAGGAATTTATTTTTCTGTTAACGAGTACAGAGTCAACTTTTATTAATATGTTTCAACTTATATACAAACAGAATAAGGTTCACGTTCAATTGGAAAAAATTGACTGTTTGAGGTAACTTGATAATGCTGGCGACGTATGCACCATTTGAATTAATTATTAATAAAACATAAAATATGTTTAATGCTAAAGCACAACCGAAAGCACAGCACGTTCAATAATTTTAATACATTTGTATCCAGAAAACATACCTAGCTATTTAATTAACGTTTCAGTTCGGCATGTAGAACACCCAAATATCTAAGTCTTTCGGAACAAAACATTTCGGAAATTCGACTCTAAGTTCGAATAAATTCTTGTTGCCGTGTGTGAGTCAGTACATTCGAGCGTTCGGAACGCTCAGCCGAGCAAATGGGACTTTCAAGGCACATCAACAAAGACAAAAGCCGATTTGGTTGAACGTACAAAGAGGTTGGGAGCCGTATCGGTGTTTGACATAGGTAGATAAAAGTCCAAAAAACCGTTTAAGGTACCTATACAATTCCTATTTGAAAGTAGCTTTAATTAACACGACGACTTTTAAATATTATTACTTTTAATAAACAGTAGTAATTTATCATGATAACTTAATATATTTCAACGTATCTGCCTAGAACAAACAATATCGTAAGTAATTTTTGACTGTAAAATTACATACATACATAAACTCACGCCTTTTACCCACGCGGGTAGAAACTACAGAACGCCATTTGCTACGACTCTTATATACATATATCTTTTATCGTTTACGTTCATATCTAGCCATACAGAAATGCCGGTTGAGAGTATTAATCAACAATCTTTTTGAAGAAAATCATCAAAAATGTCCTTCTTGGGCGTCTCCTTTCATTTCCACTTACATCGTGCATTCTATATACCTTTTGAAAATTTATTAAATATTTTTTTATCACTACATCTTCTTTTAAACCACAAAGTTGTTCTAAAACATCATTCCTTAATCTACTATTCATTGTTACACCACACATACTTCGTAAGAAGCGCATATATACAGTCAACATTACTTCTAAACAGATACTAAATCTTAATAAGACCTAACATTACAAAATCAACACCAAAACCTGCGTGAAAATCAAATGCCCGACCATTAGCCCTCCAAAAAGTGAGCTTAGATACTTAGGGAGTCCCTACAGGATCCCAAGTGTCAACTGACGTTAATTTAGTTAACCGTAGTGTAACAGACAGCGCTAACACCGTCCCTACTAGCCTAGATACCTACATCTGTCCTGTGGTTTGGACTAACCACGGTCAAAACAACTATGTTGCTGATTCTCTTGTTAACCGAGCAAACTTAGTTGAAAGTGTCAACTGATAAATGTAATAGATTCAAGTAAAGAAGGACAACTGATTTATTAGAGCTATAGTGATGTATAGGGTGGCATAAAAGTGCATGCTGTCTAAATACCGTTTGAGGAATAAAACAGATTACTCTTTATTGTAGGTACACCATAAACACTTGCAAATTATAATTTAGCACTCGCACTTAAAGTACGGTTCCTTAGGAGTGAGGTTGCTACATAATAATATGTAACATGGATGTAACGGGACTTGAAGTTTTGGAAATATCGATTCATAGAACAATGTAAACGAAAGTGCATACGTCACGGATGCACGGACGAGACGGGGACTTAAGCAGTGACCTTAAAAACGTGAAAACAATCGAAAACCATTTTGGGTCGGATTTCAATGATTAGCTACTCTTTCACATATGCCAAAACTAAAAGTACAGTATAGAGTGACCTGTAAGCTCTATAATATATATACTATTGTAATACTCGTAGCTTCCCCTGCATACTCCGTTCCGCCTCAGAATCAATTAATGTTGTGTTGCCTTCTTAGTTTTAGCTTAAGACTTGTCTAATGTCAAATTGACAGCTGATAATGGACTGGGATGATTTTGGTCATCTGTCATGTCATCAAAGAGGGTGCTGCATTTGAAAAATGTTCAAGAAAACCAAACAAATTTTCTTTACATTATTTTTTGAGACAAAATGATATCCTCTATCTCCATGTCAAACTTCATTACGATCCGTTCAGACGTTTAGTCGTGAAAAGCCGACAAATAAACAAATAAACAAACAAAACAAACAGAGTTAAGTACTTTCTCAGTTATAATTTTAATACGGATAATAATATGTTGCGGTACCAGGTACTGTACGAAAATGTTTAAAAACAATTTAATAGTTCTCTTTTTTGCTTCCAGTTTTTTAATATTCGACTAATAGAAAAAGACAACAATAGCTTTAATTAAGCAACAGAATCTGCACCAATATGGTGTCCTATAAAATACCATTGAAGCCAAGCGATTAAATCCCAGTGAATGACGGATAACTGTCTAATGAAGAGATAGCGGTTGCTGGTCGCAATTACTGCGAATTAGTGATGCGACTGCTTTGCTAGCATTGCTGATTACTTTGTATGAGGATTCGACTAACAAGCAGAGTTAGAGGCGAAAAAACCCATACTTATACAGTGCGGGTTTCGAAGTATCCAAAGGATTGATTTACAAAACATGGACGGTAATAAGAAAAAACTTCGAAAACAGAACGAACACTTTGCTTTGAGAGACTTCGATTCGTGAATGTTCTTTTATAGTACAAAACTGTGATTAGTAACACCTACTAATAAGACTGAGAAAAGAAAAGGGTCAAAATAAGACAAAATTTTGCCGAAAACTTTCTCTGAATCAACATTTGTCGATACGTTTACGTCACCTAGAAACTTATGATTTTAAAATTCAAATATATTATTTTGAGTTGCGTTTAAAGTCATTGTTCTTAACAGTGAGCAATTTTAACTGTGTTTGCCTCATTAAATTAAACCTTAATGCTGCAGGGTATACATAGTAGTATTTTGAATAGATCGTCATAATCGAACAGACACTTAAAATCATATTTTTTTTTACTGTAATTATTACATTTTGGACGATTACCTACTGAAATATTTTTGAATTTAGCATTTGTAGCGCTTCATATTGTATGAATCTGGTTTAGTAGATGTTAGAATTTTACCCTGAAGCATTGGAAAATGTTTGGCATCGTTATTACGGGTTTGACACTAGCTTGACAATTGTTGAATGACGATGACGGATGTCGCTTTTTTGTCAACAGCTGGCTTTTGTATTTATTTGTTTGTGTAATTGCATTTTTCACGAATTTGTCATTTGAAAGATGTGTCAATGCCACGGCTGGTTAAACTATCTATTTGATTGGTACCTGGTAGTTGCGTAATAGTTGGTTTGCATGTAAAACCTTGTGCGATTGAGTGTGTTAAGTCAAAAAACGAATCACAAATCTCGGGTTACTTAAATATAATTTGGTTTGAATATAGCCCTTATGTACAACACAGAAATTAGTAGTAAGGGGCTTTCATTGTCTAAGGCAAGACTTTGTTCATTATAAAAACCAAATATAAGATACTTAATATAATTATTAATAAGATACCTGAGTATGAAATGAGTTACAGTGCTACGAATATCTCAGTAAGTACCTAATGGCATACCTACTATATCTAGAATCCTTGCTTTTGCACATAAAAAGAAAAAAAAGTAACTATATAATTCAACCTTACATTTTAATTCGGCTTCAAGACCAGGCTCCGATTTAACGCAAGCATAAATGAAATAAAAAAATCTATTCTAATTTCTTGAATCAATGACCTAGAGCTATGCAAGGTCAGTTGCACTCAGAAAGTTTACAAAAT
The DNA here is from genome assembly GCA_921972225.1 of Euplexia lucipara. Lineage (NCBI taxonomy): Eukaryota > Metazoa > Arthropoda > Insecta > Lepidoptera > Noctuidae > Euplexia > Euplexia lucipara. The sequence goes on along the minus strand of OV179161.1, from coordinate 7,510,082 downwards.
AAATAGACTAAAATATCTCTAATAAATTCTGAACGTAACAACATTTTTTGTATAAAATTATAGTAACGCTCTCCAAATAAATTGAGCGAGCTTGTTGAAATAAGCCTGTTTCAAATTTTATGTTTTATTTTATAAGAATTCTCAAGCGGGAGTAATTCTTATACAACTTTTGCGATACAACACTATTTATCATAACTAGTGACGTGTGTATATTACGTTATGTACACATCGAGTTGATAGAGCGTCTGAAACTAAATTGCGCTTAGAAAGTTGAGTATATAAATAGTTCCAGAGTTTATTAAAGCTGGCGTGATAATTAGAATGTCTACATGAATCAATGGTGACTCAGTTTTTAAAATTAAAAGGATAATTTTAATCAAGATTTTTTTTTTATAACCAATAAAATCAGTGGTACAAAAAAAAAACTAGAAAAGAGCTTTTAACCTTATAATGTCTAACATATCTCTGGGCTAAAAAAAAAACTAAAATAGAAGAAAACCAACACTCCCACGTCATCCGTGTCGCACTTACAAGGCCTACGTAATTGGATCATGTTTCTAATGCAGCAAACGTACATATAATGTACATAGACATAACATTTTAATTATGTATATGTGCGTCAAATGCGAAACAAAAGCTCACATTTCCACGTGATGCGAGGAACATGACGCTCGGGGCATACGAAATGAAGTCAGCCCAACAAACCGAATTGGTGCCGGCGTACGTTACGTTAAGTGAAATTTTATGCCGTCTCATAAAAATCCACGTGCTAACGCTAGTAGGGACGTGGCCTCGATTAAGACTTGAGGCATTGCTGCTTTGCAGCAAACGAGGCGAGGCATACATTGGTGCCATCAGCTGACTTATGTTTTACCTTCTCGTATATTGAGATGCATCCGATAAGTGTATTTATTGCACAATACATAACGTTACGTGAAATCCCCGAAGAGTTAGTCAGACGTGTTTAAAATACACTTACATTTCAGCAGTTATATTTAAGTTCCATGTAATAGTTGGCGAGCCAATTGCCATCAATCGTAGGTCGAACTCAATAACGGTTTGCCTGACCCGGGGATTGAACCCGGGATCTCATGCTTTGCAGTAGCGGTTGCAACCACTAGACCGACGAGGCAGTCCAATACAAATTCTTTGTATATTATTAAGAGTCAAATTCTCATAAAGATCTTGCAAGTGTTGCAAACGTGTCACAAGTTTGTATCATATCAACAAAGTACCTAGTGACTTTGTTGATATTATGATATTATTATAAAAGGCATTCGCATCGCATTCGCATTATTTCTCCAAAATACCATTTCATACAAGTATTACAATTCAAAGTGTGTAAGTATCTCTTGTCTGAATAAATTTTGTGCTGTCAGTAGGTACAATACGCAACTGAAGCAGCTGCAGTTTTGCTACTGAAAATCAGCGTCTAATTGCATCTTGACTATGTGCACTCATCGAACATTATATCGAGCTGAGGCCCTTTTTGTTTTCTGTTTATTTAGCTTTTCTTTCTCTAAGTACCCATCAGTTCTCAGTCCCAAATACGCAAAATCCAACGATCAAAAAACCAATGTATCTTTTACGAGTCAAAAGTTCATACCAAAACAATTTGCTCACGGCGAGGCACAAACTTTTAGCTCCAATCCGTAGGCACAAAGTGAGGTTCCGCGGTTGGACGCAGTTCACTAAAACGATGCCAGTTCCGAGCCATTTACCCCGCGGCTATCAAGCTAGTCTTTTGTTTCTATTATGCTGTATTATTTGTAGGTACATACATATAGTGTGAAGTTCACAAGCAAAGGCGAGATGATTTATAGCGTGTTTTATAACAGTAAAGTTCTACCTTTCGTTCGGATTGAGGTGTGCTTTCTATTTGCAAAGTATGACGTTGAACTAAAGTGCTTGTGAACTTTAATCAGTTTAACCTTTGCACTATTATTATTATTCTACGTGAATCGATTTTATCTACAATCATATTCACGACACAACGATTCTAGACAGTCTGCAGGCTTAGCCATATTACAAATTATATTTCTACTATCGTAATCGATAAGGCGAAAAAGAAAATGCCGTAAATGGAATCAGCTGTTTGTCAACTGTTAAGTGTTATCGAGTAGAATTTGTAATATGGCTCTTAATTAAATACACAATACAGTTGACAAACGGCTGATTCCATATAAGTACTTACGCCGTTTTCTTTCTAGTGTCGCAATAGAATTTAAATAGAATTTGTAATATGGCTAGGCCTGCTGGTTTTTTAAATACATGGTATTATTAAAAGGCAGCCTTTTCAAACTAGAGGTCACTAATCGCATTATACTGCATGTTAAGTGATCTTGATTGGATTTTTTCCGTTATATTCATATTCATATTCCGTTTAAATACCATGAGTATGACCATTACCCAATGGCACCATCATTGAGAAAATTTTGTTAGAATTGTTATCATGTTTTCTTTTTAAAACCAAATATCCTATGGCGCGCTGTGCCAGGGCGAAAACAAAGTATTCTTTTAAATGAAGAAGTTTAACATTAATCTTATATATAAGCTAGCAACAAAACTTTTAAGAATTCGAACGAATATAAGCCATTGCTGTCACCCCTTGTTGCAACCATCATGCATCATATGCAAGACCACAAATGTATCGCGGGCGATCTGACATGTCGTTCAGAGATACAAAGCGATTGTGGTGTATGCTTCCGATTATATCTGAACAAGAGAAATGGATTGAGACAAATACATTTAGAGAGTATAGAATAGGATGTATCTGTAGACGTCAGGTAGGCAGTTCTTACTTCATATAAACTGGTATTCAAGTGCATCTGGTAAGACCGGGAGCCGACCTCAACATAGTTAGAAAAAGAAACCAATTTATTATCGTTAAATACCTAAGTAACTTGATTTTGAAGAATAGACAAGGCACCTAACATTGGCTAAGTTGAATTGTGCAGATCTAGATTTTAGTGGCCCTGACTGCGAATGCCAGAGGTCGTGGGTTTGTTTCACACCCAGGGCAAATGTTTATGTGATTAACACGATCATTTTTTCTATGTCTGGGTGTAATTTATCGAAAATAGGTATATGTATGTATTTAGAAAAACGTATAAGTATGTTTCAGCTGTTTAGTACCCATAACACAAGCTCTGCTTAGCTTGGGACTAGATGGTGTTGTGTGAATGTTGTGTAATATTTATTTTATTGTATTCGACTATTTGAAAGAACACCGGCGAACTCCCAAACAAATTTTTGTTGACATTTTTTTTGCGTCTGCCTATGAAAAATATCAAAAAGTATAGAGTTTGAATTTCTGAACAGTTTTTTCTTTGGTTATACTTTTATAGGAAGTCAGGAATTAAAGATATTTTATTTATAAGTTTTAGAGGTTAACACTATTTAAAAGGATATGTCCGCTATAATCTTAGCACAAACAATCGTGTTTATTTTAACATTTGTATTCTGATGCAGACATGTATTTCCTAAGTATATTAATGCATTATGTAAAGCCAATCATTTTAAGCAACTTGACTAAGATTTATATTACATGGCAACATTAAAAGTATAGCTAATCCAAAAGCCATGAAGTCAAGCCAGAAAGAAAAAAACACAAAGCTATGATTATTTATTTCATAAATAATCTAGTCAATTAAGCTCTTAATTATAAAGACTTTTTTTCCTAACTTTGATAGGCCTTATGATTGATTTGATAAAACTAAGTAAATTATTTCGTTGGTATCTATTACGGTGACATACGTAGACGCTTAATAATTTCATCAACAATTCCCTCGCCGGTGTTCTTTAGCAATAAAAACAATTGTATCTAGTTACTGTCAATCCATTGACACTAGATGTAATATTGGATTAGAAGCGATGAGAAACTGAATTACGAATTGCAACGTACTAGGATGTTAAATTTGGCGTGAGAAAGCTAAACCTCGACCGCACCGCGATTAGTGTGACGTCACTTATCCGATACGGTAACCACAACGTTCCTACCACATGAGTTTACAATACCCGACAGAGAACAAGCTTCAAACGATTGCACTGCCATAGTTTCATGTGATCAAAACGACTGTGTGTGTGTTACAAATTGTATGAATTGTGTGTCACTGTCAGAAATACGTATGACGACAGATAATACCTACCTCAAAGAGTATAATAATAATATGGGAGACCTACCTACATTATTGTTGTAAATAAAACTATTGTATGAATGTTCAAAATTATTTCATTTAAAATGCGAATATTGCCTGCCAGTATCATGGCAATAACTACCATTGCTATCGCTTAAAGCTATATCACCTATTTGTATAAAATGTTTTTTTTTGCTATATCCAATACTAAAGCACTAATTCGTAGCACAAATGCTTCTGGCACAAAAAAAAATATTACAAATTACTATACAATACTCGATAAATACTGAGTATAGTATGCTTTCTGTATGTATTCTTAGGTGGTCATTTTATAAATGAGACTCTTGAAAACTCTTTAGGGCATAGTTAAAATCCTATCTAAACTAAACAAAACTATGCCTTTGTAAACTATGCAAAAATATTAATTCTTAATGCAGGTAGTGTTACAACCCTAGAAGAAAGTGGAAAGGTTTTAGAAAAGCTAGAGTCCGGCAGGATCTTAGCACTTGGACACAATGATGGATTAATGGCCGCTCGGGGAATACCCGGCTACAATTTAAACAGCTCTTGAAAACTTTCAAATGTACAATAAACCTGGATATCAGGTGCTATTGACTGTAAGGTCTTAATGGTTTTGTTTTATGTAGGTTACATAGTTTAAGATCTGTTAAAGTTAAATGTAATTTATTTCGGTAAATAGGTTCATACTTTTATCATTATCTTGGTCAGAATAATTATGTAAGAACCATGAAGATTAGTGTCTGAAATGGTCTTCTGAAGAAAGAAGAGATACGAGGAGACTAGATCAGTCAGTGCAAGCATTTGTCAGCAATCGTAAACTGACGAACAATACCAAAGAAATAACATTTGGGTTGGTACAATAAAGTACTAATTTATTACTAACTAAACTCTGAAGAAAGCTCTAGCCTATGATAGAGGTAAAAAATAAACTCACTCAAACTGACAGTTACCAACTTCAACTAACTTTTTTTTCAACTAAAACCTATTCAAGAAATATATATTATTTACTGCAAAGCAACTTCGTCTTTTTTTCAAAAATCTTCACTTCAACGATAAACCTTCTCTTTGAAATGTCAACAATTTTTATTTCAATTTATTAAATAACGTGTTTTTTTTTTCCAGGTAAGTTCGACCAATTTTCCTGATTGACGGAGGTATGATTGCTGTTTTATGTTCAGCGGAGAGCTTTATAAGACCAAATGAATGTTCGAAGTTCAAAGTCAACCAAGATCAATTGAAAATAAAGGCTAATAAAATTGCGAAACAAGTTCCATTTTCAAATGGAATCGTTGCAGAAAATAATAGACTAAATATTGTAATTATTATTATGGGCAAAGGCCTCCCTCCATTCCTTCCATCTGTCGCGATTCTGCGCCACCTCTCTCCAATTCTCAAGGAAGACATCCAGGTCGTCCCGCCATCTCCTTCGTCGTCTGCCAAAAAAAGAAAAGATTGTAAAATAAACAATATGAATCCAATAACACTATAAACCTGTGTTGAGAAATAAAACAGACGCGACAATACACAATAGGTGGAAAGTTTAAGAAAAAAAAACACGATGCGCGAGAAATAAACACGCCATGTCAGAAACACGGCAAGTTCGATTGTCTGCGGGTCACACTACGAACCATAGACAAGAAACATGGTCGTTGAAGTAATGCCACAGATAACAGATAAATGTTTTCTTATAAGACGTGTTTGTTCACGTACTTTAGTTTGTTTAGATTTTTGTAACGTCCCTACGTTTAGTGGACGTGACATTTTAGTGGGAATTTTAAAAGTACTCGCAGTGAATTGAAATAGAAACGAGTGTAGTAGCGAATTGCCTTTTTCTTAACCGTCGTGCTCTCAATAATTCACTTTTTAGAATAATACGAAACCTAATACGAGTGCAAAAAGTGAGGCAACAAAAACTGAGCTAAAATTGGTTTCTTTGCTCGGCGAGCCATGTCAGTCGGTACTAAAAGTCACGTTTCGTCGAACACGTCTCGTGAGTCACATTCGGTTTACGCACACAAAGATAATAAAGTGTACGTACCTACACAGGATTTCACTCGTGTTTTGTACTAAACGCGGATTCTATGTATTGTTCTAAGATTACCTTATTAAAAATAATTTAATCTTTTGTTACGTCATCATTCATAACGAACTTTTATGCAGTACCTGCCGTGTAAGCAATAAATAATAATCAAACTTTACACAAAATAAGACGTGAATATTGACCATCAATAATATGAAATTATTGTTATCAGATGCTGAACTGAAGCCAAAAGTCAGCCATAGTTTATACAGCAGCAGTGGACCATAAATTACAATTAGCAAATGAATTAATGACCCTTTCTGATGATTCTATTTACAACCTAACCAACAAATAATATTAGTCAGTACAGTCGACTACCGTTAAAGCTATATATCGCTAATTATAATATAATCGGTAAATCCCGTTTAATTTTAAGAATGTCGTAACCACGTCATAACCAAGACACCAGGGGCTCGAGTGTGCTATTGCAATTGTGTCTCAATGACCGGTCATTGATCGAATATTTGACAACTTTGACAGTTTTTGTATGGGAAATGTGTCGTTTGACGTTATACGTCAAAAATCGATCATTGACCGGTCATTGAGTCACGATTGCAATAGCATACTCAAGCCCCAGTCTAATCGTATCATAGTCAAAATAACGTTTTATATAATAATATAATATAAGATGGCGTTGTGTGAAAGATGTACAATATTTATTTATTTATCTAACTAACTAATTAACCGTGAATAGGTCGATGGTACACAGATGCACCTTAATCCATTTCCATTGTGAAACTAGACAAAAGTGCACCTACACAGGACTGAACAAAAGCTTTTTAGTTAACCAAGTAGGTCGTACCTATTGCTACTCATTAATCAGTGCATTTTGTGAAAAGCCAGCAGAATCAAAGGGCCAAACGAAGGCGCTATAGTACCAAGTGTTGGTGTAAAATATCGCGACCTACTTACGTCAACAGCAGACGGCATCGGAAAAATAATTTCCAATAGCTGGAGGTCCCTTCCGTGTGAATGGCGAGGAAATTCGTCGGCTTTGTCGTTGCTTCGGCTTTGAACTGTCCCGTCGTCTTGGGTAGTGACATTCACTTCTTGTGTAGTTGCTTCAAATGGAATGCTGTTAAATGTTTCTTGTTAGAGTGCTGATAATAAATTAAGCATTGGTCTATAATATATCGAACCTAAGCGGTTTGTTCGATATGCTGTGCAAATGTTTCCTTCTTTAACAATATGGAACAAGTAAAATTAGATTAGTAGTAAGTAGTTGATTATAGAAAGTTGAATTGCTAACAAACAACGTTGCGCCACTTCCCGAAACATGTACCAAAAATGCAGGTTCAGGTTTAGTAAGGGTGATGTGACTAGATATTTTCTTCTAAAACGTGTATTTTTTTTAAATAATGGCACACTATTAGCTTCTTAACCTATAAAAACGGAATATCTAAATGAAAACTCGTTTATTCAAATTAGACTAAAAAAGGAAACCCCAAAAAACCCTTGACCTTCTTTGTAGAATTATAGTTCTACAACTATATCTAGTCCTACATAGGCCTATGTAAGAGTATTTTCCATCCTGATAAACCTAGCTATAATGCAAGGTTCGTATTCATCTTTCCTCACAGCGAGTCTGAATATTCTTGTTTATACTTACCATCTTACGTAATAATGCGTGAAAAATCGGTACTCAAGTCACATTTTATGTCAGTTTCTGAGTCATAAAAAACAGTCCCTGTTGGTACTGGCACGCATAAAATACGAGGGTATGCAGGCCATGTTTATAGTAATATCTTATAATGTTAAGAAATATAACAGTAAGCCTAATACATACCTCAGTAGCGTACGCTACGTAATAACTTTCGTCATCATTATAAAAATGTGAGCAATAAAAACTGTCGTCATGTTGGCTTTTTATATAATTTCTAAGTAGAGGCCGTGATGGGGCCGCGGAATGTACGCAAATGGCATCCAAATTGGTTCGGTCATTAAGGCTATATGTGGTAAATGCCTGTGCATTTATTCATGAAGGTGAATTGTCGATCAATGTATCATCGAAATGACGTTTTGGAAAATACATGCGCTACGGTCTAAAATAGTTTAGCTGCAGTAATTTGTCGTTAGTCTGCAATACTGACAACATACCCGTTTCCTATTCTTAAATATCTAATAACTTCATATATTTGACCAACAAAGAGGTCTATCTAAAATAAAAAAGATCCGTACCAATCACATAAGAATTTCCAACAAACCGGGCTTCAAATAGTTAATTCAAACGCTACTTAGTGAGTGGATTTTAAATAAGGCCAAAATGTTTCAAAGAAGCAACATTATCCGAAACGAGGCCTCCCGTTTTAAGGTCAAAGCGAACCATCTAAAACTCAACGACCACCCAACTAACCGTGGCCATTATATACCAACACTACCTCCTTTTATATTTACAGGCCGTGGCTTGAAGATAGGGACCAAAAGTATATTGAGATAGGAAGGAATAAAATTGCAATAAAGATTGAAATAGGTACTGAATTGGAATATTTATTTATTTATTTATTTATTTTTATTTATTTTATTCTGAACAAAAATACATTTGTGTCGAATACAGGATTAATACAATAATAATAATCAATAAAAGTTACAATTAATTACAAGTTATTAATACACGGAATAATAATAATAATCAATAAAATTTACAAATAATATGGATAAAAAGTCAAAAATAAAATAAGAATTCAACTCAATCAAAAAAAATCAAGAAAAATAATAATAACATGTCAAGAATGAGACTTAAACGATAAACAAGTTACACTGTGGCATTATTTTTGTCCCTAAAAAACTCTTCTATACTATAGTAGCACTTCGTCAATAGGAATGAGTTTAATTTGAATTTAAATATTCTTGGATTATTAATCATTTTTAATTCTAATGGCAATTTATTGAAAATTTGTACAGACTGTACTTTAGAGCTATGTTTGACAACATTTAATTTTGGCTGCAGATAATTAGGCAAATCTTTCCTGCGCGTTTCCACCCTAGTTACCCTTTCTTCCTTTGTCTCGTATTTCTCTAGGTTTTTTAGAAAACTACTTAGTAGGACCAAAATATAAAGACAAGGTACAGGTAAAATCTTTAATTTCACAAAATGCTCTCTACAAGATTCAGTTTGCTCTATGCGAAGAATAGTTCTGAGGGCCCTTTTTTGCATAACAAAGGCTGCATTTATATTGTATTTATAACTGTTCCCCCATAGTTTAATACTGTACCTCAGCTTGGACTCAACTAAGGCAAAATAAACATTTCGTAACTGAGCAATGGTTAGTTCGTCCCTTAAACTTCTTAAGGCATAGCATGCACTGCTCAGAGTATTTGTGATTGCTTCCAGTTCTTGTTTCCAGCATAAGAGCTCATCAATTTGTATTCCTAAAAATTTTAAATTTTGCACAATTTCCACTTTATTCCCCAATGAAGCTATTTCAATACTATCATTATTCCTCACAGTTGATTTGAATAGCATACATTTAGTTTTCTCCACATTGAGTTTTAAATTGTTAGTGGAAAACCAATGTTCAAAAGCAGACAGTGCATGATTCACTTTGTTTTCTAAGTCCCTTATAGAGATATCGTTCATAACAGCACTTGTGTCATCAGCAAAAATAACCATTTTGATGTCTGGTACTATCTTATACATATATTTAGCTAAGTCGTTAAGAAATATTATAAAAAATATTGGACCCAAGACTGAGCCCTGTGGAACTCCCTTTTGTACTCTAACAAGCTTAGATTTGTTAATTTTTTCATGTCCGCTTTCAACTGACTTAATTTCGACATACTGTGATCTATTCTGTAAATAAGAACTGAAAAGCTTTAAGACGTTATCTCTTATTCCATAGTGTTCT